>BSBM01000293.1:7490833-8822500 GCA_027924585.1 Larix kaempferi | reverse complement strand
GTTTGAAATTAACATTCTATAAGCTTCCATGGGCAGATGTTATATCAAGATTTGAATTACTTACATTGAATTGTTGAATTCAAATTGCTCAATATGTATTTGTTTAATATAAATTACAATATTTATTCCTAAGAATACCTTGCTTGTTTCACTTTTGTTCCATAAATTCTTCGATTCACCCCTTCATTATCAAGATTCATGAATATAAATGTGAAACATTCCTCTAAAGTTGAATGTCTTATAGTCATCCTACCTATTTGTCCTATGTATATGAAAGAATTAAAAGAACATATAAAAATATTGTTACCTAAAATGACTAAGCTCTAAATCTAAATCAAATTGAGTTTGTATCATGCCTTGGCATAGTCCCTTTACAACTTGGAACACTAAAATGAAAAATGGTTCCATTTTTGAGGTGGGAGATTTGAAGCAAATTTTCCTTGGGGTTTGACAAAATATCAGCATTGATTCTTGATGATGAACCAAAATCAAGCATTTGGTTGTGTTAAAGTTCACCCGGCAACTCCATTGGTGTAGATATGGCTTCTGGAAGGAGCAAAACTAGAACTAACCTAGGATCCGAGGATATCTAAAGTCTCTTGTATCCTAGAAATCTCATTACCTAGAGAAATAAATTTAATAAAGAAACATCTTCATCTACAAGTAATCCTCAAGCTAATTCATCTTCTTTTGTAGATCTAGAGGTCCAAGAATCTTCATGTATCCTTGAAACTCAAAAATATAAAAATCCTTCAACAAAACTCCCCGATCCACCTTAAATCAACTTACATAATTGCCCCTTAGAATTTCCTAAAACCAAGTAGCCTTCTTTAAACCTATTCTAAAGAATCCTAGAATCCATATTTCTCCTCAATCCAAGAACATCATCATTCAAGACCTTATGGATGGAATAGAAGCAGGAGGAGGTAATCCACCGCCAATAAATCCATGTGTTTCTTCCAAGTATGGACCTTTGAAGTTTCCTCATAATTTTCCTGATCTCCCTAATAATTATCTCAATCTTCTGCCTAAATATGATGGAGAAAGGACAAATACTATTGAAGAACACATAGAAGCATTCCATGTTTTTATAGACAACATGTTCATAGAGCATGATGACATCTTCATGAGGATTTTTGTACCAACATTGTAAGGGGATGTCAGGAAATGATTTAGAGGATTTACTGATTCATTAATTAATGGCAAGTTCTTGAGAAAACTTTCATGAGGCAATGTGGAGAAATATTTACTATATTACTAAATTTTCTTGTTTAAAGAAAAGGAATGATGATCATGTTGCAAATTTCAATAAGAGATTTAATACGTTGTACAATCAAATTCTTGCTAAAATTAAACCCTCTAAAGTAACAACAAAGGTCACTTTTGTATATATTAGTTTTATATTATAATATAGCTATATATCAATCGATATAAAATAAATAACAAAACCATATAAAAAACAAAAATATAAGAAAAGTATTAAAAACAAAACACAATAGAGGTATTCATTTTCATTTTGATTTTCCCATGAAACCAAATTTGTCATGAAACCTGAACCTTGAATTTGGAGTTTCTCGTAAAACCATGAATTGGTCATGGAAGCTAAACCCTAAACTTGTGAAATAGTTGTTTGATTTTGGAATCAAATTTTGTAGATTTATTTGCAACAAATCTTGTGTCTATCAAGGTTTGTCATGGTTCTTTGATTCTTGAGATTTATAAATTTTTTAGCATTTTTTCATTCCATTCTATGTAGGTCTTGGCTAGAGTTATTTTCATTCCATTGTATGTAGCTATTGTCCTGATTTTTGGCCAAGCTCTTGGCCTGCTCAAATGGTGGGATAAGGGAATCCTTTATCCTTCGAATTGGGACCAACTCATTGGTTAGGTTATCCCATGTATTGTTTGTGTTCAAAGAATTTGATACATTATGAGCACCTTTTAGTCAACACCTATCTCGGGATAGGGGATCCTTTCGCCTTTGGCAATTGCTTGAGTTTAGCAACAATTTTTAGGTACAATCCATTACTCCTTTACGGCCGATAGAAAGAACTTCAACCTTTCTTATCAATAACCTCAACCTTTCTTATCAATTTCATTGTGTTTATAGTGATTTGGAATAGATGGGAAGAGCCACCAATGAAGAGGTGGAGTGAGGGGAGAATGTTGTAGGCTTGTACTTGTTGGAAATCACAGCTTGAAGGTAAAAAAGTTTATTCCCAAATTCTTAAGACTAGACTTGTTCAAGATCTGTGGTATAGGTGATAGAAATAGTTTATCTATCATACGATTATTCTCCCCAAGACTATGTCACAACAAATCTGTAAAATTTAAATTTCATAACCCACTATTAAAAACCTTTCCACATGCAAGTATTAGTTTATATGAGAGAATGAAATTGATACCATAATCAAATCCAAGAAAAACCTACACCCTTGGAATCTAAAATCTATTTTGTTAAAGAGAAATTACACCTACATGGTCTTCCTGCAATTTCACTTTAATCAATGAGACATAAACCTTCGACATCTGCCAGATCAAGAGTACTTATATTTTCAGCAACTGGACTTTAGGCAGAGAGTTGCGAATTGTCTAACATTATTACTAATAGTATGTGGATTTGGTACCCTTTTCTCAGTCACAATTTCCTTCATATATAAACATATGTTAAACACCTATTCTCGGGAGTTGTTCCCATTATCCTAAGATATGAGATTAGGTCTTTAACATATATTTATAGATGAAGGAAATTGTGATTGAGAAAAGGGTATTAAATCCATATACTACTAGTAATATTGTCAAGCAACTGGTAACTCTATGCCTAAAGTCCATTTGCTGGATATATAGCTCTTGATCTATCAGATGTTGAAGGTTTCGGTCTCATTGATTAAAGTGAAATCACAGGAAGACCATATAGGAATAATTTCTCTTCAACAAAATTGATTTTAGATTCCAAGGGTGTAGGTTTTTCTTGTCTTTGATTGTGGTAACGATTTCATTCTCTCATATAAACTAAGACTTGCATGTGGAAGGGTTTTTAATAGTGGATTATGAAATTTAAATTTTAGATATTTGTTGTGACAGAGTCTAATGGAGAATAATCTTATGATAGATAAACTATTTCTATCACCTACGCCATAGATCTTGAACAAATCCAGTCTTAAGAATTTGGGATTAAAGTTGCTTACCTTCAAGCTGTAATGGGAATAAATCCATCAATCCCTCCAACACTAAAGTCTCCCAGGTTAAATGGGAACAAATCAAACACCTTTCTCCTTGTCATCATAAGGACACAAATCAGTACTTAGTTTGAAATGTGTTGTAAGAGGCGTTCCCACTGAATTGGTGTCCTTCATATTGAACCTGTTTAACACCTTCTCAATATATTTTTCTTGTGATAGCAAGATATTTTTCTTCTTCCTATCATGTATGTTCCTCATGCCCAATATTTGTTGTGCTGGACCCAAATCCTTCATTGCAAATTGATTTCCCAAATCCTTCTTCACCCTGTTAATCATGCTCTTATCTTGCCCAACAATTAGCATGTCATCCACATATAACAATAAAATAATAAACCTTTCTTGGTCATAATTTTGAATGTAAACACAATGATCATCCTCTAATCTCCTAAAACCATGCTCCAACATAAAAGAATCAAACTTCTTATACCATTAGCGAGGTGCTTGTTTCAGCCCATAGAGGCTCTTCTTCAACCTACAAACCAAATTTCTTTACCTTTTGTTTTGAATCCTTCCGGTTGCTCCATATAGATCTCTTCCTCCAATTCTCCATGAAGGAAGGCAGTCTTCACTTCTAACTATTCATAGTCCAAGTCTAAAGCAGCAACAAGACCAAGAATAACTCTAATGGATGAAATTTTAACAACAGGTGAAAAATTTTCATTGAAGTCAATACCTTCTTTTTGGGAAAATCCTTTCACGACCAACCTTGCCTTGTACCTTTCCTTCTTCCCTTCACCCTCATGCTTGATCTTGTATATCCACTTGTTTTGAAGATCTTTTCTTCCTTTCGGAAACTTCACTAGCTCCCATGTTTTGTTCTCCAATAATGAATCCATTTCTTCCTGCATGGATTTCTTCCAATCCTAGCTATGCTCATCATCACAAGCCTCCTGAAAATAATGAGGTTCACCTTCATCAATTAATAAAATATAATTTGAGGGAGGATACCTTTGTGATGGCTTATGAGGCCTAGTGGACCTGCGAACCAGTTGTGGTGGTATATTTTCCAGTTAGATCTCTTTTAATGGTTGCTGCAAGGCTTCTTCTCCTCGTTATCCATCATTTTCAGTTGGCTGTCCATCATGTTCAACTGGTTGTCCACCATTTTCTTCCTATTGTCCATAATCTTCTTGCAACAATGGTATGTTTTCTTGCTTCTCAACGTACTTGTCAATAGATTTCTTGACCTCCATATCACCTATAGGCTTATTGAAGATCTCTAATTCATTAAATATGACATCCCTGCTTCTAATAACTTTACATTTAACCAGATCCCATAAACGATAACCAAACTCACCATCCGCATATCCCAAGAAAATACATTTCATTGATTTATTGTCTAAGTTAGTTCTTTGCTCTTTGGGAATGTGTACAAATTCTTCACATCCAAAATTTTTAAGGTGAGAATAGTTTATCTTCTTCTCGGTCCAAACTTCTTCAAGAATGCCACTGTCCAAGGCTATTGTAGGTGATCAGTTGATGAGGTAACAAGTTGTTCTTACTGCTTCTACCAAAAAATGCTTCTCCAACCTAGAATTTGACAACGTGCTCCTCACCTTCTCCATGATGGTGCGGTTCATCCTTTCTGCAGTGCCATTATGTTGAGGAGTTCCAGGGACAATCTTCTCATGATTTATGCCAATCCTATTACAATATCCTTTGAATGCATTGGAGCAATACTCTCCACCATTGTCTGTCCTTAAACACTTGAGCAACTTGTTAGTTCCTCTTTCAACACTAACATGAAATTTCTGAAATGTTTCAAATACATCATATTTTATTTTCATGGGGTAGGCCCAAACCCTCCTAGATGCATCATCTATGAATGTGACAAAATATGAGGCTCCTCCTAAGGACTTCACATTCACTGGACCAAACACATCAGAGTCTACCAATTCTAAGAGATTTGCTTTCCTTTCATGGCATTTTCTCATAAATGACATGCTATGTTTCCTACCATATATGCAATGCTCACAAAGGTCAAGTTCATAGGATTTCAAACCTGGAAGCATATTTTTGTCAACAAGAATTTTTATGCCCTTCTCTCTCATGTGACCCAAGCGCTTATGCCATAGATCTAGCGAGCTTCCTTCTTTTGCAACAATGGCCACATCTGATCTCCTTGTTGTTGCTCTTAATGTATACAATGTTCATGTCTTGGATCCTTTAGCCATGACCAATGCCCCTTTACAAATTTTCCAACTGCTTTTTCCGAAGGTTGTGGAGCAACCTTCATCAACCAATTGTCCCACCAAGATCAAGCTCACGCACATATCTGGGACATGCCTGACTTGTTTCAGTAAGATATCATGTCCATCCTTTGACTGGATTCGAACATCTCCCACTCCAACAATGTTGCAGTAGTGATTGTTTCCCAAGTGCACTCTACCATAATCATCGCTTTCATATGCAAAAAAATTGTTCTTACATGGAGTTACATGGTGAGATGCCCCAGAGTTAAGGATCCAATCTATGCTACTACCACAAGTATATAAGCATGCATCTTCTACTGAAACAATAAATAACACATCACCATCTGAAACAACTGCAGTGGTCTCACCTTCATTTGTGTTGGCTGACCTTTGGTTTATGTTTGTCGATTTCTGTTCCTTCTGCTCTCTCTTCAAAAACCAGCACTCCTTCTTCATGTGTCCTGGTTTTCCACAATGAAAGCAAGTGAATCTTCATTTCTTGATTTTGATCTGCCCCTGGATTTTGAATGTCCCTTTATACCTCGATCCATTTTCCTACCATGATCAGTTAGGACTAGAGATTCTCCTCCATTGTTTTCTATCATTGAATCTCTCCTTTGTCAATCTTGGGTCCTTTAGCCATGACCAATGCCCCTTTACAAATTTTCCAACTACTTTTTCCAAAGGTTGTGGAGCAACCTTCATCATCCAATTGTCCCACCGAGATCAAGCTCATGCACATCTCTGGGACATGCCTGACTTGTTTCAGTAAGATATCATGTCCATCCTTTGACTAGATTCGAACATCTCCCACTCCAACAATGTTGCAGTAGTGATTGTTTCCCAAGTGCACTCTACCATAATCATCGCTTTCATATGCAAAAAAATTGTTCTTACATGGAGTTACATGGTGAGATGCCCCAAATTCAAGGATCCGATCTATGCTACTACCAGAAGTATATAAGCATGCATCTTCTACTGAAACAATAAATAAGACATCATCATCTGAAACAACTGTAGTGGTCTCACCTTCATTTGTGTTGGCTGACCTTTGGTTTCTGTTTGTCGATTTCTGTTCCTTCTGCTCTCTCTTCAAAAACAAGCACTCCTTCTTCATGTGTCCTGGTTTTCCACAATGAAAGCAAGTGAATCTTCATTTCTTGATTTTGATCTGCCCCTAGATTTTGAACGTCCCTATATACCTCGATCCATTTTCCTACCATGATCAGTTAGGACTAGAGATTCTCCTCCATGGTTTTCTATCACTGAATCTCTCCTTTGTAAATCTTGGGTCCTTTAGCCATGACCAATGCCCCTTTACAAATTTTCCAACAACCTTTTCCAAAGGTTGTGGAGAAACCTTCATCATCCAATTGTCCCACTGAGATCAAGCTCATGCACATCTCTAGGACATGCCTGACTTGTTTCAGTAAGATATCATGTCCATCCTTTGACTGGATTTGAACATCTCCCACTCCAACAATGTTGCAGTAGTGATTGTTTCCCAAGTGCACTCTACCATAATCATCGCTTTCATATGCAAAAAAAATTTCTTACATGGAGTTACATGGTGAGATGCCCCAGAGTCAAGGATCCAATCTATGCTACTACCAGAAGTATGTAAGCATGCATCTTCTACTGAAACAATAAATAAGAAATCACCATCTGAAACAACTGCAGTGGTCTCACCTTCATTTGTGTTGGCTAACCTTTGGTTTCTGTTTGTCGATTTTTGTTCCTTTTGCTCTCTCTTCAAAAACCAGCACTCCTTCTTCATGTGTCCTGGTTTTCCACAATGAAAGCAAGTGAGTCTTCATTTCTTGATTTTAATCTACTTCTAGATTTTGAACATCTCTGTATACCTCGATCCATTTTCCTACCATGATCAGTTAGGACTAGAGATTCTCCTCCATGGTTTTCTATCATTAAATCTCTCCTTTGTCAATCTAAAATTAACCTGCAATTTGAATAGCCATAACAAGAAGAAACAAACCAGAATAAAAGATGGCTCACTTTATCAAATAAAATAGGGGCATCCTATTATGAAGAACATGGACACAAATGCAGAGAGAAAACATAGCATTTATGAACTGTGTTTTTGTTTTTCCTTACCACAGAGATATATATATAAAAAATTACAAAGTACATATTTTTACCGAGTCCTCTCGAGTTTTCCAGATAAGAGGATAACATAAGTCATTAATTACAGGACCGATTATTCATCACATGGCTGTCTGGATTCTTCGTTATTAAATTTATGCTGCTGGGGGGTTGAAACAGTGCTCATATTAGGCAGCGGAAAGTCAAAAAAGAGAGGTCGGTGCCTTAATTTGGCTTCACCAACCAACAAAGGAGACTGGTCACCGAACCCACTCTTTATTCTCATTACTGTGTGAAAATGGAGCCGGATGGCCTCTCAAGGGACCGGATTCCCATTATACATTTGTTGATATATCCTTTACGTGTGTTGTGTTAAGTAGAGGATCCATCTTCTCTTATACTTTTTGCATCTTTATATTTGATGTATTATTTTTCAAATGGATGGTAATTCTGGGAAAGCGGCCTCCACAATAGTTGGTATTTTTATATTTGTATTGGATTGGAAGGATGGCTCCCATAGTACGTTTATATGTCAAAATTGTGGTAGATTACCTTTGCAGTTTATAATTGTGATTGATGGGGAGGAGTGGCCTCCAGGGGGAGAGATACTCCATTCTTTTGTTAATATAATTTTTGGATAATCTTAATAGATTGGTAGAGGGAGGACGGTCGACCCTATTTCGCTATCTCTTTTATCGGAGAGGTGACGGACCTCTTTGGAACGACCAACCCACGTTATTTATTGTTCCATTCTTTCTTTCTAACCGAGAGATGATGGGAACCGCAACCAGGGATCTAACTTGAGGTATAAGCATACACATTAATATTGGTTACCATTGAAGCCAGGCTTTATATGAAAAGCTCGAAACGTTAGAAAACCGAACTCTAAGATATGGCTGCGTTAGTTCAGAGTCTTATTAATTTTCGGGTGGATGCAAAGGCCTTTGAAAAGGATATATCATGTGAAAGGAGTACTTTTGGTTTATGAACAGAGCGACCCTCTATTTATATACATTAACTTCATGTCTTTATAATGTAGATGTTCAATGTTTACTTTATTCATCAACATTTAATACCAAGGCTTTGAAAGTGAGGGTATTACATTTATAAATGATATGATGTACCAACTTTAAGTTAGTATTTTAAGGATATTCCTTAATGGATTATTCACTAAAAAGTGATTACTTTACATTGTTTGATACAAAGTTTAAGACCCATTATTTAAAAGTGAAAGAATTATGGTTATAAATTATAAAAAGCCAATATGTTGTGTTAACTATATGGTAAGTATTCTAAGGAAAATCCTTAGAAGAATATTTATTATTTAAGTATGAGGAGGTTAAGGTTTTAAATGCTTAAGAACCTTCCCCATTATTTAGATATCGGGAATCAATGAGAATCGAGGGGTTTTTCACTATTTAAATATTCAATGTCGAAATTATTTGGTTAGTCAAACATTTTTCATTGTGTGAGTTGAGCATACGAGTTATGAAGAGGTATCTCAATAAAAGATTTCTAATGCTCTTTACCCTAGTGGATTGATTTCCAAACTCGGGGGTGGCCTCTCGTTGGTAGGAATATACATCGAACAGAGATCCAGAAGGTTGGGTGGTAGGTTGTACTCAAGCTCTCAATCGCCAAGTAATCATACAAGTTTTAACGAAATAAGTGTTCTACACTGTTTTGTTAATATTGTTAATCAAGATTTGTAAGAATATATAGGAATGTGTTGAAGTAAAATAGAACCATTATAAATTAAATAAATGTTCTTCTATACAATTTAAGATGAAAGGAAAGGTTATGTGGATCCAATGCATTATAAGTAATGATTAGTACCTAATGAATTATTTTGTTGTTCATAACTTTCTACAAATATTCAAATAGATGGGAAGTATATACGACTCTTACTCTTAAAGAATAAATTTTATGTATAAAGTACTATGCAATGTTATATATATTTCTATAAGATGTAGATAGGGATAGTTACTTTATGTCATGCAATTGGATTATTACCCTCACCCTCATTATAAATGTATCATAAGTTAAATCACATGTTGTATGATAGATGAGCTATTTGTACTGTATAGGAATAAGTCATAACATAGCTAATAAAAGAGTACTCCCTTAGTTAGTTGAAGTATGGATAAGAGATAATGATGGTTTAGAAATATCAACATAATGCAAGCATACAAGTAAATTGTAGAGGTTAATTCTACGTTTCATATCAATAATTGTGATTACACAGTATGTTATTGCTACCAAGAGTTTGCATGTTAAATTGATGGAAAATATATCGATAATTCCATACATTGGAATAGAACTAATTATATGTTCTAGAATCTATCTAGAAATGTATAATGAACTTGTGTTGTTTTATTTAACAAGTCACCTCAAAGAGTCAAGTGTAATATTACTAACACCATGCTACAATGGGGTGAAAATACCTTTCAAAGCATGCTCCTGAACATAATATGGAATCTCACTCCATGGTTCACTATATGGAACATCTGGAAGGAAAGAAACCTCCACATATTTGAAAACAAGAGTAGAACTACTGAAGTCATCTAGAAAACCATACAGAAGAACCTTCAAGAAACCCTCTTCGCTAGAGATTGGAACACCACGGACTTCGCTAGCTTGGATGTTGAGGGACAAATCTTGATAAATATGAATCTAGATCACTCATCCCTTCCACCCTCACCGAGAAATGCCTGTATGCACACTGTTATCCCAGACAAATCGGAACCCTTCAAGGACGGAATCTTCAAACTCAACTTTGATGGGGCCTCAAAAGGCAATCCTAGCAATGCAGGATTTGGAGGTGCGCTTCGAAACTCTAACGGAATCATTCTCTGGGTCTACTTTCGCAACATAGGCTATGATAACAATAACGTGGAAGAACTAGCAGGTCTGTTGGAAGGACTTCTCATAGCAAAGAAAAGGCACTATCTCCCACTCATTGTGGAAGGAGACTCTCAAGTTATCCTCTCCTTGGCCACCAAACTTCAGAATGGATCACAAGTCTCCAAGCTCTCTTCTAGTTGGAGATTGGATCATGGTCTTCACTGCCTCGAGGACAGTCTAAAGCATTCCAGAGCTACTACTTTTCATTACATAAGACAAAAAGTCAATACTATGGTAGACTATCTGGCCAACGAAGGAGTCACAAGTAATCATCCCTATTTTTGAAGTAGAGTTCTGTAAAAATTGTCCTGGATCCTTAACTCAAAAGTATCGAGACATTATCAAGAAGGATCTCATCACCCTGGATGCAGGCGCTATAGTGACAACTCGAATGCATGTAGATGAGGAGCCTCGATATGGGAGCCCACAACATGGCACCCCAGTCTCCATGCATTAATACTCCTAGCCCCTACCTTACCTTGAGGCTGATAGTTCATTCAAACCGCTTCACTTGGACATCCCCTCACCTACTGGTTGGACGCGCTCCTAGTACCTCGAACATTTACTCTGGCTCTCTTCTCACTGATATGGCACATGCGAGCTTGGATTACTGCCCCTTAAACAGGCCAAGGGAAGACGATGAATTCATTTTCCCCACCTCTCCTCAGCTCCGTCTTCGATTGTGTTGGTTATGTCTGGCAATTTACAATCTTGGTCTAGGGAACTTTGTTTTCCTCCAAGTTGCACTCTCAGCTATGTCCCTGCCACCGGGCTCTCCTTGTTGGGGAAGTGAAAGTAAGGGAAAAATACAACGCCCCACTGTGCATGTCACTAAGGATGGTTATGACCTGGGTGTTTCCATCACGATCTGCACTCTGATTGATGACTGGGAAACCCAACTATTCTCGGATTACCTGGCCTCGGGTAAAGGTGGAGGTAATATCAATCATTACTAGCTCATGAAGAACATGATGTGTAAGCTCATGGAGGACATGTGGGGTTCTGCAAAAAAATTGGTGATTGCTTGCAGAGCCAAGCTTATCGACATGGGAAACCGGCTGGAAATCCTGGATGCCACCTTCTAATGGAACCACCTCACATCTGGACTTCGTGGCCCTAAAAAAGCAAAGGTCGGCAGTGGTAGTGCTTTGGGAGATCAGAGAGACGGCAAGGGGGCACATTCAGAAGGGCCCATGGCTCCTCCAGTGTTAGAATATGTAATGATGACTTATGTTATATCTTGGTAAAATATCAATTAAAGGCATAAAATAACTCTAATGTTATAAAATAGAGTTATCCCACATCCATCATTGTAATTATATTCTTTGTAACCATTCTCTATATAAAGGGGTGGATGTAGAATAGCTTCTCCAGTTCTGAAAACAAGCTATAATAAAAATTCCAGGAAATATTGACCACGTTATGGTCATTTTAATTTTTTTCGTTTTTTCTGCTTTCGGTTTTCCACTGTAGAGTAACTAATCCACCTTTTAGCAGTTGTTGGACATTGGTTTTGGTGAGAAAGTTGGGTTTTTTATTCATCTCTTATCTTGAAATTCTTGCCATGAGATTCTTGATCTCTTTGCATTAGGGTTTCTATTCTTATTCATCATGTTTACAGAGGTTGTCTTATTCTTGTTTATGTCTCTAACCTTCTTTGTGTGGAAGATGTTTTGACATTTTCAGGGGTGTGGATCTCTAGTATGGTAATGATGACATCAAGAAATGAACCTATGCTTAGGACTTAGTTGCTTGATGGTTATATTTTCATATCTATAAGTGATATTATTGTTTTATTTGATCAATGCTTTTGCTCAATATTCTAACATGGTCTCACTCTTCTAATCATGATAATGAAGCTTCTATATGTGTTATCTTATGATCATTATTTGCTTTATTTATATGTTATTGCTGACCATTGTGTAAAAACAATATCAATGTTTTTTTATAAGCAATATCTTTATGATCATTATATGCCCTTGCTAATTAATTTCCTGACTAAAGTCAATTTTTTGAATCTACGTGATATCATATTTTTTGGCTTGTCATAAGTTATTTAATCGGGGTATAGTTTCTTTTTCATGTATTGCAAAGATTGTATCTAGTTCCTGTGTTGTTTGTCTCTAGCATTCCTATATGGAAGCATTGACATTTCTAGGGCATTTTATCTCTTGCATATTTACATAGTGTTAACAAGAAATGAACCCATGATTAAGACCATTAGTGACTTGTCATTTCATAATTTTTTATAAGTGATATCATGAGTTGATCATAATTTGCTATATGTTGATCATATTAAACATTTTGATTTATTTTCATATATATCATGTCATGTTTATTTCGATCATCTTTTACTCAATATTTATATGGCTTTGAGCGATCTTATAATATTGAAATATTTGTCATAAGCACCTTGTTCTTGTTGCAATATGATTTCTATTCTTATGCTTGCATATGTTATCTTGTTCCTACTTGTCTCTAACGTTCCTATATGAAAACATTGACATGTGTTTCTTGTCTCTAACATTCATATATGGAAGCATTGACATTTTCAGGGCATTCATCTCTTGCAGATTAACATAATACTAATAAGAAATGCACCTATGCTTAAGATTAGTTGCTTGATGACTAAATTTTTTCATATATTTAAGTGAAATCTTGGCTCATTATTCTATCTTGGTATCTATTATGCTCACTCATGTTTATGCTCCTCTATCTTTTATATCATGTCATATCCTTTTTGATAATATTTTGCTTAAATTTATATGGTCTTGCATAGAAGCGACATCATTTATTGATATGTTCTTGAGAAATGTCATTTTATCATATCTCATGTCTTTAGGCTTATCATGTTTTTATATGATTTATTCTTTGAAGTTCCTTTGTGCGAGTTCATTATCCATGTTGTGGATAGCTTGCTTCTATTATTCCTTCCTTGTTTAAGCATATGATGGTTGTAGATCTCTAGTTTTTCAGCATTGTTCCTCTTAAGAAGGAATGTAATGTTGAATTTTATCATGTTCTATCATATTTCAGAAATGTTGTATGATGGACATCCATCTTCAACTTTTAAAGTCATGATGTTCATCTGTATGATATCATTTTCGATGTATAGACCATTGGGGTCTTGTTTCTTCGATGTTTGAGGTCTCCTACAGATATTTATATTGCACCTTGATTGGAAGAATGTTTTCTATCTGCATGTGTATTTTCCATATGGGTATTTTGTACAATGTTGTAGTGTTCTTAGCCACATGTTTTGTTGTATCAACCGTCAAAAAGTATCTATACAGTGGTGTGGATGTTATATCAGAGTTCTTTAGCTATTAGTTATGGTTGTGATGATTCTTATGGTGATCTAGGCACCTTGCTGTTGGATTGCGTCACATGTTCTTGACATTTTCTTGTTGGATCTAGTAGCCATAAAGGCTTCTCTTTAGATATAGGCATATTGTTGTTGGTGTTTCATCGTACAACCTGGTTCGTGTGCAGTTTCATGATTCAGAGAGAAGCGGTTGTTCTTCATCAAATCCATGAGGCAAAGTGTTGTTTATTCACATTTTATGAAGCATTCTGGAAGTTGTCATCATGGGGGATGTTCGTGTGTTTCCACCTTCCTTCCATTTGTATTCTTTCTCCCAGTCATCATTAAGGGGGAGTGTTATAATATGTAATGATGAATTATGTGATATATTGGTAAAATATCAATTAAAGACATAAAATAACTCTAATGTTATAAAATAGAGTTATTCCACATACATCATTGTAATTATATCATTTGTAACCATTCTCTATATAAAGAGGTGGAAATTCATTTATCCCACATGTGTTATGGGATGTATTATAATCCAAACCTCTTAGTATATAAGAGAGGTGAAGGAGACCCTTTTATGTATGTGTTGATTGTAATTCATCACACATCACATGTTGTGTATGTCATTTGTACACACATTGTATGAATGAGCTTGATGTGATGCATATGTGAGGATGCCATGTACTATTGTAGATCTATTTGCATAATAATGGAAGATGCAACCCATCCCGTGGAGGTAGCCCATATTAGGTGAACCACGTATATCGGTGTTCTCTTGTAGTTCTTTTTTCTCCAATTTTATTTCATTCTTTATGTTGCTTGGTAGATATAAGGATAGACTAGTAATTCTTTCCTTAGTTTATATTGTGTTATGATATTATTTCATATTTTCACAATATTCTAACATCCTGCTTTGTCCCGATTCCTCCAGCTCCATTCCCAGTTCCGTCCACCATCGGGTCTCCTCCCAGCAAAAATATTTGCAACCCCACAGAGCCTGACCTCATGGATGATCGTAAAATTGCGTCGCTTCCTGTCAAGCTGCCAGAGCCTAATGATGCTTTCGAGGGATGTTTCCCCATTCTGGAGGAAACCCCTCTTGAATAACCTTTTCATGTCATTCCTGATCACTGCCTCGCATCCCTCTGGTTCTCTCTATTCTTTCCAAGTTTTTTCTTATAGAATGTTATGCATTTTTTTTTATAAGTTAGATATCTAGAACTCAAACTATGATCATACTACTCTCGCCCGACCTCCCTCTAAGGGGCAATTTTTTTGTATGGCCCATAAAAATCATTGTAACCGTTCTTTGAAATACTGGGATGGTGGTTCCATCGTCTCAGACTACCTCAAATTCCTACGTACTATGTAATTTTTCTCTGGTTTTAGATCAATAAATTGTGCATATTTACAAAAAAAAACAAGTTACCTCAAATAATGTAATGCACCGATAAATACTTGATGATTAAGAATGGGATGATTACCATCTATAATTATAGTGTTCTTATTGCTTGAAGAGATAAGCTCATTTATTAGGTATATTTTATGTTAGTTGACAATGCTTAACTAAATCGAAGTGAACTATTTTAATAGTAAACCATCACATGGTAAAAGAGTATGAAGTAAAAATACGAGTATTTTAATATACTTCCTTCATGTTTTCAATATAATGTAATCAAAGAGACTAACATATTGGAGTGCTTAGATATGTTAAAGGAAAATTTCTGTACCCCATTTCCAAAAATTGTATGAGGAATTTGGGTTCATCACAAGTGATATCAGAGCAGAGTAACAACACTACGACCTAATGGACTCGCATACGTGTAGGTAAGTTGTGTACTCTGTAAATTATCATTTATTTGAATACAAAGATACATCATGTTGGATACATGAAACATGAGGCGTGAGTGATTTTTATCATAGGAAGAATGTTTATGTTGGAACGTTTAAACAATCATAGAAAGTATAGTTAAAAGTTATGATTGATGGTCGAAGCATATAAATGATTATATAGACTAGATATATCTATTCGACGCAAGGTCGCATGATTGTTATGTTATTCCTTATCCGTATACTTAATATTTAAATCAAGTAGTTATTTGATAAATTTGATGTTTCAAATTTAAGTTCAAATTAACATCTATGATGTTATGAACAACTATAGTAGGCTCAAGTGCCATCTAAAAGAGATGTCTTGAAAAGAGAGAATAGATTTTGTTTCTCTTATTATATAGAAATAAACATAAAGAGGGAAGATATGATACTAACTACATTAGTAAGATGTTTTTGATAATTGCTTTGGTTGATGTATACAATGCTTAAAATTCTAAGGACTTGATTAACCTATTTACCTTCTTGTAAGCATTGAAAGAAGAAGTTATGACCACAAGGAAGCAAGTAAGCATTGAAGCACGAGTAATTTTAATTATGCTATCAAAAAATCATGACTTAGTTGATTATGAGGAATATTTTGTAAAAAATCATGATTAATAGTTGCATGAAAAAGGCTCTCATAAAGCTTTGCATAACTAGTCTAATGCATCATCGTAGGTGCGTATGTTTACTTGGTCATGAGTGCTTGAGGTAATGATTGTTTTGTTTATCTCAACATGTGCATTAAGAGAATGAATACAATATGTTATACACAATGATTGCATGTTAAGGTTGTAAGTACCAAGAAATAAAGGGTCAAGATGAAACCGAATGCAATATGATATTAACGGTAATATAAATAGGCATACATATCTAAAGATATATTCATGTTATTTTCACATGCATAATGTTGTGCAAAATGCAAGTCTATGTGAAATTGTGATATTATGCCAGAAAGATTAAGCACACAATATTTGGTTACTAACACATTGAGTTAAAATTGTCTTAAGAGAGGGCATGATGTAGTAAGGCTAGTAGTAACATTACAAGTATGAAATCTTATAATAGGTAAGGTATGAACTATTCTTAAGATACAAGTAAAAAAAATATATGTGCAACTATAGCTACAACTAGGCTTGTCGAAAAAGTAATGAATTGGGATTATGCATAAAAACATTTTGTTACATCAAGAGTTTATGTGTACTCAAAATTTGTTGTTCTGTTGCTTTATGTTAAGAAGAGAAATTATGATGTAAATAACTTCTAGCAAGTAATTGTGAGTGAAGCATGCATGTACTCATGGTTGCAAGGAGATTCATCTTTGATAATGGAAAGCAGTACATGAGGTAACATCTAGTAGGAGATGAAAAATGTGTTTGTGAAGATAGCATAATGCTATTGAAAGTAGATCAAATGATAAATAAATTTCCTAAATGATTTATACAAAGTAATTATGAAACAAATTGGTAGACATGGATTTATATTGAAACACTTAAAATGTATTATTTATAAGAATGTTAAGTGTATATAAATGGTATAGTTATGTTAATGTGGTTGATTAAAAAAAGATAGAAGATGTAAATCAAGAATTGTTGAAACGATTTACATATGTTTTACAAGATACTAAATGGGTCCAATTATGAAACTCGTAATACGATGTTTAGCATATTTGATGTTTATTTCTAATCAAGTCTTGTAGGACTTATAGATGCATGCCTCAATGTTGAGCTGGTAAGATTTGGAGCATTGAAATAATTTAAATCTATTATGCTAATTTGATGTTGAATCGGAGGACTCTGAAGCATCAATATTGTTTATGACGACTTGATGTTGAGTTGAGAACTTTGGAGCATCAAGTATAGTTAGTGATGAGATGATTATGATATTTCATGTTCCTTTTTTGAAAAGTATCCATTATATATCATTGTAATTGACAGTGTTTTTAGGTTATTGCAGGTAATGGGCTATGACAGCCCCAATAAGACCATAACTTAAAAACAAAATGTTAACTTATGAAACCTGCAATAAAAACAATAAAACTTAATACAAACAAATAGTATTCAACTAAATAATTATGAAACCTTTGAGCTAATCACGGGGGATGCCCTGTGATCCAAATTTTAGGGGGCATATGGTCTAAATTCAGATGTATAAGCCATAAACGCATTAAATGGAGAGGCCACCCTCTCCCATTTTTTATAAAAGCATTAAATGGAGAGGCCACCCTCTCATATCCATGGTATTTGGTAGCACATAGTTTTGGCCCATGGTATGGCCTCAAGACACATTGTAATAATGCTATATAAAGGCCTAGCAAGCCTTCTCATAATAACAACTTACTCATTTGGTTTCTCTCCTATTTTCTATTTTTCATTGTGAGATTAATTAGATCTGAGTGACTTATCAGTAATTAGTTTCAGAGGTGGGGCTCTTCTTTGAGGCTCACCTCCCATTCACTTCATATGTTTTTGTTCATACTTATTCTCAAGCAAGATTAGTGTTTTTCATGTGAATTTTATGACATATTTTCATGCTTAATCTCCTCCTCTCTCGGCATTGAATCCTTCTGGTTCTCAGCTCCCAAGATCCGGATCACCCTAGGTTATAAGGCTCTTGAAATTTTAAGAAAAAAATTCTCACTAAACAAAAATATTTATTTTAAGAATTAACCAATTGATGAAAAGGAAAAGGAAATTGAATAGTAAAAACATGTGTCTGAGCAAGATAACCTAAATTTGAATACGAGTCCTCTCCTAAAAACAATTGCATAGACATATAATTCAAGGAGTGATATTAGTCCAAACTTCACTAGAAGGTTCAGTCCAAAGACCTGGAGTGCTCCCTAACCATGGATATAGAGGATCATGGTAGTCATGGATGGACTGCGAATTAAAAGATTTGAAGGGTTAATTGTTAAAATTGGTCTTATAGAGGGTTGTTAAAATACCTTGTGAGTACTCTGCATTAATAATAACGATAGAAAACAACCGTGAAATTTTAACCAAGTTTATTACAAAAAGGTAAGATTCTTTGTGTATTGGATGAATTGATGGACTACTTGGTGTTGAGCTATTAGCTCTAGAGCAGCTAAATTGTTTAGAATCAGTATGATGTTTGAGTTTGGTGTTGAGCTTGTTGGCTCTGGAGCACATGAGTTTTGTGTTGACTTGTTGTCTATGGAGCACCTAAACTGTTTAGACTCATTATGATATTTGAATTTGGAGTTGAGCTCGTTCGCTCTGGAGCACCTGAGTTTGGTGTTGAGTTGTTAGCTCTGTAGCACCTAAACTGTTTGGAATGTGTTTATAGATTATACTTGTGTACATGTTATTCTCTTATTATATTCATGTTATAAGCATGTTATGTGCATGTTTTACATATGTTATATTATGCATTTTTTATGCACATGTTATGCAAGTACATTATGTACATGTTATGTGATGTTCATGCTATGCTCATGTGATGTTTATGTTATGTTCACAATATAAAATAATAATAATAATAATTTTAAAAAAAATTATGTGATTGCTCTATATTGAGAAGCAAGGTAAAAATGATTAAGGTACTTGAGAAGAAGTATTATCCATACCAGAGGTATGGATGTAAAAGTTTATTATGGAAAAAGCTATGTCCCATGAAATGAATATGCATGAATGAATCTATCCTAGATTATGAATTTTATATATGTCATGTATAACTGACAAATGTTGCACGTACATCCTTGATGGTAAAATTAAAATTTAAGGATTGATCATGAAAAGCGACAACACTGTGTTGCAAGAGAAAGTACTACTTATGTGTCTATTGATTTAAAAAAAAATTATGTTTATGCATATGCTTCATGATAAACGTATGCATGTGTAAAGAACATGTTAAGAAAAAGACAAGAGACCTTCAATATATCAAAAGAGATGCCAAAGCAACCAAAGATAACTGAAGGATGACATTGCAAAGGCACTTCAAAGTTGAATACAAGTTTTCAAAAGCACAAACACTGAGGACGACGTTATTTCTAGGGGGGATGGAATATCCTCTCTACTGCCCCGCTTTTTCTATAAGTGAAATACAAATGTAAGTATATAATGTACCAATTCCTCATGAGGAGTTCAAGGCCAAGGCCCTGTTAGTAATTTCTTAAGTTGTTTTGTATTTTGATTTGTATACTTAGAAGACTGAAGGGATTGGCACAACAAAATGATAGGGACATGAATCCACTAGAGGGAAATATCAAAGGCTAGTGAAGGATTAGGAATCTGACGAGTGATGATCGAAATCCACCTTGACATCTTTAGGTGTTTAAGGAAAAGCAAGCTATTCTTGATTGTTTAATACCCTAAAGCCAATAGTTAGGAGCTTTCTAGTGGAAAATTAGTCACAACATATCTATTGAACAAGAATATCAATCACAAAGATGTAAAACAATTTGGAGTAAAAACTGTGCAAGAGAGATGCATGAGTGGTCTATAATCTAGAATGGTAGAATTACAATACAATACTGTCACAATGAGTGAGCAATTCGAATTAGCCAAGGAGGTCATTCGAATATACTGCATGGTGTAGCTTGGCTCCAACTAGGAGTCGTCATCATCATCGGTGGTGGTCATCAATGCATAAGTAACTGTCAGACAGGTGTCAAACTGAGTCTAACTGAGTGTAATAAGTGTAACTGATGGTAAGTGGCACTAATGTAGGGATGGAGGCTCAATGGAGGGTGCATGAGGAGTTAACTGCACTCAAAATAGGTATTCAACTCTCATCGGAGGTCAATCGGAGTGATAACAACAGTTATGGGTCAATTGGAGGTCAATCAGAGTGATAACTGAAGTGAACTAGACTGGTAGGTGAGAAAAGGTGCCCTTCTACAGTGGAAGGTGAGAAGTGGGCACCTCCTTGACTAGGAGGGCTAAATCTGAGTGGAAAGTAGCTCCCAAGTGCTGGAAGACTAGGGACTAGGTGTTGGAGGCATCAAACTGGTGACTGGGCAGCATGCGGGTGCATGCATGCATGCAAAGTACATAACTGAATGATGAAATATCCTAACAGCTAGTTTTCATAGCTCTAATCAATTAATAAGGATATTAATTAATGACTAGTAATTAATGAAAATAAATAATTAATAAGATTCCTAAATTTTTTTGTAAAATTTATTTTGAAGTTAATCTCTAATAGAATATTGACTTAATTTGAATTACTATGTATATGGTGACAAATTCTTATCCTTTACTCTCTCTCTCTCTATATATATGAGAGCAAAGTCTTAAATAATATATATGTTTATGATTATTTTATATAATTTATTAACATAGATATGTAAGAATAAATAAATACACATATGAGAAAGAGAAAAGAATAATTATTAATTGAAACTATTATTATAAATATGTATGTGGAAATTATTCCCTATATTGAAAGGGTGACGTGCATCTCTTATTACAACATTATATTATAAATAAGGATAAAAAAGATATACATTAAAGATTCATAAACATATATGATATTATAAATATTGTATTACATAAATAAAATGGTATATTACAAGTATGTTATTTGATAATCATTAAAAGTCTTTTAAAGAATTAAGTGATAGAGATGGTTAAGGTTTCGTTTAGGTTTTATTGTGGAGGATAAAGGACTAACTCCATGATTGCCAAAGGAATCGGAATGTGGGATATGAAGTTTGATAACTGTTCCAAGAAAATTCTTCAAAAAGAGAGGAAGTTAAGATTTCCCTCACAAAGGGATCTTCGACCCACATAAAACTGAACTCCACTTGCCGAGAGGGGAGACCGGCTCTCAACCGTTAGGGTTTCTTTGTTTAGGCTTTTAGTTACAAGAGTTGGAGAGGGGAGAACAGTCTAATCGGAAGGATTCGAGCTTCGATTGTCATCATACCTTGTCTGCATTATAAACATATACATTAAGATTGGTTATCATTGAAGCCAAGCTTTATATGGAAATCCAGAAACATTAGAGAACCGAACTCTGAAATATGGCTGCATTAGTTCATAGTCTTATTAATTTTCGGGTAGATGGTAGATGCAAATCCCTTTGAAAAGAATATATCATGTGAAAGGAGTATTTTTGGTTTATGAACAGAGTGGCACTCTATTTATATACATTCACTTCAAGTATTTATAACGTAGGTGTTCAATGTTTAATTGATTCAACAACATTTAATACCAAGGCTTTGAAAGTGAGGGTATTACGTTTATAAATGATATGATGTACTAACTTTAAGTTAGTATTTTAAGGAGATTCATTAATGTATTATTGACTAAAAAGTGATTACTTTACATTCTCTCATACAATGTTTAAGACCAATTATTTAAAAGTAAAAGAATTATGGTTATACACTATAAAAATTCAAGATGTTGTGCTAACTATATGGTAAGCACTTTAAGGAGAATCCTTAGAAGAATATTTATTATTTAACTATTGAGGGGTTTAAGGTTTTGAATGCTTAAGAATAAAGATCTCCCTAATATCTAGATATTGGAATCAATGACTTCAATATTTAACAAAATTATTTGGCTAGTCAATCCTTGTTCATTATGTGAGTTGAGCATATAGGTTATGACTAGGTATCACGTTAAAATATTTCTAATGTTTTTTACCTTAGTGGATTCATTCGCCTAGTTCATGGATGTTCTCTAGGTAGTAGGAATATACATCAATTAGAGAGCCACAAGTTTGGATGGTATGTTGCAATCAAACTCTCAATCTATGTAATCATATAAGTTTTAACAAGATAAATGTTTTTAACCATTATAAAAGAAATAAATGTTTTTCAATACAATTTAACAATTACAATTTAAGATGAAAATAAAAGTTATAGATTGGAAGCATATACTATTCTTACTCTTAAAGAATAAATTTTATGTATAAAGTAATATGTAATGTTATATCTCTTTCTATAAGATAGGGATAGTTATTTTACGTCGTGCAATTGCATGGTTACCGTCATCCTCATTATAAATGTATTATCCCTTGATTAGTTGAAGTATGGATACGAGATATTAGTATAATGCAAGCATACACGTAAATTATAATTAAATTGTAAAGGTTAATTTTACTTTTCATATAAATAATTGTGATTACAAAGTAGGTTATTGTTATCAAGAGTTTGCACGTCAAATGGATGGAAAATATATCAATAATTCCATACATTGGAATAAAACTAATTATATGTTTTAGAATCTATAATGAACTTATGTTGTTTCATTTTACAAGTCACCTCAAATAATGTAATGCATAGATAAACACTTATGATTAAGAATGGGATGATTACCGTATAGAATAATAGTTATTAGGTATATTTTATATTAGTTGAAAATGCTTAACTAAATGGAAGTAAACTATCACATAGTAAAATATTAGTTGAGTTAGTAAAAATACGAGTATTGGGAATATACTTCCTTGATGTTTTTAATATCATGTAATCAAAGAGATTAACAAATTTGTTTTCTTAGATAATGTAAGCATATACGTAAATTACAATTAAATTGTAAAGGTTAATTCTACTTTTCATATAAATAATTGTGATTTGATGGAAAATATTAGAACTAATTATATGTTTTAGAATCTATCTAGAAAAGGTATAATGAACTTATGTTGTTTCATTTTACAAGTCACCTCAAATAATGTAATGCATAGATAAACACTGATGATTAAGAATAGAATGATTACCATCTAGAATAATAGTGTTCTTGTTGCTTGAAGAGATAAGCTCAGTTATTAGGTATACTTTATATTAGTTGAAAATGCTTAACTAAATAGAAGTAAACTATCACATGATAAAAGATTAGTTGAGTCTAAAGTAAAAAATACGAGTATTGGGAATATACTTCCTTAATGTTTTCAATATCATGTAATCAAAGAGACTAACAAATTTGTTTTCTTAGATAATGCAAGCATATATGTAAATTACAATTAAATTGTAGAGGTTAATTCTACTTTTTATATAAATAATTTTGATTACAAAGTATGTTATTGTTATCAAAAGTTTGCACGTCAAATTGATGGAAAATATATCAATATTCCATACATTGGAATAGAACTAATTATATATTCTAGAATCTATCTAGAAAGGTATAATGAATTTATGTTGTTTCATTTTACAAGTCACCTCAAATAATGTAATGCATAGATAAACACTTGATGATTAAGAATGGGATGATTACGATCTAGAATAATAGTGTTCTCATTGCTTGAAGAGATAAGCTTAGTTATTAGGTATATTTTATATTAGTTGAAAATGCTTAGTTAAATGGAAGTAAACTATTTGAATAGTAAACTATCACATGGTAAAAGATTAGTTGAGTTTAAAGTAAAAATATGAGTATTGGGAATATACTTCCTTGATGTTTTCAATATCGTGTAATGAAAGAGATTAACAAATTTGTTTTCTTAGATATGTTAAAGGAAACTTTTCTTATTCCATTTCTCAAAATTGTATGAGGAATTTGGGTTCATCACAAATAGTATCATAGTAGAGTAACTACGGCCTAATGGACTCACATACGTGCAAGTAATTTATGTACTCTATGAATTACCATTTATTTGAATACAAAGATCCATCATGTTGTAAACATGAAACATCAGACATGACAGATTTTTATCATAGAAAGAATGGTTCATATTTGAATGTTTAAACAATAGTAGAAAATATAGTTAAAAGTTATGATTGATGGTCAAAGCATATAAATTATTATATAGGCTAGATATATATATTTGAGAACAAGGTTGCATGATTGTTATGTGATTCCTTATCCTTATACTTAAGATTTAAATGAAGTAATGATTGGATAAATTTGACGTTTCAACTTTAAGTTCAAATTAACATCTATGATGTTATGAAGAACTATAATAAGGCCAAGTGTCAACTAAAAGAGATGTCTTGAAAAGAGAGAATAAATTTTGTTTCTCTTATTATATAGAGATGAACATAAAGCAGGAATATATGATACTAACTGCATTAGTAAGATGTTGTTGATAATTGCTTCGATTGATGTATACAATGCTTAAAATTCTAAGGACTTGATTGACATGTTTAGCTTCTTGTAAGCATGGGAAGAAGAAGCTATGACCACAAAGAAGGTATGCATTGAAGCACAAGTAATTTTAATTGTCCTAGAGAGAAAGCATGACTTAGTTGATTATGAGGAATATTTTATTAAAAATCATGATTAATAGTGGCACGAAAAAGGCTGTCAGAAAACATGGCATAACTCGTTTAATGCACGATCATAGGTGCATACGTTTACTTGGTCATGAGTGCTTGAGATAATGATTGTTTTGTTTATCTCAACATTTGTATTAAAAGAATGAATATAGTATGTTATACACCATGATTACATCTTAAGCTTGTAAGTACAAAGAAAGAAGGGGCAAGATGAAACCAAATGCATTACGATATTAACGGTAATATAAATTGGCATGCCTATGTAAAGATCTATTCATGCTATTTTCACATGCATAATGTTGGGAAAAATGCAATTCTATGTGCAATTGTGAGATTATACTAGAAAGATTAAGCACGCGATATTTGATTACTAACACATTGAGTTAAAAATGTCTTAAGAGAGGGCACGATTTAGTAAGGCTAGTAGTAGCATTACAAGTATGAAAGATTATAATAAGTAAGGTATGAACTATACTTAAGATATAAGTCAGAAAAAGGTACATGCAACTATAGATACAACTAGGCTTGTCAAAAAAGTAATACATTAGGATTATGCATAAAAACATTTTTTTGCATCAAGAGTTTATGTGTACTCAAAATTCGGTTGTTGTATTGCTTTAGGTTGATAAGAGAAATTATGATGTAGATAATTTCTGGCAAGAAATTGTGAGTGAAGCATGCAAGTAGACATGGTTGTAAGGAGCTTCACCAAAGATACCGGAAAGCAGTACATGTGGTAATATCTGATATGAGTTATGAAAATTGTTTTTGTAAAGATAGTAGAATTCTATTAAAAATAGATCAAATGATAAAAAAAATGCCTAAATGATTTACATGCAAAGTAATTATGAAACAATTTGGTAAACATGAATTCCTATTGAAACACTTGAAATGTAACATTTCTAAGAATGTTAAGTGTATATAAATGGTATATTTATGTTAATGAGGTTGATTCATAAAATATAGAACACTTAAATCAAGAATTGTTGAAATGATTTACATATGTTTTACAAGATATTAAATGGGTCCAGTTATGAAACTGGTAATATGATGTTTAGAATATTCAATTTTTATTGCTAATCAAGTATTTGAGGAGTTATAGATACATGCCTCGATGTTGATATGGTAAGCGCTCAGGCATCGAAATTATTTAAATCTATTATGCTGATTTGATGTTGATTTGAAGGACTCTGAATCATTAGTATTGTTTATGATGACTTGATGTTGAGTTTATAACTTTGGAGAATCAAGTATAGTTAGTGATTAGATGATTATGATATTTCATGTTCCTTTTTTGAAAAGTATCCATTATATATCATTGCAATTGATAGTGCTTTGAGTTTATTGCAGGTAATGGTCTATGACAGCCCCAATAAGACCATAACTTAAAAACAAAATGTTAACTTATGAAAGGTCTGCAATAAGAACAATAAAACTTAATACAAACAAAGACTATTCAACTAAATAATTAGGAAACCTTTCAGCTAATCACGGGGGATGCCCTAGTTTATAAGGATCTTGAAATTTTAGGAAAAAAATTCTTAGAGTAAACAAAATTCTTTATTTTAAGAATTAACCAATTAATGAAAATGAGGAAGAAATTGAATAGTAAAAACATGTGTCTGAACAAGATAACCTAAATTTGAATACATGTCCTCTCCTAAAAAGAATTGTAGAGAAGGAAAATTCAAGGGGTGATATTGGTCGATACTTCATTGGAAGGTTCAATCGTAAGACCTGGAGCACTCCCTAACCATGGATATAAAGGATTATGGTAGTCCTTGATGGACTATGAATTAAAATATTTGAAGGGTCAATTGTTAACAATGGTCTTACATAGGGCTGGTAAAATACCTTGTGCGTACTTTGCATTAGTAATAAAGATAGCAAACAAACCTGCAATTTTAACCAAGTTTATGAAAAAAAAGTAAGATTATTTGTGTATTGGATGAATTGATGGAGTACTTGGTATTGAGTTGTTAGCTTTGGAGACCTGAATTGTTTAGACTCTTTTTGGTATTTGAGTTTGGTGTTGAGCTATTAGCTCTGGAGCACCTAAACTATTTGGAATTTGTTTTGAGATTATACTTGTTTATATGTTATTCTCTTATTATATACATGTTATAAGCATGTTATGCTTATGTTATGCACATGTTATACATATGTTATATTATCCATATATTATGCACATGCTATGCTTATATTATGTACACATTATGTGATGTTCATGCTATGCTCATGTGATGTTGATGTTATGTTCATAATATGAAAAAATAATATTATTAATAATAATAAATTTAAAAAAATATATATGATTTCTCTATGTTGAGGAAAAAGGTAAAAATTATTAAGGTACTTGAGAATAAGTACTATCTATACCAAAGGTATGGATATAAAAGTTGAATATCGCAAAAGGTATGTGCCATGAAATGAATATGCATGAATGAAGTTGTCCTATAATATGAATTTTATATATGTCATGTATAACTGACAGATGTTGTAGGAACATCCTTGAGGGTAAAATTAAAATGTAAGGATTTATCACGATAAACGTATGTATGTGTAAATATCAAGTTAAGAAAAAGACAAGAGACATTGAATATATCAAAAGAGATGCCAAAGCAAGCAAAGATAAGTGAAAGATGACATTGCAAAGGCACTTGAAAGTTGAAGACAAGTTTTCAAGAGCATGAACAATGAGGATAGTGTTATTTCTAAGGGGGAGAGGATGTAATATCCTCTCTACTGCACCACTTTCTCTATAAGTGAAATACAAATGTAAGTATATAATGTACGAGTTCTTGTCAAGGAGTTCAAGGCCAAGTCTGCATCAATAAACTCTGTAAGTAATTTCCTAAGTTGTTTTGTATTTTTATTTGTAGACTTAGGAGACTGAAGGGATTGATACAACTAAATGATGGGGCCACAAATCCACTAGAGGGGGAGTTCCAAGGCTAGTGAAACATTAGGAATCTGACTAGTGACCGTCGAAATCCACCTTGAAATCTTTAGGTGTTGAAGGGAAATAAAACTATTCATGATTGATCAATTGACTAAAGCCAATAGTTAGGAGATTTCCTTTTTCATAGCTCTAATCATTAATTAATTAGGATATTAATTAATGACTTGTAATTAATAAAAACAAATAATTAATCATTTACAAGATTCCTAGAGTTTTTGCTAGGATTTATTTTGAAGTTAATTTCTGATAGAAGATTGACTTAAATTGAATTACCATGGATATAGTGACAAATCATTATCCTTTAATATATATATATATATGAATTATTGTATATAATTAATTAATATAGATATGTAAGAATAAATAAATACACATATGAGAGAGAAAATAATAGTTATGAATGGAAAGTGTTATTATAAATATGTATATCGAAATTATTCCCGATATTGAAAGGGTGATGTGTATCCCTTCTTCCTCATTGTCATCTTCATCATCATCATCTTCCTCACCACCCTCTTCCTCATCATCATCGTATTCCTCATCATCATCATCATCATCATCACCATCATCACCATCATCATCATCGTCAAAATCTTCATCCTCATCATCATCATCTCACACTAGTAATGATTCAACCAAATTAGAGAAGCTCCTTATATCATCATCATCATCATCATTTTCATCATCATCTCCTTATATCATCATCATCATCATCAACATCTTCATCATCATCATTTTCATCATCATCAACATCTTCTTCATCATCATCATCACCATCATCATCATCTTCATCATCATCTGCATCATCATCATCTACATCATCATCTCACACTAGTAATGATTCAACAAAATTAGAGAAGCTCCTTCTATCATCATCATCATCATCATCCTCATCTTAATCATCATCATTATCATCATCATCATCACCACCATCATCATCATCATCAACATCTTCCTCATCATCATCATAAACATCTTCATCAGCATCCCCATCATCACCTCACACTAGTAATGATTCAACAAAATTAGAGAAGCTCCTTATGTCGTCATCATCATCATCATCATCTTTGTCATCATCAGCATCATCGTCATCATCATCTTTGTCATCATCATCATCATCACCATCATCATCATCATCAACATCTTCATCATCATCCTCATCACCATCATCATCATCACCATCATCATCATCATCATCAACATCTTCATCATCATCATCATCACCATCATCATCTTCATCATCATCATCATCATCTTCATCATCATCCTCATCATCATCATCGTCTTCCTCTTCATCATCATCATCATCTCTCCCTTCCTCATCAACATATCCATCATCATCATCTTCTTCGTCACCCTCATCATCATCATCAACATCTTCATCATCATCACCATCATCATCATCATCATCTTATATCCTCCTTATATCCAAAATTAGAGAGTCGTCTTCATCATGATGATGGTGAAGATGATGATGATGATGATGATCATCATCATCGTCGTCTTCAACGTATTCATCATGATGACGAAGACAATTTAGATGATGATGATGAAGATGATCATGATGATGATGAAGATGATCATGATCATCATGATGAATACGTTGAAGACGACGATGATGATGATCATCATCATCATCATCATCTTCACCATCATCATCATCATCCTCATCATCATCATCGTCCTCCTCTTCACCATCATTGTCATCTCCCCTTCCTCATCAACATCTCCATCATCATCATCTTCTTCATCATCATCATCATCTTCATCACCATCATCATCATCATCAACATCTTCATCATCACCACCATCATCATCATCATCTTATATCCTCCTTATATCCAAAATTAGAGAAGCTTCTTATGATGATGAAGATGATTTAAATGATGATGATGAAGATGATGATGATGGTCATCATCATCTTCATCATCCTCATCATCTTCATCATCATCATAATTATCCTTATCATCATCATCGTCCTCCTCTTCATCATCATTTCCATATCCCCCTTCCTCATCAGCATCTCCATCATCATCATCTTCTTCATCATCATCATCATCATCTTCATCATCATCATCATCATCATTTTCATATTCATCATCATCATCGTCATCGTCTTCATCTTCTTCATCATCAGCATCATCATTTACATCATCTTCATCTTCATCAGCATCCTCATTATCATCATCATCATCATCTTCATCTACATCATGATCATCATCATCTTCATATTAATATTCATGATCATCATCATCAACTTTGCAAAATCATCTTCATCATCACCATGATCACCATCATCATCATCATCATCACCATCGTCAGCATCATCAACATCTTCATCATCATCCCCATCATCATCATCATCCTCTTATATTCTCCTTATATCCAAAATTAGAGAAGCTCCTTATGATGATGAAGACGACTTAGATGATGATGATGAAGGAGATGATGATGATGACCATCATCTCATATTTTTCATCATCATAATCACCATCATCATCTTCATCATCATCACCATCATCGTCTTCATCATCATCATCTTCATCACCATCATCATCATCCTACTCCTCATTATCCTCCTCCTCTTCATCATCATTGTCATCTCCCCCTTCCTCATCAACATACCCATCATCATCTTCTTCTTCATCATCATCATCATCATCATCAACAACAAAAACAACATCTTCATCACCATCACCATCATCATCATCATTCTCATCTTAATCACCATCATCTCCATCTGCGTCATGATCATATTCATCGTCATCACCCTCTTCCACATCATCATCTTCTGCACTTATGCACTTAGGGATTAACGTTTAGAAGAGGGCCTAAAGGCCTTTATGGGGGAGGGGTCCTAGGAATAAACCGACACATATCGATTTATTGGTAAATAAATGAAGTAAATGTTAGCCACCGAACTATGGAATGTTCAACAGGGGCGTGCACGCGCTAGCAATGCGTACGCGCTCCTAGTGCACACACGCTCCTAGCACACACACGCTCCTAGAGCATGTGCGTCCTTATTGAGAATAAAATTTAGAAAATAAACCGCACTCTTCTCCCACATTTTTTCTCTCATTCCACGCATGTTTTTCATTGTTTCCACGCACAGTCTGACAACCATTTTCATCTTGGATTGAATTTAGACACCATTTGGTGTTTCTTTGACAATTTGGATAGAATACACAAGAGTTGGGGCTCTAGTTGGCTCTTTGGATTGATTACACACCCGTTGGGATCTATTTGAATCCTTTGATTGAATACACAACAGTTGGACTCTATTTGGCTCCTTGGATTGAATTATGATGTTGCTTGGACACACTTGAACTCTTCTTACATATAGTGGATACATCAAAAGAGCATTTTACATTTGAAGCAAAGATAAATCATAATCCTTTAGGTATGGTGATCTCTTCCTCTTGTTAAATGTATTTTAGTCTTCATTCACTTTGTTTGAATTGTATCTAGTTTAGTTTTTCTTCCTGAATTGTATAATAGATGTATTTTAGTCTTCTTAATCTTCAACATAGACAATAAAAACATCTTATCACAAAAAAATACAACATGCACCAAACAATGCTTTGAATCTTTCATGAAGATAATAAAAGAAACTTGCTTGCATCACCACCAATAACCTTTCATATTCACATAAATACATCTAGTACACAAACATTTGTTGAATTTCTCATGATTTTAGTACAACAACTCACCCAAACACCTAAAGAATCAAACTCTTTATCTTTTGGGGCTATTTTCCCTCATCCAAAACATGAAAATGAAGTGAGTAGGAGCTTCTCTTTTTGTAGGAAATGTGCTCCTACTAACATCCCATACCACCATCCAATTGAGTTCCTAGAGGTGACGTTGTTTTTATATCTAGGGCATTCTCAATAGATTTTAAGATTATATGAAAACATTCTCACTAGATGTTGTTGTACATAATCAATTGCTACATCGAGTTTTAATAATCATGCACATCGAGTTTTAATATCTTATTTGTTGTTCATTCTTGCATGGGTGATATTTTTGTTTTGTTAAAAAGCATATTGAATATGGGAAACAGACGTAATAATAAAAGAAAGTCTAGAAGGAAGGAGCCGCCCCCTGAAAAGGACCATGAGATAAGATAAAAGGACAAGTTGTACATGGATGTAGACATCAATATGCTAGTGCCTTAGATCCATCAAAAAGCAACGATGAAGTGGTTGAAGTCAATCAAATATTGCTTGATGTCGAGTATGAAGGGATGGATGTTGAACAGGTTGTTAATTGGAAACCTCCCCAAGAAGAGCACACACATGCCGAACACACTCCCTTCCAGGACCAAATTGTGAACCAAGGGCCACAACAAACTGGTGAAGAGACTCGTACTTCCTTTCTGACTCCCTTGCCTCGACTATCAAGCAGACAATGAAGAAATCCCAGACGTATTCATGTGGATCAAAGTTCATTTTCAGGACTTGAAATTAATTTGTCCAAATGCACTATTGATTTCCATTGTAGCAGGATAATCAAAGAATTTTTTGAATCCAAAACCGATGTAGCAAAATGTCAATTGTTTCTAGCTTTGTTAAAATCACATTGTCTAGCTCATGTTAGGAGAATTTTGGGCATAAAGGTAGTTAGAAGTTCAGAGGCCTACAATCATGTTGTTATAAATCTATAGTCTGCATTTAATTTGATCGGAAAAACTTCTCGTACAAAATATTTTAATGCGGACCATCGTGTACTATCGGAATCGATTGTAGACAAATCCACAAGGCAACGTCTCCTGCTATCACACATATGTAAAATATTTAAAGTAGATAGAAAGACTCTTCAAAATGATTCTACTATTAGAGAAAAAATTGAGACCCCAGGTCAAAAATATTGTTGGGCCTTTGTTGGTAGGTTACCTCATTCAGACATGAAGCTTATTGATGTTGTTAAAGAACTAGTACACAATTTTTGGCATGATAACACTAGATCGTCATCGAATCAAAGAGATGTGTTAAAGTTGAGAAAAGGCGTTAAGGGGTGTGAACCCCATGTCAAGCACTTCCTTGACATGACACAAACGGAATACTATGAGACGTTCAAGAATGAGCAAACACAATTGAACTTGGGCCAAAGGTCCTTTGAAAAATGCAAACCCTTGTATGTTAGAATTGGCATTGATCGTAACACATGTTTCTCTAGATACCATGTAGAAATTGAGTACTATTATGATACATATAGACATATATTTTGGGATTTGCATACTAACATTGTGCAAGAATTCCCATCGTTACAACCACCGAATGCATCTAGAGAATTTATATATAGCATAATGTGTCCAAGACCTGAAGGACAAAAATATTATAAAAGATCATGTTTATATGGGACATGTTCTAGTTGTAGTGGATTTTCATTATTGAGCCAATGCATCCATGAAACCAAGGAGCACTAATTTGGGAGGATGTCAGTAGAAATCCAGAACTTCAATTACATAACATATCAAATAGATAGTGCAAAGGAAAGCAAAAAAATTGCATTGGTGAAGTCACGGGTAATCTAAGTTTGCATACTTTCATACTATACACGTTGAATTTGTAAATATATATTCATATTGAAAATGTCATGTTGTATTAATGCCCTTGGTTTTGTGGCACCAGGTACAAATTTCTGATTTCATGAAGGAATTCTACCAAAAGTCTTAGTAGTATGTACAACATGTCCATTTAGCACGATGGTAGGATGAACAGTACAGAGAATGTAGGGACACCTTTCCCAATGGCACAATATTGTCGGTTGTGGACTTTGCTGAAAACTACACCTTGCAGCGACAGAATGAGATTCAAAGTCAATACTAACATTCAGACCAAGTTAGCATAATGGTCCATATCACGTATAGGAATGCGCTAGAGAGTTGTAATGACGTGAGGATAATATTGAAAGAGACCAACTTCTACATCAGTGATGACATGAGCCACGACCTGCATTATGTGCAACGTTGCTTCAGAATTTTCTATGATCAGCTGAAGGAGAGAGGTATACAGATGGATCAGGATTGGATATGGTCAAAGGGTTGTGCAGGCCAGTTCAAAAATGCACATGTATTCCAGTGGTTGAGTATTTTGCACAAGAATTATGATTTGTTGCATATATGGAACTATTTTGAGATCGGGCATGGAAAGGGAGAACATGATGGGGCTGAAGCATGTCTCAAAACTGCCCTGCGAAGGGAGGAGATGAGGTGCATGACAAACCCTCATATTCGAGATGCAGAATCCATAGTTCGATGGTGCTTTGCAAAAATGTCAGATCGAACCATGGAGCATCATAGACCAATAGGTAGAGGACATGTTGTCAGAAATTTCTGGCATGTGGTTGATATAGATCGATCACATTCTTATAGTTGTAGTACTATGCAAGGCACTCGTGGATTTCATTCGATTCAAATCTCAAACAACCCCCTTATTTGAAATATGGATGCGGAAACTTACTTTCTTTTTTGGGCCTTGTAGCAGTTGTGAGTGGAATGAGTGTGAATCAATGGATTTGGTTGAAGAATGGGATTATGTATTGCTTGCAGTAGACCCACGTGCAGCTCTTGAAACAATCCAATTAGAGGAAGGCCAATCCTCTATCTCAAATGAATATGATCATATATATGATCTTGTACAACCAGGTAAACATTTCTACATGCACATCCCGGTTCCCTCCTTATTTCTGTAATTATCCAAGTTATCAAACCAATACTTGTTGGAATATGACCGTAAACTGCATTTTTGCATCCAGGGGAAGCAAACCCTCCTCGAATCATTAACTAATATTGAAGGAATTACCTTTCCGACTAGCTCAATGGTTGTTCAGGGGGAATATCTTATAGTAGATGGAAAGGGACCAAATAGCAATGGCTACACATACACGGATTATAGACCAGGTTCATGGGTGTATCACTTTATGCACTTCATCGTTGGTACAAACATCCAACTATAACCAATTTCAATGAAGACATCAAACAACGTACGCTACTTACTACCTCATGCATAGCACGAGAGGTTGTTCGAGACAATAAAAAACGAGAGGATCTAGAAGGCCTAATTGATTGAGGTACATAGTATAGCCATGCGATTGTTTATTCATGCATGATTAATGCTATTCATGTTAGATAGTTTATTTGATATCGTTATCTTATATCGTTAATTTTATGTTTGAGTTATGATTAAATTACTATTACAATACATTGATGTTTTACACCAACCACTCCAATTCAAGTTTCCATCCATTTAGGAAAAATTCACATAGGAAAATATTTACATACACACTTGCACAAAGAAAACAATACAAATATTAGTATAAAATAACACACAACATCATCTTCTCAAACACAATTACACACCTAAATATCACTTTCAACTATTTTGAATTTTGAATTATGCATTAGGCTCTAAAGGCACCTTCTAGGGACCAAGGTTCATGAATGATGCCCTGAAGCATTAGAAATCACCCATCAAATTGATCATTGGTCCCAAGGTTAAGGTTTCATCGTTTGACCATGTTTAGTGCCATAAAACCCATACTGTGTGCTAAAATACTCCTAGTTTCACCCATATAATTTATTGGACGCTAAACATATCCTTGTCATTTGAGGCCTATTTCATTATTGTGAACCTATGTAATTAATACACATGTAAGTTCGAAACCTCACGTTTCCCTTCCCTTAGAAGCTTTATTTTTATTAAGGTTTGCAGTCTTCCTCCCAACCATGTACAAGGCCCTCATATCCATAAATGGTTCTCAAAATATCCTAATGAATTATGTATCAACACTTGGAAGCCAAAGAACCCTAAGACATGTCCTATTTGTTTTTTTTAAAGCTCATTTCTTTCTCTTGTTCAAAACCTCCGAATAGTGTCCATATCCTCACCAATAAGATAAATATTCACAGTCATATCTAGGCCTTCAACACCAACACTTGGTGTTCATATCCTCCTAATCATATTTGAATATGCTCATATGGAGGCCAAATATCCCTCTATCCTAGATGTGCTATGATTTGACACATCATTCTTGGTCCTATAGATACCCCTAATCTACCTTCAATCTACTTAGCCTACCTTGCCATATGCCATATAAAAATGGGGACATCCAATTGGTACTAGTGTTATGGCATATCCTCTCTAATTGACTTATGGTAAAACACTTTCTTATGTGTTTACATAACATTAGGAGGTCAAAGGTGTTACTCTATAATGGCTCACATATTCTTAATATTGTCTCAATAGCTTAGGGAGCATCATGAAGTGGTTATAAGTGCATGACCTCTTGTGTGAGGTGTGCCCCTAGGGATTTGAGCAAGCACAACCCTCATTTAATCTCATTAGCAACATTTACCTAACATTTTTCATATGTATCAACACTTGGGAGCCAAACAACCCTGAAAAATGTCCTATATAGTAGTTTGAAAGCTCCTTTACGCACGTGTGGGAGATGACGAAACCCAGGTCCGCTTGCCGGATTGGGTTCCGTGACCCCGGAGCAAATCCTCAAAGTGTCTCTGATTGGCCCCGAGGTGTCAGACCAAAATACCCCCAGCACCCAAACCATGGCTCTGATCGCGAATCCGTCAATTCCAATGGATCCAGAACACTGGGTTTCAGCTCTAGTCCCCCCCACAGCATGCATCCAACCCCCGGAAACAGTGTTATTTTTCCATCTCTGGAGCTAGGGTTTTGCTTAGTGAAGGCCATTCCAATATTCCTAAAGGGGGTCATTTACGATATGAAGGCTCCTGGGCATGCTTGGCCAACGTGGACACGTCCACAATGGCCATACTCATCTGTGGTAGATTATGGAAACCAGTTCCACTTGCCGGTTTGGGTTCCATTACCCCAAAGCAAATCCTCAAAGTGTCCCTGAATGGCTATGGGGTGCCGGACCAAAATGCCCGCATTACCCATAACGTAGCTCCGACAGTGAATCCTCTTATTCCAATGGATCTGGGACGCCAGGGTTCAGCTAGGGGATTACCAACATCATGCCTCCAACCCCAGAAATGGTGCTATTGTGCCATCTCCCGAGCTAGGGTTTTTCTTAGTGAAGGCCATTCCAATATTGCTCAAGGGGGTCATTTACGATCTGAAGGCTCTCAAGCGTGCGTGGCAACTGAGGAAATGTCCACAACAGCTATACGCACATGTGGGAGATGACGGAACCCAGGTCCACTTTCTGGTTTGGGTTCTGTTACCCCAGAGCAAATCCTCAAAGTGTCCCTAAATGGCCCCAAGGTGTCGGACCAAAATGCCTGCATCACCCAAACCGTGGCTCCGATCATGAATCTATCGATTCCAATGGATCCGAGATGTCGGGTTACAGCTACGTCCCCCCCAAAATGTGCCTCCAACCCTTGGAAACGATGCTATTGTTCCACCTCTAGAACTAGGGTTTTGCTTAGTGAAGGCCATTCCAATAAGAAAGGAGAATCGAAAAAAAAACAATTGAGATCCGGCGGAGAGTTTCTCTTTCGACCTTGTTTTTACTGTGTTATTTGTTTCGGTGTTGTAGCATGACTTCCTTGCAATTCATTTATATTATTTTATTTTATTACTCCAGACCCAATGGTTTGGGTTAATGATCTGATCAATTCGATCTCTTTCTAGTATTGATATTGTGGGAGTAGTGAGGAAACAACGAGTCTTTTAAGAACGTTGATTTGATGGAGATACCAATGTTTCCATACTTGGCAATTTCAATGAGTAGATCCTCCCCATTAGATTTTCCAACACCGGTGATATCGGTTAGGATCAATTGATCTGGTAGTTAACGAATGATGCCACGCTCACTTCCAATTGAGTTAGATACGTGGCAGTCAGTTTCCTCATTTGACGTACAGCTAAATGGTTATATGTTATTTTTTTTTTACATCTATATATATACATTCTGCCAACCATAAGCAAAATGTTGTTAAAACCAGTTGATAATTTCCTTCTTAAAAAATATGATAACCGATGGTAGTCATAACTATAGGAGAACTAAATGCCTTATAGCAAGAGGATCGGTTTATGGGGTAGGTGACTATTTTACATATTTAAATAAAGATGTTGAATCTTTGTTAAATTCATAATCGATCCCATCCATGTTCAATAATATAAATCTTAATTGCATCCATTTGTAGTTATATTTATAGATCATAATGTGATGCATGATTTACCTATGCTATGGAAAGTAAGATGGTAGTGTTTCCAATAATCATGTGTTTATAATCAATAACTCACATCGAGCCGCTTAGAGAATTTATGAGTATTGAAATGTTAAAATTTGTATACTTTCAATAATAATACAAGTAGGACATAAATACCCTCAATATCCTTATGAGATGCATAAATGTTAGAAAATTAGAGGTAAAGTGAAAAGTATGTATGTGCTAAATTTTATTTAAGTAAAAAAAAACATGTATGTGCTAAACTTTATTTTACTCTATGTAGGGGATGGCTTATAACTTTTTAGGTAATCATAACTGTGGATATTTGTTTATATATATATATATATCTGTGTGTGTGAGAGGATGTATTTGGGGTAGAGAAGAAAATGATATATAGTTTGGTAATTTTTATGTCAAGATTTATAAATTTCTACTTACATGATGGAATGTGAAGAAGAGACCTTAGCATTGATCAAGGAAATTTCAAGCTAGATGAGTTGTAGTTCCTATTAAAAAAAATATTAGCGAAATTATGGGGTTGTTACATTGTGGTATTAGAGCTTAGGTTACGACACTTGCCCTTATGGTGTCCACCAAGTGTTATGAGAAAAACTAATTGTCTTTACATGTTCTTCTTTTGCACATCAAAATTTGTGTGTCACTAAACTACAGTAAGATATGGTTGTAAGACAATCCCCCACTCCACGTGTATGTGTTGAAATTAATGATGAGAATATCAATGTGAATAACGATATTTTACAAACAATAAGGGATTTACAAGTCGAATTAATGAACTTTAATACTAAACATGAGAGGGTATTGAAAACCCAGGAAGACTTAAATGAATCCTTACTATATAAACTGAGTGAGATAACTGATGACAAAAATAAAAATAAACGTAAACGAGAAAACTCATCTTCTGATTGCCCCTCTTCTAATGAAAGTCCTATATCTAGTGAATTGGAAGATTCTAGTGATATCTCTAGGGTTTGACGAAAGAAGAAGAGAAACTATAAAGATGAAATAACAGGAGAATTTAAAAAACGAAAGCCTCCTACTTTTGACGATGGAGTCAAAAATGGAGAAGAAGATGAGGCTTGTCTCTCTAGGATGAACATGTACTTTACTATCTACAATTATTCCAACTCTATGAAAGGAAAAATGGCCATCTTCAATCTAGTCAGAAAGGCTGAGATTTGGTGGCAGGACTTAAAAAGAACAAAAATAATTAATGATAGAAAAGTAAGTTGGAACTTGTTTAAAAAGGAACTTAAAAGAGAATACCTCTCAGAGTATTACTATGAGCGGAAAGAAAAGGAGTTTTATGAGCTAATATTGGGATCAATGTGTATGCATGACTTCTGTACTAAATTTTTATCCTTGTTAAGATATGTGCCTTACCTAGATGAAGAAAAACCTAAAATTCAGATATTTCTAGGTTGCTTACCTAACTTTTATAAAGACAAACTAGAGTTTAATGAACCAAAAACTTTGTATGAAGCAATGAGGAAGGCCAAATTAACATATGATCAATGTAAGAGTAAGAATGAAAATCCTTATAACTTCAAGAAAAGAGATGGAAGTAATTTTAAGAGAAGAGAATTCAAACCTTTTAATAAACATAAAGTTTCCAGAGAAATACCTTTAAGGATAAACAACAAAAAATAAGAATTGATTATAAACAACCAATGAGAAATGTTTAGTATAAAGATACTCTTTTTAATAAAAATAAAGAAGAAATAAAAAGAGAACCTTTGCAGTGTTGGGGATGTGGGGAGATTCATTTCTATCAATATTTTCCCCATAACGAGGATAATCAGAATATTCACATTGTCCGAGAAGCAACCACAATTGGAGAGGTTTCCTGGAACATACCATAGATTACCGCTGCTTTGGGAAATCATCAAGTGCATTATCAACTTTCCATGATCAATGTAGATGATAAGATATTTGACAAACCTGTTTCTATATTAATTATTTTTTGATCTACTTTAAGTTATATTTCTCCCAAGCTGGTAGATTTATGTAAAATAGAAAAAAATGATTTCAAAAATACATGGTTAGTGCAATTAGACACAGGGACAAAGAAAATTAACAAGCTTTATTTCTAATTGTGAAGTTCATATGCAAAATTTGATTATAAAAGTAGATTTGAATATTTTTCCATTAGGATCATATGATGTATTAATTGGCATGGATTGGCTAGAAAAACATAGAGTTGTACTAAATTTCTTTGAAAAAACTTTTAATTGTATTGATGAAAATGGTGAAAGTAAAATTGTTAGAGGGATTCCAAAAAAGTTTATTACTAGAAAAAATCTTCTTTGCAATTGAAAAAGTGTGCTAGGAAAGGATGTAGATTGTTTGTCGTATACATCACCGAAACTAATGATGATAAACCAAAGCCTAGTTTAGAGGATTTTCCACTTTTAAATGAATTTAATGATGTTTTTCCAGAAGAGATACATGGAATACCTCCGAAGAGGGATATTGACTTTACAATTGATTTGGTACCAGGAGTGGTGCCCACATCGAAGGCTCCTTATTGAATGAACACGCCTGAGTTAGTAGAATTAAAATTTGAATTGCAAGAATTAATAGATAAGGAATATATAAGACCGAGTGTGTCTCCATGGGGAGCAACAGTCTTGTTTGTTAAAAATAAAGATGGCATGCTAAGGCTTTGCATTGATTATAGACAATTAAATAAAATGACAATTAAGAATAGATACCCTCTCCCCCGCATCGATGACATGTTTGATCAAGTACATGGATTAGCGGTATTCTCTAAAATTGCCTTAAGGTCTGGGTACCATCAAGTAAGAATTAAGGATGAGGATGTTCATAAAACGACATTCAGAACAAGTTACGGGCATTACGAGTTCTTGGTTGTACCATTTGGCTTGGCCAATGCTCCAGCCATGCTCAAGTGTTTGATGAACAACATCCTCCATAAATACTTAGATAAGTTTGTAATAGTGTTTATTGATGAAATCTTAATATATTCTAAAAATGAAGAAGAACATAAAGAATGCTTAAAGTTAGTCTTACAAACCCCAAGAGAACATAAACTATATGCGAATTTTAGTAAATGTGACTTCTTCCAAGATAAGATTCAATACCTAGGCCATGTAATATCTAAGGAAGTAATTTCTATAGACCTAGATAAAATCAAGTCAATCATTGATTGGCCATTTCCCAAGGATGTAATAGAGATTCAATCCTTTATTGGGATCATGAGTTAGTATCGTAGGTTCATTGAGGGGTTATCCAGGATTGCTTACCTGATAAATTCACCTCAAAAGAAAGGAACTAAATTCATATGGTCCAATAAATGACAAGAAACCTTTGAAAAAAGTAAACACTTACTGACCACCACACCTATTCTAAGAATAACATATATGTACAAGGACTTCGTTGTATGTACAGATGCCTGCTTAGAAGGGTTAGGTGGTGTGCTATTGCAAGAGGATTATGTAATATGAATCAAGAAAACTGAAACAACATGAACGTAACTATGCGAAACATGACTTAATACTAGCTTCTATAACATGTGCATTAAGGATGTGGAGACACTACTAAATCGGAAGAAAATTCACTTTAATATCCAATAATAAAAGCTTAAAATACTTATATGATCAACAAAGTTTAAATGCTTGTCAAGCAAGTATGATTTTGAAATAAAACACATTAAAGGAAAAGAGAATAAGGTGGAGGATGCCCTGAGTAGGAATGCCATTCCACTTTGTTCGATTGATTTTAGTACTTATAAGACAAACCTTTAATATCCGATAAAGGATGCAGCTACCCATGATGAAGAATAATTAAAAATTAAAGAACAACTAGAAAATGATGTAAATGGAAACGAATTCTCACCTTACTCCATAAGCTCAGAAGACTTATTAGTCTATAAGAATCAGTTATGCATACCTAATTCGGAAGAATTTAAACAACTAATCATGAATGAGTTGCATAGAATACCATATTCCTCATACCCGAGATATCAAAAGATGATAACAAAAGTAAGAAAAGTTATTATTGGCCTAATATGAAGAACAATGATGCAAATTACCTAGCTAGATGCATTGAATGTCAAGAAGTAAAAACAAAACATCAATGTCATGTTGGGTTACTTCAAGCCTTACCTATCCCAGAATGGAAATGGGAGATAATAAGTATGGATTTTATAACAAGATTACCTAAAACGAATAAACAAAATGACTCTATAATGGCAGTCGTTGATAAGTTAAGTAATGTTGCACATTTCATACCTGTGAAATATACTTATAAAGCCATTAACATAGCTAATATTTTTATGAAATAAATATTATGTTTGCATGGTATTCTAAAGGTTGTGATTTCTGATAGAGATCCAAAATTTATAAGTAACTTTTGGAACTCCTTGTTTAAAGGTCTAGATACACAGTTGAATTTTAGTACTGCTTATCATCCTCAAACGGATGGGTAAACTGACAGAACTAATCAAGTGTTAGAATATATGTTGCAAATGTATGTAATGGATAAACCGAGTAAATGAGAAGATTAATTGCATTTAGTAGAATTTGCTTATAATAATGGGTATCAAGCTTCATTAAAAATGAGTCCATTTGAAGTCTTTTATGGTAGAAAATGCCACACTCCCGTGTCTTGCGATAACCCCGTTGACATTATTGTTCTAGGACATGATATGTTAAAGGAGATGGAACAACTGGTGAAAGAGGTGCAACAAAACTTAAAAGTTTCCCAAGATCGGCAGAAGAGTTATACAGGTTTAAAAAGAACTCCAAGAGAGTTCAACATTGATGATCATGTATATCTAAAGGGGAAGCAAACCCTCCTCGCATCATTAACCAATAGTGAAGGAACTACCTTTCCGACTAGCTCGATGGTTGTTCAGGGGGAATATCTTGCAGTAGATGGAAAGGGACCAAAGAGAAATGGACACACATATATGGATTATAGACCAGGTTCATGGGTGTATCACTTTAAGCACTTGATCGTTGGTACAGACATCCAACTACAAACAATGTCAATGAAGACATCAAACAAGGTCCGCTACTTACTACCTCATGCATAGCAAGAGAGGTTGTTCGAGACAATAAAAAATGAGAGGATCCAAAAGGCCTAATTGATGGAGGTACATAGTATAGCCATGTGATTGTTTATTCATGCATGATTAATTTTATTCATGTTAGATAGTTTATTTGATATCGTTATCTTATATCGTTAATTTGATGTTTGAGTTATGATTAAATTACTATTACAATACATTGATGTTTTACACCAACCACTCCAATTCAAGTTTCCATCTGTTTAGGAAAACTTCACGTAGGAAAATATTTACATACACACTTGCACAAAGAAAACCACACCAATATTAGTATAAAATAGCACGCAACATCATCTTCTCAAACACAATTACAGACCTAAATATCACTTTCAACTATTTTGAATTTTGAATCATGCATTAGGCTCTAAAGGCACCTTCTAGGGACCAAGGTTCATGAATGATGCTCTGAAGCATTGCAAATCACCCATCAAATTGATCATTGGTCCCAAGGTTAAGGTTTCATCAGTTAACCATGTTTAGTGCAATAAAACCCATATTATGTGCTAAAATACTCCTAGTTTCACCCATATAATTTATTGGAGGCTAAACATATCCTTGTCATTTGAGGCCTATTTCATTGTTGTGAACCTATGTCATTAATACACATGTAAGTTCGAAACCTCAAGTTTCCCTTCCCTTAGAAGCTTTATTTTTATTAAGGTTTGCAGTCCTCCTCCCAACCATGTACAAGTCCCTCATATCCATAAATGGTTCTCAAAATATCCTAATGAAGTATGTATTAACACTTAGAAGCCAAAGAACCCTAAGACATGTCCTATTTGTTTTTTTTAAAGCTCCTTTCTTTCTCTTGTTCAAAACCTCCGAATAGTGTCCATATCCTCACCAATAAGATAAATATTCATAGTCATATCTAGGCCTTCAACACCAACACTTGGTGTTCATAACCTCCTAATCATATTTGAATATGATCATATGGAGGCCAAATATCCCTCTATCCTAGATGTGCTTTGATTTGACACATCATTCTTGGTCCTAAAGATACCACTAGTCTACCTTCAATCTACTTAGCCTACCTTTCCATATGCCATATAAAAATGGGGACATCCAATTGGTACCAGTGTTATGGCATATCCTCTCTAATTGACTTATGGTAAAACACTTTCTTAGGTGTTTACATAACATTAGGAGGTCAAAGGTGTTAGTCTATAATGGCTCACATATTATTAATATTGTCTCAATAGCTTAGCGAGCATCATGATGTGGTTATAACTGTATGACCTCTTGTGTGAGATATGCCCCTAGGGATTTGAGAAAGCACAACCCTCATTTAATCTCATTAGCAACATTTACCTAGTCATTTTTCATATGTATCAACACTTGGGAGCCAAACAACCCTAAAAAATGTCCTATATAGTAGTTTGAAAGCTCCTTTACGCACGTGTGGGATATGACGGAACCCAGGTCTACTTGTCGGTTTGGGTTCCATGACCCCGGAGCAAATCCTCAAAGTGTCTCTGAATGGCCTCGAGGTGTCGGACCAAAATGCCTCCAGCACCCAAACCGTGGCTCTGATTGTGAATCCATCGATTCCGATGGATCCGAAACACTGGGCTTCAGCTCTAGTCTCCCCCACAGCGTGCCTTCAACCCTCGAAAATGGTGCTATTTTTCCATCTCCAAAGCTAGGGTTTTGCTTACTGGGTCATTCCAATATTCCTAAAGGGGGTCATTTACGATCTGAAGGCTCCTAGGCGTGTGTGGCCAACGTGGACACGTCCACAATGGCCATACTCATGTGTGGCAGATGACAAAAACCAGGTCTTCTTGCCGGTTTGGGTTCCGTTACCCCATAGAAAATCCTCAAAGTGTCCCTGAATGGCTTTGCAGTGCTGGACCAAGATGCCCACATTACCCAAACCGTGGCTCCGATCGTGAATCCTTCTATTGCGATGGATCTGGGATGTCGGGTTTCAGCTAGGGGACTACCAACAGCGTGCCTTCGACACCCAGAAACGGTGCTATTGTGCCATCTCCGGAGTTAGGCTTTTGCTTAGTGAAGGCCATTCCAATATTTCTCAAGGGGGTCATTTATGATCTGAAGGCTATCGGGCATGCATGGCCACTGTGGAAATGTCCACAATGGCCATACGCACATGTCGAAGATGACGGAACCCAGGTCTACTTTCTGGTTTGTGTTATATTACCTCGGAGCAAATCCTCAAAGTGTCCCTGAATGGCCCCAGGGTGCCAGACCAAAATGCCCGCAGCACCTAAACCATGGCTCCGATCATGAATCTATCAATTCCAATGGATCTGGGGCGTCGAGTTACAGCTGGGCCCCCCCACAGTGTGCCTCCAACCCCGAAAACAATGCTATTGTTCCATCTTCGGAGCTAGGGTTTTGCTTAGTGAAGGCCATTCCAATATTGCTCAAGGGGGTTATTTCTCATCCCAAGGCTCCTGGGCATGCGTGGCCACCGTGGACACGTCCAAAATGGCAATACGCACATCTGGGAGATGATGGAACCTAGGTCTGTGAGTCGGTTTGGGTTCCGTGACCTCGTAGAAAATCCTCAAAGTGTCCCTGAATAGCCCTAGGGTGATGGACCAAAATTCCCGCAACACCCAAACATGGATCCGATTGAAAATACATAGATTCCGGTGGGTCTAGAACACTGGGTTTCAGCCAGGGGCCCCGCCAAAGCATTCCTCCAACCCCCGAAAATGGTGCTATTGTGCCATCTCCGGAGCTATGGAAATGGCACAATAACATCATTTTTGAGACTTCGAGGCAAGGTGGGGGGGGGTTCCTATCTGAAAATCGGCATCTCGGATCCATTGAAATCGACAGATTTGCAATCGGAGCAACTATTTTGCTGTTGTGGGAATTTTGTTCCATCACCCCCAGGCCATTCAGGGACACTTTGAGGATTTGCTCTGGGGTAACGTAACACAAACCAACGAGCGGACCTGGGTTTCGTCATCTCCCACACGTGTGTATGGCCATTGTGGACGTTTCCATGATGGCTACGCATGCCGATGAGCCTTCAGATAGTAAATGACCCCCTTGAGCAATATTGGAATGGCCTTGACTGAGAAAAACCATAGCTCTGGAGATGGAACAATAGTACCATTTTTGGGGGTTGGAGGCACGCTGTGGGGCGGCCCCTAGCTTAAACTCGGTGCCCTGGATCCATCGAAATCGACAGATTTTCAATCGAAGCCACGGTTTGGGTGCTGCGGGAATTTTGGTCTAGCACCCCGGGGCCATTCAGGGACACTTTGAGGATTTGTTACAGGGTCAAGGAACCCAAACCGACAAGCAGACCTAGGTTCCGTCATCTCCCACACATGCGTATGGCCATTATGGACGTGTCCACGGTGGCCACGCACGCCCCTGAGCCTTCGGATTGTAAATGACCCCCTTGAGCAATATTGGAATGGCCTTCACTGAGCAAAACCCTAGCTCCAAAGATGGCACAATAGCACCATTTTCAGTGGTTGGAAGAACACTGTGGGGGGGGGCCTAGTTGTAACCTGGCATCTCGGATCCATCAGAATCAATGGATTCGCGATTGGAGCCACGTTTCGGGTGCTACAGGCATTTTGGTTCGGCACCCTGGGGCCATTCAGGGACACTTTGAGGATTTGATCTGAGGTCACAGAACCCAAATTGGAAAGCGGACCTGGGTTCCATCATCTCCCACATGTGCATATGGCCATTGTGGATCTGGGTTCCATCATCTCCACAGTTACCACACACACCTATGAGCCTTCAGATCATAAATGACTCCCTTGAGAAATATTGGAATGGCCTTCACTGAGCAAAACCCTTGCTCGGGATATCGCACAATAACACCATTTTTGGGGGTTGCAGGCACGATTTGGGGGGGGGGCTAGCTGAAACCCGATTCCCCAGATCCATCAGAATTGACGGATTCGTGATCAAAGCCATGGTTTGGGTGCTGCGGGCATTTTTGTCTTGAACATGAGGGCCATTCAGGGACACTTTGAGGATTTGCTCTGAGGTCACAGAACCCAAACCGGCAAGTGGACCTGGGTTCCGTCATCTCCCACACATGCGTATGGCCATTGTGGACATGTCCACTGTGGTCATGCACGCCTGGGAGCCTTCAGATGAGAAATGACACACATGAGGAATTGAGAACAAGTGATATTTTGTGACGTCCGCTCCTCCATAGAACAACAGGGAAGGAAACATTAACAACCTACCGGGCTTTTGATAAACTTAGCCCCAATATTTTTGCACATAAATAACTAACATTTTAAAACTTCTCTATGCAGATTCAATTCAATATAAACACAGCGGAATTAACAATACATATGCACACAGTTTTATCATGCATTCAATATATAAACAACAATCATTATTTAAAATGCTTGCAGGGCATAAAATTAACATCAAGAATACTTATCTCGAATTATAATGGCCCAAACAACTGGCTACATGAGAGCAACGTTCCACCCAACCATAGATCTCTGTCCAGCCTGTATTCTTTCAGCTGAGAGATCACCCCCGAGCTGGGCTGTGTATCCACTAAGGAGGAACTAGATGGCTCCCTCACAGTCAGGGTTTCACTCAAACAGCCATGCTAAGCCAACACACGGTTGGGTTTCTCAAGCATGTAATAGGAGATGGAGGAGGATGCTAGTCCACTGAGCTCCAACCCAGAGCCACATACCCTTCAAACTAGACTCAGCAATCCCATCCTCTATTCACACATCCACAATCGGATTTCTCACAGCTTCGTTCAGCAAATAACCCAAATCCGTCACTCGTTTTCTGAGCTGCAAAAACTGGGTTTTCCCATGGCTTTTGGGGTAGCTATTGCTCCCAAATTCGCCCCAAGGTTCCTACCAATGGATCCCCCATTGGATTTCTCTGTCCAATACCAAATCGGGACGTTTTTGGCTTCCCAAAACGTGGGTTTCCTTCAAGTCGCGATTTCTGGTTTTCTCATTGCTGGGAGCTCGTTTTTGGTTGGGCAAAGATGTCCCATACTTCCACAATGGAATGGGGATAAGGATGGAGCAACCCCCAAGATGTAGAGTGACTTGTGGGACAAGTCAAAAGAGCCCATACCTTCCCATCCGAATTTCAGGGCTGCCCATACTCCATCAAAGTCATGGGCTGAAATCTCAACCACTTCCTTACAATTGGCATTAATGTCACCTAAGGAAGTCAATGGGTTCACATAATGACACATGGCAACCTATGGGTCACTCCCATAGCCCCCTCACCACTCCCTAGTGGATACACGTGGCCCCTTCTCATTCGTTGCCTCCGTAGCCAGCTTTGGACATTTTATAATGCCTGATGTTTATTTACATCCTATTACAATTTCCATGGCTTAAGAGCACATGGTATCAAAATATCAAATACTTGCCCTTTAAATAAAATTCGGCTTTCACTAGCGGGGCCTTGGCCTTGAGCTCCACGCTAGGAAAACATACATCACATGTACACTGATTTACATTAAAGGCTCATATATCCTAAGGGTCGAATTGGGGGTATTACATATTTTGAGAAAAAAAACAAATTGGTTTTAGAGAAATTTCATGTCCACCTTGTTAAGCATGAAGACAATGATGTATGGAACCCTTGATGAAATGAAAGAGCCCTCACTTTGTCATGGATTCACAATGGTGACTTGGATCTCTTGAACAAATAAAATATTGACATGGAAAGCAGGATATGATAGGCAAGAACCAAGGACATGATGGTGTGGATAATCTTGTGAAGATCACTGATGGTGCACTTGGTAAATGATTTGGACATATGACCCATACACATTGACCCATACTTAATGCTTTTGGTTGGAGTTGAAGTTTGGTTCTGGGATTGTTACTTAATGCTTTTGGTTGGTAATGAAACACATGAAGAAGCCCTTTCTAAAATAATGATGATGAAGTGGATAACCTATTGCAAACATAATTCAAAAAAATATCAAAAACCCCAGGCAAGTCGGCTCCCATTTTTGTGAAATTATAAAAGATTAATTTAAAATAGTTATTGTAAGTCAACTTGGTTTGAAGTTAGTTTTTGACCTATATAAATACACTTTGAAAACTTCATTTAAAATTCATTTAAACTTTGAAAACATTTATACAGCTATAGGATGATGAGATGACATTGGGCATGAGTAGAAATTGAATTTGATGACAGTGACATGAGTGGATTGAAGTTGATGTCGGATTGCAACACTGACTTAATGATTGCACCAGAACACCATCATGTGTCTGTCCAGCTTCATCACACATGCCACATCATCATACATGCCACATCATCACTTGTGGGTCCATTTTGGAAACAAGGTTTTTCTTAGTAAGGGAGTGTGTAATTTTTGCACATGGGGGTCAACTTTGAAAAATCATCGACCAAGGACTTATGGGTAGTGTTCCGAGATGGAACCTTCCTAGACACACTTGCAGGACTCTTTGGAACCCAGTTTTGTTGCACGGTTGGAATTCTATGACCCCGATAGGTATCCAACAGGTGTCCCTGAAGGCCTTTTGGATGCGAGATGGAATGAGCCATAGAATGGCGACCGTGCCTCAAATCGACAAATTGTCGAATCCATTGGATTCAGGACATTGGGTTAGTACTAGTGGTTCCCCTCTCCTCCAAACACATGGCGAAGATGTCATATTGTAGGTCCATTTTGGAAACTATGGTTTTGCTCAGTAAGGGAGTGTGCGATCTTTGCACATGGGGGTCAACTTTGCAAAATCATCGACCAAGGACTTATGGCTAGCGTTCTGAGGTGGAACCTTCCTAGACAAACTTGAAGGACTCCCCGGAACCCATTTTTTTTTGCACGATTGGAATTCTACGGCCTTGGTAGGTATCCAACAATTTTCCCTAAAGGCCTTTTTGATGCGAGATGGAACGATCCATAGAATGATGATTGTGGCTCATATTGAAAAATCGTCAGCTCCATTGGATTCAGGACATCGGGATAGTGCTAGGGATGCCCCTCTCCTCTGGTCCCATGGCCTGGGTATCATCTTGTAGGTCCATTTTGGAAACTATTATTTTGCTCAATAAGGGACTGTGCAATTTTTGCACATGGGGGTCAAATTTTCAAAATCATCGACCGAGGACTAATGGCTAGTGTTCCAAGATGGAACCTTCCTAGACACACTTGCAAGACTCCTTGAAACCCAGTTTTGTTGCATGGTTGGAGTTCTATGGCCCCGGTAGGTATCCAATAGGTGTCCCTGAAGGCCTTTTGGATGCAAGATGGAATGAGCCATATAATGACGACCATGGCTCAGATCTAAAAACCGTTGACTCTGTTTGATTCAGGACATTGGGATAGTGTTAGGGGTGCCCCTCTCCTCTGGTCCCATGGCCCAAGTGTCATCTTTTAGGTCCAGTTTGGAAACTAGGGTTTTGCTCAGTAAGGGAGTGTGCAATTTTTGCACATGGGGGTCAACTTTGCAAAATCATTGACTGGGGACTTATGGATAGCGTTCCACGATGGAACCTTCCTAGACACACTTGGAGGACTCCCCAAATCCCAATTTTGTTGCATGGCTGGAATTCTATGGCCCCCATAGGTATCCAACAGGAGTCCCTAAAGGCCTTTTGGATGCGAGATGGAACGAGCCATAGAATGATGACCGTGGCTTGGATCGACAAACCGTCAACTCCATTGGATTCAAGAAATCAAAATAGTGCTATGGGTGCCCCTCTCCTCCAGTCCAATGGCCCAGGTGTAATCTTTTAGGTCCATTTTGGAAACTAGGGTTTTTCTCAATAAGGGAGTGTGCAATTTTTTCACATGGGGGTCAACTTTGAAAAATCATTGACTAGGGACTTATGGCTAGTGTTTTGAGCTGAAAAATTGCTAGACACACTTGCAGGACTCCCCAAAACCCGATTTTGTTGCACACTTGGAATTTTATGGCCCCGATAGGTATCCAATAGGTTTCCGTGAAGTTTTTTTGGATGCGAGATGGAACGAGCCATAGAATGACGATCGTGGCTCAGATCGACAAACCGTCGACTCCCTGGGATTCAGGACATTAGTATAGTGCTAGGGGTGCCCCTCTACTCTAGTCCCATGGCCCGAGTGTCATCTTATAGGTCCATTTTGGAAAATAGGGTTTTGCTTAGTAAGGCAGTGTGCAATTTTTTTACATGGGGGTCAACTTTGCAAAATCATCGACCGGGGACTTATGGCTAGTGTTCCGAGTTGGAACCTTCCTATACAAACTTGCAGGAATCCTTAGAACTCATTTTTTTGCACGGTTGGAATTCTATGGCCTCGGTAGGTATCCAACAGGTGTCTGTGAAGGTATTTTGGATGCGAGATGGAATGAGCCATAGAATGACGACCGTGTCTCAGATTGACTAGCCATCGACTCCGTTGGATTCAGTACATAAGGATAGTGCTATGCGTTCCCCTCTCCTCTAGTTCTATGGCCCAGGTATCATATTTTATCTCCATTTTGGAAACTAGGGTTTTGCTCAGTAAGGGAGTGTGCAATTTTTGCACATGGGGGTCAACTTTGAAATTTTTTTATTTTGAATCTAGAACTAGACATTCAAAGAGAGGAAATAAAACCTACCACACTACACCCTTGGTATATTTCTATGTCCTTAGTGTGCCATGTCATTTAACAACTCCTTAGTGTTCCACTATATTTGGATTTTGAGTAATTAATGTCATTTTTAAAAATTCAAAGTTCCAAATAAAAAATGGAGGCGATGTTTCATTGATGATATCCCTCTGATCCTTGCTAGCTTTGTTAGATCAAATTCACCATGAACCTTTGCCATCAAGTTATGGGGGAATACTTGCCAAATCACAATGAACAACCATTGCATCATCATTTGTATCAATCAAGTACATTCAATTTTAAATACATTTTCATATGAGGATAATCCATCATTTTTACAAACATAGGACCATGAACATCTTATATTCCTTCATCAAAACAACATTTTCAAGGAAGATAATTAAACTAGGTAGGTATTCCATTTTCCATGGATTCTGTATGATTACTTTTGCATTATGACAAGTGTTAAATGGACATATGAAAGAGGCAAAGCACAAACTAGGGTCTTACATACTAGGGTTTAGTAAGGATAGGGTTTATATCTTCAACGATTTTATGAGAGTGAATTCATGACCAACTATTGGTTATCATATTGGAACAAACTAGGGTATATTTGTTACATATATTTGACCATATGTACATTAAGGCCTAATGAATTTTATTACACTTTAGTTATGCATTCCTTGCCATTGTACTTGATACTTTGCCATTGTTTTTAGCATGCTAGAGTAGGCACACTTCAACCGAACTTCATGGATGTTCATGTACGTATTATTTGATGAAATACATTAGCATTGATGAAATGTGTAGCATCTATTAGACTTCCTCTTAGTTTGTGAAAATGTCATAGGATTACATTGATGATATGCGTAGCATCTTACTATTATGACAGAGGTTATTCAAACATATTTTGACTTATTTTGTTAACTTTTGTTTTTTTCTTGCAACATATTTTCCTTGCAACCATAATTCTGATCAATGGGTATGAACCCTTGGAGTTGACAAAAAACACAATTTTAAATTAGATATCAAATTAGCATGCATGTGCTAAGTTCATTGAACTGTTGAAAGATATTATTAGTTTTTTCCACTAAGATAATGTTTTCATAACACAATGGTGAGATGTTACTTGATGAATGCAATAAATGTCTTCAATTAGTCTTTTAATGTTGAGTTCAAAACTCTATTTGATGAATATGATTGTCATTGATGAAAATACATTAATGACAAAGGACAATGAGTTGAGGTCAAAGACAAGATGACAAGGAGGACAATACTTAGCAAGCATAAGTTGGATAATGGACAAGGACAATTGGAAAAGGACAATAAGACAAAGGTTGATGACAAGCATGGACAAGATTGACAAGCATGCCAAAGACAAGGACAACAAAGGGAAAAAGGTATGACAAGGTTGATGTATGACAAGTGGCAAGCAAAGCATTGATGACTTGGGAAGCATAATACTTGACATGGCTGAAGACATGTCAATGAAAAAAGACAAGGAGGACATGAAAAACAGAAGGACAAGGACAAGGCATGGCAAGGTCAAAGGACAAAGCATGACATGGCAGAAGTCAAGATACATTAAGGTTAACAATGACATGGCAGAGAACAGTGGCATGAAAAGATGTCGTTGACATAGAAAACGACAATATATGAGGGCATTTGAAGTGGCCTGCGGGCATTTTAAAGGTCTCATGTGAGCATTTAATTATGGACACCTGCAGGCATTACTGAATGGAGCTGTGGGAATCTAGAGAGCATATTGTGGGCACTTTGGTGGCTCATGTGGGCACTTGGAGAAGGAAATGCGGGCATATTTTATTACCCTCGTGATCATATCCTAAGGAGCTCATTATGGGCATAATTGTGGACATTATGCGGTCATATAAAAATATCCCTTGCAGTCATATCTTGAAGAGCCATGAGGGCATGAGAATAGAGACATATGCGGGCATGGTTGAAGGTCCACGCAGGCATGGTTGAAGGCCCTTCTGGGCATATTAAGTGGAGATTGTGGGCATAATTGTAGGCATGAAAAAGAGCCCCATGTGGGCATTTTTGTGGGGTCATGCAGACATATTTAATGGCCCTTGAGGGCATTATTGAAGGCCATGACATGGCATGAAAAAGGAACCCATGATGATGTGGTAAAAGGATATATATATATATATATATATATGTATATATGTATGTATATTTATTAAGGAAATGAAAAATATCATTTGATTTAATTATTAATGATAAAATAAAACCAAAAAATGAGACAAGTCGGCCTCCTAAATTGATAGTCAGGAAAAGTATAAATATCGAAGACAAGTTTTATTTTATTGAGATTTTGGAGTGGAAGATTTCGGATGCACAAGTAGCTCTGATTTTCAAGGGTTAGGATGAGGACAGTCTCGGTGGAGTAGAAGCAGTAGCAGAAACAATGGGAGCAACAATGTAACTATCTCTAATATTTATTTCTAGGTTGGTGTGAAGAACCTGCAACAATTAATTGATGAATACATGATATATTAGATCACGGAATATTTTTATTGATCGCAGGCCACTTCAAGGGGGCAACCTACTTTGAGAAATCTCAATACAAAATAACTTCACGGTGCCTTCATAGGCCTCAACACACACTTATATACTAAGTCTAGGCGCCAATACTATGGGTCAAAACCATGGGCCAATACAAATTGTGGATCAACAATACCACGGGACGACTTACAAAGCATATGCTTCCAACAACAATATACTAACAAAGTTAATACATGGGTTCCTAACATCCCCTCCCCCTTAGAAAAATATTTGTCCTCAAAGCTTTAGATGTGGAAATTGTTGTTGAATCTCAAGGAGTGGTTCCCATGTAGCATCCTCCGGTTGCATGTCGTGCCACTGAATTAAGACCTCTGTGATAGAGCGAGAGCGAAGTTGACGAGTGCACTTCTTGAGGATGGCCTCTAGCTCCGAAAGGATGGATCCTTCATTATCCAGTTTGGGTAAAATAGTTTGTCCTCTGATGTTGGTGCCAAGAACTTTCTTCAGACAAGAGACATGAAATACTAGATGAATGAGGGAAGAAGGAGGAAGTTCCAATTTATAAGCAATAGACCCAATCTTCTGAAGAATCCGATATGGCCCATAGAACTTTGCAACGAGATTATGATGCCCTTTGAGTTTCAGAGAGGATTGCTTGTATGGATGGAGATGAAGAAAAACCATATCACCTGCTTGAAAAGTGCACTCAGAATGGTGTTGATCGGCTTGTTGCTTCATGTGATTTCTTGCCATGTGAAGATTGTCCCGCAAAATGCAAAGAATCTAATCGCAGTTGTGAAGGACTGTGTAAACTGCCTCAACTGGTGAACTGTTGGGGATGTATGGAAGAAGAACTAGTGGTGCCTGACCATAGACTGCTTCATATGGGGTCATTTTAGAGGCAGTTTGGTAAGAGGTATTGTACCACCATTCAGCGAGAGGGAGCCACTTTTCCCACTGATGTTGTTGTTCAGAGGTGAAGCAACGAAGATAAGTTTCCAAACATTTATTGATAATTTCAATCTGACCATCTATTTATGGGTGATACCCTAAACTCATCTTCAACTTGGTGCCAGTGTGGCGAAATAGTTCTGTCCAAAAATGACTGGTGAAAGTCGCATCATGATCCAAGACAATGGAAGAAGGGATGCCATGAAGACGAAAGATCTTGTCCAGGAAAATTTGATCGACTGAGGAGGCTATATAGGGATGGATGAGAGCACAAAAATGCCTATATTTGGAGAGGCGATCAACCACAACCAAAATCACTATCTTCCCTCCAGACTTAGGAAGCCCTTCAATGAAATCCATAGAAATATCTGTCCAAATCCGTGTAGGTATAAGAAAGGGTTCGAGCAATCCCGGGAGGAGTGTCAATTAACCCTTATTGCGATAACATGTATAGCATTCAACCACAATCTGTTGAATTGTCATTTTCATGCCCTGCCAAAAGAAGTTATGCTGTGCCTGCTCATACGTTTTGAGGAACCCAGAGTGCCCTGCTGATGGAGAAGCATGGAGTTCATAGAAGACAGCCTGTTGAATATCTATGCTCTGGGGAAGCACCAGATGACCCTTGTATCTCAGGGAAGCACCATACCAAGAGTAAGGTGGTACAGCAGAAGGGTTGTTGGAAAAGCATTGGATGATTTGAGATAATGAAGAGTCATTGACATAACCCTGTTGAACAGATTGCAACCAATTTGGAAGAGGCATAGAAATAGTTGAGAGAGAACCTTGGTCATCAAATGTGCGAGAAAGAGTATCCGCCACAATATTGTCCTTACCCTTCTTGTAAGTGATCTCATAGTCATAACCCATGAGTTTTCTAACCTATTCCTGTTGTGCTGGGGAGGATACACGTTGTTCCAGGAAATATTTCAGACTCTGGTGATCAGTCTTGATGTAGAAATGAGTACCTGATAGGTATGGGCGCCACTTCTATACTACATGCAAAATAGCCATCATTTCCTTCTCATATGTAGAGGCAGCTAAATTCTTACCTAAAAGGGCTTTGCTTGTGAACGCAATGGGGTGTTCATCTTGAAGGAGAACATCACCAAGTCCATTTCCACAACCATCACTCTCAATAGTGAAGGGCTTGGAAAAATTAGGCATAGCTAGAACAGGTATAGTACACATAGCTTGTTTCAGTTTGTCAAATGCGCACTTAGTAGCATGTGTCCATGTAAAAGAATCCTTTTTCAATAGAGCAGTTAATGGAGCTTCAATCTTCCCATAATCCTTGACAAACTTGCGGTAGTAGCCAGTCAATCCCAAAAAACCACGAAGGATCTTGAGTGTCTGAGGACGTGGCCAATTGTTCATGGCAACGATTTTGGCAGGATCCACGCGAACCCCTTCTGCTGAGATAATGTGCCCGAGATACTCGACTTCCTGTTGTCCAAAAAAAAATTTAGACTGTTTGGCATGGAGATGATGGTCAGATAAAAGTTTCATTACAAGATCTAGATGTGGGAGATGTTCAGCCTAGGTTTTACTGTAGATGAGGATAATATCAAAGAATACCAGAATGAATTTCCGCAAGTAGGTCCGGAATATTTTATTCATCAAGGCCTAGAATGTGGAAGGAGCATTAGTGAGGGCAAAGGGCATGACCAAAAACTCATAGCGGCCATCATGTGTGCGAAAAGATGTTTTAGGGATATCATCCTCATGAACCTGAATTTGATGATACCCAGAATGAAGATCCAACTTGGAGAAAAATTGAGCACCATGAAGCTCATCAAGAAGCTCATGAAAAATAGGAATTGGAAACTTATCCTTGATAGTGAGGTGATTAAGTGCTCGGAAGTTAATGTAAAGGCACCATGACCCATCTTTTTTGCAGACGAGAAGAACTGGTGAAGAAAATGAACTAGTGCTTGGCCGAATAATACCTTGCTTTAGTAAGTCCCGAATGAGCATTTCAATCTCTGTTTTTTGGTGAAATGGGTAGAAATAGGGCCTGATGTTGGGAGGAATGCTTCCAGGAAGGAGCTGAATATGATGGTCCTTTGGCCTTGAAAGTGGCAATCCCACTGGTTCAGCAAAGACACGAGTATATCGATCCATAATTTGTTGTAGATCCAAAGGAGTAGTGGAGACCGCTGATGGTTGCATCTGAATGGAATGGATCTGAGTGATGACACCATGTGAATTCTTCTTAAGGAGTTTTTCCATGCGATGTGAGATGATGATGCTGAGAAACCCTGGTTGTAATCCTATCAATGTGTGTTTTTGTCCATTGGGGGAAAACTGCATCCAAAGTTCGGCAAAATCCCATAAGATGGGGCCAAGTGTGAGTAGCCATTGAGCACCCAAAACCACATCACAACCGCCTAAGGTCAAGGAAAACATGTTAGAGCGTAGGTTATAATCTCCCATAGAGATACACAAATTACAACACCTCCCTTTGCAAGGTAAGGTGCCCCCATTAGCAACCATGACTTCAAAGTTGGAGCAAGGATGGATAAAACAATCAGCCTGTTTGGCGATCCGAGGGTCAATGAAATTATGAGTGCTACCAGAATCAATTAGTATTGTAAGAGGAAGCTTTTTGAAGTAACCCTTGACCCACATGGTTTTGGGGGTGGTGAATCCAACTAAAGCATGGAGAGATATCTTTGGCTGGTCATCCTGAGACGGAGGGTCAATAGGCGGCTCCGGAATGTTGACTTGAGCATCCATTGTATCTAGAGCTTCTTCACCAATTTCAGAGGCAGGCAGAGAATCCATATCTAAGAGATAGAGATTTTGTTGAACACATTTATGTCCCCGAGTGAATTTCTCATCACAATTATAACAAAGCCCTTTTTCTTTGCGTGCCTGCATCTCAGCTTCAGACAAATGCTTGATAGGAGTTGGTCGAGGAGCTAGCAAGATGGGAGGTCATTGAGAACCCATATTTTGAAAGGGAACAAAAGTGGGTTTGGAGCGTTGTTGGGATGCAATCTTATCTTCTGCCAACTTAGCCAACCCCAGGGCTTCCATCATTGTGTTGGGACAAAACATTTTGACCTTAGAGCGGATTGCATCCTTTAGACCACTGATAAAAGAACTCTTGTAGAACTCATCAGGGAATCATTCAGTGTGGTTGGCTAGTTTCTCAAATTCTGTTTGGTACTCTCTCACAGTGCCAATTTGGCGAAGTTTAGTGAGGGCTCCTGTGAAGTCATCAAAAGCACCGTGACCAAATCGTTGCAAAAGGACCTGGCAAAAATCTGTCCATTTTGGCTCTTCATGAACCTTGATGTACCAACAGTACCATTGAAGAGCTTCCTATTCCAAATGAAAGGATGCAAGTGGAACTTTGTTGACATCAAAAGTATTATGCAGACTGAAATACTGTTCTTCACGATAGATCCATCCAATCAGATTAGTACCATTGAAGTGAGGAAAATCAAGCTTCGGACCACGGAAATTGCTTGAAGAAGAGAACCCATTGTCTGATGAAGACTCGGACTGTCGTTTATTGTCCATGGCTGAATGCTCAAGATGGAGGCCAAGAAATTTTTCATCAAGATCCTAGAGTTTGGCTTGGATGGCTGCAAGTGCTTCTTCCATGGTTTTTTCTCCTGCACGGGTGATAACCATAACCAGGAGTTTTTTTTTGTTTTTTGTTTTTGTTGAGTGGGTAGAAAAACAAAAACAGAAACTATTTCAGTAAAGGAAAATCTAGATTTGGGAAAAAATCTGAAAGATAATTGGGGTTTGACTAGATTTTGGACACTGTCGAATGGACAGGGAAGCAAAAAAGGAGGATTTCAGAAGCGGGGTGAAAGAATTGGAAAATTTGGTAGAAAGGGACAAAGAAGCATAATTAGGAAAGGAACTCTGTGGTAAAATTTGAAGGTGATTGGGTGAAATCCGAGGAAGTTATGGCAAACCCTAAAAATAGACAAATGTGGGATTTCAGGATTTGGGAAGTGGAATTTGGGATAGGGTCCTCAGGAATGAGATATGCAGAATGAGATTACAGGGGTTCCAGGACAGTTTCAAGGGAAATAGAGTGAAAACAAGGGAGATATGGAGAAAAATCTATTTTTTTTTCTTTCAGAAGGGAGCTGCTATGGCGCGGAAGGGATCAGAAACAGATAGATATGCAACGGCACGGAAGTGATTGGAAACAGAGGGATCTGAAACGGTGCCGAATGGATCAAAAATGGTTGGATCTGAAATAGATCTGAAATGGATGGATTTGGAATGGATTTCAGAATGGATCTGAAATGACGCGGCAGTGATCGACAACAGTTCAGCTAGAAATAGATATGGACCCCAGGTATGTGCGGCTTCGTAACAGTTCAGGGATTTCACTTGGCCACCAATGTTGTCTGACGGCTTGCATATTGGGGCGGTACCCCTCACTCCACGGCTCAGGTAAAACTGATAACCGCTTTGCTACAAACGACAGCTCTCGGTTTATCTCACGGGTGGGAACTAGTCAATCAGGAGGGGTCGTTGCCCTTTTCGCTGGCATGTCCTCTCAATGGGGCAGCTACTTTGGGGTTCCTATGGTACTCCTCACAATGCGTTTTAGGGCTTATGCCCAAGTACTTCCCATAGTTAAGCAGATAGGGATTATTCCCAGATCCGAACTTACAATAGATGCGAAAAAAAAAATTGGCATAAATTCCACCCAACGAGCCCAAGAAAGTGCTCTGATACCAGATGTGAAGAACCTGCAACAATTAATTGATGAATACACGATATATCAGATCATGAAATATTTTTATTGATCACAGGCCACTTCGAGGGGGAAACATCCTTTGAGAAAGCTCAATACAAAATAACTTCACAGTTCCTTCATAGGCCTCAACACACACTTATATATTAAGTCTAGGCACCAATACTATGGGTCAAAGCCATGGGCCAATCTAAACTATGGATCAACAATACTACAGGCGACTTACAGAGCATATGCGCCAAACAACAATAACACAAACTATGGATCAACAAATACTACATGACGACTTAAAAAGCATATGCGTCCAACAACAATATACTAACAAAGTAAAGACATGGGTTCCTAACAGTTGGTTGGTTGATGAAGACATGAAGAATGAAGACATGCTGGTAAATTGAATGATGGACAGAGCAATGCTAGGGTAGCAACAATGATAGGTTGTGTACATGTTCTGACATGTATATAGCAAGGGTGCATACAACTAAAAACAAATCAAGTGCAATCCATATCTGACCCAAAATACATAAACAAAGAGGCCAAATGGCCTAGACTCCAATGAGCATGATGGCGACAATGGTGACAATGAGTACAATAATGACGATGGTGATAATGGGCGTGAGGATAGATATGGTGATGGTGGAAATGAGACAAAGTGCATTAGGTTGATGGTGGATGACAGATGATTGATGGGGACGAGGATGGCGACACCACGACCAAGAGGATGACGAGGCTTGATGGTGATTGTGGTAGTGGGCATGGTGTTGGTGACAATGTTGTCATGATAGTAGAGTTCAACATTAAGCTGAAAACCCTAGAGCTTGGAGCCTATCCTAGAAGCACGAGAGCCTATCCTAAAAACCCTAGTTGGTAGCATAAACCCTAGCTTGTATTGTAATCGCAATGAAACCCTATTATGTAGCCTAATCCCTTGCCTAAATTATAATACATATAAAAAGTAAATCATTTTCATTGTACATATATATTAATGTGCATACATTTGAATCCAAATCATTATACACATATATAGAAAAAAACGCGAACAAAACTATATATAAATCCATGAGATAAAACCATAGTGGAACAAAACTCGAACAAATATATAATTTTTTAGGCAAATAGTGGAACATGGTTCCCAATGTACATACTATGGCAACTCATGCCCTATACAAAATCCAACAACTCGTGTCATGGATCAAAAATACATGGCAACTTGTTCCCTATACAAAATCGGACAACTCATGTCGTAAATCCAAAATACATGGCAACCTGTGCCATAGATACAAAGTACATGGAAACTGGTGCCCAAAGGTGCCACATAGTGGCTAATGTACATAACATGGTGTGTCAAGCATTGTGGCCACCCTGGTCACTCCCAAGCGCATCTCCAAAATCGATCTTCCTCTCCTTGGAGCTACTGGAATCTTAGGTCTTCTTCCATCAAGGAGTAGAGTGTCTCTCCATGCTCTGAAACAAATGACATAAGATACCATCATTTTCAAGCATTTGTAACATTTACCACATTTATAAAATGAATGTACAATCCAAATATTAAATAAATCACCGCTAATGCGAGTGGGAGATGAGAGGAAAGTGTCCTGGATCTGCTGAGCCTCTCAGCAATTTCACCCTACAACATTTACGACAATCATTTCATTGAAAAATAATAATTGCTTAAATTAATTTTGGTTAATGCATCAAAACATTTTCATAAATTAACTTGATTCTCAATGTGAACACCTCCGACAATGGACATGGCTGGGCTTCTGGGCTAGCAGGTGGAGTAGTTGGCTGGACAATCTTCGATGCAGTCATGGGGGGGGGGGGGCGTAGATGTAGATCCATCAACTACGGGTGCAACCACTATGGATACATGGGAAGATAATGGAATAGTAGTTTCCACAATAGTGGTGGGAACTGTAGATGAAATGGAGGAAGAGGACATGGTGGTATGGGGTGGAGGAGGATGTTGTGGACGATGAACCCCTACCGGATGTACAATAGGGGGTATCGACCCAAAAGGACTAAGGGGGATGTTGAGGTATGGTGAATGGGAGGGTGGTCCTAGATAGAGGGAGGAGGATGGATAGAGGGGGGGAGTATGGACGAAGAGGGGAGGGTGGATTGAAGGGAGGGGGTGGACGGAGGGAGGTGTATGTATGGAAGCGAGGGGGGGACTCATGGGAGATGGTGGAAACATGGGGCTAAAGTGGCTTGCAGCTGTTGGCGGCCCCTGCATACAAATTTCTAATATCATAATTTAGTAAACAAAAATCAAATTAAACCATAGTATGTCGTAACATTTCAAATTAAAAGCGTTCTTTTAACAACCATTGTACCTATGTATATGGTGACTCTCGACCCCTGGAGGAGATGGTTGATCATCGTAGTCCGTGCATACCTGTGGAAACCAAAACGCATGCACGTTATAAACATATTAAACAAGTAATTATTCAATCAATCAAAATATTAAAAAATATTATATGAACTATCATCATGTATGTCATAAATATAAATACATAAAAATAGAAATCCCATAAGTAATAACAATATTAAGTGGGGTATTGAAAATACCTCCATGTGAGGTGCCGCAATTTCAGTTGCAGCTTCCATTGCTACATCCAGGTTGGGAGATCCTGTGTTCTCCCATGATGGTGTGTCAACTCTAAATAGTTGTACATTAAAATAATAGTTTAAGTCAAGCACAAATACTTTAAAATTACTTTACAAATTATCAAGTGATGATTGAAAACACATTAAAAAAAGTGCTAACCTGCTCCATATAGAAGCCCTCGATCTGCCAGGTAAACTGTGCCTGCAATGGGGACAAAGATGTGGCATTGTCCCTGTCGAACTAGAAGGCCCAACATGGCTACCACCGGTGACAGGTCTATCCTGACTCTATTTTGAAGTCTCTGCACCTACATCTCTATCAGGGTCAGATTGTCTCTCCACTGTAGTAGCTGCTACAAAGGTAGTGTGTCTAAGCAGTCCTCGTGCAACAATCCTCATCATGCCCTCGATCTGATCAAGTTTGTGGGGTAACTGAGATGAATGGGGAGAGGGGTTGGGCTCGCACCTAGGAGCTGGTGGCCCTCTCAGTGGGTTCCTCCTAGCAGTAGGTCGATCTTGGGCAGAGCCACTCCAAACAATCTGGAACTCGGTTATGTCAAAATAGTTGACATGTAAACCGAGTGCAAACTCAACACACATTTTTCGAAGGAAGTACTGTGGAACCTCCCTATTGTTGCAGGGAGGCTTATCATAAACCATGAACCATGTATGCATCCAATTGTCCCTCCATGGTTGGAAATGACACCAATCCATGCATACACGTGGCTTTCTAGTCTCCGGTGGTTGTTGTGTTCTTGGATCAGTGAACATACTATACAATTGGGCCTTTGTAATATTCAAATCATTTATTTCCTCCTTGGAAATTCCCATGGAATAATACTCCCGCATCCTAGCTCTATATTCAGTCATGTCAGTCAATTGGCGATGTGCATGGATGAGGGAGTCAATTGAACTCTCAGTTGAGGTGGCAAGGGACACTCGAGATGGTTCCCCTGTTTTTCTGAGATCTCGAGTGTGCACTCTCATTTCATTCACATAATGGTTCAAGTCATCTCGGTCAAAATTTGGTTGGGGGTTTTGATTTTCTTGGGCATTTGGATTTTGTCGAGGGTTTTCATTGGTTCCAAGATTAGTGTTTTCTTGTGTACCACCGGAATCCATGTTAACATTTTGTTCATTCATTGTGTGGGTTTACAATACGCAATTGAAAATTTCTCTATTGTTGTAATAATTTGGGAATTATTACAAATTTAACAAACAAAAAACAATGAATAAAATGACAAAAAAATGGAATTTACCCATCCAATTGACTTTTCGATGAGTTGGTGGATGGATTTGGATCGTTTTGGAGTGGAAAGGGTGATTTTGGTGGCTTGTAATAACGCGCACGTGGAGAGGGAGTCAGGCTCGGCTGCAAATGGTGGAATGACAAACACTTTGCCCTGTTTTTTTTATAATTTTTAATAGGAGCGTGTGCGCACATCTGAGCGCACACACGCCAAATATGTGAATGTGTCGAAGCGCGTGCACGCCTCGGTTCAGTACCGAACCTAGAAGCATGTGTGCGCTGCCTTAGGTGCGTGTGTGTGGTCGCTTTCTCCCCACTAGCGTGGCCCCGTTGCAACACGTTGGGGAGCAACTTTGTGCGCTCGCCCTATACTTAGTTATTTATCATTTTCAAACTTTAAGGAATCTGTTTCGAGGACATGTTGGATCTCTAATAGTTGTTTACTTTAGTATTATATGAAATCATTTTCAATTTTACAAATTCCTTTGATCTTCTCTTCTGCTTATATTTTATGTTTTCATGGTCTTTTATGATATGTGATTACATACATGTTATAAATTCATCAATTTACTGTTGAATTGGTCTATCTAAAGAGCGATTTTTCCAAATAATAATAATTACTTTATTATTATTTTGGTAAATATAGTTAAATGTTTGATGTGTTGTGATTTTCATTTAATTTTGTTTATATATCTAATCAGAGAATGATTTACTTATAATTCATATCTATTTAAGTGTTAATATTTTAAAATTGCTCTAGGCCAAGATAGAAATTAGATTAGATATTTTAGCTCAAATTAGATTTTTGTAACTATTGAAATTTTTTTTTGGAACTAGCTAAATATGTTCAGTATAAATTGCATCTTGCATAAAAAGTATATTTTGCATTTAATAAATTAGGATCACCTCAATAACAAAGTGTCCTTTACAAGGAGCAACATTCACTGAAGTGGCAACAAGGTCCTTATTCCTTATTCCCATCAGAAGTAGCTACTTCCAAACGCATTGAGAACTCCTTTAAGTACCCTTTTTAGGTTGTTTCTTCCATGTTGATGAGTGGTCAGTTCTTCCCATCAACACGCCCTGGAAGGGAATTGGGGTAAAAAATCCCAAGGAACTGTTAACCTAGAGAAGGGAAAGAGAGGGATTGTTAACTTAGAGAAGGGAGTCCCATTTCTTAGGTTGTGTAGCATGATGGGGAGGTTTTCTAGTGGATTTGGATAGCTATAGTGGGAGAACTTGGTACCTTCTTGTGGATTAATAGCCTCATCTCGGGAGTGACCTCTATTAAAGAGAGAAGTGGTATAACAGAGTGCCTATGGCTGGGGGAATGTCCTTGGTTTGTAGTTAGTTGGCTTATATTTTCAGATAAGTTTCCATTTTTGTATGAAATGTTTGATATTTATCTCTATTATGTGTTTATTTAATTATTGTTATGTGATTAATTATATGCATAGAATTAACTGCATTGTAGAATATGATTGTAATGTCCTCATATATGTTTATATTAATGATTGGTAATCATTTAGATAAATGTTTCCATTTTAAATGTTAATTAAACCAATAGAGCACTGGTACAACAGAGTGCCTATGGCTGGGGGAATGCCCTTGGTATGTAGTTAGTTGGCTTATATTTTCAGATAAGTTTCCATTTTTATATGAAATGTTTGATATTTATCTCTATTATGTGTTTATTTAATTATTGCTATGTGATTAATTATATGCATAGAATTAACTACATTGTAGAATATGATTGTAATGTCCTCATATATGTTTATATTAATTATAGGTAATCATTTACATAAATATTTCCATTTTAAATCTTAATTAAACCAATAGAAAAACGAAATTGATTATTAGAGGGGATTTAAGTCAATAGAATGTGTATCCCGTGACTCCAAAGGCATTGTGAGGTCATCGGGTAGGTGACAATATGAGAATGAAATCTTCCATGTTTCAAGGAATTCAAGGTAAGGCCATGTAAAATGGTAATCAAGGTTGAGTACACTCAAATAATGACATCACACAGGACATAGAATCCAAATTCCTATTATTTGTAGTTGAGAGTGTTATTACAAGGCTTGTAGATGCAATGGGGTATGGAGATTCTTTGCTAGTCTAGATTTCCAAGGAAACTACTACATGATGCCTATGATATTTATGGTACAATTCATCTCATCTCTTTCGTTTAATGAAAACCTAGTTGGTTTATTTAATGTTGTATATTGAGGATTTGTCGGATGTCTCTTCTTTCTCTTTCTTGTTTTTATACTATCTTTCTCCTAGTGGTTTGTTAAATTATAGTTCCTTTTTTTCTGGATTGGATAATCCTTTTTATAGATTTCTCTATCGTATTAGATCATTTAATCTAGTTCGCAACCACTTGATGGTTGGTTGTTATTTGAGGACTATGTTGTATTTGCAAATTTGTCCATATGGATTAGATGTGAATTTGTTGCTTCGCGCGGTAGGGGTTGATAACTTAAATTCAATTATTTTCTATGATTTAAAACTTTAATCCCCTCAGGTGGATTGGTGCTTTCTGACCACTCCCAAAGTATTAAAGGTTAGCCTCAATGGATTGCCTGGGATGTTATGGGAAATTCTAATTAGATGTCTATAAAATTCAAATGATTCTTGAAGGCACAACAAAAACATGAATGCTAATAGGACATCAATATTTTAAGTAACTACCACAATTTATAGTAATGGACACCAATGCCTTTCTCAAAATACGACAGATATGGATAACCTCGAGGGGCAAAAGAGATAAATTCAATCTTTTAAAGACAAATGCTCCGAACTCAGGCCTATGGTAGATGTCCTTTACAAATGCTCCGAAATCAATCCTATGGTATATGGCCTTTACAAATGCTCTTAATTAACTCATTTTCACTTCTGTTTTCATTAGGCTCGACACATGGGGAACTCAACGAGGAAGCAAATATACAATAATCATTTGAAGACACAAACCTAAACAATCAAGGATTTAAGCATGTAAGTAGAAAGCGAGATGAAGCTCATAGACAACACACCTTCAATTAAAATGTAGAAATTATGTTTTGTAAAATGTACTCATTTTAGATGTGTTTTTTTCTTTTTCAAAATCTATACTTTAACTACTCTATGAATTTTTATACAAAATTTTGTAAATTTTTTTATCTTTTTTTAATGATGTAATTTGTCTTTTTATCAAAAGATTATATATATATATATATATATATATATATATATATATGTATATATATTATAATGAAAACATAGCTTCCTAATAATTATGGAAAATGGATTAATGCATTATAAAAAAATTACTATATGAAATTGTGCAATTAACTTTAAAAGCTAACATTTATAAACTCAAAACTATTTAGAAAAAATGGTTAAGAAAATGTTATAGGTATATTTAAATAAAATCAAAACTAGTTAGGAAAAAATGGTTAGAACAATGTAGTAGGTCTATATAACTATATAGAATGAAGTATTGTGATGGAGAGTGACTTCCATCAATTTTTTTTCCACATGTGGTTCACAAACCCTTAAGGGAACTTTGATTACGGAGCCCAAGACTTTCTACTCACAACTTACAGCACTCAACTACTTAAACTATCCCATTGGGCTAAGTGACTTCCCTCATTACAAGAGAATGTAAACAAATTAAAGAATCTAACAAATGAATAAACAAAAATCTTAATTACCATCATTGTTGAACTACTTCAAGTTTCCTTCCACACAAATAAAGATGATCAAATGAATAAATAAGGATGATTAAATGAAGAGAATATAAACAAATTAGAAAGTCTAATAGATGAAGAGACAAAAGGGTTAATTACCATCATTTTTAAACTACTTCAAGTTTTCATCCACACAAATAAAGATGATTAAATGAACCAATAAGGATGATTAAATGAATGTATATGAATTTGTGATTTATTTTTGGAATGGAAGAATGGCATTCAATCACCGTGAGAGTAAAGGCCACTTAAATTTATATTAGGAAATGTGGTAAGTTTGATTTTGATATTATAATTTAGATGATGGGAAAGTAGATATGAAAGAATTTTAGTATAAGTTAAATTTATTTTAAAAAAAACATGTAATTTAACTTTAATAATAAAATAATTTAATGAAGAGAATATAAACAAATTAAAAAATCTAACAAATGAAGAGAAAAAAATATTAGCTCATAGTGAATGGGTGTATTATTAAGGAACTCCTTGCATAAGGTCACATTTCCAAAGCCTTAAAAAAGAGCGAGATAAAAAAATTAATTACCATCATTATTGGACTACTTCAAGTTTTCATCCACACAAATAAAGATGATTAAATGAATATATATAAATTGTAGCTAGATTGAGACCATTTGTGATATATTTTTTGAATGAAAGAATGACATCCAATTATTTTTGTTTTTAATTCTGGTCAGATGTATCCCTTCTTGATCAACTCTTGTAACTGAATCTTGAGCTCCACCAATTCTGGTGGACTCATGCGGTAATGGGTTTTAGAAACTGGTACTGACCCGGGGTGTCAGTTCTATGGAGAAGTCTAGCTCTCATTTGGGTGGTCGCCCTGGTATTTCCTCGAGAAATACATCCTTGAATTCTACAAGGACTGGGAAGTCTTTGATCATCTGTTCTCTATTGGCCTCTACTGTTTGAATGTTAACTACAAAGAGTTTACAACCCTTCCTTACACATTTCTTTGCTTGCAAGGAAGATATTTTCCTGACGAAAACTTTCTTAGGTATACCTTGAATCTTTCTTTGATTCCCTTGGTTATCCGTGCATAATATTGACTTGTTCAAGCAGTCTAGCAGGGCATGATGTTCTTCCAACCAATCCATTCCTATAAGTACGTCATAATAACCTAGTGGTAAGATGTTCAGATCTACCCTAGTTTGGAAACCATTCAAATATATCTCACAAGTTCTAACTAGTTCGGAGACTTTCCGTTTGGTACCCATGGCTAGTTGTACCAACTAGGGTTTCTCATGACTCTCTTGGTTTAACTTACAAGTATCGACTATCCTAGGGGAGACATAGCTTCGGCATGCATCAGGATCTATCAAAACTAAAATGGCTGTGTTTGAGATCTTACCCTCAATCTCAACCATAGTGGCCTGGTGATCTGCTTGGCAGCCATCAAGTGCGGCATAAATTCTTGGTGTTCTTTCCATGTCCCCTAGTGTTGGGTTTTCTTGTATGTTGTGCAAAACTCTGTCCGTCTTGTTGGGACAATAACTGAGGTAGTGGGGTCCTTGTCATTTCCAGCAAGTGACTATTGGTGGGGCATCTTTTTCTCCTTTGTTAAAAGTTGGTCTATTGTCATGCAGTGCGGGAACATTTTTCCGTGCACGAGTTCGGTTGAAACCTCTGTTGGGAAGAAAACTATTGTTTTGTTTCCGGTAAGGTGGTGGTCTAAAACTGGATCTTCAGTTGTCTCAAAAGGTTTTTAACCTATCTCTGTTTATGTTTATGTTATCATTCCTTGGTTTTCCATGCTCATAACAGAGTCTTTCTTTGTGTAAAGTCACGTCTAAGGTTTTAGGCATGTCAAACTCAATTTTCTCTTGAAAATTGGGAGGTAGGCATCCTAAGAATTGTTGTATCTTGAATTTTTCATCCTTTATATAAGGAACATAATGTAGTAGATCCAGAAATCTGTTGATGAAAGCTTCCATAGTTAGGGAGCCTATTTTTAGTTCATGAAACTCTTTGATCTTTTTGTCAAAGAATCTTTCATACATGTATTTGTGTGAAAACAATTTGCTGAAAGCATTCCATCTTATGTCTCTTACTTCGTGCCCTTTTGTATGTTTCAAGTCTCTCCACCATCTGGATGCTTTTCCATTTAGGTTGTAAATGGCCAGCCATGCTTGCATTTTGCTGGAATAGTTGTGGACTTTAAAATACCTGTTCATTCCTAACAGCCACTCCTAAGCTTTCTCCCCAGTGTTTATCTCTCGGTCATAAGTTGGGGCTTTAATCTTCTGGAATTCTCCTTGTAAACTATCATCACTTTTCCTCCTTTTCCTTCAAGGGGATGGTGAACCGTCATTATCGGAAGAGCTCTTACAGTCCTCTTCCATGTAATCAGGTATGTTCTCCTCATAATCATCCTCTTTAGGACTAATGGATATTTTTGTGTGACAGTTGTTTTCTTTGGATTTGTTGGCTGAGTGGGTGGACTGTCCATGGGACCTTTCCCCTTTTAAGCTCTTAAGTAGAGCTTCATTTATAGCTTTTTGTTCCCATATTTCCTACATATTATCATCTCTGAAACTCTGCAACTCATTTTGTAACTGCTGTATTGATTTCATTAAATCTAAGTTTAATTCCACCACGATCTCTTGCTCTCATGGTGGGGAATTTAAGTTTCCATGTATACTGCTGTGTTTTTCTGTATTCATCCTTCAGGCTGTATCTGTATCTGCAATGTTTCATCAATTTGTAAGAACAGAAATCCGTTAGTTCATATAAAAGGAAATTTATAAGTATATGTTTCGAAACATATGTATCTGCAGCAGATTTTTTCTGTAATGATCCCAATAGGTCACTTAGTTTTGTAACTGGGCTCTGATACAACTTGTAATGTCCCTAAAACTGTAAAAATTTAAAAAATTTCCCGTACACCTTATCACTGCCTATTTAAGTAGATGTTCAATAAATTAACTTCAGCACTGAGAAAATAACTAGAAGACTTATTAATATAATGAGAGAAATGCATGGTTTATATTTCTACTCATGGCTTAATGTATGATGTATCTATTGTGGTTGGTTTTACTTTAATGGTTTTGCAGAAGCGGTGTAATTGAAATTCTGTGTTCATGGACCATAATAGAATAATGGTAACTAACTCAGTCTGATCAGTCGTCTTATCACTTGGTTGAAATCTTTAAGGGTCTTTTATACCTACATCTTGATTATATGTTATTTCTTTAAATGTTGCAACTATGTGTCCACTTTAAACTTAAATGGATTAGCTTGGATTTATGTAAGTTACTATATTTTATAAATCCTTTAATGCTTTGAGGGGATGGACCTAGTGGCGTTGTCCAGGCTTACTTAGCATTCATGCTAAATCCTACTTCATTTAAGAGTTTTGTAGGTAATTCTTAAAGGCCACTTAGGATATATTTCCTAGGTTTTAATATCTATGCATGAGGTTATTAGTATGGTTCTTCGTCCATATTTTGAATGTAAAACTTGCAAATGTGTAAATGGAGTTTGCAACTATATGAAGTGGGTTAATAATTTAGATGTTAGTGCGGGTTGGTAATGCATTTAATGGGGTCCAACACCCAACCATTCGAATGGATCCCAGTTGGATGGTGTTTAAGGAAAAACCCTAAGGGTTTGTATCATCCATTTCATTTAATGTTTTGTTTATTTGGAGGGGCAAGTAGAGCCATGCTCTTCTAGTTTTGGAGGCACCCGTGGAAGGGCTTGACCTACTCTGAACTAGCTAGCATGGATCCTTAGTGAGGTAACCCCTATACTCAGTGCTTGTTTTTAATATTTTCATTTAAATATTGTGTTTGCTGGTTGTAACTTAATTCGTTTTGGTTTGAACTTGGCAGGGCCTTGGTGATGTTGTTTGATCTTGGCATGGGGCATTCATAGCTATGGAGTTCATGGGTAAGTCTGGCCCTTTGTTGGCCATTTCCTCCCTTCGAGCTAAAGTTTGACTATGGATTTGTTTGGCTTTGTAAATACCAATTTTGGGAACCGGTTTACATCTGGAGTTTAAATTTTATGTTTGGTTTGATTATGAAAGTCGTGACTACACCCTATGGCGCATTCTGTAACATGTAATCCTCAGTCTTGACTGAGTTGTAACCTATAAGGCATTTTGAGATAGAGGGAGCTCTTAAAATTTTCCCCCGTGTAATTTGATATACGGTTATGGATCTTGGGGAAACTTTTAATTAATGATAAGGCTCTTTTGTTTGACCTGTATAAAATTTCGTGGATGTATTATATTACTCCCATAAGCTTGTGTTTGGACTCTGCTTGTGATTTTAATACTGAAGCCCGAAGGCATTGGATGTATGAAATATCAGTATGTTTAAATGTTGCACTTTCTAGAAATTAGGTGTCACTTTGATAAGCCCCAGGGTTTGATAAATTTAAATGAGAAATCGCTCAACTATCCTTTGTCGTTGTTGAGGGTATAATGGAACTTGTCTAATTTTAAGCGAAAACCCTGTGTAAGATTTCTCAGTTTGACTAAAGCTTAACCTATGTATTTATCCTGTATGAGTTATAATTTATAATAACTTTGGTTTTTAATTCCGTCATTTTAAGTTTGAGCTCTTATCTGGAAAACGAAACTTGTTGTAGATTGATAAATTGAAGTGTTTGTTTTAAATTATTAAAAGGCAAAGCCCTAGCTAGATTATGCATTTTTGTTCATGCTTATGTATTGAAAATCGATTTGATTTTTGTAATGGGAATTTAATAAGTAAAATTTGGATTATCATATTTCTAGCTGGGAAAGAGATTATAGATGATGTAGAGAGTAATGCTCCCTACATTTTAGCTAATTCGTTGAGGATGAAACTTACTATGTGAAATCGATTTAGTTAAATGATAGGGAAAGTGTAGGAAGTGATTTCTTAATTTAATATTTTTATGTGGCTTGACGATCCATCCCTAGCATTGAAATTGAATTCGTTTTCTTTTTTTTTGTTTGTCCTATGTTTATGGCTTGAATATTTATATGGGAAGCAAAAGATCCACACTATAGCATGATCCCTGTAATGAAGTTTGTTTTATGATAAAGAGCAGAGGATTTGATCCTGAAACTTAGTTTTTATTTTCTATATTCTATAAATAAATGCTAGATGAAAATATTTAGCCTATGTAAGGTGACTTTATATAAATGTACAGTGGTGGTTGAATTATAAAATTAGAAACAATGGCTAAGTTCTTTTTTACTGTATTTTAACTTTGGAATTTTAAAAGAAACCTCTGGGAACTCTGTCTGAGAGGTTCAGTTATTTAAATAAAGATATATATGAGTAAGGGATTGATGTTAATGTTTTAATTTAAGCATATCACGAATTCGTATAAGTTGAAGAATTTTTGCGCCAATACTTGGCAGACATTTTGGTTATAAAAGTTTTAGCATAAATTTGATTATCATTAGGATATAGATTTAGGATTTTAAGCTGGAATTTAAGTCGAGAGAATCGATATCCTACACGAGATGATTCTGCTGTATTTAATGTATTGAAAATTGTTTATGAAAACTCTATTGCTTCAGCTAACTATGGTTTAAATTCTTTAAAACAGAATTTTAACTTTGAAATTAAAATATTTACCCAGGAGAGCCAATGCCATAAGCCCTTGGTCTCAAATAAATAAATACTGCCAGGTTACTATGAAGAAGAAACTTGACAGAATTAAATTTCTATATTTAACAACCTAAAACAAATTTAAAAAGAATATAAGAATAACTCATACCTAGATAGTTGCAGCTTGATCCTGCTACTGGTATAGACCTGCAAACTTTCAAACACTAATTACTGAAAACAAGTATGTATTGGTTCGGCTGACCTAAAGGATAATTGAATAAAATGACTTTGGGACTACCACATTCCTCCCAACCTTGACCATGAACCTTTCTTGGTTCAATAATGGATCCCCCCGAGCTTGTTCCGACATGCAATAGGACAATAGAGGACCTAGGGTAGACTGCTGATGATAATTAGATCTTTAGAATAATAAGCTCCTTCAATTCCGTGAGAAACAAAATTCTCTTCTCTTACCATAAGAGAATCATCGAAAGAAAAGATCCCTTACTTTGGGAATTGTCCCTTTTTAAATAGGTGAGTTTTTGGAATATAGTTGTTGAGTAAATAATTATATTTCTAATACTAACTTCAGTTTTTAATTATAATATTTGTAAAAGATGTTTTAACTAATTACTCACTCCTAGTTTATCTAGGACTTTTACTTTGTTACAACTAGATGTATCTTTAAGTTAGATCACAATCTTTTCTTTGAGTATAATAATAATATAAAGAAATATCATATGCATAAATTTTATGCATACTATTTACACATAAGTGACTTTTCTTTTATAAATAACCAATCTGATTATTATAATTAAATATCATAATAACTCTTTGACTTAAATAGCATAATAACTCTTTGATAATTATTTAATACAAGGTCCAATTCTTTGGACAAGGTCTTTTGGTAAGTTTGGATAGTTGGCTAGGTTAGGTGACTCTAGGTCCCTCTTATATGTTGGATTCTCTCGTTTAACATGGTAGTTCCATCAATCCTTGATGAGAGATAGAAATGATTCATTTAACCAATTAAATAATTGTGATGAATAGTAGTGCTATTCAGAGTCTTCTCGACTCAACACTTTTAAGATCAAGTAACCCCGAGTGCTCTTCAGAGGTTTGGCTCAACACTCTCACATGGGCATTAAACTAGTGCAATTCTAGAGCATCCTGCTCAACACTAGTACTAGAATGTGGTTGTGAAGCACATCTAGAATATACAAATGGCCTTGGATCCAGTATTTATTATCAAGCTTGGAGTGCTCTGGGCCTTATGCCCAACACTCTATGTACATCGGGGCTTACGCTCTGTACATAATAAAAATTCCTCTATGTACATCGGGGATTATGCCCAGCACATGGGTCATCGATGTGCTCTAAAGTCCATGCTCAACACATATAAAATTCAGTCATGCATATCATAACTCTGCACAATATATAACAAAGATCATCTCAGTATAATAGGGTTTTGTACTCAATCTCATAATAGATCATAACTCAAATACATTGGGGCTTTCTGCCCAGTATATAACAATAACCTAGATCAATCATGGTCCATGCCCAAATATATATATCTACAACAAAATACATCATGTGCATCGGGGCTTACGCCCATCATATAATTAAAGTAAAAACATGTGCATTGGGGCTTAAGCCCAATATATAATATCAATATAGCCAATCAAAATTCAGGATATTACATTATGTCACATTGCGACATTGATCAAGGGTTATGTCACATTGCGAGAATGACCAAGATGTGACACATTAAAGTTAACTATCATCAAATAAGATATAAAATGTGCAAAAGCAAAAAAAGTCAACCATGGGAAATAAATTCAACCTGTTAGGATATTCCTATACTCCATCCTAGTCCCACCAATATTTTGATCACTTACATTTTCAGTCATGCATGCACTCTTAGGGGTTGCATGCATCCCAGTCATCAGTCCAGCACCTAGCCCTCAATTAGCCAGCCCGCAAGAGCTTCTCACTATTCAGTTTTAGCCCTCCAGTTGCTTAATGCGCCCTTCTTCCTTGATTTTAGGGAGCAACTCGCCCTTCTTCACCTACCAGTCCAGTTGTCTTCAGTTTACACTCAGTTACACTTAGTTACACTCAGTTATACTCAGTTACACTCAGTTACACTCAATTACACTCAGTTACAATCAGTTACACTCAGTTACACCTACCAGAGTTAGTTTGACTGATCGTTGATAGTTACTTTAGCATTGATGACTCCACTGATGATGATGAAGACTTCCAGTTGTGCTCCGATGACACTATATTGATCTTATGATCACTCTGAGAGGCTAATTCGAATTGCCACCTTGGGCATTCGAATCCTCTCTACCATTGTACTATTTATTTGTCCATATTGTGATTAATTAACTAGTGTGTATGAAGTATTATTGCTTCTATCCGAGTTCTACTGTACCATATTATTATGTTGCTTATTATACTGTATTGACCACTCTTATTCTATTTTATTGCTTAATCACAATCATTCTCTTGTGAGGTATACATCATCTCTTAGATCTCATGTGAGGATTTTCACATGGTATTAGAGTATGTTGAGAGTATTGTTTATCTCTATTCTTGAGAGTTTTTTGCAGGTTATTACCAAGATTTTGAGTGCAGTAGTTGGAGCAGTTTTTGCATTTTTGCAGTAGTAGCAGTTGCAGTTATTCTATATTGTTTTTGCAGGTCCTCTATAGCTTCAATGTATGATTCAGAAGAAATCCCTCCTCTTTCTCCACTCAACTATGATGAATGGAAACCGAAAATGATAGCATATTTGAAGAGCCATGATCTCTTTGATTGTTATTTTGAAAGAGAGTTTGAATCCTCTGAAGAGAATATTGATTGGTTGAATAAAGGTGACATGGCCTTTGGAACAATGAGGCTTTCTTTGCCTAAATATCAGAGATTTCTTTTCGAATACCGTGATGGTGTTGAAACTCTAAGAGAGTTATGGACTCCAAAAGAGCTATGGGCTCACCTGGATGAAAAATTTGGTAGAAAGAATGAAGGGATTGGTCCAAATCCATTCAAAAGCAAGCAAAGTGTTCCATTCGCTCCCCTTGATGGTCTCTCAGATCATGAACCAATATCATCTCATATTGAAGTTGTTGACAAAGAACTTGTAGATTCTCCACTCATGCTCAAACTTTCTCCTCTTTTTGTACCAGCTCACACTCTAAATATTGTAGAAGGTCCTAAATCCTCTCTTGCACCAGAGTCTGTTGGTTTGCATAATGATCACATGATTATTTCGGAGGTCAAAACAACTATTGAAGGTAATGCATTCGCTCCTCTCCAGCTATCTCCTCTTTTATACTACTATATGATCATAATTCCATGCTTTCAGAAGGTCATTGAAGAATATGGCCATTGCCATTTGCTTGGGATAATTTCTCATGCATCTACTGGTTTTGATCTCACCTCTCATGGTTCAAAGGAGATCTCAAGAAACCATGATTCAAGTCTTATATCTAAATTGGGTTCTAAGCAATTACTGCTTGGGATAATTTCTCATGCATATGATAGTTTTGATCTCACCCCTGCTGGTTCAAAGGAGATCTCAAGAAACTATTTTTTAAGTCTTAAATCTGATTTTGATTTCAAGCAAACATGTAACAGTTATTTTTGGCATAATCTCACCCATGGTAGTTCAAAGGAGAAGACGAAAGACTATATGCACTTTCACATATTTGATCATACCTCAGCTGATTCGAATCACAAGTTCAAGGATCATTCTCATACTGTTGGATTTTTTCTCATCACATTCGATCTGAAGAGCAAGTGCGAGCACATGCTTTTTGAGCATGATCCACTTCTTACAAAGAAGAAGAAACCTCCAGACATATGACCAAGCATAACACCTGCTTGAGTTTAGAGAATTTATTTTGTGTGTGCCTTACAGTCTATTTTGAGGGGGGGTATTTTTCGCATGAGTTTTTCCCCATTTCCTCGGTTTATTGATTGCTATTATTCATTGTATTGGGTGACCTTTGGTCTTAGTTACCAGGGCCTAGGATGGATTAAGGGGGGGTGTTAGGATATTCCTATACTCCATCCTAGTCCCACCAATATTTTGATCATTTACATTTTCAGTCATGCATGCACTTTTAGGGTTTGCATGCATTCTAGGGTTTGCATGCATCCCATTCATCAGTCTAGCACCTAGCCCTCAGTTAGCCAGTCCCCAGGAGCTTCTCACTATTCAGTTTTAGCCCTCCAGTTTCTTAATGCGCCCTTCTTCCTTGATTTTAGGGAGCAACTCGCCCTTCTTCACCTACCAGTCCAGTTGTCTTTAGTTTACACTTAGTTACACTTAGTTACACTCAGTTATACTCAGTTACACTCAGTTACACTTAGTTACACTCAGTTATACTCAGTTACACTCAGTTACACTCAGTTACACTTAGTTACACTCAGTTATACTCAGTTACACTCAGTTACACCTAACAGAGTTAGTTTGACTGATGGTTGACAGTTACTTGAGCATTGATGACTCCACTGATGATGATGAAGACTTCCAGTTGTGCTCCAATGATCATGAGGACACCTAGTTGTGCTCCAATGACACTCTATTGATCTTATGATCACTCTGAGAGGCTAATTCGAATAGCCACCTTGGGCATTCGAATCCTCTCTACCATTGTATTATTTATTTGTCCATATTGTGATTAATTAACTAGTGTGTGTGAATTATTATTGCTTCTATCTGAGTTCTACTGTACCATATTATTTTGTTTCTCATTATACTGTATTCATGGGGGCTTCACTAGAAGGCAATATAATACCACGTTCATTCATATTGTAGTATTAAATATTCATGAAAACCTAAAAATTATATTGCTTATATATTAAGGGGCAAAAGGGTTTTTTATTTAATGTAACAATACAAAAATACTTTGGGGTCTTTTTTATATGGGTAGGATGACAAATATCCACCAAATGGAGATGGTGGGATCACGGTCGGACAAGAAATCAGGTTGAGGCAAGGCTCGGGCTTACTAGTACGCAGGGAAATCACGTCTTGAGGCATGCTTGAGGCTAGGGGTTTCATGGTGAAGTGGGTTTCCAGTCGATCATAGTCGAGAGACAGTGGTCATTGACATCTAATTGTTACCAATAGCACTTAGCTAGTTGTTACCAATAGCCTTGGGAGGCTCTAAGCCTCTAGGACCTGTTATATGCCCTCGCTAGGCCTTGGGGGCTTGAATACCCAACCACTCGTGCCTATTACAGGCCTTGCGAGGTTTAGTCAGCCTCCTAGAGCTTGTTACAGGCCCTGGAGGTTTGGATACCTAGCCCAAAATAGGCTTAGTCAGTGATTGGGGAACTGCAACATGCAATCTAAATGTTGTACTATGTGCATTGGCTCTAGTGACATACAAGAAGTGATATCCTATCTCTTCATTAGACCATTAGATGTTGCAAATCATAATGATATGTGGTTGAGTAATTGCATTGTGGGTGAATTAATGAACATCCACGATATACATCGAAAGAAGCAAGGTGCATTGTAGAATGCATGCAGGGTCATAAGAGGGGTATCATATAAATATACTAGGTAGAAATATAAAGGGGATAAAAAATGTTAATGAAAAAATTGATACATACAATATCTAGTGAAAATTGAGGTTTTTTTAAATTGGGAAGGCATATTGGGAGGGGGTTTAAAAAAATGGTTTTGGAAGGTATTTTCCAATATTTAGTGAAATTAGGGGTATTGTTTCATATGCCATGATCGAACGTGCTATGATAGTTGTTTATTGAGTGAAGCCCCCGTGACTGTATTTACCACTCTTCTTCTATTTTCTTGCTTAATCATAATCATTCTCTTGTGAGGTATACATCATCTCTTAGATCTGTTGTGAGGATTTTCACACATTAAACTAGTGCAATTCCAGAGCATCCCGCTCAACATTAGTACTAGAATGTGGTTGTGAAGCACATCTAGAATATACAAATGGCCTCGGATCCAGTATTTATTATCAATCTTGGAGTGCTCCGGGCCTTATGCTCAACACTCTATGTACATCGGGGCTTCCGCTCAGTACATAATAAAAAGTCCTCTATGTACATCGGGGCTTATTCCCAGCACATAGGTCATCCATGTGCTCTAGAGTCCACACTCAACACATATAAAAGTCAATCGTGCATATCATAACTTTGCACATTATATAACAAAGATCATCTCAGTATAATAGGGTTTTGTACTCAATCTCATAATAAATAATAACTCAAATACATTGGGGATTTCTGCCCAGTATATAACAATAACCTGGATCAATCATGGTCCATGCCCAAATATGTATATCTACAACAAAATACGCCATGTGCATCGGGGCTTATTCCCATCATATAATTAAAGTAAAAACATGTGCATTGGGGCTTAGGCCCAATATATAACATCAATATAGCCAATCAAAATTCAGGATATTACATTATGTCACATTGCAACATTGATCAAGGGTTATGTCACATTGCGAGAATGACCAAGATGTGAAACATTAAAGTTAACTATCATCAAATAAGATATAAAATGTGCAAAAGCAAAAAAAGTCAACCATGGGAAATAAAGTCAATCTTGGTTAAGCAAAGTCATGGGTTATGTCACATTACGACATTCATCAAGCGTTATGTTGCATTGACAATGCCCAATATGTGACACATATGCTAACACAACCCAAGATGCGACATATTCACAATGTGAAATTTGACGTTCATCGAGGTTTAATATGGTTAACCAAAGTCAGCCATTGTTTGCTAAAGTTTCTGGTATATGCCCACACAGCCCAAGATGCGACATATTCACAATGTGAAATTTGATGTTCAATAACATTTGTGTCAGATTGTGATGTTTACCAGCCTAGATCCAAATCCTAGGCTTTATCAAGCGCCAAGAGGGATCAAATCTCCTGAGGTGCAAACCTCTGCTTGAATAGCTCCATGAATGCAGTACCCTAGCCACCTAATCCTAAGCTCTAAAGTCTCTAGTTTAAGTCTCATATTTACTTTTTAATTGGTATTATTCTTTTTTGTTTATAGCCGACATAATATTTATTACTTTTTACTTTGTCTTATTCTTTTTTGTTTACTTTGTATTATTTTGTTACTCGACAAACTCTACACATGTTACAAGATCTCCCTCATACTGGGATGTAGAGCGCCTCTTGGCACAATCAAGGGCTACGTTGCATTGTGGAGTTCATCAAGGGTTATGTTGCATTGTGATAATTCCCAATATGTGACACATATGCTGACACAACCCAAGATGTGACATATTCACAATGTGAAATTTGACGTTCATCGAGGTTTGTGTTGCATTGTGATGTTTATTAAGGCTTATGTTGCATTGTGGCGAACATCAAGGGTTATGTCGCATTGTGACAATTCCCAAGATGTGAAATTTGACATTCATCAAGTTTTATGTTGCATTGTGATGTTTATCAAGGGTTATGTCACATTGCGACAATGCCCAAGGTGTGACACATTAAAGTTAACTATCATCAAATAAGATATAAAATGTGCAAAAGAAAAAAAAGTAAACCATGGTAAATAAAGTCAACCATGCTTAAGCACAGTCATGGGTTATGTCACATTGCAACATTCATCAAGCGTTATGTCGCATTGCATCTATTTCTAAGATGTGACATTTGATGTTTAGAAAATTGCATGCTGCATTATGAACTGTGGCCACATGGTTCACTAAAGTCAACCATGGCGAACCAGTCAAACATGGTTCACTAAAGTAAACCATGGTTGACTATAATCAAACTAAATTCAAACATGGTTAACCAAAGTGAGTCATGGCTCCCTAAAGTGTTAGGTATATGTCAACACAACCGAGCGTTTGGCACATTAACACTGTGACATTCGATGTGCATCGAGGGTTCTGTCGCATTCTGATGTTTATCAAGGGTTATGCTACATTATGACATTCATTAAGGGTTATGTCACATTGCGACATTGATTAAGGGTTAACATTCGCTCTTCAGAAATTTCATGTTGCATTGTGAATTATGACCACATGGTTCACTAAAGTCAACCATGGTCCAATCAATGTCAACCATGATTAACCAAAGTCAATCATGGCTGGCTATGGTCAAACTGAAGTAAAAAATGGTTACCCAAAGTAAGCCATGGTTCTGGTTCGCTAAAGTGTCAAGTATATGTTGACACAACCCAACATGTGCCACTTTAACAATGTGACATTCAGCGTTCATTGAGGGTTATGTCGCATTGTGATGTTTATCAAGGGTTATGTTGCATTACAACATTGATCAAGGGTTATGTCACATTGTGACATTGATCAAGGGTTGACATTCGATGATCAAGAAATTTCATTTTGCATTGTGAAGTATGGCCACGTGGTTCACTAAATTCAACCTTGGTTAACTATGGTCCAATCAAAGTCAACCATGATTAACCAAAGTCAACCATGGCTCTATATAGTCAAACTAAAGTAAAAAATGGTTACCCAAAGTAAGCCATGGTTCGCTAAATTCAGTCATGGTAAATATAGTCAACCATGACTAACTAAAGTCAAACATGGTTCACTGAATTCAACCATGGTACATAAATCCAACCATGGTTAACTAAAGTCGAACATGGTTCACTAAAGTCAACCATGATGGTTAACTAAAGTTTAACATGGATCACTAAAGTCAACCATATTTAACTAAAGTCAACCATTGCTAACAATGGAAAATGTGGCAATCAACATAATAACCATTGTATAATATTATTTTTATTTATAATATTAAAATATAATAATATAATTATTAACTACATATTAATATTTTATTAATATATTTATTATAATAATTTATTTAAATACCATATTCTTACAATAGCTCATCATTATTTTTTTACTATATAGTTATAATATATAATTATAATGTCATAATTAAATAATAATATTTTTAATTAAATTTTAATTTTTTTAATATCTTTGTATGACACGAATATAATATTTTTATAATATTATAATTAAATGATAATATTTTGAAGTTAATAATTTTGTATTATATAATTTTAATTAAATATCATATTTAATTATTGTATAATAATAAATTAAACAATATTGCTTTATTAAATCTTGGAGATATTTAATACTTAATTTTTTGGTATCCAATTTATAATCAACATATGCTTGTAAATTATAATATTTAATATTAAAATTTAATAAGATTATTTTTAATTAATCATATAATTAATTTAATAATATTTTTTATTAATATTTTGAATAGTTCTATGTGCCATAAATATAAAACTTTTTAATAATAATGACACATTAATAATATTAATGTTGTTGTTATTAGTTTACAAAAATTCCATTCTATATACCAATAATTAAAATAACTGATGCTACGTAGTTCTAACTCAAACAGTTTTAAGTCCAAACATAATAATTTTAATGTAACAGATCACGTATCTAACCTAACATGAAAAGCAAGCAAAAACACAACGCTAATACCAATTAGTATGAGAAAACTATAACATGAGAAAAATACATTCATTGAGATCTAAACCTAGATGGGGCTCAAGCTGTTGAACATTAACGTTCAAACAAAATTGTCTCCAAAGACTACATAATATAATATATAACTACGGTGTTACAAAGAAACATAAAATTTAAAAGTAACAGCCCGTAAGTTAAGAGAACTGCACATAGGTTCACATAATATGGAAGCATGCTTGCTCTAAGATTGCTCTTCGCTGCTTGGAGAATGATTCAAACTTTTGCTACTTAGAGACGTTTGAAGGTATTCCTCTGCTGTAGACCCCCGAACGTTAGAATAGAGTGAGTCTAACTCAAACCCTCCGATGATGCCTGAAAGTATTTCTGTATTATTGAGAGGCTTGCTGAACATAGGATCCTGCAGGGTCGATGCAGAAACCGCAGGTGTAGGACGGGGAAGAACAGAACTAGAAGTGGGTTCTTGCAATGAGGGGTTAGAGAGCGTCATTGCTAGACACTGCTGGATAAGAGGGAGCGAAGAGAGACCTGGAGTCTGCAATAGATGAACATACAGATGGAATCCTGGAAAGTGCTGCGAGATTAAGCTCATTGTAGACGAAGACTCCGTCATTGAATTTGAATGCTCAGGAGTTCGGCGACGAGGGAGATGAGCATTTGCATCCGTTTGCCGCACTTTGAACCCACAAGCAGCCTCTTTGTAAGCAGCCGCCGCCTTCTCTGCTGTATCAAAGGTGCCCAGCGACAACTTTGCGCCCGTGCTTGGATCGCGGATCGCTGCTACCCACTCACCACAAGGCTTCTTTCTGACTCCTCTGTAACGTTTCTGTTTGGTCGACTTGGCTTCCTGGGCAGTAGCGTTGTTTATAGATTCATCGCCATGGTTTACCCTGATTTCTAGGGTTCAACAAAACATTTTATCAACGAGGGTTCACACTAAAAAATTTGTCAGGGTGGTTTTGCTATGAATAATGATGCTTGTATGAAAATAATAAATTGGTCATAATTTACTATCAGTAAAACATTAATGATCTTTGGATGAATAAAACACACATGTAAATACTATTTTTAATCACAGTGACATAACATTAAAAAATCACCTGGTGATGAAGCAAAAACCTGTTGGCTTTCGTACGTGGCCTTGCCAGAGTCAGAGATAACAGATCCCTGCGCCATCTCAATACCACCACTAAAGTATAGCGCTGACTCTTTGTTCGTGTATTTCTGGAAGCTGGATCGGCTACCCACTGAACAACCTTCGCCGACGACGCCGGAAACGGGCTGCTGTTGCTGTTGCTGTTGCTGCTACTGCTGCTTAGCCTCTTGCTTCTGCTCCTGCTACTCATCTTCATGGAACCGACATTCCATGCCGGGCATTTCTCTCATGATACCAAATCTTACATCCACCGGTGCCGCTGTGCTATCTTACTATTTCCGATACAGGATCAGAATGAGAATGGATCAAACTAAAAATGGATACCCTTCAAACATCTTCGACATACAAATTTCATATAGATTTGCCATGTTCTTATAGTAAATCCTAATACAAAATGGGGGCTTACGTTTGAACTTTTCTGTTTTTTTTAATATATTAAAGTTAATTATTTATTAATATTCAACCAGAGCAATCATTCAATTGGTTGGCCGGTAAATATTGCCGGTAAATATTAATATTCTATATGTTAAGTATAAAAGGTTTTCTTCTAGTTGTGGTCTACCACGAAGTACTTTCTATTGAAACGACTATATAATTAATTTGGATAGTACACTTGTCCCATCTTTCTTTACTACAGGAATAGCATACGTACTAGTCCACCCCAAATTCTAAAATATAAACACTTATAGGTATAATTATAGAGTTTGTCCACTTATAAGTATAATAATAGAGTTTGTTTATAATGCATTGTCTTCCTTTTTTTAAGTATAATAAAGACTTCATTATAACAATATACTCATGAGGATAACAATCCATCCCACAACCACTAGGGCTAGTGACTCTTTTTTTAAAATATATTATAACTAACTACCTATTAATGGTCAATCACTAACAACACTACTAACAACATTATTGCATAATGTTGACCATGACTACTAAAAATATCAAATAACAAATTAGTCTAAATATTCTACACTTTTTACTTTTTTTTCCGGTATATTTTCCAGGTTTGTTTTGTTTCAAACTCTATCAAATAACAAATTAGTCTAAATATTCTACACTTTTTACTTTTTTTCGGTATATTTTCCGAGTTTGTTTTGTTTCAAACTCTGGTTAGAAATATTCAAAACATGTTAGAGTCACATATTTTAATTGTGGAAATTGCATAATCTGAGTGCCATAGGAGTATTTGAGGGTGCTGAAAGGAGATTCTGACCAAAAACCACCGAAAAATACAAAACGTAGAATTATTAATGCCTTACAATCTTTAGTGTTATTAATGAGTGTAGATTTATAGTGGTTGGGAGCATGGATTGTGATCATCTCCATCCAAATTCAAATCTAGCTCCAAACATGTTATGATGGACATTCAAGATGAGATTATGGAGTTCTACATGGTAAATATAAATTCCTACATAATATTATTATAATATTGTTTGTATTATGGAATTTCATGTTCTATATTATTTCCTCTTATTTTAAGTGGAAATTGTCCACCCATCTTGGAGCACATTAACCTAGTACCAATTTTGTTGGAATGATGGTTGATTAACCTACTACCAACTTTGTTGGAATGATTGTTTTTCGGTTTATCCTATATGATTAGTGGAGTTGGTATTAAAGCTACTATTGGTGTATCCTTTGCTCTTCTCTTGTTCAACAAATTATTGCTCTAAAATGTTATTATAATATATGGAGTGTTTCCCTCATTTACCAATTATGTTGGAGTGATTAGTGTATGTGACATGAGTGAATTGGTTTTGTTGTCTACTTGGAATCTATGTGGGCATTTAAAGAAGGAGTCTCACAAGGAATAGAGGAATAGAGTGCCTATCTATACATTTTTTTGGGTCTGAAGTAAACTCTCCAACAAATCTTTGAAATTTTTTAGTCCCTTTTCCTCTTGGTCGACAATTGTGTACAACTATTTGTGATGGTTGAGGAGCCTAGTTTGTGACTCATTATCCTGAGTAGAAACTAAGCTAATATCAAGCTACATAGTAATCTCTTGATAAAAGGATGTTCAGATCCAAAATGGGGAGCAATAATGTTAGATCCAAAATGGGGAGCAATGATGAGGAAGAACATATTTTGATAGTTTAGTGGGAAATATGGGAGGTAGGGAGGTTGCTTGTGGTGTGTGATGATCATAGGTTGATTGATTTAGAACTAAAATTTGCACACACTGATGCAGGAGCATCCTGGTCTCCACCCAAGTCCAATGTTTGATCAAGAACTTACAGTCTTCATTTTCTGAATTAGTGGTCTTTTGATGAAATATTGTAAACAATACTATGTTTTAGTGCAATTCTAGATGGGTGATGAGTCACGAGGTGAGTGATGAGTCATTTTGTGAGTTCTGTAACTAATTCCACATCTAATGGTAGCATTTGATGAATGTTTAATATCTCAAGAGAGAGTCATAGAGATAGGATTGGGAGTTTGATAATATTAGATTACAGTTGATGAGATGTAGGAGTGTGTTGAGATGTTTCTAGATCTGAACCGGAATTGGTTTCAGAATCCTTTGTTTAAATGTGTGTAAGCCTATGAGGCATAGTTTGACCAAACAATGTAAATCTGGCCAATAGAGCTAATCATGTTTGTATTAGGCCTAAGAGGACCAGAACGCAGGTTCTGAGGTAATCCTGAATGTACATGTTTCCTATGATTGAATGAAGAAGGACAATTATGCATATCTCTATATGAATGGATCAATTATGTCTAAATTGTGATAGAAGAATAGTTCTCTCTGCTTGTATGATTCTATGAATTGAATGATTGATGAAATTTGTCCATGCCTGACAAATCTGTGTGTATGAACATCCTAAAATTGGGGTTTTAGATAATTGAATGTTGCAGAGGATGTGTGACTGATCTTTGTGTATGAGTTCATGAATGGATTGATAATAGAACACTCATAAGAATATTGATAATAGAACACTCATAAGAATATTGAAGGTCTTATGTTCTCAAAGGGATAGTTGTTATAGTTGTCTTACCCTTGAGTCATCGATCACTGGAAGGATTGATTCTATGTATATACAAATTTGCAAAGGTGAAGCTATGGAGATGCTGATCAGGTCCAACAAAGGAGATCAAGTCCAGTGAAGGTCGATTGAGTTATCGATTCTCTGATCAATCAACGTGGAGTCACATCAATTGTATTGATTCATTCCACAGAATTTGAACGATCTAGAATGAGAGAAGACACATCAACAGTGGAGAAAGGATTTTGTGAGGTGAACTTGTGCGGGAGATAGAGCTCTAAAATACAAAGTGAGTGTTCCGCATTTGATTGCAGATAAACGGATGAGAGAAGTCGTGAAGTGATCAAAGGCTCGGACAACATCCCATGCATGTACTTGGGAGGGGGTTAAGAAAGTGAATGGATGCAAAATCTGCAGCAAATATAAGCTAAGCCAATTCAAATCCACCATTAATATGACTTGTGTTCAATCCGACGGTCCAAGACAATTGTGGAAGGGTTATTGCAGAAGGCGATTGTGGAAGGCGATTGTGGAAGGAGATTGCAGAAGGTGATTGTGGAAGTAGATTCTGAAAGGTGATTGCGGAAGGAAATTGTGGGAAGAAAAAAGAGGAAGCTGATACCCGAAATGTTTATGAAATCCATCTCACTGCCAATTTGAAGTCCTCCCTTCAACAACCATTTGGATAAATACATAGCTGATCCTACTATGTTTGGTGATTCCACTAAGTTTGGAATCAGACTAATCTTGGGAAAGCAGGTTAGATTTGTTTTGTTGATACCTCCTGCATAAAGTGGTATCAGAGCACAGTTCGCTCTTACAAAGGTAATGGTATTTTTGTTTTCATTTTATGATTACAAGTAACAGTGGGAAAAGAATTGCATACATGGGAGATTTTTAGCCAAATGTACAAGTGGAAGAAGACTGTTCGAAGTATGGAACAAAAAGAGTCCTAAAGGTATGGACTGATTGATATTTTATTTTCACTTTGTTGAAGCAAACATGAAAGCTTTGATAGCAGTGGTGACAACTAGAGGAGCTGTATCAAGGATAATTGTGTTGTTGATGAAGAGTTTGTGAAATCTTAGAGAAATGAGGAAGCAATGGTAGAATGTAAGGATCTAAGAGAGGTTGGACAAGAAGGGGACACATTGAATTTTCTCATAAGAAGGGATCTGCAGATTCCCAATAGGAGAAAAGGAGGTTTCTCAAGAGGTTCTAGAGGAGAAGGAACCAGGGATACCAAAAGGACAAGCTCAAGGAGAGATAGCTTGTTGAGGTATAGAGAATGTATGAAGACTTGTTGAGAGAAGGCTTGGGAGCAGTCCACAAGTGAACAAGATGAATTTCATAGAGAAAGAGGAAATGGAGACAATGACTATTGAAGTACATTGCAGAGGTCCAAAGGAAAGCCACAACAAAAGAAAAGATGACAAGGCAGAAGGAATCAAGAGAATGAATCAAGAGGAGTATGACAGGGAGTTGGATGAAATAATCATGGATGCTAGTCTACTAGAAACAAAGATACAAGAAGACCAGAGGTATGGTTGGATAATGCAGAATAAGGAAGTGAGATGGAATTCACTATAGGTGAAGCTAAAGAAAAATATGTCTGACAGATTGAAGGAATAACTCGGGACAGCTGAGTCTGAGATGGATGTTTTGGAATGTAAACCAGAACAGGGTCCTTTGCTTGGAGAAGATGTGAATGAGGATGATGAAGCAGGGATTATAGATAATTCTTTGAACTCTCTAATAAGTTTAGGACCACATGAAGATAATATGGTTGAGACTTCAGATGAGGAGTGTTATGTTTTTAAATCCAATGGGTTGTGTATGACTACAGGTATTGAAGAACTCTTAGGTGACGTAGTCATGAAGGAAGAAACTGGACAATCACCTTAGACTTTTAGACAAAATGAAGGAAGAGGAGAAAGGTTTTTCAAAATCATAATAGCAGAACATAATCTTGTTGCATAGGATTATGAAATGATAATACATCTTGTAGCTTAGACTAGAGGAGAGATAGATGTTGGTGAAGAAATGAAGCTTCTATAAGAGATGACTCAAATAGAAGAGTTCTTGACTGAATATGTATTCAAGGACAATGAAGATGGGCAGTCACTTGAAGAGGTGAAGGAAGAAAAATAAATGTACAAAGACATTTCAGGAGGACAAGATCATAATTGTATTTTGATGAAAAGAGAGGCTATGTTGTCTCATGAAGACATCCAAGGGGAAAATCCTACACCATTGAATAAAGAGATTGCTGAGAGACAGTTAGACAAAATTATTGCTGCACAAATTAAAGAAGATTTGGCTCATGAAGATAACCAAGGGGAAATTGAAGAGAAACATTATGATGCTAAAGAGAGACATGGAAGAGGTCTCAAGAAATTTTTGAAAAGTTCAGAACAATATGACGAGCTGGTGCTACAAGCAATAGAGAGGACTAAAGGATTTTATATTTTTAAATCTGATCATTTTTGTGTGATTGCAGGAGATGTCATAGATGAAATTTTTGAAGTCAAGTATGATGAATAATACCTATTTAATGAGGGAAATATTGACTTGTTGCAGGAGAAAGAACTCATAGATGAGCTTCTATTTCGAGAAAGAAATCCATTGGAAGTTGTTATGAATCAGAAGCAGAAGAAACATGAAGAAGTGATGTCTCAAGGATATTTAGAAAAGCAGATTGGGGTTCCATATAACAATGGCATAGTTGGAAAGGAGATACAACAGCCAGTAGATAGCAGTAGCAATACATTTCAAGAGGGAGACAACAATATTTTTGTTATAGGGAAGCAATAAAGAAGACATTTAAGTGCCTTGAACATCTATGAGATGATGTATGCTGAGGAGGAACAAGATAAAATTTTGAAATTTTGATGCAATTGAGAAAATAACATCAAAAAGTTCACAGTAAGCAGGTTTACCAGCCAGTGAATAGACTGGACAATTAAATTAAGATGATAAGAAAGCTGATGATCAGAGTGTCTCAAAGAATACATGGGGAGAAAAAGAATATCTACATCAACAGAGAAAGAAAGAAAAGCAGTAGGAGACAAATGAAAAGGGAAGATTGAAAAATCTAGGCTAGTGAAGCATTGCAGTAAAAAGTATGGAAGCCATGAGAATTGCAGTCAGCAATCAGACAATGGGACAACAATGAAGCAACTAAAAAGCTTCAACATAAAGTTTGGGATCCATGAATATTGAAGATTGAAGATTATGACCAGGAGGTCATATTTCTTTCTTCCTGGGGAGTTTGATGCAGGATCCTCCTACTCTCCACCCAATTCCAATGTTTGATCAAGACCTTAGGGTCTTCATTTTCTGAATTAGTGGTCCTTTGATGAAATATTGTAAACAATACTATGTTTTAGTGTGATTCTAGATGAGTGATGAGTCACGAGGTGAGTGATGAGTCATTTAGTCAGTTGTGTAACTAAGTCCAAATCTAATGAAATCATTTGATGAAGGTTTAATATCTCAAGAGCGAGTCATAGAGATAGGATTGAGAGTTTTCTAATATTAGATTGCAATTGATGAGATGTAGGAGTATGTTGAGAGGTTTATGGATCTAAACCAGAATTGGTTTTAGAATCCTCTATTTAAATGTGTGTAATCCTATGAGGTATAGTGTGACCAAACAATGTAAATATGGCCAATAGAGATGATCATGTTTGTATCAGGCCTAAGAGGATCAGAACACAGGTTCTGAGGTGATCATGAATGTACAAGTTTCTTATGATTGAATGAAGAAGGATAATTATGCATGTCTCTATCTGAATGGATGAATTATGTATGAATTGTGATAGAAGAATAGTTCTCTCTGCATGTATGATTCTATGAATTGAATGACTGATGAACTTTGTCCATGCCTGACAAATCTATGTGTATGAACAGCCTAAAATTGGGGTTTTAGATAATTGAATGTTACAGATGATGTTTGACCGATCTTTGTGTGTGAGTTCATGAATGGATTGACAATAGAACACTCACAGGAAGATTGATAACTCTCTTTGTACGAATGATTGAAGGTCTTATGTTGTTCTCAAAGGAATAGTTTTTATAGTTGTCTTGTGAAACCTTGTGTCATCGATCACTGGAATGATCGATGCTCTGTATATACAAATTTGCAGAGGTTAATATATGGAGATGATGATCAGATCTAGCAAAGGAGATCAAGTCCGGTGAAGGTCGATTGAGTTATCTATTCTTTGATCAATCAACGCAGAGTCACATAAATTGTATTGGTTCATTCTGCAGAGTTTGAACGATCCAGATTGAGAGAAGACACATCAACAACGGAGAAAGGATTTCGCAAGGTGAACTTGCGTGGGAGATAGAGCTCCAAAATCCAAAGTGAGTGTTCTCTATTTGATAACAGATCAACGGATGAGAGAATCCGCTAAGTGATCAACGGCTTGGATGACATCTCGCTCATGTACTTGAGAGGGGTTTAACAAAATAAACGGATGCAAAATATCCATCAAATGTACCCTAAGCCAATTGAAATCCACCATTGATCTAACCTGCGTTTGATCCTATGGTCTAAGGAATTTGTGAAAGGGTTATTGCAGAAGGTGATTGCGGAAGGAGATTGTGGAATGCGACTATGGAAGGTGATTGCGAAAGGTGATTTTGGAAGGCAATTTCGGAAGGTAATTGCAGGAAGGAAAATGAGGAAGGTGAGACCCGGAAGGTTTATGAAATCCATCTCACTGCCAATTTGAAGTCTTCCCTTCAACGACTATTTGGATAAAGACTTAGTTGATCCTGATAAGATTGGTGATTATACTAAGTTTGGAATCATACTAATGCTCGGAAAGTGGGTTGGATTGGTTTTGTTGATCCCTCCTGCATCACATACTTACAGAGGGATTCAATGACAAAGTGTGAGATGTTCAAATTGTGATTCGGCCAATGAAAAGAAAAGAAAATGGAATGCCTCTATAGTGAGGATATAGGGGTTCAAGGGAGAGTTATATTTGGTGAAATGTGTAAATTGGTATAGAATAGGCCCATAAGAAAGTCAACTAAATTGGGAGGGATGGGCTACATTGTATGGAATGGTGTCTTTTAAATTAAGGATAATAGAAAATATGACATCATGTTTCTTTTACACAAATAAGGATAGAATAACTACATTTACCTAACTAAATGGATATGGGAGGGGCTGGTGGTTGATAAACAGAGCCAAAACCTTGACAGTTGCAATTGAGAGAAAATTGTTTTGACTATCATTGTCCATAATTAGCTAAAATGTATGATCTTTAGTTTTGTAGTTGTAAAGAAAAACCATTGCATGGGTTAAACTAGTTCACTACAAGAACATAAGTAGTATGTTTGGATTTGGTTAAGTGGCGTTATCCACATCAATAACATACTTACGAGGATTCAAAAATGTGGCTGGATTGGAGAATATGTCTTTATCAAATCATGGATTGTGAATGGAACCACACTCTACTATGTTGTGAGAGGTCATTTTGTAAAAAGTGTAATAATGGCTAGTGGGAGCTGGGGACAATGAAGCAATGTGGGATGTTGTTGGAGAAAGAGACTCTCAATGTAGAGAATGAATGGTGTTAATAGACCAAAATTTGAAATTTGGTCACCTTCCTTGCTATGAATATCATCAACATTATATATCATTGCCAACAATTTTATCCCCATTTCCATCACTTCCACCACCAAATGACCTCAACAATGTGACCAAAAATTGAAGAAAAGTGAAAGTTTGACCCTACCTATCATTGCATGGATTTTCCCTTAAATTTTGTGATGGCGTGTCACACTAAAAACCTCAAAAAATACAATGAGGCCCCAAAGCCATAATTTGTTATTCTTAATTGTTTATTTTTCCCAAAGAGGTGTAGTGGTTGAAATTAGTGGAGTAGCGCTCATTTGATTTTACATTGCGAGCGCTGCTATACTGAGAAGGAGTAGCATATACTTGGATATGGGCGCTACTATTATACAGTGGACTAGCGTATGGACGCTAGTCTCTTTGAGTAGAGTAGCGCTCATATCTCAAAATAATATTTTTTGGGGTTTTCCAGTAATGTCAGGAAATAGAGTGAGTTGACATATCATCCAAGGTCAACATGCTCCTCCATCCAAGTTGTCCTTTTGTGTGATCAGCATCTCAGGGTGATCACGGACGGAGAGGTGCAAGTTTGACCTATAACAGATGCCCCCTAATGTGTGAGGTCAGAGGGAAACGATGGCCGAAATACATTATAATCTAAAGCCAGAGGAGGAGCAAAGAACCGCAGAAAACAAGTCACAAGAAACCTGCAACAAAGATCAATGGTCAGCGAGAAATTACATTTTTGACATCTTATAGATGTGTAGTGTGATACAACATGATCTCCGATACATAACAAGGAGATGTATATAAAGCATGGCCACTTGAAATACAAGCATGGATCCATGTCAAACTGAGAGATCATAGCCATAACAACAAACTGGATCTATGTCTCATGGAGAGCCGAATGTAAGTGAGGCTCAGTCTTGTGCAACTTGGGTGATAAAAAAAAGGAGATAATGTCATTCAAAATCCCAAGGTCTTCATCCCACAATAACCCTAGGTACAAACCCTAACCATGTGAATAGATGAGCTGATAGTCGAACATGGGGGGTATCGTTTGATTACCGGTCATTGATGTATACCGTTAACAAACACGAGGACTTCCACCAATAATGATGATGGGGTCCAAGGTACCAAGTACGATTCGCCAAATGTGAATAGATGGACTTGGATTCGAACACGTGGGAATCCTGTCGAAGAAGAGACATTGATGTATTCTCATCATTCAACAGCGAGGAAAATTGGCACTGGTGACTGCAATCTCCAAGGTACTAACCAAAACTCTAAACTTCAATCCCAGAATAATGATTTGGTGTCGATGGGAAGAAGTCCGTTGGAAGGGAGGCCTTAAGGCATCCTCCATCATCCAACTCGAGAAACACTCAACTGATAAGAGCTGATATGGAATAATATGTAACAAGACTGACACTAGGAAGGCCAACACATGAGGTCAAGGTAAACTGCAGAGTGGCCGACACATGGTATATCCTTGAACATTGAGCACGACACAAAGTGACTCAGGCAGTTTCTGACATAATGGGGTAAATAAGTCTGAAATGTAAGAGACATTAGCAGACCCTCCATATGGTTGGAAGAATAACCAACCGGGGGAGTAAATAACTCGGAGGAAAGGTTCACCCTGAGGTTAAAAACTAAACCCAACCGACAAGATAGACTCAAGTAGGTGTTGTGTTCAAGGATAGAACTTGACTTAAACTGCCTTTGACAATGAAGATATGATATGTCTTTCCCGTTCCTTATTCTTTTTAGATAAAAGAATACCCTTCTTGTTATTTTAATGAGTCCAAGAAAGAATGAAAACTCAATAGATCCAACCATGTAAATAGTTTAACGAGCCCATGGGAGGAAGACTTAGGACCTTCTTCATAATTTATAGAGTTCGAAGAAGAGATAGAAGATTACTCTATATGTACTGATCTCTGGATTTTAATATCGAGCCGAGATCTGTTCTTGCTCGCCAGTGTTTTCAATTTTAAGGAGTCTGAAAAACTTAAACAAGAACTCCATATATCTGCTCGTGGATTTTAGTATCGAGCCCAAGCAGATTAATGCTCGCCGGTGTTTTCCTATTTATAGAGTCTGAAAAACTTAAACAATCCTCTTTTCACCTATCCGTGTATTTTATATCGAGCCCGGATTGGTCTGTGCTCGGCGGTGTTTTCTTGTTTATAGAGTTGAAAAACTTAAACAGTCCTCTACTTACCCTCTCGTGGATTTCACATCGAGCCCGAGTAGGTGAATGCTCGCTTGGTATTTTCATGTTTAGAGAGCCTGAAAACCTTAAAGAGAGGCTCCAAAAGGTTCTTTTTCATACATTTAGTCTCCTCCCCCGAAAAAGTATAAAACAATGAAAGGAGAACTCTTCTAGCGCATACAGGAGTATACCTAGAGTATACTTTTTCCGTAGTTAATCCACTTAGGCCCAGAAAAGGGATAATTCTATACCTGAGTGGATGAGCCTTCAGATACTTTAACGAGCTCGAAGAGGACAAGCTTGCTCGGCTATCTTGTTTAGGTTTAAATAGTCCAAACAAGAGCTTAAAATGACTTAAAGGTCAGCTTCTAGGATCATAGCTTCATGTCCTTCCAAAACTAAGTCTTCAACAAAATATTAGTCGATGCGGCAAAAATCTCGAATGATATATGAATTTGGAATATTTAGCTAACTGACAAGGTCTATCATCAAGAAATTTGAGCTTAGGAGACGAATCCGACAACAATTAAGTGAAAATTGAGCTTGGATCAGTGTTATACCGGATTGTGTGTTTCAATTGATTAATTAGGGTCTTTTGAAAGTTTCGAAACTATGGAAAATTAATAATTATGGGTAAAAATCAAAATCCAATTTATATATAATTTCATTGTTTAAAAATCAATTTTCAATTTGTGATGTAGGGCAAAAATTGGGCAACATTTTGCAAATTTCAAATCTCCACTGCGATCAAACCGAGCATCCAACCACCAAACTTCCTCCACCAAGTAAGTTGAAATCTCCTTGACTTGCAATTTCATGGTTTGTTTTTAAATTTTTGAGAAAAAATAGCTTGCAACGCAATGCTCATAAGTATTTATGCGCGGGTGCTACTGTGTGAACAAAGCAGTAGCGTATAAACTCGATGGGCGCTACTTTGCTCAAACAGAGTAGTGCCTACACGCTACTGTGTAGTATACACAGTAGCGTACATACTTGAAAGTTTACATACAAGTGTCGAGACTCAAAAATTTGTGGTTTTTTGTGCAGGATGGTCCTTTAATGGAGGGAGAGGGAGCATGAGGACATGGATAGGTTAGCCATGCAAGATCCGGCTACCCTCCATGTGCTCCAAAGATGCGGTTTGTTGAAGTTTTATCGAACCGTAAACATGAGGGCATTAAACAAACTGTTTCAAAGACTGATTCAGTATTGGGATGTGGATACCAACACCTTTGTCATCCGTGGGAAAACATTAGAGCTTACTGTTGATGACATATACTTTATTACTGGTCTCTCAAGGAGAGGAGATGTAATCAACATGAAAGGTTCTTCTCGTTTGGGTGCACGATCAGTGCAAGAATATGTGAATACATACTGTGTTGCCGAAGCGGAAAAATCGGGAAGCCAAGTCTTGATTTGAACTATTGATGGTCTCCCTTTGAAAGTGATAGTGAGCATGATAAACCGGGTAGCCGGTAGTGCATCACAACACTTAGCTTCCAGGAATTCGATGCATATTGGTGTACAATGCTTGCACGGTCATGTTTATGATTGGATTACTAGTTTGCTGGAAAACATGAAATCTCAATTAACAGGTTGCAAATCCAGCTCAATGAAGAATTTTGGGTACGGAAGTATTTTGTGTACTTTCTTCTTTGAGAGGATGCCTGCTATTAGTTTGGGGATGCCTCTACCACAGGTTAACCCCCGTGAGCCCAGACTAGGCCGTTGGGGTGACATTTTTCTCTGCCAGGGTGGTGGGGAAAGTCACTATTGTTACCATACTGATGACTTCTGGGGGTGGTGGGAGAGGCAAGTACCCGCTTTCGAGCAGTTTCCCTATGCTGGATTGGATTTCCGTCATGATCCAGAGCTGGTGCTTCCTCCAGGTGGAGCCTGGGGAGATATTGGTATGTTTAACTTTTGAGAATTTATTTAATTTTTTCAAACTTTTTCAAGTATTTGATTTTTATGAATGAGTTTTGAAGTTCTAATCAAGTGTCATATGCAGATGTTGGGCCTGTTCGTCCTGAGGGCCATCCTACCATCTATGTGAGGCTAGATGATATTACCGTAGTGGATGCTATGTTGGGAACCCTGGAGAGAAAAATGAGTCGGTTGACTCATGAGATTCCTGCATGCCGCATGGACCAGATACCTGTTGACATGCAGGAAGATGTTGTTGGGGTGCCCCCAGCATGGCTTAGGGTGTTGCGGAGGGTTGCTAGACTAGTCATATGCTATCGCAATGTGGTAGATGATGAGGAGGTCCCTCCTTCTCCATAGGAGAAGAAAACATTCTCTGTATATATTTTTGAGGCTACTATGCCCAGCTTTTGTACTTTTATGACTTGACTTGATGAACTCATGATCCAAAAACTCAAATTTTTTGATACGGTACCATCTATATATAGTATCAGTTATTTACATGTGTATGAATTTTAATTTTATGTGTGCAATGTTGTTTATGACAATGTGTGATGCAAATGCCAGTCTAACACATAGTTTGCTAATGAATCAGCTAAAGTGTTTAAACTTCTCGGAATGTGTTCATATCTGATAGAATGAAATTGTCTTTCCAATAGTCTAACTTGTAGAAACTGATGTAGCAATCCTAGATCTCTAATCTGATAGACACCTGTTAACTGAAAAACAATTAATTGTGAGTCAAGCCTTACCTACAGGTATGAAATTCCATGATTGAGAGCATCTCGGAGAAGTTCTATAACTGCACTGTATTCAGCCACATTATTCGTGGTAGGACCCAAACAAACCCCCCCCGAAGAGACAAGTTGGTCAGCGGGTGAATAAATGACCCAAGCTGCTGCAGCCAACTGACAGGTGTGGCAACTGGCGCCATTAACAAATCCTAAGAAATGTGCGGTTGACATCTGGTACACTAAGCGAGAAACACACATAAGATTACCTAACAAGCATAACAAAACTAGCTTTACAAAAATATACAGCTATGTTACAAGAAAAAGTATTTCAGCCTAGGCGTAGTACTTCTTCAGGTAGGGTCAATGCTTGGATCCTCCTCATGAGGCCGAGAAAAGGTGTTATGGAAATCACGGAAAAGATTGGTATACGGAATGATTTCATCTAGATAACATCCCGTTTCAAAGAAAATGTTTTCGTTGACCCCAGTGAAAATGTTCACCAACGAGGTATGTAATCTATTTGCTTCAACAACACCAACTTGTGAAGCAGTGAGACCAGTATTCTCATCTGGTGGTGAACAAAATTCACCTCTCTCTAACAAGTTAAGAAAAGGAAACAAGAAGGACGCTCGATCTATATGTTCACAAGGATGGTCCTGGTCGTTCAAGGCTTCTAACATTTCCTCATCAGAAGGTAAAGTAATTTCTGAACTGTCGAGAGAATGGGTCGGGTTTAGTGTCTGAGTAGTGGCACAATCTATGTTTGACTCGACAGACACCAATGGAGTCGACATATGTCCTGTTGTAGTTTGATAAGAATCCAAGTGGGTAACTTCTACAAAAGGGGTGGGCTCGGAGGGGTTTGTATCAGTTGAGTCAAACTCAGGATTAGTTGTTTAACTAACCATAGAAGTTTCAGACGATGAACATCCCTCAGTCCCAATGAATAACGTAGGAGCTGGTAGGTCAAAAGTGTCGATTAGTGACCCGTAAAGTCCTGCTCCTAAACTCTCGCCAACCGGGGTAGTTTGATCAATCAAAGGAATTGTGGTTTCTGAAGAATTCTGGTTGTTTCTCTGAGTGAAAGAAATTCGATTGACAGTAACGATCTTACCTTCAAATGGGAAAATGACCACTCGAAAAATTGCCGATGCTATAGCTTGCATGGCATAGGTCCAACTCCTGCCCAAGAACATATTGTAATCGAGCGGAGCGTCCATAACTTCTATTTCAATAGCAACTGTCTTACTGGCCAAAGTGACATCAAATGATGGCAAAACTCCATGTGGACGGAAAGTTCTGCCATCAAATGCAATAAGCAGTGTGTTGGAAGGGGCTAACTCGGGAGAACCTAAAGCTTTCCAACAAGAAATCGACATTACGCAAGTCGACGCTCCCTCATCTACTACAACTCGTCTGATGGTCATTGGACCATGAACGACTTCAATCTGAAGGGCAACGTGATAGGGCAACCGGTATTTGACATCAGTCATATCAAATCGCGCAGACATGTTGGAGGATTCCATATTCCCAATAACTGCCAGAAGTGCATTTCGTTGTAAAGGACAACTCTGCAAGACTTCTAGAGTAGGCATGGCACAAGGGGTCTGGGCTAAATATTCAACCACATTGTAGTTAGAAGCAGCCCGTGTGCTGGGATTGTGCGATGCCCTCTTCAAGACACCTTTCGGGATCTTGGGCATTGGGTCCACAGGTATGTGGAGTGAAGTGGAGGATTCAGGAATCTCCTTATCCTTTTTCTGCGCTTCCGGGGTATAGTTCCTGGCTCTAGTTTGCAAAAGTGCATCCGAATTAACCATGTTTATAAATGTTTGATCAACCGAAGCATGCGAAGTGCCCCCAGTTTTGGAGGTGCCAGAAGTTTAGCCTTTCCCTTTAGGAAATGGATCTTTCAAGACGGCAGGCTTCTTTTCTCTTAAGAGCTTCTGGGCTTCTTCAAGCAGAGGGCATTGGTGAGTAAGGTGGTTCTGCTTGCAAAGTTTACAAGGGAACTTAACCTTCTTTTCCTCCTTGTTACCCTCTTCGGCATTGTCTTTTTTGGGCTTTTGTTGGTTCCCCTCTTCTTTCTTGCCCTTCTTTTTATTGTTGGGCTTCCGAGGGCCCTTTTGATTGTTCTGAACCTGATTGACAGGCTCAGAAGTAGAAGGAGAGGTTGTGACAGAAGAAATATCCGCAGTCGATTGTTTGACTGATAAGGCGTGAACCTGTTTAGTCAGTGCTTCGAAGGCTGCAGAGTCAACTGAACCCACTATGTCGTCAGCATGTGGTCCAGGTTTGGGTCTACTCAGATCAGTGTTTGACCTCGGTGCGTCAGGTATAATCTCGTACAGTAGACCAGATTGTGCATAAACAAGGTCTAACTGTTGAGTCCTTAAGATGGCTTCTTCTTCATTGGATACTCCAGATGTCGCTACTTCCTTAGAAATATAAGGAAGGAGTGATTTCAAGTACCACTCAAGCAGAAACTCCAGAGGTATGTTGGCCTTAATGAGCCTCTTCTGTCTTCGCCACTCCTGAATGTGGTCAGATAAGTGAGTGGCTTTATTTTGTCTAAAAGTCGACAAAAGTTCTGTTCCGGCATCATACCGAACAGGAAGCTGGAAGTGGTTCAAAAAGCCGGTTGCTAGATCCCCAAAACTAGAGAAAGTAGCCGCAGGTAGCTCAATATACCATTTGGCTGCAGGACTAGTTAAGGTCCTTTGAAACAATCTCAATCTGATGGAATCCCCGTTTAACGAATTTGAAGAACAGCATAAGTGGAAGGTAGTGACATGGTCACCAGGGTCTTCACCTGTTTTTCCTTCGAATTTTGGAATATCCGAAGGTAATTTGGTGGGAACTGGTGACCATGTGGCATTATGACACACAGGATCATTTGTCAGTTTAGAAAGGTCTGGAAAATTCAAAGTTTCCAGAAAAGGTAGACGAGGCCAGTAAGATGATGCTTGATAAGGGGAACCACCCATCGTTTGTCCCATGAATTGTTGGTAGGGGTTGCCCCCAGCCATCTGGTGATAAGGGTTACCCCCGGCCATGTGCTGATAGGAGTTTCCACCTACCAACTGTTGATAGGGGTTGCCCCCAGTTAACTGTTGGTAGGGGTTTCCCCCAGCTATTTGTTGGTAGGGGTTTCCCCCTGCCATCTGTTGTTGTTGTACGAAAGAGTTATTAAAATTTCCCCACCCATACGAAAGTGGATTAGTGCTTTGCGGATTCGTCCACTGTGGCTGGGTGTTAGCCCCGCCATATTGTTGGTTAAAGATATTACCCCCTCCCCCTGAGAATAAGGAAAAATGGGTGTTACTTGTAGGCACACTACATTGGTTCATGTTAGGGCCTACAAAGGTATTGAAACTAGTAGAAGCTGATGTGGACGGTGCAGTCATGGTACCCATGACTGACATGTTTGCAGAAGCACTTGGTCCTACCACAGGTGTGGAAACCCAAGTACTAGGAATCTGATATAACAGTTGGAAAGTAGAAGGTGTTGCACAGTTGGTCATACTGCTAGGTCCAACAGTAGATGTATGAATAGATGCCATCGTTGTAAAAATAGGCATACCTAATGTACTAGTGTTGAAACTGAAAGATGGAGTAGGCACAAATGTGGTTTGTGCCTGACTAGGTGTAGCAGTAAAAGAAGGGTTAACTGTGTTGGTGTTCATACCTAAAGTGGGAGTTTGGGGAACCCCTTGTTCACCTCCTGATTTAGACATCAGATATCCAGGAAAGGAAATATCTGCACTGAAAAGGGGCTGCTGGAAACCAACAGGTGACAGAAGCGGAATTCTAGTATTAGTTAAAGGAGGATTGAAAGGAGTTCTATACTCCGCGTAAGTAAGATCTTCCACCTCAACTGTACTAAAGTGTTGTTGATCTGTGGTACCTGGTAGTGGTTCCTCAGGAACCTCAATTTCAAGGTTTTCTGTTACAAGTATTTCTTCAGGTAATTCAGTTTCAGGAGTAACTTCTGAAAAAATACCGGGGTTTACCCGTTGTCGTCTAGCTGGCTGTATAGGTTCTGTCCTAACTGGTGGAAGGTTTTGAATCCTTCTCGATCTACGAGGTTGTTGATTCTCCGTGATTATAAATATAAAATAACAGACTAGAACCTAGTGGCCACTACAACTAGGGGGCAAACAGCATGCCAACTAAAAAAGTCCTAAGTATACAAACCAGGCAAACAAATGTGCCTTCCGGAGAAGAGTCTGGGATGATGAGGGCCCAGAACAGATCAACGAATGAAGAAATACAGTTACCTGGGGTCCACAATACAATGACTAAGGGTGCAAGCACTAGAATCACCCAACCGCCCTCCCAAAGACCTGCAAGGGGTTTCCTCCCACGTCTGTCTTAGGTACAGCAGATATACCCTCTGTTGTCACCTGTGTATGAACCTAGAGTCAGATACTATGGATACCACAACACCGAAAATTCCTGGGGAAACAGTCACCGGTCGAATCAGAAAGCATGGGCAGGGTAGCTAAGCCTGAAACTCGAAAGAGTCCCCAATACGCAATCCGATCCTGGCGTATGCTCGAACAGCAAGTAGGAGGAGTATTCCCACAAACTGATGTCGCAATGACCTACTGCATAGATCCCAGGCAAATTTTGAGTGAGGTGGGTTTACCTATGATAGTCTCACTACGATTTTTGTGCAATGTGTGATCTTGGGTGGTTTAAGGTGATTTAAACCCAAGACCCTAACCAAAACTAGTTGGTGTAGTGTACCCTAAAAAGAAAAAATGTTTCTAGTTCATTTTATTAACAAATTTTAGGGCTTTTATTACTCAAAAAGGGTAGTGCTTTTGTGTGGCGTGGTTATGACAAGAAAACAAAAGTGCAAAAATATCAAACTTTCTACAACAAAGCTCTTTTCATTTTTTCATTTACTTCTTTCCAAAACTGAAAAATCGAGCAAACCTACTTAAAATTTTTGTTTTCTTTTTTGAAATTATACAAAATATACTAAGTTATCTTGTAATAACAAAAAACAAGTTCTATTTAAGCTTAAAATACCAATTTTTTTTTGCTTTTTCAATAAACGAAAAAGAACCATATAAAAAATGGAAAGGAAAATAAAACTTTATATGCAATGTGTGTAAGTATGGCTAAAAGTTCTTAGGCCTATAGCTGTCGAAACCCTAGCTCGAAAAAGACTTGATCTACAGGTTTTTTACAAAGAAAAAGCCTATAAACTTGAGAACAAAGTGGAAGAAAACAAAGGAGAAAGACACAAAAGGACTGACCTAAAGTATCTAGCCCTAGGAAGACCACTATTCCAAGCACAAGTAGACAAGCAAGCTGCCTTACTAACACAAAGAAATTGAGAAATGAACTAGCCTACAGCTATTTAAAAGCACTTGCAACCAGCAAAAAGACAAGAAGTCCCGGAAGAATGAAACTTGACCAAAATAGAAGACACCCTATAGGCTCTACCAAGGACCAAACCCTAAAACAAAGGATGGGAGTAGTAGAGAATAGACAAACGTCACCACAAACAGCAGATACAAGAGTATGCAGGTTTGTAAGCTAGCAACAGGTAGTCAGGGTCTAAAAAAGTGGAAGTGCTCAACACCAAACACTTCCTAGTCTTCCAACAAGTCAATAAACGGTTCAAAAATTCCAATGGTCAACAAGCGGTTCAAAAAATGGAAAAACTTTAAGGAAAGGTTCTATGACTTGACAAAAAGTTAAAAACCTCATGCAACCATCAAAGGGATCCTACAACACAGTCAGCAAATCACCAAAAGGTTTAAAACACAAGCAAACCAAAAAGCAATGCTTCAAAAAGTGTACTCTACTGTGTAGTAGAGCAACTCGTGCCCCTACTGAAACGGGCGCTACTGTATATATAGCACAGTAGCGTATGGGCGCTACTGTATATATAGCAGAGTAGCGCTCATATCTCAAAGGCTTGAAAACTGACTTTGGAAGGTATCAAAAACTGATGAAAGCATGCAAGAAACAGGCAAGGGATACCTAAAAAGTTTCTTGACACATCAAAGAAGTCAAAACAATCTGAGAAGACACACAAGAACAAGGTTTCCTGAAGCCAAAAACTCTATTTCCCCAGCGGAGTCGCTAGTCTGTTAGCAGGCAAATCTACCCTATAGCAAGGAAACTAATGCTATCAACTTGGTTGGGGTGACAGGTAAGTGTATTGATGCTATTATAGAGACATTTACAAAAAAGAAAGAAGTTGTAGATCTTGGGAACACACCTTTCATCGAAGTTTGATCCTAGCCTTAACTTGATCTCGTGTTGAACTTCCAAATCCACCTTTCCTTCAGCAAACCTGCAATAACAATACCTTTCTCAAAGCATTTTGGGCAATATATAAAGCTTGAAAGAAACAAAAACAATGTTTAACATTCAGCATTGACCAAAACAGATCCAAATTAAGATGCCATTTCATAACACATTTAAATTGGAACAAGAAAGACACTTCAACCTTTATTTGTCAAAAGTAGAATGATGTACAAGTATACCTGATCATGAAACAGGCTCCTGCAACTAGATTCTGGGCTCTGGCTCTTCTCTGGATTGGATGTCTTCAGTATCAACTCCTCCAATGCAAGCTTCTTCAAAGTTTTTCCATTAATCACTCTTACTATCTCCAATTTCTAACCCTTCTCCTTTAACCTTTTGGTATTTATAGGATTAAAGAAGCAGTTCAGGTCGATATGTAGTTATGGAGGAAGTTGGGGGAGTTAGGAAACTACCATCAACTAATCCTCCTCGAGAAATTAATTTATTTTTTAATCATCTTTTAAGATGTCCGCAACTCTTGTTTAGTGGAGTAGCGTATAGGGCGCTACCCTAGTGCTTAACAACTAGCGCTCATTCGATTTTACATTGCGAGCGCTACTATACTGAGAAGGAATAGCGTATACTTGGATATGGGCGCTACTATTATACAGTGGAGTAGCGCTCATATCTCAAAATGATATTTTTTGGGGTTTTCCAGTAATGTCAGGAAATAGAGTGAGTTGACATATCATCCAAGGTCAACATGCTCCTCCATCCAAGTTGTCCTTTTGTGTGATCAGCATCTCAGGGTGATCATGGATGGAGAGGTGCAAGTTTGACCTATAACAAATATAAGATCAATTTTGCTAGTTATGTCATTCTTATTTCACTACCCATGGGAAGCAAAAGAACAAAAATAACATATGAAATAAGAAACAAAGATATTTAGGAATAGTCGATTAAGAAATATAAAACAATATTACTCAATATCCATGAGTGAACGAGCATGAAATAATTTAATACACTGATCCACATAAAAGAAGTATTCATGTGCAAAAATTAATCCCAAGCTTCTCCTCATTCATAGTTCAACAATAATACATTCGAAAAGTTTGAGAGAAAAAATACCGTCTCTCATCACATGAGATTACAATATCTAGGCCAATTCTAGGTGACCCTTGGCCTTCCATGTTTCCTTAATACTCTTGGAATACTTTCAATAAATTTATTACAAAATTGATTTAATTCACCCTTGGGTGACTTTTGATATTCTACTAATTTCTCCTTAAGTTGATTTTGTCACCTTGGGGAATTTGAATGATGTGGCATGTTGACTTTGTTGACTTCTTACTACGAATATTTTCTCCATGAATATGAAGATTTCTCTTTCCATACATAAAATTTGATATGGTGAGATGGATGTTTGAGGATTCCAACCTTGTTCCTTGATCTACATCTCTGCATTCATTCTTCAATATTGTCGAGTGTCGTACAACAATCCACATCGTAATTATTTTTTGACTCTATCCATGAATTTTGGTGTGTTTTGTTATTCTTGATGTAGCATGATTTCATTAAATATGAAGTGTCATCATTGTAATCCACAACAATATGCATATATATTCATCTTGATTCAAGAACATTGCTTCACGAAGATGAACATGTTCCCCTTCCAGTAGCACATTTTGTTCTTCTTCATGGCACCATTAATGTCTAAAACTTGTATTGGTTGGCATGGTATCGAAACCTCATCTGTAGTCATGTCATCTAACATGTCTTTCAAAGGTGTTACTTTATGTTCTTCCTACTTGGTGGTCATTTTGGGTGCATGTACATGTATCCGATGACATAAATTTGGATCATACTTGTCTCATAAGACCCTTATAACCCTTTGGTGTAGTTAGTATTTTTTCTTGGCATTCTTCTAGACTATCTGAAAAGCAATAATCATGACCACGACTGCGAAGATCTCATCGACATATTTTGAACGGTATAAGGCATGCTCGAAAGGGATAATTGGATAAAAAATTATAGCTAAATTGTGGGAGCAACAATTTGTCCTGTTGTCATCGTCACACGTCCTAAATGCTTTCCTTTGCTTCATGACTTAGGGTAAATTTATCGAGGAGGTTTTGGAAAATCCTTATGATTTTTTCCATGAAATCCTGAGCTTCCCTGCAAAGGAGAGAGTAATCCTAAATGACTGCCATTCCGGAGCATGTGGTGGTCATCTTTCTGGGATGGCTACAACCGAGAAAATCTTGCGTGTGACATACTTCTGGCCCTCGATCTTCAAATATTTCATTGAAGTAGTTAAGAAGTGCCCTCCATGTCAATTTTTTCATGCCAAGAAATGTTCACACCCCGCTCCACTCCATCCTGTCATTGCCATTGGCCCCTTTGCAAAATGGGGTATCGATTTTATGCATTGTAATCCCACTTCAACTGGGGGGCATAGCTATGTTATCGTAGTTGTTGACTATTTTACTAAATGGGCTGAAGCAATTCCTACATATCCAGAAGATGGAAAGAAAGTCGCGCTATTCATATTCAATCATGTTATATCTAGGTTTGGCATCCCATGGGCCATTGTGATTGATCATGGTTGCCACTTTCGGAACCACATGATAGATGAACTGAGTTCTAAATTGGGTTTTCGTCATGAAAACCCAACCCCATACTACCCATAGGAGAACGGTCGAGTAGAAGAAATCAACAAATTCTTGAAACGTATGATCCAACGCACCGTGGGCACCCTAAAATCCAATTGGCTCTTAGCCCTATTTTGAGCTCTTTGGGCCTACAGGACATCAGTAAAAAATGCAACCGGGTTCACACCATTTCAACTAGTTTACAACTTGGAAGCTATCCTATAGATTGAGTGTGAAATACCATCCCTTAAGTTAGTTGTATAACTCTTACCCAACACAACGTCCGAAGAAGAATGGTTTCTATACCTAGCCAAGCTAGATGAAACCCGCCGAGATGCTGCACTGTCCAATGAAGCTCATAAGAAGCCCATCAAATCTCAATATGATAAATCCGTTCAACCTCGGGTTTTCAATGAAGGGGACCTAGTCTTGACCTACAATCAAATGCATGATAAAATAGGGAAAGGGAAGTTAGAATCCATGTGGTATGGTCCTTATGTAGTAAAACATGTGTTGGAGAAGGGAGCTTACAAGTTTGTAGATTGTGATGGTATACCTTTTGGGGAGCCCCGCAATGGGATTTACCTAAAGCGATTATATGCATACATGTATCCTTAAAGCGATTCTATGCATAGGTGTATCCTGTGTAAAAACATCTTGTATATAATGTAGTTAGTATGATTCTAGTTCATTTTTTGCGTGTGAGGATTCTATCTCATACACCATTATTTATCTCGACTTGTGATTGAATGCGCAGATGTCAGCGTATTATCGATTCATAGATGGTGCGAGTCGACATACATAGAACCTTGCTTCCATAGCATGGGTAATGTATTCCCTTACCGGTGAGTTGATATCCTCGGGTGGCATCTCCTTAGGCACCGCAACAAATAATATTGTGGAGTATGATGCAGTTATCAAAATCCTAACTGAAGTTGCTTCTCTTGGGATCCACACATTTTTAGTCTACCTGGACTCTCAACGCATGGTGTCTCAATTAAATCGCGTCTACACCGTCCGTGATCCTACATTACTTCATTTATTCAGAGGGTACACCTCTTGGAACGATCGGTTGACTACATTCTCTATCAACATGTACCAAGAGAATTCAATGCGGTGGTTGATTCGTTGTCTAACTACATACTAGATTGGCATCTAGCCCACATATGAACAATAAATCATAACAATGCATGCAAAAAATGTAAATAGACAAGTTTCCGTAAATAAACAAGCCATAGAGATAGGTCCATGTATATATATATATATATCAAGTAAAAAGTGTTTTTCCAAGTACAATAATATGATGTGTCAAAAGAAAAAATTGGGATCATGTCCCATACAAAAATTGGCTCTTTGGCCTACATATCATGTATATGCCACTAGTAACAATACTGCCTAAACACTAATCATGAGGTTCAAGGTGCTCATGGTAACACACTTCTTCTCTATCCACACGGTGGAGCAATCTACCAATGCGCTCCGACACGCCTACGGTGTGCCTCTGAAGATGGTAAGGTACCTCGAGAATCCTCATAGGAGGGTCACCCATCGTCAATCCTTGGAGGTTCCGTTCTACGTCACAGATTCCTTCTACATCCTCCTCCTCATCATCTTCTTCTTCCTGATGTTGAACCCCTCGTCGATGCAATGGTGAGTATCCCGCTAGCCTCCTTGGTCTGTGATCTGCAACAGTACACGTACATATGTTAGATCTTTTCATGCATTAAAAAACACCAAAAATATAATATATAATCCAAAAAATACCAAAAACACATTCTTGAAGGTCACGTACCTGATTCATCCCAATCATCATCTTCAGGAAATGCTAGATCAATGTCTCCACAGAATTCTACCCCGTCATAGGGATAGTCTTCGATCATGACAATCTGCTCCTCAAGCCATGAGAAAAAGTCCTCGCCAAAATCTAAGACCTACGGCCCACCAAGCCATTTGACATAACCACTCCATCTCCCCATCTGAGGCTCAGATGCAAGACGAAGCGACCTCTCTATCTGAGGACATAGTAACGATACCCTCTCCAAAAAGAACGTGACTAGGATATTCTGTATCCGAACTGATGGATGTCCCCATTCTTGCATTTAGTAACCTAATCCTTGATATTTACCAGGACCCCCTCACACCAATTGAATAGTTTGGGCTCCATATATTCCATAACATAAGTCATTTGTGCTTTCGTTGTATGGTGAGCTCCCACACTCCTTTCCATGCATGCAATGCTATACAAGATCGTCCTCAAAGGAATATCTAACACATCTACAATGAGCACTTTCCCGCTATTCTTACGGGATCCCTATCTACAGTATCGGGCAATATATGTTCCTGCGGTCTCTTTGGTGGTTCGTTTCCCGACCAAACTGACCTATGCCCATCTCTTGGAGAGACTGGTCAAGAAGTAGATGTCCTTGAGCTCTATCTCGAGGGTATGCTCTCCAATATAGAAATCCTGAATATCGACATCCCACATCTGGATGATGTAGTTCAACAGCTTCCCCTATTTGTGGATACCTCTCGTCTTGAATAACTTCAATTGAACACGTTCTCGTAATGCGGCCAGTGTGGCATTATCATCTAAAGCTGCCCTATCATCCCCTTCATGCTCTTTTTCTTTCCAATCCACCATTTTCACTCTAGTAGCTCAGAATCTCCTACAAATCATCAAAGGAGATCTCAGTGAGAATATGGAAACCTATCTTCATGCCAAGAGGGAGAGGAAAGAACTTGATTTCCCAACTCTATGGATTTTTGCGCCCTTGGCATTATCGACCACGAGAAAACTGCTAATTTTCATGCCCCTACCAAATCCCAGAACGAAAAAATTCCTGGATTTTTCGTGTTTCCCGATATGGGAGACCTGCGAAATATCAAAGTGTAAAATTGGTTACCTAGGGCCCTTGCAAAACCCAAAAATTTGCATGAAATGAAAAAACAAAAGGATGAAAAGAAATAGGAGGATGAAAGGATTTACCTGCTCCAAACAGTGGCCGAAATAATGCCCTAGATCTCTCGATATCCTCATCTGAAGTTTTTCTCTCCACAAGGTAAAAATATCCTTTGGGTAAAAATGACTAAGTCACAATGGGTAATTTCTCTATTTACCCTCTTTTATACATATCATGTGGTTATTTTTTTTATTTTCTATATTTCAAAACCTTTTTGAGTTAATTCTTCACATATTTTTATGACCTAATGCATGTTTCTAGGGTTTTTTACCACATTTGGCAGGTTCCTGTACCCTATTCACATTGGTGGTGTTGTATATTTGACCTTCGCTTGAGCTTCCTTTCTCTCTTTCGTGCTCGGGACCCAAACATGAAAAACAATCCAAGTGCTTTTCACACCTGAGTCGTGATTTTCACACCTGAGTCATGCTTATCAAAATGAAGTAAAACAATGTCGAGCTTAGTCGACTTTACTCGTGCTCGTAAAATGATGAGGAAAGTATCGTCTTGGTATTATTTTATTCCATTTTCGGACAAGGACGATTAATTCACAAACACGGACCTTTGGATTTATCTTTAAGCTCTTTTAAGATTCCCTCTTTACAATAAGATCACCAAGTGCACTTGTCTCTTTCACACTTGTAAAAGTATTTGAAAGGTTGTCTATTCGGTGGTAGGTTATCCCTTTTTCTGACCATTTACACTATTTACAAGAAAGGTATACCTCGGTCAATATTTGACTGGGAGAGTTCCTCCAGATACTGTTTTATACTTTTTCTGGTATGGGACTAACTTTTACGAAAAATTCAATCCTGGAGTCTTCTTTAAGTTATTTCAGACTCTCTAAACATGAAAAACTGTCATTTTTTCCTTCTTTGGACTTGTAAAATCAAACATTGAAGGATCCTTATGGAGCTGAACCTATCCTTCCTTGGGTTCATAAAATGTACAAGGATGGACTCACTTAAACATGAGCTATACCGAGCATATGTTATCCTCTTCAAGCTCGTTAAACAACAAAGAGGTACTCATCAGTTATGATGGGGGGAAATTGGGGAATAAGTCGAGTTTATCTTTTTTGGTAGTTTGTGAGTAGTTACCTTTGAACATGGAATGTATCTGCACCTTGTCTTCTTTGGGTATTCAATCTCTTTGTTGATTCATAAATACATTCATGAGTCGTCCTCACCACTTTGAGTCTACTTTCCCTGTGGTTGTTTCTCCTAATTAATCCATGCTTCCAAGCTCTGTCTCATGCCGTTACATGTTCAAAGGATCAGTGTCACCTTGATTCAACCTTATTATCATTATGTCAACCCTCCAGTGATGTTTCAATATGTACTTCTTTGATCTGTTGCTCCACACCTCTTTCCTATATCAATTTCATGTCGATGATGTGGGATTCCATATGGCCCTCCTTCAACGATTATGTTCCTGTCGACGTCAAATCACTATCCAGGAATCAGACTTAGGAACCAACAGTAGTACCTTAGTACCTGCATGCCTCAATGGTAGGTTTCCTCATATTCGACAGTAGGTTTCCACCATTTCCCTTTGATCGTATAATCCCTCGAATGTTGGACTTCAAGACTCTTTATTCACATTCGTTGGGATGTACTAGAGATACCTTGGGGATCATTGTCATTATTGGTGATCACCCTCGTACTTGTTAATGACTTACATCATTGGTTGGTAATCAAGTAGTCTCTTCCATGTTCAACTACAAAACCTTGTAATCACATGGTCAGATTCGTATCGCTTCAGGATTGGGTAGAAGACCCTGGATGCTCCTAATGTTTCTTTCACGTCTAGGTTGTGATGGTGATTATTGAGTAGTTCCCCACATCGACATCGTGTTGGTGACCTCATTGATGTGCTGTCACACAGATCCACTATTGTATTGGTTGTGGTTGTGTCATTTTCGTCTCATCGATCTACGATTGTTCATAGTAGCCATGATTTGTCTCCAGTCTATATCATATCAATTTTGTCATGGATCTGCAATGTATTGGTTGGCAGCCATGCTTTGAGTCATTTGTTCTGAGCATGGGTATGTCCTCCTAGATGGTATTTGACATCTTGTTTCCTTGCAGCTCCTCTCCAATCTCCTTGATACTATCTCTGTGAAACTTATTGGTAAAGTGTTTCCTCCATCAGTTTCTTCTAACCTCACACTTTAGAGGGAATCTGTTATACCTCAAAGTTCCACTTTGAACCTTCATGTAATATATTCATGTTGTAACATCATGCGACAATTTACGACACTACCTCTTAACAAGTGTTGAACCTTGTTGATCCCCTCCTTAGCCTCATCTGGAGTCTTTGGAGACAAATCCAACTTGCCCTTGTCAAATGACAATTCATTGAACCACTTTCCACCTCATCCAACCATCTTTTGCCATGATTTTCGCAGCCTGCTAGTATTGCAACACATGATAATTCCTTATTTTCGTGTTCTGCATACCTGCAGGGGCACTAAAATTCCCATATTTTTGCGTTATGCTCAGTTCAGAGGGTGCAAAAATTACCCTAACTACCTTTTGGCTTGGAATGTGGATCTCACCCTCTGAGATATTTTCTTGGGATTGAAGCTCCTTTCGATCCTAACTTACCCTGCTCGTTTATCCTGGCTCAATCTATTGATCCTCTAATCACTCATCTAGATCCACCTTCCTCTCCAACTGGTTGGCCTCCCAAATCCTATAAGAAGGAGGCCATCCATGAGCCAAGGGGAGGACTATTGAGGCATCAAACTTATGATCCTAGAGGATTTGCAGAGATAGCTTGAGGAGGAGCTTGGAAGAAAGGTTTATTGCCTGGACATCAAGGGTAACTATATCTTGATCTTCTTGAGTTCTTATCAATATAACTTACCCTATTCTCCTATGTGTATCTTTCATATATTTGAATACATGATGTGCTTTATGTAAAGTAGATCTTAACTTCGACATCTAGTATTTGGAAGTATGATTGCGTGTCATGCTCAACAGGTTCAAGTCTCAGAGATCAAGCTGAAGCTGGAGCAAGGACAACTGACATGTTCGAGGTGATTTTTGTCATCATCTCCATTTCCAATGTTCATAAGTTGGTGGTAATGTGTTAGATCTAAGAGAATAGATAACTATTTTTTTTTATTCTGTCCTAGATTGAACTTATAGGTGTTTGGTTTAGTCTTTGAGTAATTCTAATTATCTGTAGGACGGATTTACTTCTACAATTGCAAAGGGAACAATTTAGAGTAATTTTAACACAAGAATATTGTTATTCCATGCCCATAGAGGGTTATCAAGGTCATGGAAATCCTTATGTATTTCTCAATCCTTTAAACAAAGTTTGGGACATTTTGATCCATGGTTGGGATGCTAAAGATACAATCATTGTAGATGACTCGAAATAAAAAGATGCTTGTGAAGAGGAAGGGAACTGTATTATAACAAAAACGTATACTTGCCAAGATGTCAATGACACATTTTTGTTAGATCAATTATGGCCTTGCTTGTTGCACTTGAATGGCGTGAGTGATGTGAGGCCAATTGTGAATAAAATGAAAGTATTTTATTAAATAATACACTTGAATGTTTGTTTGTACTAGTATGTACAATTTTACCGTGCTTATAATACTTGTAAAGTGTCCAGTTTGGTTTTCAAAAATGCAAAATCAGAGTTTGAAAGTGTTAAAATATGTTTTCAAAATTTCAAAGTTAAGTATTAGAAGTTCAAAAGTAGCCTTCCAAAAGGGAAAAATGAGTTTCTAAAAGTGCTTGTATGATATTTATCATATCAGAAAAGCGCAAAACCAATTTCAAAAGTGGCGATATCAAAAGAAAAAGTATGCTTTTGGAACATGGAATTGGCACTCTTGGAACCGGTTTTGGCACTTTTGGAACTGGATTTGGCACTTTTGGAACCAGTTTTCACACTTTTGGAACCTAGATTTGGCACTTTTGGAACTAGATTTGGCACTTTTAGAACAGGATTTGGCACTTTTGGAACCGGTGTTAGCACTTTTGGCACCTGGATTTGGCACTTTTGGAACCAGATTTGGCACTTTTGGAACCAGATTTTGCTTGATTTTGGGGTTTAGAAAGGTTTTTTTTTACCCGTCTTCACAGTGACTTGGACTAGAATATGTCCAAGTTTAATGAAATTGGTGTTAAATGGATAAAACATTCATTTTAGTCCCAGGCTTTAAGTCTCCTCCCATGACATGTCCAAACCCCCAATTCCAAAGACTAGGATACATAATGCCATGGAATCATGGATATCCCTGCAAAGTCATACATGGTGCTTTGAGACATTTTTCATGGCTTTGTATGCCTCAAGGGTTTATTTAGGTCCAAATGCATGGTCTTTTTCCCTCAAATGTCATTCCCAAGGCCTTGAGACACATACATATTTCTCAAACCCACCTAATTGCACCAACAACCCTAATCACAAGCTATTGGCACACTCAAGAAGCCATGTGTGGTTGGTTGTGGAAACCTTCATAGTCTTTGGTGGCTAGAAGACTTCTTTAGGGCCCAAGCTTTTGGTATCCTCCACTAAGCATGTCCAAGGCCCCAAGACATAAATATAGAGCATCATGAATACCATTGACAAAGTCATGTGTTGTGCTTTCAAGCATTTTTCATGGATCTAGATGCCTTAATGCACTCTTTAAGGATAAATTCAAAGTATTCTTCCCTAGAGCATCATCCTAAAGGCACCGAGACATGTGCATACTACTTAAAAATATCGAATGGCACTAATATCCCCAATCATAGACCAATGATACCCTCAAGATGTCACGCATGGTTGGTGGATGAAATATTCTTATCCTTGGATGGCTAGAAGATTCATTTAGGTCCATAGGATCAACTCTCCTCCCTTGACTATGTCCAAGGTCCTAAGGCCCTAAGACATAGATACATATTTCCACATATATCTCTATGAGGTAATGCATGGTTCCTCGAGAAATTTCTCATGGATTTGTATGCCTCAATGGTTTATTTAGGGCCAAATGCATGGTATTCTTCCCTGTAAAACCATTTCCAAGGACCTAAGACATGTAGATACTAATTTCAAAACCATATAATGGAACTTCCATCCTCAATCACAAGACAATGATACATCAAGAGGCCATGTGTAGTTGGTGGAGGTAACCTTCTTATCCCTAGATGGATATAACATTCCTTTAAGGCCCAAGTCTTAGATCTCCTCCCTTGACCATGTCCAATTCCCGAAGTCCCCAAGACTTGGATACATAGCACAATGGATACCCCTGTAAAGTCTTGTTTGGTGCTTTTAGACATTGTTCATGGCCTTGGATGTCTAAATGGTTTCTTTATGGAAAAAGGCATGGAATTCTTCCATAAAACATCATTCCCAAAGCCTTGATCAAGCACATACATATTGCTCAAAACCACTTCATGGTATCGACATCCTTAATCATAAGCCAATGATACAATTAAGAGGTCATGTGTGGTTAGTGGAGGAAATCATCATAGCTCTTTCTGGATAGATTATTCCTTTAGGGCCCAAGGTTCAGGTCTCTCTCTCTCTGACTATCTCTCTAAACTGGCTATGGGTTATAGGTTTTAAGGGTTGGTTGTTTGGTGATAGAGTTTAGGGTTGATGAGAATTAGAGGTTATAAGCGTTAGGGGTTAATTTTTATTTGAATAGAAACCTTAGAGGTTAGGATTAGGTGGTTAGGATTATAGAGGTTAAGGGATATATATCATTATGTGTTATTATTTAGGAGTTTTAGGGGATATACTTGTTTAGGATTATAGTGGGCCAAGAGTTATAATGGTTAGTTGTAATAGGGACTAGGGATTGCAGTGGCTAGGGACTAATGGTCAAGGGTTTGGGGATTGAGATATAGGGGTCATGGATTTATGGTTACAAGGATGAATATTTATATGTACATGAGGATAATGCGATTTAGTGATTTTGTGTAATAATATATATCCTAACCCTTGTGGTGAAGGAGAGAAGAAAGGGGTGAGGGAGGAAGGAGGGATTGGATAGATAGGAAGAGAGGGGGGTCGAGGTTATAGAGAGAGAGGGAGGGTTTAGGGAGAGATATATAAAAATCAAGGTGTTAAAAGGAACGTGTGTGCACTGCAATGCGTGCACGCATCTACATGTGTGCGCACAGAAACATGTGTGCGCCTCTACGCATGCACACAGCTACGCGTGCATGCATCTACGCATGCGTAAATTTGCATGCACATGTGTTTGGATTCGATTTTTTTTTGTTCACTTGCAGGTTCAGTATTAGCATCAGATTTCCAAACCTGGAGGCTCAGTCTGAGTTATGGTAGAACAAACCAATTTCTATAACTTCATGTTTTTCACACTTAGTTCCGCATATGCTCCACTTGTGCACTACTGATGAAATTGCACACACTTGTCGAGCTGTGTGTGCAGATTCTAACTATATATTTTTTGAATAGATCTGTTATTTTTTTCTGTTTTTAATTGATTTTTAACTACACTCATGTCAAATTTGTAAAACACATAGGTTGCTTATTTGAGCTATAAATTTGATTGGCTTACATATTTTGAAAATGAAAAAGAACCCGCACAAGAGTACAAAAATACCTACAAGCTAAAAAACAAATTGATTGATTATGTTCAAACCATTATATGGTGGACCAACACTCGACAATGTCATTTTAAGCCTCTAATTTTAAAAAAAAATAACTTTTAAAATTTTGAAAAAATAGCCCTGCACAAGATCCTCTACATATTTTTTTCCTCATAATTTGACAATTTACATATTTATATATTCCTGAATGTGATCCGATTTTCTTGGTTTCATATTTTTACACCTAACTCTAAAAAGTTTTGTAGGTACCTCTAATCATTCATTTTAATGATAAGATTTATGTTTTTCCAGCATGATATTGCAACTAACATGTCATAAGTGGGTATCATTACCTTGCACCAGCCCATATTTAAATTAAAAATAATTTTTCTGTATGGTTGTTTTAAATGGGTCTCATTTCATAAATTTATGATGGAGCTGTGGCGACATTCTTCCAATTTTTTGTATTTTCTTATGGATGATATTATGAGAGATAAATAAGTATATACGTATTAGATGAATCTAATATAATTATGCATGTAACCGATATAGAATTCAGAGTTATAATCTTTTTATAAATTACTGAGCAATGTGCATGGTATCTCCTAGAAAGTTTTGTTCTACGATGCGAACTATTTTTTGTATCCTCTTCTTTGTTGTCCCTTATTAGCCTCTAATAAAAGATTTCCTCGTTAGCCTCCTTTGATGATTCTTTTGTTTTGTCTAGTTCTTCATCCCCCTCGTCAATGATTTTTTTTTTAACCGTGCATCCCTCACGTTTGGTCCAGGCATGAGTTTCTTGAAAACTTTCAAGGATGACTCATATTCATCTGCAGCGATTTTTCTTTCCTCCTGAGTAATAATATTTGTAGCAGCAATAGGAGATGCGAGTGGGATCCATCTGACATTTTTTTTCTGGATTATGTTTATTCCCTCATTATCCTCTGAATCCTCGGCCTTTGCCATAAGGAGTGTACTTTAAGCGAAATCCTAAGAGACTTAGTGCACATGTCGATAACAAACTTGTCTAGCAAAGGGTTGGGCTTGTGCACGAGCATGTAACAAATCTGAAAGAGGTATCTCTCGATCCCAGAGTGCGGTAAAGTATATATTATGTTGCAAATATATTCTTGGACTCCTGGATGTTCATGTTTGTACAAATATCTGACTTCAAGACACTCGTAGAAAAATTCCAAAGCAAAGAACTAGATGAGCCAACCGTTATCTCCTGTCCCATTCGCATTCCATGTAATGTCACGGGGAAAATTGTATGATTCTGCCCTCGCTAATCTGAGAAGTTGCACCATGATAGATCTATTTCAAGCCTCCTTAACGACAGGATACAAATGAGTGGAGGCCTCTTGGACAACGGTAATGCTGCCACCTTCTCTATCCACTCCCACCATGTCCATCTATACAGTAACCCTACTTTGAAATTTTCCTGATTCTCTATAAAATCTTTGGTTGCATAGTATACTTCTCTATTGATGAATGTATATTATTTTTGTAGGATTGTATGGATTATATTGGGTGGTCGAACCATCTGTTATAGGTTCAAAGACTATGTATGATTTGGAAATATGGTTCTTTAATTTTTATAAAAAAATCCTGTGTAGAGTAATGGTATACCAGTACGGTTAAGCACGAAAATCAAGTGAGAAATGAAATCTCTTTTTGAATCGATCTGAGAAAGTATTTTTTTTATTTGTTTTACGAAACTCTGCATGAGGTTGAACAAATTATGCACTTAGTGTAACTCTATATAAACTCTGCGTAAGAAATGAAGGATCGTAAAAAAAAACGATTGAGATCCGGCGGAGACTTTCTCTTTCTCCCTTGTTTTTACTGTGTTATTTGTTTCGGTGTTGTAGCGTGAGTTCATTGCAATTCATTTATATTATTTTATTTTATTACTCCAGACCCAATGGTTTGGGTTAATAATCTGATCGATTCGATCTCTTCTGAGTATTGATATTGTGGGAGTAGTGAGGAAACAACGAGTCTTTTAAGAACGTTTATTTGATGGAGATACCAATGTTTCCATACTTGGCAATTTCAGCGAGTAGATCCTCCCCAGTAGATTTTCCAACACCGGTGATATTGCTTAGGATCAATTGATCTGGTAGTTAACGAATGATGCCATGTTCACTTCCAGTTGAGTTAGATACGTGGCGGTCAGTTTCCTCATTTGACATACATCTAAATGGTTATACGCTATTTTTTTTTTTTTTTTTACATCTATATATATACATTCTACCAACCATAAGCAAAACATTGTTAAAACCAGTTGATAAGCTCCTCCTTAAAAATATGATAACCGATAGTAGCCATAATTATAGGAGAACTAAATGCCTTATAGAGGAGGATCGGTTTATGGGGTAGGTGACTATTTTGCATATTTAAATAAAGATGTTGAATCTTTGTTAAATTCATAATCGATCCCATCCATGTTCAATAATATAAATCTTAATTGCACCCATTTTTAGTTATATTTATAGATCATAATGTGATGCATGATTTACCTATGCTATGGAAAGTAAGATGGTAGTGTTGTCCAGAATCATGTGTTTATAAATGTATAAATAACTCACATCGAGCCGCTTAGCGAATTTGTGACTATTGGAGTAGGACATAAATACCCTCAATATCCTTATGAGATGCATAAATGTTATAAAATTAGAGGTAAAGTGAAAAGTAGGTATGTGCTAAATTTTATTTAAGTGAAAAAAAACATGTATGTGCTAAACTTTATTTTACTCTATGTAGGGGATGGCTTATAACTTTTTAGGTAATCATAAGTGTGGATATTTTTTTTTTTAATATATTTTACTATATATGTGTGTGTGTGTGAGAGAGTGAGAGAAAGAGAGGATGTATCTGGGGTAGAGAAGAAAATGATATATAGTTTGGTAATTTTTATGTTAGGATTTATAAATTTCTACTTATATGATGGCATGTGAAGAAGAGACCTTAGCATTGATCAAGGAAATTTCAAGCTAGACGAGTTGTAGTTCCTATTAAAACAAATATTAGTGAAAATATGGCGATGTTACATTGTGGTATTAGAGCTTAGGTTACGACACTTGTCCTTATGGTGTCCACCAAGTGTTATGTGAAAAACTAATTTTGTTTACATGTTGTTCTTCTCTCGTGCATCAAAATTTTTGTGTCACTACACTACAGTAAGATATGGATGGAAGACGATCCCCCACTCCACATGTATGTGTTGAAATTAATGATGAGAATAACAATGTGAATAACGAGATTTTACAAACAATAAGGGATTTACAAGTCAAATTAATGAAATTTAATACTAAACATGAGAGTGTACTGAAAACCCAGAAAGACTTAAATGAAGCATTACTATATAAATTGAATGAGATAACTGATGAAAAAAATAAAAAGAAACGTAAACGAGAAAACTCATCTTCTGATTGCCCCTCTTCTGACAAAAACCCTATATCTAGTGAATTGGAAGATTCTAGTGATATCTCTAGGGTTCGACGAAGGAAGAAGAGAAACTATAAAGATGAAATAATAAGAGAATTTAAAAAAAGAAAGCCTCCTACTTTTGACGATGAATTCAAAAATGGAGAAGTAGATGAGGCTTGGCTCTCTAGGATGAACATGTACTTTACTATGTACAATTATTCCAACTCTATGAAAGGCAAAATGGCCATCTTCAATCTAGTCAGAAAGGCTGATTTGGTGGCATGACTTAAAAAGAACAAAAATAATTAATGATAGAAAAGTAAGTCGGAAATTGTTTAAAAAAGAACTTAAAAGGGAATACCTCTCGGAGTATTACTATGAGCAGAACGAAAAAGAGTTTTATGAACTAAGACTGGGATCAATGTCTATGCATGACTTCTGTACTAAATTTTTATCCTTGTTAAGATATGTGCCTTACCTAGATGAAGAAAAATCTAGAATTCAAATATTTCTAGGTTGCTTACCTAACTTTTATAAAGACAAACTAGAGTTTAATGAACCAAAAAATTCATATGAAGCAATGAGGAAGGCCAAATTAACATATGATCAATGTAAGAGTAAGAATGAAAATCCTTATAACTTCAAGAAAAGAGATGGAAGTAATTTTAAGAGAAGAGAATCCAAACCTTTTAATAAACATAAAAGTTTCTAGAGAAATACCTTTAAAGATAAACAACAAACAATAAGAATTGATTATAAACAACTAATGAGAAATGTTGAGTATAAAGATAATCTTTTTCATAAAAATAAAAAAGAAATAAAAAGAGAACCTTTGCAATGTTGGGGATGTGGGGAGATTCATTTCTATCGATATTGTCCTCATAACGAGGATAATTAGAATATTCACATTGTCCGAGAAGCAACCACAATTGGAGAGGTTGCCCAGAACCTAAGTTGATTAATTGATTCTTGATCTACTTTAAGTTATATTTCTCCCAAGCTGGTAGATTTAAGTAAAATAGAAAAAAATGATTTCAAAAATACATGGTTAGTGCAATTAGCCACAGGGACAAAGAAAAGTAACAAGTCTTATTTCTAATTGTGAACTTCATATGCAAAATTTGATTAGAAAAGTAGATTTGAATATTTTTCCATTAGGATTGTATGATGTATTAATTGGCATGGATTGTCTAGAAAAACATAGAGTTGTACTAAATTGCTTTGAAAAAACTTTTAATGGTATTGATGAAAATGGTGAAAGTAAAATGGTTAGAGGGATTCCAAAAAAGGTTCTTACTAGAAAAATATCTTCTTTGCAATTGAAAAAGTGTGCTAGGAAAGGATGTACGTTGTTTGCTGTATATATCACCGAAACTAATGATGATAAACCAAAGCCTAGTTTAGAGGTTTTTCCTCTTTTGAATGAATTTAATGATGTTTTTCTAGAAGAGATACTTGGACTACCTCCAAAGAGGGATATTGACTTTACCATTGATTTGGTACCAGGATTGATAACCGCATCGAATGCTCCTTATCGAATGAACATGCCTGAGTTGGTAGAATTAAAATTTGAATTGCAAGAATTAATAGATAAGGAATATATCAGACCGAGTGTGTCTCCATGGGGAGAAACAGTCTTGTTTGTTAAAAATAAAGATGGCATGCTAAGGATTTGCATTGATTACAGACAATTAAATAAAATGACAATTAAGAATAGATACCCTCTCCCCCGCATCGATGACATGTTTGATCAAGTACATGGATGAGCGGTATTCTCTAAAACTGCCTTAAGGTATGAGTAACATCAAGTAAGAAGTAAGGACAAGGATGTTCATAAAACGACATTCAGAACAAGTTACGGGCATTACGAGTTATTGGTTGTACCATTTGGCTTAACCAATGCTCCAGCCATGCTCAGGTGTTTGATGAACAACATCCTCCATAAATACTTAGATAAGTTTGTAATAGGGTTTATTGATGACATCTTAATATATTCTAAAAATGAAGAAGAACATAAAGAACACTTAAAGTTAGTCTTAAAAAAACTAAGAGAATATAAACTATATGTGAAGTTTAGTAAATGTGACTTCTTCCAAGATAAGATTCAATACCTAGGCCATGTAATATCTAAGGAAGGAATTTCTATAGACCCAGATAAAATCAAGTCAATTATTGATTGGCCATTTCCCAAGGATGTAATAGAGATTCGATCCTTTATGGGGATCATGGGTTAATACCGTAGGTTCATTGAGGGGTTATCCAGGATTGCTTACCTGTTAAATTCACCTCAAAAGAAAGGAACTAAATTCATATGGTCCAATAAATGTCAAGAAACCTTTGAAAAAATTAAACACTTACTGGCCATCGCACGTATTCTAAGAATAACATATACGTACAAGGTCTTCGTTGTATGTACAGATGCCTGCTTAGAAGGGTTAGGTGGTGTGCTATCGCAAGAGGATTATGTAATATGAGTCACGAAAACTTAAACAACATGAACGTAACTACGCGAAACATGACTTAATACTAGATGCCATAAAACGTGCATTAAGGATGTGGAGACACTACTAAATAGGAAGAAAATTCACTTTAATATCCAATAATATAAGCTTAAAATACTTATATGATCAACAAAGTTTAAATGCTTATCAAGCAAGTTGGTTATCCTTCTTGAGCAAGTATTATTTTGAAATAAAACACATTAAAGGAAAAGAGAACAAGGTGGAGGATTCTCTGAGTAGGAATTCCAATCCACTTTGTTTGATTGATTTTAGTAGTTATAAGACAAACCTTTAAGATCCGATAAAGGATGCATGAAGTGATATAAACTTCTGAAACCCACAGTTAATTTGATAACGCCCACAAGTTCTTGAAAACCCGCATGTTTGATAAATAATGAATAATAGATGATGTATAAATTACAATGAATGGCCTACTTAAATATTGCTTGGGCATTACTTATTGAGGAGTCACAACTCCTCATTGAATTACATTTAATATTTAATTATTATTATTTATTATTTAATGTATATATATTTATTATTATTTTTATGTTCGTAACATTGCCCTTCCCTTTAAGAAAAGCTTTGTCCTCAAAGCTAAGTTTATTGATGTTGTGTTTTATTCTAGCTCTATGTCGAATTAATGATTTGATACATGCAATTTTAATAATGACCACTGCTTCATTTTGTTTCTTTTGTTTTGGAATCCACATTAAGTAGGTACTTGGTGAAGTTTCGTTGAAATTTTTTTTGCTTGCATGGTTGTTGCTTTTAACTTTTTTTGTCACTAAGTGAAAAGACTTGATAGACTTGACAATAGAATTTTTTTTTGTGATGTCATTCCCAACACATTCTATGTCAGTTCCTTTGAAGGGAATCCTTGTACTTATAATGTTCACATGAGAACCAATCTCATCTTGTATATGATTAACTTTATAGATGTTCTTTATAATGATCTCCAGGGTGACAAATGTTCTTCGAGCATCTATTATTGTGACATTCTTGTCGATGCATTGATCCTTGTTGTTGTCAATAATACTAGCATGATTTTTATCACAATCTTAGTCACACTCATCTTCATCTTTGTCACTGCCATTGTCTTCATCACTAGGGTATTCTATATCCATGTCTTTCCTATTATCTTCATTGATACTTTTACTCTCATCTTTATGGAATGAGTATGCAACATCGATATAAACCTTAGAGCTCTCAAAAGTTGTAATTTCAGGCTCCTTATTGCAGCAATCATCTCTTGTACTCTTTTTTGCTTGTGATGATTCATGAAGTTGTTCTTCTCGAGATGGTAGGATATTTCTATTTTGATGACCTTCATTGATTTTACTCTCCTTTTTATTTTCTTCTTTACATAGTTGTTCATTTCGAGCATGGCATCTTTTTACTATTGCGTCTATAGTTTTAGAAATATTTCCCATTATTTCTTCTTTAATTTTCCTTATTTCTTCATCCAAGTTGGCATGCCTGTCATGTCTTGAAGACATTTGTGTCTACTAATATCTACAATTTTTGGGTATTAATAAATAATATTATTGTTAATAAAGTTATTATTAATAATATTTAATGTTAATAATTCTTATTTTAAAAATAATGAGACTTTTATAATACTAATTTTTACTATTATTATAAAAAAATATTTTTTTTTAAATTAGGGTTTTTGAAACCCCTAGAGCTGATGCATTGGAGCAGTGGGAAATGGCGTTGTGGAATGGAGTGTTGACAAGAGGGCTAGTGGTCAATCGGACGGAGAGGAGATATGGAGGAGATGGAGGGATGGATAGCAGGGGAAGGCATGATGGGAAGGTGGCGACATAGAGGAACGCAGGAGAAATGGAAGGAGTGGGTGGGGGCTGGCAAGTGAGGAACACGGGATGCGCAGGTGTAAGTAGGCGGACGTGGTGGATGGGAGATGGATGGGAAGGAGGGAAGGAAGAAGGAGGATGTGAAGGGATGTGGCTATAGGCGGAAGGAGGTCGGAGGACAATAGAATGAAGGTGGCGTGTGCAGGTGGTGGTGTGGGGATTTGGATGGGGTGCATGCGTGAAGGAGTGCGAAGGGGGAGGAGCGGGAGCAGAGGGAGGTGGGAGGATAAGTGCGCAAGAGAGAGAGGGCATGGAGGTGAGTGGAGAAAAGGGTAAGCTGGAGAGACCTAGGTGGGGATGGATGAGGCGTAGGACACAACAATGAGAGGATGAGGCAGAGATATGGGGAGTGCATGCAGGAGAACGGGATGGACGTGCAGGAGGATAGGATGAAGAGATTTGGGATGGAGTGAAGTGGATGTGGAGATGGATGGTGTGGGGTGTGGCAAATGAGGATAGTGGGTGCAGGAAGGGAAGATGGGTGAGGAAAGAGATGGAGTGCAGCGAAGGAGTATACGGTGGGAGCCAAACATGGCTCTGATACCACATGAAGTGATATAAACTTCTTAAACCCACAAATAATTCTATAACTCCCATGAATTCTTGAAAAGCTACATATTTGATAATTAATGAATAATAGATGATGTATAAATTACAATGAGTGGCCTGCTTAAATATTGCTTGGGCATCACTTATTGAAGAGTCACAACTCCTCATTGAATTACATTTAATATTTAATTATTATTTAATGTATATATATTATTATTATTTTTATGTTCGTAACAATGCAACTACCCATGATGAAGAATAATTAAAAATTAAAGAACAACTAGAAAATGATGTAAATGGAAACGAATTCTCAACTTACTCCATAAGATTAGAAGACTTATTAGTCGATAAGAATCGGTTATGCATACCTAACTCAGAAGAAGTTAAACAACTAATCATGAATGAGTTACATAACAAACCATATTCCGCATACCCGGAATATGAAAAGATGATAACAAAACTAAGAAAAAGTTATTATTGGCCTAATATGAAGAACACTATTGCAAATTACTTAGCTAGATGCATTGAATGTCAAGAAGTAAAAACAAAACATCAACGTCATGTCGAGTTACTTCAACCCTTACCTATCCCAGAATGGAAATGGGAGATAATAAGTATGGACTTTATAACAGGATTACCTGAAACGAATAAACAACATGACTCTATAATGGTAGTCGTTGATAAGTTAAGTAAAGTTGCACATTTCATACCTGTGAAATATACCTTTAAAGCCATTAACATAGATAATATTTTTATGAAAGAAATATTATGTTTGCATGGTATTCTGACAGTTGTGATTTCTGATAGAGATGCAAAATTTATAAGTAACTTTTGGAAATCCTTGTTTAAAGGTCTAGATACACAATTGAATTTTAGTACTGCTTATCATCCTCAAACGGATGGGTAGACTGAAAGAACTAATCAAGTGTTAGAATATATGTTGCGAATGTATGTAATGGATAAACCGGGTAAATGAGAAGATTAATTGCATTTAGTAGAATTTGCTTATAATAATGGGTATCAAGCTTCATTAAACATGAGTCCATTTGAAGTCTTTTATGGTAGAAAATGCCACACTCCCATGTCTTGCGATAATCCTGTTGACATTATTGTTCTAGGACATGATATGTTAAAGGAGATGGAACAACTGGTGAAAGAGGTGCAACAAAACTTAAAGTTTCCCAAGATCGGCAGAAGAGTTATGCAGTTTTAAAAAGAACTCCAAGAGAGTTCAACATCGATGATCATGTATATCTAAAGGTAAAGTCGAAAAAGAGTGCCTTGAGCTTGGGAAGGTGTTCCAAGCTAGAACCCAGGTATTGTGGACCTTTCAAAGTATTAGCTAAGATAGGGCCAGTAGCCTATCATCTTGCACTTCCCCCAAATATAAAAGTGCACGATGTATTTCATGTTTCATTATTAAATATATATATATATACATGATGTTGCTCATGTAATTGATTGGAATGTGATTCAGGAAGAACCCGAGGGCAAGTTCCAGACTAAACCTTTTTGCATCCTAGACAGGAAGGAACGTATGCTACGAAATTGAGCCATCTTTCAAATAAAAGTGCAATGGAATCACTTCATCCCTGAAGAGGCAACTTCGGAAATGGAGGATAAAATGCGGGAAGCATATCCCTCCATGTTCCAAAATAAGCGACAGAGATCAGAATAAAGAACACCAAGGATGCTGTTAAAAATAAGGAGGGAGAAATGTGATACCCCAAAAACATTATTATTTTTATTTAATATTTTGACAATTATTTTTTTATGTAAGAGTTATTAAAAAACTCAAAAACACAAACTGATACTTTGCACAACAACTATATATATATATAATAAAAAAGCACTTGGAGAGTTCAAATAAATGAGGGGACACCATCATGGAACAGGAGAACATGTGTAAGCAAGCTAGGGAGATCTTTACCAATCAAATCCAATCTAGAACTCAACAACCAGACAAGATCATAAATCATAGGGATTTATGGATTGATTGGAGATTTGATTAGGATGGCGTAAGACCTAGGAAAAAATATATATAATAGTGTAGTGAGATAGCATGGGAATCCATGTTGTGCATAGAGGAAAAGGTTGAGTGTTCTCTCTTTTCATAAGTCCATCATTACTTGTTATGGACTCTAGGAGAGAGAATGTCACGTGGACGTGATTGCTTGACATTCTAGTGCATGGTGGTGATCCAGATTAGGGGTCGAGCTAAGAAAACAATCGAGTTGCTCTATACTATGGTTGGGAGGAGCTGATTCTCCAACCATTCAGTTTCATTATTCAAGTAAGTATAGTATGTATATTTGGATTAAAAAGAATTTTCCTCTATGGTTGTTTTAAATGGATCTCATTTCGGAAATTTATGATGGAGCCATCGCGACATTCTTCCAAAGTTTTGTATTTTCTTATGGATGATATTATGAGAGAATAATAAGTATATATGTATCATATGAATCTAATATAATTATGCATGTAACTGATATAGAATTCAGAGTTAGAATCTTTGTATAAATTACTAATCAATGTGCATGATAATTCAGAGTTAGAATCTTTGTATAAATTACTAATCAATGTGCATGGTATCTCCTAAAAAGTTTTGTTCTGCAAACTATTTTTTTTATCCTCTTCTTAGTTGTCCCTTAGTAGACTCTGATAAAATATTTCCTGGTCATCCTCCATTGATGATTCTTTTTATTTGTCCAGTTCTTCATCCCCCTTGCCAATGAATTTTTTTGAACAGTGCATCCCTCACCTTTGGTCCAGGCATGAGTTTCTTGAAAAATTTCAAGAATGACTCGAATTCATCTACAATGATTTTGCTTTCCTCCTGAGTGTTACTATTTGTAGCAGCAAAGGAGATGCGAGTGGAAACCATCTGACATTTTTTCCTGGATTCTGTTGATTCCCTCATTATCCTTTGAATCCCAGGCCTCTTCCATAAGAAACCAGTGTACTTTAAATGCAATCCTAAGGGACTTAGTGCATGTGTTGATAACAAACTCGTCCAGCGAAGGGCTCGGCTTGTGCACGAGCATGTAACAAATCTGAAAGAGGTAGCTATCGATCTCGGAGTGGGGTAAAGTATACATTTTGTTGCAAAGATAGTCTCTGACTCCTAGATGTTCATGATTGTGCAAATAGCTAACTGCAATCCAATAGCTGACTCCTAGATGTTCATGATTGTGCAAATAGCTAACTGCAAATAGTTATCTCCTGTCCCAGTCACATTTCGTGTAATGTTGTCGGGAAAATCATCTGATTCTTCCCTCGCTAATTTGAGAAGCTGCACCATGATAGAACTATTTCGTTCTCTCCTCTCCCTTTCAAGCCTCCTTAACGAAAGGATCCAAATGAGTGGCGGCCTCTTGGACAATGGTAATGTTGCCCCCTTCTCTATCCACTCCCACCATGTCCATCTATACAACAACCCTGCTCTGAAATTTTCCTGATTCTCTGTAAAATCTTTGGTCGCAGAGTATACTTCTTTGTTGATAAATGTTTTTTATTTCTATAGGATTGTATGGATTATATTGGGCGTTCGAACCGTATGTTATAGGTTCAAATACTGTGTATGATTTGGAAATATGGCTCTTTAATTTTTATAAAACAATCCTGTGTAGAGTAATGGTATACCAGTACGGTTAAGCACAAAAATCAAATGAGAAATAAAATCTCTTTTTGAATCAATTTGAGAAAGGTTCGTTTTTTCTTTTGTTTTACGAAACTCTTCCTGAGGTTGAACAAATTCTGCACTTAGTGTAACTCTATAGAAACTCTGCGGAAGAAAGGAAGGATTGAAAAAAAAAAACGATTGAGATCCGACAGAGACTTTCTCTTTTTCCCTTGTTTTTACTTTGTTATTTTTTCTGGTGTTTTAGCATGAGTTCCTTGCTCTTCATTTATATTATTTTCTTTCTCTGATCGATTCGATTCGATCTCTTTCCAATACTGATACTGTGGGAGTAGTGAGGAAACAATGAGTCTTGTAAGAACATTGATTTGATGGAGATACCAATGTTTCCATACTTGGAAGTTTCAACGAGTAGATCTGCCCCAGTATATTTTCCAACATCGGTGATATCGCTCAAGATCAGTCGATCTGGTAGTTAACAGATGATGCCACGTGCCCTTACAATTGAGTTAGATATGTGGCGATCGGTTTCCTCATTTGACTTACAACTAGATGGTTATACATTATTTCATATATATATATATATATTCTCAATGGTAGCTGTAACTATAGGAGAACTAAATTCCTTATAGCAAGAGGATCAGTTTATGGGGTCCGCGATTGTTTCGCATATTTAAATAAATATGTTGAATCTTTGTTGAATTCCTAATCGATCCCATCCATGTTCAATAATATAAATCTTAATTGCATCGATTTGTAGTTATATATATATAGACCGTATATGTGACAAATGATTTACCTATGCTATGGAAAGTAAGATGGTAGTGTTGCCAAGAATGATGTGTTTTTGTATAAAGAACTCACATCGGGCAACTTAGCGAATTTAGGAGTATTGAAAAGTTAAAATTAGTATACTTTCAATAATATACTAGTAGTACATCAAGACCCTCAAGATCCTTATGAGATGCATAAAGGTTATAAAGTTAGAGGTAAAAGTATGTATCTGCTAAATTTTATTTAAATGAAAAAAAAAAACATGTATGTGCTAAACTTTATTTTACTCTATGTGTTGACGCATGATTAATTTTATGATGTTAGAAGGAAAATAGGGAAAATCAAAGGATAGAGGTTTAAAATGGGACTTAAAGCTGTCAACAAAAGCTAATGAGAATTTCTATATCTAGTTGAGCATATAAGAAAATTGACAAGGTTTCTAAATTTGGCCAACATGTTACATTGGGCAGACAAAGCATTGGAAAATCCCTAAAATGATTAGTGAACCTCTAAGATAGTAGAATGGATAAAAAGATAGCGGACCTCCAAACACTAAAGGAAGAAAGATGCTAAAGTTCGGCATAGATCGATGGTGAAAGAATGAAGTGCGCAAAATCAATGGTGGATAATAGTAGGAGAAAAAGCAAAAGGAGTGCTAAAATGGGATAGGTTTGAAGTAAATCAGTGATCAAAATTGAAATGAAAATAGATCGATGGTGGATAAATATTTTTGCACCCGCAACTAGCTTGGAGAAAGGAAAGGGCGAGCGAAAACGAAACATATACCGCCTGCCATGTGTTTGATGGGAGTTCATTTCGTGAACGGAAAAGTGGTTATGGAAAACCACCCTTAGCGATCCCGAAACCACTTTAGGTGATACTCCATGATGATATTGATGACGTAGATGAAAAGGGTGACAAGATCAATGGTTAAGATTCATTTGTTAATTCTAAAAGAGATATTATAAATGGAAAGGGTCATGGGAAATTAGTCATCTGTCTTCTTGTACATGACGAAGGAACATGTCTACATCAGTGGGAGTCGAGTCAAGATATACCTTTCAACTGTCATATCCGAGGTAGGTCACGAATTTCTAACCACTTATTGTTCTTTAAAACGGAAAAAGAAGAAGAAATAGAGGCACACGTTAAAGAGTTTAGTGACTTGGAAGAAATCTTCAAAGATAGGGATGGAGATGTTTTCGGTACAGTATTTTCCTTTGGTTCAGTACGAACTGCAAAAAATAAGTTAAAGGTATTAGATGAACATGGAATTGATTTGCATGGTGTAAAAAAATCCCCTTTTCATCATTTTTGGCCAGATCAAACCCTAAATTTCCCAGAATTTGTGGCCTGGTGTGCGTCAAATTATTCCCATTCTGAACGTGTGTTCATGGACTCTTGTAGGTCTAAAATAATTTGTTTTGTAAATTCCCAAACAATCAGAAATTCCTTAGAAGTTCCCAAGTCGTTTTTGGAAAATTAGGAAGATTTTGCTGAAGAAAATTTAATTGAACAGTTTAAACAAGCTCCTGCACAAGAAAAACAAATCTTTTACTCCAAAATCCTGAAGCCTGATCTTTCTGTTGAGAGTGAGCCTTTTCCCTTGAGTATTGACTTGTTCAATGAAGAGTCTCAGTGGGTTATTTCATTATAAGTCAGTTTCTAGGGTTAGATACTGATAAGTTTGTCCTGGAAACCCTTTTGAGTCTGTTATTTAGAATAGGTAAACACCATTTTGACAGTCAGTTACCCTTCCTTAAATTTGATGAGTTTCTAGCTGAGAGTATTCATTCTCAGTTAGCAAATTTCCACATGACAAGACACTTCAGGTTTCAATCATATTTGGTTAGAATGTTCTTGTTTTTCAATGAAGAATATTTGCAGTTCCAAGAGATTATTTTCACTTCCAAGATTAGGAACAGTACGTTCAATTATATGAATCTTATCATGTCAGATATGTACAAGTTAATGTTTCAGAATCGATTACCTAGAATATTACCAGAAATGCTAGAGCTTTTACAGTTCAGTTCAGACCAAAGAGTTGGAGATTGGTTTCTTTTGAAATACCATACTATCATTAGAGTTTATGGTTTTGTTCATGGGCCATATATCTTTCCTGCATTTTTAACACCAAGGATATTTTCTCTAGATTTTTTAAGACAAAAAATAATTACAGAAAATGAGCACTTCTTGAGCTTTAGGAAGGATTCTAAAATCAAATTTCCCATGAAGATTGGTCCTTTAATTGTGAAGAATAAAGCTTCCCTCTCACTCATTGAAGGCCTATTACAAAATATGAATTTTCAAAATCTACCAAAATCAATTATGATCCTTACCACATTATCTCACAAAGAATGCAGCAAAATAGAAGTAAATATTTTGATCATGAAGAGATAGAAGGATTGGCTGAAAAAAGCTAATTTAATGGAATATCAACAAGATATAGAGACTTCAGAGACCCTGCAAGCTAATCCTTCTACAATAATGAAATCATCTGCAATGATTATACCAAATCTAAGCAAAATTGACGTCACGGGTAAAAGGATTTTTCTAGAGGATGATGACAATATGGATGAAGATCCAAAAATTTCAAAAAGACTAAAGATTGATTCAAATGAAGAGATGGTTGAAATTGGAATAAAAAAGATAAAATAAAAAGACCAGGAACCAGTTTTCCAAGTTCAAGAATATATTTTTGAAGAAGCACAGCAAAGTGGATCAAGTGAAAAATTTAAGTCAAGGAGTGACTTGTTTACCAAATGTGCACAAGAAAGGCACATTTCTTCAGAAAAAGTTTTAAATCTTTATACAAAAGTTAGGGATATCTCAGGAAAAGAAGTTTCATTGGTTACTATGAAATATCATATCAAAAACACATTAAATTTGGTAGTAACTACCCAAGATAGAGTTTTAGAGATGAAAGTAAATTTGAAAAGAATCCCTATAGCTAATAAAATCCACCTTCATAAGCAAACTAGGGAAGAGATATATACAGACTTGATGAAAACTGCTCTGAAGAATTCGAAATTACAGTCTACAGTCTTGAAGCTAGAAAATCAGTTAAAACAAGAGAAATTGGAAAATAAAACATACCAGCAGCAAGTTAAAAAACTCCAGAGTTATATATTGACCATGGATAATGGACTAGATAAAGGTCAAGCCATAAATAATATCTTAGCTGAAAAGGAGAGCACTATCCAACTGTTAAAGAAAAAACTCAAAATTCCAACTACTAAGTTAATTTAGGCTTCTGAGTTACCAGAGTTAGAGAAGCAAAAGGAAGCTTTATCTCAAGAATTAACTGATACTAAAGCAAAATTACTAAACTGTACAGAAGAACAAAATGACTGGGAGGGAGAAAGAGCTACACTTTTAGCTAAAATTGATGTCCTTAATGAAATTCAGTTGATTCTGGAAACGAATAATCAAATAACAATACGTCAGTCAAGCACAGGAACTAGTACAGAAGATATTGTTCAAGCTATGTCACAGATTAGTTTGAAAGAAGAATAAATAAAAGGTTTAAAAACAGAAAATCAAAATTTGGCAGAAGTAGTGAAAAATAAAGAAGAAGAAAGAGAGGTCATGGAAAATGAGAATAAGAAATTATTGGAGCAAAATGTCGGTGCAAGGAGCCAGACATTTAATCTGGGATATGATCATGATTGAATCTACTAATTTAAGGTCTTATCTTAATTTTATAAACGATAAAGAATCAGTTATTAGTATAGCTCTACATAACTTCTCAGTTATGATGGAGACTTATGAGAGAAGGCCAACAGAAACAGCCCAAAGCACTATTGATTTCCTAAATTCCTTAAATTTAGAAGATATGAAAACTTTGGGAATCAAATATAGAATTACAATAATAAATCATGCAAGAAGGATCATTGCAAAACACCATCATGTTCAAACTCTCCAAACAAAAGTAAATCAGATGTCATGGCAAATTCAATCTTTTAAAGATTTATTTTCATAAATGTTTCAAAAGGGACTCCCTTCTTTCTGGGACAAAAATGGAAACCAAATTTCTCAATTTCAGTATCAAGCTTTGTTAGTAAAACCAGAATGGATCACAACAAATTTGAAGACATGAGTCATTCCCTAACATGAAAAGTCATAATTGACAAGTTGGCTGTAGATTTTGAAATTCATAATCAGTTAAAAATGATAATTGCCGAATTACCTCCAATATCGTATGTGGTCATGTTGGATTGAGAGTTTCAGTTAAGGAAATGACTACTTATGAGACACCATCTACAGAATAGTGGAAGATAGTGGAGAAATTTGGGAGGATGAGATACAAGCTACATCAATGAAGAAAGGTGTCCAGAATATACCAACAAAGGAGTATCAAAACCCACTATAATGTGGATTTAAAACATGGGGGCTTCACTCAATAAACCTCTATCATAGCACGTTCGTTCATGGCATATGAAACAATACCCCTAATTTCACTAAATATTGGAAAATACCTTCCAAAATCATTTTTTTAACCCCCCCCCCAATATGCCTTCCCAATTTTAAAAAAAACTATTTTCACTAGATATTGTATGTATCAATTTTTTCATTAACATTTTTTATACCCCTTTATATTTCTACCTAGTATATTGATATGATACCCCTCTTATGACCCCACATGCATTCTACAATGCACCTTGCTTGTATCAATGTATATTGTGGATGCACATTACTTCACCCACAATGCAATTATTCAACCACATATCATTATAATTTTCAAAATCTAATGGTCTAATGAAGAGATAGGAGATCACTTCTTCTATGCCACTAGAGCCAATGCACATAGTACAACATTTAGATTGCATGTTTCAGCTCCCTAATCGCTGACTAAGCCTGTTGTGGGATAGGTATCCAAGCCCCCAGGGCTTGTAACAAGCTCTAAGAGGCTAACTAAACCTCCCAAGGCCTGTAATAGGCACAAGTGGTTGGGTATTCAAGCCCCCAATGCCTATCGAGGGCCAATAACAGGACCTGGAGGCTAAGAGTCTCCCAAGGCTATTGGCAACAACTGGTTGAGTGCTATTGATAACAATTGGCTGTTAATGACCACTATCTCTCGACTATGATTAACCGGAAACCCACTTCACCACGAAACCCTTAGCCTCAAGCATGCCTCAAGACATCATTTCCCTGCGTACTGGTAATCCCGAGCCTTGCCTCAAACCGATTTCTCATCCGGTCATGATCGCGCCATCTCCATTTGGCGGATATTTGTCAGCCCGCCCATATAAAAAAGACCCCAAAGTATTTTTGTATTGTTACATTAAATAAAAAAACCCTTTGCCCCTTCATATATAAGCAATATAATTTTTAGGTTTTCATGAATATTTAATAATGCAATATGAATGAACGTGATATTATATTGCCTTCTAGTGAATCCCCCGTGATTGAAAACATTTTCCATGTTTTTACTATTCAGTTTTCAACTTTTGACAGATGTGATAAAACAGTTATGAGATTTCTATTTTTAGAATGCAAATCGTTAGTTGGAGCTCATGGAGCATTTTTTATGTATTTAAGCAAGTTTTTGTAATGTAATGAGGGTTGAAACTTATGAGAACGAAAGGCATTTTGTACTGAATATTTAAAAGCTTGATAGAAGTGACAGGGCCAAACAAGAAATTTTTGAAGCAGAGATTCTCGTGTTATTACTTTCATAGTCTGTATTTCCTTTTCTCCTGTGCATGTTACTCTTGTTATCTTATTTCCATTATGTTTTCTTTCATGCTTGAATAAGTGTATAATGGATCAGAATTCATATTTTTATGCTCTGGTTTATTGATTTCAAGTATTCACAAATTAGTTTTCCTCTAAAGTTTATATTGGATTCATCCTGTTGATGCCTATATTAATGGACTGTTCATTTTTCTTCTTTTACCACTAGCAAATAAAGAACTTGTCTGTGAAGGAATAACTATCCCACCTCTGTGGAGAGATTTGTATTGTAAAATCCTTGTACATGTATCTTTTTTATTTTATGATTATAACTTGATGCCCAATGAAACTATTTTGTTTCATCTATTACAATCTTTAATTCAGCTTATGTAAAATATTTCTGGCCATTGTATTCATCTATTGAGAGAGCCCTCTCTAGTAGGAAAGAAGCCAACTTTCCTCCTAAAGGTTGGTTTGAAAGAGTTACCTTAGGATTATCCTTCTACAACCAAAGGATAAATTCTGAGTGCTAACACTATGTATGAGATGGATTATAACTTTCTAGGTAATGATAAGTGTGGATATTTGTTTTATATATGTGTGTGTGTGTGTGTGTGTGTGTGTGTGTGTGTGAGAGAGAGAGAGAGACAGACAGACAGACAGACAGAGAAAGGGTGTATCTAGGATATAGAGAAGAAAATAATATACACTTTGGTAATTTTTATGTTAGTATTTATAAATTTCTACTTACATGATGGAATGTGAAGAAGATACCTTAGCATTGATAAAGGAAAGTTCAAGCTAGACGAGTTGTATTTCCTATTAAATATATATATATAGCGAAATTATGGGGTTGTTACATTAATGGTTGGTTGTTTTTAGAGGACTGTGTTGTAGTTGCAAATTTGTCCATATGGATTAGATGTGAAGTTTTTGCTTTGTGCGGTAGGGGTTGATAACTTAAATTCAATTATGTTCTCTGGTTTAATCCCCTCTAGTGGATTGGTGCTTGTTGGCCACTCCAAAAGTCTTAAAGGTTAGCCTCAATGAATTGCCTAGGCTGTTATGGGAAATGCTAATGAGATATTTATGAAATTGAAATGATTCTTTAAGGCAATATTGGATGTATATAACCTTCCGGAGGTTTTCAACATAAACCCAGGTACTTTGCGGTTCAAGGAACCAACAAAACCCCTATTCATCGCCCCTTTCGTCAACAGACTACGCGCAACCTAAGGTCTCACCCGAGGTGAAGCTGAGGGGGTGGTTGTGGAATCAAGTTTCCACAACCGGGTGATGCGTGGCTGGAACGACTGATAAGCAGCACAATACCTTGCGGACTACTGCGGATAGACAACTGCGTGGAAACCCTGTTCCACGTCGGATACTTCGGCAAGTAGAGGTGCTTGCACACAAGCACCTCCAATGATTGTACGTTGAGGGATACTTCTTGCATCATGACAATAAGCTATCAACAGCCTACTTCGCAGCAAATCTCAACGGTTCAGCACGTCAGCTAGACCGTGCATCTCTTCCAAGACGATTAATTCTAACCAATCCTACTTAGCATTCTCTATCCCTTCAACTCATTCAAGTATTATCGTTATGTTGCAGGTGATTGAATAAACATACATTACTGCGTGCTCCGACACTGTGCTTAAATTCAATGTTCAACTATGTGACTAATTGGCAGATTCATACATTCCCAGACTCATAAGTATTGAATACTTAACATTCCTTCATGCATGTACTACTTAACATATTATTCCCATTCTCTGCGGCAAATACATATAAAAGCAATCACATAACAGAAAATTGCAGTATTAAACATTCATATGAAGCAAATGAACAATCATAAACACACAATAATCACATAACACAGAATTTAACATGGTTTAGCCCCCGGATGGAGGTTACGTCCACAAGACTGGTTGTTAATATTGCACTTTCTAGGAAGGGTACAACTGTTCTTAGTCTGTGCACTCAGCTGTAGATTTTCTTCTCTCTCAAAATTAGGTCTCTGCGCACTTAGCTGTAGAGCCTTTACAATAGCTTCACAATTCAAAAGATGCTACAATACTCAACAATAGCTATCACTACAAGAGATCTCTAACCCTTTCCCATACAATTTTCCCTTATTTATAGATCACGCCCAATCGTCATGTCTTTACAATCATTAGGTCGAAACCCTAAGGTTTCCAAAACTGGCGTGGCTAACTACCGCCCTAGCTGTCGTCGTCGATAGCCTACTCCGCCTGCTCCAGCTGGGCCACTTGTGGCTCACATTCTCTTTTGACAGTCACAGTCCTCAAAATGGTTACAACTGCATCATGGCCTGTCCCTTTCCACTCCTCCCGCTTTCCTATCGCCATCGTCGTTGTGGCCTAGCTTCTCAACTGCTTTCCGCCACTCGTTCGAATAGGTCGCTTTGCTCTTCCTTCCACCTGTTCCTTACCCAAAATAGGTCATATCCTCATCTAACCTTTACCCATGTTATGAACCAAAAATAGCTCATGCGCTATGATGCGCATCGTCCTACTGCGCGACCGTGCCTTGGCCATTACCGTCGCACGACATGCGCAATTCCTCAAAACTGCTCATAGCCTGCTGCTGCATGCAATGTGCACTTTTTAGTACTTGTGCAAAATATTCCAACTTGGGCCCCACCCAAAAAGCACAAAAGAAACATGAATTCTAATAGGACATCAATATTTTAAGTAACTACCACAATTTATAGTAATGGCACCAATTTTTTCTCAAAATGCTCGCCTATGGCAGATGACCTTTACAAATGCTCTCAATTAACTCATTTTCACTTATGGTTTCCATTAGGCTTGACACATAGGGAACTCAAAGAGGAAGCAAATATCCACTAATCATTTGAAGACATAGCCCTAAAGAATCAAGGATTGAAGCATGTAAGTAGAAAGTGAGATGAAGCTCATAGAAAGCACACCTTCAATTAAAATGTATAAATTATGTTTTGTAAAATGTACTCATTTTAGATGTTTTTTTTCTTTTTCAAAATCTATACTTTAACTACTCTTTGAAATTTTTTACAATTTTTTTAATATTTTTTTAATGATGTAATTGGACTTTTATCATAAGATTATATTTACTTTTTCAATTATAATGAAAACATAGCTTCCTAATAATTACGGAAAATGGATTAATGCATTATAAAGAAATACTATATGGAATTTTGAAATTAACATTACAAGCTAACATTTATAAACTCAAAACTATTTAGAAAAAATGGTTAAGACAATGTGACAGGTCTATTTAAATAAGCTCAAAACTATTTAGAAAAAAATGGTTAGGACAATGTGGTAGGTCTATCTTACTATATAGAATGAAATATTGTGATAGCTACTCGAAGATATTCGAGACCTTCTGCTCACAACTTACAACACTTAACTGCTTGAGCTTGCCCACCAGGATGAGTGACTTCCTTCATTACAAGAGACTATAAACAAATTAGAGAATCTAACAAATTAAGAAACAAAAGGTTTATTTACATCATTATTGGACTACTTCAAGTTTTCTTCCACAAATAAAGATGATCAAATGAACAAATAAGGATGATTAAATGAAGAGAATATAAACAAATTAGAAAGTCTAACAAATGAAGAGACAAAAGGGTTAATTACCATCATTATTGGACTACTTCAAGTTTTCATCCACACAAATAAAGATGATTAAATGAATCAATAAGGATGATTAAATGAATGTATATGAATTTGTGATTTATTTTTGGACTGAAAGAATGGCATTCAATCACAATGACTTTAATCACCTAAAGTAAAGGCCACTTGAATTTATATTAGGAAATGTGGTGAGTTTGATTTTTATATTATAGTTTAGATTATGGGAAAGTAGATATGAGAAAACTCTAGTCTAAATTAAATTTATTTAAAAAAAATATTTAATTTAACTTTAATATAACTTTTTTAATGAAGAGAATATTAACTTTAATCAAACTTTTTTAATGAAGAGAATATAAACAAATTAAAAATTCTAACAAATTAAGAGACAAAAATTTTAGCCCGTGGGGTAGAATAGATAGTGAATGGGTATACTATTAAGGCACACCTTGCATAAGGTCACAGTTCCAAAGCCTTCAAAAAAAGAGATAAAAAGATTAATTACCATCATTATTGGACTACTTCAAATTTTCATCCGCATAAATAAAGACACAAAAAAAGATGAATAAATGAATATATATGAATTGTAGCTAGATTGAAACCATTTGTGATATATTTTTGGAATGAAAGAATGACATCCAATCATTTTTGTTTTTAATTACCTAGAGTAACAATATCTTTTTAGAGGCCACTTGAATTTATATTGAGAGATGTGGTGAGTTTGATTTTGATATTATAATATAGATTATGGGAAAGTAATAGGAGGGATTTTTAATTTAAATTAAATTTATTAAAAAATATTTAATTGAATATTGATTTTTTTATTTTTAAGCCAAAAAAAACAGAGTATCATTCTATTACGGTAGTAAAATCATGACAGTAATCATCTTTACAAAATCCTCGGGGCTGAATCTGCCATCCCAAATAACCAACCAGTGCTTGTCAACATAGTTCCAAGACCACAAACTACCCACATCCAACACCTCAGAGTACGTAGAGCTACAAACCTTAGCAGAAGTAGAGAACCAACTATACAATAGAGAGCAACTTAAAAGACACATATACATATGAAAACAACCACCATCCAAAATAACACCCATACCCATTACAAAATCGATGCCAAGGAGACAGACATCCAAGATCGGAAACAGACTAATACCAGAGTCAATACAGTCGCACCCATAGAACCCATAAACAACACCAGTAGAAACGTTAATGTCGAAACCAAACCAGAGTAACCAGGTTGCATCGAGACCCAAAACATCACTGACCTTCTTCCTTGCCATTAATAGAACAAACTTGTCGAAGAACTGCACCAGCATCCGAACGCACGAGACCGCAGGCTAGGAGAGACTTAAGCCGACGGGCCAGCCTCGTCGTCAATATTCGCCACCAAAGGTGAATTAGCATCCTTGCCTTTGCCACCCGTATGAACCACCTAAGGATTATCAACTTTCTTAGACTGGGAAAGGTAAGAAAAACCCAACTTGGCCACAAGATCATCTAATTTCATATGAATCCATTTAGATTCCTCAGCATGCTCCTTACACAAATCTTGCAATTGAGTTGTCCTCAAAGAACCCGCTAGAATGTCCATTTGAGTTTTCGTTGCCTAGGCAAGAAGGGTTTTAGTTACCCAAAGCATCACAAAAAAATGATTATAGAGAGCGATACGACCCCGGGTATTACCAGGGTCGTGAATCCAGTCAGCCATGGTTGTAACCTCCGATGGAATTTCCTCCGCACCAACCCTACGCCACAGGGTGTCTTCCAAGTTTTCAACCACCCTCTGCACATTCTGAGGGAATTAACAACAAAAAAACAGAGCGGTAGTAGCCGCAGTCCACTGCTCATGACTAGGACTATACTAGCCATCAAACGCTCTTTCCTCATTCCCTGGCTCCACAGGATTACATCTACCTCTCCTAGTGGCATGCCCTCTCTGGGGCATAGTATTGATGCTCTTACGTAAACCCTTCCTCCCACTATTAGAATAAACACACTTCGACCCGAAAACAACAAAATGGATAGATTTACCACCTTTGCTCTCGATAACAGGAAAATCCCAATTTAAAGGAAATCCGCCTCCTGTGTTCATTAAAGCCATGACGTCCAACCATTTCTTATAATTATTCCAACTATCCTACAAAACCGTCATCTCCGCACTCCTCTGCTCCGAATGACCCATCATAACAGTAGAAGGCCGATCCCAAATAAGCGTCTCACGTGCCATACAGCGAAACCAGACCTTAGCAGATGGAGGGAGATCTACGGAGGGCTGATCCCTATCATAAATGAAACAAAAGGCTAATAACCACTTGTCCTTCCCACCCTGCATGAGGTACCATATGTCAATGCTCATTGGAAGCGGTGAGTCTCCTACCGTCTCCACATTGTGCCAAGCCACCCATGTCACTTTCGGCAATCATCAAACACTGTTAATGACATCAAACTGATGGAATGTCCAGAGCATCACTGTCCCACTCGTCAGTCTGGTTAAGAACCCCATGATTAGCTAGTGCATCCGCAAGCCCATTGGCCCTTCTCCTAACATGTTGGAAAGAGACAATGTTAAACAAGGTGATGAGTTGGCCAAGGCACGTCAACCTCCATGCAAGCCTCCATGACCTTGCTAGCTTCGTAGCCTGGGTCCCATGGGTAAGTTTAATAGCTGTTTGAATCAACATGTTAGAGTCACCCTCGATGATTAAACTACTCACACCATGATGCAATGCCATGCCTAACCCATGCAGCAATGCTTCACACTCAGAGACATTATTCGTTTCACGCTCCAGGTATCCAAAGTAGCAAAAACGAATCTTGCCATGATCATTCCGCAAAACACCTCCATACCCAGCTTTCCTAGGGTTCCCTTTAGATGCTCCATCAAAGTTTAGTTTAAGCCACCCTTTCAGTGGTGGAGACCAAGACATCAGGCTTTCAGGGGAACAACCACCAGCTAGGGACCGACCAATATAACGAGGGATTCCAACAATATCCCAGGTAAGCAAAATTTGTAGCTCATTAGCAGGAATTTTTAGATCCTGTTCATTCCATCTAGTTAATTTGAGAGTTTCGATAATATTATGATGAATACCCTCCCAAACCATCTTCCAGGACTTGATCTTATCACTAAAAATACGTTGATTCTGTTCCTTCCAGACTCCCCATACAAGAAAACTAGGGTAAAGTTGTCACAAACACGGTTAAGAAGTCTTCCTTGAAAGGGATCAACCGCCCAACTTTTAATAATGTTTTCAAGGGCATCTCTAACTCTATTAGACATATAGAATCTCGTAGCTCCTTCATCCCACAATGCAGAGGTAAAACAGTAGCCATCCAGCAGGTGCGCTGTAGTTTCTTCATTGATGCCACATAGACTGCAGCGAGAAGGTCCTTCAAAGCCCCGCTTGACAATGTTATCCCACGTTAAGATTTTCCTTTTCATAACCAGCCATAGGAAGAGAGTGACTTTGGGCCACAATTTCGCTTCCCACAAATGCTTCCAAGTATAGTCACCTTGTAGGCTCGTTGAGGTATTTAACAGGCTATAAGCTTCCTTTAACATGAACATTCCTTTAGGGTGGTGCCCCTAGCAAAGGATGTCTTTACCTATTTGCATTTTGATCATGCGAGTCGATAGAATATTGTAGATTTGCCCACCGATGTCAACCCCATAGGTTAATTTAATATTAATAAAAAAAATTATTTTATTATTTTATTTTATCAAATATAATTTTATTATTTTGATTTATTAAAATTTATAATTAATAAAATAAATTACTTAAAAGTAAATAAATTTGAAAATAAAAACATAAAATACATATTTCATTTATTATACATTTTTTATTTATATAATATATATAATTTCTTTAAAAGTATATAACATTAAACTTAGGATGATACAAAAATGCTATCCTATATACCAATAATTAAAATAATTAAAATAACAAATGCTACATAGTTCTACCTCAAAGAGTTCTAAGTCCAAAAATAATAATATCATGTAACAGATCACATATCTAACATAATATGAAAAACACAACACTAATACCAATTACTATAAGAAAACTATAACATGAGAAAAATACATTCATTGAGATCTAAACCTAGATGGACATTAACCTTCAAACAAAATTGTCTCCAAACACCACAAAATATATAACTATGGTGTTGTTGGCAGTGATTAATTACTTCACTGCCATAGTCTGAAAAGTCATTTACTGTCATGTTGAGTGGCTGCCAAAACTCTGAGGAGTCAACCACCACCACACAGTTTGATTATGTCATACTGTCAAAACTTTAAGAGGACAACACACCACATTTATTTCTGAAGATGTTGTTACAGCCTCTACCACATTCATCGAATGATTATTGGGGTTGAGTATTACATTGATTTTTGAAGAGTCATTCACTGACCTCTGGTTAGTTGTAAAAAGGAACAGCATGTCAGATTGCTTAAGCGAAGATATTGCTTAAGTGAAAATACTGTTGTAGCACATTAAAAGTTCACACGGACATTCACTAGTTATGTTGTAGCCTATCAAAGACCAGGAGGCATGGTGTATATATACATATGTAATTCTGAGATGAAAAAAACATGGAGAGGCATGGTGAAGAGTGTGAATTTTGATATGAATATGAAACAGACTTTTAGCTCTGTAATCTTGCTTCTATATTCCTCTCTGTCTTTATGAGTTTGTAAACTCATGGTTGAATGTTTAAATGATGCTTTTTGTTGTAGCATGATAATTTTCTGAATGTATATGATTGATTGTGGAAGTGTGAAATTAACTTGATTGCTGAACAGTTATGAACTCGGGGGTTATCAAAACATAGTTGAAACAATCAGCTGCAACAGTCTATAGATTACTGTTGGGTGAGCAATAGGCTGTTGTTAGCTATGACTGAGCTGAAGATTACAGTGAGTTGTTACTGTTAGCTGTGACTGTGCTAAATATTACAGTCTGTTGTCACTGTCAGCTGCGACTATCCTGTAGGTGAAATTGCTGAGTATAGAGATCTGTGTGTGTTGCTGAAGTAAGAGAAACACCCCTGTGCCTTCCCATAGGTGTTACAAAGAAACACAAAAATTTTAAAGTAAGAGCCGGTAAGTTAAGAGAACTACAAATAGGTTCACATAATATGGAAGCATGCTTGCTCAAAGATATCTCTTTGGTGCTTGGAGAATGATTCAAACTTTTGCTAGTTAGAGACGTTTGTAGGTATTCCTCTATTGCAGATCCCCGAACGTTAGAATAGAGTGAGTCTAACTCAAACTCTCCGTTGATGCCTGAAAGTATTTCTGTATGATTGGGTGGCTTGGTGAAGATAGGATCCTGCAAGGTCGATCCAGAAACCGTAGGAACGGCGGTTTCTGTAGGATTGGAAAGAACAAAACTTGAAGTAGGTTCTTGCAGCAATGAGGGGTTAGAGAGCGTCATTGCTAGATATTGTTTGATAAGAGGGAGCTAAGAGAGACCCAGAGTCTGCAATAGATGAACATACAGATGGAATCCTGGAAAGTGCTGCGAGATTAAACTCATTGTAGACGAAGACTCCGTCATTGGATTTGAATGCTCCGATGCACCGAAATGTTGTGATTCTCTTGCAAGAGTGCGGCAACGAGGGAGATGAGCATTTCCATCCATCTGCCATACAAGCAGCCTCTTTGTAAGCAGTCGCCGCCTTCTCTGTCGTATCTGTCAAATTCTGTGGAGGCAGAGCAACAACTGAAAACAGAGTATATTGAAAAGGCTGAAACAAAATAGGGGAGGATTCTCTATGGAGCTCTGCGGCTCTCAACATTCATCTATCGAACTAAAATGATGCCAAATACATTGTTACATATCGATGCCTCTTCACCCGAGGTGCATTAACTTCTATACCTAAACTATTAACTCTCGTACTATGGTAGGTTAATTCAAGCGATGTTGGCGGGAGGAATTATCTCCAACACTCCCCCATAATTCTGACCATAAACCAACTACTATCATCTAAAGCATACATGCAATACCTTCATGGGCTTTCAACAAAAAAAAACATTAATTCCTGCTGGTCTAAGTCTCAGCTAGCCTTACATTCATAGACCCAAAAATTGATTTACTTCGCTGTAGGATATGGAACATGTTTAGCTTTTTCTTCTTTCTACTCCACACTTTGAACTCAGCGTTCTTCTTCACCTTCTTCTTCATTTGCACCTTGTTCTTCATCTTTTTTTCAAGCTCCTTGGGCTTGATTCTTCCATCGATATCTATAAATTCTTCAATGACTTTATGCCTTGTGTCTTCATCTTCAATCTCTACTTTCAACATGCTTAGTTTGTATGTTGTGGGAATTTCAAGATCCCACATGCTGTTCACATCCTTTATTTTGTTTTCATCCTCTTCATTGGCATGCTGCCATGACATCAGCTAATAATAGTGCCTGATTTCTTCAGGAATCCATTTCATAAGAATGTCTTCAACTGGTTCAGCTTCATCCTCTGCATCTTCAATGCAGATTTCTTCATCCGTGGTGCTGCTAAGCACTCTTGGCATGTCAAAATGCCCATGATCACTGAGTTCAAATGCTTCATCTTTTACAGCTACATGGCTGCCTTCTTTTCCATTCATCTTTGCAGCTTCAATGCTGCCTTCTTCTTCATTCTTGGCATGCTCCAAGATGCCTTCTTCTTCTTTTTCAATCTCAGTACCTTCTATGCAATCTTCACAATCTTCACCATTCTCTGCTTCAAACAAGGATATTACATTGTCCAAAAATTCTTGAATAATTTCATTATCAGCATATTCATTTACATTTTCCTCAATTTCATGTTGATTTCTATATGCATTGCACATGCAAAAACATCTAAACTGTTAAGAAAAACTTCTTCCCTCATGGGCATGCTCTTCATGAGCTCATCTTCTTCTTCACATTTAGCCTTTATTGGTTGTCCTGCAACTACTTAAGTTGTTGATTCATCATTTTCTGTTGTTGCTGCTATGGCAGCTTCATCTTCAACATCTTCATCCACTTGTGGCTCTACATAGTGGGCTTCACTGTTCTCAAACTTATCTGGCTCTGCTTGGCTGACAGAGTCCTCGACCATTTCATACACACATTCAGCTGCTTCTTCAACTGCAGCTATGGCTACTTCATCTTGGGGTTCACTAATAGCTTGGCTATCTTATGCTTCAACTGCAGGCTTCTCTTCTGCTACTTCTTCAACAGGCTGTGACACTGTTGGCTGCTTGCACATGTCACTCCCCCTTTCACTGAATTCCTCTTCCAAGATTCTCCATGCTTCCTTGGAAGTCTTTGCTACTGCAATCTTGTGAAAAATACTTCCATCTACAACTTGTTGGATGAGATGTAAGGCTAAAGCATCTCTTGCTTCATCATTGTGGTCAATAAGTGTATCTACATAACGTAAATAAACCCACATTCTACTTGACCATAAATCGAAATTCTTCCCATTGAATGGTGGAGGTGATGGCAAACACACTCTACTCCACTCATCTCCATGCTTCCTTGCTTGTCTGATCATCATTCTTTTGCCCATTTCTTCTCTTCTTTGTTGTAGGCGTTCTGTGCTGGCACTTGTCTTCTTCTTGCAAGTCTCCTACTTGCTTCTCCTTCCCTATTGCCCCCTAAAAAAAATATAAATTTGCTTGCTGGCTGCAAGACCTGTCAATAACGCCCCCTTAATGCAAAACACTTCAACCGGGAAACACTTCCGCTTAGCAAATTACACCCTCTTTTTGAACACGTCCAGGCAGCTACAAATAAAGGCTTTTATACAGGTCTCTTCTCTACACGTAGACTCTGTTCTTTTCCTTCAGGAAGGGATTCGATTCTCTTATAGCAGTCAATGAGGAGGCTGAAATAATGACAAAGTCCACACCAAACAGTAGAAAAATGGGTGCAAGGTTCACAGAAGGGCCAAGTACTACATCAAAGGCACTGGAGTCTGCGAGCTTGAAATTGAAGAACCTGTTTAACTTAACAGTACTGCACACAGACTATGAGAATCAAAGGCAGGTTACTCCAAAAGCCAAAATGCAGAGCGAGATTGTACTTGGACAAAATATTTGTAGTGTCGATACTCAGGTATCCAATATTGATCAATTGAGATCTGCACTTGCTATGAATTTGAGCCATTTCAAGGACCTGACTGTACTCGGAACATGTGTCATGACACAAACTAATGGTAATCTGCTTGAGTCTGCTGTAGAAATGGCTGCAAATCGATTAAAAAAAAGGCCGTTTCAATGCTCGGAACCACAACTGGCCATGCTCGCTTCAAAAAAGCCCCACCGGGATCTTCAGTTCTGATTCCTAACCTTTGGCCCTCTTTCGAAACTGGGCGTGCAAATATGTCTTCTTCTTCTTCAGATGGAGTAGGCAGTAGCGGATGGATGTATTTCTTCTTTTAATCTCTTTCAGTCTACTACAACCCTTATCTTCTACACGACTGCTCTCACTCTGTAGGCTTGGGTCCCTAACAACTGCTGCAATGGTCAACATGATTAAGCTCCTGCTCTACTAACCTCCACAGGAGCATGTGCACCAATCTTCAGTTTTTTCTTTTCTTTACTGGACTCGATTTCCAGTTTCTTCGCATTGTCGCCATGGGCTTCATCCCTCTCCTCAGTTAGCATATATTCCTTGTGGCCCAGATACATAGGCCCTGTACACACTAGAGGGCGTGGCCCTAAATCTCTAGCAAGTGCCCTATCTGCACTTTCTTTCACCAAGATGAGCAGCTCTCACACCAAGCGGCTCCTTCAACGAGCGGCTAGTGGCTCTTTTCTTCACTCAGGCGGCTGACTAATGGCGGCTGCTCCACACTAGCAGCGCTGTCTAGATCACTGTGTGATCTGGTATTCTTCCAAGCTACTATGGCTGGGATTCACTTCAATGGAGACAGCTTCTCCTATGTGCCAGTGAATTCGGCTGGTTCAAGGCAGCTTCAAATGGATCGAGCAGCGGCAAGATCCCTTGCTCTGATACCATGTCAAATTCTGTGGAGGCGGAGCAACAACTAAAAACAGAGTATATTGAAAAGGCTGAAACAAAACAGGGGAGGATTCTCTATGGAGCTCTGCGGCTCTCTATCTAACTAAAATGATGCCAAATACATTGTTACATACCAATGCCTCTTCACCCGAGGTGCATTAACTTCTATACCTAAACTATTAACTCTTGTTCTGCAGTAGGTGAATTCAAGCGATGTTGGCGGGAGGAATTATCTCCAACAGTATCAAAGGTGCCCAGCAACAACTTTGCGCCCGTGCTTGGATTGCGAATCGCTGCTTCCCACTCACCACAACGCTTCTTTCTGACTCCTCTGTAACTGTTTGTTTATAGATTGATCGCCATGTTTTACCCTGATTTCTAGGGTTCAACAAAACATTTTATCAACGAGGGTTCACACTGAGTACTCGGAAATAAATAATTGGTGAGGGTGGTTTTGCTATGAATAATGATTGTTGTATGAAAATAATAAATGATATTTGGATGAATCAAACAACACAAGCATAAATGCTAGTTTTAATGACTAAAATTAAAAAATCACCTGGTGATGAAGCAAAAACCTTTAGGCTTTCGTATGTGGCCTTGCCAGAGTAACAGATAACCGATCCCTGGGATAGTACCATCCCTGTGGTCTAACGCTGCCTCTTTGTTCGTGTCTTTCTGGAGCTGGATTGGCTACCCACTGAACAATCTTCGCCGACGACGCCGGAAACGGGCTGCTGTTGCTGCTGAGCCTCTTGCTCTCCATCGAACAAGGTAATGAGAAGTTGGATAAATATTATTTGTCTTTATTATTACACAATTATTGTAAAACGAGTTAGTGGGATGGTGCGTATTAAAATAAAATGAAATAAAATATGAAATGTGAGATCACAATACCAATCCCCACTTTAAATATGGAGGTACCTGTAGAAGTTCCATTCACGCCTGTGTGTTATTATACCCGCTGAAGAGCTCAACAGTTAGTTCGAGGATTATCCAAGTTCCAAGGTGTTTGATATTCAGACGTCCGTGGGGTCGTTTCCATGCCTTTATATTTTTTATTCTTTTAATGGAAATTCTCTCTCACATCGGATTGTCCTCTTTTCGCAGGATTGTGCCTTCACAAACAATGGTGAAAGAACAAATTCGACGCTCCAAACTCTCCAATGCGATGTGAGACAGAATTTCCATTAAAATAATAAAAAATATAAAGTCGCAGAAACGACTCCACTGACATCTGAATATGGAACTTGGATAATCCTCGAGCTAACTGTTGAGCTCTTCAGCGGGTATAATAACACACAGGCCTGAATGGAACTTCTCCATGTACATCCCTATTTAAAGTGGGGATTGGTATTGTGATCTTACAGACCTGAATATTAAGTATTAAGTGAGTGTCACAAATTGCTTTCTTCTGGTTGTTGTCTACCACTAACTACGCCTTATTGAAACACTTGTCTCATCTTCCAATTTAGGAAAAACATCCAATTTAGGAAAAACATCTGTACTAATCCACCCCAAATTCTAAAATATAAACACATATAGGTATAATTATAAAGTTTGTTTTTAATGCATTTTCTTCCTTTTTTTTAAGTATAACAAGGGCTTCATTATAACAATATACTCATGAGGATAACAATCCATCTCACAACCACTAGGACTAGTGACTCTTTTTAAAAGTATATTATACCTAACTATCTATTAATGGTCAATCACTAACAACACTACTAACAACATTATTGCATAATGTTAACCATGGCTACTAAAAATATCAAATAACAAAAAATAATCCATTTTAAACAAGTTTAAATTTGGATTGTACCCCCCCAAAAAAGGGGATTCCCACCACAAAACCTAGAATAATTAGACCACTCCAAAAATAACAATACTTAGTGGTCCTTCTAATTAACCAATCAAACAAAAATAATTAAGATATAAATAAAATATATATACATCAAAATAAATCATATCAACCAAGAATATCATAGCTTAGAATATGGCATGTAATGTTATTAATGACTTAGAATCTTTAGTGTTATTAATGAATGTAGATTTATAGTGGTTGGGAGCATGGATTGTGATAATCTTCATCCAAGTTCAAATCTAGCTCTAGATATGTTATGATGGACATTGAAGATGAGATTATGGAGTTTTACATAATGAACATTGAAGATGAGATTATGGTGTTTTACATAGTAAATAAAAATTCCTACATAATATTATTATAATATTGTTTGTATTATAGAATTTTATGTTCTATATTATTTCCTCTTATTTTAAGTTGACATTGTCCAGCCATCTTGGAGTACATTAACCTAGTACCAATTTTGTTGGAATGATTTTTGATTAACCTACTACCAACTTTGTTGGAATGATTGTTTTTCGGTTTAGCCTATTTGATTAGTGACATTGGTATTAAAGCTATTATTGGTGGATCCTTTGGTCTTCTCTTGTTCAACAAATTATTCCTCTAAAATGCTATTATAATATATGGAGTGCTTCCCTCAATTACCAATTATGTTGGAGTGATTAGTGTATGTTATGAGTGAATTGGTTTTGTTGTCTACTTGGAATCTATGTGGGCATTTAAAGAAGGAGTCTGAGAAGGAATAGAGTGCCTATCTGTAAATTTTTTGGGTGTGAAGTAAACTCTCCAACAAATCTTTGAATTTTTTTAGTCCTTTTTCCTCTTGGTCGACAATTGTCTACAACTATTTTTTATGGTTGACGAGCCTAGTTTGACAATTATTATACTGAGTAGCAACTAAGCTAATATCAAGATACATAGTAATCTCTTGATAAAAGGATGTTGAGATCCAAAATGGGGAGCAATCAAGTTAGATCCAAAATGGGGAGCAATGATGAGGAGGAACATATTTTGATAGTTTAGTGGGAAAGATGGGAGGTTGCTTGTGGTGTGTGATGATCATAGGTTGCTTGAGTTAGAACGAAAAGTTGCACACACTTACAGAGGGATTCAATAAGAAAGTTTCCTTGATGAGAGATGTTCAAATTTTGATTTGGCCAATGAATAAAAAAGAAAATGGAAGGTCCCTATAGTGAGGATATAGGGATTAAAGGGAGAGTTATATTTGGTGAAATGTGTAAATTGGTATGGAATACGTTCATAAGAAAGTCAACTAACATGGGGGGATGGGCTACATTGCATGGAATCCTGTGTCTTTTAAATTAGGGATAATAGAAAATATGACATCACATTTCATTGACGCAAATAAGGATAGAATAACTACATTTACCTAGAACTAAATGGATATGGGAGGGGATGGTGGTTGATAAACATAGCAAAAACCTTGACAGTTGCAATTGAGAACAAATTGTTTTGACTATCATTGTCCATAATTAGCTAAAATGTATGATCTTTAGTTTGGTAGTTGTAAAGAAAAACCATTGTACGGGTTAAAAGAGTTCCTTAGAAAAACATAAGTACTATGTTTGGATTTGGTTAACTAGCATTCTCCACATCAATAACATACTTAGAGGGATTCAAAAATATTATTTTATGTAATATTATTTAATACAAATATTCACCCACACATGTGTCACTCTCTCTTGAGAGTGCACATACTTCCCACATTTTAATCCTAGATGTTTCGTGATGCTAGGATTCCAATCCCTATTTTAGTGGGTACAGATGGAGTTGACTAGTGAATGAATCGTAGTCTATCTTTTGCTCCATATTTAATTATTTCCCATTATTTAATTATAAATAATCATCTCATGCAAAAATAAGCTAATGCAATACTATTTGTCAAATATGTAATTATATTTCATGCGCGATTAATCTAATGCAATACTATATGTCAGATACATAATTATAAATAGTTATTTCATGTAAAAATACTCTAATGCAATACTATATGCCAAATACATAGGTGTCCATTTATCAACTTTCTTTATTCATCTAGGTACCACATCGTCGGGTCCTTCTGACAACACTTTGTTTCCTTAATCGTCTAGGTACCACATTGTCGGGTCTTTCTGATAACACTTTCTTTCCTTAATTATCTAGGTACCACATCGTCGGGCCCTTCCAACAATAAATTCTCATTTTACTGTTGTGATGGGATTCCATGTAGTGATTTAGGAACCGTTACCATAAATCATCCTGCTACACTCTATGTGAGACTAATGGCACTGATGAGTAAGTTTGTTTTTACTGTGCACCCCTCAACCTCGTATGTGACCAATCCGTTATGGTATCCCCCTACGACTTCACGCTTCCTCGAGTAAAGCTGAAAGGGATTTACAAACTCATGTGTGGATGCTATCGGGATTCGACACTATCATCGTACCCCTGTGTGTTTTCCCCATCTTCTATGACCCCCTTTCCATTCTGTCGTGATTCAGTCAGTAAACCATCTTACATGTCATTGTACACATACTTAGAGCACACATATCAATATTACTGCTAAAAAACATCATATCATAATTCACTTTATTCATTCGCTAATCATTAAGCAAACATATATATTTTTCCATTGGATTCATATCATAATCACCCGCATAATTTCATTTCCATAATTCAGACTAACTACTACATTCATCATAAGATTTTACATGTGCTAATCAATCAGCAAAATCACAAATATCCATAATTGTCATTAAATCCATCATTAGAAACATATTCGTTTGTCACATACATCGCTAGTCAGTCGACAATTTTATTCTTAATCAGCATATATGCAGTCATTTATCTTAGTTTCTTTAGCTGGGTCACTTGCCAATAAGTGTCATCAATATCGATAGTCATAGTGAGTTTGAGGGGCATCACATACACCCCCTCTTATTAAAACTTCCTCCTAAAGTTAATTTTTGTTCTCGTACTTTCGATGCTAGGATTTACTTTAATTTCCTATTCTCATCTTCTTGTCACTCTCTTCTATTTTTCTCAAAAAATCATGGCCATAAGCACTAGTGCTTCTAATCATTAGTGTTCTCGATCATCTAGTATGATTCCAATACATCCTCAGGAACTCAATTGTAATTTTGCGTAATGAAAATCTAATAATACCTTCATATTTATCAGTACCAACTTAGATTTCCTATACCTCATAGTCATCTACGAAGATCTAAGATATCCAAATTAGCTACAAGCTATAGTACATCAATAGCCACCCAATAGTTATCGAATCATCATTATAACAAAACCAAGCAAGAATTCAAATCTATTTGGTTATCCTTCCCTCCAAGACGAGAAGGTAAACATCATAAAATATTCAGTCAAATATAGATGGGTAAGATATAATCATGGTTTTAATATGTCAAGAGAGACCCTCAAATATTCCAAAACCAGATCCCATAAGACTACTTCCAAAAACCTTTAAATGTTTTAATAATGTTGGTTCTCAATTTGATAGGATTCGAGGCATCAAAACTTAGTGACTCAATCGAATGTATTAAAATTTATCTCTTATTCTTTTCATCAGTATCATCATGTCCAGGTTAATGAGATTATTACATCCTCACCTCATTTCATCCTTTCTGTTGTCACAAGATTACTTCAAGAGACTCATCAAGTCGTACTATGTGTGTTTTCTCAACCTCATCAAGTTCTATCTTGGGCTAGTCATATTTTCGTCAAGGTTTGACCATGTCCTGAGGTTAGCTTCATTGAGTTCATTTAATTATGTTAATCATCTTCGTACTTTGTTTTACTAAAATCGTCTTCACTTGGCCCTTTCGATAAACTTTCCCAATTGAGAATTCTTCTTTTACTGTCGTCAAAGTCATGTCGAGTTTGTACTTTTTTCGTTATTTTTAACAACATTGTCATGCTAAAAAATTTAGTTTCATTCATCTTAGTTCCTCATGTTAGTAACATTGATATCATGTTTTCCAATTTCTAAGTTCGTTTCACCCCCTTGACAATCTGTTAAAATCTCGTCAATCATAGTATCTTGGTGTCTTACAATTTAAAATTTATCAATTTTTCGTCATTTAGTAAATCCACCAATTATATCTGACTAGTTGTTTTCTCATCATGGCTATGTAGGAAAAGTTTAAAATATCTCCGGTCTTTGTTCCTTTTTCCAGGTACAATTTCCTTGAATTTCAAATTTATGTTATAGATACAATCTCTATCCAACAATTTATTTTCTTAGAGTCAAGAGTTCTAACAAAAGGTAGGTCATCTCTCTTCTATTCATTTTATCAATATAATAACAGTTGATAACAAAATTCTATTTCTTCTTTTCTACCATCATATAATTATAAATTTTCATAACTAAGAATATAACTAAATTGTACTTTTCATAACTAAGAAATATAATGTAGCAACCCCAGATTTGCAACCCTAAGTTTCCTATTCACATCTCCGTGTGGACAATCTTCACCCAACACCTAATCAAATATAGCCAGTTCTTCCTAAGAAATTTTCTCAATGAATCAACAAACTCAATAACCTTATCCTTATCGTCGCAATTTCCCTTTTTATTGCTTTCCTCTTAATAACACTCCTTATTTGGAAGGTCTTCTCTTTCCACTATCATAAATGCCATCCTAACAATTTTGATTACTCTATTTATTATCAACTTTCTTCACACACAATATATATATATAGAGAGAGAGAGAAAGATTCCAAAATGTAAATCACTCATTGCTATGAAATTTAAGGGTTTGCATCTTTACTATATATTACATCTTACATTTCTTTGCAACGGAAATTGAAATCTTCCATATCAAACTCTTTCCATTCAAGAAAACTATATATATATCCTTTCTATAAATCCTAAAAGCATTAACTATATTTCAACATAAGAAATTGAATTCTCAATTCCAATTTCTTCCTATTCTACAATTATATATAACTATCATATATTTAAAACAATATCTAAATTTCAAAAAATAAGAATTAATATTCCAAATTCAATTCTTCCTCATATATCTTTTATATAGAGAGAGAGGTCGAAAAATATTTTAAATATGCTTCTCTTTCTTTTGTACAGACGGTATGAACAAATATTCAATTGAATGTCCACATGTACATTCATAAGAATTGAGAAGACTATTCAAAATTTTCATAACAATCAACATTTCAATATAACAATTTACACTTCAATATACATATAAATTTTATAACAATCTACACTTCAAGGTACATATATCAATATACATATATACGTGCAGATGCTTAGCTTTCCTTTAAAAAAATACAACATATGGGAAACATATAGACCAGGTAATGTAATCATTTATACCTACGTTAATCTCCTTCATCAGCCATAAATATGATATATCTATGCCGCTTATATACATAGGAGAATTATACCTATATAAGGGAAAGGGTATTATTACTTTTAAATTCTTTCACTTGTAAGGTTCCAACCCTTATATTTTAACATATGGATTATAATCAAGATAGGGGTTGGTAAACTAATGTACAAGATCCCAATTCAAATTTTATATGTCCTTATTATCTCTAACCATAAGGAATTAGGTAACTAGCACTTATTGTTCTCACTTAAGATTCACTACCTTACTTAGTTACTAGGTAGAAATCTAATTCAAATGCAACATATAATAGGTTACTTCTTCTCTTCTTATCCTTAAGCATCATGTGAATATAATACAAGAAAACATAATATATTATCATGTGAAGAAGTGACAAATCTGTTTCTAACCAAAATTCAATTCTAAAATAGATTTTCTATACATCCTAAGCCTAAATATTGCTCACATTTTCAAGATCATAATGTATCTTCCCAATAACTACAAATGATAACCCCCTCTCATAAGTAACCTATTAAAATTATATAATAAAATGGTTAGATACTCAATTATTATATTTTCCAATGTTCTTGAGTACACTCTTTTTGTCCTATACTCACAACGTTTTCCTATGTTGGAATGATCATAAATACAACTTAATTGTTTTAATACCCTCTAGTATTTTATCTACACATCATAATACTACCATATATTTTTCAAATAAAGAATAGAATGTTCATTCCCATTGTATTCTACTCAATAATTATGTAAGACCTTATATATTAACTATAATCACTTTAGTTCTATTAATCATTAGAACAATTTCTTCAATCTTTTTTTATCCTTCATATTTACAAAATCAAGCTTGAAGGAAATGATGACTTTATAATAAGACATAAACATTACATAATATTTAACACATTTAACAATGATTATTGTAATTCGATAAGACATACAATGATTACAATATGGGCTCAACAAGAGCAATATGTCACTTACAAGAATTGAACTTGAGTGGGGAGGGTAACAACATTCCTCCCAACCATCGAAGCTACAATCCATAAACATGCACAAATTAAAATCATTACAATATGGGCTCAACAAGAGCAATATGTCACTTACAAGAATTCAACCTGGATGGAGAGGATAACAACATTCCTCCCAACCACCCAAACTACAACCCATGGACATATATATATATATTGACAACAAAATCACCAAGCCCTTTTCAATGCATACAAAGGTTATACAGATTGAAATATTAAATATATAAACATATCATTCATATAGATCGATGCGGTGGAATTCAGATCAAACATCTAGTATAAACGACGACAGAAATTACGGGCCCTTTCATTGCATATAAAAATTACACAGGAAGAAACTTTCCAATTACAATTTAATATTTTTAAGGAAACTTTCTAGTTACAAATTGATATTTTTACGATCTACCTCGGTCCTTGGTTGAAATGGCTCGTATCTAGGTCTCCTTTTATATATATATATTAAAATAACAGCAAGTTCACCAAGCCCCAAAAGTCATACAGAGTGAAATATTAAACATAAAATTTATATAAAACAATACAGTGGATTTCAGGCCAATCATCCGGCAGAAATGACAGTGGGAACTATGGGTCCTTCCAATGCGTATATATAAAAAGATTTACACAGAAATAAATTTAAAATATGCAAACTTAAAATTTAGTATCTACACCAATAGCTGGGTGAGACGGTTCGTGGATCGATCCTCAGCGATATATACAATTTACACAGAGAGAATTATTAATAAGTAGCTGGGTGAGACGGTTCGTGGATCGATCCTCAGCGATATATACAATTTACACGGAGAGAATTATTAATAAGTTGAGGTCAGCATCTATTGCCGGTGGAGATGGATCGTCGGTCGATCTCCCTGGATGTATATGGAACTTTACACAGAAGTGATTTTTCCATATATAAATAAACAAGTTGAAGATTTGTATCGATCGCTGGATGCAAGGGGTCACAGATCGATCTTCTTGGGGAGCATACCCATTTATACTACTTCAGCAATGTTCGGACCACTCCAAATTGCACAGAAAGGAAAAATTTACGGCCATATAAAAAAAATTCTTATAGATATAAAATCAACGCTATTGAACAACGATAGTGATAGATCTACAGATCTCTCATGTTGTTATAACAGGAGTAGTCTCGGGTTGCCTTCAGTATATATTTATTCGCACAGAATAAAATTTAGGCCAAAATAAAAACAGTTTATAGATCCATGATCAGACGCTATTAACCAGTGATAGTTGTAGATGTTCCCAAGGGTTTGGTCCGAACATTGCTCGGACCATTTATATCACTTCAGCAATGTTCGGACCACTAGTTTATAGATCCATGAAATTTTTTAATTTGTTTTCGGCCCTGAAGGGAGGCTGTCGCATCCTGCGATGATGTCGCACCTTGGCTGAGGACAACCTGCAACGACCATTGCAAGTTTGCTTGAAGAAAAAGTGCTACTATGTCAGTTAGTAAAGTGTGACGATCAGTTTAACAGCTATCATACTCCATGGCAACCCTGAACATGAAGCCGATCTCAGATCCAATGCTGAATGGCCAGATCTCGTAGCAGATCTAGTTTTTAAAGCAAAATATTGATGACGCCGAGCCAAAATATTGGACAACATTCCAGCTTTGATTGAAGCAGATCGAGTCTTGCAGAGATTGATCCAAGAGAAACCCTGTGTAGAAAAGGGTGGAGAAGATCTGGAGTTTCTATCTAGTTTCTGAGAAGATCTGAAGTTTGAAGGACCACTAATATTGAAGAAAACCAAGAAGATCGAAGATGGTGCAATAAGAGCTACTAGAAGAAATTGAAGAGGTAAGAAATCTGTTAATTTCAATAGGTTCATGGAAAACCTTTGATGGCGACAATTATGATTTATGGTCATTAAAAATTAGGGATCTGTTAAGGTCACAAGATCTGTGGCATTTTGTAGTTGAAGAGGACCGTAGTGATCTAGAATCATTTCAAAATTGGATAGAGTATCAAAAGGAAAGAAGGCCAGTTATTGCCTTAAGTATCATATAAAATGGTATAGACTATTCCATCTTTCATAACATTTCAGATGCTTCTACTCCCAAAGAAGCTTGGGATATATTGAAAGCAGAGTTCAGTGAAGAAGAACCTGATGTAGAAGAAGATGAAGTGGAGTTCAGTGAAGAAGAACCTGAAATCGAAGAAGATGAAGCAGAGTTCAGTGAAGAGAAACCAGAAGAAGATGAAGTAGAGTTCAATGAAGAAGAACCAGTTGACTTTGAAAGCCATGCAAAGCACCAGGAATCCCACAGTGAAGTGGAAGACAGCCAAGAAGACTATGTTTATGTAAGCTCAACAAAGCTTGTTGATCTAGCTCTGTTTGTTGATGACAATGAAAACAAACCTCTATTTGCTGATGACAGTGAAAACAAACCTGTCAATGCAGTCGTCCCCAGTGATGTGAGTGATAGTCTCTCAGAAAAAGAGACAGTTGATAGCAGCATAGAAGTTGCAGTAGCCAGTTCATCAAAGAACCAGAAAACCAGAAGTTTGAGGGAGCTATATGAGCAGCCTCCCATTATTGATGAGCAGTATGAGTATGCTCTATTTCCCCATTAGCCCACAATTTTTGAGGAAGCAGTGAAGGATGCACATTGTGTACAAGCTGCAACAGTTAATGAGAATGATGATGTAGCTGCCATTGAAACAAAAGATGAGGAAGATGAAGAACAAGGAGATGAGGAACACAAAGAAGTGAAATCTCTCCAAGAAGAGCTGAGATATATTAATATTTTTCCTGACAAAAATTCTAAGTATGTAGGTAAAATGGACAGCAACATACAGTATGTTGAAACAGAAGAAGAAGAAGACTTGCACTATGTTCCAGGACCAATGAAAAGCAATAACACTATTTATTGTGCAGAAGAAAAAGAAGATGTTGAAGAACACCTACTTAGCATCAAGTTCAAGAAGACAAAGAAGAAGAAGTCCAAGTACACATCAAGGAAGAAAGTAAAGCTTAAGTTTATTTGAATGCAATGTATGCCTAGCTTAGACATAGACCAACAGGCACACTGCCTAAGTGTTGACTCATTGATAGTGCTGACCACACCATCCCACTTGAGATTAAGAGGGTGTGTTAAGAGTTGTAATCTCAATGGCCTAAGTTGGTTAGTTAGTTGAGTCAATGGTCCTAAGTTTGTTTACTAGGTCATTTGTTGACCCATGGTTTACATTGGCCCATAGTACTAACCTGTGGTTTTGGTGTTATGAGAAACTATATATATGTGTGGTTAATAATGAGAAGGAAATCAATATGCCCGTTAATGTTTCTGCTCTATTTTGTGTCTCTGCAAACTTTATCAAGCCCTACAAAGACATCTCTAGTACTTGATACATATATATATTATTCACATGGAAGGAATGGATTACAGGTGTATATAAAAGGATGCACGGAGCTATAATAATCAGACAGAGTTTAAATATCAGTCAATAGATTACCATACTCAGAACTCAACATGATTTATGATGCTACAAGGTTATACCTCTAGACACTCACTAGGATACACATTTATAAACACGAATATGTTTTTATTTTAGAACAGAATCGATCTCCACCTAAAAATGGGAATAAAATTTCACTTTAATATAATACTTAGTCAGTAAACGGAACTAATATTAGAGAAAAGGAAAAAAAATAAAAAAATCCCTACCTTTCTGGTCTTTTCTCAACTTCAACCTGGTTGAAGATGTCAACTAGAATGGAAAATAAATAAAAAAATATCGAAGTTTCTTACTACAAACCCCCTTTGGATAAACCGTCGAGAAACAATAATTTTCAGCTTAAATCAATCAACATCTAGATTCCCTGATCTATAATTCCAAAACATCTATAAAAACTATTAATGGACTCCCAAAGCTCTCATTAAGAAGGCCAAAAAAAAAACATAAAATATCCCTGCAAATGAAGCAAAATAAACCAGGACATCTCAAAACTCAATGATTAATAATTTAATAAATTTCTTATCCTACCGAACATATATCTTGGCATATTTAAGCATGCATGTTGAATCTATCATTTATCACTGAAAATAAGAAATTTAAAAGAGACATGACGAACTAATGTTTTCAGATGTTGCGCCTTCGGTGATTGATTTGCAGTGACCCACACCAGATATGTGTCAAGTCTCTGGTAGAATTTATGAGTGAAGTATCCCCAACAGAGATCCTTCGTGCACCATCTCGAGTGGAGTCTACGCATGAGAATTGTCAGTTTTGTTGATGTGGTTCTTGGTAAGCTAACTCATATCTAAGCATTGATATGCGCAGAGTTCGGTGGTGAGGTCGGTGTTGATACCTCTGATTTGATCAGTTTGGTAAAAGGAGTTTTAGGAGCAAGGGTAATATAAAAGTCGTTTCACTACAGATTGAAACTATTTTGCAGATTTGCAGAGTTTTAGATCTAACTCCATTCTCCAGATCGAAACTGATTGACGGATCGGTAGAGTTTATATCTAACTCCATTTTGCAGATCGATACTATTAACGGATTTGCTTATTTTTGTTGGTCGATGAAGCCAAATTAAGGCACTGACTTGTCTTCTTGACTTTTCAGTGCCTAGCTCTGATACAAGCATTGTTTCAACTACCTAGCCGCATGAATTTAATAATGAATAATCTAGAAATCCATCGATCCTATAATTAATAACTTATGTTGAATTTTTGGTTTTAGATGCTTCTCGATGAAGCCATGGTTATCTTCTTATCTGGAAAATTCGAGAGGCCTCAGGAAAAATCTGCACTTTGTAATTTTTGCATATATATATCTGTGGTGAAGTGTATAGAACGCTGAAGAAAATAAAAACTTTGTTTTATGCCCAATTATGAGTTTTTCTGTGCATATGTGTCTGCATTTTTGTGTGTATACTCTGTTCTGAATTTCAGATCTATTGTTATCGATTCATTTTAAAATTTCAGATCTGTTGTTAGCTTCTGTAATCTACATTATTGGTGCAAGGTTTTTCAACGTGAAGGAAGGATTTTGCATTGCCTGTACAAGAGCAGTAAAGGGAGAACAGATCATAATGCTATAGGTGAAGGAGCAGAGATAGAGGTTATTGCAAGGACGGAGGCTATTTTTCCCAACAACTGGTATCAGAGCAGGTTCTGGAAGCTGCAACATGGAGGTCACTGCCATGAGTGACATGGAGAAGTTGAATGGGGCCAATTTTGCTCTTTGGAAAGCACAGATGGAGGACATACTAATTCTAAAGGACCAGTACTTGCCAATTGAGGGAGCAGCAAGTAAGCCTTCAGCAATGACAGTTGAAGAGTGGAACAAGCTTGACAGGAAGGTCATTGCCACAATTAGGCAGTACTTAGCAAAGAATGTCTACTTCAATGTGGCTAGGGAGAAGACAATAGAGACTCTATGGAAGAAGCTACATGATTTGTATGAGAAAAACAAAGCTTCAAACAAGGTGTTCTTGATGAATAAGTTGTATAACCTCAAGATGAGGGACGGTGCTTTAGTTGCAGAGCACTTAAATGAATTCAACATAATTACCAACCAGCTTGCCTCCATCAAAATTATCTTGGATGATGAAATCAGAGCCATCCTACTTATGTGCTCCATGCCAGACAACTAGGATAATTTGATTGTTTCCATGAGCACTTCAACTCCTGCAGGGACCTTGAAGTTTGATGATGTTAGCAACAATTTAATGAATGGGGAGCTGCAATGGAAATCAGTGACAAAAAACCATGGAGGAGAAGCTCTAAGCCTAACTGATCGTGGCAGGGAAATGGATCGAGGTAGACATGGGTGTTCAAAATCCAGGGGCAGATCAAAATCAAGAAAAGGAAGACTCACTTGCTTTCATTGTGGAAAACTAGGACACGTGGAGAAGGAGTGCTGGTTTTGGAAGAGAGAGCAGAAGGAGCAAAAATTGAGCAACACAAACCAAAGGTCAGCCAACATAAATGAAGGTGAGACCACTGTAGTTGTTTTAGATGGTGATGTCTTATTTACTGTTTCAGTAGAAGATGCATGCTTATATACTTCTGGTAGTAGCATAGATTGGATCCTTGACTCCAGGGAATCCCACCATGTAACTCCATGTAAGAACAATTTTGTTGCATATGAAAGTGGTGATTATGGTAGAGTGCACTTGGGAAACAATCACTACCGCAACATTGTTGGAGTGGGAGATGTCCGAATCCAATCAAAGGATGGCCATGATATCTTGTTGAAACAAGTCAGGCATGTCCTAGAAATGCACATGAGCCTGATCTCAGTAGGACAATTGGATGATGAAGGTTGCTCCACAACCTTTTGCAAAACCGGTTGGAAAATTTGTAAAGGGGCATTGATCATGGCTAAAGGACCCAAGACAGGAACGTTGTACACATTAAGAGCAACAAAAAGGAAATCATATGTCGTTGTTGTTGCAAAAGAAGGAAGCTCGCCAGATCTATGGCATAAGCGCTTGGGTCACATGAGCGAGAAGGGCCTAAAAATTCTTGTTGACAAAAATCTTCTTCCAAGTTTGAAATCCTATGAACTTGACCTTTGTGAGCATTGCATATATGGTAGGCATGGCGGAGTGTCATTTATGAGAAGAGGCCATGAAAGGAAATCAAATCTCTTAGAATTGGTACACTCTGATGTGTTTGGTCCAGTGAATGTGAAGTCCTGAGGAGGAGCCTCATATTTTGTCGCATTCATAGATGATGCATCTAAGAAGGTTTGGACCTACCCCATGAAAAGAAAAGATGAGGTATTTGAAACATTTCAGAAATTTCATGTTAGTGTTGAAAGAGAAACTAACAAGTTGCTCAAATCTTTAAGGATAGACAATGGTGGAGAGTATTGCTCCAATGCATTCAAGGGATATGGTAACAGTATTGGCATAAAGCATGAGAAGAATGTCCCTGGAACTCCTCAACGGAATGGCACTGCAGAAAGGATGAACCGCATCATCATGGATAAGGTGAGGAGCATGCTGTCAAATTCTGGGTTGGAGAAGCATTTTTGCGCAGAAGCAGTAAGAACAACTTGTTACCTCATCAACCGATCACCTACAATAGCCGTGGACGGTGGCATTCCTGAAGAAGTTTGGACTCGGAAGAAGGTAAACTATTCTCACCTTAAAATTTTTGGATGTGAAGCATTTGTACACATTCCCAAAGTGCAAAGAACTAAGTTAGACAATAAATCAATGAAATCTATTTCCTTGGGATATGCGGATGGTGAGTTTGGTTACCGTTTATGGGATCCAATTAAATGTAAAGTTATTAGAAGCATGGATGTCATATTTAATGAATTAGAGATGTTTAAGAAGCCTATAGGTGATATGGAGGTCAAGAAAATTACTGACAAGCTTGTAGAACAACAAGAAAATATCCCACCATTGCAAGATGAGCAACATGTAGAAAATGGAGGATAGAAAGCACGAAATGATGGACAACAAGTCAACAATTATGGACAACAAGAAGAAGGAACTTTGCAGTAGCCATTGCAAGAGGTCCAGGTGGAAAACATACCACCACAATTGGTTCATAGGTATTCTAGACCTCATAACCCTTCACAATAGTATTCACCGTCAAACTATGTTTTGTTAACTGATGAAGGTGAACCAAATTGGTTTTAGGAAGCTTGTGATGTTGAGCATAGAAAGGATTGGAAGAAAGCTATGCAGGAAGAAATGGACTCCTTGTTGGAAAATAAAACTCGGGAGTTAGTGAAGCTTCCAAAAGGAAGAAAAGCCCTTCAAAATAAGTGGGTATACAGGATCAAGCAGGAAGGTGAAGGAAAGAAGGAAAGGTACAAGGCAAGGTTGTTGGTGAAAGGATTTTCCCAAATAGAAGGTATTGACTTCAATGAAATTTTTTCACCTGTTGTTAAAATTTCAACCATTAGAGTTATTCTTGGTCTTGTTGCTACTTTATAATTGGAGTGTGAACAGTTAGATGTGAAGATGGCCTTCCTCCATGGAGAACTCGAGGAGGAAATTTATATGGAGCAACCGGAAGGATTCCAAGTAAAAGGAAAAGAGAACTTGGTTTGTAGGTTGAAGAAGAGTCTCTATGGGCTCAAACAAGCACCTCGTCGGCTTTACTCGTGCTTGTAAAACGATGAGGAAAGGATTGTCTTGGCATTATTTTATTCCTTTTTCGGACTAAGACGATTAATTCATGAAAACAGACCTTTGGATTTATCTTTAAGCTCTTTTAAGCTTTCCCTCGTTACGATAAGATCGTCAAGTGCACTTGTCTCTTTCACACTTGTAAAAGTATTTGAAAGGTCATCTATTCGGTGGTAGGTTATCCCTTTTTCCAACCATTTAGACTATTTACGAGAAAGGTATACCTCGGTCAATATTTGACTGGGAGAGTTCCTCCAGATACTATTTTGTACTTTTCGGTCTGGGGACTAACTTTTACGAAAAATTCAATCCTGGAGTCTTCTTTAAGTTATTTCAGACTCTCTAAACATGAAAAACTGCCGATTTTTCCTTCTTTGGACTCGTAAGATCAAACATTAAAGGATCCTTATGGAGCTGAACCTCTCCTTCCTTGGGTTCATAAAACATACAAGGACGGACTCACTTAAACGTGAGCTATACCGAGCATCTGTTATCCTCTTCAAGCTCGTTAAACAACAAAAAGGTACTCATCAGTTATGATGGGGGGAAATTGGGGAATAACCTGAGTTTATCTTTTTCGGCAGCTTGTGAGTCGTCACCTTTGAACAAGAAATGTATCTACACCTTGTCTTCTTTGGGTATTTAGTCTCTCTGTTGATTCATAACTACTGTCATGAGTCATCCTCTCCGCTTTGATTCTACTTGCCATGTGGTTGTTTCTCCTAATTAATCCATGTTTCTAGGCTCTGTCTCATGCCGTTCCATGTTCAAAGGATCAGTGTCACCTTGAGTCAACCTTTTTATAGTTATGTCAACCCTCCAATGATGTTTCAATATGTACTTCTTTGATCCATTTCTCCACACCTCTTTCCTATATCGATTTCATGTCGATGATGTGGGCTTCATCATGGCCCTCCTTCAACGAGTAAGTTCCTGTCGACGTCAACTCACTATCAAAGAATTAGACTTAGGAACCAACAATAGTACCTTGGTACCTGCATGCCTCAATGGCAGGTTTCCTCGTATTCGACAGTAGATTTCCATCATTTCCCTTTGATCGAATAATCCCTTGAATGTTCGACTTCAAGACTCTTTATTCACATTCGTTGGGATGTACTAGAGATACCTTGCGAATCATTTTCATTATTGATGATCACCCTCGTACTTGTTAACGACTTACATCGTTGCTTGGTAATCAAGTAGTCTCTTCCATGTTTGACTTCAACCCCTTGTAATCACATGGACAGATTCGTATCACTTCGGGATTGGGTAGAAGAACGTAGACGCTCTTGATGTTTCTTTCACATCCAGGTTGCGATGGCGATTATTGAGTAGGTCCCCACATCAACATCATGTTGGTGACCTCGTTTATGTGCTATCACACAGATCCACTATTGTATTGGTCGTGGTTGTGTCATTTTCGTCTCATGGATCTACGATTGTTCATAATAGCCATGATTTGTATCCAGTATATATCATATCAATTCTCTCATGGATCTACAATGTATTGGTCAGAAACAATGCTTTGAGTCAGTTTTTCTAAGCATGGGTATTCCCGCCTCGGTGGTATTTGACATCTTCTTTCCTTGCAGCTCTTATCCAACCTCCTTGATACTCTCTCTGTGAAACTTATTAGTAAATTGTTTCGGCCATCAGTTTCTTCTGACCTCACACTTTAGGGGGCATCTGTTATACCTCAAAGTTCCACATTGAACCTTCGTGTCATATCTTCATGTCGTAACATCATGCGACACTTTACGACACTACCTCTTAACGAGTGTTGAACCTTGTTGATCCCCTCCTTAGCCTCATCTGAAGTCTTTGGAGACAAATCCAACTTGCCCTTATCGAATGACAATTCATTGAACCACTTTCCACCTCATCCAACCATATTTTTCCATGATTTTTGCAGCTTGCAAGTATTGCAACACGCAAAAATTCCTTGTTTTTGTGTTTTGCATACCTGCAGGGGCGCGAAAATTCCCATATTTTTGCGTTATGCTCAGTTCAAAGGGCGCGAAAATTACCCTAACTAAATTTTGGCTTGGAATTTGGATCTTACTCTCCGAGATATTTTCTTGGGATTGAAGCTCCTTTCGATCCTAACTTACCCTCCTCGTTTATCCTAGCTCAATCTCTTAATCCTCTAATCACTCATCTAGATCCACCTTCCTCTCCAAGTGGTTGGCCTCCCAAACCCTATAAGAAAGAGGCCATCCATGAGCCAAGGGGAGGACTATTGAGGCATCAAACTTATGATCCTAGAGCATTTGCAGAGATACCTTGAGGAGGAGCTTGAAAGAAAGGTTTATTGCTTGGACATCAAGGGTAACTACATCTTGATCTTCTTGAGTTCTTATCAATATAACTTAGCCTATTCGCCTATGTGTATCTTTCATATATTTAAATACATGATGTGATTTATGTAAAGTAGATCTTAACTTTGACATCTAGTATTTGGAAGTATGATTGCGTGTCATACTCAAACAGGTTCAAGTCTTGGAGATCAAGCTGAAGCTGGAGCAAGGACAATCAACAGGTTCGAGGTGACTTTTGTCATGATCTCCATTTCCAATGTTCAGAAGTTGATGGTAATGTGTTAGATCTAAGAGAATAGATAACTATTTTTTTTTATTCTGTCCTACATTGAACTTATAGGTGTTTGGTTTAGTCTTTGAGTAAGTCTAATTATCCGTAGGAAAGATTTACTTCTACAATTGAAAAGGGAACAATTTAGAGTAATTTTAACACAAGAATATTGTTATTGCATGGCCAAAGAGGGTTATCAGGGTGATGGAAATCCTTATGTATTTCTCAAGCCTTTAAACAATGTTTGAGACATTTTGATCCATGTTTGGGATGCTACAGATACAGTGATTGTAGATGACTCGAAATAAAAACATGTTTGTAAAGAGGAAGGGAACTGTATTATAACAAAAATGTATACTTGCCAAGATGTCAATGACACATTCTTGTTAGGTCAATTATGGCCTTGCTTGTTGCACCTGAATGGCGTAAGTGATGTGAGGCCAATTGTGAATAAAATGAAAGTATTTTGTTAAATAATACACTTAAATGTTTGTTTGTACTAGTATGTTCAATTTCATTGTGATTGTAATACTTGTAAAGTGTCCAGTTTGGTTTTTGAAAAAGCAAAATCAGAGTTTGAAAGTGTTAAGATATGTTTTCAAAATTTCAAATTTAAGTATTGGAAGTTCAAAAGTAGCCTTCCAAAAGGGAAAAATCAGGTTTTTAAAGTGCCATTATGATATTTATCATGTCTGAAAAGCACAAAAACCAATTTCAAAAGTGGCGATATCAAAAGAAAAAGTATGCTTTTGGAACCTGGAATTGACACTTTTGGAACCGGTTTTGGCACTTTTGGAACCGGTTTTAGCATTTTTGGAACCGGATTTGGCACTTTTGGAACCAAGATTTGGCGCTTTTGGAACCGGATTTGGCACTTTTCGAACCAGATTTGGCACTTTTGGAACCGGTTTTAGCACTTTTAAAACCAGATTTGGCACTTTTGGAACCGGATTTGGCACTTTTGGAACCAACTTTTGATTCATTTTAGGGTTTAGAAAGGTTGTTTTTGACCCGTATTGACGGTGACTTGGACTAGAATATGTCCAAGTTCAATGAAATTGGCGTTAAATGGATGTGACATTCCTTTCAGTCCCGAGCTTCAAGTCTCCTCACAAGACCATGTCGAAACCCCCAATTCCAAAGACTTGGATACATAGTGCCATGGAATCATGGATATCCCTGCGAAGTCATACATGGTGCTTTGAAACATTTTTCATGGCTTTGTATGCCTCAATGATTTATTTAGGTCCAAATGCATGGTCTTTTTTCCTCAAATGTCATTCCTAAGGCCTTGAGACACATACATATTTCTCAAACCCACCTAATTGCACCAACATCCCTAATCATAAGCCATTGGAACACTCAAGAAGCCATGCGTGGTTGGTTGTGGAAACCTTTTTAGTCTTTGGTGGCTAGAAGACTTCTTTAAGGCCCAGGGTTTTGGTATCCTCCACTAAGCATGTCCAAGGCCCCAAGGCCCCACGACATAAATATAGAACATCATGAATACCATTGACAAAGTCATGTGTTGTGCTTTGAAGCATTTTTCATGGATCTAAATGCCTTAATGCTTTCTTTAAAGATAAATTCAAAGTATTCTTCCCTAGAGCATCATCCTAAAGGCCCCAAGACATGTACATACTACTTAAAAATATTAAATGGCACTAATATCCCCAATCATAGAGCAATGATACCCTCAAGATGTCACACATGGTTGGTGGATGAAATATTCTTATCCTTGGATGGCTAGAAGATTCATTTAGGTCCATAGGATCAAATCTCCTCCCTTTACTATGTCCAAGTTCCTAAGGCCCTAAGACATAGATACATATTTCCGCATATATCCCTCTGAGGTAATGCATGGTTCCTCGAGGAATTTCTCATGGATTTGTATGCCTCAATGGTTTATTTAGGGCCAAATGCATGGTATTCTTCCCTGGAAAACCATTTCCAAGGACCTAAGACATGTAGATGCTAATTTCAAAACCATATAATGGCACTTCCATCCTCAATCACAAGACAATGATACATCAAGAGGCCATGTGTAGTTGGTGGAGGTAACCTTCTTATCCCTAGATGGATATAACATTCCTTTAAGGCCCAAGTCTTAGATCTCCTTCATTGACTATGTCCAATGCCCTAAGTCCCCAAGACTTGGATACATCGCACAATGGATACCCCTGTAAAGTCTTGTTTGGTGCTTTTAGACATTGTTCATGGCCTTGGATGTATAAATGGTTTCTTTATGGAAAAAGGCATGGTATTCTTCCATAAAACATCATTCCCAAAGCCTTCATCAGGCTTATACATATTGCTCAAAACCACTTCATGGTATCAACATCCTTAATCATAAGGCAATGATACCATTAAGAGGTCATTTGTGGTTAGTGGAGGAAATCATCATAGCTCTTTCTGGATATAATATTCCATTAGGGCCCAAGGTTCAGGTCTCTCTCTCTCTGAATATCTCTCTAAACTGGCTATGGGTTATAAGTTTTAAGGGTTGGATGTTTGTTGATAGAGTTTAGGGTTGATGAGAATTAGAGGTTATAAGGGTTAGGGGTTAATTTTTATTTGAATAGAAACCTTAGAGGTTAGGATTAGGTGGTTAGGATTATAGAGGTTAAGGGATATATATCTTTATGTGTTAGTATTTAGGAGCTTTAGGGGCTATACTTGTTTAGGATTATAGTGGGCCAAGAGTTATAATGGTTAGTTGTACTAGGGACTAGGGATTCCAATGGCTAGGGACTAATGATCAAGGGTTTGGGGATTGAGATCTAGGGGTCATGGATTTATGGTTACAAGGATGAATATTTATATGTACATGAGGATAATGCGAGTTAATGTTTTTGTGTAATAATATATCTCCTAACCCTTGTGGTGAAGGAGAGAAGAGAGGGGTGAAGGAGGGAGGAGGGATTGGGTAAAGTGGAAGAGAGGGGGGGATTGGGTAGATAGGAAGAGAGGGGGGTTGGGGTTATAGAGAGCGAGGGAGGTTTTAGGGAGAGATAGATAAAAATCAAGGTGTAAAAAGGAACGTGTGCGCGCAGCATCGCATGCACGCATCTAGATGTGCGCGCATAGAAATGCGTGTGCGCCTCTACGCGTGCACACAGCTACGCATGTGTAAATTTGCGCACACATGTGTTTGGATTCTTTTTTTTTTGTTTGCTTGCAGGTTTGGTATTAGCTTCACATTTCCAAACCTTGAGGCTCAGTCTGAGTTATGGCAGAACACACCAATTTCTATAACTTCATGTCTTTCACACTTAGTTTCGCATATGCTCCACTTGTGCACTATTGAGGAAATTGCACACACTTGTCGAGCTCTGTGTGCAGATTCTAACTATATATTTTTTCAATAGATTTGTCATTTTTTTCTATTTTTAATTGATTTTTAACTGCACTCTTGTCAATTTGTAAAACACATAGGTTGTTTATTTGGGCTATAAATTTTGATTGGCTTACATATTTCGAAAACGAAAAAGAACCCACAAAAGAGTACAAGAATACCTACAAGCTAAAAAACAAATTGATTGATTATGTTGAGACCATGATATGGTTGACCAACACTCAACCATGTCATTTTAAGGCTTCACGGACTTTTGTAATTAAAAAAAAATTAACTTTTGAAATTTTGGAAAAATAGCCCTACACAAGATCCGTCTGTTGCCTACACCTCTACATATTTTTGTCCTCATAATTTAACAATTTACATAACAAACCGGTGGACCAACACAAACATATGCATTATGTTTTACAGAAAAAAAAATAACATACCAATCTTAAAATAATGACATTTTGGGGCGGTTATACCACTTTTCCATAAATAAAATTTATATATTCCGGAAGGTGATCCGATTTTCTACGTTTCATATTTTTACACCTAATTCTAAAAAGTTTTGTAGGTACCTCTAATAATTCATTTTAATGATAAGATTTATGTTTTTCCAGCATGCCATTGCAACTAACGTGTCATAAATGAGTATCAATACCTTGCACCAGCCCATATTTGAATTAAAAAGAATCTTTCTGTATGGTTGTTTTAAATGGATCTCATTTCATAAATTTATGATGGACCGGTGGCGGCATTCTTCCAAAGTTTTGTATTTTCTTATGGATGATATTATGAGAGAATAATAAGTATATATGTATTAGATGAATCTAATATAATTATGCATGTAACCGATATAGAATTCAGAGTTAGAATCTTTGTATAAATTACTGAGCAATGTGCAAATCTCCTAAAAAGTTTTGTTCTAGGATGCGAACTATTTTTTTTATCCTCTTCTTTTTTGTCCCTTAGTAGCCTCCAATAAAACATTTCCTCGTTAGCCTCCTTTGATGATTTTTTTCTTTTGTCTAGTTCTTCATCCCCTAGTTAATGATTTTTTTTTAACAGTGCATCCCTCACGTTTGGTCCAGGCATGAGTTTCTTGAAAACTTTCAAGGATGACTCATATTCATCTGCAGCGATTTTTCTTTCCTCCTGAGTAATAATATTTGTAGCAGCACGAAAATCAAGTGAGGTATTTTTTTTATTTGTTTTACGAAACTCTGCATGAGGTTGAACAAATTATGCACATAAACTCTGCGTAAGAAAGGAAGGATCGAAAAAAAAACGATTGAGATCCGGCGGAGACTTTCTCTTTCTCCCTTGATTTTACTGTGTTATTTGTTTCGGTGTTGTAGCGTGAGTTCATTGCAATTCATTTATATTCTTTTATTTTATTACTCCAGACCCAATGGTTTGGGTTAAGAATGGTTTGGGTTATCATATTGTGGGAGTAGTGAGGAAACAAAGAGTCTTTTAAGAACGTTTATTTGATGGAGATACCAATGTTTCCATACTTGGCAATTTCAGCGAGTAGATCCTCCCCAGTAGATTTTCCAACACCGGTGATATTGCTTAGGATCAATTGATCTGGTAGTTAACGAATGATGCCACGTTCACTTCCAATTGAGTTAGATACGTGGCGGTCAGTTTCCTCATTTGACGTACATCTAAATGGTTATATGCTAATTTTTTTTTTTACATCTATATATATACATTCTCCCAACCATAAGCAAAACATTGTTAAAACCAGTTGATAAGTTCCTTCTTAAAAATATGATAACCGATAGTAGTCATAGTTATAGGAGAACTAAATGCCTTATAGAAGAGGATCGATTTATGGGGTAGGTGACTATTTTGCATATTTAAATAAAGATGTTGAATCTTTGTTAAATTCATAATCGATCCCATCCATGTTCAATAATATAAATCTTAATTGCACCCATTTTTAGTTATATTTATAGATCATAATGTGATGCATGATTTGCCTATGCTATGGAAAGTAAGATGGTAGTGTTGCCAAGAATCATGTGTTTATAAATGTATAAATAACTCACATCGAGCCGCTTAGCGAATTTATGAGTATTGAAATGTTAAAATTTGTATACTTTCAATAATAATACGAGTAGGACATAAATACCCTCAATATCCTTATGAGATGCATAAATGTTATAAAATTAGAGGTAAAGTGAAAAGTAGGTATGTGCTAAATTTTATTAAAAAACATGTATGTGCTAAACTTTATTTTACTCTATGTAGGGGATGGCTTATAACTTTTTAGGTAATCATAAGTGTGGATATTTGTTTACATATATATATATATATCTGTGTGTGTGAGAGGATGTATCTGGGGTAGAGAAGAAAATGATATATAGTTTGGTAATTTTTATGTCAGGATTTATAAATTTTTACTTACATGATGGCATGTGAAGAAGAGACCTTAGCATTGATCAAGGAAATTTCAAGCTAGACGAGTTGTAGTTCCTATTAAAACAAATATTAGTGAAATTATGGCGTTGTTACATTGTGGTATTAGAGCTTAGGTTACGACACTTGTCCTTATGGTGTCCACCAGGTGTTATGTGAAAAACTAATTTTGTTTACATGTTCTTCTTCTTTCGTGCATCAAAATTTTTGTGTCACTAAACTACAGTAAGATATGGATGGAAAACGATCCCCCACTCCACATGTATGTGTTGAAATTAATGATGAGAATAACAATGTGAATAACGAGATTTTACAAACAATAAGGGATTTACAAGTCGAATTAATGAACTTTAATACTAAACATGAGAGCGTACTGAAAACCCAGGAAGACTTAAATGAAGCATTACTATATAAATTGAATGAGATAATTGATGAAAAAAATAAAAAGAAACGTAAACGAGAAAACTCATCTTCTGATTGCCCCTCTTCTGACGAAAGCCCTATATCTAGTGAATTGGAAGATTCTAGTAATATCTCTAGGGTTCGACGAAGGAAGAAGAGAAACTATAAAGATGAAATAATAAGAGAATTTAAAAAAAGAAAGCCTCCAACTTTTGACGATGAAGTAAAAAATGGAGAAGTAGATGAGACTTGGCTCTCTAGGATGAACATGTACTTTACTATGTACAATTATTCCAACTCTATGAAAGGAAAAATGGCCATCTTCAATCTAGTCAGAAAGGCTGATTTGGTGGCAAGACTTAAAAAGAACAAAAATAAATAATGATAGAAAAGTAAGTTGGAACTTGTTTAAAAAGGAACTTAAAAGGGAATACCTCTCGGAGTATTACTATGAGCGGAAAGAAAAGGAGTTTTATGAGCTAAGACTGGGATCAATGTTTATGCATGACTTATGTACGAAATTTTTATCCTTGTTAAGATATGTGCCTTACCTAGATGAAGAAAAATCTAAAATTCAAATATTTCTAGGTTGCTTACCTAACTTTTATAAAGACAAACTAGAGTTTAATGAACCAAAAAATTCGTATGAAGCAATGAGGAAGGCCAAATTAACATATGATCAATGTAAGAGTAAGAATGAAAATCCTTATAACTTCAAGAAAAGAGATGGAAGTAATTTTAAGAGAAGAGAATTCAAACCTTTTAATAAACATAAAAGTTTCTAGAGAAATACCTTTAAGGATAAACAACAAACAATAAGAATTGATTATAAACAACGAATGAGAAATGTTGAGTATAAAGATAATCTTTTTAATAAAAATAAAGAAGAAATAAAAAGAGAACCTTTGCAGTGTTGGGGATGTGGGGAGATTCATTTCTATCGATATTGTCCTCATAACGAGGATAATCGGAATATTCACATTGTCCAAGAAGCAACCACAGTTGGAGAGGTTGCCCAGAACATACCGTAGATTACCGCCGCTTTGGGAAATCATCAATCAGATTATCAACTTTCCATGATCAATGTAGATGATAAGATATTTGACAAACCTATTTCTATATTAATTGATTCTTGATCTACTTTAAGTTATATTTCTCCCAAGCTGGTAGATTGAAGTAAAATAGAAAAAAATGATTTCAAAAATACGTGGTTAGTACAATTAGCCACAGGGACAAAGAAAAGTAACAATCTTTATTTCTAATTGTGAACTTCATATGCAAAATTTGATTAGAAAAGTAGATTTGAATATTTTTCCATTAGGATCGTATGATGTATTAGTTGGCATGGATTGGCTAGAAAAACATAGAGTTGTACTAAATTGCTTTGAAAAAACTTTTAATTGTATTGATGAAAATGGTGAAAGTAAAATGGTTAGAGGGATTCCAAAAAAGGTTCTTACTAGAAAAATATCTTCTTTGCAATTGAAAAAGTGTGCTAGGAAAGGATGTAGGTTGTTTGCTGTATACATCACCGAAACTAATGATGATAAACCAAAGCCTAGTTTAGAGGTTTTTCCTCTTTTAAATGAATTTAATGATGTTTTTCTAGAAGAGATACTTGGACTACCTCCGAAGAGGGATATTGACTTTACCATTGATTTGGTACCAGGATCGGTACCCGCATCGAAGGCTTCTTATCGAATGAACATGCCTGAGTTGGTAGAATTAAAATTTGAATTGCAAGAATTAATAGATAAGGAATATATAAGACCGAGTGTGTCTCCATGGGGAGAAACAGTCTTGTCTGTTAAAAATAAAGATGGCATGCTAAGGATTTGCATTGATTACAGACAATTAAATAAAATGACAATTAAGAATAGATACTGTCTCCCCCGCATCGATGACATGTTTGATCAAGTACATGGATTAGCGGTATTCTCTAAAATTGCCTTAAGGTATGAGTAACATCAAGTAAGAAGTAAGGACGAGGATGTTCATAAAATGACATTCAGAACAAGTTACGGGCATTACGAGTTATTGGTTGTACCATTTGGCTTGACCAATGCTCCAGCCATGCTTAGGTGTTTGATTAATAGCATCCTCCATAAATACTTAGATAAGTTTGTAATAGTGTTTATTGATGACATCTTAATATATTCTAAAAATGAAGAAGAACATAAAGAACACTTAAAGTTAGTCTTACAAAACCTAAGATAATATAAACTATATGGAAAGTTTGGTAAATGTGACTTCTTCCAAGATAAGATTCAATACCTAGGCCATGTAATATCTAAGGAAGGAATTTCTGTAGACCCAGATAAAATCAAGTCAATTATTGATTGGCCATTTCCCAAGGATGTAATAGAGATTCGATCCTTTATGGGGATCATGGGTTACTACCGTAGGTTCATTGAGGGGTTATCCAGGATTGCTTACCTGTTAAATTCACCTCAAAAGAAAGGAACTAAATTCATATGGTCCAATAAATGTCAAGAAACCTTTGAAAAAATTAAACACTTACTGACCACCGCACCTATTCTAAGAATAACATATACGTACAAGGTCTTCGTTGTATGTACAGATGCCTGCTTAGAAGGGTTAGGTGGTGTGCTATTGCAAGAGGATTATGTAATATGAGTCACGAAAACTTAAACAACATGAACGTAACTATGCGAAACATGACTTAATACTAGCTGCCATAAAACGTGCATTAAGGATGTGGAGACACTACTAAATAGGAAGAAAATTCACTTTAATATCCAATAATAGAAGCTTAAAATACTTATATGATCAACAAAGTTTAAATTCTTGTCAAGCAAGTTGGTTATCCTTCTTGAGCAAGTATGATTTTTAAATAAAACACATTAAAGGAAAAGAGAACAAGGTGGAGGATTCTCTGAGTAGGAATTCCATTCCACTTTGTTTGATTGATTTTAGTAGTTATAAGACAAACGTTTAAGATCCGATAAAGGATGCATGAAGTGATATAAACTTTTGAAACCCACAGTTAATTCGATAATGCCCACAATTTCTTGAAAACCCGCATGTTTGATAAATAATGAATAATAGATGATGTATAAATTACAATGAGTGGCATGCTTAAATATTGCTTGGGCATCACTTATTGAGGAGTCACAACTCCTCATTGAATTACATTTAATATTTAATTATAATTATTTATTATTTAATGTATATATATTTATTATTATTTTTATGTTCGTAACATTGCCCTTCCCTTTAAGAAAAGCTTTGTCCTCAAAGCTAAGTTTATTGATGTCGTCTTTTATTCTAGCTCTATGTCGAACTAATGATTTGATACATGCAATTTGAATAATGACCACTACTTCATTTTGTTTCTTTTGTTTTGGAATCCACATTAAGTAGGTACTTGGTGAAGTTTCGTTGAATTTTTTTTTGCTTGCATGGTTGTTGCTTTTAACTTCTTTTGTCACTAATTGAAAAGACTTGATAGACTTGACAATAGAATTTTTTTTTGTGATGTCATTCCCAACACATTCTATGTCAGTTCCTTTGAAGGGAATCCTTGTACTTATAATGTTCACATGAGAACCAATCTCATCTTGTATATGATTAACTTTATAGATGTTCTTTATAATGATCTCCGGGGTGACAAATGTTCTTCGAGCATCTATTATTGTGACATTCTTGTCGATGCATTGATCCTTGCTGTTGTCAGTAATACTAGCATGATTTTTATCACAATCTTAGTCACACTCATCTTCATCTTTGTCACTGCCATTGTCTTCATCACTAGGGTATTCTATATCCATGTCTTTCCTATTATCTTCATTGATACTTTTACTCTCATCTTGATGGAATGAGTATGCAACATCGATATAAACCTTGGAGCTCTCAAAAGTTGTAATTTCAGGCTCCTTATTGCAGCAATCATCTCTTGTACTCTTTTTTGCTTGTGATGATTCATGAAGTTGTTCTTCTCGAGATGGTAGGATATTTCTATTTTGATGACCTTCATTGATTTTACTCTCCTTTTTATTTTCTTCTTTACATAGTTGTTCATTTCGAGCGTGGCATCTTTTTATTCTTCCGTCTATAGTTTTAGAAATATTTCCCATTATTTCTTCTTTAATTTTCCTTATTTCTTCATCCAAGTTGGCATGCCTATCATGTCTTGAAGACATTTGTGTCTACTAATATCTACAATTTTTGGGTATTAATAAATAATATTATTTTTAATAAAGTTATGATTAATAATATTTAATGTTAATAATTTTTATTTTAAAAATAATGAGACTTTTATAATACTAATTTTTACTATTATTATAAAAAATTAATTATTTTTTAAATTAGGGTTTTTGAAACCCCTAGAGCTGATCCGTTGGAGTAGTGGGAAATGGCGTTGTCGAATGGAGTGTTGACGAGAAGGCTGGTGGTCGATCGGACGGAGAGGAGAGATGGAGGAGATGGAGGGATGGATAGCAGGGGAAGGCATGACGAGAAGGTGGTGGCGTAGAGGAACGCAGGAGAAATCAAAGGAGTGGGTGGGGGCTCGCGAGTGAGGAACGTGGGATGCGCAGGTGTAAGCAGGCGGATGTGGTGGATGGGAGATGGATGGGAAGGCGGGAAGGAAGAAGGAGGACATGAAGGGATGTGGCTGGAGGCGGAAGGAGGTCGGAGGACAGTAGCGCGAAGGTGGCGTGTGCAGGTGGTGGTGTGGGGATTTGGATGGGGTGCATACGTGAAGGAGTGCAGAGGGGGAGGAGCAGGAGTAGAGGGAGGTGGGAGGAGAAGTGTGCGAGAGAGAGAGGGCGTGGAGGTGAGTGGAGAAAAGGGTAAGCTGGAGAGACCTAGGTGGGGAGGGATGAGGCGTAGGACACAACAATGAGAGGATGAGGCAGAGATATGGGGAGTGCATGCAGGAGAACGGGATGGACGTGCAGGAGGATAGGATGAAGAGATTGGGGATGGAGTGAAGTGGACGTGGAGATGGATGGTGGGGGGTGTGGAAAATGAGGATAGTGGGTGTAGGAAGGGAAGATGGGTGAGGAAAGAGATGGAGTGCAGCGAAGGAGTATACGGTGGAAGCCAAACATGGCTCTGATACCACATGAAGTGATATAAACTTCTTAAACCCACAAATAATTCTATAACTCCCATGAATTCTTGAAAAGCTACATATTTGATAATTAATGAATAATAGATGATGTATAAATTACAATGAGTGCCCTACTTAAATATTGCTTGGGAATCACTTATTGAGGAGTCACAACTCCTCATCGAATTACATTTAATATTTAATTATTATTTAATGTATATATATTTATTATTATTTTTATGTTCGTAACAATGCAACTACCCATGATGAAGAATAATTAAAAATTAAAGAACAACTAGAAAATGATGTAAATGGAAACGAATTCTCATCTTATTCCATAAGCTCAGAAGACTTATTAGTCTATAAGAATCGGTTATGCATACCTAATTCGGAAGAAGTTAAACAACTAATCATGAATGAGTTGCATAACAAACCATATTGCGCATACCCGGGATATCAAAAGATGATAACAAAACTAAGAAAAAGTTATTATTGGCCTAATATGAAGAACACTGTTGCAAATTACCTAGCTAGATGCATTGAATGTCAAGAATTAAAAACAGAACATCAACGTCATGTCGAGTTACTTCAACCCTTACCTATCCCAGAATGGAAATGGGAGATAATAAGTATGGACTTTATAATAGGATTACCTAAAACGAATAAACAACATGACTCTATAATGGTAGTCGTTGATAAGTTAAGTAAAGTTGCACATTTCATACTTGTGAAATATACCTTTAAAGCCATTAACATAGATGATATTTTTATGAAAGAAATATTATGTTTGCATGGTATTCTGACAGTTGTGATTTCTGATAGAGATGCAAAATTTATAAGTAACTTTTGGAAATCCTTGTTTAAAGGTCTAGATACACAGTTGAATTTTAGTACTGCTTATCATCCTCAAACAGATGGGTAGACTGAAAGAACCAATCAAGTGTTAGAATATATGTTGCGAAGGTATGTAATGGATAAACTGGGTAAATGAGAAGATTAATTGCATTTAGTAGAATTTGCTTATAATAATGGGTATCCGGCTTCATTAAACATGAGTCCATTTGAAGTCTTTTATGGTAGAAAATGCCACACTCTCGTGTCTTGCGATAATCCTGTTGACACTATTGTTCTAGGACATGATATGTTAAAGGAGATGGAACAACTGGTGAAAGAGGTGCAACAAAACTTAAAAGTTTCCCAAGATTGGCAGAAGAGTTATGCAGGTTTAAAAAGAACTCCAAGAGAGTTCAACATCGATGATCATGTATATCTAAAGGTAAAGTCGAAAAAGAGTGCCTTGAGCTTGGGAAGGTGTTCCAAGCTGTAACCCAGGTATTGTGGACCTTTCAAAGTATTAGCTAAGATAGGGCCAGTAGCCTATCATCTTGCACTTCCCCCTAATATAAAAGTGCATGATGTATTTCATGTTTCATTATTAAAAATATATATATACATGATGCTACTCATGTAATTGATTGGAATGTGATTCAGGAAGAGCCCGAGGGCGAGTTCCAGACTAAACCTTTTTGCATCCTAGATAGGAAGGAACGCATGCTACAAAATCAAGCCATCGTTCAAATAAAAGTGCAATGGAATCACTTCGTCCCTGAAGAGGCAACTTCGGAAATGGAGGATAAAATGCGGGTAGCATATCCCTCCATGTTCCAAAATGAGCGACAGAGCTCAGAATAAAGAACACCAAGGATGGTGTTAAAAATAAGGAGGGGAGAAATGTGATACCCCCAAAAACATTATTATTTTTATTTAATAATTTGACAATTATTTTTTTATGTAAGAGTTATTAAAAAACTCAAAAAGACAAACTGATACTTTGCACAACAACTATATATATATATATATAATAAAAGGGCACTTGGAGAGTTCAAATAAATGAGGGGACACCATCATGGGACAGGAGAACATGTGTAAGCAAGCTAGGGAGATCTTTACCAATCAAATCCAATCTAGAACTCAACAACCAGACAAGATCATAAATCATAGGGATTTATGGATTGATTGGAGATTTGATTAGGATGGCGTAAGACCATGGAAAAACTATATATAATAGTGTAGTGAGATAGCATGGGAATCCATGTTGTGCATAGAGGAACAGGTTGAGTGTTCTCTCTAGTCATAAGTCCATCATTACTTGTTACGGACTTTAGGAGAGAGAGTGTCGCGTGGACGTGATTGCTTGACATTCTAGTGCATGGTGGTGATCCAGTTCGGGGGTCGAGCTAAGAAAACAATCGAGTTGCTCTATCCTATGGGTTGGAGGAGCTGATTCTCCAACCATTGAGTTTCATTATTCAAGTATAGTATGTATATTTGGATTAAAAAGAATTTTCCTCTATGGTTGTTTTAATAAAAAAATTTGTTCTTCGCTGCGAACTATTTTTTTTATCCTCTTCTTAGTTGTCCCTTAGTAGACTCTGATAAAATCTTTCCTGGTCATCCTCCATTGATGATTCTTTTTATTTGTCCAGTTCTTCATCCCCCTTGCCCATGAATGTTTTTTGAACAGTGCATCCCTCACCTTTGGTCCAGGCATGAGTTTCTTGAAAACTTTCAAGAATAACTCGAATTCATCTACAATGATTTTGCTTTCCTCCTGAGTGTTACTATTTGTAGCAGCAATAGGAGATGCGAGTGGAAACCATCTGACATTTTTTCCTGGATTCTGTTGATTCCCTCATTATCCTTTGAATCCTAGGCCTCTTCCATAAGAAACCAGTGTACTTTAAATGCAATCCTAAGGGACTTAGTGCATGTGTTGATAACAAACTCGTCGAGCGAAGGGCTCGGCTTGTGCACGAGCATGTAACAAATCTGAAAGAGGTAGCTATCAATCCCGGAGCGGGGTAAAGTATACATTTTGTTGCAAATATAGTCTCTGACTCCTAGATGTTCATGTTTGTGCAAATAGCTAACTGCAATCGACTCGCAGAAAAATAACCGGATGAGCTAGTCGTTATCTCCTGTCCCATTCACATTTCGTGTAATGTTGTCGGGAAAATCATCTGATTCTTCCCTCCCTAATTTGAGAAGCTGCACCATGATAGAACTATTTCGTTCTCTCCTCTCCTTTCAAGCCTCCTTAACGAAAGGATCCAAAAGAGTGGCGGCCTCTTGGATAATGGTAATGTTGTCCCCTTCTCTATCCACTCCCACCATGTCCATCTATACAACAACCCTGCTCTGAAATTTTCCTGATTCTCTGTTAAATCTTTGGTCGCAGAGTATACTTCTTTGTTGATAAATGTCTTTTATTTCTATAGGATTGTATGGATTATATTGGGCGTTCGAACCGTATGTTATAGGTTCAAATATTGTGTATGATTTGGAAATATGGCTCTTTATTTTTTATAAAACAATCATGTGTAGAGTAATGGTATACCAGTACGGTTAAGCACAAACATCAAGTGAGAAATAAAATCTCTTTTTGAATCAATTTGAGAAAGGTTCGTTTTTTCCTTTGTTTTACGAAACTCTTCCTGAGGTTGAACAAATTCTGCACTTAGTGTAACTCTATATAAACTCTGCGGAAGAAAGGAAGGATTGAAAAAAAAAACGATTGAGATCCGACAGAGACTTTCTCTTTTTCCCTTGTTTTTACTTTGTTATTTTTTCTGGTGTTTTAGCATGAGTTCCTTGCTCTTCATTTATATTATTTTCTTTTATTACTACAGACCCAGTGGTTTGGGTTAATAATCTGATCGATTCGATCTCTTTCCAATACTGATACTGTGGGAGTAGTGAGGAAACAATGAGTCTTGTAAGAACATTGATTTGATGGAGATACCAATGTTTTCATACTTGGAAGTTTCAACGAGTAGATCTGCCCCAGTATATTTTCCAACATCGGTGATATCGCTCAAGATCAATCGATCTGGTAGTTAACAGATGACGCCACTTGCCCTTACAATTGAGTTAGATATGTGGCGATCAGTTTCCTCATTTGACTTACAAATAATTGGTTATACGTTATTTCTTCTATATATATATATATATATATTCTCCCAACCATAAGCAGAACATTGTTAAAACCAGTTGATAAGTTTCTGCTTAAAAATACGATAATCAATGGTAGTTGTAACTATAGGAGAACTAAATTCCTTATAGCAAGAGGATCGGTTTATGGGGTAGGCGATTGTTTCGCATATTTAAATAAATATGTTGAATCTTTGTTGAATTCCTAATCGATCCCATCCATGTTCAATAATATAAATCTTAATTGCATCGATTTGTAGTTATATATATAGATCATATATGTGACAAATGATTTACCTATTTGTAGCTATATATATAGATCATATATGTGACAAATGATTTACCTATGCTATGGAAAGTAAGATGGTAGTGTCGCCAAGAATGATGTGTTTATAAATGTATAAAGAACTCACATCGAGCAACTTAGCGAATTTAGGAGTATTGAAAAGTTAAAATTAGTATACTTTCAATAATATACTAGTAGTACATCAAGACCCTCAAGATCCTTATGAGATGCATAAAGGTTATAAAGTTAGAGGTAAAAGTATGTATCTGCTAAATTTTATTTAAATGAAAAAAAAACATGTATGTGCTAAACTTTATTTTACTCTATGTGTTGACGCATGATCAATTTTATGTTGTTAGAAGGAAAAGAGGGAAAATCAAAGGATAGAGGTTTAAAATGGGACTTAAAGCTGTCAACAAAAGCTAATTAGAATTTCTATATCTAGTTGAGCATATAAGAAAATTGACAAGGTTTCTAAATTTGGCCAACATGCTACATTGGGCAGACAAAGCATTGGAAAATCCCTAAAATGATTAGTGAACCTCTAAGATAGTACAATGGATAAAAAGATAGCGGACCTCCAAACACTAAAGGAAGCAAGATGCTAAAGTTTGGCACAGATCGATGGTGAAAGAATGAAGTGCGCAAAATCAACGGTGGATAATAGTAGGAGAAAAAGCGAAAGGAGCGCTAAAATGGGACAGGTTTGAAGTAAATTAGTGATCAAAATTGAAATGCAAATAGATCAATGGTGGATAAATATTTCTGTGCCCGCAACTAGCTTGGAGAAAGGAAAGGGCGAGCGACAACGAAATATATACCGCCTGCCACGTGTTTGATGGGAGTTCATTTCGCGAACGAAAAAGTGGTTATGGAAAACCACAATTAGCGATCCCGAAACCACTTTAGGTGATACTCCATGATGAGATCGACGACGTAGATGAAAAGGGTGACAAGATCAATGGTTAAGATTCATTTGTTAATTCTAAAAGAGATATCATAAATGGAAAAGGTCACAGGAAATGAGTCATATGTCTTCTTGTACATGACGAAGGAACATGTTTGCATCAGTGGGAGTCGAGTCAAGATATACCTTTCAACTGTTGTATCCGAGGTAGGTCACGAATTTCTAACCACTTATTGTTCTTTAAAATGGAAAAAGAAGAAGAAATAGAGGCACACGTTAAAGAGTTTAGTAACTTGGAAGAAATCTTCAAAGATAGGGATGGAGATGTTTTCGGTACAGTATTTTCCTTTGGTTCAGTACGAAATGTAAAAAATAAGTTAAAGGTATTATATGAACATGGAATTGATTTGCATGGTGTACAAAAATCCCCTTTTCATCATTTTTGCCCAGATCAAACCCTAAATTTCCCAGATTTTGTGGCCTGGTGTGCGTCAAATTATTCCCATTTTGAACGTGTGTTCATGTACTCTTGTAGGTCTAAAATAATTTGTTCTGTAAATTTCCAAACAGTCATAAATTCCTTAGAAGTTCCCAAGTCGTTTTTGGAAAATTAGGAAGATTTTGCTGAAGAAAATTTAATTGAACAGTTTAAACAAGCTCCTGCACAAGAAAAACAAATCTTTTACTCCAAAATCCTGAAGCCTGATCTTTCTATTGAGAATGAACCTTTTCCCTTGAGTATTGACTTGTTCAATGAAGAGTCTCAGTGGGTTATTTCATTATTGAGTCAGTTTCTAGGGTTAGATACTGATAAGTTTGTCCTGGAAACCCTTTTGAGTCTGTTAGAATAGGTAAACACCATTTTGACAGTCAGTTACCCTGCCCTAAATTTGATGAGTTTCTACTTGAGAGTATTCATTCTCAGTTAGCAAATTTCCACATGACAAGACACTTCAGGTTTCAATCATATTTGGTCAGAATGTTCTTGTTTTTCAATGAAGAATATTTGCAGTTCCGAGAGATTATTTTCACTTCCAAGATCAGGAACAGTATGTTCAATTATATGAATCTTATCATGTCAGATATGTACAATTTAATGTTTTAGAACCGATTACCTGGAGTATTACCATAAATGTTTGAGGTTTTACAGTTCAGTTCAGACCAAAGAGTTGGAGATTGGTTTCTTTTGACATACCATACTATCATTAGAGTTTATGGTTTTGTTCATGAGCCATATATCTTTCCTACATTTTTAACACCAAGGATATTTTCTCTAGCGTTTTTTAGACAAAAAATAATTACAGAAAATGAGCACTTCTTGAGCTTTAGGAAGGATTCTGAAATCCAATTTCCCATGAAGATTGGTCCTTTAATTGTGAAGAATAAATCTTCCCTCTCACTCATTGAAGGCCTATTACAAAATATGAATTTTTCAAAAGCTACCAAAATCAATTATGATCCTTACCACATTATCTCACAAAGAATGCAGCAAAACAGAAGTAAATATTTTGATCATGAAGAGAAAGAAGGATTGGCTGAAAAAAGCTAATTTAATGGAATATCAACAAGATATAGAGACTTCAGAGACCCTGCAAGCTAATCCTTCTGCAATAATGAAATCATCTGCAATGATTATACCAAATCTAAGCAAAATTGACGTCACGGGTAAAAGGATTTTTCCAGAGGATGATGACAATATGGAAGAAGATCCATAAATTTCAAAAAGACTAAAGATTGATTCAAATGAAGAGATGGTTGAAATTGGAATAAAAAAGATAAAATAAAAAGACCAGGAACCAGTTTTCCAAGTTCAAGAATATATTTTTGAAGAAGCACAACAAAGTGGATCAAGTGAAAAATTTAAGTCAAGGGGTGACTCGTATACCAAATGTGCACAAGAAAGGCACATTTCTTCAGAAAAAGTTTTAAATCTTTATACAAAAGTTAGGGATATCTTAGGAAAAGAAGTTTTATTGGTTACTATGAAATATCATATCAAAAACACATTAAATTTGGTAGTAACTACCCAAGATAGAGTTTTAGAGATGAAACTAAATTTGAAAAGAATCCCTATACCTAATAAAATCCACCTTCATAAGCAAACTAGGGAAGTGATGTATACAGACTTGATGAAAACTGCTCTGAAGAATTCGAAATTACAGTCTATAGTCTTGAAGGTAGAAAATCAGTTAAAACAAGAGAAATTGGAAAATAAAACATACCAACAGCAAGTTAAAAAACTCCAGAGTGATATATTGACCATGGATAATGGACTAGATAAAGGTCAAGCCATAAATAATATCTTAGCCGAAAAGGAGAGCACTATCCAACTATTAAAGAAAAAACTCAAAATTCCAGCTACTCAGTTAATTTAAGCTTCTGAGTTGACAGAGTTAGAGAAGGAAAAGGAAGCTTTATCTCAAGAATTAACTGATACTAAAGCAAAATTACTAAAACTTACAGAAGAACAAAATGACTAGGAGGGAGAAAGAGCTACACTTTTAGCTAAAATTGATGTCCTTAATGAAATTCAGTTGATTCTGGAAATGAATAATCAAATAACAATAGGCCAGTCAAGCACAAGAACTAGTACAGAAGATATTGTTCAAGCTATGTCACAGATTAGTTTGAAAGAAGAATAAATAAAAGGTTTAAAAACAGAAAATCAAAATTTGGCAGAAGTAGTGAAAAATAAAGAAGAAGAAAGAGAGGTCATGGAAAATGAGAATAAGAAATTATTGGAGCAAAATGTCGGTGCAAGGAGCCAGACATTTAATCTGGGATATGATCATGATTGAATCTACTAATTTAAGGTCTTATCTAAATTTTATAAATGATAAAGAATCAGTTATTAGTATAGCTCTGCATAACTACTCAGTTATGATGGAGACTTTGGAGAGAAGGCCAACAGAAACAACCCAAAGCACTATTGATTTCCTAAATTCCTTAAATTTAGAAGATATGAAAACTTTGGGAATCAAATATAGAATTACAATAATAACTCATGCAAGAAGGATCATTGCAAAACACCATCATGTTCAAACTCTCCAAACAAAAGTAAATCAGATGTCATGGCAAATTCAGTCTTTTAAAGATTTATTTCATAAATGTTTCAAAAGGGACTCCCTTCTTTCTGGGACAAAAATGGAAACCAAATTTCTCAATTTGAGTATCAAGATTTGTTAGTTAAAACCAGAATGGATCACAAAAAAATTGAAGACATGAGTCATTCCCTAGCAGGAAAAGTCATAATTGACAAGTTGGCTGTAGATTTTGAAATTCATAATCAGTTAAAAATGATAATTGCCAAATTACCTCCGATATCCTATGTGGTCATGTTGGATTGAGAGGTTCAGTTAAGGAAATGACTACTTATGAGACACCATCTACATAATAGTGGAAGATAGTGGAGAAATTTGGGAGGATGAGATACAAGCTACATCAATGAAGAAAGGTGTCCAGAATATACCAACGAAGGAGTATCAAAACCCACTATAATGTGGATTTAAAACACGGGGGCTTCACTCAATAAACCTCTATCATAGCACATTCATTCATGGCATATGAAACAATACCCCTAATTTCACTCAATATTGGAAAATACCTTCCAAAATCATTTTTTTAACCCCCCCCAATATGCCTTCCCAATTTAAAAAAAAAACTATTTTCACTAGATATTGTATGTATCAATTTTTTCATTAACATTTTTTATACCCCTTTATATTTCTACCTAGTATATTGATATGAAACCCCTCTTATGACCCCACATGCATTCTACAATGCACCTTGCTTTTATCGATGTATATTGTGGATGCACATTACTTCACCCACAATGCAATTACTCAACCACATATCATTATAATTTTCAACATCTAATGGTCTAATGAAGAGATAGGAGATCACTTCTTGTATGCCACTAGAGCCAATGCACATAGTAAAACATTTAGATTGCATGTTTCAGTTCCCCAATCACTGACTAAGCCTGTTGTGGGATAGGTATCCAAGCCCCCAGGGCCTGTAACAAGCTCTAAGAGGCTAACTAAACCTCCCAAGGCCTGTAATAGGCACGAGTGGTTGGGTATTCAAGCCCCCAATGCCTATCGAGGGCCTATAATAGGCCTTGGAGGCTAAGAGCCTCCCAAGGCTATTGGAAACAACTGGTTGAGTGCTATTGGTAACAATTGGCTGTTAATGACTACTGTCTCTCGACTATGATCGACCAGAAACCCACTTCACCGTGAAACCCTTGGCCTCAAGCATGCCTCAAGACACGATTTCCCTGCGTACTGGTAATCCTGAGCCTTGCCTCAAACCGATTTCTCATCTGGTCGTGATCACGCCATCTCCATTTGGCGGATATTTGTCAGCCCGCCCATATAAAAAAGACCCCAAAGTATTTTTGTATTGTTACATTAAATAAAAAATCCCTTTGCCCCTTAATATATAATCAATATAATTTTTAGGTTTTCATGAATATTTAATACCGCAATATGAATGAACATGATATTATATTGCCTTCTAGTGAAGCCCCCGTGATTGAAAACATTTTCCATGTTTTTACTATTCAATTTTCAACTTTTGACATATGTGATAAAACAGTTATGAGAGTTCTATTTTTAGAATGCAAATCGTTAGTTGCAGCTCATGGAGCATTTTTTATGTATTTAAGCAAGTTTTTGTAATGTAATGAGGGTTGAAACTTATGAGAATGAAAGGCATTTTGCACTGAATATTTAAAAGCTTGATAGAAGTGACAGGGCCAAACAAGAAATTTTTGAAGTAGAGATTCTCGTGTTATTACTTTCATAGTATGTATTTCCTTTTCTCCTGTGCATGTTACTCTTGTTATCTTATTTCCATTATGTTTTCTTTCATGCTTGAATAAGTGTATAATGGATCAGAATTCATATTTTTATGCTCTAGTTTATTGATTTCAAGTATTCACAAATTAGTTTTCCTCTAAAGTTTTATATTGGATTCATCCTGTTGATGCCTATATTAATGGACTGTTCATTTTTCTTCTTTTACCACTAGCAAATAAAGAACTTGTCTATGAACGAATAACTATCCCGCCTCTGTGGAGAGATTTGTATTGTAAAAGCCTTGTACATGTATCTTTTATATTTTATGATTATAACTCCATGCCCAATGAAACCATTTTGTTTCATCCATTACAATCTTTAATTCAGCTTATGTAAAATATTTTTGGCCATTGTATTCATCTATTGAGAGAGCCCTCTCTAGTAGAAAAGAAGCCAACTTTCCTCCTAAAGGTTGGTTTGAAAGAGTTACCTTAGGATTATCCTTCTACAACCAAAGGATAAATTCTGAGTGCTAACACTATGTATGAGATGGATTATAACTTTTTAGGTAATGATAAGTGTGGATATTTGTTTTATATATATGTGTGTGTGTGTGTGTGTGTGTGTGTGTGAGAGAGAGAGAGAGAGAGAGAGACAGACAGACAGAGAGACAGACAGAGGGTGTATCTAGGATATAGAGAAGAAAATAATATACACTTTGGTAATTTTTATGTTAGTATTTATAAATTTCTACTTACATGATGGAATGTGAAGAAGAGACCTTAGCATTGATAAAGGAAAGTTCAAGCTAGACGAGTTGTATTTCCTATTAAATATATATATATATATATAGTTAGCGAAAATATGGGGTTGTTACATTAATGGTTGGTTGTTATTAGAGGACTATGTTGTATTTGCAAATTTTTCCATATGGATTAGATGTGAAGTTTTTGCTTCGTGCGGTAGGGGTTGATAACTTAAATTCAATTATGTTCTCTGGTTTAATCCCCTCAGGTGGATTGGTGCTTGTTGGCCACTCCAAAAGTCTTAAAGGTTAGCCTCAATGGATTGCCTAGGATGTTATGGGAAATTCTAATGAAATATTTATGAAATTGAAATGATTCTTTAAGGCAATATTGGATGTATATAACCTTCCGGAGGTTTTCAACATAAACCCAGGTACTTCGCGGTTCAAGGAACCAACAAAACCCCTATTCACCGGCCCTTTCGGCAATAGACTACCTGCAGCCTGAGGCCTCACCCGAGGTGAAGCTGAGGGGGTGGTTGTGGAATCAGGTTTCCACAACCGAGTGATGTGAGGCTGGAACGACTGATAAGCAGTGCAATACCTTGCGGACTGCTGCGAATAGACAACTGCGTGGAAACCCTGTTCCGCATCGGATACTTCGGCAAGCAGAGGTGCTTGCTCACAAGCACCTCCAATGACTACACGTTGCGGGATACTTCTTGCATCACGGCAATAAGCTATCAACAGCTTACTTCGCAGTGAATCTCAACGGTTCAACACGTTAGCTAGACCGTGCGTCTCTTCCAAGACGATTAATTCTAACCAATCCTACTTAGCACTCTCTATCCCTTCAACTCATTGAAGTCTTATCATTATGTTGTAGGTGATTGAATAAACATACATTACTGCGTGCTCCAATGTTGCGCTTAAATTCAATGTTCAACTATGTGACTAATTGGCAGATTCATACATTCCTAGACTCGTAAGTATTGAATACTGTACATTCCTTCATGCATGTATTACTTAACATATTATTCCCATTCTTTGCGGTGAATACATATAAAAGCAATCACATAACAGAAAATTGCAGTATTAAACATTCATACCAAGCAAATGAACAATCATAAACATACAATAATCACATAACACAGAATTTAACATGGTTCACCCCCCGGATGGAGGTTACGTCCACAAGAATGGTTGTTAATATTGCACTTTCTGGGAAGGGTACAACTATTCTTAGTCTGCGCACTCAGCTGTAGAGCCTTTACAATAGCTTCACAATTCAAAAGATGCTACAATACTCAACAATAGCTAGCTCTACAAGAGATCTCTAACCCTTTCCCATACAATTTGCCCTTATTTATAGATCACGCCCAATGGTCGTGTCTTTACAGTCATTAGGTTGAAACCCTAAGGTTTCCAAAACTGGCATGGCTAACTGCCGCCCTAGCTATCGTCGTCGATAGCCTGCTCCGCCTACTCCAGCTGGGCCACTTGTGGCTCACATTCTCTTCTGACAGTCGCAGTCCTCAAAATGGTTACAACTGTATCATGTCCTATCCCTTTCCACTCCTCCCGCTTTCCTATCGCCATCGGCGTAGTGGCCTAGCTTCTCAACTGCTTGCCACCACTCGTTCGAACAGGTCGTTTTCCTCTTCCTTCCACCTGTTCCTTACCCAAAATAGGTCATATCCTCGTCTGACCTTTACCCATGTTATGAACCAAAAATAGCTCATGCGCATCGTCCTACTTCGCGACCATGCCTTGGCCATTACCGTCGCACGACATGCGCAATTCCTTAAAACTGCTCATAGCCTGCTACCGCATGCAATGCGCACTTTTTAGTACTTGTGCAAAATATTCCAACTTGGGCCCCACCCAAAAAGCACAAAAGAAACATGAATTCTAATAGGACATCAATATTTTAAGTAACTACCACAATTTATAGTAATGAACACCAATTTTTTTCTCAAAATGCTCGCCTATGGCAGATGACCTTTACAAATGGTCTCAATTAACTCATTTTCACTTATGGTTTCCATTAGGCTTGACACATAGGGAACTCAAAGAGGAAGCAAATATCCACTAATCATTTGAAGACACAGCCCTAAAGAATCAAGGATTGAAGCATGTAAGTAGAAAGTGAGATGAAGCTCATAGAAAGCACACCTTCAATTAAAATGTATAAATTATGTTTTGTAAAATGTACTCATTTTAGATGTTTTTTTTCCTTTTCAAAATCTATACTTTAACAACTCTTTGAAATTTTTTACAATTTTTTTTATATTTTTTTAATGATGTAATTGGACTTTTATCATAAGATTATATTTACTTTTTCAATTATAATGAAAACATAGCTTCCTAATAATTGCGGAAAATGGATTAATGCATTATAAATAAATACTATATGGAATTTTGCAATTAACTTTACAAGCTAACATTTATAAACTCAAAACTATTTAGAAAAAATGGTTAAGACAATGTGACGGGTCTATTTAAATAAGCTTAAAACTATTTAGAAAAAAATGGTTAGGACAATGTGGTAGGTCTATCTTACTATATAGAATGAAATATTGTGATAGCTACCCGGGGATATCCGAGACCTTCTGCTCACAACTTACAACACTTAGCTGCTTGAGCTTGCCCACCAGGATGAGTGACTTCCTTCATTACAAGAGACTATAAACAAATTAGAGAATCTAACAAATTAAGAAACAAAAGGTTTATTTACATCATTATTGGACTACTTCAAGTTTTCTTCCACAAATAAAGATGATCAAATGAACAAATAAGAATGATTAAATGAAGAGAATATAAACAAATTAGAAAGTCTAACAAATGAAGAGACAAAAGGGTTAATTACCATCATTATTGGACTACTTCAAGTTTTCATCCACACAAATAAAGATGATTAAATGACTCAATAAGGATGATTAAATGAATGTATATGAATTTGTGATTTATTTTTGGAATGAAAGAATGACATTCAATCACAATGACTTTAATCACCTAAAGTAAAGGCCACTTGAATTTATATTAGGAAATGTGGTGGGTTTGATTTTTATATTATAATTTAGATTATGGGAAAGTAGATATGAGAAAACTCTAGTCTAAATTAAATTTATTTAAAAAAAATATTTAATTTAACTTTAATATAACTTTTTTAATGAAGAGAATATCAACTTTATTAAAACTTTTTTAATGAAGAGAATATAAACAAATTAAAAATTATAACAAATCAAGAGACAAAAAGGTTAGACCATGGGGTAGAATAGATAGTGAATGGGTATACTATTAAGGCACACCTTGCATAAGGTCGCAGTTCCAAAGCCTTCAAAAAAAGAGAGAAAAAGATTAATTACCATCATTATTGGACTACTTCAAATTTTCATCCGCATAAATAAAGACACAAAAAAAGATGAATAAATGAATATATATGAATTGTAGCTAGATTGAAACCATTTGTGATATTTGTGATATATTTTTGGAATGAAAGAATGACATCCAATCATTTTTGTTTTTAATTACCTAGAGTAACAATATCTTTTTAGAGGCCACTTGAATTTATATTGAGAGATGTGGTGAGTTTGATTTTGATATTATAATATAGATTATGGGAAAGTAATAGGAGGGATTTTTAATTTAAATTAAATTTATTAAAAAATATTTAATTTAATATTGATTTTTTTTATTTTTAAGCAAAAAAAACAGAGCATCATTCTATTACGGTAGTAAAATCATGACAGTAATCATCTTTACAAAATCTTGGGGGTTGAATATGCCATCCCAGATAACAAACCAATGCTTGTCAACATAGTTCCAAGACCACAAACTACCCACACCCAACACCTCAGAGTACGCAGAGCTACAAACCTTAGCAAAAGTAGAGAACCAGCTATACAACAGAGAGCAACTTAAAAGACACATATACATATGAAAACAACCACCATCCAAAATAACACCCATACCCATTAGAAAATCGATGCCAAGGAGACAGACATCCAAGATCGGAAACAGACTAATACCAGAGTCAATACAGTCGCACCCATAGAACCCATAAACAGCACCAGTAGAAACATTAATGTCGAAACCAAACCAAAGTAACCAGGTCGCATCGGGACCCAAAACATCATTGACCTTCTTCCTTGCCATTAACAGAACAAACTTGTCGAAGAACCACACCAGCATCCGAATGCACGAGACCGTAGGCTAGGAGAGACTTAAGCCGACGGGCTAGCCTCGTCGTCAATATTCACCACCAGAGGTGAATCAGCATCCTTGCCTTTGCCACCCGTATGAACCACCCAAGGATTATCAACTTTCTTAGACTGGGAAAGGTAAGAAAAACCCAACTTGGCCACAAGATCATCTAATTTCATATGAATCCATTTAGATTCCTCAGCATGCTCCTTACACAAATCCTCCAATTGAGTCATCCTCAAAGAACCCACCAGAATGTCCATTTGAGTTTTCGTCGCCTGGGCAAGAAGGGTTTTAGTTACCTAAAGCATCACAACACACCAATTATAGAGAGCCATACGACCCCGGGTATTACTAGGGTCGTGAATCCAGTCGGCCATGGCTACAGCCTCCGATGGAATTTCCTCCACACCAACCCTATGCCACAGGGTGTCTTCCAAGTTTTCAACCACCCTCTGCACATTCTGAGGGAATTAACAACAAAAAATAGAGTGGTAGCAGCCGCAATCCACTGCTCACGACTAGGACCATACTAGCCATCAAACGCTCTTTCCTCATTCCTTGGCTCCACAGGATTACATCTACCTCTCCTAGTGGGATGCCCTCTCGGCGGCATAGTATTGATGCTCTTACGTAAACCCTTCCTCCCACTGTTAGAATAAACACACTTCGACCCGAAAACAATGGAATGGATAGAATTACCACCTTTGCTCTCGATAACAGGAAAATCCCAATTTAAAGGCAAGCCACCTCCTATGTTCATTAAAGCCATGACGTCCAGCCATTTCTTATAATTATTCCAACTGTCCTGCAAAACCGTCATCTCCGCACTCTTCTACTCCGAATGACCCATCATAACAATAGAAGGTCGATCCTAAATAAGCATCACACACACCATACAACAAAACCAGACCTTAGCAGATGGAGGGAGATCTACAGAGGGCCAATCCCTGGCATAAATGAAACAAAAGGATAATAACCACTTGTGCTTCCCACCCTGCATGAGGTACCATATGTTAATGCTCATTGGAAGCGGTGAGTCTCCTGCCGTCTCCACATTGTGCCATGCCACCCCTGTCACTTTTGGCAATCATCAAATACTGTTGACGACATCGAACCGATGGAATGTCCAGAGCATCACCGTCCCACCCATCAGTCTGGTTAAGAACCCCATGATTAGCCAGTGCATCCGCAAGCCCATTGGCGCTTCTCCTAACATGTTGGAAAGAGACAATGTTAAACAAGGTGATGAGTTGGCCAAGGCACGTCAACCTCCACGCAAGCCTCCATGACCTTGCTAGCTTCGCAGCCTGGGTCCCATGAGTAAGTTTAATAGTTGTTTGAATCAACATGTTAGAGTCACCCTCAACGATTAAACTGCTCACACCACAATGCACTGCCATGCCTAACCCGTGCAACAATGCTTCACAATCAGAGACATTATTGGTTTCACGCTCCAGGTATCCAAAGTAGCAGAAAATAATCTTGCCATGATCATTCCGCAAAAGACCTCCATACCCAGCTTGCCCAGGGTTCCCTTTAGAGGCTCCATCAAAGTTTAGTTTAAGCCACCCTTTCAGTGGTGGAGACCAAGACATCAGGATTTCAAGGGGACAACCACCAGCTAGGGGCCGACCAATATAACGAGGGATTCCAACAATATCCTAGGTAAGCAAAATTTGTAGCTCATTAGCAGGAATTTTTAGATCCTGTTCATTCCATCTGGTTAATTTGAGAGTTTCGATAATATTATGATGAATACCCTCCCAAACCATCTTCTAGGACTTGATCTTATCACTAAAAATACGTTGATTCCACTCCTTCCAGACTCCCCATATGAGAAAACTAGGGAAAAGTTGTCAAACACAGTTAAGAATTCTTCCTTGAAAGGGATCAACCACCCATATTTTAACAATGTTTTCAGGGCATCTCTAACTCTATTAGACATATAGAATCTCGTAGCTCCTTCATCCCACAATGCAGAGGTAAAACAACATCCATCCAGCAGGTGCACTATAGTTTCTTCGTTGATGCCACATAGACTGCAGCGAGAAGGTCCTTCAAAGCCCCACTTGACAATGTTATCCCACGTTAAGATTTTCTTTTTCATAACCAGCCATAGGAAGAGAGTGACTTTTGGCCACAATTTCGCTTCCCACAGATGCTTCCAAGTATAGTCACCTTGTAGGCTCGTTGAGGTATTTAACAGGCTACAAGCTTCCTTTAACGTGAACATTCCTTTAGGGTGGTGCCCCCAGCGAAGGATGTCTTTACCTCTCTACATTTTGATCATGTGAGTCGATAGAATATTGTATATTTGCCCACCGATGTCAACCCCATAGGTTAATTTAATATTAATAAAAAAAAATTATTTTATTATTTTATTTGATCAAATATAATTTTATTATTTTGATTTATTAAAATTTATAATAAATAAAATAAATTACTTAAAAGTAAATAAATGTTAAAATAAAAACATAAAATACATATTTAATTTATTATACATTTATTTTTATATAATATATATAATTTCTTTGAAAGTATATAACATTAAACCTAGGATGATACAAAAATTCTATCCTATATACCAATAATTAAAATAATTAAAATAACAAATGCTACATAGTTCTACCTCAAAGAGTTCTAAGTCCAAAAATAATAATATCATGTAACAGATCACATATCTAACATAATATGAAAAACACAACACTAATACCAATTACTATAAGAAAACTATAACACGAGAAAAATACATTCATTGAGATCTAAACCTAGATGGACATTAACCTTCAAACAAAATTGTCTCCAAACACCACAAAATATATAGCTATGGTGTTGTTGGGAGTGATTAATTACTTCACTGCCATAGTTTGAAAAGTCATTTACTGTCATGTTGAGTGGCCGCCAAAACTTTGAGGAGTCAACCACCACCACATAGTTTGATTCTGTCATACTGTCAAAACTTTAAGAGGACAACACACCACATTTATTTCTGAAGATGTTGTTACAGCCTCTGCCACATTCATCGAATGATTATTGGGGTTGAGTATTACATTGATTTTTGAAGCGTCATTCACTGACCTTTGGTTAGATGTAAAAAGGAGCAGCATGTTAGATTGCTTAAGCGAAAATATTGTTGTAGCACATTAAAAGTTCACATGGACATTCACTAGTTCTGTTGTAGCCTATCAAAGACCGGGAGGCGTGCTGTATATATACCTATGTAATTCTGAGATGAAAAAAACATGGAGAGGCATGGTGAAGAGTGTGAATTCTGATATGAATATGAAATAGACTTTTAGCTCTGTAATCTTGCTTCTATATTCCTCTCCATCTTTATGAGTTTGTAAACTCATGGTTGAATGTTTAAATGATGTTTTTTGCTGTAGCATGATAATTTTCTGAATGTATATGATTGATTGTGGAAGTGTGAAATTAACTTGATTGCTAAACAGTTATGAACTCAGGGGTTATCAAAACATAGTTGAAACAATCAGCTGCAACAGTTTGTAGATTACTGTTGGGTGAACAATAGGATGTTGTTAGCTATGACTGAGCTGAAGATTATAGTGAGTTGTTACTGTTAGCTGTGACTGTGCTGAATATTACAGTCGGTTGTCACTGTCAGCTACGACTATCCTGTAGGTGAAATTGCTAAGTATAGAGATCCGTGTGTGTTGCTAAAGTAAGAGCAACACCCCTGTGCCTTCCCATAGGTGTTACAAAGAAACACAAAAATTTAAAAGTAAGAGCCGGTAAGTTAAGGGAACTACAAATAGGTTCACATAATATGGAAGCATGCTTGCTCAAGGATATCTCTTTGGTGCTTGGAGAATGATTCAAACTTTTGCTAGTTAGAGACATTTGTAGGTATTCCTCTACGGCAGATCCCCGAACGTTAGAATCGAGTGAGTCTAACTCAAACTCTTCGCTAATGCCTGAAAGTATTTCTGTATGATTGGGTGGCTTGGTGAAGATAGGATCCTGCAAGGTCGATCCAAAAACCGTAGGAACGGCGGTTTCTGTAGGATTGGAAAGAACAAAACTAGAAGTGGGTTCTTGCAGCAATGAGGGGTTAGAGAGCGTCATTGCTAGACACTGTTCGATAAGAGGGAGTGAAGAGAGACACGGAGTCTGCAATAGATGAACATACAGATGGAATCCTGGAAAGTGCTGCGAGATTAAGCTCACTGTAGATGAAGACTCCCTCATTGGATTTGAATGCTTGGGTGTGCACCGAAATGTTGTGATTCTCTTGCAAGAGTGCGGCAACGAGGGAGATGAGCATTTCCATCCATCTACCGTACAAGTAGCCTCTTTGTAAGCAGCCGCCGCCTTCTCTGTCGTATCTATCAAATTCTGTGGAGGCAGAGCAACAACTGAAAACAAAGTATATTGAAAAGGCTGAAACAAAACAGGGGAGGATTCTCTATGGAGCTCTGCGGCTCTCTATCAAACTAAAATGATGCCAAATACATTGTTACATACCAATGCCTCTTCACCTGAGGTGCATTAACTTCTATACCTAAACTATTAACTCTCATACTGCGGTAGGTGAATTCAAGCGATGTTGGTGGGAGGAATTATCTCCAACACTCCCCAATACTTCTGACCATAAACCAACTACTATCATCTAAAGCATACATGCAATGCCTTCATGGGCTTTCAACAAAAAAAACATTAATTCCTGTTGGTCTAAGTCTCTGCTAGGCTTACATTCATAGACCCAAAAATTGATTTACTTTGCTGTAGGATATGGAACATGTTTACCTTTTTCTTCTTTCTGCTCCACACTTTGAACTCAGCATTCTTCTTCATTCGCACCTTGTTCTTCATCTTTTCTTCAAGCTACTTGGGCTTGATTATTCCATCGATATCTATAAATTCTTCAATGACTTTATGTCTTGTGTCTTCATCTTCAATCTCTACTTTCAACATGCTTAGTTCATATGTTGTGGGAATTTCAAGATCCCACATGCTGTTCACATCCTTCATTCTATTTTCATCCTCTTCATTGGCATGCTGCCATGACATTAGCTGATAATAGTGCCTGATTTATTCAAGACTCCATTTCATAAGAATGTCTTCAACTGGTTCAGCTTCATCCTCTGCATCTTCAATGTAGATTTCTTCATCCATGGTGCTGCTAAGCACTCTTGGCATCTCAGAATGCTCATGATCACTGAATTCAAATGCTTCATCTTGTACAACTACATGGATGCCTTCTTTTCCATTCATCTTTGCAGCTTCAATGCTACCTTCTTCTTCATTCTTGGCATGCTCCAGGATGCCTTCTTCTTCTTTTTCAATCTCAGTACCTTCTGTGCAATCTTCACAATCTTCACCATTCTCTGCTTCAAACAAGGACATTACATTATCCAAAAATTCTTGAATAATTTCATCATCAGCATATTCATTTACATTTTCCTCAGTTTCACGCTAATTTCTATATGCATTGCACATGCACAAACATCTAAACTGTTAAGAAAAACTTCTGCCCTCATGGGCATGCTCTTCATGAGCCCATCTTCTTCTTCACATTCAGCCTTTACTGGCTGTCCTGCAACTGCTTGAGTTGTTGATTCATCATTTTTTGTTGCTGCTGCTATGGCAGCTTCATCTTCATCCACTTGTGGCTCTGCACAGTGGGCTTCACTATTCTCAAACTTATCTGGATCTGCTTGGCTGACAGAGTCCTCGACCATTTCATACACACATTCAGTTGCTTCTTCAACAACAGTTATGGCTACTTCATCCTGGGGTTCACTAACAGCTTGGCTGTCTTCTGCTTCAACTGCAGGCTTCTCTTCTGCTACTTCTTCAACAGGTTGTGACACTGTTCGCTGCTTGCACATGTCACTCCCCCTTTCACTGAATTCCTCTTCCAAGATTCTCCATGCTTCCTTGGAAGTCTTTGCTACTGCAATATTGTGAAAAATATTTCCATCTATAGCTTGTTGGATGAGATGCAAGGCTAAAGCATCTCTTGCTTCATCATTGTGGTCAATAAGTGTATCTACATAACGTAAATAAACCCACCTTCTACTTGACCATAAATCGAAATTCTTCCCATTGAATGGTGGAGGTGACGGCAAACACACTCTGCTCCACTCATCTTCATGCTTCCTTGCTTGTCTAATCGTCATTCTTTTGCCCATTTCTTCTCTTCTTTGTTGCAGGTGTTCTGTGTTGGCACTTGTCTTCTTCTTGCAAGTCTCCTACTTGCTTCTCCTTCCCTATCGCCCCCTAAAAAAAATATAAATTTGCTTGCTGGCTGCAAGACCTGTCAATAACGCCCCCTTAATGCAAAACACTTCAACTAGGAAACACTTCCGCTCACAAATTACACCCTCTCTTTGAACACGTCCAGGCAGCTACAAATAAAGGCTTTTACACAGGTCTCTTCTCTACACGTAGATTCTGTTCTTTTCCTTCAGGAAGGGATTCCATTCTCTTATAGCAGTCAACGAGGAGGCTGAAATAATGACAAAGTCCACACCAAATAGTAGAAAAATGGGTGCAGGGTTAACAGAAGGGCCAAGTACTACATCAGAGGCGCTGGAGTCTGCGAGCTTGAAATTGAAGAACCCGTTTAACTTAACAGTACTGCACACAAACTATGAGAATCAAAGGCAGGTTACTCCAGAAGCCAAAATGCAGAGTGAGATTGTACCTAGACAAAATATTTGTAGTGTCGATACTCAGGTATCCAATATTGATCAATTGAGATTTGCACTTGCTATGAATTTGAGTCGTTTCAAGGACCTGACTATACTCGGAACAGGTGTTATGACACAGACTAATGGTAATCTGCTTGAGTCTGCTGTAGAAATGGCTGCAAATCGATTAAAAAAAAGGCCGTTTCAATGCTCGGAACCACAACCGGCCATGCTCGCTTCAGAAAAGCCCCGCCGGGATCTTCAATTCCAATTCCTAACCTTTGGCACTCTTTCGAAACTGGGCATGCGAATATGTCTGCTTCTTCTTGAGATGGAGTAGGCAGTAGCGGATGGATGTATTTCTTCTTTTAATCTCTTTCAGTCTGCTACAACCCTTATCTTCTACACGGCTTCTCTCACTCTGTAGGCTTGGGTCCCTATCAACTGCTGCAATGGTCAACATGATTAAGCTCCTACTCTACTAACCTCCACAGGAGCATATGCACCAATCTTCAGTTCTTTCTTTTCTTTACTGGACTCGACTTCCAGTTTCTTCGCATTGTCGCCATGGGCTTCATCCCTCTCCTCAGTTAGCATATATTCCTTGTGGCCCAGATACATAGGTCCTGTACACACTAGAGGGCATGGCCCTAAATATCTAATAGGTGCCTTGTCTGCACTTTCTTTCACCAAGATGAGCGGCTCTCACACCAAGCGGCTCCTTCAACGTGCGGCCAGTGGCTCTTTTCTTCACTCAGGCGGTTGACTAATGGCGGCTGCTCCACACTAGCAGCGTTGTCTAGATCACTATGTGATCTGGTATTCTTCTAGGCTACTATGGCTGGGATTCACTTCAATGGAGACGGCTTCTCCTATGTGCCAGTGAACTTGGCTGGTTCAAGGCAGCTTCAAATGGATCGAGCAGCGGCAGGATCCCTCGCTCTGATACCATGTCAAATTCTGTGGAGGCGGAGCAACAACTGAAAACAGAGTATATTGAAAAGGCTGAAACAAAACAGGGGAGTATTCTCTATGGAGCTCTACTGCTCTCTATCGAACTAAAATGATGCCAAATACATTGTTACATACCGATGCCTCTTCACCCGAGGTGCATTAACTTCTATACCTAAACTATTAACTCTCGTACTTAACTCTCGTACTGCGGTAGGTGAATTCAAGCGATGTTGGCAGGAGGAATTATCTCCAACAGTATCAAAGGTGCCCAGCGACAACTTTGCGCCCGTGCTTGGATTGCGAATTGCTGCTACCCACTCACCACAACGCTTCTTTCTGACTCCTCTGTAACTGTTTGTTTATAGATTGATCGCCATGGTTTACCCTGATTTCTAGGGTTCAACAAAACATTTTATCAACGAGGGTTCACACTGAGTACTCGGAAATAAAAAAATTGGTCAGGGTGGTTTTGCTATGAATAATGATTGTTGTATGAAAATAATAAATGATATTTGGATGAATCAAACAACACATGCATAAATGCTAGTTTTAATGACTAAAATTAAAAAATCACCTGGTGATGAAGCAAAAACCTTTTGGCTTTCGTATGTGGCCTTGCCAGAGTAACAGATAACCGATCCCTGGGATAGTACCATCCCTGTGGTCTAACGCTGCCTCTTTGTTCGTGTCTTTCTGGAGCTGGATTGGCTACCCACTGAACAACCTTCGCCCACGACACCGGTGCTACCCACTGAACAACCTTCGCCGACGACGCCGGAAACGGGCTGCTGTTGCTGCTGAGCCTCTTGCTCTCCATCGAACAAGGTAATGAGAAGTTGGATAATTATTATTTGTCTTTATTATTACACAATTAATGTAAAACGAGTTAGTGGGATGGTGCGTATTAAAATAAAATGAAATAAAATATGAAATATGAGATCACAATACCAATCCCCACTTTAAATATGGAGGTACCTGGAGAAGTTCCATTCACGCCTGTGTGTTATTATACCCGCTGAAGAGCTCAACAGTTAGTTCGAGGATTATCCAAGTTCCAAGGTGTTTGATATTCAGACGTCCGTGGGGTCGTTTCCATGCCTTTATATTTTTTATTCTTTTAATGGAAATTCTCTCTCACATCGGATTGTCCTCTTTTCGCAGGATTGTGCCTTCACAAACAATGGTGAAAGAACAAATTCGACGCTCCAAACTCTCCAATGCGATGTGAAACAGAATTTCCATTAAAATAATAAAAATTATAAAGTCACAGAAACGACTCCACTGACATCTGAATATGGAACTTGGATAATCCTCGAGCTAACTGTTGAGCTCTTCAGCGGGTATAATAACACACAGGCCTGAATGGAACTTCTCCATGTACATCCCTATTTAAAGTGGGGATTGGTATTGTGATCTTACAGACCTGAATATTAAGTACTAAGTGAGTGTCACAAATTGCTTTCTTCTGGTTGTTGTCTACCACTAACTACGCCCTATTGAAACACTTGTCCCATCCTTCAATTTAGGAAAAACATTGGTACTAATCCACCCCAAATTCTAAAATATAAACACATATAGGTATAATTATAGGGTTTGTTTTTAATGCATTGTCTTCCTTTTTTTAAGTATAACAAGGGCTTCATTATAACAATATACTCATGAGGATAACAATCCATCCCACAACCACTAGGGCTAGTGACTCTTTTTAAAAATATATTATACCTATCTATTAATGGTCAATCACTAACAACACTACTAACAACATTATTGCATAATGTTGACCATGACTACTAAAAATATCAAATAACAAAAAAGAATCCGTTTTAAACGATTTTAAATTTGGATTGTACCAAAAAAAAAAAAAAAGAGGATTCCCACCACAAAACCTAGAATAATTAGACCACTCCAAAAATAACAATACTTAGTGGTCCTTCTAATTAACCAATCAAACAAAAATAATTAAGATATAAATAAAATATATATACATCTAAATAAATCATATCAACCAAGAATACCATAGCTTAGAATATGGCATGTAATGTTATTAATGACTTAGAATCTTTAGTGTTATTAATGAATGTAGATTTATAGTGGTTGGGAGCATGGATTGTGATAATCTTCATCCAAGTTCAAATCTAGCTCTAGATATGTTATGATGGACATTGAAGATGAGATTATGGAGTTTTACATAATGGACATTGAAGATGAGATTATGGTGTTTTACATAGTAAATAAAAATTCCTACATAATATTATTATAATATTGTTTGTATTATAGAATTTTATGTTCTATATTATTTCCTCTTATTTTAAGTTGACATTGTCCACCCATCTTGGAGTACATTAACCTAGTACCAATTTTGTTGGAATGATTTTTGATTAACCTACTACCAACTTTGTTGGAATGATTGTTTTTCGGTTTAGCCTATTTGATTAGTGACATTGGTATTAAAGCTATTATTGGTGGATCCTTTGGTCTTCTCTTGTTCAACAAATTATTCCTCTAAAATGCTATTATAATATATGGAGTGCTTCCCTCATTTACCAATTATGTTGGAGTGATTAGTGTATGTCATGAGTGAATTGGTTTTGTTGTCTACTTGGAATCTATGTGGGCATTTAAAGAAGGAGTCTCAAAAGGAATAGAGTGCCTATCTATAAATTTTTTGGGTGTGAAGTAAACTCTCCAACAAATCTTTGAATTTTTTTAGTCCTTTTTCCTCTTGGTCGACAATTGTCTACAACTATTTTTGATGGTTGAGGAGCCTAGTTTGAGAATTATTATCCTGAGTAGCAACTAAGCTAATATCAAGCTACATAGTAATCTCTTGATAAAAGGATGTTGAGATCCAAAATGGGGAGCAATCAAGTTAGATCCAAAATGGGGAGCAATGATGAGGAGGAACATATTTTGATAGTTTAGTGGGAAAGATGGGATGTCGCTTGTGGTGTGTGATGATCATAGGTTGCTTGAGTTAGAACGAAAAGTTGCACACACTTATAGAGGGATTCAATAAGAGAGTTTCCTTGATGAGAGATGTTCAAATTTTGATTTGGCCAATGAATAAAAAATAAAATGGAAGGCCCCTATAGTGAGGATATAGGGATTAAAGGGAGAGTTATATTTGGTGAAATGTGTAAATTGGTATGGAATAGGTTCATAAGAAAGTCAACTAAATTGGGGGGATGGGCTACATTGCATGGAATCCAGTGTCTTTTAAATTAGGGATAATAGAAAATATGACATCACATTTCATTGACACAAATAAGGATAGAATAACTACATTTACCTAGAACTAAATGGATATGGGAGGGGATGGTGGTTGATAAACATAGCAAAAACCTTGACATTTGCAATTGAGAACAAATTGTTTTGACTATCATTGTCCATAATTATCTAAAATGTATGATCTTTAGTTTGGTAGTTGTAAAGAAAAACCATTGTATGGGTTAAAAGAGTTCCTTAGAAAAACATAAGTACTATGTTTGGATTTGGTTAACTGGCATTCTCCACATCAATAACATACTTAGAGGGATTCAAAAATACTATTTTATGTAATATTATTTAATACAAATATTCACCCACACATGTGTCACTCTCTCTTGAGAGTGCACATACTTCCCACATTTTAATCCTAGATGTCCCGTGATGCTAGGATTCCAATCCCTATTTTAGTGGGTATAGATGGAGTTGACTAGTGAATGAATCGTAGTCTATCTTTTGCTCCATATTTAATTATTTCCCATTATTTAATTATAAATAATCATCTCATGCAAAAATTAGCTAATGCAATACTATTTTTCAAATATGTAATTATATTTCATGCGCGATTAATCTAATGCAATACTATATGTCAGATACATAATTATAAATAATTATTTCATGTAAAAATACTCTAATGCAATACTATATGCCAAATACATAGGTGTCCATTTATCAATTTTCTTTATTCGTCTAGGTACCACATCGTCGGGTCCTTCTGACAACACTTTGTTTCCTTAATTGTCTAGGTACCACATCGTCGGGTCCTTCTGATAACACTTTCTTTCCTTAATTATCTAGGTACCACATTGTTGGGCCCTTCCGACAATAAATTCTCATTTTACTATTGTGTTGGGATTCTATGTAGTGATTTAGGAACCGTTACCATAAATCATCCGGCTGCACTCTATGTGAGACTAATGGCACTGAGGAGTAAGTTTGTTCTTACTGTGCACCCCTCAACCTCATATGTGACCAATCCGTTATGGTATCCCCCGTATGACTTCACACTTCCTCGAGTAAATATGAAAGGGATTTCCAAACTCGTGTGTGGATGCTATCAGGATTCAATACTGTCATCATACCCTGTGTGTTTTCCCCATCTTCTATGACCCCCTTTCCATTCTGTCGTGATTCAGTCAGTAAACTGTCTTACCTGTCATTGTACACATACTCAGAGCACACATATCAATAGTATTGCTAAAAAACATCATATCATAATTCACTTTATTCATTCTAATCGTTAAGAAAACATATATATTTTTCCATTGGATTCATATGATAATCACCCGCATAATTTCATTTCCATAATTCAGCCTAACTACTACATTCATCATAAGATTTCACATGTGCTAATCAATCAGCAAAATCACAAGTATCCATAATCGTCATTAAATCCATCATTAGAAACATATTCGTTTGTCACATACATCGCTAGTCAGTCGACAATTTTATTCTTAATCAGCATATATGCGGTCATTTATCTTATTTTCTTAAGCTCGGTCACTTACCAATAAGTGTCATCAATATCGATAGTCATAGTGAGTTTGAGGGGCATTACATACACCCCCTTCTTATTAAAACTTCCTCCCAATGTTAATTTTTGTTCTCGTACTTTTGATGCTAGGATTTACTTTAATTTCCTATTCTCATCTTCTTGCCACTCTCTTCTATTTTTCTCAAAAAATCATGGCCATAAGCACTAGTGGTTCTAATCATTAGTTTTCTAGATCATCTAGTATGGTTCCAATACATCCTCAGGAACTCAATTGTAATTTTGCATAATGCAAATCTAATAATACCTTCATATTTGTCAGTACCAACTTAGATTTCCTATACCTCATAGTCATCTACGAAGATCTAGGATATCCAAATTAGCTACAAGCTATAGTGCATCAATAGCCACCCAATAGTTATTGAATCATCATTATAACAAAACCAAGCAAGAATTCAAATCTATTTGGTTATCCTTCCCTCCAAGATGAGAAGGTAAACATCATAAAATATTCAGTCAAATATAGATGGATAAGATATAATCATGGTTTTAACAGGTCAAGAGAGACCCTCAAATATTCCAAAACCAGATCCCATAAGACTACTTCCAAAAACCTCTAAATGTTTTAATAATGTTGGTTCTCAATTTGATAGGATTTGAGGCATCAAAACTTAGTGACTCAGTCAAACGTATTAAAATTTATCTCTTATTCTTTCCATCAGTATCATCATGTCCAAGTTAATGAGATTATTATATCCTTACCTCATTTCATCCTTTCGGTTGTCACAGGATTACTTCCACGGACTCATCAAGTCGTACTATGTGTGTTTTCTCAACCTCATCAAGTTCTATCTTGGGCTAGTCATATTTTCATCAAGGGTTGACCATGTCTTGAGGTTAGCTTCATTGAGTTCATTTAATTATGTTAATCATCTTCATACTTTGTTTTACTAAAATCGTCTTCACTTGGCCCTTTCGATAAACTTTCCCAATTGAGAATTCTTCTTTTACTGTCGTCAAAGTCATGTCAAGTTTGTACTTTTTTCATTATTTTTAACAACATTGTCATGCTAAAAAATTTAGTTTCATTCATCTTAGTTCCTCATGTTAGTAACATTGATATCATGTTTTCCAATTTCTAAGTTCGTTTCACCCCCTTGACAATCTGTTAAAATCTCGTCAATCAAAGTATCTTGGTGTCTTACGATTTAAAATTTATCAATTTTTCTAAATCCACCAATTATATCTGTCTACTTTTTTTCTCATCATGGCTATGTAGGAAAAGTTTAAAATATCTCCGATCTTTGTTCCTTTTTCCAGGTACAATTTCCTTGAATTTCAAATTTATGTTATAGATGCAATCTCTATCCAACAATTTATTTTCTTAGAGTCAAGAGTTCTAACAAAACATAGGTCATCTCTCTTCTATTCATTTTATCAATACAACAACAGTTGATAACAAAATTCTATTTCTTCTTTTCTACTATCGTATAATTATAAATTTTCATAACTAAGAATATAACTGAATTGTACTTTTCATAACTAAGAAATATAATGTAGCAACCCCAGATTTGCAACCCTAAGTTTCCTATTCACATCACAGTGTGGACAATCTTCACCTAACACCTAGTCAAATATAGCCAGTTCTTCCTAAGAAATTTTCTCAATGAATCAACAAACTCAATAACCTTATCCTTATCGTCTCAATTTCCCTTTTTATTGCTTTCCTCTTAATAACACTCCTTATTTGGAAGGTCTTCTCTTTCCACTATCATCAATGCCATCCTAACAATTTTGATTACTCTATTTATTATCAACTTTCTTCACACACAATATATATATATATAGAGAGAGAGAGAGATTCCAAAATGTAAATCACTCATTGCTATGAAATTTAAGGGTTTGCATCTTTACTATATATTACATCTTACATTTCTTTGCAACGGAAATTGAAATCTTCCATATCAAACTCTTTCCATTCAAGAAAACTATATATATATCCTTTCTATAAATCCTAAAAGCATTAACTATATTTCAACATAAGAAATTGAATTCTCAATTCCAATTTCTTTTTATTCTACAATTATATATAACTATCATATATTTAAAACAATATCTAAATTTCAAAAAATAAGAATTAACATTCCAAATTCAATTCTTCCTCATATATCTTTTATATAGAGAGAGAGGTTGAAAAATATTTTAAATACGCTTCTCTTTCTTTTGTACATACGGTATGAACAAATATTCAATTGAATGTCCACATTTACATTCATAAGAATTGAGAAGACTATTCAAAATTTTCATAACAATCAACATTTCAATATAACAATTTACACTTCAATATACATATAAATTTTATAACAATCTACACTTCAAGGTACATATATCAATATACATATATACGTGCAGATGCTTAGCTTTCCTTTAAAAAAATACAACATATGGGAAACATCTAGACCAGGTAATGTAATCACTTATACCTACATTAATCTCCTTCATCAACCATAAATATGATATATCTATGCCGCTTATATACATAGGAGAATTATACCTATATAGGGGAAAGGGCATTATTACTTTTAAATTCTTTCACTTGTAAGGTTCCAACCCTTATATTTTATCATATGGATTATAATCAAGATAGGGGTTGGTAAACTAATGTACAAGGTCCCAATTCCAATTTTATATGTCCTTATTATCTCTAATCATAAAGAATTAGGTAACTAGCACTTATTGTTCTCACTTAAGATTCACTACCTTACTTAGTTACTAGGTAGAAATCTAATTCAAATGCAACATATAATAGGTTACTTTTTCTCTTCTTACCCTTGAGCATCATGTGAATATATTACAAAAAAACATAATATATTATCATGTGAAGAAGTGACAAATCTGTTTCTAACCAAAATCCAATTCTAAAATAGATTTTCTATACATCCTAAGCCTAAGTATCGCTCACATTTTCAAGATCATAATGTATCTTCCCAATAACTACAAATGATAACCCCCTATCATAAGTAACCTATTGAAATTATATAATAAAATGATTAGATACTCAATTATTATCTTTTCCAATGATTAGAAACCAGAAGAAGATGAAGTAGAGTTCAATGAAGAAGAACCAGTTGCCTTTGAAAGCCATGCAAAGCACCATGAATCCCACAGTGAAGTGGAAGACAGCCAAGAAGACTATGTTTATGTACTCTCAACAAAGCTTGTTGATCTAGCTCTGTTTGCCAATGACAGTGAAAACAAACCTCTATTTGCTGATGACTGTGAAAACAAACCTATCAATGCAATCGTCCCCAGTGATGTGAGTGATAGTCTCTCAGAAAAAGAGACAGTTGATAGCAGCATAGAAGTTGCAGCAGCCAGAAACCCATAAGTTTGAGGGAGCTATATGAGCAGACTCCCATTATTGATGAGCAGTATGAGTATGCTCTGTTTCCCTGTCAGCCCACAATTTTTGAGGAAGCAGTGAAGGATGCACATTATGTACAAGCTGCAACAGTTAATGAGGAATCTGCCATTGAAACAAAAGATGAGGAAGATGAAGAACAAGGAGATGAGGAACACAAAGAAGTGAAATCTCTCCAATAAGAGCTGAGATATATTAATCTTTTTTCTGACAAAAATTCTAAGTATGCAGGTAAAATGGACAGCAACATATAGTATGTTGAAACAGAAGAAGAACAAGACTTGCACTATGTTCCAGGACCAATGAAAAGAAATAACATTGTTTATTGTGCAGAAGACAAAGAAGATGCTGAAGAACACCTACTTAGCATCAAGTTCAAGAAGACAAAGAAAAAGAAGTCCAAATACACATCAAGTAAGAAAGTAAAGCTTAAGTTTATTTGAATGCAATGTGTGCCTAGTTGAGACATAGACCAGCAGGCACAATGCCTAAGTGTTGAAGCATTGATAGTGCTGACCACACCATCCCACTTGAGATTAAGGGGGTGTGTTAAGAGTTGTAATCTCAATGGTCCTAAGTTGGTTAGTTAGTTGAGTCAATGGTCATAAGTTTGTTGACTAGGTCATTTGTTGACCCATGGTTTACATTGGCCCATAGTACTAGCAAGTGGTTTTGGTGTTATGAAAAACTATATATATGTGGTTAATAATGAGAAGGCAATCAATATGCCCGTTTATGTTTCTGCTCTATTCTGTGTCTCTGCAAAGACATCTCTAGTACTTGATACATATATATATTATTCACATGGAAGGAATGGATTACAGATGTATATAAAAGGATGCACGGAGCTATAATAATCAGACAGAGTTTAAATATCACTCAATAGATTACCATACTCAGAACTCAACACGATTTATGATGCTACAAGGTTATACCTCTAGACACTCACTAGGATACACATTTATAAACACGAATACGTTTTTATTTTAGAACAAAATCGATCTTCACCTAAAAATGGGAATAAAATTTCACTTTAATATAATACTTAGTTAGTAAACGGAACTAATATTAGAGAAAAGGAAAAAAATAAAAATCCCTACCTTTCTGGTCTTTTCTCAACTTCGACCTGGTTGAAGATGTCAACTAAAATGGAAAATAAATAAAAAAAATATCGAAGTTTCTTACTACAAACCCCCTTTGGATAAACCGTCGAGAAATAATAATTTTTAGCTTAAATCAATCAACGTCTAGATTCCCTGATCTATAATTCCAAAACATCTATAAAAACTATTAATGGACTCCCAAAGCTCTCGTTAAGAAGGCCAATAAAAAACATAAAATATCCCTGAAAATGAAGCAAAATAAACCAGGACATCTCAAAACTCAATGATTAATAATTTAATAAATTTCTTATCCTACCGAACATATACCTTGGAAGATTTAAGCATTCATGTTGAATCTATCATTTATCACTGAAAATAAGAAATTTAAAAGAGACATGACGAACTAATGTTTTCCGATGTTGCGGCTTCAGTGATTGATTTGCAGTGACCCACAACAGAGATGTGTCAAGTCTCCGGTAGAATTTATGAGTGAAGTATCCCCAACAGAGATCCTTCATGCACCATCTCGAGTGGAGTCTACGCATGAGAATTGCTAGTTCTGTTGATGTGGTGCTTGGTAAGCTAACTCATATCTAAGAATTGATATGCGCAGAGTTTGGTGGTGAGGTTGGTGTTGATACCTCTGATTTGATTAGTTTGGTAAAAGGAGTTTTAAGAGCAAGGATAATATAAAATTCGGTTCACTACAGATTGAAACTATTTTGCGGATTTTTAGAGTTTTAGATCTAACTCCATTCTCCATATCGAAACTGATTGACGGATCGGTAGAGTTTATATCTAACTCCATTTTGCAGATCAATACCTTTAACGGATTTGCTGATTTTTGTTGGTCGGTGAAGCCAAATTAAGGCACCGACCTGTCTTCTTGACTTTCCAGTTCCTAGCTCTGATACAAGTACTGTTTCAACTACCCAGCCGCATGAATTTAATAATGAATAATCAAGAAATCCATCGATCCTATAATTAATAACTTATGTTGAATTTTTGGTTTTAGATGCTTCTCGATGAAGCCATGTTTATCTTCTTATCTGGAAAATTCAAGAGGCCTCAGGAAAAATATGCACTTTGTAATTTTTGCATATATATATCTGTGGTGAAGTGTATAGAACGCTGAAGAAAATAAAAACTTTGTTTTATACCCAATTATGAGTTTTTCTGTGCGTGTGTGTCTGCATTTTTGTGCGTATACTTTGTTCTGAATTTCGGATCTGTTGTTAGCTTCTGTAATCTACATTGTTGGTGCAAGGTTTTTCAACGTGAAGGAAGGATTTTGCATTGCATGTACAAGAGCAGTAAAGGGAGAACAAATCAGAATGCTACAGGTGAAGGAGCAGAGATAGAGGTTATTGCAGGGACGGAGGCTATTTTTCCCAACAACTGGTATTAGATTAGGTTTTGGAAACTGCAACATGGAGGTCACTGCCATGAGTGACATGGAGAAGCTGAATGGGGCCAATTTTGCTCTTTGGAAAGCACAGATGGAGGACATACTAATTCTAAAGGACTAGTACTTGCCAATTGAGGGAGTAGCAAGTAAGCCTTCATCAATGACAGTTGAAGAGTGGAACAAGCTTGACAAGAAGGCCATTGCCACAATCAGGCAGTACTTAGCAAAGAATGTCTTCTTCAATGTGGCTGGGGAGAATACAACAGAGGCTCTATGGAAGAAGCTACATGATTTGTATGAGAAAAAAAAAGCTTCAAACAAACTGTTCTTGATGAAGAAGTTGTATAACCTCAAGATGAGGGACGGTTCTTCAGTTGCAGAGCACTTAAATGAATTCAACATAATTACCAGCCAGCTTGCCTCCATCAAAATTATCCTTGATGATGAAATCAGAGCCATCCTACTTATGTGATCCATGTCAAACAACTAGGATAATTTGATTGTTTCCATGAGCACTTCAACTCCTGCAGGGACCTTGAAGTTTGATGATGTTAGCAACAGTTTAATGAACTAGGAGCTGCAATGGAAATCAGTGACAAAAAACCATGGAGGAGAAGCTCTAAGCCTAACTGATCGTGGCAGGAAAATGGATCGAGGTAGACATGGGCGTTCAAAATCCAGGGGCAGATCAAAATCAAGAAAAGGAAGACTCACTTGCTTTCATTGTGGACAACTAGGACACGTGGAGAAGGAGTGTTGGTTTTGGAAGAGAGAGCAGAAGGAGCAAAAATTGACCAACACAAACCAAAGGTCAGCCAACACAAATGAAGGTGAGACCACTGCAGTTGTTTTAGATGGTGATGTCTTATTTACTGTTTCAGTAGAAGATGCATGCTTATATACTTCTGGTAGTAGCATAGATTGGATCCTTGACTCCGGGGCATCCCACCATGTAACTCCATGTAAGAACAATTTTGTTGCATATGAAAGTGGTGATTATGGTAGAGTGCACTTGGGAAACAATCACTACCGCAACATTGTTGGAGTGGGAGATGTCCGAATCCAATCAAAGGATGGCCATGATATCTTGTTGAAACAAGTAAGGCATGTCCCAGAAATGTGCATGAGCCTAATCTCAGTAGGACAATTGGATGATGAAGGTTGCTCCACAACCTTTGGCAAAACCGGTTGGAAAATTTGTAAAGGGGCATTTATCATGGCTAAAGGACCCAAGACAGGAACGTTGTACACATTAAGAGCAACAACAAGGAAATCAGATGTGGTTGCTGTTGCAAAAGAAGGAATCTCTCCAGATCTATGGCATAAGCGCTTGGGTCACATGAGTGAGAAGGGCCTAAAAATTCTTATTGACAAAAATCTGCTTCCAGGTTTGAAATCCTATGAACTTGACCTTTGTGAGCATTGCATATATGGTAGGAAACGTGGAGTGTCATTTATGAGAAGAGGCCATGAAAGGAAATCAAATCTCTTAGAATTGGTACACTCTAATGTGTTTGGTCCAGTGAATGTGAATTCCTTAGGAGGAGCCTCATATTTTGTCACATTCATAGATGATGCATTTAGGAAGGTTTGGACCTACCCCATGAAAAGAAAAGATGAGGTATTTGAAACATTTCAGAAATTTCATGTTAGTGTTGAAAGAGAAACTAACAAGTTGCTCAAGTCTTTAAGGACAGACAATGGTGGAGAGTATTGCTCCAATGCATTCAAGGAATACTGTAACAGTATTGGCATAAAGCATGAGAATACTGTCCCTGGAACTCCTCAACGGAATGGAACTGCAGAAAGGATGAAGCGCATCATCATGGAGAAGGTGAGGAGCATGCTATCAAATTTTGGTTTGGAGAAGCATTTTTTGGCAATAGCAGTAAGAACAGCTTGTTACCTCATCAACCGATCACCTACAACAGCCTTGGACGGTGGCATTCCTGAAGAAGTTTGGACCGGGAAGAAGGTAAACTATTCTCACCTTAAAATTTTTGGATGTGAAGCATTTGTACACATTCCCAAAGAGCAAAGAACTAAGTTAGACAATAAATCAATGAAATCTATTTCCTTGGGATATGCGGATGGTGAGTCTGGTTACCGTTTATGGGATCCGGTTAAATGTAAAGTTATTAGAAGCATGGATGTCATATTTAATGAATTAGAGATGTTTAAGAAGCCTACAGGTGATATGGAGGTCAAGAAAATTGCTGACAAGCTTGTAGAACAACAAGAAAATATCCCACCATTGCAAGATGAGCAACATGTAGAAAATGGAGGACAGAAAGCAGGAAATGATGGACAGCAAGTCAATAATTATGGACAACAAGAAGAAGGAACTTTACACCAGGCATTGCAAGAGGTACAGGTGGAAAACATACCACCACAATTGGTTCACAGGTCTTCTAGACCTCATAAGCCTTCACAAAAGTATCCATCGTCAAACTATGTTTTGTTAACTGATGAAGGTGAACCAAATTGGTTTTAGGAAGCTTGTGATGTTGAGCATAGAAAGGATTGGAAGAAAGCTATGAAGGAAGAAATGGACTCCATGTTGGAAAATAAAACTTGGGAGTTAGTGAAGCTTCCAAAAGGAAGAAAAGCCCTTCAAAATAAGTGGGTATACAGGATCAAGCAGGAAGGTGAAGGCAAGAAGGAAAGGTACAAGGCAAGGTTGGTGGTGAAGGGATTTTCCCAAATAGAAGGTATTGACTTCAATGAATTTTTTTCACCTGTTGTTAAAATTTCATCCATTAGAGTTATTCTTGGTCTTGTTGCTACTTTAGAATTGGAGTGTGAACAGTTAGATGTGAAGACGGCCTTCCTCCATGGAGAACTCGAGGAGGAAATTTATATGGAGCAGCCGGAAGGATTTGAAGTAAAAGGAAAAGAGAACTTGGTTTGCAGGTTGAAGAAGAGTCTCTATGGGATCAAACAAGCACCTCGTCGGCTTTACTCGTGCTCATAAAACGATGAGGAAAGGATCATCTTGGCATTGTTTTATTCCTTTTTCAGACTAAGACGATTAATTCATGAAAACGGACCTTTGGATTTATCTTTAAGCTCTTTTAAGCCTTCCCTCGTTACGATAAGATCGCCAAGTGCACTTGTCTCTTTCACACTTGTAAAAGTACTTGAAAGGTCATCTATTCAGTGGTAGGTTATTCATTTTTCCGACCATTTAGGCTATTTACGGGAAAGGTATACCTTGGTCAATATTTGACTGGGAGAGTTCCTCTAGATACTATTTTGCACTTTTTGGTCAAGGGACTAACTTTTACGAAAAATTCAATCCTGGAGTCTTCTTTAAGTTATTTCAGACTCTCTAAACATGAAAAATTGTCGATTTTTCCTTCTTTGGACTCGTAAAATCAAACATTGAAGGATCCTTATGGAGTTGAACCTCTTCTTCCTTGGGTTCATAAAACATACAAGGATGGACTCACTTAAACGTGAGCTATACCGAGCATCTGTTATCCTCTTCAAGCTCATTAAACAACAAAGAGGTACTCATCAGTTATGATGGGGGGAAATTGGGGAATAAGCCGAGTTTATCTTTTTTGGCAGATTGTGATTCGTCACCTTTGAACACGAAATGTATCTACACCTTGTCTTCTTTGTGTATTTAGTCTCTTTGTTGATTCATAACTACAGTCATGAGTCATCCTCTCCGCTTTGAGTATACTTTCCCTGTGGTTGTTTCTCCTAATTAATCCATGCTTCCAGGCTCTGTCTCATACCGTTCCATGTTCAAAGGATCAGTGTCACCTTGAGTCAACCTTTTTATAGTTATGTCAACCCTCTAATGATGTTTCAATATGTACTTCTTTGATCCGTTTCTCCACACCTCTTTCCTATATCGATTTCGTGTCGATGATGTGGGCTTCATCATGGCCCTCCTTCAACGAGTGTGTTCCTGTCGACGTCAACTCACTATCTAGGAATTAGACTTAGGAACCAACAATAGTATCTTGGTACCTGCATGCCTCAATGGCAGGTTTCCTCGTATTCGATAGTAGATTTCCATCATTTCCCTTTGATCGAATAATCCCTTGAATGTTCAACTTCAAGATTCTTTATTCACATTCGTTGGGATGTACTAGAGATACCTTAGGAATCATTTTCATTATTGATGATCACCCTCGTACTTGTTAACGACTTACATCATTGGCTGGTAATCAAGTAGTCTCTTCCATGTTTGACTTCAACCCCTTGTAATCACATGGACAGATTCGTATCGCTTCAGGATTGGGTAGAAGAACGTAGATGATCTTGATCTTTCTTTCACATCCAGGTTGCGATGGCGATTATTGAGTAGGTCCCCACATCGACATCATGTTGGTGACCTTGTTGATGTGCTATCACGCAGATCCACTATTGTATTGGTCGTGGTTGTGTCATTTTCGTCTCATGGATCTATGATTGTTCATAATAACCATGATTTGTCTCTAGTATATATCATATCAATTCTCTCATGGATCTGCAATGTATTGGTCAGAAACCATGCTTTGAGTCAGTTGTTCTGAGCATGGGTATGCCCGCCTCGGTGGTATTTGACATCTTGTTTCCTTGCAGCTCCTATCCAACCTCCTTGATACTCTCTCTGTGAAACTTATTAGTAAAGTGTTTCGGCCATCAGTTTCTTCTGACCTCACACTTTAGAGGGCATCTGTTATACCTCAAAGTTCCACATTGAACCTTCATGTCGTAACATCATGCGACACTTTATGACACTACCTCTTAACGAGTGTTGAACCTTGTTGATCCCCTCCTTAGCCTCATCTGGAGTCTTTGGAGACAAATCCAACTTGCCCTTATCGAATGACAATTCATTGAACCACTTTCAACCTCATCCAACCATCTTTTGTCATGATTTTTGCAGCTTGCAAGTATTGCAACACTAAAAAATTCCATGTTTTTTTGTTCTGCATACTTGCAGGGGCGCGAAAATTCCCATATTTTTGCGTTATGCTCAGTTCAAAGGGCGCGAAAATTACCCTAACTAACTTTTGGCTTGCAATTTGGATCTCTCTCTCCGAGAGATTTTCTTGGGATTGAAGCTCCTTTTGATCCTAACTTACCCTCCTCATTTATCCTGGCTCAATCTCTTAATCCTCTAATCACTCATCTAGATCCACCTTCCTCTCCAAGTGGTTAGCCTCCCAAACCCTATAAGAAAGAGGCCATCCATGAGCCAAGGGGAGGACTATTGAGGCATCAAACTTATGATCCTAGAGGATTTGCAGAGATACCTTTAGGGGGAGCTTGGAAGAAAGGTTTATTTCTTGGACATCAAGGGTAACTGTATCTTGATCTTCTTGAGTTCTTATCAATATAACTTAGCCTATTCGCCTATGTGTATCTTTCATATATTTAAATACATGATGTGCTTTATGTAAAGTAGATCTTAACTTTGACATCTAGTATTTGGAAGTATGATTGCGTGTAATACTCCAACAAGTTCAAGTCTTGGAGATCAAGCTGAAGCTGGAGCAAGGAAAACCGACAAGTTCGAGGTGAGTTTTATCATGATCTCCATTTCCAATGTTCAGAAGTTGATGGTAATGTGTTAGATCTAAGAGAATAGATAACTATTTTTTTATTTTTTTTTTCTGTCCTACATTGAACTTATAGGTGTTTGGTTTAGTCTTTGAGTAAGTCTAATTATCCATAGGAAAGATTTACTTCTACAATTGAAAAGGGAACAATTTAGAGTAATTTTAACACAAGAATATTGTTATTGCATGGCCAGAGAGGGTTATCAGGGTGATGGAAATCCTTATGTATTTCTCAAGCCTTTAAACAATGTTTGGGACATTTTGATCCATTTTTGGGATGCTACAGATACAGTGATTGTAGATGACTCGAAATAAAAACATGTTTGTAAAGAGGAAGGGAACTGTATTATAACAAAAGCGTATACTTGCCAAGATGTCAATGACACATTCTTGTTAGGTCAATTATGGCCCTGCTTGTTGCACCTGAATGGCGTAAGTGATGTGAGGCCAATTGTGAATAAAATGAAAGTATTTTGTTAAATAATACACTTGAATGTTTGTTTGTACTAGTATGTTCAATTTCACTGTGATTGTAATACTTTTAAAGTGACCAGTTTGGTTTTTGAAAAAGAAAAATCAAGGTTTGAAAGTGTTAAAATATGTTTTCAAAATTTCAAATTTAAGTATTGGAAGTTCAAAAGTAGCCTTCCAAAAGGGAAAAATCAGGTTCTAAAAGTGCCATTATGATATTTATCATATCTGAAAAGCGCAAAAACCAATTTCAAAAGAAAAAGTATGCTTTTGGAACCTGGAATTGGCACTTTTGGAACCGGTTTTGGCACTTTTGGAACCGGATTTGGCACTTTTGGAACCAAGACTTGGCACTTTTTGAACCGGATTTGGCACTTTTCGAACAGGATTTGGCACTTTTGGAACCGGTTTTAGCACTTTTGGAACTTGGATTTGGCACTTTTGGAACCAGATTTGGCACTTTTGGAACCAACTTTTGATTGATTTTAGGGTTTAGAAACGTTGTTTTTGACCCGTATTCACGGTGACTTGGACTAGAATATGTCCAAGTTTAATGAAATTGGTGTTAAATGGATGTAACATTCCTTTCAGTCCTGAGCTTCAAGTCTGCTCACATGATCATGTCCAAACCCCCAATTCCAAAGACTTGGATACATAGTGCCATGGAATCATGGATATCCTTGCAAAGTCATACATGGTTCTTTGAAACATTTTTCATGGCTTTGTATGCCTCAATGGTTTATTTAGGTCCAAATGCATGGTCTTTTCCCCTCAGATGTCATTCCTAAGGCCTTGAGACACATACATATTTCTCAAACCCACCTAATTGCACCAACATCCCTAATCATAAGCCATTGGAACACTCAAGAAGCCATGCGTGGTTGGTTGTGGAAACCTTCTTAGTCTTTGGTGGTTAGAAGACTTCTTCAGGGCCCAGGGTTTTGGTATCCTCCACTAAGCATGTCCAAGGCCCTAAGGCCCCAAGACATAAATATAGAACATCATGAATACCATTGACAAAGTCATGTGTTGTGCTTTGAAGCATTTTTCATGGATCTAGATGCCTTAATGCTTTCTTTAAAGATAAATTCAAAGTATTCTTCCCTAGAACATCATCCTAAAGGACCTGAGACACGTACATACTACTTAAAAATATTGAATGGAACTAATATCCCCAATCATAGAGCAATGATACCCTCACGATGTCACGCATGGTTGGTGGATGAAATATTCTTATCCTTGGATGGCTAGAAGATTCATTTAGGTCCATAGGATCAAATCTCCTCCCTTTACTATGTCCAAGGTCCCAAGGCCCTAAGACATAGATACATATTTCCACATATATCCCTCTGAGGTAATGCATGGTTCCTCGAGGAATTTCTCATGGATTTGTATGCCTCAATGGTTTATTTAGAGCCAAATGCATGGTATTCTTCCCTGGAAAACCATTTCCAAGGACCTAAGACATGTAGATGCTAATTTCAAAACCATATAATGGCCCTTCCATCCTCAATCACAAGACAATGATACATCAAGAGGCCATGTGTAGTTGGTGAAGGTAACCTTCTTATCCCTAGATGGATATAACATTCCTTTAAGGCCCAAGTCTTAGATCTCCTTCCTTAACCATGTCCAATGCCCTAAGTCCCCAAGACTTGGATACATCGCACAATGGATACCCCTGTAAAGTCTTGTTTGGTGCTTTTAGGCATTGTTCATGGCCTTGGATGTCTAAATGGTTTCTTTATGGAAAAATGCATGGTATTCTTCCATAAAACATCACTCCCAAAGCCTTCATCAGGCACATACATATTGCTCAAAACCACTTCATGGTATCGACATCCTTAATCATAAGGAAATGATACCATTAAGAGGTCATTTGTGGTTAGTAGACGAAATCATCATAGCTCTTCCTGGATATAATATTCCATTAGGCCCCAAGGTTCAGGTCTCTCTCTCTCTGGATATCTCTCTAAACTGGCTATGGGTTATAAGTTTTAAGGGTTGGATGTTTGTTGATAGAGTTTAGGGTTGATGAGAATTAGAGGTTATAAGGGTTAGGGGTTAATTTTTATTTGAATAGAAACCTTAGAGGTTAGGATTAGGTGGTTAGGATTATAGAGGTTAAGGGATATATATCTTTATGTGTTAGTATTTAAGAGTTTTAGGGGCTATACTTGTTTAGGATTATAGTGGGTCAAGAGTTATAATGGTTAGTTGTACCAGGGACTAGGGATTCCAGTGGCTAGGGACTAATGGTCAAGGGTTTGGGGATTGAGATATAGGGGTCATGGATTTATGGTTACAAGGATGAATATTTATATGTACATGAGGATAATGCGAGTTAGTGATTTTGTGTAATAATATATCTCCTAACCCTTGTGGTGAAGGAGAGAAGAGAGGAGTGACGGAGGGAGGAGGGATTGGGTAAAGTGGAAGAGAGGGGGGGATTGGATAGATAGGAAGAGAGGGGGGTTGGGGTTATAGAGAGCGAGGGAGGTTTTAAGGAGAGATAGATAAAAATCAAGGTGTAAAAAGGAACGTGTGCGCGCAACATCGCATGCAAGCATCTACATGTGCGCGCATAGAAACGCGTGTGCGCCTCTACGCGTGCACGCAGCTACGCATGTGTAAATTTGCGCACACACGTGTTTGGATTCTTTTTTTTTTTGTTTGCTTGTAGGTTTGGTATTAGCTTCACATTTCCAAACCTTGAGGCTCAGTCTGAGTTATGGAAAAACACACCAATTTCTGTAACTTCATGTATTTCACACTTAGTTCCGCATATGCTCCACTTGTGCACTATTGAGGAAATTGCACACACTTGTCGAGCTCTGTGTGCAGATTCTAACTATATATTTTTTGAATAGATTTGTCATTTTTTTCTATTTTTAACTGATTTTTAACTGCACTCTTGTCAATTTGTAAAACACATAGGTTGTTTATTTGGGGTATAAATTTTGATTGGCTTACATATTTCGAAAACGAAAAAGAACCCGCACAAGAGTACAAGAATACCTAGAAGCTAAAAAACAAATTGATTGATTATGTTCAGACCATGATATGGTGTACCAACACTCAACCATGTCATTTTAAGGCTTCACCGACTTTTGTAATTAAAAAAAAAATTAACTTTTGAAATTTTGGAAAAATAGCCCTACACAAGATCCGTGTGTTGCCTACGCCTCTACATATTTTTGTCCTCATAATTTGACAATTTACATAACAAATTGGTGGACCAACACGAACATATGCATTATGTTTTACAGAAAAAATCTTTCTGTATGGTTGTTTTAAATGGATCTCATTTCATAAATTTATGATGGACCTGTGGCGACATTCTTTCAAAGTTTTGTATTTTCTTATGGATCATATTATGAGAGAATCATAAGTATATATGTATTAGATGAATCTAATATAATTATGCATGTAACCGATATAGAATTCAGAGTTAGAATCTTTGTATAAATTACTGAGTAATGTGCACGGTATCTCCTAAAAAGTTTTGTTCTACGAACTATTTTTTTATCCTCTTCTTTGTTGTCCCTTGGTAGCCTCCAATAAAACATTTCCTCGTTAGCCTCTTTTGATGATTTTTTTCTTTTGTCTGGTTCTTCATCCCCCTCGTTAATGATTTTTTTTTAACAGTGCATCCCTCACGTTTGGTCCAGGCATGAGTTTTTCCCTCACGTTTGGTCCAGGCATGAGTTTCTTGAAAAATTTCAAGGATGACTTAGATTCATCTGCAGCGATTTCGCTTTCCTCCTGAGTAATAATATTTGTAGCAGCAATAGGAGATGCGAGTGGCAGCCATCTAACATTTTTTTCTGGATTATGTTGATTCCCTCATTATCCTCTGAATCATCGGCCTTTGCCATAAGATGCAGTGTACTTTAAGCGAAATCCTAAGAGACTTAGTATAGATGTCAATAACAAACTTGTCGATCGAAGGGTTGGGCTCGTGCACGAGCATGTAACAAATCTAAAAGACATATCTCTTGATCCCAGAGCGCGGTAAAGTATATCTTATGTTGTAAAGGTAGTTAACCGATGATGCCACGTTAACTTCAAATTGAGTTAGATGTGGCGGTCAGTTTCCTCATTTGACGTACAGCTAAATGGTTATATGTTATTTCTTTTTTTTACGTCTATATATATATTCTCCCAACCATAAGCAAAACGTTGTTAAAACCAGTTGATAAGTTCCTTCTTAATAATACGATAACCGATGGTAGTCGTAACTATAGGAGAACTAAATGCCTTAGAGCAAGAGGATCGATTTACGGGGTGTGACTGTTTTGCATATTTAAATAAAGATGTTGAATCTTTGTTGAATTCGTAATCAATCCCATCCATGTTCAATAATATAAATCTTAATTGCATCGATTTGTAGTTATATTTATATATCATAATGTGACGCATGATTTACCTATGCTATGGAAAGTAAGATGGTAGTGTTGCCAAGAATCATGTGTTTATAAATGTATAACGAACTCACATCGAGCCACTTAGCGAATTTATGAGTATTGAAATGTTAAAATTTGTATACTTTCAATAATAATACGAGTAGGACATAAAGACCCTCAATATCCTTATGAGATGCATAATTGTTATAAAATTAGAGGTAAAGTGAAAAGTATGTATGTGCTAAATTTTATTTAAGTGAAAAAAAAACATGTATTTGCTAAAATTTATTTTAGCAAATATATGTATGTATGGGATGGCTTATAACTTTTTAGGTAATCATAAGTGTGTATATTTGTTTTTTTATATATTGTAGAATATATATATGTGTGTGTGTGTGTGTGAGAGGGTGTATCTCGGGTAGAGAAGAAAATGATATACAGTTTGGTAATTTTTATGATGGGATTTATAAATTTCTACTTACATGATTGAATGTGAAGAAGAGACCGTAGCATTGATCAAGGAAAGTTCAAGCTAGACGAGTTGTAGTTCCTATTAAAAGAAAAAATAGCAAAATTATGGGGTTGTTAAATTGTGCTATCAGAGGTTAGGTTACAACACTTGTCCTTATGGTGTCCACCAAGTGTTATGAGAAAACCTAATTTTGTTTACATGTTGTTCTTCTTTTGTGCATAAAAAAGTTTGTGTCACTAAAATACAGTAAGATATGGCTAGAAGATGATCCCTGACCCCAACTATATGGGTTGAAATTAATGATGAGAATAACAATTTGAATAACGAGATTTTACAAACATTAAGGGATTTAGAAATCGAATTAATGAACTTTAAGATTGAACATGAGAGGGTACTGAAAACCCAGAAAGACTTAAATTAAGCCTTACTATATAAACTGAATGAGATAACTGATGACAAAAATAAAATGAAATGTAAACGAGAAAACTCATCTTCTGATTGCCCCTCTTATGACGAAAGCCCTATATCTAGTGAATTGGAAGATTGTAGTGATATCTCTAGGGGTCGATGAAAGAAGAAGAGAAAATATAAAGATGAAATAATAGGAGAATTTAAAAAAATAAAGCCTCCTACCTCTGACGGTGAAGCAAAAAATGGAGAAGAAGCTAAGGCTTGGCTCTCTGGGATGAACAAGTACTTTACTATGTACAATTATTCCAACTCTATGAAAGGAAAAATGGCCATCTTCAATCTAGTCGGAAAGGCTGAGATTTGGTGGTAGGACTTAAAAAGAGAAAAAAAAAATTAATGATAGAAAAGTTAGCCAGAACTGGTTTAAAAAGGAATTTAAAAGGGAATACCTCTTCGAGTATTACTATGAGGGGAAAACAAAGGATTTTTATGAGCTAAGATTGGGATCAATGTCTATCCATGACTTTTGTACTAAATTTTTATCCTTGTTAAAATATGTGCCTTACGTAAACGAAGAAAAACCTAAAATTTAGATATTTCTAGGTTGCTTACCTAACTTTTATAAAGACAAACAAGAGTTTAATGAACCAAAAACTTTGTATGAAGCAATGAGGAAGGCCAAATTAACATGTGATCAATCTAAGAGTAAGAATGAAAATGCTTATAACTTCAAGAAATGATATGGAAGTAATTTTAAGAGAAGAGAATTCAAACCTTTTAATAAACATAAAATTTTCCAGAGAAATAGATTTAAGGACAAACAACAAACAATAAGAATTGATTATAAACAACCAATGAGAACTATTGAGTCTAAAGATAATGTTTTTAATGAAAAGAAAGAATAAATAAATAAAAAAGAACCTTTGCAGTGTTGGGGGTGTGGGAGAGCCACTTTTGTCGAGATTGTCCTCATAATAAGGATAATCCAAATATTCACATTGTCAGAGAAGCAACCACAATTGGATAGGTTTCTCGGAACATACCATAGATTACTGCCGCTTTGGACAATCATCAAAAGGATTATCAACCTTCCATGATCAAGGTATATGGTAAGATCTTTGACAAACCTATTTCTATATTAATTGATTCCAGAACTACTTTAAGTTATATTTCTCCCAAGCTGGTAGATTTATGTAAAATAGAAAATTTTGAGTTCAAAAAGTCATGGTTAGTGCAATTAGCCACAGGGACAAAAAGAAAAGACAACAAACTTTATTTCTAATTATGAATTTCATATGCAAAATTTGATTACAAAATTAGATTTAAAATTTTTTCCATTAGGATCGTATGATGTCTTAATTGGCATGGATTGGCTAGAAAAACATAGAGTTGTACTAAATTGCTTTGAAAAAACTTTTAATTGTATTGATGAAAATAATGAAAGTAAAATGGTTACAAGGATTCCAAAAAAGGTTCTTAATAGAAAAATATATGCTTTGCAGTTGAAAAAGTGTGCTAGGAAAGGGTGTAGGTTGTTTGTTGTACACATCACCAAAACTAATGATGATAAACCAAATCCTAGTTTAGAGGATTTTCCTCTTTTAAATAAATTTAAAGATGTTTTTCTAGAAGAGATACCCGGACTATATCCAAAGAGGGATATTGACTTTACCACCGATTTGGTACCAAGACCAGTACCCGCATTGAAGGCTCCTTATCGAATGAAAACACCTGAGTTGGTAGAATTAAAATAACAATTGCAAAAATTAATAGATAAAGAATATATAAGACCGAGTGTGTCTCCATGGGGAGCAATAGTCTTGTTTGTTAAAAAGAAAGATGGCACGCTAAGGATTTGCATTTATTACAGACAATTAAATAAAATTACAATTAAGAATAGATACCCTCTCCCCCACATCGATGACATGTTTGATCAAGTACAGGGATCAACGGTATTATCTAAAATTGACTTAAGGTCTGACTACCATCAAGTAAGAATTAAGGACGAGGATGTTCATAAAACAACATTCAAAACAAGGTACATGCATTACGAGTTCTTGGTTGTACCATTTTTCTTGACCAATGCTCCAGCCATGTTCATGTCTTTGATGAACAACATCCTCCATAAATACTTAGATACGTTTGTAATAGTGTTTATTGATGACATCTTAATATCTTCTAAAAATGAAAAAGAACATAAAGAACACTTAATGTTAGTCTTACAAACCCTAAGAGAACATAAACTGTATGCGAAGTTTAGTAAATGCGACTTCTTCCAAGATAAGATTCAATACCCAGGCCATGTAATATCTAAGGAAGGCATTTATGTAGACCCAGATAAAATCAAGTCAATCATTGATTGGCTATTTCCTAAGGATGTAATAGGGATTCGATCCTTTATGGGGATCATGGGTTACTACCGTAGGTTCATTGAGGGGTTCTCCAAGATTGCTTACCCGATAAATTCACCTAAAAAAAAAGTAACTAAATTCATATGGTCCAATAAATGTCAAGAAAGATTTGAAAAACGTAAACACTTACTGACCACCGCACCTATTCGAAGATATCATATCCGTACAAGGACTTCGTTGTATGTATGGATGCCTGCTTCGAAGGTTTATGTGGTGTGCTATTGCAAGAGGATTATGTAATATGAGTCAAGAAAACTTAAAGAACATGAACGTAACTATGCAACACATGACTTAGTAGTAGCTGCCATAATACATTCATTAAGAATGTGGAGACACTACTAAATAAGAAGAAAATTCACTTTAATCTCCGATAATATAAGCTTAAAATACTTATTTGATCAACAAAGTTTAAATGCTTGTCAAGCAAGGTGGTTAGCCTTCTTGAGCAAGTATGATTTTGAAATAAAACACATTAGAGGAAAAGAGAACAAGGTGGAGGATGCCCTTAGTAGGAATTCCATTCCACTTTGTTCTACTACTTTTAGTAGTTATAAGACAAACCTTTAAGATCTGATAAAGGATGCAGCTACCCATGATGAAGAATATTTAAAAATTAAAGAACAACTAGAAAATGATGTAAATGGAAACAAATTCTCAGCTTACTCCATAAGCTCAGAAGACTTATTAGTCTATAAGAATCGGTTATGCATACCTAATTCGGAAGAAGTTAAACAACTAATCATGAATGAGTTACATAAGAAACCATATTCCGGATACCCAAGATATCAAAAGATGATAACAAAACTAAGAGAAATTTACTATTGGCTTAATATGAAGAACGATGCTGCAAATTACCTAGCCCGATGCATTGAATGTCAAGAAGTGAAAACATAACATCAACATCATGTCGGGTTACTTCAACCCTTACCTATCCCAGAATGGAAACGGGAGATAATAAGTATGGATTTTATAACAAAATTACCTAAAACGAATAAACAACATGACTCTATAATGGTAGTCGTTGATAAGTTAAGTAAAGTTGCACATTTCATACTTGTGAAATTTACCTTTAAAGCCATTAACATAGCTGATATTTTTATGAAAGAAATATTTTGTTTGCATGGTATTCTCAAGGTTGTGATTTCTAATAGAAATGCAAAATTTACAAGTAAATTTTGGAAATCCTTGTTTAAAGGTCTAGATACACAGTTGAATTTCAGTACTGCTTATCATCCTCAAACGGATGGGAAAATTGAAAGAACTAATCAAGTGTTAGAAGATATGCTCCGAATGTATGTAATGGATCAACCAGGTAAATGGCAAGAGTAATTGCATTTATTAGAATTTGCAAATAATAATGGGTATCAAGCTTCATTAAAAATGATTCCATTTGAAGTCTTGTATGGTAGAAAATGCCACACTCATGTGCCTTGGGATAACCCAGTTGACAAGATTGTTCTACGACATGACATGTTAAAGGAGATGGAACAAATGGTGAAAGAGGTCCAACAAAACTTAAAAGTTTCCCAAGATCAACAGAAGAGTTATGCAGATTTAAAAAGAACTCCAAGCGAGTTCAACATCAGTGATCATGTATATCTAAAGGTAAAGTCGAAAAAGAGTGCCTTGAGATTGGAAAGGTATTCCAAGCTGGAAATCAGGTATTGTGTACCTTTCGAAGTGTTATCTAAGATAGGGCCAGTAGCCTATCAGCTTGCACTTCCCCCTAATATAAAAATGCACGATGTATTTCATGTTTCATTATTAAAAATATATATATATACATGATGCTACGCATGTAATTGAATGTGATTTAGGTAGAACCCAAGGGCGAGTTCCAGACCAGACCTTTCTGCATCCTAGATAGGAAGGAACATATGCTAAGGAATCAAGCTATCATTCAAATAAAAGTGCAATAGAATCACTTCATCCTTGAAGAGACAACTTGGGAAATGGATGATAAAATGTAGGAAGCATATCCCTCCATGTTCCATAATGAGCAACAAAGCTCAGAATATATAACAGCAAGGACAATGTTAAAAATAAGGAGGGGAGAAATGTGATACCCCCAAAAAATTATTAACTTTTTATTTAATAATTTCACAATTTTTTTTTATGTAAGAGTTATTAAAAAAATAAAAAACACAAAGTGATACTTTGCACAAAAACTATATATATATATATATATATATGGGCACTTGGAGAGTTCAACTAAATGAGGGGACACCACCAAGGCACAAGAGAACATGTGTAAGCAAGCTAGAGAGATCTTTACCAATCAAATACAATTTAAAACTCAACAACCAGACAAGATCCTAAATCATAGGTATTTATGGATTGATTGGAGATTTTATTGGGATGGCATAATACCTAGGAAAAACTATATATAATAGTGCGTTGAGATAGCATGGGCCGCCATCTTGTGCATAGAGGAACATGTTGAGTGTTCTCTCTTTTCATAAGTCCATTATTACTTGTTACGGACTCTAGGAGAGAAAGTACTGCATGGAAGTGATTGCTTGGCATTCTAGTGCATGGTGGTGATCTAGCTCGGGGTCGAGCTAAGCAAAAAATCGAGTCTCTCTCTCCTATGGTTGGGAGGAGTTGATTATCCAACCGTCTAGTTTCATTATTCAAGTAAGTATAGTATGTATATTTGGATTAAAAAGAATTTTTGTGTATGGTTGTTTTAAATAGATCTCATTTCAAAAATTTATAATCGAGCCATGGCCGCATTCTTCCAAAGTTTTGTATTTTCTTATAGATGATATTATGAGAGAATAATATATATAGATAGATAGATAGATTTTATCCTCTTCTTTGTTGTCCCTTAGTAGACTCCGATAAAAGCTTTCGTGGTATCCTCCATTGATGATTCTTTTGTTTTGTCCAGTTCTTCATTCCCCTTGTCATTGAATGTTTTTTGAACAGTGCATCCCCCTTTGGTCCAAGTATGAGTTTCTTGAAAACTTCCAAGTATGACTCGAATTCATCTGCAGCGATTTTGTTTTCCTCCTGAGTGTTACTATTTGTACCAGCAATAGGAGATGCGAGGAGCAACCATCTGACATTTTTTCCTGGATTCTGCTGATTCCCTTACTATCCTCTGAATCCTCGACCTCTTCAATAATAAACCAGTGTACTTTAAACGCAATCCTAAGAGACTTAGTGCACGCGTCGATAACAAACTTGTCAAGCGAAGGGCTGGACTCGTGCACGAGCATGTAACAAATATGAAAGAGGTAGCTCTCGATCCCGGAGCGCGGTAAAGTATACATTTTGCTGCAAAGATATTCTATGACTCCTAGATGTTCATGTTTGTGCAAATAGATAACTGCAATCCACTCGCAGAAAAAGAAGAACCTGATGAGCTAGTCCATTCACATTTCGTGTAATGTCGCGGGGAAAATTGTATGATTCTTCCCTCGCTAATCCGACAAGTTGCACCATGATATAACTATTTCGTTCTCTTCTCTCCCTTTCAAGCCTCCTTAACGAAAGGATCCAAATGAGTGGCGGCCTCTTGGAAAACGGTAATGTTGCCCCCTTCTCTATCCACTCCCACCATGTCCATCTATACAACAACCCTACTCTGAAATTTTCCTGATTCTCTGTAAAATCTTCGGTGGCAGAGTATACTTCTTTGTTGATAAATGTCTTTTATTTCTATAAAAATGTATGGATTATATTGGGCGGTCTAACTGTATGTTATAGGTTCAACGACTGTGTATGATTTGGAAATATGGTTCTTTAATTTTTATAAAAAAATCCTGTGTAGAGTAATGGTATACCAGTAGGGTTAAGCACGAAAATCAAGGGAGCAATGAAATCTCTCTTTGAATCGATTTGAGAAAGGTTCTCTTTTTCTTTGTTTTACGAAACTCTGCCTGAGGTTGAACAAATTCTACACTTAGTGTAACTCTATATAAACTCTGCGTAAGAAAGGAAGGATCGAAAAAAAAAACGATTGAGATCCGGCAGAGACTTTCTCTTTTTCCCTTGTTTTTCCTGTGTTATTTGTTCCAGTGTTGTAGCGTGAGTTCCTTGCTCTTCATTTATCTTATTTTCTTTTATTACTCGAGACCCAGAGGTTTGGGTTAATAATCTGATCGATTCGATCTCTTTCTAGTACTGATACTGCGGGAGTAGTGACAATGAGTCTTTCAAGAACTTTGATTTGATGGAGATACCAATCCATACTTGGTAGTTTTAATGAGTAGATCTGCCCCAGTATATTTTCCAACATCGGTGATATTGCTCAAGATCAGTCGATCCGGTAGTTAACAGGTGACGCCACGTGCCCTTTCAATTGAGTTAGATACGTGGCGGTCGGTTTCCTCATTTGACGTACAACTAAATGGTTTTTCAACCGAATACAACTAAATAGTTATATATATATATTCTCCCAACCATAAGCAGAACATTGTTAAAACGAGTTGATTATTTCCTGCTTAAAAATACGATAATCGATGGTAGCTCTAACTATGGGAGAACAAAATTCCTTATAGCAAGACTATCGGTTTATGGGGTAGGCAATTGTTTCGCATATTTAAATAAAGCTGTTCAATCTTTGTTGAATTCCAAATCAATCCCATCCATGTTCAATATTATAAATCTTAATTGCATCGATTTGTAGTTATATTTATAGATCATATATGTGACACATGATTTACCTATGCTATGGAAAGTAAGATGGTAGTGTTGCCAAGAATCATGTCTTTATAAATGTATAAAGAACTCACATCGAGCCACTTAGCGAATTTAGGAGTATTGAAATGTTAAAATTGGTATACTTTCAATAATATACTAGTAGTACATAAACACCCTCAAGATCGTGATGAGATGCATAAAGGTTATAAAATTAGAGTTAAAAGTATGTACATGTGCTAAATTTTATTTTACTCTATATATGGGATGGATTATAACTTTTTAGGTAATCATAAGTGTGAATATTTGTTTTTTTTTTTTATATATATTGTAGTATATATGTTTGTGTGAGAGAGAAGGGGTGTATCTAGGCTAGAGAAGAAAATGATATACAATTTGGTAATTTTTATGTCAGTATTTATAAATTTCTACTTGCATGATGGAATGTGAAGAAGAGACCTTAGCATTGATAAATGAAATTTCAAGTTAGACTAGTTGTATTTCATATATATATATATAGTGAAATTATGGGGTTGCTACATTAATGGTGGTTGTTATTAGAGTACCGTTTTGTATTTGCAAATTAGTCCATATGGATTAGATGTGAATTTGTTGCTCCGTGCCGTAGGGGTTGATAACGTAAATTCAATTATGTTCTCTGGCTTAATCCCCTCAAGTGGATTGGTGCTTGTTGGCCACTCCAAAAGTCTTAAAGGTTAGCCTCAATGGATTGCCTAGGATGTTATGAGAAATGTTAATGAGATATTTATGAAATTCAAATGATTCTTTAAGGCACAAAAAAAACATGAATGCTAATAGGACATCAATATTTTAAGTAACTACCACAATTTATAGTAATGGACACCATTTTTCTTCTCAAAATGCTGGCCTATGGTAGATGACCTTTACAAATGCTCTCAATTAACTCATTTTCACTTCTAGTTTCCATTAGGTTCGACACATGGAGAACTCAAAGAGGAAGCAAATATCCACTAATCATTTGAAGACACTGCCCTAAAGAATCAAGGATTGAAGCATGTAAGTAGAAAGTGAGTTGAAGCTCATAGAAAGCACACCTTCAATTAAAATGTATAAATTATGTTTTGTAAAATGTACTCATTTTAGATGTTTTTTTTTTCTTTCTCAAAATCTATATTTTAACAACTCTTTGAATTTTTTTAGAAATTTTTTTATATTTTTTATCCTTTTTTAATGATGTAATTGGACTTTTATCATAAGATTATATTTACTTTTTCAATTATAATGAAAGCATAGGTTCCTAATAATTAGGGAAAATAGATTAATGCATTATAAAGAAATACACTATGGAATTTTGCAATTAACTTTAAAAGCTAACATTTATAAACTCAAAACTATTTAGAGAAAATGGTTATGACAATGTGATAGGTATATTTAAATAAGCTCAAAACTATTTAGAAATGGTTAGGACAATGTGGTAGGTCTATCTTACTATATAGAATGAAATATTGTGATAGCCATCGAGACCTTCTGCTCACAATTTCGAGCACTCAACTATTTAAGTTAGCCCACCACTCATTTAATTTAATATTGATAAAAATATCTTTTTAGAGGCCACTTCAATTTATATTGAGAGATGTGGTGAGTTTGATTTTGATAGATAATGGGAAAGTAGACATCAAGGATTTTTTATTTGAATTAAATTTATTTTAAAAAATATTTAATTTAATATTGATAAAAAAAATATTATTTTATTTGATTAATTTTAATTTTATTATTTTGACTTATTAAAATTTATAATAAATAAAATAAATTACTTAAAAGTAAATAAATGGGAAAATAAAAACATAAAATACATATTTAATTTATTATACATTTATTGTTATATAATATATATAGTTTTTTTTTAAACTATATAACATTAAACTTAGGATAATACAAAAATTCCATCCTATATACCAATAATTAAAATAATTAAAATAGCAAATGCTACATCGTTCTACCTGAAAGAGTTCTAAGTCCAAAAATAATAATATCATGTAACAGATCACATATCTAACATAATATGAAAAACACAACTCTAATACCAATTACTATAAGAAAACTATAACATGAAAAAAATACATTCATTGAGATCTAAACCTAGATGGGGCCGAGGCTATTGAACATTAACCTTCAAACAAAATTGTCTCCAAAGACCACAAAATATATAACTACGGTGTTACAAAGAAACACAAAAATTTAAAAGTAAGAGCCGGTAAGTTAAGAGAACTGCACATAGGTTCAGATAATATGGAAGCATGCTTGCTCTAAGATTGCTCTTCGCTGCTTGGAGAATGATTCAAACTGTTGCTAGTTAGAGACGTTTGATATTCAGACGTCCGTGGGGTCGTTTCTGTGCCTTTATATTTTTTATTCTTTTAATGGAAATTCTCTCTCACATCGCATTGTCCTCTTTTTGCAGGATTGTGCCTTCACAAACAATGGTGAAAGAACAAATTCGACGCTCCAAACTCTCTCTAAGCCATGGATTGTGCCTTTCTGTAGAAGAATTTAAGTGCAGAAAGGCTGGAAGGCATTATAAAGTTGTGTTAATGCGTCCCCTTTAAAAAAACCCATGACAGACGCTCAGCTGGAACTTTCGATAGCCCAGAACAAGCTAAAGCAGCTGCACGACCTAAAGAAGCTGCAATGATTGCAAAAGCAAAAGAAGCTGCAGTACATTACTTGAAGAATTCAAGTAACTGTTGATCTGGTCTCCAGGTACTGCAGCTTCTTCAGCTTTTGCAATCATTGTAATTTCTTTTTGTCGTGTAGCTGCTTCAGCTTGTTCTGGGCTATCGAAAGTTCAGCTGAGCGTCCGTCATGGGTTTTTTTAAAGAACCTTCCCGAGGAACGCATTAACACACCTTTATAATGCCCTCCAGCCTTTCTGCGCTTGAATTCTTCTACAGAAAGGCTGGGTCTTGTCTGAGTGCCATGGCTTTCAGAGAGTTTGGAGCGTCGAATTTGTTCTTTCACCATTGTTTGTGAAGGCAGAATCCTGCAAAAAGAGGACAATGCGATGTGAGAGAGAATTTCCATTAAAAGAATAAAAAATATAAAGGAACAGAAACGACACCAAGGACGTCTGAATATCAAACACCCTGGAACTTGGATAATCCTCGAGCTAACTGTTGAGTTCTTCAGCGGTTATAATAACACACAGGCGTGAATGGAACTTCTCCAGGTACATCCCTATTTAACGTGGGGATTGGTATTGTGATCTTACATTTCATATTTAATTTCATTTTATTTTAATACGCACCATCCCACTAACTCGTTTAACATTAATTGTGTAATAATAAAGACAAATAATAATTGTCCAACGTCTCATTACCTTGTTCGATGGAGAGAAAGAGGCTAACTTACAAAATGGGTGGTTAAGTTTTCAACATGTTTGTTTTTTAATATATTAAATTTAATTATTTATTAATATTCAACCAGAACTATCACTTAATTTGTTGGCCTGTAAATATTACTACTCCATATGTTAAGTGAGTGTCACAAACTGCTTTTTTCTAGTTCTTGTCTACCATGAATTACTTCCTATTGAAACGACCATACAATAGTACATTTGTCCCATCTTCCTTTAATTTAGGAAAAGCATAGGTACTAATCCACCCCAAATTTTATCATATAAACACCTATAGGTATAATTATAGAGTTTGTTTTTAATGTATTGTCTTCCTTTTTTTAAGTATAACAAGGGATTCATTATAACAATATACTCATGAGGATAACAATCCATCCCACAACCACTAGGGCTAATGATGCTTTTTTTTAAATATATTCTAACTAACTACCTATTAATGGTCAATTACTAACAACACTACTAACAACATTATTGCATAATGTTGACCTTTCCATTAGAAATCTTCAAAAAAAAATTAGAGTCACATATATTAATTGTGGAAATTGCATAATCTAAGTGCCATAGGGGTATTTGAGGGTGTTGAATCCATTTATGCTTTCAAAAATAAAAAAATTTAAACGCTTTTAAATTTGGATTGTACCAAAAAAATTAGGGGATTCCCGCCAAAAAGCACTGAAAAATACAAAACCTAGAATAATTAGACCACTCCAAAAATAACAATACTTAGTGGTCCTTCTAATTAACCAATCAAACAAAAATAATTGAGATATAAATAAAATATATATACATCAAAATAAATCATATCAACCAAGAATACCATAGCTTATAATATGGCATGTAATGTTATTAATGCCTTACAATCTTTAGTCTTATTAATGAGTGTAGATTTATAGTGGTTGGGAACATGGATTGTAATAATCTCCATCCAAGTTCAAATCTAGCTCTAGATATGTTATGATGGACATTGAAGATGAAATTATGGAGTTTTACATGGTAAATATAAATTCATACATAATATTATTATAATATTGTTTGTGTTATCGAATTTCATGTTCTATATTATTTCCTCTTATTTTAAGTGGACATTGTCCACCCATCTTGGAGCACATTAGCCTAGTACCAATTTTGTTGGAACGATTGTTGATTAACCCACTACCAACTTTGTTGGAATGATTGTTTTTCGGTTTATCCTATTTGATTAGTGACGTTGGTATTAAAGCTATTATTGGTGGATCCTTTGGTCTTCTCTTGTTCAACAAATTATTCCTCTAAAATGCTATTATAATATATGGAGTGCTTCGCTCATCTACCAATTATTATGTTGGAGTGATTAGTGTATGTGATGACTGAATTGGTTTTGTTGTCTACTTGGAATCTATGTGGGCATTTAAAGAAGGAGTCACAAGGAATAGAGTGCCTATTTGTACATTTTTTGGGTGTGAAGTAAACTCTCCAACAAATCTTTGCAATTTTATAGTCCCTTTTCCTCTTGGTCGACAATTGTCTACAACTATTTGTGATGGTTGAGGAGCCTAGTTTGTGAATCATTATCCTAAGTAGAAACTAACTTAATATCAAGCTACATAGTAATCTCTTGATAAAAGGATGTTGAGATCCAAAATGGGGAGCATAAAAAATCTCAATATCTTTTTTTTAAATTACATATTTGGAATCTGCATAAAAAATTCTATCTATGCCTAAAATTTCGTCAATAATGGTCATGTATGTCATGCTATAGAGAGCAGTGAAAAATATGCATATTTAGGTGTAGAATTGCACCTAAAGTGTCCCTCAACTTCGTGCACAAACCCTATTAATGCCTTGGGGAATGGAGAGGTATGGCTGTCCAAATTCGAGTATGGACAACCCACCCTTCCTAGAATTTCGGGTTTGGCTTCTTGGGAAAGAAAAGAGCCACGAAATTGCCGCCAAGCCATTATTCACCGTGCTCTCTCATGAGTTTGGAGTTCCCTGGGCATTTTTCTCCATGGATTTCCTATGTTATCCTTCTTTTTCATAGTTGAGAAGGGCATTTTTGTTGTGGCTAACAGTGGGGAAGAAGGGGAAACGATTTGGGGGTTTTATAGAGGTGGTTTTGGCCCACTGTATGCTCATACATCTGTGAGAGAAATCGGTTTTCTTCCGTAGGGTTGATTCCCTCTTTCCACAATCTGTTTTTGGGTGTGCAATGATTTGGGGAAGACCCATAGACCGTATTCTGTGAATCCCATTGTTGAAATGTGTATCCATGCCTAGTTTTGAGTTGTTGTGTGTAAATGAATGTTGGGGTCGAGATGGGTATCCATTGCTTTGGGTTGTGTTGAGCTTGAGAGTCCCCTTTTCCTTGTAGATACCATGCCCAGCTCGGGGGTGGTCTCTGAGTGCTGAAAGAATATAGGCTGGGCAGAGACCTACGGTTGGGTGGAACGTTGCAGCGACATAGCTAGTTGCTTGGGACAACAAAACAGTGAGATAAGTATAATTTCTTATGGGTATTGGTATTTATTTCTGCACTGTTTTAATTAATGGATGGTTGTTCTTTTCATGATGGACACATGTGAAAGGTGTGTGGATTATAATTTATTCCGCTGTGCACATTTGATTTGAATTGCATCTGCACACATATTTATTTTTATTGTACTGCCATTTGCTTTGTTTATTAATAGTGAAATGGGCTAAGTTCTATAAAAGCCCAAGTTCTGGGTATCATGTTTCCTTCCTTGCGTTAATAGATGAGAGGGGTTGTGACAAAAATTCTAACAAATGAAGAGACAAAAAGGTTAGCCCACGAGGGTAGAAAACCGTTTGTGATATATTTTTGGAATGAAAGAACGACATCAAATCATTTTTGTTTTTAATTACCTAGAGTAACAATAGCTTTTTAGAGGCCACTTGAATTTATATTGTGAGATGTGGTGAGTTTGATTTTGATACCATAATATAGATTCGGGGAAAGTAGATAGTATGGATTTTTAATTTGAATTAAATTTATTTAAAAAATATTTAATTTAATATCGATAAAAATATCTTTTTAGAGGCCACTTCAATTTATATTCAGAGATGTGGTGAGTTTGATTTTGATACATAATGGGAGAGATGTGCTGAGTTTGATTTTGATAGATAATGGGAAAGTAGACATAAAGATTTTTAATTTGAATTAAATTTATTTAAAAAAATATTATTTTATTTGATTAATTTTAATTTTATTATTTTGACTTATTAAAATTTATAATAAATAAAATAAATTACTTAAAAGTAAATAAATGAGAAATAAAAACATAAAATACATATTTAATTTATTTATTATACATTTATTGTTATATAATATATATAATTTTTTTTGAAAGTATATAACATTAAACTTAGGATAATACAAAAATTCCATCCTATATACCAATAATTAAAATAATTAAAATAGCAAATGCTACATAGTTCTACGTGAAAGAGTTCTAAGTCCAAAAATAATAATATCATGTAACAGATCACATATCTAACATAATATGAAAAACACAACACTAATACCAATTACTATAAGAAAACTATAACATGAAAAAAATACATTCATTGAGATCTAAACCTAGATGGGGCCGAGGCTATTGAACATTAACCTTCAAACAAAATTGTCTCCAAAGACCACAAAATATATAACTACGGTGTTACAAAGAAACACAAAAATTTAAAAGTAAAAGCCGGTAAGTTAAGAGAGAAACACAAAAATTTAAAAGTAAAAGCCGGTAAGTTAAGAGAACTGCACATAGGTTCAGATAATATGGAAGCATGCTTGCTCTAAGATTGCTCTTCGCTGCTTGGAGAATGATTCAAACTGTTGCTAGTTAGAGACGTTTGATATTCAGACGTCCGTGGGGTCGTTTCTGTGCCTTTATATTTTTTATTCTTTTAATGGAAATTCTCTCACATCGCATTGTCCTCTTTTTGCAGGATTGTGGCTTCACAAACAATGGTGAATGAACAAATTCGACGCTCCAAACTCTGTGTAAGCCATGGATTGTGCCTTTCTGTAGAAGAATTTAAGTGCAGAAAGGCTGGAAGGCATTATAAAGTTGTGTTAATGCGTCCCTCGGGAAGGTTCTTTAGAAAAACCCATGACAGACGCTCAGCTGGAACTTTCGATAGCCCAGAACAAGCTGAAGCAGCTGCACGACCTAAAGAAGCTGCAATGATTGCAAAAGCAAAAGAAGCTGCAGTACATTACTTGAAGACTTCAAGTAACTGTTGATCTGGTCTCCAGGTACTGCAGCTTCTTCAGCTTTTGCAATCATTGTAACATCTTTTTGTCGTGCAGCTGCTTCAGCTTGTTCTGGGCTATCGAAAGTTCAGCTGAGCGTCCGTCATGGGTTTTTTTAAAGAACCTTCCCGAGGAACGCATTAACACACCTTTATAATGCCCTCCAGCCTTTCTGCGCTTGAATTCTTCTACAGAAAGGCTGGGTCTTGTCTGAGTGCCATGGCTTTCAGAGAGTTTGGAGCGTCGAATTTGTTATTTCACCATTGTTTGTGAAGGCACAATCCTGCAAAAAGAGGACAATGCGATGTGAGAGAGAATTTCCATTAAAAGAATAAAAAATATAAAGGAACAGAAACGACACCAAGGACGTCTGAATATCAAAGACCTTGGAACTTGGATAATCCTCGAGCTAACTGTTGAGTTCTTCAGCGGTTATAATAACACACAGGCGTGAATGGAACTTCTCCAGGTACATCCCTATTTAACGTGGGGATTGGTATTGTGATCTTACATTTCATATTTAATTTCATTTTATTTTAATACGCACCATCCCACTAACTTGTTTAATATTAATTGTGTAATAATAAAGACAAATAATAATTATCCAACGTCTCATTACCTTGTTCGATGGAGAGCAAGAGGCTAAGCTACAAAATGGGTGGTTAAGTTTTCAACATGTTTGTTTTTTAATATATTAAATTTAATTATTTATTAATATTCAACCAGAACTATCACTTAATTTGTTGGCTGTAAATATTAATACTCCATATGTTAAGTGAGTGTCACAAACTGCTTTTTTCTAGTTCTTGTCTACCATGAACTACTTTTTATTGAAACGACCATACAATAATACACGTGTCCCATCTTCCTTCAATTTAGGAAAAGCATAGGTACTAATCCAACCCAAATTCTAAAATATAAACACCTATAGGTATAATTATAGAGTTTGTTTTAAATGTATTGTCTTCCTTTTTTTTAAGTATAACAAGGGATTCATTATAACAATATACTCATGAGGATAACAATCCATCCCACAACCACTAGGGCTAGTGACGTTTTTTTTTAAATATATTATAACTAACTACCTATTAATGGTCAATCACTAACAACACTACTAACATTATTGCATAATGTTGACCTTTTCGTTAGAAATCTTCAAAAAAAAATTAGAGTCACGTATATTAATTGTGGAAATTGCATAATCTAACTGCCATAGGGGTATTTGAGGGTGTTGAATCCATTTATGCTTTCAAAAATAAAAAAAATTTAAACGCTTTTAAATTTGGATTGTACCAAAAAAATTAGGGGATTCCCGCCAAAAAGCATTGAAAAATACAAAACCTAGAATAATTAGACCACTCCAAAAATAACAATACTTAGTGGTCCTTCTAATTAACCAATCAAACAAAAATAATTAAGATATAAATAAAATATATATACATCAAAATAAATCATATCAACCAAGAGTACCATAGCTTATAATATGGCATGTAATGTTATTAATGCCTTACAATCTTTAGTATTATTAATGAGTGTAGATTTATAGTGGTTGGGAGCATGGATTGTAATAATCTCCATCCAAGTTCAAATCTAGCTCTAGATATGTTATGATGGACATTGAAGATGAGATTATGGAGTTTTACATGGTAAATATAATTTCCTACATAATACTATTATAATATTGTTTGTATTATCGAATTTCATGTTCTATATTATTTCCTCTTATTTTAAGTGGACATTGTCCACCCATCTTGGAGCACATTAACCTAGTACCAATTTTGTTGGAATGATTGTTGATTAACCTACTACCAACTTTGTTGGAATGATTGTTTTTCGGTTTATCCTATTTGATTAGTGACGTTGGTATTAAAGCTATTATTGGTGGATCCTTTGGTCTTCTCTTGTTCAACAAATTATTCCTCTAAAATGCTATTACAATATATGGAGTGCTTCGCTCATCTACCAATTATTATGTTGGAGTGATTAGTGTATGTGATGACTGAATTGGTCTTGTTGTCTACTTGGAATCTATGTGGGCAATTAAAGAAGGAGTCTCAAAAGGAATAGAGTACCTATTTGTACATTTTTTGGGTGTGAAGTAAACTCTCCAAGAAATCTTTGAAATTTTATAGTCCCTTTTCCTCTTGGTCGACAATTGTCTACAACTATTTGTGATGGTTGAGGAGCCTAGTTTGTGAATCATTATCCTAAGTAGAAACTAACCTAATATCAAGCTACATAGTAATCTCTTGATAATAGGATGTTGAGATCCAAAATGGGGAGCAATCATGTTAGATCCAAAATGGGGAGCAATGATGAGGAGGAACATATTTTGATAGTTTAGTGGGAAAGATGAGAGGTTGCTTGTGGTATGTGATGATCATAGGTTGCTTGAGTTAGAATGAAAAGTTGCACACACTTACAGAGGGATTCAATGAGAAAGTGTCCTTGACGAGAGATGTTCAAATTTTGATTTGGCCAATGAATAGAAAAGAAAATGGAAGGCCTCTGTAGTGAGAATATAGGGCTTAAAGGGAGAGTTATATATTTGGTAAATTGTAAATTGGTATGGAATAGGTCCATAAGAAATTCAACTAAATTGGGAGGGATGGGATACATTGCATGGAATGGTGTCTTTTAAATTAGGGATAATAGAAAAGATGACATCACGTTTCGTTGACACAAATAAGGATAGAATAACTACATTTACCTAACTAAATGGATATGGGAGGGGATGGTGGTTGATAGACAGAGCCAAAACCTTGACAGTTGCAATTGAGAGCAAATTGTTTTGACTATCATTGTCCATAATTAGCTAAAATGTATGATCTTTAGTTTGGTAGTTGTAAAGAAAATCCATTGTATGGGTTAAAGGAGTTCCTTAGAAGAACATACTTGTACTATACTTGGTGTTACACCCAAAATCTACTCATCATAAGATTCAGTGTATACACCCCTGAAGATACCTGGACTAAGTAATCATCATGGGAGGATTTGCACCCAATTGTGCTAGGTTTTGAAGAGTCGTCGCAGATTGCACACTAGCAACATGCGACGTCGTAACTTGCTCCACTATAGGGTGTGACGAGATTAGTTAATGGGAAAAAATGGCTTATTCGAGATCCTTCTAGAAACTTGCTCATTTAGGGGCTTATCCTTGACCTCTAGGGGAGCTGGTACTTGACTCCTAACTCTTTGGGAGGATCCCCTATATCTCTCCTACCATTTCTCAACCTATCCTATCCATACCCTATCCACTTAGTCCTATATAAGTGAAGCTCACTCCCATCCCAAAGGGAGGAAGCATATGGTATCTACATGCTGGTGAAATCACTCTTAGAACATATCCACTCACCTATTGGAGAACTCATACTTCCTTGAAAGGTTATGGCAATTGGCTTTGTCGGAGAAGGGCTACAGCGTTAAGTCATTGGTTGTGGTTCTATATCTCTATCATGTACTCCTCTATTTACAGTAATACAAATGCTTTCCACCAATATTTTTCATGTGTGTAACGATATTGAGCAGTTTACTTAGATCTATTATTGTATAGATGTCTTTTATTGGCTTCACTTGTTTCTTGTCTTGACAAGTCTTGCAGCTTGGATCTGACGACCTTGAGGCGTGGAGCAACATTCAGGAGAAAGGATTGCGAAATAAAAGGTAATACATCTATTACTCGATCCTTAAGTAGATCTAGGAGATGCACTTGTAGTCTATTCTATTTGTTCTTGACTCACTTTGAGCTAGGGAGATCTTGCTCGTGTCCGCTCGAGTGGATTGTCTGATAACACTTGGATTTGGTTAACTAGCATTCTCCACATCAATAACATACTTGCATGGATTTAAAAATGTGGTTGGATTGGAGAATATGTCTTTATCAAATCATGGATTGTGAATCACACGACACTCTACTATGTTGTGAGAGGTCATTTTTTAAAAAGTGTAATAATGGCTAGCAGGAGATGGGGACAATGAAGCAATGTGGGATGTTGTTGCAGAAAGAGACTCTCGATTTAGAGAATGAATGGTGTTAATATCCCAAAGTTTGAAATTTGGTCACCTTCCTTGTTGTGAATATCATCACCATTATACATCATTGCCAACAATTTTATCCCCATTTCCATCACTTCCACCACCAAATGACCTCAACAATATGACCAAAAATTGAATAAAAGTGAAAGTTTGACCCTACCTATCATTGCATGTATCTTCTCTAACCATTATTGTTGAAAATAGCATTTGATTTTTTCTACAATAACTATGTTCCCCACTAAATCATCAATGAAAAGCGAACTATTCACATTGGAACTAGATATCGGTATTGTCTACATTATTTTTGTTCAATACAGGCCTCAAGGTCACTCCATCTATCTATCCATAATTGCAAGGATGTGTTGATGGGTTTCTTGTTGAAAGAAAGAGAGAGCCACCATGTTTTTTTCCTTTCACCATTTGAAATCCACCTACTACATCACTTGGATGGAATTTGGGAACAAAGGAGAAGAATAACCCTCCCTTGGGTCAATTTAAAAGGTCCATTATATTTTACAACTAACACCAAGGTGTCTCTATATCACCCTATTCTTTGTGTTAATATAACCAATCATTCTTTACAATTATTAATTTGTTATATTTTAGATAGTTTTCTCATTATCTACATTTTATGCATGTTAAAGAATTTTGTTTATTTAGTCTACTTTACCATTTACCCTTTGATCTAGTACTTGATATTAAACAACACTCAAGTAGTTATGTTTGGTACATGTTGGTGTCAACACACCAATACCAAATTTGGAAACCAAATTGGGGTTGGATACTTTCATTTACCCTTGGCTGTGTTAAGTCCATTTTTAGTAATTTAGGTCTCTTTTTGTTTTTGCATGTTCTTTCTTGATATCATCTCGCAAGTATGAAACCTAGGCAATAATCCCAAGTTATTTCTATCGTTGTGATTTGTATTTTTCTTTTTTCCTATTTAAGCTTCATGTCATGTATTTTCCTAGGAAAAGTGTGACAACCCATCACAAAATTTCCTAGATATTGTATACAATCATGGAGAAACAAAATTTTCCCATCAATTTTCCAAATCTAGAATTTTCTCCATTCAACTCAGTTATGGTTTTAGTTACAATTGTGTTGATGTGTTGAAATGACCCATGGTCAAAAGTATGGGTTCTCCTTTGTAATAAGTGTAGGGACCCCCATTTCTGGGGCCCTTCACAATTTGAATCCACAACTTAGCAACACAATATGAAACCAAAAAATTCGATCTGATCATTAATAGAAAAGTAAAAGTAAACCATAAACCTATCAACCGTAGGTCGATCCCGCTGCAGAAGGAGTCGTTGTCATCAATTGATCCAATTTGTCCTTTGTCATCCACTTCTCCCATTAGATCGCTCAAGAAAAATCTCGTTTATCCATAAGCGAAGAAATCGTTATATTCTCCACCCAACCATAGGCTTATGCTATCAGTCGAATAGCCACCCCCGAGCTTCGGGGTCATAGTGAATACACACTCGCAAAGGTTCATACATGAGACCCCCCCTCACTAGAATCCTTATCCAAACACACCATAGAAAGCACAATCAGAAATTCGAGCCATTACAACAATCATCCAATAATAGGGTCCCTTTTCCTTTCTTATATTCTTTCTTAAATATGAAATTTTCCTACGACACATGTCGCTTCATGCAAAAATACTCTTTTGTGTAATATTAGTTAATACAAATATTCAGCCACCCATGTGTCACTTTGTCTTGAGAGTGCACATACTTCCCACATTTTACTCCTATATGTCCCCTGATGCTAGGATTCCAATCCCTATTTTAGTGGGTACAGGTGGAGTTGACTAGTGAATGGATCATAGTCTATCTTTTGCTCCATATTTAATTATTCCCAATTATTTAATTATAAATAATCATCTCATGAACAAATAATCTAATGCAATACTATTTGTCAAATATGTAATTATATTTCATGCGCAATTAATCTAATGCAATACTATATGTCAGATACATAATTATAAATAGTCCTTTCATGTATAAAAATACTCTAATGCAATACTATATGCCAAATACATAGGTGTCCATTTATCAATTTTATTTATTCGTTTAGGTACCACATCGTCGAGTCCTTCTGAAAACACTTTCTTTCCTTAGTCATCTAGGTACCACATCGTCGAGTCCTTCTGTCAACACTTTCTTTCCTTAATTTTCTAGGTACCACATCGCCGAGCCCTTTCGACAATAAATTCTCATTTTACTATTGTGTTGGGATTCCATGTAGCTATTTAGGAACCATTACCATAAATCATCTGGCTACACTTTATGTGAGACTAATGGTGTTGAGGAGTAAGTTCGTTCTTACTGCACCCCCCTCAACCTCGTATGCAACCAATCCATTATGGTATCCCCCTTACGACTTCACGCTTCCCCGAGTAAAGCTGAAAGGGCTTTCCAAACTCGTGCGTGGATGCTATCGGGAGTCGACACCGTCGTCATACCCCTGTGTGTTTTTCCCATCTTCTACGAACCCCTTTCTGTTCTGTCGTGATTCAGTCAGTAAACCGTCTTACCTATCACTGTATACATATTCAGAGCACACATATCAATAGTACTACTCAAAACCATCATATCATAATTAACTTCATTCATTTGCTAATCGCTAAGCAAACATATATATTTGTCCATTGGATTCATATCCTAATCACTCGCATAATTTCATTTCCATAATTCAACATAAATACAACATTCATCATAAGATTTCACATGTGCTAATCAATCAGTAAAATCACAAGTATCCATAATCATGAATAAATCAATCATTAGAAACATATTTGTTTATCACATACATCGCTAGTAAGTAAACAATTTTATTCTTAATCAACATATATGCGGTCATTTATATGTATTTCTTTAGCTGGGTCACTTACAATTAAGTGTCATCAATATTGATAGTCATAGCGAGTTTGAGGGGCATTACAATAAGCCCCAATTAGACCTCAAATTGTTTGGAGTAGGGAACTCCTTCGGATTCTGGACCGGCAACCATTCCTTATTGGGTTTCACTAGTTGTGGCTTGGTCCACCATTTAGAGTTTTGTAAGTAAGGGATGAAATGCAAGATAAACTAACCTAAATGCAGTTCCTAACTAAACTAACCTATCCCATCAAGGAGCGTGATTAAAGAGAGTGAGCATTGAAATAAAAATTGAACATCCTCATTTGGTTAGTTGTTTTAAGAAGCAAATAAATAATCAACAAAACGAAACCATAAATTTAAGAGCAGTTTGCTAGTTATGTCATTATTATTTCACTACCCACAGGAAGCAAAAGAACATAAATAATATATGAAATAAGCAACAACAAGCTTTAGGAATAGTTGATTAACATATCTAAAACAATCTTACTCAATATCCATGCATGAAAGAGCATGAAGAAATTTAAGACACCGATCCACATAAAAGAAGTATTCATGTGCAAAAGCTAATCCCAAGCTTCTCCTCATTCATAGTTCAACAATAATACATTCGAAAAGTTCGAGAGCAAAACTCCCCTCTCTCATCACATGAGATTACAATATCTAGTGCAAGGCTAGGTGACCTTTGTCATTTCATGTTTCCTTAATACGTTTGGAATCCCTTGAATAAATTTATTACAAAATTGATTTAATTCACCCTTGGGTGACTTTTGATATTCTACTAATTTGTCCTTAAGTGGCTTTTGTCACCTTGGGGAATTTGTCATGATGTGGCATGTTGACTTTGTTGACTTCTTACTACGAATATTTTCTCCATGGATATGAAGATTTATCTTTCCACACATAAACTTTGATATGGTTATATGGATGTTTGAGGATTCCAACCTCATTCCTTGATCTACATCTATGCATTCATTCTTCAATCTTTTCGAGTGTGGTACAACAATCCATATCGTAATTCTTTTTCGACTCTATCCATGAATTTTGGTGTGCTTTGTTATTCTTGATATAGCATGATTCATTAAATGTGAAGTGTCATTATTGTCATTCATGACACTATGCATCTATTTTCATCTTGATTCGAGAACACTGCTTGCCGAAGATGAACATGTTCCCCTTCCAGTAGCACATTTTGTTCTTCTTGATGGCATCGTTAATGTCTACAACTTGTATTGTTCGGCATGGTATCAAAACCGCTTCTGTAGTCATGTCATCTAACATGTCTTTCAAAAGTGTCACTTCATGTTATTCCTACTTGGTGGTCATCATAGGTGCATTCCTACTTGGTGGTCATTATGGGTGCATGTGCATGTATCCGATGACATAAATTTGGATCATACTTGTCTCATAAGGCCCTTATAACCATCGATGGTGTAGTTACTCTTTTGTCTTGGCATTCTTCTAGACTATATAGAAAGCAACAATCATGACCACGGCTGTGAAGATCTCATCAATACCTTTTGAATGGTATAAGGCATGCTTGAAATGGATAATTGGGTAAAAAATTATAGCTAAATTGTGGGGAGCGACAATTTTTCATGTTGTCATCGTCACACATCCTCGATGCTTTCCTTTTCTTCATGACTTGGGATAAATTTATCGAGGAGGTTTTGTAGAATCCTTGTGATTTTTGCCATGAAATCATAAGCTTCCCTGCAAAAAGAGAGAGTAACTTTATTAGTTTAATTACCATTTTATTAAGACAAACTTAATCAAAGCAATACAAAAATCAAATTAAATCCCATTAAAAAAAACAAAATAAAAATTACTTAAATAAAACAATAAATATAAAATATAGCTAGCTTGTTGAAAAATATGGCTTTCTAGATTTATAAAACTATTTCAATTCACACCTATTTGGAATCGGAATCCTAGATGCATACATGTGTCTTATACATTTATCGAAAACAAAAATATGCGAGTTATTTTGTGAGTCATGTGGATAGGCAGGATAAGAATGAATAATTAGCGATGGTGAACTATTTGAAGGTCAAAGTTTTTGTTCCCCATTTTCTGATGTGAGATTGGCCAATAACTGCAAGAGCCCTCCCAATAACAACAAAGATCTCTATGGTGGTTTTAATTCTCATTTCATTCCATCCCTAGTGATTATCCGACCGTTTCAGAGCTGGACTCAAATTTTTCACCAACCAGTTGTGGAAAAGAGATGAGAACTTGATCTACCAACAGTGGCAAAGAACTGAAAACTTGGCCGACCAATTGCGCAGAGAACTCAAAACTTGACCACCAGTTATGGTAGAGAATTGAAAACTTGGCCGTCTAACTATGCTGTATAACTTATTTTTTCTACTGACCAATATCGTATATAAATTTAGTTTCCTATCGACGGTTTCAGAATTAAATTTAAATTTCCCTCCTATTATTTCAAGTATGAATTGGATTCATTGTGCACGTGGCGATGATTGAGGATACTATGTAAGCTATAAGGTTTATCGACTGCGTCTATATTAAAGATTATCAATTGAAACATGCTTTTCATAAGAATCATTAAAAGCACAATACAATTGCATAAATCGCTAGTTTTGCACAGGAGATAGAGTAAAGATTTATCTTGAAAAGATCTTTGATAGATGAAATTTCAGTCTAGTGCAAAATTATTATTATTGTGTGGTAAAAAAAACCGTTACAATCAACTGGAGAGAATCGCTCAAAAATCCATTGGATATCTATAGTCCTACTCCATAACCAAACTCGCTTAGATTATGAAAAAAAAAACCCATAGGATCTCAACTAACTCTTTTGCATGGAAGCATCCCCAAAAAGAGGAACCTAAAAGAGGAGGAATCTTCTCCCTTTAACCGAATAGCTCAATCAAGACAAAATACACATGGCCAACAAAAATGAGTGATTGGCATATATTCGGATAGCTGCAACTCCAATTCATAATAATAATTAAAAAGGTTTAGATTATGGAAACGTAGTGTTTATTATTATTATTATTATTATTATTATTATTATTATTATTACTATTTTGTTTTTATTATTTTTAAATTTAAATTATTTTGATATATTTAATGTTTTAAAGGCATTAATATAGTGGGGATAGGATACTTCTTTGACCTCCAGAACTTGGCACTTGTGATTTTAATCGGTGCAAAACAATTAATGGCTCGATGCCTAGGAGTATAGGGAATGCTACCGAGACTCGGGTTATTAAATTTTGTCTCGATGAACCCTTTAGTCCATTGGAGCTTTATACAAAGCGTGGATATTAAAATTTAGTCACATGGTAACTTTTATTCGAAAGGGCTAACTTCCTAAGTGACGCGGCCTGATGGATTTGTTTGCAGAGAAATCGTCAAGGTATGTCTGGGACTTCCAGGGCTTCGATTTGAATTCTGCAAGTTAAGTTGTATTTGTAATGATGATCCTATTAAGGTGGCTAGGTTCATAGGACAAATTTTCACTTTCACTAGCTCCCAAAGTTTATCCCAAAAGCATTTTTTAATGAAAGTCAAGGCCACATGCTTGCAATTGGCTTGCCAAAAATTAATTTTGTTAGCTTCCCCACTATTTGTGTTATATAGGCTTTCAGTCTATTAGTATGGATTAACACCAACCATTACCATTTAAAAAATTTTAACCCTCAAACTAGGTCAATTGATCACCTGATGTGTATCACACTTGACAATTGTCAAAAGATTAAATTGTTCTTGGAATCAACTCTAAATCAACCAATGAATAATAAAAATCATAAAAATATGGTCCAAGCCAAGAGGGGGTATTAAAATGAGGTAAAAGGCGTTCCCCAACAATCCGCAGGAGGACACATTCTCAATATCAGAGACTGCACACAAACCAAAATTTGTATGTTAGTTTACCAAGCTATAAAAATAAATACAACTCTATGTACATTTGTTCAAATTCCAAGCAAATATAACATTTTTACTTACCATGCATGTGTAAGTCCTCAGCACTGAAACTACATGTACTTGGGTGGAGGGGTGTGCAGGCTCATCAGTGGCCCCAATTGGGTGCTCTTCAGGCACCACTAGCTCAGTAGATGCCTACATAAAGTAACATACATGTCAATGTCAGCAAATACAAAGAAAACAAGACATCTATACTACATGGACGGACAATGACTCTTTCAAAGAAAGCGAGACATACATGTACCTAGGGGGGGGGCAGAGGTGGGTCACCAACAACCTCGATTGGGTGCTCTTCAGGCACCATTGCATCACTAGATGCTTGCATAAAGTAACATATGGACCAATGTTAGCAAATACAAAGAAAATGAGACTGTATATAATATGTATGGATGTACAATGACCTTTTCAAAGAAAGAGAGACATGTACACACGTACTTGGGGGGGGAGAGAGGTGGGTCACCAACAACGTCAATTTGGTGCTCTTCAAGCACCACTGCATCACTAGATTCCTGCATAAAGTAACATATGGACCAATTTCAGCAAATACAAAGAAATGAGATTGTATATATACTATGTATGGATGTACAATGACCTTTTCAAAGAAAGAGCTCAACATACACATACCTCCGGGGGGGGGGGAGAGAGGTGGGTCACCAACAACATCGATTGGGTGCTCTTCAAGCACCATTGCATCACTAGATGCCTGCATAAGGTAACATATATGTCAATGTCAGCTAATACAAAGATCTAACAAGACTACATATATATACTACATGGACGGAAAATGGCTTTTTCAAAGAAAGTGAGACATGTACACGTACCTAGGGGGGAGGAAGAGGGTCACCGATGGGTGGAATACTAAACATTGGGCTTACTAGATAGTAAAAAAAAACCTGACCATAACCATGCTACGTAACAAAACATAAAGATAAAATTAGAAAATTTCTTTAAATAATTAAACGCATACATGTTTCAAATCATTAAAAGCATATAATTAAAAGCATGTAATGAAAAGAATTCCTGAGTCTGGGAATCTTCCTCTACATGGGAGGGACTAACCTAGGATTCCACAAACTCATCGTGCCCACCCTGCATAAAACATATTGTATCGAGTTTAAGATGTATTGAATGTTGCAGTCTCTAAATTATAAATATGTAAATTACTCGATGACAAATTAAAAATAAAGTTCTTACAGCTAATGGTGAAGCACCAAAATCATATACAGCATTGACTGCTGCATCAATGGCATCATAATCAACGGGCGGATTACATGAATCTGGGGTGTCATTGGACACCAGCTGTATATTTGTTCACGTAAATTGTCAAATAATTATTTAAATAGAAATAAATTACGAAACAATTGAAAACTGTGATATAAGACAAAATATATATACTATGTAAAGAATGAATGTTACTTACATATCGGAGTAATCCATCGCCTCGAAACTCTGAAGTAGGCCCATAGCATATGCTTCGACACGATGTGCAAGGGTGTGGAATAACACGATGCTTTGAAGACTCCACGTCACCGGTGCGATGTGTAGCTCTGGTTTGGTCTGGGGACCGAAAAGGTGGATCCTAACTGTGAGATGGGCCAGCCTTGGAAGTGCCAACCCCTTGGCCTACATTACCTTGGATGGTAGTCCCATGTTGAAGCAATGTATCAGCCAAATCTAATAAGGAATCCTGCGTATCATCAAGAACTGGACCCGCTGGAGGATATAACCAAGGGGGGTTTGGTGTGCGTGGATGGCGTCGCACACGGTTAGGATCAGTCCTAGCCCCTTCTCTATCTTGGGGCATCCCATGACCTACACCCTGAAACTCTAAAATGTCAAAATAGTTCACATGTTTCCCCAAGATAAATTTTGCATACAGCTTCCTAAGGAAATAAAATGGGATGTCTCTATTCTCATGAGGGTCTTCATCGAAGACCATGTACCAACAATCCATCCAATTGGATTTAATATTTGGTTCCACGCACCAATCTATGAAAATGTGTGGTCGACTGGTGGGTGGAACCAATCCGGTGCTGGGGTCCCGGAATAACGAAAACAATTGGTCATTGGTTATCTTTGATTTTTTGACATCTTTGTAGCTCAATCCAGTGGAATAGTATTGCCTCTGGGAATCTTTGTACAAGCTAATGTTGTACAGTGCTCCCTGGGCATTGGAAATTGTATTTGTTATGGAGTCTAATGCCTCAGCTAAATATTGTCTTAAGTGTTCCCCCCCCTAAAGAGTGAGCTAAGGCACCTAAATGAACCCAAACGAGCCAGAATCTCAGAATTACGGTCGTATTCCTCCTCCGTGTGTGGGTTTGTGTCTAGATTTTGGTTTGGGTTTGGGTTTGTGTCCGGATTTTGATTTGGGTTGGGGTTTGTGTTTGGGTTTGTGCTCTATGTTAAGAACAAAACAGTTCAATTTCAAAATTTAATTAATCAATTTCATTGTTTGTTTTTTAATACATGTAACAAATTTTATTAAATTGGTTTAAAAAAAAACAAAAACTAGTAAATTAACAAACACAATAACAAAAAATTCAAAAGGAATTAACAAACTAGTAAATCTTGCCACCCACCTTCCATTCTATCTGAATTGTGAAGTGGATTGCCTCCTCCTTCTCTCAAACACAAATCGACAGGTGTATTTTTTCGCCTTCCCGATATCGCCGGTCCTTCACTATGTAGATTGGGAAAATGAAGCCGCAGGAACTGTGTTTTATATATTGCATTACAAATCGTACATGCGATATATCGCAAGTGCATTTTGTAACTCTATTAATGAAAATGCGTTTTTTAATCCTAAATATATATGAATTTGAAAATGAGGTCGTGGGCACTATGTTTTATTTTTATTTTATTTTTGCATTGCAAATCGCACTTGTGATATATCGCAAGTGCGTTATTTAACTCTATTAATCCTAAATATATATGAATGAAAATGAGGTCGCGGCCACTCTGTTAATTTTTTTTTTTTTTTGCATTATAAATTGCACTTGCGATATATCGCAAGTGCATTTTTTAACTCTATTAATCCTTTAAGATATATATGAATGAAAATGAGGTAGCAGTCACTCTATTTTTTTTTGCATTACAAATCGCATTTGCGATATATCGCAAGTGTGTTATATCAAAAGTAAGATATATCGCGGCTGCATTTTTTAACTCTATTAATCCTTTTTATATGAATGAATAAATGATTGGGGATTTCCTTGGACTATTAATCCTTTATATATGAATAAATAAATGATTGGGGATTTCCTTGGACCAATGACGAGGGAGACAAGAGCACATTGAATTCTACAAATCCTTAATTAGTATGTCGAAATCCCATCATTTGGACCTTCATTTTTTCCAATGTATAAGGATTTTCACCCCTTTCTCCTTGACTAGGGAGGGACAATTACAATTTTGTCACTCCTTGCAAGCCTACTAGGGAGTGATAATTACAACATTTTCGCTCTATGTCTTGCCTTAGGGGAGCGATAATCATGTTTGCACCATTTGAGCCTAGACATCAAGTGAGGCCCTGCATAGCCATCTAGGGATTTCTTTTGCTTGCGATTACAACACTCAACCACTTGAGATAACCCTTTGGGATTTTGTGTCACAATTTCTCCTTTGCTATTAATGGTATTTATATTATATAAATTTATGAAGCCCCTTTTATCTTCCAATGGTTTACCAAATAATCAACATCGTCATATAAAATTATACTAGATATAGAGTAATTCAAGGAATGCTCTTCTCCTTCATGTTAATTATCGTATGCTTGTGTAGAATACATAATTAATCAAAATAAAGTTTCATCGAAGAAAAGAACTCAAAATTCCTTAGGATATGTATTATAAATTAGTAATGTTCATTATAAGTATTGATTACACAACATCATTACCAAAATGTGTTATTTTATCTCCATGGAGTTTATTTGTAATTTAATTACCATATTTGTAGTCATCAAATATATGTTCATAAAGAGATCACATGAGTAATGAGATAAAGATAGAGAATAGTTTTTTTCAAATGTCTAATTTTATATCTTTGTAGGATAGGGGCAAATAGGTTTGAAGGGGAAAAAGGTAATGGTAGAAGAGAGGAAGTGGGTTGCTTATTTTTATGATCTATAATAAGAGATATTAGCCTCCATTTTAATAACTTTAGTTGAAATAGTGGGTGCGTGGATGGGTGACATGGTGTGGTTGGATAAGCAACGAGGGATTTATATGGAGAAGGGTATGATAGAAGACATCAAAGGAAGAAAAAAAATTAGAGGAGAAGATATCGAAACGAGAAATCAATTTAGTGCACAAATTGTACATGTGACATTAGTTGTAGAAGAGATCCACGATGCCTTATACAGAAGGATAACATCTCAAATAAGAATGGATATAAGACAAAAAAATTAATGTTTCAAATCATCTCTAGTATTCACATCTAGAGAACAAACAAAGTTTGTATATGGTCCCCTCTCTCATAAATCAATTGAATCTCTCTAACTACGCCTTTGCAAGTAAAATGATATGCATAGAGACAAAAAAATTAGTACAATAAATGAAACTCTAAGCATTCGAACAAACGGAGAAAAAAAACAAAAACACAAATGATGGTGAAATAAGAAGACCATATGAATCGAACCCTAGTTCGACTACAACTTTGAAATATGGAAGAGATATGGAGGGATTCAATCCTTCTAGAGGAATGAGAGGAATTGGGAGTACATATACCATTACAGATCATGATTCTTAGACTTTATTTTGATCATTGTGAAAGAATTTAAAATTTAAGATGATCCACATGATCCAAATCGCACTTACGTTATAACGCAAGTGGGATATATCTCACTTGCGATATCAAGCAAGTAGGATATATCGCACTTGCAATTTGTAACTATTAAAAAATGCAAGTCTGAAATATCACATATGCGATTTGGGCTAAATAAGCTTAGCCTCGGTTTTCGGCTCGGGTTTGTCCAAACCTAGCCACAATAACGCATATGCGTTATGGATTTCCGTTTCGGATGTGCGTTTTTTATTTCTATAGTGGCACTAAAAAGTGGAACCAACTTCGTGCAAGTGCCCTTACTCTATTTATTATCAACTTTCTTCACACACAATATATATAGAGAGAGAGAGAGATTCCAAAATGTAAATCACTCATTGCTATGAAATTTAAGGGTTTACATCTTTACTATATATTACATCTTACATTTCTTTGCAATGGAAATTGAAATCTTCCATATCAAACTCTTTCCATTCAACAAAACTATATATATATATCCTTTCTATAAATCCTAAAAGCATTAACTATATTTCAACATAAGAAATTGAATTCTCAATTCCAATTTCTTCCTATTCTACAATTATATATAGCTATCATATATTTAAAACAATATCTAAATTTCAAAAAATAAGAATTAACATTCCAAATTCAATTCTTCCTCATATATCTTTTATATAGAGAGAGAGGTTGAAAAATATTTTAAATACGCTTCTCTTTCTTTTGTACATACGGTATGAACAAATATTCAATTGAATGTCCACATGTACATTCATAAGAATTGAGAAGACTATTCAAAATTTTCATAACAATCAACATTTCAATATAATAATTTACACTTCAATATACATATAAATTTTATAACAATCTACACTTCAAGGTACATATATCAATATACATATATACGTGCAGATGCTTAGCTTTCCTTTAAAAAAATACAACATATGGGAAACATCTAGACCAGGTAATGTAATCACTTATACCTACGTTAATCTCCTTCATCAGCCATAAATATGATATATCTATGCCGCTTATATACATAAGAGAATTATACCTATATAAGGGAAAGGGTATTATTACTTTTAAATTCTTTCACTTGTAAGGTTCCAACCCTTATATTTTAACATATGGATTATAATCAAGATAGGGGTTGGTAAACTAATGTACAAGGTCCCAATTCCAATTTTATATGTCCTTATTATCTCTAATCATAAAGAATTAGGTAACTACCACTTATTGTTCTCACTTAAGATTCACTACCTTAGTTACTAGGTAGAAATCTAATTCAAATGCAACATATAATAGGCTACTTCTTCTCTTCTTACCCTTGAGCATCATGTGAATATATTACAAGAAAACATAATATATTATCATGTGAAGAAGTGACAAATCTGTTTCTAACCAAAATCCAATTCTAAAATAGATTTTCTATACATCCTAAGTCTAAGTATCGCTCACATTTTCAAGATCATAATGTATCTTCCCAATAACTACAAATGATAACCCCCTATCCTAAATAACCTATTGAAATTATATAATAAAATGGTTAGATACTCAATTATTATCTTTTCCAATGTTCTTGAGTACACTCTTTTTATCCTATACTCACAACGTTTTTCTATGTTGGAATGATCATAAATACAACTTAATTGTTTTAATACCCTCTAGTATTTTATCCACACATCATAATATTACCATATATTTTTCAAATAAAGAATAGAATGTTCATTCCCATTGTATTCTACTCAATAATTATGTAAGACCTTATATATTAACTATAATCACTTTAATTCTATTAATGATTAGAACAATTTCTTCAATCTTTTCTTATCCTTCATATTTACAAAATCAGCCTTTTGAAGGAAATGATGACTTTATAATAAGACATAAACATTACAATTTCTTTACGTATTACAAGTTCATAACTTACATACGTTTAAAGATGAATCCCATTTTCAATTAAGAGATTGAATACCTACACTCAACTAATTCTAATCAATAATTACATAATATTTAACATATTTAACAATGACTATTGTAATCCGATAAGATAATAGATTAATCCCTTTAATTTTTTCTATATTTGTAGGATGATATAAAATGATTATGATTATAATATGGGTTTAACATGAGCAATATGTCACTTACAAGAATTCAATTTGGATGGGGAGGATAACAACATTCCTCCCGACCACCCAAACTACAACCCATAAACATATATATATATATTGACAACAAAATCACCAAGCCCTTTTCAATGCATACAAAGGTTATACAAATTGAAATACTAAATATATAAACATATAATTCATATAGATCGATGCGGTGGAATTCAGATCAAACATCTAGTATAAAGGACAACAGAAATTTACGGGCCCTTTCATTGCATATAAAAATTACACAGGAAGAAACTTTCCAATTACAATTTAATATTTTTAAGGAAACTTTCTAGTTACAAATTGATATTTTTAAGATCTACCTCGGTCCTTGGTTGAAATTGGCTCGTATCTAGGTCTCCTTTTATATATATATATTAAAATAACAGCAAGGTCACCAAGCCCCAAAAGTCATACAGAGTGAAATATTAAACATAAAATTTATATAAAACAATACAGTGGATTTCAGGCCAATCATCCGGCAGAAATGACAGTGGGAACTATGGGTCCTTCCATTGCGTATATATAAAAAGATTTACACAGAAATAAATTTAAAATATGCAAACTTAAAATTTAGTATCTACACCAATAGCTGGGTGAGACGATTCGTGGATCGATCCTCAGCGATATATACAATTTACACAGAGAGAATTATTAATAAGTTGAGGTCAGCATCTATTGCCGGTGGAGATGGATCGTCGGTCGATCTCCTTGGATGTATATGGAACTCTACACAGAAGTGATTTTTCCATATATAAATAAACAAGTTGAAGATTTGTATCGATCGCTGGATGCAAGGGATCACAGATCGATCTTCTTGGGGAGCATACCCATTTATACTACTTCAGCAATGTTCGGACCACTCTAAATTGCACAGAAAGGAAACATTTACGGTCATATAAAAAAATTCTTATAGATATAAAATCAACGCTATTGAACAACGATAGTGATAGATCTACAGATCGCTCATGTTGTTATAACAGGAGTAGTCTCGGGTTCCCTTCAGTATATATTTATTCGCACAGAATAAAATTTAGGCCAAAATAAAAACAGTTTATAGATCCATGATCAGACGCTATTAACCAGTGATAGTTGTAGATGTTCCCAAGGGTTTGGTCCGAACATTGCTCGGACCATTTATACCACTTCAGCAATGTTCGGACCACTCTAGTTTATAGATCCATGAAATTTTTTAATTTTTTTTGGCCCTGAAGGGAGGCTGTCGCATCCTGCGACGACGTCGCATCTTGGCTGAGGACAACCTGCAACGACCGTCGCAAGCTTGCTTGAAGAAAAAGTGCTACTGTGTCAGTTAGTAAAGTGCGACGATCAGTTTAACAGCTATCATACTCCATGGCAAGCCTGAACATGAAGCCGATCTCAGATCCAATGCTGAATGGCCAGATCTCGTAGCAGATCTAGTTTTTAAAGCAAAATATTGCTGACGCTGAGCCAAAATATTGGACAACGTTCCAGCTTTGATTGAAGCAGATCGAGTCTTGCAGAGATCGATCCAAGAGAAACCCTGTGTAGAAAAGGGTGGAGAAGATATGGAGTTTCTATCCAGTTTCCGAGAAGATCTGAAGTTTGAAGGACCACTAATATTGAAGAAAACCAAGAAGATCGAAGATGGTGCAATAGGAGCTACTAGAAGAAATTGAAGAGTTAAGAAATCTGTTAATTTCAATAGGTTCATGGCAAACCTTTGATGGTGACAATTATGATTTATGGTCATTAAAAATTAGGGATTTGTTAAGGTCACAAGATCTGTGGCATTTTGTAGTTGAAGAGGATCCTAGTGATGTAGAATCATTTCAAAATTTGACAGAGTATCAAAAGGAAAGAATGCCAGTTATTGCCTTAAGTATCATATGAAATGGTATAGACTATTCCATCTTTCATATCATTTCAGATGCTTCTACTCCCAAAGAAGCTTGGGATATATTGAAAGCAGAGTTTAGTGAAGAAGAACCTGATGTAGAAGAAGATGAAGTGGAGTTCAGTGAAGAAGAACCTGAAATCGAAGAAGATGAAGCAGAGTTCAGTGAAGAGAAACCAGAAGAAGATGAAGTAGAGTTCAATGAAGAAGAACCAGTTGACTTTGAAAGCCATGCAAAGCACCAGGAATCCCACAGTGAAGTGGAAGACAGCCAAGAAGACTATGTTTATGTAATCTCAACAAAGCTTGTTGATCTAGCTCAGTTTGTTGATGACAATGAAAACAAACCTCTATTTGCTAATGACAGTGAAAACAAACCTGTCAATGCAGTCGTCCCCAGTGATGTGAGTGATAGTCTCTCAGAAAAAGAGACAGTTGATAGCAGCATAGAAGTTGCAGTAGCCAGTTCATCAAAGAACCAGAAAACCAGAAGTTTGAGGGAGCTATATGAGCAGCCTCCCATTATTGATGAGCAGTATGAGTATGCTCTATTTCCCCATTAGCCCACAATTTTTGAGGAAGCAGTGAAGGATGCACATTGTGTACAAGCTGCAACAGTTAATGAGAATGATGATGTAGCTTCCATTGAAACAAAAGATGAGGAAGATGAAGAACAAGGAGATGAGGAACACAAAGAAGTGAAATCTCTCCAAGAAGAGCTGAGATATATTAATATTTTTTCTGACAAAATTTCTAAGTATGTAGGTAAAATGGACAGCAACATACAGTATGTTGAAACAGAAGAAGAAGAAGACTTGCACTATGTTCCAGGACCAATGAAAAGCAATAACACTATTTATTGTGCAGAAGAAAAAGAAGATGTTGAAGAACACCTACTTAGCATCAAGTTCAAGAAGACAAAGAAGAAGAAGTCCAAGTACACATCAAGGAAGAAAGTAAAGCTTAAGTTTATTTGAATGCAATGTATGCCTAGCTTAGACATAGACCAACAGGCACACTGCCTAAGTGTTGACTCATTGATAGTGCTGACCACACCATCCCACTTGAGATTAAGAGGGTGTGTTAAGAGTTGTAATCTCAATGGCCTAAGTTGGTTAGTTAGTTGAGTCAATGGTCCTAAGTTTGTTTACTAGGTCATTTGTTGACCCATGGTTTACATTGGCCCATAGTACTAACCTGTGGTTTTGGTGTTATGAGAAACTATATATATGTGTGGTTAATAATGAGAAGGCAATCAATATGCCCGTTAATGTTTCTGCTCTATTTTGTGTCTCTGCAAACTTTATCAAGCCCTACAAAGACATCTCTAGTACTTGATACATATATATATTATTCACATGGAAGGAATGGATTATAGGTGTATATAAAAGGATGCACGGAGCTATAATAATCAGACAGAGTTTAAATATCAGTCAATAGATTACCATACTCAGAACTCAACACGATTTATGATGCTACAAGGTTATACCTCTAGACACTCACTAGGATACACATTTATAAACACGAATACGTTTTTATTTTAGAACATAATCGATCTCCACCTAAAAATGGGAATAAAATTTCACTTTAATATAATACTTAGTCAGTAAACGGAACTAATATTAGAGAAAAGGAAAAAAAATAAAAAAATCCCTACCTTTCTGGTCTTTTCTCAACTTCAACCTGGTTGAAGATGTCAACTACAATGGAAAATAAATAAAAAAATATCGAAGTTTCTTACTACAAACCCCCTTTGGATAAACCGTCGAGAAACAATAATTTTCAGCTTAAATCAATCAACGTCTAGATTCCCTGATCTATAATTCCAAAACATCTATAAAAACTATTAATGGACTCCCAAAGCTCTCATTAAGAAGGCCAAAAAAAAACATAAAATATCCCTGCAAATGAAGCAAAATAAACCAGGACATCTCAAAACTCAATGATTAATAATTTAATAAATTTCTTATCCTACCGAACATATATCTTGGTAGATTTAAGCATGCATGTTGAATCTATCATTTATCACTGAAAATAAGAAATTTAAAAGAGACATGACGAACTAATGTTTTCCGATGTTGCGGCTTCGGTGATTGATTTGCAGTGACCCACACCAGAGATGTGTCAAGTCTCTGGTAGAATTTATGAGTGAAGTATCCCCAACAGAGATCCTTCGTGCACCATCTCGAGTGGAGTCTACGCATGAGAATTGTCAGTTTTGTTGATGTGGTGCTTGGTAAGCTAACTCATATCTAAGCATTGATATGCGCAGAGTTCGGTGGTGAGGTCGGTGTTGATACCTCTGATTTGATCAGTTTGGTAAAAGAAGTTTTAGGAGCAAGGGTAATATAAAAGTCGTTTCACTACAAATTGAAACTATTTTGCAGATTTGTAGAGTTTTAGATCTAACTCCATTCTCCAGATCGAAACTAATTGACGGATCGGCAGAGTTTATATCTAACTCCATTTTGCAGATCGATACTATTAACGGATTTGCTTATTTTTGTTGGTCGATGAAGCCAAATTAAGGCACCGACTTGTCTTCTTGACTTTCCAGTGCCTAGCTCTGATACAAGCACTGTTTCAACTACCTAGCCGCATGAATTTAATAATGAATAATATAGAAATCCATCGATCCTATAATTAATAACTTATGTTGAATTTTTGGTTTTAGATGCTTCTCGATGAAGCCATGGTTATCTTCTTATCTGGAAAATTCGAGAGGCCTCAGGAAAAATCTGCACTTTGTAATTTTTGCATATATATATCTGTGGTGAAGTGTATAGAACGCTGAAGAAAATAAAAACTTTGTTTTATGCCCAATTATGAGTTTTTCTGTGCATATGTGTCTGCATTTTTGTGCATATACTCTGTTCTGAATTTCAGATCTATTGTTATCAATTCATTTTAAAATTTCAGATCTATTGTTATCAATTCATTTTAAAATTTCAGATCTGTTGTTAGCTTCTATAATCTACATTATTGGTGCAAGGTTTTTCAACGTGAAGGAAGGATTTTGCATTGCCTGTACAAGAGCAGTAAAGGGAGAACAGATCAGAATGCTATAGGTGAAGGAGTAGAGATAGAGGTTATTGCAAGGACGGAGGCTATTTTTCCCAACAACTGGTATCAGAGCAGGTTCTGGAAGCTGCAACATGGAGGTCACTGCCATGAGTGACATGGAGAAGTTGAATGGGGCCAATTTTGCTCTTTGGAAAGCACAGATGGAGGACATACTAATTCTAAAGGACCAGTACTTGCCAATTGAGGGAGCAGCAAGTAAGCCTTCATCAATGACAGTTGAAGAGTGGAACAAGCTTGACAGGAAGGTCATTGCCACAATTAGGCAGTACTTAGCAAAGAATGTCTACTTCAATGTGGCTAGGGAGAAGACAATAGAGACTCTATGGAAGAAGCTACATGATTTGTATGAGAAAAACAAAGCTTCAAACAAAGTGTTCTTGATGAAGAAGTTGTATAACCTCAAGATGAGGGACGGTGCTTCAGTTGCAGAGCACTTAAATGAATTCAACATAATTACCAACCAGCTTGCCTCCATCAAAATTATCTTGGATGATGAAATCAGAGCCATCCTACTTATGTGCTCCATGCCAGACAACTAGGATAATTTGATTGTTTCCATGAGCACTTCAACTCCTGCAGGGACCTTGAAGTTTGATGATGTTAGCAACAATTTAATGAATGGGGAGCTGCAATGGAAATCAGTGACAAAAAACCATGGAGGAGAAGCTCTAAGCCTAACTGATCGTGGCAGGGAAATGGATCGAGGTAGACATGGGCGTTCAAAATCCAGGGGCAGATCAAAATCAAGAAAAGGAAGACTCACTTGCTTTCATTGTGGAAAACTAGGACACGTGGAGAAGGAGTGCTGGTTTTGGAAGAGAGAGCAGAAGGAGCAAAAATTGAGCAACACAAACCAAAGGTCAGCCAACATAAATGAAGGTGAGACCACTGTAGTTGTTTTAGATGGTGATGTCTTATTTACTGTTTCAGTAGAAGATGCATGCTTATATACTTTTGGTAGTAGCATAGATTGGATCCTTGACTCCAGGGCATCCCACCATGTAACTCCATGTAAGAACAATTTTGTTGCATATGAAAGTGGTGATTATGGTAGAGTGCACTTGGGAAACAATCACTACCGCAACATTGTTGGAGTGGGAGATGTCCGAATCCAATCAAAGGATGGCCATGATATCTTGTTGAAACAAGTGAGGCATGTCCTAGAAATGCACATGAGCCTGATCTCAGTAGGAAAATTGGATGATGAAGGTTGCTCCACAACCTTTTGCAAAACCGGTTGGAAAATTTGTAAAGGGGCATTGATCATGGCTAAAGGACCCAAGACAGGAACGTTGTACACATTAAGAGCAACAAAAAGGAAATCATATGTCGTTGTTGTTGCAAAAGAAGGAAGCTCGCCAGATCTATGGCATAAGCGCTTGGGTCACATGAGCGAGAAGGGCCTAAAAATTCTTGTTGACAAAAATCTTCTTCCAGGTTTGAAATCCTATGAACTTGACCTTTGTGAGCATTGCATATATGGTAGGCATGGCGGAGTGTCATTTATGAGAAGAGGACATGAAAGGAAATCAAATCTCTTAGAATTGGTACACTCTGATGTGTTTGGTCCAGTGAATGTGAAGTCCTGAGGAGGAGCCTCATATTTTGTCGCATTCATAGATGATGCATCTAAGAAGGTTTGGACCTACCCCATGAAAAGAAAAGATGAGGTATTTGAAACATTTCAGAAATTTCATGTTAGTGTTGAAAGAGAAACTAACAAGTTTCTCAAGTCTTTAAGGACAGACAATGGTGGAGAGTATTGCTCCAATGCATTCAAGGGATACGGTAACAGTATTGGCATAAAGCATGAGAAGAATGTCCCTAGAACTCCTCAACGGAATGGCACTGCAGAAAGGATGAACCGCATCATCATGGATAAGGTGAGGAGCATGCTGTCAAATTCTGGGTTGGAGAAGCATTTTTGCACAGAAGCAATAAGAACAACTTGTTACCTCATCAACCGATCACCTACAATAGCCGTGGACGGTGGCATTCCTGAAGAAGTTTGGACTGGGAAGAAGGTAAACTATTCTCACCTTAAAATTTTTGGATGTGAAGCATTTGTACACATTCCCAAAGTGCAAAGAACTAAGTTAGACAATAAATCAATGAAATCTATTTCCTTGGGATATGCGGATGGTGAGTTTGGTTACCGTTTATGGGATCCAATTAAATGTAAAGTTATTAGAAGCATGGATGTCATATTTAATGAATTAGAGATGTTTAAGAAGCCTATAGGTGATATGGAGGTCAAGAAAATTACTGACAAGCTTGTAGAACAACAAGAAAATATCCCACCATTGCAAGATGAGCAACATGTAGAAAATGGAGGACAGAAAGCAGGAAATGATGGACAACAAGTCAACAATTATGGACAACAAGAAGAAGGAACTTTGCAGTAGCCATTGCAAGAGGTCCAGGTGGAAAACATACCACCACAATTGGTTCATAGGTCTTCTAGACCTCATAAGCCTTCACAATAGTATTCACCGTCAAACTATGTTTTGTTAACTGATGAAGATGAACCAAATTGGTTTTAGGAAGCTTGTGATGTTGAGAATAGAAAGGATTGGAAGAAAGATATGCAGGAAGAAATGGACTCCTTGTTGGAAAATAAAACTCGGGAGTTAGTGAAGCTTCCAAAAGGAAGAAAAGCCCTTCAAAATAAGTGGGTATACAGGATCAAGCAGGAAGGTGAAGGAAAGAAGGAAAGGTACAAGGCAAGGTTGTTGGTGAAAGGATTTTCCCAAATAGAAGGTATTGACTTCAATGAAATTTTTTCACCTGTTGTTAAAATTTCAACCATTAGAGTTATTCTTGGTCTTGTTGCTACTTTATAATTGGAGTGTGAACAGTTAGATGTGAAGATGGCCTTCCTCCATGGAGAACTCGAGGAGGAAATTTATATGGAGCAACCGGAAGGATTCCAAGTAAAAGGAAAAGAGAACTTGGTTTGTAGGTTGAAGAAGAGTCTCTATGGGCTCAAACAAGCACCTCGTCGGCTTTACTCGTGCTTGTAAAACGATGAGGAAAGGATTGTCTTGGCATTATTTTATTCCTTTTTCGGACTAAGACGATTAATTCATGAAAACAGACCTTTGGATTTATCTTTAAGCTCTTTTAAGCCTTCCCTCGTTACGATAAGATCGCCAAGTGCACTTGTCTCTTTCACACTTGTAAAAGTATTTGAAAGGTCATCTATTCGGTGGTAGGTTATCCCTTTTTTCGACCATTTAGACTATTTACGAGAAAGGTATACCTCGGTCAATATTTGACTGGGAGAGTTCCTCCAGATACTATTTTGTACTTTTCGGTCTGGGGACTAACTTTTACGAAAAATTCAATCCTGGAGTCTTCTTTAATTTATTTCAGACTCTCTAAACATGAAAAACTGTCGATTTTTCCTTCTTTGGACTCGTAAAATCAAACATTGAAGGATCCTTATGGAGCTGAACCTCTCCTTCCTTGGGTTCATAAAACATACAAGGACGGACTCACTTAAACATGAGCTATAACGAGCATCTGTTATCCTCTTCAAGCTCGTTAAACAACAAAGAGGTACTCATCAGTTATGATGGGGGGAAATTGGGGAATAAGCTGAGTTTATCTTTTTCGGCAGCTTGTGAGTCGTCACCTTTGAACAAGAAATGTATCTACACCTTGTCTTCTTTGGGTATTTAGTCTCTCTGTTGATTCATAACTACAGTCATGAGTCATCCTCTCCGCTTTGAGTCTACTTGCCATGTGGTTGTTTCTCCTAATTAATCCATGTTTCTAGGCTCTGTCTCATGCCGTTCCATGTTCAAAGGATCAGTGTCACCTTGAGTCAACCTTTTTATAGTTATGTCAACCCTCCAATGATGTTTCAATATGTACTTCTTTGATCCATTTCTCCACACCTCTTTCCTATATCGATTTCATGTCGATGATGTGGGCCTCATCATGGCCCTCCTTCAACGAGTAAGTTCCTGTCGACGTCAACTCACTATCCAGGAATTAGACTTAGGAACCAACAATAGTACCTTGGTACCTGCATGCCTCAATGGCAGGTTTCCTCATATTCGACAGTAGATTTCCATCATTTCCCTTTGATCGAATAATCCCTTGAATGTTCGACTTCAAGACTCTTTATTCACATTCGTTGGGATGTACTAGAGATACCTTGCGAATCATTTTCATTATTGATGATCACCCTCGTACTTGTTAACGACTTACATCGTTGCTTGGTAATCAAGTAGTCTCTTCCATGTTTGACTTCAACCCCTTGTAATCACATGGACAGATTCGTATCGCTTCGGGATTGGGTAGAAGAACGTAGACGCTCTTGATGTTTCTTTCACATCCAGGTTGCGATGGCGATTATTAAGTAGGTCCCCACATCGACATCATGTTGGTGACCTCGTTTATGTGCTATCACACAGATCCACTATTGTATTGGTCGTGGTTGTGTCATTTTCGTCTCATGGATCTACGATTGTTCATAATAGCCATGATTTGTCTCCAGTATATATCATATCAATTCTCTCATGGATCTGCAATGTATTGGTCAGAAACAATGCTTTGAGTCAGTTGTTCTAAGCATGGGTATTCCCGCCTCGGTGGTATTTGACATCTTCTTTCCTTGCAGCTCTTATCCAACCTCCTTGATACTCTCTCTGTGAAACTTATTAGTAAATTTTTTCGGCCATCAGTTTCTTCTGACCTTACACTTTAGGGGGCGTCTGTTATACCTCAAAGTTCCACATTGAACCTTCGTGTCATATCTTCATGTCGTAACATCATGCGACACTTTACGACACTACCTCTTAACGAGTGTTGAACCTTGTTGATCCCCTCCTTAGCCTCATCTGGAGTCTTTGGAGACAAATCCAACTTGCCCTTATCGAATGACAATTCATTGAACCACTTTCCACCTCATCCAACCATATTTTGCCATGATTTTTGCAGCTTGCAAGTATTGCAACACGCAAAAATTCCTTGTTTTTGTGTTTTGCATACCTGCCGGGGCGCGAAAATTCCCATATTTTTGCGTTGCTCAGTTCAAAGGGCGCGAAAATTACCCTAACTAACTTTTGGCTTGGAATTTGGATCTCACTCTCCAAGATATTTTCTTGGGATTGAAGCTCCTTTCGATCCTAACTTACCCTCCTCGTTTATCCTAGCTCAATCTCTTAATCCTCTAATCACTCATCTAGATCCACCTTCCTCTCCAAGTGGTTGGCCTCCCAAACCCTATAAGAAAGAGGCCATCCATGAGCCAAGGGGAGGACTATTGAGGCATCAAACTTATGATCCTAGAGCATTTGCAGAGATACCTTGAGGAGGAGCTTGGAAGAAAGGTTTATTGCTTGGACATCAAGGGTAACTGTATCTTGATCTTCTTGAGTTCTTATCAATATAACTTAGCCTATTCGCCTATGTGTATCTTTCATATATTTAAATACATGATGTGATTTATGTAAAGTAGATCTTAACTTTGACATCTAGTATTTGGAAGTATGATTGCGTGTCATACTCAAACAGGTTCAAGTCTTGGAGATCAAGCTGAAGCTGGAGCAAGGACAATCGACAGGTTCAAGGTGACTTTTGTCATGATCTCCATTTCCAATGTTCAGAAGTTGATGGTAATGTGTTAGATCTAAGAGAATAGATAACTATTTTTTTTTATTCTGTCCTACATTGAACTTATAGGTGTTTGGTTTAGTCTTTGAGTAAGTCTAATTATCCGTAGGAAAGATTTACTTCTACAATTGAAAAGGGAACAATTTAGAGTAATTTTAACACAAGAATATTGTTATTGCATGGCCAAAGAGGGTTATCAGGGTGATGGAAATCCTTATGTATTTCTCAAGCCTTTAAACAATGTTTGAGACATTTTGATCCATGTTTGGGATGCTACAGATACAGTGATTGTAGATGACTCGAAATAAAAACATGTTTGTAAAGAGGAAGGGAACTGTATTATAACAAAAATGTATACTTGCCAAGATGTCAATGACACATTCTTGTTAGGTCAATTATGGCCTTGCTTGTTGCACCTGAATGGCGTAAGTGATGTGAGGCCAATTGTGAATAAAATGAAAGTATTTTGTTAAATAATACACTTAAATGTTTGTTTGTACTAGTATGTTCAATTTCATTGTGATTGTAATACTTGTAAAGTGTCCAGTTTGGTTTTTGAAAAAGCAAAATCAGAGTTTGAAAGTGTTAAGATATGTTTTCAAAATTTCAAATTTAAGTATTGGAAGTTCAAAAGTAGCCTTCCAAAAGGGAAAAATCAGGTTTTTAAAGTGCCATTATGATATTTATCATGTCTGAAAAGCATAAAAACCAATTTCAAAAGTGGCGATATCAAAAGAAAAAGTATGCTTTTGGAACCTGGAATTGACACTTTTGGAACCGATTTTGGCACTTTTGGAACCGGTCTTAGCATTTTTGGAACCGGATTTGGCACTTTTGGAACCAAGATTTGGTGCTTTTGGAACCGGATTTGGCACTTTTCGAACCAGATTTGGCACTTTTGGAACCGGTTTTAGCACTTTTGGAACCAGATTTGGCACTTTTGGAACCGGATTTGGCACTTTTGGAACCAACTTTTGATTCATTTTAGGGTTTAGAAAGGTTGTTTTTGACCCGTATTGACGGTGACTTGGACTAGAATATGTCCAAGTTTAATGAAATTGGCGTTAAATGGATGTGACATTCCTTTCAGTCCCGAGCTTCAAGTCTCCTCACATGACCATGTCCAAACCCCCAATTCCAAAGACTTGGATACATAGGGCCATGGAATCATGGATATCCTTGCAAAGTCATACATGGTGCTTTGAAACATTTTTCATGGCTTTGTATGCCTCAATGATTTATTTAGGTCCAAATGCATGGTCTTTTTTCCTCAAATGTCATTCCTAAGGCCTTGAGACACATACATATTTCTCAAACCCACCTAATTGCACCAACATCCCTAATCATAAGCCATGGGAACACTCAAGAAGCCATGCGTGGTTGGTTGTGGAAACCTTCTTAGTCTTTGGTGGCTAGAAGACTTCTTTAGGGCCCAGGGTTTTGGTATCCTCCACTAAGCATGTCCAAGGCCCCAAGGCCCCAGGACATAAATATAGAACATCATGAATACCATTGACAAAGTCATGTGTTGTGCTTTGAAGCATTTTTCATGGATCTAGATGCCTTAATGCTTTCTTTAAAGATAAATTCAAAGTATTCTTCCCTAGAGCATCATCCTAAAGGCCCCAAGACATGTACATGCTACTTAAAAATATTGAATGGCACTAATATCCCCAATCATAGAGCAATGATACCCTCAAGATGTCACACATGGTTGGTGGATGAAATATTCTTATCCTTGGATGGCTAGAAGATTCATTTAGGTCCATAGGATCAAATCTCCTCCCTTTACTATGTCCAAGGTCCTAAGGCCCTAAGACATAGATACATATTTCCGCATATATCCCTCTGAGGTAATGCATGGTTCCTCGAGGAATTTCTCATGGATTTGTATGCCTCAATGGTTTATTTAGGGCCAAATGCATGGTATTCTTCCCTGGAAAACCATTTCCAAGGACCTAAGACATGTAGATGCTAATTTCAAAACCATATAATGGCACTTCCATCCTCAATCACAAGACAATGATACATCAAGAGGCCATGTGTAGTTGGTGGAGGTAACCTTCTTATCCCTAGATGGATATAACATTCCTTTAAGGCCCAAGTCTTAGATCTCCTTCATTGACTATGTCCAATGCCCTAAGTCCACAAGACTTGGATACATCGCACAATGGATACCCCTGTAAAGTCTTGTTTGGTGCTTTTAGACATTGTTCATGGCCTTGGATGTATAAATGGTTTCTTTATGGAAAAAGGCATGGTATTCTTCCATAAAACATCATTCCCAAAGCCTTCATCAGGCACATACATATTGCTCAAAACCACTTCATGGTATCAACATCCTTAATCATAAGGCAATGATACCATTAAGAGGTCATTTGTGGTTAGTGGAGGAAATCATCATAGCTCTTTCTGGATATAATATTCCATTAGGGCCCAAGGTTCAGGTCTCTCTCTCTCTGAATATCTCTCTAAACTGGCTATGGGTTATAAGTTTTAAGGGTTGGATGTTTGTTGATAGAGTTTAGGGTTGATGAGAATTAGAGGTTATAAGGGTTAGGGGTTAATTTTTATTTGAATAGAAACCTTAGAGGTTAGGATTAGGTGGTTAGGATTATAGAGGTTAAGGGATATATATCATTATGTGTTAGTATTTAGGAGCTTTAGGGGCTATACTTGTTTAGGATTATAGTGGGCCAAGAGTTATAATGGTTAGTTGTACTAGGGACTAGGGATTCCAATGGCTAGGGACTAATGATCAAGGGTTTGGGGATTGAGATCTAGGGGTCATGGATTTATGGTTACAAGGATGAATATTTATATGTACATGAGGATAATGCGAGTTAATGTTTTTGTGTAATAATATATCTCCTAACCCTTGTGGTGAAGGAGAGAAGAGAGGGGTGAAGGAGGGAGGAGGGATTGGGTAAAGTGGAAGAGAGGGGGGGATTGGGTAGATAGGAAGAGAGGGGGGTTGGGGTTATAGAGAGCGAGGGAGGTTTTAGGGAGAGATAGATAAAAATCAAGGTGTAAAAAGGAACGTGTGCGCGCAGCATCGCATGCACGCATCTACATGTGCGCGCATAGAAATGCGTGTGCGCCTCTACGCGTGCACACAGCTACGCATGTGTAAATTTGCGCACACATGTGTTTGGATTCTTTTTTTTTTGTTTGCTTGCAGGTTTGGTATTAGCTTCACATTTCCAAACCTTGAGGCTCAGTCTGAGTTATGGCAGAACAAACCAATTTCTATAACTTCATGTCTTTCACACTTAGTTCCGCATATGCTCCACTTGTGCACTATTGAGGAAATTGCACACACTTGTCGAGCTCTGTGTGCAGATTCTAACTATATATTTTTTGAATAGATTTGTCATTTTTTTCTATTTTTAATTGATTTTTAACTGCACTCTTGTCAATTTGTAAAACACATAGGTTGTTTATTTGGGCTATAAATTTTGATTGGCTTACATATTTCGAAAACGAAAAAGAACCCACAAAAGAGTACAAGAATACCTACAAGCTAAAAAACAAATTGATTGATTATGTTGAGACCATGATATGGTTGACCAACACCCAACCATGTCATTTTAAGGCTTCACGGACTTTTGTAATTAAAAAAAAATTAACTTTTGAAATTTTGGAAAAATAGCCCTACACAAGATCCGTCTGTTGCCTACACCTCTACATATTTTTGTCCTCATAATTTAACAATTTACATAACAAACCGGTGGACCAACACAAACATATGCATTATGTTTTACAGAAAAAAATAACATACCAATCTTAAAATAATGACATTTTGGGGCGGTTATACCACTTTTCCATAAATAAAATTTATATATTCCGGAAGGTGATCCGATTTTCTACGTTTCATATTTTTACACCTAATTCTAAAAAGTTTTGTAGGTACCTCTAATAATTCATTTTAATGATAAGATTTATGTTTTTCCAGCATGCCATTGCAACTAACGTGTCATAAATGAGTATCAATACCTTGCACCAGCCCATATTTGAATTAAAAAGAATCTTTCTGTATGATTGTTTTAAATGGATCTCATTTCATAAATTTATGATGGACCGGTGGCGGCATTCTTCCAAAGTTTTGTATTTTCTTATGGATGATATTATGAGAGAATAATAAGTATATATGTATTAGATGAATCTAATATAATTATGCATGTAACCGATATAGAATTCAGAGTTAGAATCTTTGTATAAATTACTGAGCAATGTGCAAATCTCCTAAAAAGTTTTGTTCTAGGATGCGAACTATTTTTTTTATCCTCTTCTTTTTTGTCCCTTAGTAGCCTCCAATAAAACATTTCCTCGTTAGCCTCCTTTGATGATTTTTTTCTTTTGTCTAGTTCTTCATCCCCTAGTTAATGATTTTTTTAAAACACTGCATCCCTCACGTTTGGTCCAGGCATGAGTTTCTTGAAAACTTTCAAGGATGACTTAGATTCATCTGCAGTTATTTCGCTTTCCTCCTGAGTAATAATATTTGTAGCAGCAATAGGAGATGCGAGTGGCAGCCATCTGACATTTTTTTCTGGATTATGTTGATTCCCTCATTATCCTCTGAATCCTCGGCCTTTGCCATAAGATGCAGTGTACTTTAAGCGAAATCCTAACAGACTTAGTGCACATGTCAATAACAAACTTGTCGATCGAAGGGTTGGGCTCATGCACGAGCATGTAACAAATCTAAAAGACATATCTCTTGATCCCAAAGCGCGGTAAAGTATATCTTATGTTGCAAAGATAGTCTCTGACTCATGGATGTTCATGTTTGTACAAATATCTAACTGCAAGCCACTCATAGAAAAATGCCAAAGAAAAGAACTAGATGAGCCAATTGTTATCTCCTGTCTCGTTCGCATTCTGTGTAATATTGCGGGGAAAATTGTATGATTCTGCCCTCGCTAATCTAAGAAGTTGCACCATGATATATCTATTTCATTCTCTCCTCTCCCTTTCAAGCCTCCTTAATGAAAGGATACAAATGATTGGAGGCCTCTTGGACAATGGTAATGCTGCCACCTTCTCTATCCACTCCCACCATGTCCATCTATACAGCAACCCTACTTTGAAATTTTCCTGATTTTCTATAAAATCTTCGGTCCCAGAGTATACTTCTCTATTGAGAAATGTATATTATTTTTGTAGGATTGTATGGATTATATTGGGTGGTCGAACCATCTGTTATAGGTTCAAATACTGTGTATGACTTGGAAATATGGTTCTTTAATTTTTATAAAATATTCTTGTACAGAGTAATGGTATACCAGTACGGTTAAGCACGAAAATCAAGTGAGAAATGAAATCTCTTTTTGAATCGATCTGAGAAAGGTTTTTATTTTTTTATTCTTTTAATGAAACTTTGCATGAGGTTGAAAAAATTATGCACTTAGTGTAACTCTAGTTCTTCATCCCCTAGTTAATGATTTTTTTTTAACAGTGCATCCCTCACGTTTGGTCCAGGCATGAGTTTCTTGAAAACTTTCAAGGATGACTTAGATTCATCTGCAGTGATTTCGCTTTCCTCCTGAGTAATAATATTTGTAGCAGCAATAGGAGATGCGAGTGGCAGCCATCTGACATTTTTTTCTGGATTATGTTGATTCCCTCATTATCCTCTGAATCCTCGGCGTTTGCCATAAGATGCAGTGTACTTTAAGCGAAATCCTAACAGACTTAGTGCACATGTCAATAACAAACTTGTTGATCGAAGAGCACTTGAGTGGGCCTAATGGTTAAGAACATGTGTTATCTCTGAGGAGGTCACAGGTTCAAAACCGGCGGGGGTAGGGTTGCTCATTTGGCCTGCTGTGACAAGGCTCGAAGGGTAGGCGACCCCTGGGATAGAGGCTCTCCCTTGGGATAAAGGGTCTCGGGACGTCTCGGCCCCTGCTAAGTCACAAGTTTCTGGTATATCTGACTTGCAGGCTGTTGGATATACCCCTTGGGAGGTTGTTGTTCCCATGGTCCAAAAAAAAACAAACTTGTTGATCGAAAGGTTGGGCTCGTGCACGAGCATGTAACAAATCTAAAAGACATATCTCTCGATCCCAGAGCGCGGTAAAGTATATCTTATGTTGCAAAGATAGTCTCTGACTCATGGATGTTCATGTTTGTACAAATATCTAACTGCAAGCCACTCGTAGAAAAATGCCGAAGAAAAGAACTAGATGAGCCAATCGTTATCTCCTGTCTCGTTCGCATTCCGTGTAATATCGCGGGGAAAATTGTATGATTCTGCCCTCGCTAATCTAAGAATTTGCACCATGATATATCTATTTCATTCTCTCCTCTCTCTTTCAAGCCTCCTTAATGAAAGGATACAAATGATTGGAGGCCTCTTGGACAATGGTAATGCTGCCACCTTCTCTATCCACTCCCACCATGTCCATCTATACAGCAACCCTACTTTGAAATTTTCCTGATTTTCTGTAAAATCTTCGGTCCCAGAGTATACTTCTCTATTGAGAAATGTATATTATTTTTCTAGGATTGTATGGATTATATTGGGTGGTCGAACCATCTGTTATAGGTTCAAATACTGTGTATGACTTGGAAATATGGTTCTTTAATTTTTATAAAAAATTCTTGTGCAGAGTAATGGTATACCAGTACGGTTAAGCACGAAAATCAAGTGAGAAATGAAATCTCTTTTTGAATCGATCTGAGAAAGGTTTTTATTTTTATTTTTATTTTATGAAACTTTGCATGAGGTTGAAAAAATTATGCACTTAGTGTAACTCTATATAAACTCTGCGTAAGAAACGAAGGACCGAAAAAAAATGATTGAGATCCAGCGGAGACTTTCTCTTTCTCCCTTGTTTTTACTGTGTTATTTGTTTTGGTGTTGTAGCGTGAGTTCCTTGCAATTCATTTATATTATTTTATTTTATTACTCCAAACCCAATGGTTTGGGTTAATAATCTGATCTATTCGATCTCTTCCGACTATTGATATTGTGGGAGTAGTGAGGAAACAACGAGTCTTTTAAGAACGTTGATTTGATGGAGATGCCAATGTTTCCATACTTGGAAATTTCAACGAGTAGATCCTCCCCAGTAGATTTTCCAACACTGGTGATATCGCTTAAGATCAATTGATATGGTAGTTAACCGATGATGCCACGTTAACTTCAAATTGAGTTAGATACATGGCGGTCAGTTTCCTCATTTGACGTACATCTAAATGGTTATATGTTATTTCTTTTCTTTACGTTTATATATATATTCTCCCAACCATAAGCGAAACGTTGTTAAAACCAATTGATAATTTCCTTCTTAAAAATACGATAACCGATGGTAGTCGTAACTATAGGAGAACTAAATGCCTTATAGCAAGAGGATTGGTTTATGGGGTAGGTGAATGTTTTGCATATTTAAATAAAGATGTCAAATCTTTGTTGAATTCGTAATCAATCCCATCCATGTTCAATAATATAAATCTTAATTGCATCGATTTGTAGTTATATTTATATATCATAATGTGACGCATGATTTACCTATGCTATGGAAAGTAAGATGGTAGTGTTGCCAAGAATCATGTGTTTATAAATGTATAAAGAACTCACAACGAGCCACTTAGCGAATTTATGAGTATTGAAATGTTAAAATTGGTATACTTTCAATAATAATACGGGTAGGACATAAAGACCCTCAATATCCTTATGAGATGCATAAATGTTATAAAATTAGAGGTAAAGTGAAAAGTATGTATGTGCTAAATTTTATTTAAGTGAAAAAAAACATGTATGTGCTAAAATTTATTTTACTCTATGTATGGGATGGCTTATAACTTTTTAGGTAATCATAAGTGTGTATATATATTTTTTTATATATTGTAGAATATATATATATATCTGTGTGTGTGAGGGTGTATTTTGGGTAGAGAGGAAATGATATATAGTTTGGTAATTTTTATGATGGGATTTATAAATTTCTACTTACATGATTGAATGTGAAGAAGAGACCGTAGCATTGATCAAGGAAAGTTCAAGCTAGACGAGTTGTAGTTCCTATTTAAAAAAAAATAGTGAAATTATGGGGTTGTTAAATTGTGCTATCAGAACACTTGTCCTTATGGTGTCCACCAAGTGTTATGAGAAAACCTAATTTTGTGTACATGTTGTTCTTCTTTTGTGCATCAAAAAGTTTGTGTCACTAAAATACAGTAAGATATGGCTAGAAGATGATCCCTGACCCCAACTATATGGGTTGAAATTAATGATGAGAATAACAATTTGAATAACGAGATTTTACAAACATTAAGGGATTTACAAGTCGAATTAATGAACTTTAAGATTGAACATGAGAGGGTACTGAAAACCCAGAAAGACTTAAATGAAGCCTTACTATATAAACTGAATGAGATAACTGATGACAAAAATAAAATGAAATGTAAATGAGAAAAATCATCTTCTGATTGCCCCTCTTATGACGAAAGCCCTATATCTAGTGAATTGGAAGATTGTAGTGATATCTCTAGGGGTCGATGAAAGAAGAAGAGAAAATATAAAGATGAAATAATAGGAGAATTTAAATAAATAAAGCCTCCTACCTCTGACATTGAAGCCAAAAATGGAGAAGAAGCTAAGGCTTGGCTCTCTGGGATGAACAAGTACTTTACTATGTACAATTATTCCAACTCTATGAAAGGAAAAATGGCCATCTTCAATCTAGTCAGAAAGGCTGAGATTTGGTGGTAGGACTTAAAAAGAGAAAAAAAATTAATGATAGAAAAGTAATCCGGAACTGGTTTAAAAAGGAATTTAAAAGGGAATACCTCTCTGAGTATTACTATGAGGGGAAAGCAAAGGATTTTTATAAGCTAAGATTGGGATCAATGTCTATCCATGACTTCTGTACTAAATTTTTATCCTTGTTAAGATATGTGCCTTACGTAAACGAAGAAAAACCTAAAATTCAGATATTTCTAGGTTGCTTACCTAACTTTTATAAAGACAAACTAGAGTTTAATGAACCAAAAACTTTGTATGAAGAAATAAGGAAGGCCAAATTAACATGTGATCAATCTAAGAGTAAGAATGAAAATGCTTATAACTTCAAGAAATGATATGAAAGTAATTTTAAGAGAAGAGAATTCAAACCTTTTAATAAACATAAAAGTTTCCAGAGAAATAGATTTAAGGACAAACAACAAGCAATAAGAATTGATTATAAACAACCAATGAGAACTGTTGAGTCTAAAGATAATGTTTTTAATGAAAATAAAGAATAAATAAATAAAAAAGAACCTTCGTAGTGTTGGGGGTGTGGGAGAGCCACTTCTGTCGGGACTGTCCTCATAATAAGGCTTATCAGAATATTCACATTGTCAGAGAAGCAACCACAGTTGGAGAGGTTTCCCGGAACATACCATAGATTACTGCCGCTTTGGACAATCATCAAGAAAATTATCAACCTTCCATGATCAAGGTATATGGTAAGATCTTTGACAAACCTATTTCTATATTAATTGATTCCGGATCTACTTTAAGTTATATTTCTCCCAAGCTGATAGATTTATGTAAAATAGAAAATTTTGAATTCAAAAAGTCATGGTTAGTGCAATTAGCCGTAGGGACAAAAAGAAAATACAACAATCTTTATTTCTAATTATGAAGTTCATATGCAAAATTTGATTACAAAAGTAGATTTGAAATTTTTTCCATTAGGATCGTATGATGTCTTAATTGGCATGGATTGGCTAGAAAAACATAGAATTGTACTAAATTGCTTTGAAAAAACTTTTAAATGTATTGATGAAAATAGTGAAAGTAAAATGGTTACAGGAATTCCAGAAAAGGTTCTTAATAGAAAATATATGCTTTGCAGTTGAAAAAGTGTGCTAGGAAAGGGTGTAGGTTGTTTGTTGTACACATCACCAAAACTAATGATGATAAACCAAATCCTAGTTTAGAGGATTTTCCTCTTTTAAATGAATTTAAAGTTGTTTTTCTAGAAGAGATACCCGGACTACCTCCAAAGAGGGATATTGACTTTACCACTGATTTGGTACCAGGACCAGTACCCGCATTGAAGGCTCCTTATCGAATGAAAACACCTGAGTTGGTAGAATTAAAATAACAATTGCAAAAATTAATAGATAAGGAATATATAAGACCGAGTGTGTCTCCATGGGGATCAATAGTCTTGTTTGTTAAAAAGAAAGATGGCACGCTAAGGATTTGCATTTATTACAAACAATTAAATAAAATGACAATTAAGAATAGATACCCTCTCTCCCGCATCGATGACATGTTTGATCAAGTACAGGGATCAATGGTATTATCTAAAATTGACTTAAGGTTCGACTATCATCAAGTAAGAATTAAGGACGAGGATGTTCATAAAACAACATTCAAAACAAGGTACATGCATTACGAGTTCTTGGTTGTACCATTTTTCTTGACCAATGCTCCAGCCATGCTCATGTGTTTGATGAACAACATCCTCCATAAATACTTAGATACGTTTGTAATAGTGTTTATTGATGACATCTTAATATCTTCTAAAAATAAAAAAGAACATAAAGAACACTTAATGTTAGTCTTACAAACCCTAAGAGAACATAAATTGTATGTGAAGTTTAGTAAATGCGACTTCTTCCAAGATAATATTCAATACCTAGGCCATGTAATATCTAAGGAAGGAATTTCTGTAGACCTAGATAAAATCAAGTCAATCATTGATTGGCCATTTCCTAAGGATGTAAGAGGGATTCGATCCTTTATGGGGATCATGGGTTACTACCGTAGGTTCATTGAGGGGTTCTCCAGGATTGCTTACCTGACAAATTCACCTCAAAAGAAAGGAACTAAATTCATATGGTCCAATAAATGTCAAGAAAGATTTGAAAAACGTAAACACTTACTGACCAGTGCACCTATTCTAAGATATCATATATGTACAAGGACTTTGTTGTATGTATGGATGCCTTCTTAGAAGGTTTAGGTGGTGTGCTATTGCAAGAGGATTATGTAATATGAGTCAAGAAAACTTAAACAACATGAACGTAACTATGTGACACATGACTTAGTACTAGCTGCCATAATACATGCATTAAGAATGTGGAGACACTACTAAATAGGAAGAAAATTCACTTTAATCTCCGATAATATAAGCTTAAAATACTTAGTTGATCAACAAAGTTTAAATGCTTGTCAAGCAAGGTGGTTAGCCTTCTTGAGCAAGTATGATTTTGAAATAAAACACATTAGAGGAAAAGAGAACAAGGTGGAGGATGCCCTGAGTAGGAATGTCATCCCACTTTGTTCTACTACTTTTAGTAGTTATAAGACAAACCTTTAAGATCTGATAAAGGATGCAGCTACCCATGATGAAGAATATTTAAAAATTAAAGAACAACTAGAAAATAATGTTAATGGAAATGAATTCTCAGCTTACTCCATAAGCTCAAAAGACTTATTAGTCTATAAGAATCGGTTATGCATACCTAATTCGGAAGAAGTTAAACAACTAATCATGAATGAGTTACATAAGAAACCATATTCCGGATAACAAAACTAAGAGAAATTTATTATTGGCCTAATATGAAGAACGATGCTGCAAATTACCTAGCCCGATGCATTGAATGTCAAGAAGTGAAAACATAACATCAACATCATGTCGGGTTACTTCAACCATTACCTATCCGAGAATGGAAATGGGAGATAACAAGTATGGATTTTATAACAAAATTACCTAAAACGAATAAACAACATGACTCTATAATGGTAGTCGTTGATAAGTTAAGTAAAGTTGCACATTTCATACTTGTGAAATCTACCTTTAAAGCCATTAACATAGCTGATATTTTTATGAAAGAAATATTTTGTTTGCATGGTATTCTCAAGGTTGTGATTTCTGATAGAAATGCAAAATTTACAAGTAAATTTTGGAAATCCTTGTTTAAAGGTCTAGATACATAGTTGAATTTCAGTACTGCTTATCATCCTCAAACACATGGAAAAATTGAAAGAACTAATTAAGTGTTAGAAGATATGCTACGAATGTATGTAATGGATCAACCAAGTAAATGGAAAGAGTAATTGCATTTATTAGAATTTACAAATAATAATGGGTATCAAGCTTCATTAAAAATGATTCCATTTGAAGTCTTGTATGCTAGAAAATGCCACACTCATGTGGCTTGGGATAACCCAGTTGACAAGATTGTTCTAGGACATGACATGTTAAAGGAGATGGAACAAATGGTGAAAGAGGTGCACCAAAACTTAAAAGTTTCCCAAAATCAGTAGAAGAGTTATGCAGATTTAAAAAGAACTCCAAGCGATTTGAACATCGGTGATCATGTATATCTAAAGGTAAAGTCGAAAAAGAGTGCCTTGAGCTTGGAAAGGTATTCCAAGCTGGAAATCAGGTATTGTGTACCTTTCGAAGTGTTATCTAAGATAGGGCCAGTAGCCTATCAGTTTGCACTTCCCCCTAATATAAAAATGCACAATGTATTTCATGTTTCATTATTAAAAATATATATATACATGATGCTATGCATGTAATTGACTAGAATGTGATTCAGGTAGAACCCGAGGGCGAGTTCCAGACCAAACCTTTCTGCATCCTAGATAGGAAGAAACATATGCTAAGGAATCAGGCTATCGTTCAAATAAAAGTGCAATAGAATCACTTCATCCTTGAAGAGACTTCTTGGGAAATGGATGATAAAATGTAGGAACCATATCCCTCCATGTTCCAGAATGAGCAACAAAGCTCAAAATATATAACAACAAGGACAGTGTTAAAAATAAGGAGGGGAGAAATGTGATACCCCAAAAAAATTATTAACTTTGTATTTAATAATTTCACAATTTTTTTTTAATGTAAGAGTTATTAAAAAAATAAAAAACACAAAGTGATCCTTTGCACAAAAACTATATATATATAATAAAACAAAAGGGCACTTGGAGAGTTCAACTAAATGAGGGGACACCACCATGGCACAAGAGAACATGTGTAAGCAAGCTAGAGAAATCTTTACCAATCAAATACAATTTAAAACTCAACAACCAAACAAGATCCTAAATCATAGGTATTTATGGATTGATTCGAGATTTGATTGGAATGGCATAAGACCTAGGAAAAACTATATATAATAGTGCATTGAGAGAGCATGGGATGCCATGTTGTGCATAGAGGAACACGTTGAGTGTTCTCTCTTTTCATAAGTCCATTATTACTTGTTACGGACTCTATGAGAGAAAGTGCTGCATGGAAGTGATTGCTTGGCGTTCTAGTGCATGTTGGTGCTCGAGCTCGGGTTCGAGCTGAGCAAAGAGTCTCTCTCTCCTATGGTTGGGAGGAGTTGATTATCCAACCGTCTAGTTTCATTATTCAAGTAAGTATAGTATGTATATTTGGATTAAAAAGAATTTTTTCTGTATGGTTGTTTTAAATAGATCTCATTTCGATAAAAGCTTTCGTGGTATCCTCCATTGATGATTCTTTTGTTTTGTCCAGTTCTTCATCCCCTTCATCCCCCTTGTCATTGAATGTTTTTTGAACAGTGCATCCCCCTTTGGTCCAAGTATGAGTTTCTTGAAAACTTTCAAGTATGACTCGAATTCATCTGCAGCGATTTTGTTATCCTCCTGAGTGTTACTATTTGTAGCAGCAATAGGAGATGCGAGCAGCAACCATCTGACATTTTTTCCTGGATTCTGCTGATTCCCTCACTATCCTCTGAATCCTCGGCCTCTTCCATAAGAAACCAGTGTACTTTAAACGCAATCCTAAGAGACTTAGTGCACGCGTCGATAACAAACTTGTCGAGCGAAGGGCTGGACTTGTGCACGAGCATGTAACAAATATGAAAGAGGTAGCTCTCGATCCCGGCGCGCGGTAAAGTATTCATTTTGCTGCAAAGATATTCTATGACTCCTAGATGTTCATGTTTGTGCAAATAGATAACTGCAATCCACTGGCAGAAAAAGAAGAACCTGATGAGCTAGTCCATTCACATTTCGTGTAATGTCGCGGGGAAAATTGTATGATTCTTCCCTCGCTAATCCGACAAGTTGCACCATGATATAACTATTTCGTTCTCTTCTCTCCCTTTCAAGCCTCCTTAATGAAAGGATCCAAATGAGTGGCGGCCTCTTGGAAAACGGTAATGTTGCCCCCTTCTCTATCCACTCCCACCATGTCCATCTATACAACAACCCTACTCTGAAATTTTCCTGATTCCCTGTAAAATCTTCGGTCGCAGAGTATACTTCTTTGTTGATAAATGTCTTTTATTTCTATAAAATTGTATGGATTATATTGGGCGGTCTAACCGTATGTTATAGGTTCAAAGACTGTGTATGATTTGGAAATATGGTTCTTTAATTTTTATAAAAAAATCCTGTGTAGAGTAATGGTATACCAGTACGGTTAAGCACGAAAATCAAGGGAGCAATGAAATCTCTCTTTGAATCGATTTGAGAAAGGTTCTCTTTTTCTTTGTTTTACGAAACTCTGCCTGAGGTTGAGCAAATTCTACACTTAGTGTAACTCTATATAAACTCTGCGTAAGAAAGGAAGGATCGAAAAAAAAACGATTGAGATCCGGCAGAGACTTTCTCTTTTTCCCTTTTTTTTCCTGTGTTATTTGTTCCAGTGTTGTAGCGTGAGTTCTTGCTCTTCATTTATCTTATTTTCTTTTATTACTCGAGACCCAGAGGTTTGGGTTAATAATCTGATCGATTCGATATCTTTCTAGTACTGATACTGCGGGAGTAGTGACAATGAGTCTTTTAAGAACTTTGATTTGATGGAGATACCAATGTTTCCATACTTGGTAGTTTTAATGAGTAGATCTGCCCCAGTATATTTTCCAACATCGGTGATATTGCTCAAGATCAGTCGATCCGATAGTTAACAGGTGACGCCACGTGCCCTTCCATTTGAGTTAGATACGTGGCGGTCGCTTTCCTCATTTGACGTATAACTAAATGGTTATATACGTTATTATATATATATATATATTCTCCCAACCATAAGCAGAACATTGTTAAAACGAGTTGATTATTTCGTGCTTAAAAATACGATAATCGATGGTAGCTCTAACTATAGGAGAACAAAATTCCTTATAGCAAGACTATCGGTTTATGGGGTAGGCGATTGTTTCGCATATTTAAATAAAGCTGTTGAATCTTTGTTGAATTCCAAATCAATCCCATCCATGTTCAATAATATAAATCTTAATTGCATCGATTTGTAGTTATATTTATAGATCATATATGTGACACATTATTTACCTATGCTATGGAAAGTAAGATGGTAGTGTTGCCAAGAATCATGTCTTTATAAATGTATACAAAACTCACATCGAGCCACTTAGCGAATTTAGGAGTATTGAAATGTTAAAATTGGTATACTTTCAATAATATACTAGCAGTACATAAACACCCTCAAGATCGTGATGAGATGCATAAAGGTTATAAAATTAGAGGTAAAAGTATGTACATGTGCTAAATTTTATTTTACTCTATGTATGGGATGGATTATAATTTTTTACGTAATCATAATATTTGTTTTTTTTTATATATATATTGTAGTATATATGTTTGTGAGAGAGAGAGGGGGTGTATCTAGGTTAGAGAAGAAAATGATATATAATTTGGTAATTTTTATGTCAGTATTTATAAATTTCTACTTACATGATGGAATGTGAAGAAGAGACCTTAGCATTGATAAATAAAATTTCAAGTTAGACTAGTTATATTTCCTATTAATATATATATATATATATATATATAGCGAAATTATGGGGTTGCTACATTAATGGTGGTTGTTATTAGAATACTGTTTTGTATTTGCAAATTAGTCCATATGGATTAGATGTGAATTTGTTGCTTGGTGCCGTAGGGGTTGATAACTTAAATTCAATTATGTTCTCTGGCTTAATCCCCCCAAGTGGATTGGTGCTTGTTGGCCACTCCAAAAGTCTTAAAGGTTAGCCTCAATGGATTTCCTAAGATGTTATGAGAAATGTTAATGAGATATTTATGAAATTCAAATGATTCTTTAAGGCACAAAAAAACATGAATACTAATAGGACATCAATATTTTAAGTAACTACCACAATTTATAGTAATGGACACCAATTTTTTTCTCAAAATGTTGGCCTATGGTAGATGACCTTTACAAATGCTCTCAATTAACTCATTTTCACTTCTAGTTTCCATTAGGCTCGACACATGGGGAACTCAAAGAGGAAGCAAATATCACTAATCATTTGAAGACACTGACCTAAAGAATCAAGGATTGAAGCATGTAAGTAGAAAGTGAGTTGAAGCTCATAGAAAGCACACCTTCAATTAAAATGTATAAATTATATTTTATAAAATGTACTCATTTTAGATGTTTTTTTTTCTTTCTCAAAATCTATATTTTAACAACTCTTTGAATTTTGTTACAAATTTTTTTATATTTTTTATCCTTTTTTAATGATGTAATTGGACTTTTATCATAAGATTATATTTACTTTTTCAATTGTAATGAAAACATAGCTTCCTAATAATTAGGGAAAATAGATTAATGCATTATAAAGAAATACACTATGGAATTTTGCAATTAACTTTAAAAGCTAACATTTATAAACTCAAAACTATTTAGAGAAAATGGTTAAGACAATGTCATAAGTATATTTAAATAAGCTCAAAACTATTTAGAAATAGTTAGGACAATGTGGTAGGTCTATCTTACTATATAGAATGAAATATTGTGATAGCCATCGAGACCTTCTGCTCACAATTTCGAGCATTCAACCGATTAAGTTAGCCCACCACGATGAGTGACTTCCTTCATTACAAGAGACTATAAACAAATTAAAGAATCTAACAAATTAAGAAACAAAAAAGTTTATTTACATCATTATGGGACTACTTCAAGTTTTTTTCCACAAATAACGATGATCAAATGAACAAATAAGAATAATTAAATGAAGAGAATATAAACAAATTAGAAAGTCTAACAAATGAAGAGACAAAATTGTTAATTACCATCATTATTGGATTACTTCAAGTTTTCATCCACACAAATAAAGATGATTAAATGAATCAATAAGGATGATTAAATGAATGTATATGAATATGTGATTTGAAGAATGACATTCAATCACAATTATTTTAATCACCTAAAGTAAAGGCCACTTGAATTTATATTAGGAAATGTGGTGAGTTTGATTTTGATATTATAATTTAGATTAGGGAAAAGTAGATATGAGAAAATTTTAGTCTAAATTAAATTTATTTAAAAGAATATTTAATTTAAGTTTAATAACATTTTTTTAATGAAGAGAATATAAACAAATTAAAAATTGTAATACCTTCATTTTGACCTTTAGGATATTTTGGGTTATAATGTAAATATTGTATGCATATTATGTATGATTCCTAGCGTGGAGCTTAAGGCCCAGGCCTCGCTAGTGAACGCTCGACTTTGAAGAGGCAAGTATTGGACATTATGCTACCCATGTGCTCGTGAACCATGGGGATTGTAAATATGCATTTTAATATAAATGCCCACAACTAGCTATGCAATGCAACAAGAGATGGGGGCATGATATTTACAAGGAATTGGGAGGGAAATATTCAAACCCTTGATCTAATCAAGTCAAGCCAAGTGTCAATGAAATAACCCATGAACCCTCAACTACCCATGTTGACTTTTGTGCCCAATCATTCATTTCTCCCAAGATTTGGTTGAGGTAGTTAATGCCTTGGGGAATGGAGAGGTATGGCTGTCCAAATTCGAGTATGGACAAGCCACCCTTCCTAGAATTTCATGTTTGTCTTCTTGGGCAAGAAAAGAGCCACGAAATTGCCCCCAAGCCATTATTCACCCTGCTCTCTCATGAGTTTGGAGTTGCCTAGGCATTTTTCTCCATGGATTTCCTGTGTTATCCTTCTTTTTCATAGTTGGGAAGGGTGTTTTTGTTGTGGCTAACAGTGGGGAAGAAGGGGAAACGATTTGGGGGTTTTATAGAGGCCGTTTTGGCCCACTATATGCTCATACATGTGTGAGAGAAATCTGTTTTCTTCCCTGGGGTTGATTCCCTCTTCCCACAATCTGTTTTTGGGTGTGCAACGATTTGGGGAAGACCCATAGACCATATTCTATGAATCCCATTGTTGAAATGTGTATCCATGCCTAGTTTTGAGTTGTTGTGTGTAAATGAATGTTGGGGTTGAGATGGGTATCCATTGCTTTGGGCTGTGTTGAGCTTGAGAGTCCCATTTTCCTTGTAGATATCATGCCCAGCTCAGGGATGGTCTCTGAGTTCTAAAAGAATATAGGCTGGGCAGAGACCTACGGTTGGGTGGGACGTTGCAGTGACATAGCTAGTTGCTTGGGACAACAAAACAGTGAGATAAGTATAATTTCTTATGGGTATTTACTTATGCACTGTTTTAATTAATGGATGGTTGTTCTTGTCATGACGGACACATGTGAAAGGTGTGTGGATTATAATTTATTCCGCTGTGCACATTTGATTTGAATTGCATCTGCACACATATTTATTTTTATTGTACTGCCATTTGCTTTGTTTATTAATAGTGAAATGGGCTAAGTTCTATAAAAGCCCAAGTTCTGGGTATCATGTTTCCTTCCTTGCGTTAATAGATGAGAGGGGTTGTGACAAAAATTCTAACAAATGAAGAGACAAAAAGGTTAGCCCACGAGGGTAGAATAGATAGTGAATGGGTATACTATTAAGGCACTCCTTGTATACACTTCCAAAACCTTAAAAAAAGATAAAAATATTAATTACCATCATTATTGGACTACTTCAAATTTTCATGCGCATAAATAAAGACAAAAAAAAGAAGAATAAATGAATATATATGAATTGTAGCTAGATTGAACACCATTTGTGATATATTTTTGGAATGAAAGAATGACATCAAATCATTTTTGTTTTTAATTACCTAGAGTAACAATAGCTTTTTAGAGGCCACTTGAATTTATATTGTGAGATGTGGTGAGTTTGATTTTGATACCATAATATAGATTATGGGAAAGTAGATAGTATGGATTTTTAATTTGAATTAAATTTATTTTAAAAATATTTAATTTAATATTGATAAAAATAGCTTTTTAGAGGCCACTTCAATTTATATTGAGAGATGTGGTGAGTTTGATTTGATAGATAATGAGAAAGTAGACATCAAGGATTTTTAATTTGAATTAAATTTATTTAAAAAAATATTTAATTTAATATTGATAAAAAAAATTATTATTATTATTTAATTAATTTTAATTTTATTATTTTAATTTATTAAAATTTATAATAAATAAAATAAATTACTTAAAAGTAAATAAATGGGAAAATAAAAACATAAAATACATATTTAATTTATTATACATTTATTGTTATATAATATATATAATTTTTTTTGAAAGTATATAACATTAAACTTAGGATAATACAAAAATTCCATCCTATATACCAATAATTAAAATAGCAAATGCTACATAGTTCCACCTGAAAGAGTTCTAAGTCCAAAAATAATAATATCATGCAACAGATCACATATCTAACATAATATGAAAAACACAACACTAATACCAATTACTATAAGAAAACTATAACATGAAAAAAATACATTCATTGAGATCTAAACCTAACCTAGATGGGGCCGAGGCTATTGAACATTAACCTTCAAACAAAATTGTCTCCAAAGACCACAAAATATATAACTACGGTGTTACAAAGAAACACAAAAATTTAAAAGTAAGAGCCGGTAAGTTAAGAGAACTGCACATAGGTTCAGATAATATGGAAGCATGCTTGCTCTAAGATTGCTCTTCGCTGCTTGGAGAATGATTCAAACTGTTGCTAGTTAGAGACGTTTGATATTCAGACGTCCGTGGGGTCGTTTCTGTGCCTTTATATTTTTTATTCTTTTAATGGAAATTCTCTCTCACATCGCATTGTCCTCTTTTTGCAGGATTGTGCCTTCACAAACAATGGTGAAAGAACAAATTCGACGCTCCAAACTGATCTCTCTAAGCCATGGATTGTGCCTTTCTGTAGAAGAATTTAAGTGCAGAAAGGCTGGAAGGCATTATAAAGTTGTGTTAATGCGTCCCTCGGGAAGGTTCTTTAAAAAAACCCATGACAGACGCTCAGCTGGAACTTTCGATAGCCCAGAACAAGCTAAAGCAGCTGTACGACCTAAAGAAGCTGCAATGATTGCAAAAGCAAAAGAAGCTGCAGTACATTACTTGAAGACTTCAAGTAACTGTTGATCTGGTCTCCAGGTACTGCAGCTTCTTCCGCTTTTGCAATCATTGAAACTTCTTTTTGTCGTGCAGCTGCTTCAGCTTGTTCTGGGCTATCGAAAGCTCAGCTGAGCGTCCGTCATGGGTTTTTTTAAAGAACCTTCCCGAGGAACGCATTAACACAGCTTTATAATGCCCTCCAGCCTTTCTGCGCTTGAATTCTTCTACAAACAATGGTGAAAGAACAAATTCGACGCTCCAAACTCTCTGAAAGCCATGGCACTCAGACAAGACCCAGCCTTTCTGTAGAAGAATTCAAGCGCAGAAAGGCTGGAGGGCATTATAAAGGTGTGTTAATGCGTTCCTCGGGAAGGTTCTTTAAAAAAACCCATGACGGACGCTCAGCTGAACTTTCGATAGCCCAGAACAAGCTGAAGCAGCTGCACGACAAAAAGAAGTTACAATGATTGCAAAAGCTGAAGAAGCTGCAGTACCTGGAGACCAGATCAACAGTTACTTGAAGTCTTCAAGTAATGTACTGCAGCTTCTTTTGCTTTTGCAATCATTGCAGCTTCTTTAGGTCGTGCAGCTGCTTCAGCTTGTTCTGGGCTATCGAAAGTTCCAGCTGAGCGTCTGTCATGGGTTTTTTTAAAGAACCTTCCCGAGGAACGCATTAACACAACTTTATAATGCCTTCCAGCCTTTCTGCACTTAAATTCTTCTACAGAAAGGCACAATCCATGGCTTACAGAGAGTTTGGAGCGTCGAATTTGTTCTTTCACCATTGTTTGTGAAGGCGCAATCCTGCAAAAAGAGGACAATGCTATGTGAGAGAGAATTTCCATTAAAAGAATAAAAAATATAAAGGAACAGAAACGACACCAAGGACGTCTGAATATCAAACACCTTGGAACTTGGATAATCCTCGAGCTAACTGTTGAGTTCTTCAGCGGTTATAATAACACACAGGCGTGAATGGAACTTCTCCAGGTACATCCCTATTTAACGTGGGGATTGGTATTGTGATCTTACATTTCATATTTAATTTCATTTTATTTTAATACGCACCATCCCACTAACTCGTTTAACATTAATTGTGTAATAATAAAGACAAATAATAATTATCCAACGTCTCATTACCTTGTTCGATGGAGAGCAAGAGGCTAAGCTACAAAATGGGTGGTTAAGTTTTCAACATGTTTGTTTTTTAATATATTAAATTTAATTATTTATTAATATTCAACCAGAACTATCACTTAATTTGTTGGCCTGTACATATTAATACTCCATATGTTAAGTGAGTGTCACAAACTGCTTTTTTCTAGTTTTTGTCTACCATGAATTACTTCTTATTGAAACGACCATACAATAGTACACTTGTCCCATCTTCCTTCAATTTAGGAAAAGCATAGGTACTAATCCACCCCAAATTCTAAAATATAAACACCTATAGGTATAATTATAGAGTTTGTTTTTAATGTATAAGGGATTCATTATAACAATATACTCATGAGGATAACAATCCATCCCACAACCACTAGGACTAGTGATGCTTTTTTTTAAATATATTATAACTAACTACCTATTAATGGTCAATCACTAACAACACTACTAACAACATTATTGCATAATGTTGACCTTTTCGTCAAAAAAAAATTAGAGTCACATATATTAATTGTGGAAATTGCATAATCTAAGTGCCATAGGGGTATTTGAGGGTGTTGAATCCATTTATGCTTTCAAAAATAAAAAAAAATTAAAACTTTTAAATTTGGATTGTACCAAAAAAATTAGGGGATTCCCGCCAAAAAGCACGGAAAAATACAAAACCTAGAATAATTAGACCACTCCAAAAATAACAATACTTAGTGGTCCTTCTAATTAACCAATCAAACAAAAATAATTAAGATATAAATAAAATATATATACATCAAAATAAATCATATCAACCAAGAATACCATAGCTTATAATATGGCATGTAATGTTATTAATGCCTTACAATCTTTAGTGTTATTAATGAGTGTAAATTTATAGTGGTTGGGAGCATGGATTGTAATAATCTCCATCCAAGTTCAAATCTAGTTCTAGATATGTTATGATGGACATTCAAGATGAGATTATGGAGTTTTACATGGTAAATATAAATTCCTACATAATATTATTATAATATTCTTTGTATTATCGAATTTCATGTTCTATATTATTTCCTCCTATTTTAAGTGGACATTGTTCACCCATCTTGGAGCACATTAACCTACTACCAATTTTGTTGGAACCATTGTTGATTAACCTACTACCAACTTTGTTGGAATGATTGTTTTTCAGTTTATCCTATTTGATTAGTGACGTTGGTATTAAAGCTATTATTGGTGGATCCTTTGGTCTTCTCTTGTTCAACAAATTATTCCTCTAAAATGCTATTATAGTATATGGAGTGCTTCGCTCATCTACGAATTATTATGTTGGAGTGATTAGTGTATGTGATGACTGAATTGGTTTTGTTGTCTACTTGGAATCTATGTGGGCATTTAAAGGAGTCTCACAAGGAATAGAGTGTCTATTTGTACATTTTTTGGGTGTGAAGTAAACTCTCCAACAAATCTTTGAAATTTTACAGTCCCTTTTCCTCTTGGTCGACAATTGTCTACAACTATTTGTGATGGTTGAGGAGCCTAGTTTGTGAATCATTATCCTAAGTAGAAACTAACCTAATATCAAGCTACATAGTAATCTCTTGATAAAAGGATGTTGAGATCCAAAATGGGGAGCAATCATGTTAGATCCAAAATGGGGAGCAATGATGAGGAGGAACATATTTTGATAGTTTAGTGGGAAAGATGAGAGGTTTCTTGTGGTATGTGATGATCATAGGTTGCTTGAGTTAGAACGAAAAGTTGCACACACTTACAGAGGGACTCAATGAGAAAGTGTCCTTGATGAGAGATGTTCAAATTTTGATTTGGCCAATGAATAGAAAAGAAAATGGAAGGCCTATGTAGGGAGAATATAGGGCTTAAAGGGAGAGTTATATATTTGGTAAATTGTAAATTGGTATGGAATAGGTCCATAAGAAATTCAACTAAATTGGGAGGGATGGGATACATTGCATGGAATCGTGTCTTTTAAATTAGGGATAATAGAAAAGATGGCATCACGTTTCGTTGACACAAATAAGGATAGAATAACTACATTTACCTAACTAAATGGATATGGGAGGGGATGGTGGTTGATAGACAAAGCCAAATCCTTGACAGTTGCAATTGAGAGCAAATTGTTTTGACTATCATTGTCCATAATTAGCTAAAATGTATGATATTTAGTTTGGTAGTTGTAAAGAAAATCCATTGTATGGGTTAAAGGAGTTCCTTAGAAGAACATACTTGTACTATGCTTGGTGTTACACCCAAAATCTACTCATCATAAGATTCAGTGTATACACCCCTGAAGATACCTGGACTAAGTAATCATCCTGGGAGGATTTGTACCCAATTGTGCTAGGTTTTGAGGAGTCGTCGCAGATTGCACACTAGCAACATGCGACGTCGCAGATTGCTCCATTGTAGGGTGCGACAAGGTCAGTTAATGGGAAAAAATAGCTTATTCGAGATCCTTCTCGAAACTTGCTCATTTAGGGGCTTATCCCTGACCTCTAGGGGAGCTGGTACTCGACTCCTAACTCTTTGGGAGGATCCACTATCTCTCTCCTACCATTTCTCAACCTATTCTATCCATACCCTATCCACTTAGTCCTATATAAGTGAAGCTCACTCCCATCCCAAAGGGAGGAAGCATATGGTATCTACATGCTGGTGAAATCACTCTTAGAACATCTCCACTCACCTATTGGAGAACTCATACTTCCTTGAAAGGTTATGGCAATTATCTTGGTCGGAGAAGGGCTACAGCGTTAAGTCATTGGTTGTGGTTCTATATCTCTATCATGTATTCCTCTATTTACAGTAATACAAATGATTTCCACCAATATTGTTCATGTGTGTAACGATATTGAGTAGTTTACTTATATCTCTTATTGTATAGATGTCTTTTATTGGCTTCTCTTGTTTCTTGTCTTGACAGGTCCTGCAGCTTGGATCTGACGATCGTGAGGTGTGGAGCAGCATTCAAGAGAAAGGATTGCGAAATAAAAGGTAAGACATCTAGTACTCAATCCTTAAGTAAATCTAGGAGATGCACTTGTAGTCTGTTCTATTTGTTCTTGACTCACTTTGAGCTAGGGAGATCTTGCTCGCGTCCGCTCGAGTGGATTGTCTAATAACACTTGGATTTGGTTAACTAGCATTCTCCACATCAATAATATACTTGCATGGATTTAAAAATGTGGCTGGATTGGAGAATATGTCTTTATCAAATCATGGATTGTGAATCGCACAACACTCTACTATGTTGTGAGAGGTCATTTTTTAAAAAGTGTAATAATGGCTAGCAGGAGATGGGGACAATGAAGCAATGTGGGATGTTGTTGGAGAAAGAGACTCTTGATTTAGAGAATGAATGGTGTTAATATACCAAAGTTTGAAATTTGGTCACCTTGTCGTGAATATCATCACCATTATACATCATTGCCAACAATTTTATCCCCATTTCCATCACTTCCACCACCAAATGACCTCAACAATGTGACCAAAAATTGAATAAAAGTGAAAGTTTGACCCTACCTATCATTGCATGTATCTTCTCTAACCATTATTGTTGAAAATAGCATTTGATTTTTTCTACAATAACTATGTTCCCCACTAAATCATCAATGAAAAGCGAACTATTCACATTGGAACTAGATATCAGTATTGTCTACATTATTTTTGTTCAATACAGGCCTCAAGGTCACTCCATCTATCTATCCATAATTGCAAGGATGTGTTGATGGGTTTCTTGTTGAAATAAAGAGAGAGCCACCATGTTTTTTACCTTTCACCATTTGAAATCCACCTACTACATCACTTGGATGGAATTTGGGAACAAAGGAGAAGAATAACCCTCCCTTGGGTCAATTTAAAAGGTCCATTATATTCTACAACTAACACCAAGGTGTCTCTATATCACCCTATTCTTTGTGTTAATATAACCAATCATTCTTTACAATTATTAATTTGTTATATTTTAGATAGTTTTCTCATTATCTACATTTTATGCATGTTAAAAAATTTTGTTTATTTAATGTACTTTACCATTTACCCTTTGATCTACTACTTGATATTACACAACACTCAAGTAGTTATGTTTGGTACATGTTGGTGTCAACACACCAACACCAAATTTGGAAACCAAATTGGGGTTGGATACTTTCATTTACCCTTGGCTGTGTTAAGTCCATTTTTAGTCCCATCCATAGGTGATTAATGTAGGTCTCTTTTTGTTTTTGTATGTTCTTTCTTGATATCATCTCGCAAATATGAAACTTAGGCAATAATCCCAAGTTGTTTCTATCGTTGTGATTTGTATTTTTCTTTTTTCCTATTTAAGCTTCGTGTCATGTATTTTCCCAGGAAAAGTGTGACAACCCATCACAAAATTTCCTAGATATTGTGTACAATCATGGAGAAACAAAATTTTCCCATCAATTTTCCAAATCTAGAATTTTCTCCATTCAACTCAGTTATGGTTTTAGTTACAATTGTGTTGATGTGTTGAAATGACCCATGGTCAAAAGTATGGGTTCTCCTTTGTAATAAGTGTAGGGATCCCCATTTATGGGGCCCTTCACAATTTGAATCCACAACTTAGCAACACAATATGAAACCGAAAATTCAATCTGATCATTAATAGAAAAGTAAAAGTAAACCATAAACCTATCAACCGTAGGTCGATCCCGCTGCAGAAGGAGTCGACGTCATCAACTGATCCAATTTTTCCTTTGTCGCCCATTTCTCCCATTAGATCCCTCAAGCAAAATCTCATTTATCCATAGACAAAGAAATCGTTATATTCTCCACCCAACCATAGGCTTATGCAATCAGCCGAATAGCCACCCCCGAGCTTCAGGGTCATAGTGAATACACACTCGCAAAGGTTCATACATGAGACCCCCCCTCACTAGAATCCTTAGCCAAACACACCATAGAAAGCACAATCAGAAATTCGAGCCATTACGACAATCATCCAATAATAGGGTCCCTTTTCCTTTCCTATATTCTTTCTTAAATATGAAATTTTCCTATGACACATGTCGCTTCATGCAAAAATACTCTTTTGTGTAATATTATTTAATACAAATATTTAGCCACCCATGTGTCACTCTCTCTTGAGAGTGCACATACTTCCCACATTTTACTCCTAGATGTCCCCTGATGCTAGGATTCCAATCCCTATTTTAGTGGGTACAGGTGGAGTTGACTAGTGAATGGATCCTAGTCTATCTTTTGCTCCATATTTAATTATTCCCAATTATTTAATTATAAATAATCATCTCATGAAAAAACAATCTCATGCAATACTATTTGTCAAATATGTAATTATATTTCATGCGCAATTAATCTAATGCAATACTATATGTCAGATACATAATTATAAATAGTCCTTTCATGTATAAAAATACTCTAATGCAATACTATATGCCAAATACATAGGTGTCCATTTATCAATTTTATTTATTTGTCTAGGTACCACATCATCGAGTCCTTCTGAAAACACTTTCTTTCCTTAGTCATCTAGGTACCACATCGTCGAGTCCTTCTGTCAACACTTTCTTTCCTTAATTTTCTAGGTACTACATCGCCGATCCCTTTCGACAATAAATTCTCATTTTACTATTGTGTTGGGATTCCATGTAGCTATTAGGAACCATTACCATAAATCATCCGGCTACACTTTATGTGAGACTAATGGTGTTGAGGAGTAACTTTGTTCTTACTGCACACCCCTCAACCTCGTACACAACCCATCCATTATGGTATCCCCCTTACGACTTCACGCTTCCCCGAGTATGGATGAAAGGGATTTCCAAACTCATGCGTGGATGCTATCGGGATTCGACACCGTCGTCGTACCCCTGTGTGTTTTTCCCATCTTCTACAAACCCCTTTCTGTTCTGTCGTGATTCAGTCGGTAAACCGTCTTACTTATCACTATATATTCAGAGCACACATATCAATAGTACTACTCAAAACCATCATATCATAATTAACTTCATTCATTTGCTAATCGCTAAGCAAACATATATATTTGTCCATTGGATTCATATCCTAATCACTCGCATAATTTCATTTCCATAATTCAGCATAAATACAACATTCATCATAAGATTTAACATGTGCTAATCAATCAGTAAAATCACAAGTATCCATAATCATTAATAAATCGATCATTAGAAACATATTCGTTTATCACATACATCGCTAGTCAGTCGACAATTTTATTCTTAATCAACATATATGCGGTCATTTATATGTATTTCTTTAGCTGGGTCACTTACAATTAAGTGTCATCAATATTGATAGTCATAGCGAGTTTGAGGGGCATTACAATAAGCCCCAATTAGACCTCAAATTGTTTGGAGTAGGGAACTCCTCCGGATTCTGGACCGGCAACCATTCCTTATTGGGTTTCACTAGTTGTGGCTTGGTCCACCATTTAGAGTTTTATAAGTAAGGGATGAAATGCAAGATAAACTAACCTAAATGCAGTTCCTAACTAAACTAACCTATCCCATCAAGAAGCGAGATTAAAGAGAGTGAGCATTGAAATAAAAATTGAACATCCTCATTTGGTTAGTTGTTTTAAGAAGCAAATAAATAATCAACAAAACGAAACCATAAATTTAAGAGCAGTTTTGCTAGTTATGTCATTATTATTTCACTACCCACAGGAAGCAAAAGAACGTAAATAATATATGAAATAAGCAACAACCAGCTTTAGGAATAGTTGATTAACATATCTAAAACAATCTTACTCAATATCCATGCATGAAAGAGCATGAAGTAATTTAAGACACCGATCCACATAAAAGAAGTATTCATGCGCAAAAGCTAATCCCAAGCTTCTCCTCATTCATAGTTCAACAATAATACATTCGAAAAGTTCGAGAGCAAAACTCCCCTCTCTCATCACATGAGATTACAATATCTAGTGCGAGGCTAGGTGACCTTTGGCATTTCATGTTTCCTTAATACGTTTGGAATCCTTTGAATAAATTTATTACAAAATTGATTTAATTCACCCTTGGGTGACTTTTGATATTCTACTAATTTGTCCTTAAGTGGCTTTTGTCACCTTGGGGAATTTGTCATGATGTGGCATGTTGACTTTGTTGACTTCTTACTACGAATATTTTCTCCATGGATATGAAGATTTATCTTTCCACACATAAACTTTGATATGGTTATATGGATGTTTGAGGATTCCAACCTCGTTCCTTGATCTACATCTATGCATTCATTCTTCAATCTTTTCGAGTGTGGTACAACAATCAATATCGTAATTCTTTTTTGACTCTATCCATGAATTTTGGTGTGTTTTGTTATTCTTGATATAGCATGATTCATTAAATGTGAAGTGTAATTATTGTCATTCATGACAATATGCATCTATTTTCATCTTGATTCGAGAACACTGCTTGCCGAAGATGAACATGTTCCCCTTCCAGTAACACATTTTGCTCTTCTTGATGGCATCGTTAATGTCTACAACTTGTATTGTTCGGCATGGTATCAAAACCGCTTCTGTAGTCATGTCATCTGACATGTCTTTCAAAAGTGTCACTTCATGTTATTCCTACTTGGTGGTCATCGTGGGTGCATTCCTACTTGGTGGTCATCGTGGGTGCATGTGCATGTATCTGATGACATAAATTTGGATCATACTTGTCTCTTAAGGCCCTTATAACCATCGATGGTGTACTTACTCTTTTGTCTTGGCATTCTTCTAGACTATCTAGAAAGCAACAATCATGACCACGGCTGTGAAGATCTCATCAACACCTTTTGAATGGTATAAGGCATGCTTGAAATGAATAATTGGGTCAATAATTATAGCTAAATTGTGGGGAGCAACAATTTTTCATGTTGTCATCGTCAGACATCCTCGATGCTTTCCTTTTCTTCATGACTTGGGATAAATTTATCGAGGAGGTTTTGTAGAATCCTTGTGATTTTTGCCATGAAATCATAAGCTTCACTGCAAAGAGAGAGAGTAAGTTTATTAGTTTAATTACCATTTTATTAAGACAAACTTAATCAAAGCAATACAAAAATCAAATTAAATTCCATTTAAAAAAAAAAAAATTTACTTAAATAAAACAATAAATATAAAATATAGCTAGCTTGTTTAAAAATATGGCTTTCTAGATTATAAAACTATTTCAATTCACACCAATTTGGAATCGGAATCCTAGATGCATACATGTGTCTTATACATTTATCGAAAACAAAAATATGTGAGTTATTTTGTGAGTCATGTGGATAGACAGGATAAGAATGAATAATTAGCGATGGTGAACTATTTGAAGGTCAAAGCTTTTGTTCCCCATTTTCTGGTGTGAGATTGGCCAATAACTGCAAGAGCCCTCCCAATAACAACAAAGATCTCTATGGTGGTTTTAATTCTCATTTCATTCCATCCCTAGTGATTATCCGACCGTTTCAGAGCTGGACTCAAATTCTTCACCAACCAGTTGTGGAAAAGAGATGAGAACTTGGTCGACCAACAGTGGCAAAGAACTGAAAACTTGGCCGACCAATTGCGCAGAGAACTCAAAACTTGACCACCAGTTATGGTAGAGAATTGAAAACTTGGCCGACTAACTATGCTGTATAACTTATTTTTTCTACTGACCAATATCGTATATAAATTTAGTTTCCTATCGACGGTTTCAGAATTAAATTTAAATTTCCCTCCTATTATTTCAAGTATGAATTGGATTCATTGTGCACGTGGCGATGATTGAGGATACTATGTAAGCTATAAGGTTTATCGACTGCGTCTATATTAAAGATCATCAATTGAAACATGCTTTTCATAAGAATCATTAAAAGCACAATACAATTGCATAAATCGCTAGTTTTGCATAGGAGATAGAGTAAAGATTTATTTTGAAAAGATTTTTGATAGATGAAAATTCAGTCTGGTTTGTGGTGTTAATATGGTGTTATATTTGTTAATATTATTGCAATTGAGTTTTTCCTAAGAGAAATGCCATGTTGGAAAATACCATAAAGTGGTGCTACCATATTATTTTTCATATGGACATGTACAAGTAGGATTTATTTATGAGGATTTGTGCCATAAAAACAACAAATTCACAAATAATTATTATGTAAATAACTTAATTTAATATTTATTTTTTGTTTTATCAATTCAAATAAATGACCAAAGATTAATTTATGAGTTTTTGCACCACAATCACACAAGTTCAATTTATTATTTTAGAATATTTAAGCAAATAAATTCACACATGATCCATTTATGAGGCTTTACACCACAAGCACAACAAGTTGACAACCAATTATTTTTGTAAATAGCTCAATTCAATAATCCTTTATTAATATTATTTAAACAAATAAATTTTATTGACAAATAAATAAAAAGAACCATTTTTAATTTATTACTATTATAAAGGGTTTTCCGCTAAGGCATGGGTCTCAATTCATGGATATATTGGTCAATGGATAAAACCTCTACCTATAGCCCTAAAAGAAGCTTTTAGGAACCTAGATCCGAGAAGACACCACAAAGGTCACCACACATCTTCATAATAGTATTCCTAGCCTCTGAGTATGGCCATTCACACTATTATAAGGTTTTAATCACTAGGGATAGGCCGAGTGGCCCTGAAGATGGTTGAGAGAAGAATCCTAAGCCCTAGGCTAAAGGAGCGTAGAGAAGTGTCATGTTGGTACTTGGCAAGTACCATATAATGTTTCTCAGGTCATATTTGTCGCATGGACCAAATAGGATTTAATTATGATGATTTGCACCATAAACACAATAGCTTCAAAAATAATTATTTTGTGAATAAATTTAATTCAAATTTTTTCATTCAAATAAATGTTCATGATTAATTTATGAGGTTTTACACCAAAATCACAACAAATTCAATTATTATTTTTATATTATTTAAACAAATAAACCCACACGATTCATTTATGAGGTTTTGCACCAAAAGCACCACAAGTTCACAAAGAATTATTTTGTAAATAGCTCAATTCAATTATTCATTTTTAATATTATTCAAGAAAATAAATACATATGATTCTTAATATTAACAAATAATTAAAGACGACCATTTTTAATTTATTACTATTAAAAAATATTAATAAAAGTGATTTTAACTAAAATTTGACTGTTCCATAGGGTACATTTTTATTGATATTAGTATCATTATTAGGATTTGAGCACAAGGCATGGGTCTCAAATCCTTGGACATGTTCGAGGGAGGAAAACTCCTCCTTGGCCCTAAAAGAAGCTTTTAGGAATCTAGGACCAAGAAATATAGTTAAAATGCATGTCTTCGTAAGAGTATTCTTAACGACTATGTGTGGGAATTGATGTTATTATGAGGTTTTTATCACTAGTGATAGGTCTACTGGCCCTCAACCTAGTAAAGTGAATAAACTTAGGCCTTATCCTAAACGAAGCTTCTAGGAAAATAGGGATATGTTAAATGCATGGGGTTAATTGCATGGACACTCACTTGTGTGGGTTATGTGCATGGTTCATTACATACCCCAAAATATTTTCCAATGTAGAAGTTGTCTTTGGGTCAGTATGGGTTAAGGGGTCAATGTGTTTCCAAATAGGTGGTTTGGGGTTCGTGGGTAATGGATTTGGGGTTAGGGGAGGATTTGAAATTAGAGGATTAGTGGTCAGTTAGTGTTAATTTCGATGTCATTCGCTATGGATCATCTTTGTCTAAATGGAGAAGTCATTGTTAAGTTGGGGTGGGTTTGATGTTTCACTTATAGTTACTAATAAGTGTCACAAAAAGTTGAGGATGTTTCTGCACTAGGGTATATGTAGGGTTTAGGGGATCGATGTATGGGTAAAGTGTGTGTCTTAGGTGTGTGGGATATGTGGGTGCCATAAGTGTGTGGGTTAGGTTCATTTGTTAGGCATGTGGTTTAGGTGGCGTAGATTAGTATTTTTTTTTCTGACATTAGTTTCAATGTCATTCCTTCTTGGTCATGAGCACTAGTTTGTGGTAATATATTTAAGTGCTAATATGCGTTGATCCTTATGCCAAAATAGAAGTCCATATATGCAATGGCACTTCAACTAACATAATAGTTGATCTACTTCTAGGTGATTATGCTTACTTCCTTGGATTTCTCCTCTCTCTTCTATATAACATGTGGGTGTGAGTGTGTTAAAACACCGACCATTTTATGGCATCTTACAATAATTGTTGCTACAACTATCAAATATCCTTCCTTTAATGTGTACAACCTTTGTATATAAATTGAATCCATAATAACTAATATCTACCCAATCACTTTTTATAAGCCTAAACAAGATGTCATTGTATGAAATGCCATGATAGGTGCTTATGCTAGGTGAGCGCTATATCATGATTCCTTTTGGTTATTTTTCCAAAATTTGATAGAAATATGTTGAGTTTTACTCCCCTCATCATGCTTAAAGTTGCTAGGCCCAACCTTGGTGCTCAAAATCTCTCGATGGTGTAATTTGTGTCCCCACTTTGACACCAAATATCCATAAGGGAGGTCGAGTGTGGTGGTTTATGATGTCATCCATTATCCTCAAGCTCTCAAAGAGTCCTTTAAGGCCTCAAGCATGGGTTTCCTCCCTAACCATGGTTATGTCCTTGAGACCCATCAATGCATCATTTATGTGTGTGGATTAGGTGGATCATTTATGTGTGTGGGTTAGGTGCGTCATTTATGTATGTGGGTCAGGTGTGTTGCATGCACGTTGGATGGGTCTGACAATGCATCTAATCAAAACATCATGGCTAAGTGTGCACAAGCTACTGTGGCGTTAGGAAGGGTGCGCATCATCATTCAACACCACATCCCAATAGAGCTATACGATTGAGGCACTCAGGCTAGGGAAACAATTGCATCTAGATTGCAATCCCATAGGTGGAAAGGATCACCTTTTTTCTTGGAAATCCCACATGTGGAAAAGATAACATTTTTTATCGAAAATACCATAGGAGGAAAGGATCCATTACCTTGTATTCTATGGAAGGTTCCTATGGCACTATTGAAGAAGACAACTTCTCAATTCTTTATCTTGAAATTGAAGCTTTTAGCTAGATTTGTGCATTGGATGGGAGCTCATGATCTGAACGGTAAGGGGATTATTCCTCTTTAATTAACAAATCATTGATCTAATATCTCTATTATTGATCCATGAGAATGACATTACATCTTTGGAGTCCCCTAGCTTCAATAGCCCTGACCATTAGACTCCCTGCTTTGACTGTTGTGACTTTGGGTACTTGAAATTTTGTCTCAAAGATAAGTTTTTTTCTGGCGATATTTAGCCATACTTTCCAACAAATGTATTTTGTCATAGCTTTATAATATATTATTTAGAGTTTTTTGTTTAGTACAATAGGACAATGGTGCTTAAGATCTAGAGAAAACACATTGAAGAAGAAGTAAAAAGAGTCTAGTTCACTCTAGCTATCACATCTTTAACACAAGTATGTGAATACATGAGTGAACAAGAATGAATGATACAAAGGAATATATCCTCCCTTTATTTATATGAGATGCGGGGGAGGCCAAAAGAACAAGTGGACCTAGTCCACTACAAACAAACAAACTTTCCATAGTGTAGGAGTTTGACAAAACTATTTGGGATGAACAATACAAGCAACTTCAAATGAATTATTAGTTTTCTCTCTCTCATTTTCCATAAAAAACAAATTTCAAAACATATAGTCTTCCATTATATTAATATTATGGGCATATTTTTTTATAATTATCAATTATAAATTTTATTGGAACAACATTATTGTTTTTTATTATATCTATTTAATGTATTTGTAACACAACTAAAATTTTAGTTTTATATATATATATATATATATATATATATATATATATATATATATTTTCTCTTTTCGCCATTGTCATCAATCTATTTTATGATCTCTTAGTTATGTTCACTATTGCTCACAACTTAATTAAGAAACACCGTTGTCTTTAAAACCCTTAATGCCACTATTTATATGTTAGTACTCCCACTGCATTCCTAACTTTGTTCCCACCTTATCATTGGTTTAAAAGAGTTAAAGAGGGTTTATTTTCTTGGTTAACTAGAACCCCAAAGGATCTCCATAGTTTTCCTTGTCAATACTTCATAAGGGTTCAACCCATAAACTATATGCTAGGGTTCACAATACTAAATAGTATTAACATCCAGCCTAAAGGTTATCATTTGCATAGTTAAATTTGATTATACAATACTTTACCCTAAACCCACATGATTTCACTTGTATTGTCTACAAAAGTTAAGCCTTATGGATTGATCGATATTCTTCCTAAACCCACATGATTTCACTTGTATTGTCTACAAAAGTTAAGCCTTATGGATTGATCGATATTCTTCCTTCGATCTCTTTGACTCTCAGAGGACTCGTCGATCTAAGGGGGAGGATCGAACAATGATAAATGTTGCTCATATGCACTATATAGTAGTGTTTTGTGGTAAGTTCCAATGCCGTGGATCCTTCCCCCTGGCAATTGATCTCACTCCTTAGCATGTGAACACTAGCGGTACATTAATTTTGGGCTTTCTTCAAGATGGCGCCAATTCATGAGCCTAAACATTCGACACTTTGATAGCGTGGGTTTCAGAACCCTGTCCTTCAACACTTTGATAGCGTGGGTCTCAGAACCCTGTCCTAAATATTTGTAGCATTGGAAAATTTCCCTTTTTCTCTACTCGGTGGACTTTACATGAGGTAGCAGATGGGTTTAAGAGGAAATCGGTTCTATGTACTCTGGTTTTCCTTGACCCTGTTCTTGGTGGTATTATTTGCAAGGATTTTTTAAATTTGGGCTTTGGCGAAGAAGTGATCAGTCCAGTCCACGCAACCTAAATGGTAAGACGAAAATATTTTTTCCAGGTTTCTTTTTATTCTTATTACTATTGAATCTATATTCATTAGCAGGGGTTTTGACTAAATCCATTGTCTACAGGATGGTTCTACCATGTATAGAATAGTGATATTGGGATGTATTCAGTGGAAGCTTCTCCATGCAATTTCCGGGTAAAATATTACTTATGTTTTTTTCTTCAATTTTTTCTATTTCATTTCATAGCTCCCGGGTTTTGTAAATAAAATAGTCTTTTCGTTCTCTACCTAGGTACTCAGTGAACCTGGTGGCCATGAGAAACACGAAATGGCGCTTTCCCTTTAGGTAAGAAGTTATACCCTTAGGATCAAACTGGGTTTTCTTCATTGAAGGTTTTTGTGAAGGTAAAAGCAAAATGGAAGCCCTAAGAGCTAAAACCCAAAAATTAGCGACACTCAGGCTATTATTCATAGAGATTCCATGACAAAATTTCATTGCTACAGGGTTTAACCCTGGGTTGTTTTGTATGTAAAAAAATTGGAAGAAGCCCTCAAGTGGCTCTTCGAATCTCCAACAAATAATCATTAAGAAAATTAATACTCTATGATCATCTAATAATCATATTTGAACACTCAATAATCAACACACTGCACACTACTCGATTTGATCATCAATTAGCTTGGATCCTTTCACTAACATTGTTCAGGAAGTATTTCATGTTTGGTAAAGTGTTTATGTTCATTTTATTATTTAAAAAAACTATATTTTTCTCTCTGTATTTTCCCCTGGATGGAGGTAGGTCGATCTCCTGGATCCTTCGAATCCATACTGACAGATTGTAGTATTACATGGACTGTGATCATGGCAGGAAAATGCAAGGTGATGGTGCTTTTTCGGTCACGTGCTAACGGCAACAACCACTATAAATTCATGTGATAAATGTAATTGTTTAGAGAACAAATTATCCTAGAATCTTTGATGAAAACGTCCTCTATACCAGGTATATAAAAACTGAGTATCAATGTCTATTTGTTATATAAATAGACATTGATACTCATCTACAATTTTGGTTTTCCATGAACAATTATGAGAATAAACAACTGGCTGGTTGTTTTTTGGTTTTCACTGCGCATAACTTTATCACTATGGGTCCTGTGAGATCTACGTCTAGTTTGCACAGAGAAGAAAGCAAAGGTGGATTAAATAAGTGGATGGGTCGGTCTTATTACAAGCATTGGCAATCAAGGGCTTTTGACAGATAGAAACACCAAGTCTTTATGCTCACAAACAAGCTCCACGATCTATCTCTCGTGACCTTGGGCATTACAATCAATACCTTGAATCTAAAATTTCCAACCTCAGATGCAGGTTCAAATGCCTTAGGTTTCTGCCAACAAAGATCATGGGCATGCAGATAACGAGGTCTTTTCTAGAGGATATGTACACTGTTTGGTTGGTCTTCTTTTGAGGAACAAACAATTTATTTAATTCTTCTACTAGTTGTTGAATCATTGGTTTTATTATAAAGGGATTCATTTTTATCCGAACTACATATACGTCAAGTTATTACGCATGCAATGTGAATAGGGCTCAAAAGTATGCAACCTCTGTGAGGCAAATGCTTAATTTATTTATTTTCCAATTCTCAACGTGTGTGATGCAAATAAAGTCAAGTAATTTGATTTGAGACTTTATCTTACATTTTATTTTTCTATTATAGTTATTTAGGCATTTTTTATTTTATTATAGCTAAAAATATTTAAACTTGTATTTAAAAAGGAATAATCTATGATATTATCATAAAGAATGCATTCAAAATAAGTTTTTCAGATTTTTGGTAGTGGTTACCCTGTAACTCTACATGGTTTTGGGGCATGTTCAGGCTAACAGCTAGGTGAGAGTCCTTGCATACTTTCTCTATTATAAAAAAGTGGTATTATAAATATTTTTACAGCACCTAGCACCTAGATGCATATCTCTTCGAATCCAGTTAAAAAATGTTCTTATTTTCAATTCCATGGCGGCTTGCCTAAAAGTATTGTTTTACTGGCATGTAACCTGTACATGCTTCAACTATTCGATCACTTCGCTCATTTTTATAGTTTTGTTAATAAAACCAATATAATAGCTTAAACATTCATTTTTAAGATATACATTGGTTAACTAGTAAAGCTTATGATCATGAATAATAATAAATGTAAATGTTCTTGAATCTTTCGAGACTAAATTTGAAGGTAGTTATTTTCCATTCCTAGAATTGGTATTTTTTTGGAATATATATATATATTTTTGTGAGCCAGACTATATCTTTATAGTTCAAGGTTTAGCCATTTAAGAAATAAAGATATCTTCAATGTATATTCCCCGAATTGATAAAATTCCTTCGATAAAATCTTGGATTTCGCATATACTGGGTTATTTATGAATTTGAAGTGTTGATAGCCATCTCTATCCATTTACTTTACACATATTATATTACTTTGCAAATATTTTATTTTTTTATTTTGTAAAATGGTTTAAATATAATATTTATGTAAGGTGGTCTAAATGTAATCATTTAGAAGCAATACACAGTGAATTTATTTATTATTTTGTAAAATGGTTTAAATATAATTTTTATGTAAAGTGGTCTAAATGTAATCATTTAGAAGCAATACACAATGAATTTATTTATGGATCTTGCAATTCCTTCTCTATATGATTGAATTTTTTTACAATTTATGGTCTAATATCTTTCATGAAACATTGGTGGCCAAAATATAAAGTTGATATAAACTATGTGAGTTGAATAAATTTGTGTCTAATATGTAATCAAGTTGTCGATTTTGGGATCTCCTTGAGGAGAGTGGATACCTAAAGTTATGTCTTATGCCACTTTCAAAATGCAATATATTCAACATATCAAAAATTCTATTGGAGGGGTAGGTAATTTATTAGTCTACTATTAGTTTCTAAAACTTTTTGCAAGTGAGTTTCGGTTTGCTGAACTTTGTTTTGTTTTACATACATTGAATGATATATTAATGGGTGTGTTATTCTATTGACTTCAACGCTACCTGTGGATCACTCTTGGTCATCCCACAAGCAAATCATTAATCACATTTCTTTCTTGTTGTGTATTTTCAATGGCTAACTACTAATAGTTTGATATTTTGAATGCAGATGAGAAGAGTGTTGGGGCACTAGGAAAATTGAGATCAATTGTGTTGGTCTTGATGAACATGAAGGCCAAGACTGGCCCAAAGGTTTGACTTCATAAATGTGTTGCAGTTTGAATGTGTGCATGCTTATTTTCTTGTTCAAATGAATGTAGGTAACACATGGAAATGTGGAGGACATGGAGAAGATGCTTAAAATCAACAGTGAAGCACCTTGGGGAAACCGTTTTGAGATTTTACATGTTGAGATACCCTTGGAGATGTTGGATAATATTCTAGACATTATTTGCAAGGTAAAAAATAATATAGATAGGAAGAAAATGTCATTTGCAGTCTTTGTAATGGGTAAAGCGTTGGGTTATGTGACACAATTAAAAGGCCCAAATCCTAGCAAACACAATAGTTGCAGTTACAAACATGGTTTGTCTAGGAGAAATGATATATATCACTGGAAATGCAATTAAAAATTTTTATTTCTCGGTATTGGGTGTACCTTAGGTTCAATTTTACCTTCTCTTGTATTGTATGTGTGAAGCAATGCATAATACAATTTTGATTTTCGTTTATCAATGCAGGTCATGGTCATGGCTGCGAAAAGATGCATAGATGCAAGCCTCCTTTAGCAATGCTTTGTTCATTGTTTCCAAGAGATGAAGGAAGCTACTGGCATTGGAAAAAAGATTAATTGAAAAAATATGTTAAACTCTTCATTTGTCCAATCACTAAGAAAATAATCATCTAATCATTAAGCAAATAATCACAAATTATAATATTATATTCTTACTTAACAACAAACCAATCATTTAATCATTTAAATATAAATCACATTATATATATATATATATATATATATGTATGTATGTATATATATATTGTGATTTATATTGTTTTTTGCACTATTATTATTTTATGGTGCTTTGCACCATATACAAGTTTATGTATATTAAAAATCATTTTGATTTTTTGCACCACAAAATTTGAATCCACCTAGGATTGGTTTTTGGTGGTTTGCACCATACACCATGGAATGCCACATATTCATTTAACACCAAAACCAATTTTTTTACAAACACCACTTTTGCACCATAAATCTTAGCACCACTTGTGTATCCCCACATTATCACCACTTTTGCACCACTATTTGAAAAATGAGGATTTCCCAAATCCTTTACAAATAGTGGTGCTAATGTGATGCTAAAATGCTTTTTTTCTTGTAGTGAAGGGGAAATATTATGGTTCATGAGACTTGTCGGTTGTAACTCGGATGATTCTACAACATGTATTGATTTGTTCATGAAAGGATTTGATGATTAATGAAACAATATTTCCAATGATGTAATTGATTCAAGAGAGAAATCATCAGATCATGACATAGACATGAGTAAAGTATCTTATCTTGGGTTGATTTTTTCCATGCAGTTTCGGCAGGCAAGTTCACATGTAAAGACTAGGGTACAATGATCGAGAACTGCACACAGGAGGATCAGGGGCACCATCAAGAATAGTGACCTGACACTTCAACTAGTTGCATCAAAGCAAGCTTCCAGTAGAGGGTAAAGCAACTTGATCCAATAGTTCAAGTCACTTATTCAAGAATGACAGTGAAATTAACAAAGATCATCGTAAGGGTATCAACAAATATTCAAGCTATCATAAACCATTTAGATTAGTCATTATTCAAAATCAATTCAAGTTGCACTCAATAAACCAAAATTTAGCGTAAGGGGCACTTGCTTTTCTATTCGAATGAAAGAAAAGTAGGTAGGATGTTGTGGCCACAACAATTGGAGAACCAATGGAAGTACCAATTATCTCTTCCTAGCTCACTCAAAGACTTACATTTATCCAAGTGTTAAAGGTAACCTCTTTAGATGGACATAATAGTTCATGTATCCATAGGTATCACTTTAATAGATATTCAAATTTTCAATAAGATATGAATCAATGTCACGTCCCCTCCCATTCTACCAGCTAGATGGAGAGGATCGTGAGGTTAAACTGGGCATCCAACCCCATACATTAAAAGAAACATTCAAACAATCATTCAAATTTTTAAATAGAGATATGAAGATGCATAATTATCAGAAATCACAGCGGAATTTATTATGAATTACACAATCTTCACACATTCATAATATTCATCAAATGATAAATTCCAATTTAACACACAAGAGAATACTTATCTTAGACAGAAGTAGTCCCACGCAACTGGCTATGCAACTGCAACGTTCCACCCAACCGTAGGTCAGTGTGCTCCTCAATCTCTCAGCACCACTGCCACCCCCGAGCTGGGCATGATCTCTACAAGGAACCAGGGAACAACAGACTCACACATAACCAAGCATACACCAAAATGAGCCAAGCCAATCTACAATTGGGTTTATCAGGCTGCTAGGAGATGGAAAGGAAGAATTGCTAAGCTAGTGAGATCCAGCACAGAGCCAGGGATAACCTTGCAAGATCTATCTAGCTTGGCACTCACAATACCTACACACCCAGCACAAGGAAGTATTCTTTTCACTGCTGTGCAGTCCCTCAAGCCATACCTTCCCTATCTAGTGCTCTCAGGGTATGCATAGAAGAGTAACCAAAGCCCTCTTGATCTTCTTGAGAGGTTGTCTCCCCCACTAGGTTTATCAAGCCACTCCTATCCACTACCACTCCAACACTTCAGCTCACAGGCTCAAACCAAGAACAAGGATGCACATAACAGCAGAACCCCACTTGCTGGGCATGAGGAAAACGTTTTCCACAGTGGGATGCATGAGATGGGGTTTCAACTAACCCAGAAAAACGTGGGAACCCACAAAAACGAAATGGGAAATTGGTGAACAACCCAGGAAGCCAAATCCGTTTTTAGAAAAACGTCCTTGGACATTCGGGGGCAAAAACGACCTCCCTACAGTCCCCAAAACGTGGCCCTCCCTCTCCCAACTATTACATACTGCAAAAACGACTCCCAGGCATGGAAAAATGCAGGATTTTGATGAAAAACATATGTGGAAAAGACCCAGCTAACTCCCACTGTGTGAATGAGTGAAGACCCCCCATTCAGAATGGCTTTGGGCACCATTTCGTGGGTGTTTTCTTGCCCAACAAGCAAAAACACGAATTTCCAGGTTGATGGCTTGCCCATGCACGAAAATGGCTTGCCCATACTTCTTCATTTCCAAGGCATTAACTGCCTTAACCAATTTCTTGGAAGAATTAAATGATTGGGTACATGAGACAAAATGGGTAGTTGGTGGTTTATGGGTTTCCCCATTGACACATGGATTAATACCATTGGCTCAAGGGTTTGAATAATTTCCCTCCCTTTTCCTTGTAGAGTCATGCCCCATCTCTTTTGTTGCATTGCATAGCCAATTGTGGATATTTTTCATTAAAATTCACATTTACATGATGTCTCATTTACATTGTGCCCATCTAGCACAAGAGTCATAAGCATCTAGTTTAAGTGCCGATACATAAACGCTAAATCAATGGTGGGGCCTTGGCCTTGAGCTCCTCACCATGATTAAATATCAGTATTTACATCATTTACAAAGGGGGGGTCAAAATGGGGACGTGACATACCCCTCCCCTTACATTAGCACTGTCCTCAGTGCTCATCAAAATTGAACAAAAATGGATATGCCATCCTCATGGCATCCTCCAGCTCCCATGTAGCCTCATCGGGACCGTAGTGCTTCCATTGCACCTTTACCTGTCCGATGGCTCGGTTCCGGAGCAATGTTACTTTCTTGTCTAGGATGAGCAATGGATCGGTTTGGAATTCTCCCTCGGGTTCCACCTAGATCACATCCCAATTAATCACATGGTTAGGATCATGTACATATTTCTTAAGCAAAGAGACATGAAAAACATTATGAGCTTTAGTGTTAGCAGGCAAGGCAAGTCTATATGCAACTGGCCCTATTCTTTCAAGCACTTCAAATGGCCCACAATATCTAGGTGATAGCTTGGCACAGCTCCCAAGCTTCAAGGAACTCTTCCTTGATCTTACTCTAAGATACACATGATCCCCAACATTGAATTCCCTATGCATTCTGTGTTTATCTGCATAGCTTTTGTGTCTATCCTGGGCTGCTTTTAAATTTTTCCGGATCTTTGCAACCTCTTGTTCCATTTCCTTAAGCAATTCTGGCCCAAGTACAATTCTGTTCACTGGATTGTCCCAAGTCACTGGTGTCCTACACCTTCTTCCGCACAAAGCCTCATATGGACTCATTCCCAATGATTCTTGCTGCCCATTATTATATGCAAACTCTACCAGGTGTAAATAATCCTCCCACTTGGATGGCTTGTCCATTACATACATGCGGAGCATGTCTTCAAGCACCTGATTTACTCTTTCTGTTTGCCCGTCTGTTTGAGGATGGTACGCGGTGCTAAAGTTCAACTGTGTACCCAAATCTGCAAAGAGAGCTCTCCAAAAATTGGAGGTGAACTTGGTATCCCTGTCAGAAATTATTGCCTTAGGCAACCCATGAAATTTGAAAATTTCCTTCATGTAAATATCTGCTATGGCATCGGCTTTATGTGTGGACTTAACCGGTATAAAATGTGCTGCCTTTGTTAACTTGTCCACCACAACCATGATGGAATCATGTTGTCTCTTAGTCATTGGCAATCCTGTAATAAAATCCATGGAAATTATTTCCCATTTCCATTCTGGGATCGGCACTGGGTGCAATAAACCTGCTGGGTGTTGGTGTTCGACCTTCACCTGCTGACATTCCATGCACTTAGAGATGTATTCAGCTACATCCTTCTTCATGCCTGGCCAGAAATAATATTTTCTTGCTGTAGCAATTGTTTTCTGATATCCTGGGTGACCAGAGTATGGAGCTTTATGGATCTCATCCATAACCATTCTCCTTAAATCTACCGCATTTGGAATATAGACTCTATTCTTATAAGTAAGAAGTCCACCTTCTTCCAAGTGATAGCCTTCATTCTTCTTGCCAAGGTCTTGCTGCTGTAATTTGTCCTTTATCTGCTCATACACTTCATCCTCAACCATATGGTTAACAATCTGCTGCTTCAAATCTGGTTGGCAAGTGCTAAGCGCTGCCACATACATTTCATGTACCTTCCTACTGAGTGCATCGGCCACCTTGTTTTCTTTCCCTTTTATGTGTTTGATTTCGAAATCAAATTCACACAAAAATTCCAACCATCTAGCTTGCCTAGCATTTAACATTGGCTGATCAAACAAGTATTTCAGTCCACAATGGTATGTCCTTAACTCAAATTTTCTTCCCATTAAGTAGTGCCTCCACATCTTTAAAGCATGTACTATGGATGCAAGCTCTATATCATGAGTAGCGTAGTTCTTTTCATGCTCCTTCAACTTTCTTGACTCATAGCATATCACGTGGTTGTCTTGCATAAGAAATCCTCCCAGTCCTTGATTGCATGCATCGGTACACACCACAAAGTCTTTTTCTGGGTCTGCAATCTTCAAAATAGGTGCACTGGTAAGAAGATTCTTCAACCGCTGAAAACTTTCCTCACATCTTGGTGACCATTCAAACTTTATCCCCTTCTTTTGCAAAGAAGTGATCGGGTTTGCAACCTTGGAGAATCCTTCGATAAACCTCCTGTAGTAACCAGTAAGGCCCATAAAAGATCTCACATCAGTCACATTCCTTGGAGTTGGCCAATTCATAATGGCTTCAATCTTCTCAGGGTCTACAGATATTCCTTCGTCGGAGATGATGTGACCCAAATAATGAATTCTATCTTTATAAAAGTCACATTTGCTCAATTTTGCATACAGCTTATGCTCCCTTAGTAATTGCATTGTCATTCTCAAATGTTCTTCGTGCTCTTCTTCATTCTTAGAATAGATAAGAATGTCATCTAGGAATACAAGAACAAACTTGTCCAGATACTTTCTAAAAACATTATTCATGAGACACATGAATGTAGCTGGTGCATTTGTAAGACCGAATGGTACCACTACAAACTCATAGTGTCCATACCTTGTTCTGAAGGCTGTCTTGTGAATATCTTCTTCTTTGATCCTTAACTGATGGTATCCAGACCTCAAGTCAATCTTTGAAAATACCTTTGCTCCTCTCATTTGGTCAAAAAGGTCATCAATTCGGGGCAATGGGTATTTGTTCTTCACAGTGACTTTGTTCAACTGCCTGTAGTCAATACATAACCTGAGTGTTCCATCTTTCTTTTTCACAAATAGAACAGGTGCTCCCCACGGGGACACACTTGGCCTAATATATTTCTTTTCCAGCAATTCTTGCAATTGCATCTTCAATTCTAGCAATTCCGATGTACTCATCCTGTAGGGTGTCTTAGACACTGGTGCCGCCCCTGGCACAAGTTCAATTGTAAATTCAATGTCTCTCTTTGGAGGGAGTCCTGGAATCTCATCAGGAAAAACATCCCTGAATTCTTGTAATACATGATAGTCCTCCAATTTAAGAGTTTCATTCTCTGCTGCCTCTAAAACATGGGCTGCATACAGTCGACATCCCTTCCTATAGAAATTCTTTAGTTGCATGGCTGAAACCTGTCTAACAGAAGTCACCTTTGGAATGCCTTTTACAACCCTCGGGTTTCCTTCTTCGTCCATGCATTCAAATGTCTTATTGTAGCAGTCAAGTTTAACCCTGTGTGCTTCTAACCAATCCATTCCAATGAGAATATCGTAGGAACCAAGTGGCAAAATATTCAGATCTGCATAAGTGAATAGCCCATCCATCTCTAATGGACATTTCTCTACTATTTCACTAACTTTTCTCTTGGTTCCAGTGGCTAGTTGAACTAACCATGATTTACTATGCTTTAATTTCTTGAAAGCACAAATCTCAACAATGCTAGGAGTGACATAACTGTGAGTAGATCCAGGATCAATCAAAATAGAAATAGATTGCTTAGCAATCTTACCTTCAACTTCGACCACAGTTGATTGATGATATGCCTGGTGATCTTCTACTGCTGCATAGATTCTAGGGATTGTCCTCGCCACTTGACCCGCAGTTCCAGCTCCTTGGATGTTGTGAACCTGATTCGCATTCCCATTCCGATGTGGACAGTTCCTAAGCATATGGTCTCCTCCACAACCCCAACATTGAAGTGGTTCTCTCGGCTCCTTTGGATCTCTTGGCTTGTCTCCCATCATCCTAGTTGGCTTAGTCACAACCTGTGATGGCTGCCTTTGTTGATTCCCGAATTGAGGAGGCTTGAACCCCTTCTTCCTTTGATCAAACTTCTCATTTTTCTTATCCTTCCATGCCCTATGGAATTCTGGTTTGCTTCTGTTTTGATCAAAGCAATACTTGGCCTTTCTTATGGCCTCCTCAAGAGTTCGAGGTTCATCAAACTCAATTCTATCTTTATACGACTGGGGCAGTCCACTTAGGAAACGCTGAATTTTCACCTTATCATCTCGAATATACCTGACATACCTCAGCAGCTCCAAGAACCTGTTTGCATATTCTTCCATGGTCGATTGTCCCAATCTCAGCTCATGGAACTCTTTGATCTTATCATCATAGTACCTGTCAGAGAGGTACTTTTGCTTGAAGTATTTCTTGAACTGCTTCCAAACGATCTTCCTTTCGTTGATCTTCCTCACTTGCCTGGTGTGTTCCCACCATATAGATGCTCTTCCATTCAAGTTGAAGATGGCTACCCTTGCCTTCATATTTCCCGAGTAGTCTTGGACTTGAAAATATTTTCTCATCCCAAGAAGCCAAGCTTCAGCTTCTTGACCAGATTTCACTTCTCCATCAAATGTAGGAGGTTTTTCCTTCTTAAATTCCCCATGTGAATTGTTCTTGTAGTGTTTCTTCCTCTTACTCATGTGAGATGAAGAGCTTGAACCCTCAATGGATTCTTCAGAGTCAGATGATTCATTAGAAGATATTTCTGGAGTATAAGTCCTGTTTGTAGAAACTCTTCTTGGACTATTGGCCCTCTTACGGGAATTTCTTCTAGAGCTACTCCCACCCCTTTCTGGATTTGATATCTGATGCCCAGAGTTTATTTGCCTTTGGATGTCTGTTAAACTCTGCAGCATGGCTGCATTCAGCTGGTTTTGTTCTTCCTGAGCTTTAATCATCCTTTCATTATCCTCCCTACAACTTTGCAATTCCACCCTTAGGCTTCTCATGGTGGCTGCAACATCTGGAGGGGTCTCTTGATTTCTCCTCCCATTAGATTCTGTTTCAGCAATCTCAACCTGTATGTTCTCCCCCATGGCATTTGTCTCAGGTTCATAGGGATCCTGTGCATCATCCATAATGTTGATTTTCTTGGCCAAACCCAGATCCAAAACTCCCTGACTGTATTATCTAGAGTGTTACCCTGCTATAACTGTGACTCTCTGAAATGTGTTCATCAGCACAATTGTTAGCTGCATTATATTCTCTGAATTCACAATTACTTCATGCACGTGGGAAAACATTACATTGGCAATTTGTTAAATCACAAACACGACATATGAGGGAAAAAGAAAAAGGGGGTCAAGGGGGCAACGGGCAGTTCGCTGAATCCTGCCGCGATGGCGGTTCAAAGATTGCTCCCGCAACTGCGGGGCGGTTCACGGTATGCTCCCGCAACTGCGGGGCGGCAGGATGAAAGCTTCCGCAATGATCGGTTCCCGGATCGCCTCCGTTGCGGGGCGCTTCACTATAGGCTTTTGCAACTGCGGGCCGGTTGGCTGAAGCCTTCCGCAACTGTGGGGCGTTTGGCGGAACCCTTCCGCAATTGCGGGGCAGTTCGGCAACGGCTTCCGCGCGACGCGGTTCGGCGACGGCTTCCGCAATTGCGGAGCAGTTTGCCGAACGCTTCCGCAATTGTGGAGTAGTTCGCCGAACGCTTCCGCAATTGCGGAGCAGTTCGCCGAACGCTTCCGCAATTACGGATCCATTCGGCGAAGGCTTCCGCAGCTTCGGAGCCGTTCGCGGAATGCTTCCGCCGTTGCACGGAATGCTTCCGGGTTTCGGGGCGTTTTTTTTTTTTTTTTTTTTTTTTTTTTTTTATCGGAAATGATTTTGCGGAATGACTTGCGAAATGCTTCCGCAATTGCGGAACGATTCGGCGAAGTCTTCTGCAGTTTCGGAACGATTCACCGAAGTCTTCCGCAGTTGTGGAATGACTCGCCGAACTCTTCCGCATTGCGGAACGATTCGCAAAATCCTTCCGAAATTTCGGAAGAGAATTCCTTCCGCAATTTCGGAAGAGAATTCCTTCCGAAAAAGTTTCCGTTCGACGCCGAGACTTAGAAAATTTTTCACTTACAAAATTTTTTTTTCCCCTGTTTTGGAGCAGTTCGCGGAATCCTTCCGCAATTTCGGAAGAGAATTCCTTTCGCAAATTTTGGAAGAGAAATCCTTCCGTAAAACTTCCCTTCGCAAATTTTTGGAAAATTCTCGGAACGCTTCCGAAATTTCGAAACGATTCACCGAATGCTTCCATAGTTTCGGAAGGCATTCGGGAATTCTTTCCGAAACAGTCTTTAAACCAAAAATTTTCAAAAACGCACTTAAACCAAAATTTTTCAAAAACAGACTTTAAAACAAAATTTCCAAAACTCATAAGACAACAATTTTCTTGTAATTGCTTATCAGATTTGGCCCATAGAGGCCCAATGCTGCAACGCAGCTCTGATACCATTCTGTCACGTCCCCTCCCATTCTACCATCTAGATGGAGAGGATCGTGAGGTTAAACTGGGCATCCAGCCCCATACATTAAAAGAAACATTCAAACAATCATTCAGATTTTTAAATAGAGATATGAAGATGCATAATTATCAGAAATCACAGCGGAATTTATTATGAATTACACAATCTTCACACATTCATAATATTCATCAAATGATAAATTCCAATTTAACACACAAGAGAATACTTATCTTAGACAGAAGTAGTCCCACGCAACTGGCTATGCAACTGCAACGTTCCACCCAACCGTAGGTCAGTGTGCTCCTCAATCTCTCAGCACCACTGCCACCCCCGAGCTGGGCATGATCTCTACAAGGAACCAGGGAACAACAGACTCACACATAACCAAGCATACACCAAAATGAGCCAAGCCAATCTACAATTGGGTTTATCAGGCTGCTAGGAGATGGAAAGGAAGAATTGCTAAGCTAGTGAGCTTCAGCATAGAGCCAGGGATAACCTTGCAAGATCTATCTAGCTTGGCACCCACAATACCTACACACCCAGCACAAGGAAGTATTCTTTTCACTGCTGTGCAGTCCCTCAAGCCATACCTTCCCTATATAGTGCTCTTAGGGTATGCATAGAAGAGTAACCAAAGCCCTCTTGATCTTCTTGAGAGGTTGTCTCCCCCACTAGGTTTATCAAGCCACTCCTATCCACTACCACTCCAACACTTCATCTCACAGGCTCAAACCAAGAACAAGGATGCACATAACAGTAGAACCCCACTTGCTGGGCATGAGGAAAACGTTTTCCAAAGTGGGATGCATGAGATGGGGTTTCAACTAACCCAGAAAAACGTGGGAACCCACAAAAACGAAATGGGAAATTGGTGAACAACCCAAGAAGTCAAATCCGTTTTTAGAAAAACGTCCTTGGACATTCGAGGGAAAAAACGACCTCCCTACAGTCCCCAAAACGTGGCCCTCCCTCTCCCAACTGTTACATACTGCAAAAACGACTCCCAGGCATGGAAAAATGCAAGATTTTGATGAAAAATTTATGTGGAAAAGACCCAGCTAACTCCCACTGCGTGAATGAGTGAAGACCCCCCATTCAGAATGGCTTTGGGCACCATTTCGTGGGTGTTTTCTTGCCCAACAAGCAAAAACACGAATTTCCAGGTTGATGGCTTGCCCATGCACGAAAATGGCTTGCCCATACTTCTTCATTTCCAAGGCATTAACTGCCTTAACCAATTTCTTGGAAGAATTAAATGATTGGGTACATGAGACAAAATGGGTAGTTGGTGGTTTATGGGTTTCCCCATTGACACATGGATTAATACCATTGGCTCAAGGGTTTGAATAATTTCCCTCCCTTTTCCTTGTAGAGTCATGCCCCATCTCTTTTGTTGCATTGCATAGCCGATTGTGGATATTTTTCATTAAAATTCACATTTACATGATGTCTCATTTACATTGTGCCCATCTAGCACAAGAGTCATAAGCATCTAGTTTAAGTGCCGATACATAAACGCTAAATCAATGGTGGGGCCTTGGCCTTGAGCTCCTCACCATGATTAAATATTAGTATTTACATCATTTACAAAGGGGGGGTCAAAATGGGGACGTGACAATCAATAAAATTGAACCTAAGATAATCTTATGGCCATTCTCTAGGAGTGACAATATGGATTTTATTTACCAAGATTAATTCCAAAATGTGCTTTGCACCATGCGTAACACCACCAAGTAGAAATCATAAGGTCTACAAGTGCTTAAAGTTTGGTCTTCATCTCGTATGTCACAAGCATGGCTCTGCTTCCCCCAAGCAATAATAGCCTCGAAATAGTTTCATTTTACACCCTTTTTATGTCAAAATTCTCTTGTCCCATTTTACTCTTTTGGTTTTCATATGTAAACACATATTTTTTTTTATCTCTTAGAGATTTTATGTTTTTGCAATGAGTAGATGGGGGAAAAGATTTAGTAAGCCCCTTAAGGGAACATGATGGTATTTAGAATCATTTTGATTTGTTGCACACTATCATCCCTCTGATTCTAGCTATGGTTTGACCACTTGAAAAAATCATAGGATTTATCCAATTAAGTGTGTCAAGTGGACATATCTCTCCAGAGAAGAACCGGAAGACACCTGGAGTCCTACTAACTATTGCTCTTGTGTAACCTCTTTCAATCCTGTTAGCATTCTAAAATGACAAGGACCCTAATATAAACTTCCAACTAACTTGTAAGAATGCTCATACAAATTGATTTGGTGTTATTCAAATATAATACATGTCTTCCCAATGGAACCATTGTGTAGGCCCTAGCACTTGACACCTCCAACACATTAAGCCATAGATTTCGAATGACCTTTCTTGTTACTTGATGATGAAGGTTTCTAATTGGGAGTTTGAGCAACAAATCCCAAACATGAGGCAAGGGAGAGAAATATGGATAGTCAAATCAATCCATGAAGACTAATTACAACGAAATGAATACAATTGAAAACCAAATGAAGTTATTGGTTACAAATTAGCATAATCAAAAGCGGACTAGTACTTTGGCTTAAATCTCAACAAAAACTTATTATTTTCATATTTTCTTTCAAAACAAGAGTCACAATAAAAATAAAGAGAGAGTTTAAATATTATATCATCAAAGCCAACCTTAAACAATGTGAAAAATTGAAAAAGCATGGTGTCTAGGGAAAAATATTAGGAAACATGCCAGGCCGTATTACAAGCATTACTCCCTCCGACATTTTATTTCCTAAGTTGATTCACAGTTTCAACACCATTTCCAAAATAATTGGATACTCATACTCTCATTATTTATGCAAATTCATCTCGCATATAGTTGATTCTCCAAGTTTCTCAAGGGTGCCTCACTCACCATGTGAATGGATATTTTGATAATAATAGATCAAGGGGATTGTCTCAACAGGAAGACAATTAAGTTCATCTTATGGGGTCAAGGTTGGATTGGTTTTTATGGTGAATGTGACATGATAAGCCAAGGTACTCTCGTGGGATCAAAAAGGGTATCAATCATGCATATTTTAGAGCACCTTCAAAGACTGTGCATAGGTGATCAAGGGTAATTTGAGTTCTATTAGATTTACATTTGTTGCATCGCAAGATCATATTTATTAAAACTCTAGAAACAAGAATCATGTAGTTTCAAGATTACTTAGAAAAAAATGTAACTAAAAAAAATCATCAAGGTTAGTTGTTATGTCATTGAATACTTCCCTGAGTGTTGGATTAAGGGCGCGCGCGCGAAGTTGGTTCCACTTTTTAGTGCCACTTTAGAAATCGGAAACGCGTGTCCGAAATTTAAATCTATAATGCATAGCATTATCGTGGCTAGGTTCGGAAAAATCGAGCCCAAAACCGAGGCTAAGCTTAGTTAGCCTATATTGCACAGTTTGCGTTTTGTAAGAGTTACAAATCGCAAGTGCGATTTGTAATACCAAAACAAAAAAATAAAACAGAGGCTCGCGGCCTCAATTTCACATTTCATAGTCAAGGCCGAAGGTATCGGGAGAACGATAAAACGCAAAGGAGACTTGAGTTTGAGCGAATTTGGAGGCGAATTTGTAAGGGCCAATTCACAAGTTAGATACAATGGAAGGTAGGTGGCCATTTCCTTCAAAATTCCTTTCAATTTTCATTTGTGTTTGTTAATTTAATAGATTTTGTTTTTTTTAAAACGAATTTAATAAAATTTGTTGTATTAAACCAAACAATGAAATATTAAATAAATTTTGAATTTATTGTTTTAATCTTGACAGAGAACACAAATGTTGAAGAAAATGTGCATACTGAAACCACTGATAACCAAGACCCAAACCCAAACCCAAACCCAAACCCAAATCCAGACACAAACCCAAACTCCAAGGAGGAACACGACCAAAATTCAGATATTCTAGCTCGTTTGGGTGCATTGAGGTGCCTTAGCTCACTGTTTAGAGGGGGGACCATTTAAGACAATCATTAGCTGAGGAATTAGATACCATAACAAACACAATTTCCAGTTACTAGGGAGCACTATACAACATTAGCTCGTACAGATATTCCTAGACGCAATACTATTCCACTGGGTTGAGCTACAAAAACGTGAAAAAACTAAAGATAACCAAAGACCAACTGTTTTCATTATTTCGGGACCCTAGCACTGGATTGGTTGCACCCACCAGTCGACCACACATTTCCATAGACTGGTGCGTGGAACCAAATGTGAAAGCCAATTGGATGGATTGTTGGTACATGGTCTTCGATGAAGACCCTCATGGGAATAGAGACATCCCATTCTATTTCCTAAGGAATATTTATGGAGAATTTATCTTGGGGAGACATGTGAACTATTTTGATATTTTAGAGTTCCAAGGTGTAGGTCATGGGATGCCCAAAGATAGGGAAGGGGCTAGGACTGATCCTAACTGTGTGCGATGCCCTCCACGCACACCAAACCCCCCTCGGGTATATCCTCCTGTGGGTCCTGTTATTAAAGATACATAGGAGGCCTTATTTCATTTGGCAGATACATTACTTTGACATGGGACTATTGTCGAAGGAAATGTAGGCCAAGGGGTTGGCACTTTTGAGGCTGGCCCATCTGGGGCTGGACCATCGCACACTGAGGATCCACTTACTAGGTCTCCAGACCATACCAGAGCTACAGATCGCACTAGAGAAATAGAGGGTTCAGAGCGTTGTGTTATTCCACACCCTTACACAGTGTGTGGAAGCATATGCTATGGGCCTACTTCAGAGTTTCAGGGCGATGGATTACTCCGATATGTAAGTAAAAATCACTCTTTACATAGTATATTTTGTTTTATATCACAGGTTTCAATTGTTTCGTAATTTATTTCTATTTAATTATCTGATAATTTACGTGAACAAATATACAGCTAGTGTCCAATGACACCCTAGATTCACATAATCCGACTGTTGATGTTGATGGCATTGATGCAGCAGTCAATGTTGCATATGATTTTGGTGCTTCACCATTAGCTGTAAGAACTTTACTTTTTAATTTGTCATCGTGATTTACATATTTATAGTAGAGATTGGAACATTCCATGCATCTTAATATGGATACAATATGTTTTATGTAGGGTGGGAACGATGAGTTTGTGGAATCCCAGGAAGGTCAATCGCATGTAGAGGAAGATTCCCAAGCACAGGTATTCTTTTAATTATGCTTTTAATGATTCAACATGTATGCTTTTAATTATTAGAAATTTTCTAATTGTATTTTTATGTTTTGTTACGTAGCATGATATCTATGCCACCCAAGCGGCCTTTTTGATTGGTGCATATGCCCATCCATTTAGGCCATTGTCAGTTATTTCACCCACTAGTGACCCACTTCTTCACCTGTCCTAGGTATATGTAGTATAGTTTAATTTGTACACGCAAATATGTCTTGCTTTCTTTGAAAAAGTCATTGACCGTCCATGTAGTATATGTCTCGTTTTATTTGTATTTGTTGACATTGGCATATGTTACTTTATGCAGGAATCTAGTGAGGTAGTGATGCTTGAAGAGCACCAAATCGAGGTTGTTGGTGACCCACCTCTCCCCCCCCAAGGTACATGTATGTCTCGCTTTCTTTGAAAAAGTCATTGTTCGTCCATGTAGTATATGTCTCGTTTTCTTTGTATTTGCTGACATTGACATATGTTACTTTATGCAAGCATCTAGTGAGGCGGTGGTGCTTGAAGAGCACCAAATCGAGGTTGTTGGTGACCAACCTATGCCCCCCCCAGGTACGTGTATGTCTCACTTTCTTTGAAAAATTCATTGTCTGTCCATGTAGTATGTGTATCGTTTTCTTTGTATTTTCTAACATTGACATATGTTACTTTATGCAGGCATCTAGTGAGGCAGTGGTGCTTGAAGAGTACCAGCTCGAGTCTGTTGGTGACCCACCTCTCCCCCCCACCAGGTACATGTATGTCTCACTTTCTTTGAAAAAGTCATTGTCCGTCCATGTAGTATATGTCTCGTTTTCTTTGAATTTGCTGACATTGACATTTGTTACTTTATGCAGACATATACTGAGCAAATGGTGCTTGAAGAGCACCCAATTGGGGCCACTGATGACCCTCCACGCCCCCCCCAGGTACATGCAGTTACACTACCGAGTACCATGACTTACACATGCACAGTAAGTAAAAATGTTATATTTGCTTGGAATTTGAACAAATGTACATAGAGTTGTATTTATTTTTATAGCTTGGTAAACTGACTTACAAATTTTGGTTTGTGTGCAGTCTCCGCAAATGAGAATTGATCCTCCTATTCAGCATTGGGGAACACAATCAAGCAACCAGAAAAGAAATATAGACTTCTCAAAAGCCACTGACAGTGGCAGTGAAAAGGGGGATAAATAGAATTCATGTATAGGGGGATAAATAGAATCCATGTATAGGGGGGATAGATACATGTACCGTTTTGTTTGTATACACACATATGTACAGTATGATCCACTATTTTGTATTATGTCCATGGCATGCCATTTTTGAAAACATTATATGTACATATAATATAAAGCAATGTTCAGATTTATATATATGGTTGATTTGATATGGGAACATGATGTGCATTATATGCCTTGCAGATATGCTTAACTATGTTTTTAGGTTTATGGCCTTGTGAAATGATGAGTTAACAAATGTCAAGGGATTTTTTTCTAGTTTTGATTAATAGAGGAAATATAAGTATCAATGTTTGAAAGATTTGGGCTTGGATACGTGTCTATAAGATTAACAAACTATATATCAACTTTTTTTCGAAACAACTAGCAATGAATCTTGTCATGTATCTTATTCAAGTCCTAGTTTGATCAATGTTTGAGTAATTTGAAGCTCTACCAGGGATTTTATGAACAACCAACAATTAACACAATGATATCACCTCGCTACAATGACGTTTTTCCAATTGTTGAAGATGTTTGAACCCTTGTTTGGTTCGTAGAATCAATGTAGGTGTTAACATTTTAGAAATTAGGCATCTAACAAGTATATATGATGAATACCCTATGTTAGTGCATGCCTATGTTTTTATTTACCCAACTATGTCTTTTCTCTTAATTCATTGAATTTTTCAGGGCGATGCTCCTTCCTATCAAATTTGTTTCTCAATTGAGTCTATTTCCCATATTCACAAGGATCAAACAAAATAATAACTTGGCAAAAATTGTGTTCTCAATCACACTAAACAACAAAAAGTATTGCAATAGTAGAATTTCCTTGGAAATGTCTATGTTTGTATAGATAACCTAGCTTTTCAAAGATAATAAGGTTAGGATTTGTTTGTTGTTTTGTTTTCTAAATGTAGGCACATGCACACATTGTAAGTATACACATGTTTGTAATGTCCCCTCCCATCATACCAGTGTGATGGAGAGAACGTGATGCTAAAGTTGGGCATCTGGCCCCATAATTACTGAGTAAAGATTCACATAATACTAACATAGATCCAAATCCTAGGCTCTATCAAGTGCCGAGAGGGATCAAATCTCCCGAGGTGCAAACCTCCTTGAGTGCAATACCTGAGCCACCTAATCCTAAGCTCTAAAGTCTCTAGTTTAAGTCTCATATTTACTTTTTACTTTGTATTATTCTTTTTTGTTTACTTTGTATTATTTTGTTTCTCGACAAACTCAAAAAACACTCTAAAATCTCATATTTACTTTTTACTTTGTATTAAAAGTAAAAAGTAAAGTCTCTAGTTTAAGTCTCATATTTACTTTTTACTTTGTATTATTCTTTTTTGTTTATGACCAACATAATATTTATCACCTAATCCTAAGCTCTAAAGTCTCTAGTTTAAGTCTCATATTTACTTTTTACTTTGTATTATTATTTTTTGTTTATGGCCGACATAATATTTATTACTTTTTACTTTGTATTATTCTTTTTTGTTTATGGCCGACGACATAATATTTATTATTTTTTACTTTGTATTGTTCTTTTTTGTTTACTTTGTATTATTTTGTTACTCGACAAAATCAACAAACACTCACATGTTGCAATATCTCCCTCATACTGGGTTGTAGAGCGCCTCTCGGCGCAATAAAGAGACATATGTAGATGTATAAATGTAAGAAATGCAACAGAAGTAAATTCAATTACACATCCATCATACATTCAATATATTCATCAATAAATAAAATGCAGAGTTACCACAAGAGAGTACTTATCTTAAAGAAAAGTAGTCCCAAGAATCTGGGTATGCAACTGCAACGTTCCACCCAACCATAGGCTAGTTGTGCTCATCAATATCTCAACACAATTTCCACCCCCGAGCTGGGCATGATCTCTACAAGGAAAAAGATAACAACAGGCTCACACATAGCCAAATATACACCAAAATCAGCCAATCCAATCCACAGTTGGTTTTATCAGGCTACTAAGGCAATGGAAAGGAAGAATTGCTAAGCTAGTGGGATCAACCACATAGCTATGGGTACCTCTACAGGATCTATCTAGCTTGGTGCCCACAATTCCTACACACCCAACCTAAGGAAGTATTCCCTTCACTACTACATAGTCCCTAAGGCCATACGTTCCATTCTAGTGTTGTTCAAGGTGTGCATAGAAGAGAAACCAACCCTTTTGATCTTCTTGAGAGGTTACCTCCTCACTATTTCATCAGCCCATTCTATCCTCTTCCACTCCTAAATTCTTCCTCACAAGTTCAAACCAAAACAAGGATGCACACCACAACAAAATCCCAAGTGTAAAGAAAAACCTAGTCAACCAAAAACGGACTAGCAAATGGGGAATCAACCCTGGGGAAGAAAAATCGTTCTCAGAAAACGTTCATGGGTAGGAACGACCTCTCTAATCCCCCAAATCATGACTCCCTTCCTCCCAGCCACTGTGCAATACAAAAATGAGCTCTCAACTATGGAAAAATGCAGGAAAATGATGGAAAATGTGAAGAAAAAAACCCCAGCTAACTCAAACTGTGTGAGAGAGAAAAGACCATGGGTGAAGAATGGATTTGGGCACCATTTCATGGGTGTTTTCTTTCCGAAGAAGCAAAATTACGTTTTCCCAAGTTGATGGCTTGCTCATGCACGAAATTGGCTGCCATACCTCTCCATTCCCAAGGCATTAACTACCTCAACCAACTCTTGGAAGAATTAAATGATTGGGTGCATAAGTTAGAATGGGTAGTTTGGGTTCATTCATTGACATTTGGCTTATCACCATTGGCTCAAGGGTTTGAATAATTTCCCTCTCTATTCCTTGTAGAATCATGCTATTAGGAACCCATGTATTTACTTTGTTAGTATATTGTTGTTGGACGCATATGCTTTGTAAGTCGTCCCATAGTATTTGTTGATCAATAGTTTGTGTTATTGTTGTTGGCACATATGCTTTGTAAGTCTCCCGTAGTATTGTTGATCCATAGTTTGTAGTGGCCCATGGTTTTGACCCATAGTATTGGCGCCTAGACTTAGTATATAAGTGTGTGTTTAGACCTATGAAGGCACCGTGAAGTTATTTGTATTGAGCTTGCTCAAAGGAGGTTGCCCCCTCGAAGTGGCCTGTGATTAATATAAAAGTGATTCTGAGTTCTGTCATTTCTGTTATTTCGCATATTCTTATTAATTAATTGTTGCAGGTGCTTCACATCTGGTATCAGAGCACTTTCTTGGGCTCGCTGGGTGAAATTTCTGCCAATTTTTTTTTTTTGCATCTGTTGCAGGTTCGGATTTGGGAATAATCCCTATCCGCTTAACTGCGGGAAGTACTTGGGCATAAGCCCTAAAACTCATTGTGAGGAGTACCAAAGGAACCCCGAAGTAGCTGGCCCATTGAGAGGACCTACCAGCCATAAGGGCAACGACCCCTACCTGATTGACTAGTTCCCACCCGTGAGGTAAACCAAGAGCTGTCGTTTGTGGCAAAGCGGTTATCAGTTTTACCTGAGCCGTGGAGTGACGGGTACTACCCCAATACGCAAGCCGTCAGATAACATTGGTGGCCGAGTGAAACCCCTGAACTGTTAGGAAGCCGCACATACCTGGGGTCCATATCTATTTTCAGCTGAACTGTTGTCGATCACTGTTGCGTTGTTTCAGATCCGTCCGTTTAGATCCATTCTGAAAGCCATTCCAGATCTAGCTAGTTTCAATCCATTCGGCGCCGTTTCAGATCCCTCTATTTCCGCTCACTTCTGGGCCATTGCAGATCTATCTTTTTCAGATCCCTTCCGAGCCGTAGCCGCTCCAGTCTGAAGAAAAAAAAAACCAATTTTTTCTCCATATCTCCCTTGTTTTCACTCTGTTTCCCTTGAAATTTTTGGGGAACCTGTATCATCCCATTCTGCATATTTCATTCCTAAGGACCCTATCCCCAATTCCACTTCCCAAAGCCTGAAATACCACATTTGTCTATTTTTAGGGTTTTCCATAACTTGCTCAGATTTCACCCAATCACCTTCAAATTTTACCACAGAGTTCCTTTCCGAATTCTGCTTCTTTGTCCCCCTCTGCCAAATTTTCCCATTCTTCCACCCTGCTTCCGAAATCCTCATTTTTAGCTTCCCTGTCTATTCGACAATGTCCAAAACCTAGTCAAACCCCAATTACCCTTCATATTTTTTCCCAAATCCAGATTTTCCTTTACTGAAACAGTTTCTGTTTTTGTTTTTCTACCTAGTCAACCAAAAAAATTTAAAAAATTTAAAAAAAAAACTCCTAGTTATGGTTGTCACCTGCGTAGGAGAAAAAACCATGGAAGAAGCACTTGCAGCCATCCAAGCCAAACTCCGGGATCTGGATGAAACATTTCTCGGCCTCCATCTTGAACATTCAGCTATGAACAACAAACGACAGTCCGAGTCTTCATCAGACAATGGGTTCTCTTCTTCCAGCAATTTCCATGGTCCGAAGCTTGATTTTCCTCGCTTCAATGGTACTAATCCAACTGGATGGATCTATCGTGCAGAACAGTATTTCAGTCTGCATAATACTTTTGATGTCAACAAAGTTCCGCTTGCATCCTATCATTTGGAACAGGAAGCTCTTCAATGGTACCGTTGGTACATCAAGGCTCATGAAGAGCCAAAATGGCCAAACTTTTGCTAGCTCCTTTTGCAACGATTTGGTCCTAGTGCTTTTGATGACTTCACAGGAGCCCTCACTAAACTTTGCCAAATTGGCACTGTGAGAGAGTATCAAATTGAATTTGAGAAACTAGCCAACCACACTGAAGGATTGTCTGATGACTTTTACCGGAGTTGTTTTATCAGTGGTCTAAAGGATGCCATCCGCTTTGAGGTCAAAATTTTTTGTCCCAACACAATGATGGAAGCCCTAGGGTTGGCTAAGTTGGAAGAAGACAAGATTGCATCCCAACAGCACTCCAAGCCCACTTTTGTTCCCTTCTGAAATATGGGTTCTCAACGACCACCCATACCGCAGGCTCCTTGAACAACTCCTATCAAGCGTTTGTCTGAAACAGAGATCCAAGCACGCAGAGAAAAGGGGCTTTGCTATAATTGTGATGAGAAATTCACTCAGGGACATAGATTTGTTCAACAAAAGCTCTATCTCTTGGATGTGGATTCTCTGTTTGCCTCTGAAATTGGTGATGAAGATCCAGAAACAATGGATGCTTAGGTTGACATTCAGGAACCGCCTATTGACCCTCTGTGTCAGGATGACCAGCTAGAGATATCTCTCCATTCTTTAGCTGGAATCACCACCCCCCAAACAATGTGGCTCAGGGGTTACTTCAAGAAGCTTCCTCTTACAATACTCATTGATTCTGGTAGCACTCATAATTTCATTTACCCTCGGATCACCAAACAAGCTGATTGTTTTATCCATCCTTGCTCCAACTTTGAAGTCATGGTTGCCAATGGGGGCACCTTACCTTGCAAAGGGAAGTGTCGAAATGTACATATCTCTATGGGAGATTATACCTTGCGCTTTGACATGTTTTCCTTGACCTTATGTGAATGTGATGTGGTTTTGGGCGCTCAATGGCTACGCACACTTGGCCTTATCTTATGGGATTTTGCTGAACTTTGGATGCAGTTTTCCCTCAATGGAAAAAAACACACATTGACAGGATTACAACCAAGGTCTCTCAGCATCATCAATTCACATCGCATGGAAAAAATACTCAAAAAGAATTCACATGGTGTCATCGCTCAGATCCATTCCATTCAGATGCAACCATCAGCGGTCTCCACTACTCCTTTGGATCTACAACACATTCTGGATCGATATACAGGTGTCTTTGCTGAACCAGTGGGATTGCCTCCTTCAAGGCCAGAAGACCATCATATTCATCTCCTTCCTGGAAGCGTTCCTCCCAACATCAGGCCCTATCGCTACCCATTTCACCAAAAAAAGGAGATTGAAATGCTCGTTCGGGACTTATTGAAGCAAGGTATTATTCGCCCAAGCACTAGTTCCTTTTCTTCTCCAGTTCTTCTTGTCCGCAAAAAATATGGGTCATGGTGCCTCTGCATTGACTTCTGAGCACTTAATCACCTCACCATCAAGGATAAGTTTCCAATTCCTGTTGTTGATGAACTTCTTGATGAGCTTCATGGGGCTCAATTTTTCTCGAAGTTGGATCTTCTTTCTGGGTATCATCAAATTCAGGTTCATGAGAATGATATCCCTACAACAACTTTCCGCACACATGATGGCCATTATGAGTTTTTGGTCATGCCCTTTGGCCTCACTAATGCTCCTTCAACATTCCAGGCCTTAATGAATAAAATATTTTGGCCCTACTTGCGGAAATTCATTCTGGTATTTTTGATGATATCCTCATCTATAGTAAAACATGGGATGAACATCTCCAGCATCTGGATCTTGTCATGCAACTTTTCTCTGACCATCATCTCCACGCCAAGCAGTCTAAATGTGTTTTTGGACAGAAGGAAGTTGATTATCTCGGGCACATTATCTCAACCCAAGGGGTTCGCGTGGATCCTGCCAAAATCGATGCCATGAACAATTGGCCGCATCCTCAGACACTCAAGAGCCTTCCTGGTTTTTTGGGGTTGACTGGCTACTACCGCAAGTTTGTCAAGGATTATGGGAAGATTGCAACTCCATTAACTTCTCTATTGAAAAATGATGCTTTTACATGGATAGATGCTGCTCAGTCCGCATTTGACAAACTAAAACAAGCTATGTGTACTACACCTGTTCTAGCTATGCCCGATTTTTCCAAGTCCTTCACTATTGAGAGTGATGCTTGCGGCAATGAACTTCGTGTTGTTCTCCTTCAAGATGAACACCCCATTACGTTCACCAGCAAAGCCCTTTCAGGTAAGAATTTAGCTTCCTCTACATATGAGAAGGAAATGATGGCTATTTTGCATGCAGTACATAAGTGGCAACCATACCTATTAGGGAATCATTTCTACATCAAGACTGATCACCAGAGTCTGAAATATTTATTGGAACAACGTGTCTCCTCCCTAGCACAACAGAAACGGGTTAGAAAACTCATCGATTATGAATATGAGATCACTTACAAGAAGGGTAAAGACAATATTGTGTCAGATGCTCTTTCTCGCACATTTGATGCCCAAGGTTCTCTTTCAGCTATTTCTATGCCTGTTCCAAATTGGTTGCAATTTGTTCAACAGGGTTATGTCAATGACTCTTCCTTATCTCAAATCATCCAATGCTTGACCAACAACCCTTCTTCTGTACCACATTACTCTTGGGATGGTGCTTCTCTGAGATACAAGGGTCGTCTGGTGCTTCCCCAGAGCACAGATCTTCAACAGGATGTCTTCTATGAACTCCATGCTTCTCCATCGGCAGGGCACTCTGGGTTCCTCAAAACGTATGAACGGGCACGACGTAACTTCTTTTGGTAGGGCATGAAAAGGACAATTCAACAGATAGGGGTTGAATGTGATACTTGCCAGTGCAATAAGGGTGAAACAACACTCCTTCCAGGATTGCTCGAACCCTTTCCCATACCTACACAGATTTGGACAAATATTTATATGGATTTCATTGAAGGGCTCCCTAAATCTGGCAGGAAGACAATGATTCTCGTTGTGGTTGATCGCCTCTCCAAATATAGTCATTTTTGTGCTCTCAGCCATCCCTATACAGCCTCCTCAGTCGCTCAAATTTTCCTGGACCAGATCTTTCATCTTCATGGCATCCCTTCTTCCATTGTCTCAGATCGTGATGTGACTTTCACCAGTCATTTTTGGACAAAACTATTTCGCCACACTGGCACCACACTGAAGATGAGTTCAAGGTATCACCCACAAACAGATGGTCAGACTGAAATTATCAATAAATACTTGGAAACTTATCTTCGTGGCTTCACCTCTGAACAACAACATCAGTGGGAAAAGTGGCTCCCTCTCGCTGAATGGTGGTACAATACCTCTTACCACACTGCCTATAAAATGAACCCATATGAAGCAGTCTATGGTCAGGCACCTCCAGTTCTTCTTCCATACACCCCCAACAGTTCATCAGTTCAGGAAGTTGGCACAGTCCTTCAAAACCGTGATCAGATTCTTCGCATTGTGCGGGACAATCTTCACATGGCAAGAAATCGCATGAAGCAACAAGCTGATCAGCACCATTCTGAGCGCACTTTTCAAGTAGGCGATATGGTTTTTCTTCGTCTCCATCCGTACAAGCAATCCTCCCTGAAACTCAAAGGGCATCATAAGCTCACTCCAAAGTTCTATTGGCCATATTGGATTCTTCAGAAAATTGGGTCCGTTGCTTATAAATTGGAACTTCCTCCTTCTTCCCGCATTCATCCAGTATTTCATGTCTCTTGTCTGAAGAAAGTTCTTGGCAACAACATTAGTGGACAAACTATTTTACCCGAACTGGATAATGAAGGATCCATCCTTTTAAAGATGGAGGCCATCCTCAATTGGCGCACTCGTCAACTTTGCTCTCACTCTATCACAGAGGTCTTAATTCAGTGGCATGGCATGCAACCAAAGGATGCTACATGGGAACCACTCCTTCAGATTCAACAATAATTTCCACATCTAAAGCTTTGAGGACAAAGCATTTTTTAAGGGGGAGGGGATGTTAGGAACCCATGTCTTTACTTTGTTAGTATATTGTTGTTGGACGCATATGCTTTGTAAGTCGTCCCATAGTATTTGTTGATCAATAGTTTGTGTTATTGTTGTTGGCACATATGCTTTGTAAGTTGGTCGTAGTATTGTTGATCCATAGTATTGGCACCTAGACTTAGTATATAAGTGTGTGTTGAGACCTATGAAGGCACCGTGAAGTTATTTGTATTGAGCTTGCTCAAAGGAGGTTGCCCCCTCGAAGTGGCCTGTGATCAATATAAACGTGATTCTGAGTTCTGTCATTTCTTCTATTTCGCATATTCTTATTAATTAATTGTTGCAGGTGCTTCACACATGCCCCCTTCTCTTGTTGCATTGCATAGCTAGTTGTGGGTATTTAATTAAAATTCGTATTTACATGATGTCTTAATTCACATTGTGCCTAACTAGCATAAGAACCATAGGCATCTATTTTTAATTTCCGATACATAAAACGATAAATCGATAGTGGGGCCTTGGCCTTGATGTGAGGCACCTACAACAATTAATTAATACGAATATGCGAAATAGCAGAAATGAAAGAACTCAGAATCACTTTTATATTGATCACAGGCCACTTCGAGGGGGAAACCTCCTATGAGAAAGCTCAATACAAATAAATTCACGGTGCCTTCATAGGTCTCAACACACACTTATATACTAATTCTAGGTGCCAATACTATGGGTCAAAACCATGGGCCATTACAAACTATGGATCAACAATACTACGGGTGACTTACAAAGCATATGCGCCAACACAATAACACAAACTATTGATCAAGAAATACTACGAGATGACTTACAAAGCATATGTGTCCAACAACAACATACTAACAAAGTAAAGACATGGGTTCCTAACATCCCCTCCCCCTTAAAAAAAGCTTTGTCCTCAAAGCTTTAGATATGGAAATTGTTGTTGAATCTAAAGGAGTGGTTCACATGTAGCATCCTCTGGTTGCATGCCGTGCCACTGAATTAAGACCTCTGTGATAGAGCGAGATCGAATCTAACGCGTGCGTCGATTGAGGATGGCCTCTGGCTCCAAAAGGATGGATCCTTCATTATCCAGTTCGGGTAAAATCGTTTGTCTGCTGATGTTGTTGCCAAGAAATTTCTTCAGACAAGAGACATGAAAGACTTGATTAATGCGGGAAGAAGGAGGAAGTTCCAATTTATAAGCAACGGACCCAATCTTCTGAAGAATCCGATATGGCCCATAGAACTTTGGAGCGAGCTTATGACGCCCTTTGAGTTTCAAGGAGCATTGTTTGTACGGCTGGAGACGAATAAAAACCATATCGTCGACTTGAAAAGTGCGCTCCGAGTGGTGCTGATCAGCGTGTTGCTTCATGTGATTTCTTGCCATGTGAAGATTGTCCCGCAAAATGCAAAGAATCTGATCGCGGTTTCGAAGGACCGTGTCAACTTCCTGAACTGGTGAACTGGTGGGGGTGTATGGAAGAAGATCTGGAGGTTCCTGACCATAGACTGCTTCATATGGGGTCATTTTAGAGGCAGTGTGGTAAGAGGTATTGTACCACCATTCAGCGAGAGGGAGCCACTTTTCCCACTGATGTTTTTGTTCCGAGGTGAAGCAACGAAGATAAGTTTCCAAGCATTTATTGACAATTTCCGTCTGACCATTTGTTTGTGGGTGATACCCTGAACTCATCTTCAGTTTGGTGCCAGTGTGGAGAAATAGTTCTGTCCAAAAATGACTGGTGAAAGTCACATCACGATTCGAGACAATGGAAGAAGGGATGCCATGAAGACGAAAGATCTGGTCCAGAAAAATTTGAGCGACGGAGGAGGCTGTATAAGGATGGCTGAGAGCACAAAAATGACTATATTTGGAGAGGTGATCAACCACAATGAGAATCACTGTCTTCCCGCCATATTTAGGGAGCCCTTCAATGAAATCCATAGAAATATCTGTCCAAATCCGTGTAGGTATGGGAAAGGGTTCAAGCAATCCTGGAAGGAGTGTTGTTTCACCCTTATTGTGTTGGCAGGTATCACATTCAGCCACCATCTGTTGAATTGTCCTTTTCATTCCCTGCCAAAAGAAATTACATCATGCTCATTCATACGTTTTGAGGAACCCAGAGTGCCCTACCGATGGAGAAGCATGGAGTTCATAGAAGACATCCTGTTGAAGATCTGTGCTCTGGGGAAGCACCAGACGACCCTTGTATCGCAGAGAAGCACCATCCCAAGAGTAATGTGGTACATCAGAAGGGTTGTTGGTCAAGCATTGGATGATTTGAGATAAGAAAGATTCATTGACATAACCCTGTTGAATAGATTGCAACTAATTTGGAACAGGCATAGAAATAGCTGAAAGAGAACCTTGGGCATCAAATGTGGGAGAAAGAGCATCTGCCACAATATTGTCTTTACCCTTCTTGTAAGTGATCTCATAGTCATAACCCATGAGTTTGCTAACCCATTTCTGTTGTGCTGGGGAGGAGACACGCTGGTCCAAGAAATATTTCAGACTCTGGTGATCAGTCTTGATGCAGAAATGATTCCCTAATAGGTATGGGCAGGAAAACAAAAACAGAAACTACTTCAGTAAGGGAAAATCTAGATTAGGGAAAAAATATGAAGGGTAATTGGGGTTTGACTAGGTTTTGGACACTGTTGAATAGACAGGGAAACAAAAATGAGGATTCCAGAAGCGGGGTGAAAGAATGGGAAAATTGGGCAGAGGGGAACAAAGAAGCAGAATTCAGAAATGAACTCTGTGGTAAAATTTGAGGGTGATTGGGTGAAATCCGAGGAAATTATGGAAAACCCTAAAAATAAACAAATGTGGGATTTCGGGCTTTGGGAAGGGGAATTGTGGATAGGGTCCTCAGGAATGAAATATGCAGATTGGAGTGACAGGGGTTCCCCGAAAATTTCAAGGGAATGGCTCGAAAGGGATCTAAAACAGCGCCGAATGGATTGAAAATGGCTAGATCTGGAATGGCTTGCAAAATGGATCTAAACGACTGGATGTAAAACATCGCAGCAATGATCGACGACAGTTCAGCTGAAATTAGATATGGACCCCAGGTATGTGCGGCTTCCTAACAGTTCAAGGGTCTTACTCAGCCACCAATGCTGTCTGATGGCTTGCGTATTGGGGCAGTACCCCTCACTCCACGGCTCAGGTAAAACTGATAACCACTTGGCCACAAACGACAGCTCTTGGTTTACCTCATGAGTGGGAACTAGTCAATCAGGTAGGGGTCGTTGCCCTTTTCGCTAGTAGGTTCTCTCAATGGGCCAGCTACTTCGGGGTTCCTGTGGTACTCCTCATAATGATTTTTAGGGCTTATGGCCAAGTACTTCCCACAGTTAAGCAGATAGGGATTATTCCCAAATCCGAACCTGCAATAGATGCAAAAAAAAATTTTGGCAAAAATTTCACCCAGCGAGCCCAAGAAAGTGCTCTGATACCAGATATGAGGCATCTGCAACAATTAATTAATACGAATATGCGAAATAGCAGAAATGACAGAACTCAGAATCACTTTTATATTGATCACAGGCCACTTCGAGGGGGCAACCTCCTATGAGCAAGCTCAATACAAATAACTTCACGGTGCCTTCATAGGTCTTAACACACACTTATATACTAATTCTAGGTGCCAATACTATGGGTCAAAACCATGGGCCGTTACAAACTATGGATCAACAATACTACGGGCGACTTACAAAGCATATGCGCCAACAACAATAACACAAACTATTGATCAACAAATACTATGGGATGACTTACAAAGCATATGCGTCCAACAACAACATACTAACAAAGTAAAGACATGGGTTCCTAACACTTGAGCTCCTCACCATGATTTAATAACGATATTTACATCATTTACAATCTTAATGCAATAGGGTCAAGATGGGGACATTACAATGTTAATAACACATGTTTGGTTTTGTTACAATGGTTCAAAAAATGACCCTTTTAATAACATCTATGGTTCCACTAGTGAGAGTTCCAAATCAATTTAGAGTCCAATACTCAAAGGTAACTACAAAGCTAATCAGGAGAGTTGATAAAATGAATATGTCCAATTATTTTGGTTATTAATTATCTCTAAGGGTGTTATGGGTTCCATGACAAGGTCGAGAGCCTTAAATGCATCCTGAAACCTTCTTGGGATCAAGAACCTTGAACAAGTCCTCCAACTCGCACATGAGTCTTTTGTAAGGATTATTTACAAGACTTTGAGTGGGATATGTATGTGTCATGAGTCAATTCTGTCATTGGAAATTGGTATAAACAACTAAACATGGTCAAGGGGGTAAACAAGGCCATGAAGCCCTAATTGAACCTTTTCAAACTCAAGTGCCATGAACAAATCCTAAACACAATAACACGAACCCTCACTGGGGTTTCTTTGTCTTAGGAGTTGGATGTGGATACCCTTAATATGTTTCATGCATAATGTTTTGGTATTGAGGACATTACCATAGTCATGGTATGGAAACAACATTCTTAAGACCTTAACACTGAATGGGGGAGAGCAACAATAACATTAGACCCTAAACATAGTTTACTAGGATCAAGCACCATGAACACATCCTTATACCACCAAACAAAAGCATGGATGGTTTGAGGGGCCTTAACCATCATTAAAAACTAAAAACAAGTGTATTAGGATCTTGTTGAAGCTTGTCAATATCAAAACCTTAAACAAGTACCTGAACCAACATGTAGGATTTTTGTAGGTGGTTTTTGGCATTTGATTCAACTACAATCACCATGAGTAGGTTTTGTTTACTGGAAATGTGTATTAAGGTAGAAAAATGGTTCAGGGGGGATTTCCTTAGGCCCTATTGAAGCTTCTCAATCTTGAGCACCATGAACAACACTTGAAAACTAAAACAGAATCCCCCCTTAAGGATTCCTTGACATTTGAGTTGAATATGGGAACCGTTATGAGGCCTTGGTAGTCATGGATGGATCTATGGTCCATGAACATAATTGAGGGAGGGAAACAACGACCTCTATCCCTAAAATTTTCTTCTCGATCCCAACCACCATTACTCAAACCTCCACTTCTAACCTTTGTTGGTTACCAATCACCTTCAAGGGTGCTATGGGAGACATCAATGGGTTAGTTGTGCACCAAGAATGTGTCTAGGTGTCTAAAAGAAGTCATTGGAGGAGAATAATGGGCCTTATGCCCTAAAACGTATCTTTATTTCCATATTTTCTTGTAGATTAGGTATATTGTCTAAGTGTAACTACATATAAGGGAGACCAACATAGCTACCAATCTCTAGTTGACCCACCAATGCGCGAGTTGCATTCAAGGAAACTGAGCAAAAACCTAGTTTACGAAATCAATGAACAATGAAGTCATTGGGCCATGAAAATATGGTGAAGAGGGCCCCCTAGAGGTAATCACATGACAAGAGACCAACAGATTCGACGGTTCATCGATCCAACCTCCAATTTCCGAGTTATGTCGAGTTGAAAGTCGCATGAAAATGCCATTCAGAGACACTTGGTGACTTTCGGTCCAAGAGCGAAAAAGAAAACGGAGCAGCAAGATTACATGTCGTTGCCTACTGCAAGTGTGTATGGGAAAGGTCGATATGGGAACATGACCAACACTGGAACGGTCGAGGGTTTTGCAGAGTTCACCCACCAATGCAAGAGTTGCATTGAAGGAAACTGAGCAAAACCCTAGTTTACGAAATCAATGAAAAATGAAGTCATTGGGCCATGAAAACACGGTGGAGAGGCTCCCCTAGAGGTAATCCCATGCCAGGAGACCAACGGAGTCGACAATTCATTGATTTGACCTCCAGTTGCCGAGTTATGTTGAGTTGAAAGTCGCATGAAAATGTCATTCAGGGACACTTGGTGACTCTCGTTTCGGGAGCGAAAAAGAAAATGGAGTTGAAAAGTTGCATGTCGTTGGCTCCTGCAAGTGTGTATGGGAACATGACCAACACTGGCACGGTCGAGGGTTTTGCAGAGTTGACCCACGAATGCGAGAGTTACATTGAAGGAAACTGAGCAAAAACCTAGTTTACAAAATCAATGCGCATTGAAGTCATTGGGCCATGAAAACATGGTGGAGATGGCCCCCTAAAGGTAATCGCATGGCAGGAGACCAACATATTTGATGGTTCGTTGATCCGACCTTCATTTTCCGAGTTATGTCGAGTTGAAAGTCGCATGAAAATGCCATTCAGGGACACTTGGTGACTCTCGGTCTGGGAGCGAAAAAGAAAACAGAGCAGCAAGATTGCATGTCGTTGGCTCCTGCAACTGTGTATGGGAAATTCTGATATGGGAACACGACCAACACTGGCATGGTCGAGGGTTTTGCAGAGTTGAACCACCAATGCAAGAGTTGCATTGAAGGAAAGTGAGCAAAACCCTAGTTTACGAAATCGATAAAAATGAAGCCACCGGGACATGAAAACACGATGGAGAGGGCCCCCTAGAGGTAATCGCATGCCAGGAGACCAATGGATTTGACGATTCATTGATCCGACCTCCGGTTTCCAAGTTATGTAGAGTTGAAAGTCGCATGAAAATGTCGTTCAAGGTCACTTGGTGACTCTCGGTCCAGGAGCAAAAAAGAAAATGGAGCATCAAAATTGCATGTCATTGGCTCCTGCAAGTGTGTATGGGAAATGCCGATATGGGAACATGACCAACACTGGAACGATCAAGAGTTTTGCAGGGTTGACCCACCAATGCAAGATTTGCATTGAAGGAAACTAAGCAAAACCCTAGTTTACGAAATCAATGCACAATGAAGTCACTGGGCCATGAAAACATGATGGAGAGGGACCCCTAGAGGTAATTGCATTCCAGGAGATCAATGGAGTTGACGGTTCATTGATCCGACCTCCAGTTTCCAAGTTATGTTGAGTTGAAAGTCGCATGAAAATGTCATTCAAGGACACTTGGTGACTCTCGGTCCAGGAGTGAAAAAACAAACGGAGCAGCAAAATTGCAAGTCTTTGGCTCCTACAAGACTGTATGGGCAAGGCCGATATCGGAACACTAATAACACCAAAACGGTTGAGGGTTTTGCAGAGTGGAACCACCAATGCAAGAGTTGAAAGAGTTGACGCAACAATGTAATTAAATGTACATTAATATAAAAAAAATAAAAATAAAAAAGTAAATTGCAACAACTCGAGAGCATGTTATTTTCCTATTTATATTTGTTGGTGTCTAAAGACACCGGGTTGTTCTTGGCACCTCCAATGTGCCATAGATCGTGTTTGTATCCTAGGCACACGAAAGGCTAAACATTAGTACTCTCATAAGAAAATAAAGAGAACCCAATGAAAATGTGCAAACATTATTTATAGATAACTCACCTGAGGTTGTAGGATCGTGTTTATTGTGTCCAGTATCCTTTGAATAGTATTATATCTATGAATGGTATCCATCAATCACAGGTTAGTACATTGGGAATAAACTAAAGGCTAAATAATTGAAATTGTGCTTCAGCATGCACTTTAAAGTTTAAATAACGCACCTGACAATCTAGCCACGCTGGACAATCTAGTAACACCTGACAATGCACTCACTCGAGTAGGCCATCTGGATCATCTATGTTTCCGATGGTGTCGATCAATCTCTCATGCTCTAATTGAGGTAGCAAGTATCATACATGTGACCTATTTTTGATCGAAAGTGTGTGCAACTTGATGTTTATACCAACTACCGGGTTGGTGAAGTGGTATACAATAGCTCTTGGTCTATAATCCTGATATACATACCCACCCTTCCTTTTTTGTTGTGCTGCTAGTGCTAAGTACTCCCCTTTTATAACCATCGAGCCAGTTGGGAATTCAATATTTTCATCATCTGTAACAGGTTTGAGAATGGTTTGTTTCCCCTCTAAGCAACGTGCTAACCAATAGTCAGAACCCCATTCATTATTTTTTGGGGAAACCACTGTATATATCTGACCTGTGAAAGGAAATAGGTTGAGTTAACAATACATTTATTTAAAAAGGTCTTACATGTAACATAAATAAAATTTCTTTCAATGTAAAGGCTTGTAGTGATTTAGGTACTACTAATTTACTTGTTTGTACCTTCTTGTATGAGATCCGATATGTGATCATAGTATGTAGAAATATATGTATGATCATCTTCCAAATGGTCTATTTCATTAACCCCCTTGAAATCGGTGCCAAGTGTCACTCGATCCCATGTATCAACTGTATCTGTATACTCACAATCATCCCATTCATCGATGCTACAGGAACTGCAAAAGCAAGCCTTCAATCTTGTCCAAATTTGTAGGGCCGAGTTGTCTGAGCTTCTAATTGAATGAAACTATTGAGTTCCATGCACTGTGTTCACCCGATGTGTTTCGGATCGGTACACATTTTCCACCTCCTAGAATATTCTCTGCACTAGGTGTTTCCTTGTTGCTTGTTCTCCCATCACAAATGCACACCATTTCACTATAGATGCAGCATCTCGAAGGCGAGCACCTATAAACTTCATCTCTTCCCTTCGAAGGGCATTTTTTATGCATGCACCAGCACTATCGTGCTCTCCTTTTCCATGAATTGTTTCAAGGTAGTTCCATATATGTGGCACCTTGTATTTTATGTGCAACAAACACAACCATTGAAATACACGTGCATTCTTGAACTATCCAGCACAACCATCTGACCAAATCAAATGATGATAAAATGGTATATCCATAGCTATCACATGATCATAGAACAATTTAAAGCAATGTTGCACGTAATGGATGTCATGGTTCCGGTCGTCACTTATGTAAAAGTGACTTTTGTAAAATATCATATGTTTCTCTTCATTGCTATCTGGCCCATGTCGATAAGTGATATGGACCATTATGCTCACCTGCTTTGAGTGATAATATTGACTTTGTATTTCATTTTGTGGTTGTAGGGTGTAATTTTCCACAAAGTCAACCACTGATAGTATTGTTCCGAGAGGGAAGGTGTCACGGCATATTTTGAATTGCTCATCTTGCCACCATGCCATATTGACATGCTGAATGTACTGTTGGATCTGTCCATGGAACTCTGAAATAAAATCACATAATTGCACCTGGTAGAAAAAAATAATCAGTGTTATAAAACAACATAAAAATATTTACATGAATATTAATATGTCAATATTTAACAATGTTATAAAACAACATAAACAATGTACACTCAGTTAAATGAATATTATTCGTGTAGATTGTCACCTGTGAAGTCACCAATTTAATCTTCCTACTTTCTTTCCCATCATGTAGATGATATGTCTCGTACTGATAGTTCTGCTTCTCAACAATTGCATTCCTGAATGCTTGATCTTCATTCTCATGGATGCAATCATACCATAATGATATCCCACCACAATTGTTGCAAGAACCCTCTACACATTGTTTTAAGTAATGTGTCTGCCCATCTTGCCTCAGACACATTATGTTATGGATGAAATCTCTAGATGACATTGGCGGTACTGTACATGAGCATTCTTGCACATGGTTAGGATGCAAAAAATGACGTATATGTGCAAATGTATGATAATATAGATCAAACTCTATGTGGTATCTACAACAACAAGTGTTCCGGATGGTATTGATTCTAACATACCAAGGCTTGCATTTTTCAAAAGATCTTTGCCTGAGCCTTACCTCTACATGGGAAACTTTAAACATCTCGAACAATTGAGTTTGTATCATGTCAAGATAATGTTTAACATGAGTTTCATTGTTCATAGAACCCCTACAGTGTTTTAAAACATCCTTTATGTTAGAAGAAGGCCTAGTGTTATCGTGCCAAAAAGTGTGCACTAGTCCCTTCACTGCTTCAACTAACTTCATGTCTTTACAGGGAAACCTACCGCTAAATGCCCATAATGTTTCCATTTGTCCGTCTATATCAAGGTTGTCTCTTCTTATTGAATATTTTTTAAGTGTCTTTGGATGTAAAGGCACAATTTGTGATGTACATTTAAGTAAACGATGTTGTCTTGTGGATCTACATACAATTGATTCAGCCAATACGCAGCGAGCCACATTACAGTACTGTGAACAATTTTTTTTACCAATTGATGTGAATGCAAGAGCAAGAGATTTAACAATGTGATTACTTGATTCGATATTCTTCAATGTCCTTATGCCTAACTTTCTTCTAACTGTTTCCATATTTCTAGATTTAATCAAAGCTAAAAACAATTGGCATTTACCGGCTTCAGATTTTTTATCAAAATGTTGTTTCATTATTTGAGAACAATTACGAAGGATAGTGCATTTAGCCACCTTACCTTCCATGGAAGTCAATTCGCTCTCATCCACTTGTATGTGTTTAGGATTTCTCTTTCATTTTGATGCAATATTTCTTGTTGTTTGAAATGCTAGAGTGACATTTACATCCACTACAGGATGGCAACTTCGATTAGGAGATTGAACCACTTGGCATGGTTGTTGCGGAGTCACATTTGCATCGTCGGGAACATAATGATTGAAATCTTCACAAGATTGTCCGCTTAATAACGGGCCAAGATTATCATCTCCCCTATAACTATCCTCCATTAACGTTTCAATATCTTCTTCAGCCTCTAAGTCAGGTATCTATTGAGAGGGAATGGGAAGTATTTTCTCATCCAATGAATGCCGACGATTTCTTGAATCTTCCCTCTTCTTTTCTTTTTTATTTTCATCTTCTTCTGATGTAAGCAGCTTCCTCGCTGACTTCTGACCTTTATTACGTACATTCCCCATTTAAATCCACCCAAACTTGTACAAAACCTATGGATTTGTGTAATAAATGATTAAATGGTAGGTTCAACAGTTCTCTGTGTTCGGGTTCAGAAGAATTATGTCTTTTGCTACAGTAAAAATGGTCCATAGCCCACAACCCAACATTTTTTATAAAACACATATCACATATGCGATATAACGCATGTCCGTTTTAACATATATGCGATATGCATACTATGCTTTTTACCTAACGGTCGGTTTGTATAACGTGATCACTAAATTGCATATATGATATATCGCACATGCGATTTAGTGCATATCAAATATTGAAACTTCTTAACCTTATAATGGAACCCATACCCATGGTTAAGACCTCAAGACCTATCTCTAGTGCACATAACCTCATAATGGAACCCATACCCAACCTAGAGGCCAAATATCCCATCTAGAAGGCATGTGTGGTGATTAAAGGACTCATTTATAGCTCATGATCCATAAAAGCTTCATTTAGGTCCTAAGACCCTACCTTTTCTTCCATGACCATGCTCAAAGTCCCAAACCTTATAATGACACCCTTATCCCATTTACAATCCATTTATAGGGCTTGTTGTAGTCTAGGACCTTGTGATTTGTCCATGAACCATAAAACAATCATTTAATCCCTAGAAGATTGGATTTATCCTTGGACCATGGTAGTGTCTTCAGAACTATCTCTTGTCCAGAAATATCATAATGGTTCCTATATGACCATGGTCAACACCTCAAGAACAATATTCAATGCATAAAATAGTCTAATGACACATATATCCCATATTAAGGCTAAATATTCCCTTTAAAGGGCATGTTTAGTGGTTTAAGACTTGTTTCTATTACAATTTTGTTCCATTACCATGGTTAAGATCCTGAGAACCATCCTTGGTGCATAAAACCTCATAATGACACCCATATCCCACTAAAGTCCAAATATTTCATCTATAAGGCATGTGTGTTGATTTAGAGACTCATTGTCTTTTCTTCCATGACTATGGTCAATGTCCAGAGACCCATCCCTACAATCCAAAACCATATAATGGCACCCTTATCCCATTATAATACCATTTAGACTCCCAAGATTCCATCCAGATGGTCTATGGGGTGGCTCATGGCCCAACATTACATTGATTAAGCTAAAAGAGGGGGGGGGAGTCAAAGGAGGGAGAGGAAGGTGTAGAGGGAATCATGTGAGGGAGGGATGGGTAGGGGAGAGATATGGGGGGATTAAGGGAGGATAAATATAAGGGGAAGGGAGGGATGCGTAGGGGAGAGATATGAGGGGGGACTGAAGGGGGGAGAAATATAAAGGGAAGGGATTGGTGGGAGGGGAATAAATATAAGTGGAAGGGAGGGATGGGGGGGGAAGAGATATATGTTAGTATATTCTCACCATCATCATGCAGTCATGCAAGCATGCATTTGCATGCAACCCAGTCATCAGTGAGGTGTCACCCAGCACCTAGCCCCTAATTTGGTATCCCCGAGAGCTTCTTTCTTCTTAGTTCCATCCCCCCTAGTCCATGATGTGCCTATTTTGAGTCTCCTACATGACATGTGCACATCTTTCACATACCACCAGTGACACACTCAGTTAGTTGCTTGATTTATGGATCTTTCCTTGATTTGAGGACAGATTGACTAATTAACTGACTGAAACATGCCGATGGACACCTAGAGAGGCTAGTTTGACTATTTTGACTCCATACAACTCCTCATGCACCCTCCTTGGATTCTCCCTTCACTCCATTAGTGATCCATACTCCAGTTACACCTACCTACATTCAATTAGACTTAGTTTGGCACCTGGTTGACCATTACTTGTGCATTGATGACACCACTAATCTGATGATGAGGACTCCTAGTGGAGACATGCTACACCATGTAGGCTATTCAAATGGCCTCCTTGGTTAATTCAAATTATTCAGTCATTGTTACTGTGTATTGTATTGTAATTCACTTATGAGTTCAATAGAGCACTACTGCAAGTCTTTTTGCACAATTTTCACATATTATTCTTTATGCATCTTTAGTAATTGTTTTACTTGTTCCATAGATCTATTGTGTTGAATTTTATATGGTATCAGATCCATGGAAGGGACAAGAATACTTTCATGCAGGGATTATTCATGAATATTGAGCAAGTTTTCTCACATTGCAGTAGTTTTATTCACTGCATGCATATTCTGCACTGCAAGCCATTTTTTCCAATTCTGCACCAAAAGCCGAAAGTTTCCACATAATTCCTGGATATTGATCATTGGATATTCAATATTGCATGATCTCCTATGCCAGGTGTGATGCAACTTGAAAAGTACATGTTGTCGACCTAAGGTTTATTGTTTGTTTTGTGATTTGCAAGTTCTTTCCTCATCCTATTGCATTCGCTCTTCTTGAAAGATGGACACTTCTTCATCAAATCTCCTCACTCCCTTAAACTATTATCAGTGGAAGGCTGACATGGAGATAATATTGCACTCTAAAGGTTTCTACAGAGTTACCATGGGCCTAGAAGTCGAAGCTACATCTACAGTAGAGAAGGAAAAATACTTCAATAATCTTGATGAAGCTTATGGTTTCCTTTGTCTCAGCATCTCTAAGGATCTTCTTTTCCATCTCACTGGATTTACTACTCTGAAAGAGGTATGGAAAAAACTTGCCACACTCTTTTGCAAGCAGTATGAAATGAGATCCTATCATCTAGAAAACGAGTTGATTGCACTCAATCCTGAGAATTTCGAGACCATCAATGACTTCTTCACTAAGTTTAAGCACTTGGTAATGCTATTGAAGCAATGTGGAGTGCAAAAGGAAGATAAGCAATTGATTTTATGCATCCTTACGAATCTTGGAAGAGATTATTCAGTTTTTTTTTCAACTTTCAATACGGGAAAGCTCAGAATTCCTAATTGGAAGATGCCTTCATTGAATCCTTGGCAAAAGAGCATGATAAGCTTGTTCAAATGGGGACCATCAAAACCTCAAAATATCAAGCCATTTTTGCTGGAGGATCCAAAGCTACAAATGGAAAATGGAAGCAAGAGAAAGAGAATCCAAATCTTGATCATCCAAAGCAAAAAGAGAATCCAAATCTTGATCAGTCACATGAGCCATCCGGTTCAAGAAAAGACAAACATAAGGGAAAAGAGAAGACTAAATGTTATTATTGAAGAAAGGGATTTCATCCTGAAATCTCATGCATGAAGAAGACCATAGATCAGATGGCCCTTCTCTTGGATAAAAACAACATTGCTCTTCCTGATGGCACAAGGAAGAAGGACAACAATGAGCATATAGAAAGAGGTCATGCACTCATGGCTAGTGTTTCGAATTCCACCACTCTTCTCATAGATTTGGGAGCTTCGAATCACATGGCTGCCAACAAAGATTATTTTTCTTCATTGGAATCCAACAAAACCATCTCCATCCACATGGGAGATGACTCACAAATTTCTTTAAAGGGAAAAGGCACTATTCATTTAGAGCATGGCAATTTTCACAATGTTCTTTATGTTCCTTCTCTTGCTACAAACTTGCTTTCTATGTATCAAATGGAACATACAGGTTTACCAAATAAGGTTGTATTCAGCCCCAATGATGTTGAAATTTCTGATATTAAAAGCAGAGAACTCATTGCGGTAGGAAAAGTCAATCATGCTGCAAAAATATATAAGTTTTCTTACTTGTTACCACATTCAAAGCCTAGTGTTCTTCTGACTCTTGGAAATGAGGTTAGTAGGCTATGGCATGAGAGGTTTGGACACCTAAATTATAAATATTTGCAGTTTCTACATAAAAATTCCATGGTTGATGACCTTCCGAGCATCAAATCCTCAAAGGTAATATGCAAGGGTTGCATCATTGGGAAGCACCTCGAGCACAAGTTTGACCAAGGAAAAGCTAGCAGAGCTTCATGTATTTTGGGGCTGATTCATTCTGATATCAGTGGTCCACTACCAAATACCTCCATGAATGGATCAATGTATGTTTTGAAATTTATTGATGACTTTTCCAGATTCACTTGGGTCTTCTTTCTCAAAAACAAGTCGAAAGTGCTAGAAAAATTCAAGATTTTCAAGGCTTATGTTGAGACTTCCACCGAGAGAAAGATCAAATCTCTTAGATCTGATAATGGAGGTGAATATATCAAATCATATCTGCTGCAACTTTGTGCAGAAAATGGAATTCAGATCCAACACACTGTTCCCTACACACCTCAGCATAACGGTGTAGTGGAAAGGAAGAACCGGTCACTGAAAGAGATGGCAACCTGTATGATTGAGTCAAAAGGTTTGGCTAAAAATATTTGGGTTGAGGCCATGAATGTTTCTACATACATTCAACACATAGTTCGACATTCATCTGTAAAATATTCTACTCCTTTCGAAGCCTATACTGGTCACAAGCCTAATGTGTCCAATCCTAGGGTTTTTGGCTCCACTACTTGAGCTAGAATTCCGTCTGAGAAGATAAAATATTTGGATCCGCAAAGTGTTGAGTGCATCCTCATTGGATATGTTGAAGAATATAAAGCCTACAAACTCATGTATATCATATGGAAAAATATATTCATCGAGCGAAGTGTAATATTTGAAGAACCGCTTCAAGATCTAAAACTAGTCGAGGAAGAAATTGTTGAATTGTCGCCTCTACAAGAAGAAGATTCGGAAGAAGATGATGATATTTTGTATTCTAATATTTCTGATATTTTATCAGAGATTGATGAACATGAAATATCAGGTTCAGATGCAGATCCATATGTGCCCCAACAGTTACCAAAGTGGGCCCAAAATACTCTCCAATCTGCTGGTTCTAACATTGGAGATCCTGTTGATCCAAGAAGAACTCGAGCAGACTTTCAAAGAGCAGGTATGGCTCTTTCATATTCTTATCCTTTACTGTCTGAGAAATTTTTTTTGATGATAGGTTCAGATCCTAAATCATACTATCATGCCCATCGAGATCTGATATGGAAAACTGCCATGGATGAAGAGTATAGTTCTCTTCATAAGAATGCTACATGGGAGCTAGTTTCTCTTCCACCTGGGAGGAAACTAGTCCAATGCAAATGGGTCTACCGCATAAAGGTTGCTGCTGATGGATCAACCTGCAAATACAAATCTAGGTTGGCTTCAAAAGGATTCTCCCAATTCCAAGGAGTGGACTACACCGAGACCTTTGCATCGGTTGCAAAGATGGATTCTATCCGCCTAGTTTTGGCAATTTCCGCATCTAACCACTGGGAAGTGCACCATATGGATGTGAAGAGTGCCTTTCTTCATGGAGATACGAAAGAAGAGATTTACATGAATCATCCCGAAGCATACATATCATATCTGATATTAGTGTGCAGATTGAAGAAATCATTGTATGGTTTAAAACATGCCCCAAGAGCTTGGTATGCAAATATGGACTCCTTCCTTCTATCACAGAATTTTGCACGGTGCAAATCAGATCCAAATGTGTACCTACAGTAGAATGAAGGTAATTTTCTGATCATTGTCCTTTATGTTGATGACCTGTTAATAACTGGAAGCAATCTTGCTTCGATCGGAAACACAAAATCTACTTTAAATCTAGCTTTTGACATGAGTGATTTGGGCTTGTTGAAGCAATTTCGTGGGTTAGAGATAGCTCAAAATTTTGATTGGATCACCATATCTCAGAAAAAATATGTTTCATACCTGATAAATAAATTTAATATGTCATATTACAAGGCAGCACCATTCCCATTCCTCTCGGGAATAAGACTAGTGGATGGTGATTCCACACCATTGGTGGATTCAACACTTTATCGATAGTTGATTGGAAGTCTTCTATACTTGACACACTCTAGGCCTGATATTTCTTATGCCATGAGTGTTGTGTCAAGATATATGCAGCAGCCCCATGAGCTTCATTGGAGGGAAGCAAAGAGAATCTTACACTATGCGCAGGGTACTAGACACTTTGGCATACACTATGCTGTAGATTCCGAGCTAGATTTAGTGGGATTCACTGATTCAAATTGGGAAGGTGATAGAATTGATTGGAAGTCCACTTCTAGATATGTTTTCATGATTGGAACAGGGCCTATTTTTTGGTCAAGCAAAAAGTAGGAAGCCATTTCCTTATCTTCAGCAGAGGTAGAGTATCGAGGAGCGGTTAACGCTTGCATTCATGCAGTTTGGTTGCAGGGTATTCTAGCAGAGTTTGATATTGGTAGCACCACTTCGACTGTCATATTTTGTGAAAATCAAAGTGCTATCAAGATCTTGATGGATCCAATTTAGAGACAGAGGACCAATCATATCGATATCCACATGCACTACATCCGAGAGCTTGTGCATGACAGAACCATTGTTTTTCAATATTGCCCTACAGAAGAGCAAATTGCAAACATCTTCACCAAGAGATTCACTAAGAAGAAGTTTTCTTGCCTTCGTTCAATGATGGGGGTGAGTTCTATTATGGTGGAGACAAATTATATCCTTCTATGTTCAACTTGAGGAGGGGCTTTCTTCCCACTGGGTTTTCCCTCTTTCCTCACTTAGATTTTTTCTAGCATTTTGGATTATTTTATGTATTGGGGTGACCTTTGGTCTCAGTAACCAGGTCCCTATCTTTTATTTTTACCTTATAGTATAGCTTGTGGGGGGGTGTTAGTATATTCTCACAATCATCATGCAGTCATGCAGTCATGCATGCATTTGCATTCATTTGCATGCAACCCAATCATCAGTGAGGTGTCACCCAGCACCTAGTCCCTAGTTTGCTAGCCCTGGGAGCTTCTTTCTGCTCAGTTCCAACCCTATTAGTCCATGATACACCTATTTTGAGTCTCCTACATGACATGTGCGCCTCTCTCACCTACCACCAGTGACACACTCAGTTAATTGCTTGATTTATCGATCTTTCCTTGATTTGAGGACAGATTGACTAGTTAACTTACTAAAACATTTTGATGGACACCTAGAGAGACTAGTTTGACTATTCTGACTCCAGACATCTCCTCATGCACCCTCCTTGGATTCTCCTTCACTCCATTAGTGCTCCATGTGCCAGTTACACCTACCTACATTCAATTAGACTCAGTTTGACACATGGTTGATCATTGCTTGTGCATTGATGACACCACTGATCTGATGATGAGGACTCCTAGTGGATACATGCTACACCATGCAGGATATTCGAATGACCTCCTTGGTTAATTCGAATTATTTAGTGATTGTTACTATGTATTGTATTGTAATTCACTTTTGCGTTCAATAGAGCACTGCTGCAAGTCTTTTGCAAAGTTTTCACATATTATTCTTTATGCATCTCTAGTAATTATTTTACTTGTTCCATAGATCTGTTGTGTTGAATTTCATAATATAGGCGGGATGGAAGAGGTAGATATATAAGAGGGAGGGATGATTAGGTGCAAGAAATATATAGGATAATGGATGGAGGAAATATTTAGCATAATGGATGGAGGGACAAATGGGGGGGGTCATTAAAGAGTGAGAGGGAGGAGAGGGATGGATGGGGTGCTGGTATAGAGTGAGTGAGTGAGAGAGACAAATGGGGGGGTGGTTAAAGAGTGAGAGGGGGGGATTCAAAGAGAGAGAGAGAGAGAGAGAGAGAGAGAGAGAAGGAGAGATGGTTAGAGGGTGAGAGAGTGGGATAATAACAGTGAGAGAGTAGGGATTTAGGGAAATGAAGGATGTTCAAGGATGGTTACACCGAGGGATAGAGATGAGGGATTGTGTCTTTGTGTGTATGTGTGTGTGTGTGTGTGTGTGTGCGTGTGTGTGTGTGTGTGTGTGTGTGAGAGAGAGAGAGAGAGAGAGAGAGAGATGGATATTAAGGAATGGAGAGAAATATGGAGAGATGGAGGGATGAAGGCTTGAAGGTGAAGAGAGTAGGTAGGGGAGAAAGTGAGCGATGGAGTGAGTGATAGGATGGAACACATGGAGGGAGGGAGGGAGGAAGAGAGAAAGGGTTTTGGTGGGAGGGAGGGGAAACAAAGGAATTGTTTTAGAGGGTGTGTGGATGTGTGTGAGAGAGAGAAGGGGGGAAGATTGGTTATTGAGGGAGAGGGGGTGTGGTGTTCCAAGACCACGAGGTGTGTAAGTTTTTTTGAGGGGGGAGTGGTGAGATTATCAAGGAGGGGGGATTTAGGAAAACATGGGGAGAGAGAGAGAGAGGGATTAAAAGGGGAGAGAGAGAGGGTTGAGGGATGGTTATAGATGCAAAGATATAGTGAAGGAGAGAAATAGAGATGGTTAGATAGAGAGGGATGGAGAGAGGGTGTGTGGATGTGTGTGAGAGAGACAAAGGGGGGAATGTTGGTTATACAGGGAGAGGGGGTTTGGTTTTTCGAGACCAAGAGGTGTGTAATTTTGTTCGAGGGGGAGTGGCTAGATAAGGAAAGAGGGGAGATTTAGAGAGAGAGGGGGAGAGAGAAAGAGATAGAAGGAATTATGGGGGGAGAGATAAGGGGGTGGAGAGAGGAGGTAGGGGAATAAAGTCAGGTATGGAGTGAGTGAGAGGATGGAACACATGGAGGTAGAAGGAGATGGAGGGAGGGGAGAAGAGAGAAGGGAGAGAGAGGGAAGGTAGAGAGAGGGAAGGGGGAGAGAGAGAGGGATGAGGGATGGTTATAGAGGTAGAGGGGTGGTGAAGGACATAAATAATGCTGGTTAGATAAAGAGGGATGGAGAGAGGGTATGTGGATGTGTTAGATAGACAAAGGGAGGAAGGTTGGTTATAGAGGGAGAAAGTGTATGGTGTTCCAACACCAATGTATATGTAATTTTTTTTTTTAAATTGACATATCCATTTACAGAGCCTACAGTTGTTGTTTACCCTTTTGCTCCCATTGAGGTTGATCATGCAGAGGAAACAAGAAAGACTTCCTAACTTGGTAACCTCATCTTTCTAATACCTCCTTTGGACTAGCCCTTGAACCTCCAATAATATGACCTCATTATCCACAACCATTCACAACGTTTAGGCTAAGCGTAGTCCTTTTGCCACACTTACACTAAACCGCTTTGGAGGGGCCAATAATTACCATGATCTTTTTCTTTTAGATGGGGTTTCTCCCAAAGCCTATCCACTAACGTGGTAAACTCTTTTTTACTCTCGTACCAAGCTACTAAAGCTAAAATGCATATGCGTTATATCGCATATGCGATATGAACAAGGCTAAAACGCATATGCGTTTTTTTTAAATTTAAAAACTCAACGGGAACAAGGCTTGGCATGATGTTCGGAAATAGCTTCGGACTACCGAACCTATTGGCTAGGACAAATAAACCAGGGCTATTGCCTGTATTTTAGAACTCTATCAATATGCTCGATTTCAATGGCGTGTTTTTCTATCACAAACACAATATTTTTTTATGAAAATATAGAATATTGTAGAGTACGATCTAACAATTCTAAATATGTAATTTTTTCCTAAAAATGTATGTTTTATTTATTTATTATTATTTTTCTAAATGACACACGTCATTTTTTGAAAATAGATACATCGATTGTTTTTTATATAACTTTTGATTTCCTTCACCATTTCCCAAAAAAACTATATGGTGCACTAGAGGAGTGCAAGCTCTACAATCTTGTATATAGAAATCAAGGATTTCATTAAATCCCCCCCCTAAAGTGTTGCACCAGCACAGAACGTTTTCATTTCAATGTTTTCTGACTTCAATAATTAATAATAATAATAAATAATTCATGAAATTTTTTTAATAAATAGTGTTGCACTAGGCCCATATGTCCTTTATATGTCTGCAACATTTTATCCAAAATGGGCATAATTTACCTCAATAAGTGCTGCACCCAAACAAAGATATATGTTATGATGTGCTGAAAATTTGAAAACCCAATTTAATGGAAACTAATTTTATAATCATTTACAAAACAAAATTATAGATAAATGTTATATATTATGAAAGTGATTCAATTACCTATCTTTTGTCTTTTTACTTCATCTTCAAACCTGTTAGGGAAGTACCCCTAATTGTCACCTAAAGTCAGAGGTTCCATGTTTTTTCAATATTATGTGGCATCTAAAGTGTTTTTAAAGGATTCCATGATTGTGCATCAGCCCTTAAGATATTTCTTCAATTCTCAATCAACAGGTGCATCCCCTTCCAATAGATACTTCTCAAAATAGATGCAATAAATAAGAGCAATGCCATTATGAGAGACAATAAACAATTACAATCAAGCTCCTATTCTTCTTACCTTTCACTGATGAGCATTGATACTAAAATTCTATTTCAAAGACACTTTGTTATTCAATGAAACATTCCAAGCCCAATTTTTAAATTTAATTACAAAATGCATTTCAAATTATATGCGCTAAATTTGGGATATGCCATTCATCACTTCTAGGACATCAAGAGATATCGAGAAGATATAATGAGGTGGAAGTCATGAAGATATGACCTTAGTACTCAACTTCTCTCCAAACCTAGAAGTAAGATGAGAGTGGATACTTCAACCCTAATCACTCATCTTTACCAATTCAACAAATATAAGGTTTAAGCAGAAATATTGAACTTCTTTCCTCTGTGTTATTGTTCCGTTGATGAAAACTATTTTCCTTATTCACAAATCACTTTCCCTTATGACCCTTGTATTATCAAGCTTTCCAAATAGTGTTCTTGGGGCATCAAATATTACAACCACTTCATCCAGGATCACCACAAGGAAAAGGACTTGTAGCAATGGTTATAGCAGAGGTTTTTAGTGTTACAAGATAGGTCAAAATTAAAAAAAAACCTATGCTACAACGTCCGCAAATGGTAACATATATTTTAGTAAAGGTTTTTATGGAAATGTATTATAACTAAAAAAACTTGGTAGCTATAGGTCATCCTGGAGGTTTTTTTAACGAAATTCATCAGCTCTAACAAACATTAAATACACCAGTGTGTTTGAAATAAATAAATGCATGAGTGCGCATAAAAGTTTGACTATCAATGCTTGACAATACATAACTGGTGTGCACCAAAATTTTAACTAGAACTGATGCTTTATAACAATTGATATTCACCGGTGCTTTATATTAAATGTAGTGCCAGTACTTACGAACTATTAAAAACCACCGGTTATTTATACAAATATATGCATCAATTCTTTATGTGAAATGTAGCACCATTGCTTACAAACTGTTAAAAAGCACCAATGTTTTATACCAATATATGCACTGATGTTGTATATTAAATGTAGCATCGGTGCTTACAAACTATTAAAAAGCATTAGTGCTTACTAACTATAACAAAGAACCGGTGCGATAACAGAAGGAAAATGCACTAGTAAAGTTGAATGGGACGTTGATTGTCGCTATATTTTTAAAATTTGGCAGTGCAGTTAATATATTGTGGCACACCGAGGGGTAATAAAAGAAAAATCCCCATGGAATGCAATGAGTATTCTACTTCATCGGAGCTATGTTGATTTAAGCGCATCGGTGTGACTCTATTTCGAATGCATTGGTGCGACATATTCTAAAACACTCTGGTACGATTAAAATAATCAAAAGTAGTAGTGATCATTTTATGTTTGGTGAACAATGACTACTGACATCACACTGGAATATATATATTTTATTTTTATTTTTTTTAATTCCATTTTTCATCATAAATTGAAATATTGTTTATAGTAGTATTCATTTGAATATTTATTATTACATTTGGATATGATGTTTGGATTAGTTTTTTATATCATAAATTTCCGCATTTCACGACATTGGAAGATGCAATAGAATAAAAAAAATCATTTTATCATATATCAATAAGAGGCCCTTTCTCATACAAAACGAGACAACATAAAGTCCACAATAATAAAAATGTCAACATGCACATAATTGTTACAGTTATTGGTAACCCGTTGTCTTTCAATTGGGACACTATGTCAAGTACATTATACAAAATTTCTAACTTTCACAAAAAAATATTTCAAAATATGCATCATCTTGCATTAACATCCAAAATATATGGGTCATCATTCTTCACTGGAACTGTTGTCAATGCTCAAGCCACTTGCATGACTTGGGTTATTTGGTCAAATGTTTTGTTGATTGCCTCGATTGTTTTCCTGCTCTTCAGATTCCATCTACAAACATAAAAATAAAGTGTAATGAGTGTATCCACATTGTTGGGAATAATGAAAATTAATATCGATAATATACATGAATGTAAATTGAAAAGAAACGTCTCATAGAAAGAATTGAGTCCTGAATGATACACATTCTTTTGAAACCAAATCTCATGCCTTCTTTCCACAAGTCTTATGTTTGATCCAACTTTGTTTCCTACAAGTTTAAAACCCTGTAGCAAATCATAGATTTAATATAAAGGATTTTTGTTGTTTGATTAATTCTAAAATGAGAGTAGTAAAACAATATAGATACTTACAAATTCCACAATTAATTTTTGATATGCGAACATATACTCACAACCCTTACTTAACCCAATGTTAATAAATTCTTCAGATGGCTCTTCTTTGTATGTTAACACCTATTGGAAGACAACCAATATGAAATTTTAAGTTCTTATAAGGAGATCCTAACTACTCGCAAACTTTACTATCAACTCATTTTTTCCATGTTGTCATATCTTATGTGCTGAATGGGTTCCATTTTTTTCTTCTTTTCTATAACAAAATAATTGAAAATTAATGTTTAATGCTAAATTAATTAATTAGATGTACACAATATAAAAATACAATGATTTCATACATTTTAAGCATGGTTTTGTTGAGATTCATTAGTATCTCAAGGTAAAAGCATTTACAACTCTATAATTTTGTTTGTCCTCTAGTACTACTCTAGGATTAGGCTGAGGATGATGGATCCATGATTGATAGAATAATGCTTGAATGAAATAATTCTCAATAAATCTTATGAATTTTTAGAACTATCCAATTGGTATGCATGGGTGATGAGAAGTAGACAAGTGGCATACATGGGATTTGTCACATTTCCCCCTTCTTATCCCAAGCTTAGGATAATTAACTCAAATTATGGATAATGTACTTTAATAATTAAGATTTATAAAAATTAGGATAAAAAGAATAATAAGGATAATGAATTAAACTTATAATTCACTAGGGTCATCTCCCCTTTAAACCCCCTTCTCACTTTCCCCTCTTCTGGAATCATCATCTTGGCCATATTAGAACATTTTTCTTGGGAAAATCCATTTCATCCTTATATTCAAATTTGTTGATGTATATGTAACTTTGGAATGTATTTCACCCATCTATTTCATATATGTATTTTGTACTCCTATAGAGATGGCATTATTCCTCTATACAGTAGTGTTTGTATTCATATAGAGATGTTATTATTCCTCTATACGGAAGTGTCGTAAGTTATATTGTAAGTGTCATAACTTATACTTGATGGGATATTAGACCACCTTGTTGGAGTCGGCCCTGTATAAGTCATGTGGGTCAAAGGGTTATTAGACCACCCTATTGGGGGTCGGCCATGTGGGTCAAAGTGTTATTAGACCACCAAGTGTGGGGTCGGCCCGAATTAAGTTCACCATGGGTTAAGCTAGACATGTAGGCCCCATTAGTTTATTGGGCAGGACAAGCAAGTATAAATAGAGATCGAGAGATCTCTATTTGATCACTCATCACACACACTTCTCTCATTCGGAAAGTGGCACACTTGTGAGGAGGAGGCTCTGCTGCTAGGAGAAGACTATCTCTTGTATTCTGGTTGTATCATTGATCTATATGTCTATAAGAAAGTTATTGGGGTTTTTCACCTTTATGGTTTTCCCCAAGTAAACTCTGTGTCTCTTGTGTGCTTGCATTATTGTGTCCATGATTGATATGATGTACATGTTGTTCTCTCAATTAAGATCCTAGATCAGATTGAATTAAATTTTGAAAATTTAACATGGTATCAGAGCTAGCCTGAAAGAAGGCATGATATGGCATGTATGACACTTATTGCACTTATGACGCTAGGGCTTGATATAGCAAAAAACAGTCATCGTAGCACTTTCGCTATAAATCCATTTTGGCGAAGTTTTCGGATCTAAAATTTTTACAGGTCGAAGCTAAAATCCCCATGTACCTTGTGTCCAAAGGACAACATCTAATGCATTGTACTTTGTGATTTATGATCTGTACAATATAGGGTTTCGGCCTCTTCCAGATCTCAGTCATAAACAGGTGACCTTGCAAAAAGGTCATAACTTGGGCTAGGAAGCTCCAAATGACATTTAGTAAAAAGTGACAGGTAGTACACAGAATGTACTATCTCAAAAAACTTTTTCAGAGGCCTAAGTTGAACCAGTGACACGTCGAATGTCGTACAAGTTCTCTCTCCTGTTTTATCCCATAAACAGGCCACGTTGTGACACTTGGCATAACTCTCTCTCAGAGAATCTAATTGAGGTCAGACCTATCGGGATGAAAAGATGACAGGTCAGGATACCACAGAAAAATGTTTCAGACCTTGTGAATCGAAAAGTGAGAAGTTACACCAGAAACAATCAGGTACATATTTCTGTCAAAACAGAATTATTTTTTTGAGCACCTTCATTCATGGCTTCCGAAATTTAGGGTTTCGGAGAAAGTTGGAATTTTTGTAATCAGAGAATACGGCTGAATTCTACTCATAAAAATAGAAATTTAAAGACCAAGATCAGAATTTTTGGTTGGGAAGAAGACCGGGCTTGATCAAACCCTAGTTCAGGACTTTGATTGGAAAAGTGGAAAATTAGGGCTTCTGCAAAAATGAGAATTTTTTAAATCTGTGACCACAGCTGGAAGATCCTCAGAAAAATAGAAGCTTAGAGCTTTGGATCAAACCTTTTGATTGGTCAGAAGAGTGGGCTTCATCAAACCCTAGTTTGGAGTCACATCTAGTGAATCCGGAAGTTTCAAAGGCAAAATTGAGGAGTGAAACTTTGCAGTTTTCAAATTCTAATTATACCAGCTTGATCAGCTCATCAAGGCACATATTTCTATCCTTTCAGAAGTTTGAAATTCAAAGTTTGAATTTTTGGGGTTTCTCTGACAAACCTAATACAGCTCCAGATCGAGTTCCTGTAAATCAAGTGGATTGGTTTAATTCTAGAATAGGATGGATTGGTCACCTGCATAAGTGAAGAAGTTCCTATTTCAGAGGGAGATGAGGCTAAGGCCTTACATAAGAAGATTACAAGCAATCTCGATAGGTATGACTCATCCAGGTATGTCTCAAAATTTGTTCATGGTTAAATTTATGATATGTTTGTCTTCATATGATTACAGTACAATATTGATTAATTACTAGACTTGTCGTATCACCTTAATAGAAGATATTCATTGATTAAGGTTTTGACACTTATGATTGTACTAATGAATTGTGATGTTGTATGAGGTTTATGTTGTTCGCTAACATAAAAGGTACACCAAGAAAGACAAATCATGTTCTACTTCAAGAACATATGATCATGGTGACACGAAGACAAAGATTCATCCATTGTCATGGATCACATAGAAGATCTACTTACGAGGTATGTATAACTTGGTTCTACAATTGTTAACTTATGAGACATGCAGGTTACTAGCACAAGTCACTGAAGAGAACCAGAAGACATTATGCAGGTATGTTAGACATAACTAGCTAGCATGCTAATCCAGGTATGTTTTTCCTATATCAAGCTAGAATCCTACCTTGTGTTAGGATCTTATACTGTTGTGTTGTTGATAATGATTATTCATGAAGTCATAGGTTTGAATAGTCATGGTTGTATGCATTTTATGTTTCTTACCATAATTGATGATATGACTATGCAGAAGAATCATGAAAGTATAGGTTTGAGTAATCAAGGGTTTAGGCATATTATGTTTCTTACTTTAATTTATGATATGACTAACCATAAGAGTCCTTGAATGCTAATGCTTATTATTTCTGTTTGAAATGATCATGACTATACATGTTTAGGATTATTGTGTTTTGATAGTATTAAGATTATACTAATGAATGTGTGATTATGTATGAGACCTCAAGGATAACACAATTATGATACTAATAAGCATGCATAGTGATTAAGGATGGATATAAGTTCAAGGACAGGTAATCCAGGAAGCAAAGATCAAGAGGGAGTTGACCACTTCTCACAATCGACATCAGAATGGAGTTGTAAGAAAAGAAGCAAAGACTAAGAGGGAGTCAACCCAACAAACAAACAAAGATAAGTATTTGAATTGTCATTACTTGCATATTTTATTGTTGAAATAATACTGTTCAATAATGTATATACTAATGTTCCTAGAATAAGGTCGTGTATTATGCATATTAGAATAGTTTCATTGATGAACAGTATACTACTAATATACATGGGTAAGTGGTCTATGGCACTGTACAACATTCCATTGCTACTTATCTAAAATGAAACCTCTTTGCTAACATGTTGGGAGTTGTGCACACTCTTAACAATGTTCTGGTAGAGATTGGAAAGCATCTAGAAAGTTACGGGATATGGATAAATGTTGTATTGAAGCATTGGCTAAGATAATTGCATGACTGTATGACATATTTATTTGTGTAAGAATTTGTTCTGAAAACTATAAGATGTTTTCTAATCATGCAATTTAACTTGTTGTGTAGGAAAGATCGTATACCATCACCTACAAAAGAAGGACTACAACATTTGTTCAGCAACAAAGTTATCTATTGAAAATATTGAAGATATTGAAGTTCCTAGGATCTGGGAAGAATGCCATGATCGAGGAGTACCAGTCGATCATGAATATGTTTGGGATGCAGTCCCAAGACCTGAAGGGGAGTCTATAGTGACTTCCAAGAGGTTCTACAATATCAAGCATGCTGCAGGTGGTAGCATAGATAATTTTTCTCCTGTATCCAGATACACTTCCCTTAGATCAGTACGTGCTATGGCTGCAGTGATGAAGTGGAAGATACACCAGATGGATTTCAAGACAGCTTTCTTGAATGGTGTAGTTGAAGATCACTTCTGGGTGTTGCTTCAGTATGGGATCATGTGTGATCTCTTGGTTTAGCAGGAATTAGTCCTGCGTAGCACTGAGTACAACTAAAGTAGAGTATGTTGCGACAGATGAGCAGGTTGCAGATGTATTGACCAAGCCATTGGCCAAAGTGCAGTTTGAGTACTTCAGAGAGAGGCTTGGTGCACTTCAGATCGATGTTCCTTCCAAAGGGAAGTGATGAGTCCGGAAGATGCAGATGCACATGATATTTTCTGACATGGTTGATGTGTTCTCCCTTGGTCGTGATGTAATTGTTGAGCCATTTTTCACATGGTGGTAGATGTGTTCTCCCATGGTGAAAACGTAAGGGCTGGAGCCTTCCCCAAATGGTGGTAGATGTGTTCTCCCATGTCAGTGGTGTAAGTGCTGGATGATGTGAATCTGGGTTGTGCTTCGTGGACGATGAGATGATCTGAAGAGGGCGATGCTATGATGATCAAGATGATCATGGATGATGAGCATCAGGACGATGCTCTAGTTACTACTCTGTATATGTATATGCATCATGTTGGATGCATGTTATGATCAGTTGGATCATTGCATCATGTTGGATTCTTGTTACGATCAGTTGGATCATTTATGTATATATGCATCATGTTGGATGCTGGATATGATTAGTTGGATCATTTATGTATGTATGCATCATGTTGGATGTTGGATATGATCAGTTTGATCATTTGTATGTATTTTGTATATGCATCACGTTGGATGCTTGGACCATGTATCTGTATATGTATCAGGTGGATACTGAGATCATGTATGTTGATATGTATCAGGTGGATACATAGTATGATCAGGTAGATCATGTATGATGATATGTATCAGGTAGATACTTGGTATGCATCAGATTGATGTAGTGTATGATCATGATGATCATAGATGACGAGCTTCAGGATGTTGCTCCAGATGACATGAAACATGATGTTGCAGTGATGATGATCAAGATGATCATGTGTACATCAGGATAATGTATGATGAGTATCAGGATGATACTTTATGGCCGTTGATTAGGTTGTGCAGATGAGCATGTATGGGAGATCCTATAGGTCGGAGTTGTGTACCCGTAACAGCTTGGGATGCTTTTTCGAGACATTGCTCTGGGAGGACATGTAATTTGTGCCTTGGGAGATTTAAGGCCGGATTTGTGTACCCATAACATCCTGAGATGCTCTTGCGAGGTTTTGTCCTATGGCATGTAATTTGTGCCCTGGGAGATTTTAGGTTGGAGTTGTGTACCCATAACATCCTGACATGCTCTTTCGAGGTTTTGCCATGACCACATGTAATTTGTGCCCTGGGAGATTTCAGGTCTGAGTTGTGTACCCATAACATCCTGAGATGCTCTTGCTAGGTTTTGTGGTGACCACATGTAATTTGTGCCCTGGTAGATCCTTCAGGTTGGATTTGTGTACCCGTAACATCCTGGGATGCTCTTTCGATATTTTGTGGTGGGGTCACATGTAATAAGTCCTGGAGATCTGGACAGGATGAAAAAGGCCTCAGATGCTATTTAGGGTTCTTGCTAGTCAAGAGACTCTTTTAAGGTTTTGTGACGCACATAATAAGTCCTAATAATGCCACAGTATGGCCAATGACAATGAAGACTTGCAGGTGGTGGGCCTACATCCAGTATGAAAAAGGACTGGCTCTGTAGAACTTCCTATGACGATTAGATTCAGAGATTGATTGAGATAGCAGCAGCAGTGACGATGACGATGATTCGAGGATGATGATTCACTGATGATGATCCAGAGAAGAATACTTGTGCTAGCAGACCTGTGTCGAGAAATACCTTCCTAGTTAAGAGGGAGTGTTGATGTATATGTAACTTCGAAATGTATTTCACCCATGTATTTCATATATGTATTTTGTACTCCTATAGAGATGGCATTATTCCTCTATACGTAAGTGTTTGTATTCCTATAGAGATGTTATTATTCCTCTATACGGAAGTTTCATCATTTATATTGTAAGTGTCGTAACTTATACTTGATGGGTTATTAGACCACCTTGTTGGGGTCGGCCCTGTATAAGTCATGTGGGTCGAAGGTTAATTAGACCACCCTATTGGGGGTCGGCCATGTGGGTCAAAGGGTTATTAGACCACCAAGTGTGGGGTCGGCCCATATTAAGTTAACCATGGGTTAATCTAGACATGTAGGCCCCATTAGTTTATTGGGAAGGATAGACAAGTATAAATAGAGATCGAGAGATCTATATTTGATCACTCATCACACACACTTCTCGCATTCGGAAAGTGGCACACTTGTGAGGAGGAGGATCTGCTGCTAGGAGAAGACTATCTCTTGTATTTTGGTTGTATCATTGCTCCATCTGTCTCTGAGGAAGTTATTGGGGTTTTTCACCTTTATGGTTTTCCCCAAGTAAACTCTATGTCTCTTGTGTGCTTGCATTATTGTGTCCATGATTGATATGTTGTACATGTTGTTCTCTCAGTTAAGATCCTAGATCAGATTGAAGTAAATTCTGAAAATTTAACAAAATTTACATCATTACATGTTGGGATAAAAAATGGGGTGTTACAAGACCGCATCGATAAATATAATTTACACTTTTACTAAGATAAGGGATTCATCTATAGTGTTTTTTGGCTATCCTATAAGTAGAACCATTTGGGAGAAGAGTGTTATTAATTTTAATACAAACATTGGAGACCTCCAAAAAATAACCTAGAGAATCTCAATGATGAAATATAAATAATGGACCAAATGATTCCATTGGTGATAGAATGATGAAAATAAATTCAAGAAGGAAAGTCCTCATTAGCTTAAACAAAATATGAAGCATTGGTGACCAAAGTTTTAACCATGGAAACACATAGAGGAAGAAACCACAAACAGATTCAACATCTCAGAAAGAAAAGGTTAATAAACCTAATCATATGCTTACTTTTAAAGAATATTGTTTAAATTAGGGTGTGTAGGTACTTGGTTTGGATCTAGATTTTTTGTGTGTGTAGTAACTACTTGGCTAATCAAGTTCTTGGGGTATTCCACATTGCTCATAATAACTAGATAAGTATTCTATCAAGAGGGGTGTATAGGAATAGTTTCTTATGTGCTAAAGTTAGGAATATAAAACCTATTAGTATTATATTCTAAATAAACCTGATCTGAAGGGGATGATCTAGTTACATTGGGTAGTGGATGATGTATATAAAAGGATTAGTAAGCCATTTATTGAAGGATAGAATGTCATCAACCAAATCGTTAAGATATCATAAGAGACAAGAGACACATAATAAACCAAAATGTAAACATGGAGAAAAAATCTAGTATAGATAAGAAAGATAAGTTACACAATAACACCTTAAAGAATAGGATATCCTTCTCCAATGCTGGTTGTATAGCTTGATCTTCATTACTTAGAGGTCGTGTTTTAGCTGTGTATGGATCCCATCCCATGAAGAGGGGTTTGGGGGGGATGTCCCCCCAAAAATAGTCGCCATGGGGGGGTCCCCCCCGTGGCAGGGGTTCAGGGCAGCACCCCCGTAGCAAAAATTTCAGAAAAAATGCCTTATTAAATGTTGTAATTTCATAGTCATGACTTGGTCAATAATGGGTAATTTATGGGCCCATGGTATTGGGTGTTCCATAGTTATTTTCTCATGGTAATCGCTCTTTAAAAGGAAGGCATTGTGATACAGTTGTGTATTGCAGCATTGTAAATATATATGATTGTGTGAAAGAGACTCTGAGAGACTGAAGAGGAAATTGTAGTGGATGTGCTGCAGGTTGTATCCCTTCATTTGTTGGATGGTATAATAATAAGGACTGGAAATTTCTCTGTGGACGTAGCCCATCTTGGGTGAACCACGTTATATTGGTCTCTCTCTTGTAATGTGTTTTATGTGATTTATATTTGCATCTTGTTTATTGTTATTTCTCTATGATCATGTTTTTCTAACAATTGGTATCAGAGTCAAAGATCTATTTGGAAGATAAACTCGCAGGAAAGAAGTGTTCCTAGTTCGAGTAGAAGAAATGGAGGACGAAGGAAAGTTTAAGGTCCAGAAATTTAATGGCCAAAACTACCGCTTATGGAAGATGAAAATGGAGGACTATCTATACCAAAAGGATCTATTCTTTGTTGGGTATGTGTTATATTCTCTGCATGTATCTAAAGGGGAGACTGCACCTGTCAGCAGTGCATCTGTCAATCCCTCCTGTTGTTTTCGGTTATTTTTTGGGATTTTTCTAAAATTATGTAATTTAATCCTGGTTAAGGTATTGAGGTCTATTGACTAATCCGGGTTAACGGATTAGGGTATTGGATGTTGCGGAATACCTATATTGTATTGTGAGTGATTCATAATGAAATGATGAGAAAAATAGGAGGGTGGCTCCAAGGTTTTTTGGTTTTCCCGGTTAAGGGTTTCTAGGGCAAAATCTATGTGTACTATGTGTGAATGATATGGTGTAATATTTGTTTTGATTACAAGAATATGTATGCTTTGCTTCTCTACACGGGTTTAAAACTTAAATTCTTACTGTTGGGAGGAAAAGAAAAATAGTTGGCGAATATAAAGAACGAAGAATGGGAGGTTCTTGACAAAAAGGCACTAGGAACAATATAAATTTGCCTGGCTTCATCAATGGCTTTCAATATTTAAAAAGAAAATACAATGGAGGGTCTAATGAGCGCATTGGGTAAGTTGTATGAAAAACCCTCGGCCTACAACAAGGTATTTCTAATGAAGCGTTTATTTAATATGAAGATGTCAGAAGGTGGATTTGTTGCTTATCATTTAAATGAATTTAATACGATTACAAATCAGCTAAGTTCTGTAAAAGTGAACTTTGATGATGAGGTTAGTAATCTTGTAGTCTTGCGTTCATTTCTAGAAAGTTGGAATGACTTGGTCATGGATGTAAGTAACTTTGTCTCTGGTTCAAACATTTTGAAATTTGATGATGTTGTTGGTGTTATTCTTAGTGAGGAAATGCAAAGGAAAAGAACAAGTGAGACATCAGGTAATGCATTGACCATGGAGAGCAGGGGAAGACAAAGGGAGAGAGGAAAGAGACCAGGTAATCACAATAATTCCAGGAAGGGCATATCCAATTCCATATTTGGAAAGATAGAGTGCTGTAACTGTGGAAAGAAAGCATCGTTCTGAAGAAAGACTGCAAATATCTAAAGAAGAAAGAGATGGACAACAAGAGACTGTTCAATAAGAAAATGTAGCAGGTGATGTGTTACAAGATGCCTTGATTCTTACATTATATAATACTAGTGATTACTGAGTATTACATTCAGGGGCTTCATGTCATGCTACACCACATAGAAAATTCTTTCATGATTATGTTCCAGGCCATTTTGGACATGTTTCATTGGGTGATGATGAACCATGTAAAATTGTTGGAATGGGTAAGGTACGGATAAAGTTAAAGAATGGTGAATTGTTGTTGAAAGATGTAAGGCATATTCCTTCTATGAAAACAAATCTGATCTTAATAGGGAAGCTTGGAGATTGTGGTTGTTTATGTACATTTGGAGAAATGTGGTGGAAGATCACTAAAGGATCAATGGTGATAGAAAAAGGAGACAGGATAGGTACATTGTATTTATGTCCTCATAATACTGACTGTTCTATATCTTTAGCTTCCACAGGAATAGATACAACATTGTGGAATCATAGGATTGGCCACATGAGTGAGAAGGGGATGCAGATTCTCCACTCAAGGAAGTTGCTTCCAGATCTGAAGCAGGTAAGTTTTGAATTCTTGAGAATTCAGGGTTGGGAAACAGAAGAAGATTGAAAAGTTAGAGCTTGTACATACATATGTATGGGGACCGGATCAAGTACAATATCTTGGTGGCTCTCATTATTATGTTACTTTTATTGATGATGCAACTATAAAAACTTGGGTTTATTACATTAGACATAAATCTGATGTGTTTGCTACTTTTAAGAAAATGAAAGATTTGGTTGAGAATGAGATAGGAAAAAGGTTGAAGTGTCTCAGATATGATCATGGAGGTGAATACTACGGAAAGGAGTCTGATAGTTACTATTCATACCATGGTATTTGTAGAGAGAAGACAGTCCCAGGAACACCACAAGAAAATGGTGTGTCGAAAAGGATGAACAGAACAATCATGGAACGTGCAAGGTGTATGAGATTGCATGCAGGGTTTCCCTTACAGTTTTGGGCAGATGTTGTAGATATTGTTTTTTAATTAATAAAAAGAGGGCCTTCAAGTGCTTTGGATGGTGGTATTTCAGAGTAGTCATGGACAGGTAAAAAAGTAAACTACTATTTTCTGAGAAATTTTGGTTGTGAAGCATTTGTCCATATTGATAAAGAAAATAGATCAAAGCTTGAGGCTAAATCCAAGAAATGTACCTTTATTGGATATGGGGTTGATGAGTTTGGTTATCTCTTATGGGATTATGAAAATAACAAAATCATTAGGAGTAGAGATGTGGTATTCAATGAAAAGGTCATGTATAAATATTAGTTGCACGAAAATGAATAGGAAAAGCAAAACACATAGTACACAGTGCTTGATGAAATAAAAGAAAATGAAGTTCCAAAGGTGCCTAAAAATCAAGAACAGCAGCAGGTACCTCAAACTACTACAAGTGTTAGAATATCTACCAAGTTAAGTAGACCCCCTGAACGACTCTCTCCTTCAATGTATTATTTATTGATGAATGATTTTGGTGAACCAAAATGTTATGAAGAATCAATGCAGGTGGAAAGTAGAAAGAAGTGGGAGAAAGACATGAATGAGGAGATGGACTCATTGGTAAGAAACAAGACTTGGGATTTGGTTAAGTTTCCTGCAAGTAAAATACCATTCCAGAATAAATGAGTTTACAGGTTGAAGGAAGAAGATGGAGGAAAGAAGCGGTACAAGGCCAAAATTCGTGTAAAGGGGTTTGCACAGAAGAAAGTTATAGAATTAGATGAAATATTTTATCCTATTGTTAAAATGTCTTCAATTAGAACTATTTTAAGTCTATTGGTAGTAGAATATTTTCATCTTGAATAGTTAGATGTAAAAATACCCTTTATCCATGGGGATTCGGAGGAAAATATTTATATGCAGCAGCCACAGGGGTATGAAGTCAAAGGGAAGGAGAATTTGGTATGCAGGTTGAAGAAGAGTTTGTATGTCCTGAAGCAAGCTCCAAGGAAGTGGTATTTGAAATTTTCCAGGTTTATGATAGAACAAGGTTATAGTAGATGTCATTCTGACCATTTTTTTTTATTTCAAGAGGCTAGATAATGGAAGATATATTATCTTATTATTGCATGTGGATGACATGCTTGTTGTAGATTCTAATATGCAGGATATAAATTTGCTCAAAAGGAAGTTAGATAATTAATTTGCGATGAAGGATTTGGGTGCTGTAAAGCAAATCCTTGGTATGAGAATAACAAGAGACAGGAAAAATCACAAATTGACATTGTTTCAGGGTGAGTACATACAAAAGGTGTTGGAGAGATTTAGAATGCAGAATGCAAAACCAGTTAGTACACCTTTGGCCAACCATTTCAAATTAAGTAAGGAGATGTGTTCCAAGGCACATCTCCTTGCAACATATGTGCTTTAGGTTGTATCCCTTCATTTGTTAGATGGTATAATAATAAGGATTGGCAATGTTTGTGTGGACGTAACCCATCTTGGGTGAACCACGTTATATTGGTGTCTCTCTTGTAATGTCTTTTATGTGATTTATATTTTCATATCGTTTATTGTTATTGCTTTGCGATCATGTTTTTCTAACATCCAATTACCCCAAGACATTCATATAATCATTTTACATCACTTTCACATGTCCCTGAATAATGATTACATTACCTTTATATACACATATCCTACTATCCACTCATTGCACACGATGCCCCTTCATTATTTTGACCGTATTACATATACATTTGTCCCCATATATTCCCCCCTTTGTGTCATATTATATACATTTAACCCCATGTATGTTCCCCCTTGGTTCACATCACTAAGCCCTTATAGAGTTTTCTTCGTAAAGAAATTTTGTGGAAGAGGACTCCCATTTATAAGTATATATCTTCATCTTATCTACTAGACTTGATCAACAAGAATAGGAAGAGCATACAAAATTATTTCAACCAATGGAAGTCTATGACACTTTCCTTTCTAGTAATTGGAATATTTTTGCCTTAGAAGTTTGGATATAGGGATCAATTAAGAATTGGGACAGATATAGTGTAGGGTTATGGAAGACGTATCTTCCTTCCTAATAATCACATACAACATATGTAGATAATTGGTAACTAAACAATTAACTTGGTTGGCAATCCATCCAAAACTATCATGGGTAATCAAGGGTGGATAAAGGAAACTGACCTTCGTTTGAGAGATGATGTGGTGCAAGTATGGGAACTTTTCCTAGACAAACTTATAAAGGCTCAAATTAGATTATTGTGACATCCAAAAATCCTGTCACGTTTTAGAGGAAATGGGGTGAATGTTTTTTTGTTTTTATTTAACATACTTTCGATGTTTGTACAATCATCAATTCACCTACCATAAGTGAATAACATCTGGAAAATTAGGTACATATCTTTACTGCAATATTGAAAATCCCTTCCAAGCATAGAGGCATGCGAACCAAGTTTCTCTTTATAATATTATAAAGGAGGTTTTAAGTAGAAAATCACTTTCAACTTCCTGTACAAACTTGGGTAAGAAATACCACACAAAGCTTCGAACTTGGTAAAACATAGAAGAGCACTCCTTCTACATAATAAGTTAGTTCCATAAATTCTATGTTATCTTTATCAAAGGTCTCTCAACAAGACTCATCTAAACATCAGAAGCATGCATATGTACCATTAATCTCACCATATATATAGACAAATATATACGCTTATATTTCCAGATAATGATATGTAATACTTTTCTTTTTTTCTTACACCTATTAAACATTATATCAACCACACTGATATCAAATGGTGTAAATATAGTTCAAGAGGATTTAACTATTTTATAATAACTATCCTCCTTCTATCAAAATGAATATAATCATTATTGTTCAACATGCCCCCTCTTCACACATTCCTTTACATAATTCAACATTGATGTAATCTTAAAGTAGGAGACATTTCTATGTAACCAATGTAATAGACCTTGCTATTAATTGACTCTTTTAATGCGGGATAATATCTTATTCTTTAACTGCATAAAACATGGAACAAAAAGATCATTCAAGTGCACAATTTTACTTTAACAGAAGCTCAATCATTCATCTAATGCACTCATAACCACATGCTCATACATTAGACTTAAGTCCTATTCATCCTCAATGCAAACACATCATATCGATAATGCACTGGTGAAACCACAAGCATATGTATGATATTATTCATCTATATGGCTAGTACCATATTGAAGTCTCTTTTTAAAACTAAATGTAAGAGTCATTTTTCCATTGGTCATCTACCAATCAGCTGTACATAGATACATGGAGAATTAAACACAAGAGATTATACCCTTCACTTACATTACTAGAATGCCATTAGAGATACAATTTCTCTCTTCTAGCTCCAACAAACCAGTAGTATTAGCTTCATAAGAAAGAATATTGTACTGCATCATAATGTTGAAGATCATGTAATAAGTTTATAGTACATTAGATACTACTTGTGCTCCACAAATAACATATATCAAAATAGATTCTATTAAATCCCTTAAGGTATACTGATTTAAGACTCTAATCATCAGTTGTGGAACCTGATCTTTATAATTGGAAATCTACTTGGTAGATTTACTATTTACACCCCTTTACTTTTGACCATAACTTAAACTTCATTAGCATACTCAGTAACATGAGTATACGTGGAGTATACTCAACCATTTAAGCTTATATTTTCAGCATTAGAATTATGATAACCCAATGATAATAGTTTATCATCATACATATACTTCCATATAAGATATCAAATCATTCTAAGGTAACTATTTACCTAGTAAAGTATGTCCATTGCAAATAATATTACGATAGTAGATCTAACTCATCAATACATACTTATATTTTGCATCATTTAATATATTCCACACAAGGTATACAATGATCCCTTCGATTACATCCCACATTCTTATTATTCCCACTTTTGGTATGGTTCATTATTCACTAGTAAGATAGTTGAATACATTTATTCATGCTAATCGTTGCTATTAGTCATTTGAACCATAATAATAAAACATTTATGTTAGCAACTTTTATAAATGGAAGAAAATATATACAATCAATTGAATATACATCAATGATTATGATAACTTTACAAAGCATACTTTCCTTACCAAATTGGTAAAGATGAAAGAGGTTTTTCTCCTCAACTTCTTCTACCTATACACATCATGCTGGTAAGATTTATTAGTACTACAAAATGTACTCTATAACTCTAGATGCCTTACCATTATTCACGATACATCAAAATGATTAACATTCATAATATTGATTTAGGGGAAACTGGTTGGGGCAATGCAACGCTCCACCAAACCGTAGGCTCTTCAACAACCTGTACTTAGTCCATCTGAAGGCCACCCTTGAGCTGGGCATGGAAATCCACGAATTGGATAGTAAGTTTAAAGTCTCATCGCCATAGAACCAACCACACAAAACCTTTGTGGTTACTGCAGTTCTCCTGCATAAGGTAGTGCTCCTAACTGAGCACATCTCATTTTCTAACCACTTACCTGGATGTGGTGTTGTTCTTTGGTGGCCCAAGACTATACTCCAGACTTCACATTCTATTCAGTACATTGGTTGCATTCGACATGAAACCAAAAGATGTAATGCGATACAAGCATCAAATAATTATATGTTACACCACCAATGCATTCAACATCCTTACTAGGAAATGAATACTGTCAAATAACAATTAGCATGCTCATGCATTCATCTTGCTCATGCATACCACCTAATTAATATGTACCGAATGCATACAACATCAAACAAAACCTAAATCCACTGCAACCTCTATTCCATATATTATCGTACCACAAGCTTCTCTCACCATTGAGAAACCTTCATTAGATTTAGTGTTGCATTCTCCTAAGAGCACGATTCGAAAGGTAGTTTTCAATCCTAATGCTTGGGCAGCTCAAAACTATAATATCATAGAGGACTTGGTGCAAGCCCCTTGTGCCATGTCGACGCTAGAGGTCTTGCAGAATTTTCCCAATCAATGCAAGACTCTTCTCGCTGCCATTGGTGCGGTATACCCGAATTCCTTGACTACAATCATGTTTAGGCTTGAGTACTTTAAACCGAGGCTTTCCCACCAGCTGGCATTCCAAATTTCTAGGAAGGTTGCTAGGAAGACAATCCATCATACTGTACTAGATGAAGGTGCTTCTACCTTGGTCATGTCATTATCTTGTTGGAGAGCCATTGGTTCTCCCGAGTTAAACCATTCTCCTACTACCCTGAAAGCATTCGACGGTCGTGGCTTTCAACCCCATGGGGTATTAAAAATCTTAGCTGTAGAGTTGAGGGGTAAGACTATAACCATTAACATGGAAGTAGTCGCAACCCAATTAGATTGTAATCTCTTTCTTGGTTGTAAATTTTTTTAGGCCATGACTGCAGTTGCGTCATATGTCTTCTGCATTGTGCAATTCCCCATCAAGGTCAAATTGTCACTATCGACCAGTTGGAATTCTATACATCGAACACTGCTACTCATCCCGACGATAATGTCCCTTTGTTCGGGAAAACTTCACAACTATATGGTAGCATGGGGGTCGGCCTCATAAAATACTCATCTCTTATGGGCGTCTTTCCAACCCCGGATCCCCTTAACCATGTTTCCTCGGTGAACATTATATCCTCCATGATTCCATATTTTTCCAACTCTACCGATCAATGGATTGTACCCGATGAGGCCACCATGCAGTTGATTGGAGACACCATTCCTCTCTCACCAGCTGAAGCTACTTATGAGGCTATCTAGTCATCCCCTGAGGACCACTTGGATGTGGCCTCTACAGCGGACGTCATCCTTACCAGATCCTATGCTACGGACTTTTCATTCCGATGAGTCCATTATGGAAATTATGAGTGCAGATGACCCCTCGTGGGAAGACCTTCACCATCGATCATCTTTCCTACACCCATTAGATTCTGTGGAGAACAACATCACAACCATTTTCACACTAGATGTCTATTATTGCCCCCAGTCACCAATCCTCACTTGCGATATGGTCACTGAGGGAAACTTGGAAAACATCAAGCCCACCATTCCAATTGACATCTCGGTTACCCCTGGTGTCATGGAACATACTCTCTTAGGCCAGAACTGTTCTCCCAAAGAGATCACCATGTAGATGGACTTATTCAAACAGTTCTGCAACGTGTTCTCTTAGACCTACAAGGAGATGCTCAGAATAGATCCTTCCATTGTTTCGCATGAGATCAAAACCTATCCTGATGCTAAACCAGTCCACCAAAATTTATGACCAGTGCACCCTTGAACAATTGCGGAAATTAAAGCTGAGATTGAAAATCTCTTGAAGGTCGGCTTTATCTACATTGTTCCTTTAATAGAATGGGTCTCCAACGTCGTCCCTGTGGCCAAAAAGCAGGGAACCATCCAAGTCTTTGTCAATTATAGGGATTTGAACAAAGCTTGTCCTAAGGACAACTAGCCTACTCCCTTCATTGATCAGATCATTGAAAATTGCGCCAGAAGTGTCATCTTCTCATTTATGGATGGTTTTTCTAGTTACAACCAAATTGAGATCCACCCAACCGACCAAAATAAGACCGCTTTCAGCTTCGCTTGGGGTACGTTTGCTTATTGTAAACTCCCTTTTCGTCTTAAAAATGTTGGTGCTACATTCCAACGAGCCATGTCGTATGCTTTTGATGATGTGAAGGAATTTGTGGAGCCCTATCTTGATGATCTCCCTACTCATTCGTAGCATCGCAAGTTCCACATCGACCATATGACGACAGTATTTCTCAGATCCAGGCGGTATAACATTCGTCTAAATCCTCACAAGTGTATTTTTTGTGTCGAATCGGGACACCTCCTAGGTTTTATCATTTCAAAAGACGGGATCCACATTGATCCCTTGAAGGTGGAAGCCATTTTCGCTCTCCTACCTCCTACGGACATTATGGAACTACAAATATTGCAATGGAAGGCAACTTACCTACGGTGTTTTGTATGTAATTTCGTTCAGAAGACACAGGGCTATATGTGATTACTAAATAAGGATGTCCCTTTCATATGGGACTACCAAGTGCAACAATCCTTCGACAGTTTGAAACATGCCATTACCCATGCCCCTATGCTCCAACCGACCAATTACTACAAGGATTACATCCTTTATCTTGCCGCTTATGCCACCACGATCACCATTGTCTTAGTCCAGGAGGAAAAGAATGCCCATGAACATGTGATCAATTACCTCAGTAAGGGTCTTATTGACTTTGAAACTCGTTACTCACATGTCAAGAAACTCGCTCTCATGGCAGTCATTGCCGTCCAAAATTTCCATCACTATATCTTACTCCACACCACTACTGTTATTACCGACTCGAATCACATGTACCATGTTCTAACACGTCAAGTGCTTGGGGGAAATTATTCACACTGGATCATGATACTTCAGGAATTCAATCTCCTCTTTGAGAAGGCCAAGTCAAAGAAATATTTGGTGTTTGTGGAGCTCATTTGTGATATTCCTCATGTTGATCGAGGATCTGAGCCCAACGATTCTCTTCCATATGAGTTGTTGTTTCTCATCAGCATGTCCGACCCATGTTATGGAGATATCACTTTATATCTTCAAACCCAACGGTTCAACCCCCAACTGTCTTGTGACGACCCTCGTCGTATACGCCACCACGCCAAGTATTACTTGATCATCAGCAATACCTTGTATCGTCGTGGTGCTGATTCCATTCTTCGATGTTGTCTAACACACGAGGAGGCTAAACATGTATTGAATGACCGTCATGCTGGGGATTGTGGCGGTCATCTTTATGGGATGTCTACAACCCATAAAATACTATGCGTAGGATACTACTGTCCTTCGATATTCAAGGACTGTATTGAGGCTGTTAAGAAGTGTCCTCCATTCCAGCACTTTCAATCGAAAAAATGCTCCCATCTAGCCCCTTTACATATGGTTATTAGCGTTAGCCCCTTTGCTAAGTGGGGCATATATTTCATGCACTACAATCCTACCTCGCCCAAGGGGCATGGTTACGTCATTGTAGTCATTAATTATTTCACTAAATGGGCCGAGGCTATGCCTACGTACAATGAGGATGGAAAAACTGTTGCACTCTTCATGTTTAATCATGTCATTGCACATTTCGAAGTTCCACAAGCCATAGTCACCAATCATGGATCTCACTTTCAAAACCACATGGTAGATGAATTGAGTACCAAACTGGGTTTTCGCCAAGAAAAATCAACCCCTTACTACCCACAATCCAACGGACAAGTAGAGACCATCAATAAGGTCTTGAAAACCATGATCCAACGCATGGTGGGTACACACAAATCAAACTGGCATAACATGCTCTTTTCTGCATTATGGACGTACCAGACCTCTATCAAGACTGCCACTGGATTCACACCATTCCAATTAGTATATGGATTGGAGTCAGTCCTACCAATAGAGTGTGAAATTCCATCACTGAAACTTGCATTTGAACTTCTCCCAAACACCACTGCCGAGGAAGAACGCTTCCTCTACTTAGCAAAACTCGATGAGACCCGCCGCAATGCTACTCTTTCCAATGAGGCACATAAGAAATGCATCAAATCTCAGTATGATAAGTCGGTTAAACCTTGTATCTTCAACGAGGGTGATTTCGTCCTCACATATGACCAAAATCACAATAATTTGGGGGCAGGAAAGTTTGAGTCCATGTGGCATTGGCCATACATCGTAAAGTGTGTCTTGGAGAAGGGAGCATACAAGGTAGAAGATTATGATGGAATATCTCTAGGGGAGCCTTGCAATGGTCTCTACCTAAAGAGATACTATGCTTGAGTTTTTCACGCATTAGTACCTTGTATATACTATACATGATGTGTGTTTTGTGTGGTGTGATGCTTTGTTTTAAGTGTGTTAGGATCTTGGTTTCTTACGCTTACATCATGTCCCACCTGCGTGTGCATATGACAACCTGCTTTGGTTCACAGACGGTGCTAGCCGGAATACCCGCAACCTCGCCTCGGCAACTTGGGTACTGTATTCCCCTATCGGCAAGCTCATCAGTTCGGGAGGGATTTGTCTAGGATATGTAGCCAACAACACCACTGAGTATCACGCAGTGATTGGAGTCTTAAATGATGCTCTTTCCTTGGTTATGGACCACATTATTTTCCACCTTGAATCACAATTAGTGGTCTCCCATATCAACCAAGTCTACACCATCTGCAATCCCATCTTACTCTATCTTTTTAGATGAGTACGCCTCTTGGAAAGGTCCTTCGAATCTGTTCAGTACCTGCACGTCACAAGAGACATAAACATGGTTGTGGACTCCACGGCCAATTTCATTTTGGATTGGTACATTGCACACACATAAAATAATCACGAGTCATAAAAATGGAACGACATGTATATAATGCATAAATATAAGATCCCACATTCATCCATAAGAACACAATATGTATAAATCCGTCAAAAGAGTTTGTATATATCAAGTTGTCATAAGACAAAATAGTGCTAATACAAAATCTGAAGCATGAAAGCTTTCAGTAGATATCATACGGTACAAAATTTGAAGCTCATGGCTTTCAGTACATATACATATACACAAGTCTAGCCTCTACAACACTCGTGGTAGTAGATCATCGCCCTTGCTACTTTTCTAAGTAGCGAGCCAAAATGCTCGGAGACACCAACTGTGTGCCGCTGATAGTTGCAGGGGAGATAATGGAATGCTCGATCCTCGATATCTAATGTCAGCCTCCGAAGGTTCTCCTCCACCTCCTCCATCTCCTCAATAGCATCCCGTGCCGCAGGGCCCATCTCTGGCTCCTCTCCTCTTCGTGCGATAAAAGATACTCCGACCGACCGCACTGGAGCCACATTTGCGTAAAAAATGTAACGATTATCAATACTAATCCAAAAAAAATCTAATACATATAAAATGAAAACCACAGTCAAGATGTTGTTTCTTACCAAAATCGCCCCACTACACTCCCTTAGAAAGCACCAGGTCAGGGTCCCCTATGAAGTCCGTCCCATCGTACGGGTAATCCTCCACCATGAGAAGTTGTCCCCTCATCCATGTGAAGAATGCCGGACCGAAGCTAATAATAGGACCCCCACCACCATGGTGGGCCATCACCTCGGACCACCTGGTCATATGAGGATCTTGAGCATTTCAATCCTTGAGCTCTTCCTATGGGTGTAAGTGCGGCACCTGCTCCAGCATGAAGGATATCACCACTGAACCATAACCAAATTGCTTCAGCTCCCCGCGCAGGCATTTGGTCATCTAATCCTGGAGACTGGTGAGGATCCCATCACACTAGTTGAATGCAGTAGGATCCATACACTCCTCAGCATACATCATCTATGATTTGCTTGCCAGATGAGCAGATCGACTACCAGCCACCCTCACAATGGTAAAGAGCACATTACGAAGAGCACGGTCTTGGACGTCCTTGATGGGAATCTTCCCACCAACCATATGAGTAACTGGAGTGCACCACTAGTCAATCATGTCCTCCATAGTGCAATCACCCCCTTGCGATCCAGATAGGAACATAGGGTTTCCTCGTGGGGATAGCCCTATCAGAAATTCAATGTCCTCAACATCTATACTGAGAGTGTGCACACCGATCTAAAAGTGTTGCTGTATCGGGTCCCAGCATTGAACCAGATATGATAGCAACGGTACTTGGGCCCTCATTCTCGACACTCGGAAGTACCTGAGAAAACTGCAATTCCTCAATGTGGCTATGCATTGGGGATAATTTTCTGCTTGAGCATCATCGAGCTCGTGCTCACGTTCTTGCCACTTGAGGACCATTTTGGTCATTGTAATCCTGTCCAAAAGGCCAATAAAACATCATTAGAATATTTTCAACCAATCCAAAATACCTTTTTGTGTTTAGATTTTGCACATGCTTGGTGGACTTGCACTAGTGCAAGACGTCATCTCGGGATTTACGCTATCGAAGCGCAGTTCCCGAAAGGGGAGATTGTGCCGGATGCCGAGTGCAATATCTCCCTCCAACCATGTCCAAAACCCAACAAAAATTAAGAAAAGAAAAAAAGTAAACCGCTGAAAATTTAAATGGCTGAGTTTAGGGTTACCTGTCGTTGACGGCACTCGAAACGGTCGATCACGGCTCTCGGAATCGACAAAGGAAAAACGAATCCAAATGGTATTTCTCACCTCTCCAATTTGGTAAAAATAGTAATTGATTTTTACTATTTACCCCCTTTTATAACAAAAAGAGCATATTCCCTTTTTAATATTATTCTATTGTGGGTTATTTTTCTATAGTTGGGATTATTTATACTCGGTTAATCATTTTGACCTAGTTTCAAATCTTGCAGGTGAATTTAAGTACCTTATTAACATTGTTTTTCACGATTGTGGTCATCTCTTGCATGTTATCAGGTATGGACAACTCATTGAGCATTTTTATGTCATTATTTCGCTCGTTAAATTCAATTATTAATGACACCGAGCTAACTCTTTGTTCATTCTCATTCTCGTAAAATGATGAGAATAAGTCATCAAGTTAAAGTTTATCACTTTTTCGAGCTCGTTAAACTTCCACGAAAAAGGAACCCCTCGGAGCCTTTCTTTAAACTCTTTTCAGGATCTCTAAATACGAAAATATCAGCAAGAAAACTTGATATGTTCACGCTTGTAAAAGTATTTGAATGGTCGTCTTTCTAGTGATAGTTTACCCCTTTTTCGGACCAGGAGGCACAATTTACAAAAAAATGAATACTCCAGCCAATCATGACTAGAAGAGTCCTCTCTCACGTTGTTTTACCCTTTTTCGGGAGAAGAGGCTAACTTTATGAAAAAGGACCTTTGGAGCCTTCTTTATTTATTTTCAGACTCTCTAAACATGAAATGATGTCAAGTTTACCTTCTATGGACTAGTTAAAATTTAACATTGAAGGGCCCGTCATGGGACGAACCCCTCCTATCCTAGGTTTGTAAAATGTTTGGGATTGGACTCATCCATGGGATGAGCTATACCGAGCATCTGTTTACCCTCCTCAAGCTCATTAAAAAACAAATGAGGCACTCATCAGTCATGATGGGGAAAAGGAAAGATTTTGTGTTACACTATAATTTGTGGAATTACATAGTCTCTCTTGAACATGGCACTCATTTTCATTTGCATTCCATACTTGGGTAATCCGTTTGTCTTCGAGTCCTACCGATTTCACGAGTCTTGTCACTCCTTCGGGTCATCCAAAGAATGCTTCCACTATCAGTCGCATTGGGGGTTGGCATCGTTCTCGTCATGTCAATACTGCCAAGTCATGCCACACCCATGTTCAAGAGATGTTTGTTACTCATCATCTGCAGTCAGTACACCTTCCATCATATTAGGTCTACCCTGAGTCAGTCTTGCATGTTACTCTACCGTCTGATCCACTCCAAACAAATGTTATCAAGTTTCGTGTCAATGATGGGGGATTCATCATGGCCCTCCTTTGATGGATTCATCCTTGTCGACTTCAACACATCATCCAAGGATTGAATCTGGAAACCAATCAAGTACCTTGGGCCTGCATGCCTTAATGGTAGGTTACCTCGCTTTCAACGTGATTTTACATCATTGACTCTTGATTGAAAGATTTCATTGATCATTCAACCTCAAATCATTTATTCACGCTCGGTGATGTGTACTATGATACCTTGGGGATCATTGTCATCAATGGTGATTTCCCTCGCACTTGTTAATGGTATAAATCAATGACTGGTACTCAAGTGGTTTCTACCATGTTCGAATCCAAGACATTGTAATCACATGGATAGATTCGTATCATTGTGGGTTCGGCTTGAAGACCCTGGGGAAAATCATGTCTTACCCAAGTTGCGATGGAGATTGTTTGAGTCATATTACACGGATCCACTTTGTATTGATCGTGGTTTTGTTATCATCTCATCATGGATCTACGATTGTGTATAGTAGCATTGATTGTGTTCAGTTGGTCCTTACTACCATGAATCTGCATTGTATTGGTCGTCAACCATGTTATGCATCATATGAGACTTGTATCTCAAAGTCAGTTGTACTGCAGTAGCATCTTACAACCGACAAGTCCTTTCCATCCATATTTCAAAGCACTTCACCTGTCTTGTTTTTCCAACTTCATGCTTTGGGGGGCATTCAATTACACCTAAATCTCATCATCATGAGACCCATGTCAACTTAGTGGCTTGATCCCTTAAGTCTTCCTGATCAAGTAATCATTTAGAGCAAGTTTTTGACCTTTGTCCACCATTTCTAGTTGGGCCAGCACAGGTTTCCTTCTAGCAAGAAGTGCCCAACAAGGTTAGGCACATAATGCCTTCTAACAGATTGTGTAGGTGGCTCAGGTTGCCTTTGTGCAGCCTGCGCTTTCCCTCTTAGGAACAAGTTTCCCTCATTCAGCATGTGCCGGAGTTGGTTAAATTGGATGAAGGTAGATTTCGAACAAATTCAAGAAAGTGGATGAGGTGTATCTCTATCCCTATCTTGTAGGTGAGTTGTTCTACAGTTCCCTAACCTCAAGGAAGGATCCCTTAGTCCTCTCCCCATAATCCTCAACCTACTCTATCCACTTGGTCTTATAAATACAAAGCTCCTCTCCATTCCAAGGGGAGGAAGTCTATAGCACTTACATGATGGTGGAATTAACCTAGGTGATCCCTATCCATCTCTTGGGAGGCATACATTTCCTTTGGAGGCATTGTCTTGGCTTGTTGGAGGAAGATTGTAGCGTTAAGGCTTGGGTTTTAATCATCACTCTTCTATGTATTTCCCACTTATTTACAGTAATATAATCTCTTTCCATAAATATCTTTGTGTTGATGATATTTAGAGCTCACTTTCTTAACTGTTTGCTTAGATCAGTTAGTGTTTAGATGTACTTTTACTACTCATTTTGTCTATATGTGCTTTGATAGGTTTTGCAGCTATGGATCTGACGACCGCGAAGCTTGGAGCAATAAAGAGGAGAAGGATTCGCAAATATGAAGGTAAGGCATCTAATTACCTTGATCTCTAATTTGATCTAGGAAAGTAGTTTTATATTATGTTCTCATTTGTTCTAGATCCACCTATACTAGGGAGATCATGTTCGCATCCACTCGAGTAGATTGTTCGATAACAAAGTTTGGAAAGAAAGGAACCATTGCATATTCCACGATACAAGCCTGCCCATTCAGCAAGTCTGAAAGAGAATCCAACTAAGCATTCAATAAATGGTCAACTCCTCTCAATATAATCCTAATGATTGGAATGGCTCTCCTTTTGACAAGTAAATACTTAAATCTTGGCACCTGCAACAAAACCCCAACTCTACCAACACTCCAAGACGACGATTTATCCCTAAAATACCAAATTCATGCCCCCGGGCTAGAGAGATGATTTTTAAAGCTAAATTTTTATGGTGCAAGTTAGGGTAACCCTGGCCTTGTAGGCTTCGGAGGGGTCTTCAAATATCACACCAGCAAGATCCTCAGAATCTTCACAAGCTCGATGGGAACAAAGAGTAACATTGCATCTGAGCTATTTGCAATGCTAAAATAAATTATCATAGATATATAGAATAAATACTACAAGTTGATAGTTGAAGGGGTCTCAAAGTTAATGGTTCATATCCTGAACAAACTTCTCATTGGCTCACGTATCGAAAAAATAAATCCTAGTTGGCACTTAGCTTCCAATTTGGAAATGTTAGTTGTCAACTTAGATCACTCCCATGCCATTGTCCCCCACCATGTCAGGTAGGATGCCAACAATCTTGTTGATCAGTTAGCAAACTGGGGTGTGGATCACCCATGGTATGAGTGTAAATAATCATGGGTGGACAACAATAGAGTTGAAATCAAAGCAGAATATGACAAAATCAATGAATATGACACCACCCTCCACGAAGGGTTCGAGCAGCATGTCAACACCACTTGCAATGAATAATCCTAGGAGTAACAGGTGGGTCGACGCATACAAAGGTGTGTGTGGCAGCTATGTTAGGGTAATCATAACTCATCGCGGGACAAGCATACATCAAAATTCGAGTATGGAGCATGGTTTTAGTGTTTGTATCAGATTTCATGTACGATTAGTAGTCCCCTCACTTGTGTGAGCCTTCATGGCCACCCAATATGGTTTGGATCATGATGATGGTAAGAATTATGAAGACCCTTGAAGCCTTTGGAAAAAGTGTTATTGGTTTCAGTATCAACTTGAGGGGGCTGACTCGGGAAAATTTTAGAGCTCTTGAGTTGATATTATGGATTGTGCACTAATCGTCTGGTTCTGGCATTCGAAATGTGGACCATTTCTTTGGTTATTAGCTTATTGGGATGGCAAGATGGCGGGATTGAAGGTAAAAAATAAGAAAACACCCAATGGCCCAAGGAAATCACATTGTCGCGATATCTCGACGAATTGAGGAAGGTTCAGGGTTATTTGAGAATGACATTAACCTTGATCAAGCATGCACTATGTGTCTGAACAAATTCTTGCAGCAGGGCAGATGCAACCCGGGAGTTGCATAATTAATGCAAGAATTCAACGGGTTGGTGGAGGACTCGGGGTCTTCTCGCACCCAAGAGACCCACCACACTAATAACCTGGGGGTATTATGGACCATGAAGTCCCTTCTAAGAATGGCTATAAATGAATGCATTCAAGTCCAGTTCCCTAACAATTATAATGTGTCATCTATGTATGTTTGCATTACGGAATTGGAAGTGAATTTGTGTACCCTGCCATGGAATCACAGGATTGAAGCGACCCACATCAATGCCAAGATGGATGCACTTTCCCGAGCTTACACATTGAAAAAATTTAGATGAACTCCGCAGACTGGTTGACTGACACACGTTTTTTGTACCAATGGTGGTTTGAGGCTGTAAACCAGGTGGTAAAATAGGAGAATTCAAGTGCAATCCCTTCTCATGTCTCAGTCTCTAATGATGATTAGGTTTTCCTTTGCTTTGGATATTTTTTTGGTTAATCAATGTTGTCTAGGGACTAGTTTTTGTTTTTCTTTTGAGATCATAACCCCCAGCCTATGGGGAAATTGCATGCAAACTTCTCCTGGACAGGAACCTTATTGCTATAGTTTGTCACATCCCCTCCCATCGATCCAACACAAGCAAGGGAACATGACTACAATTCTGGGGATTTTACAAAAACTGAGACCCATTCATCAAATTCATAGCAAATAAAATGCATGTGTTCAGATGCATATTCAAAATAAACATGCACAGTGGAATTAAACTATCCACGCACATTTTACATGCATACATCAACATGATCACAATAGTCAATAATTAAATACCTTGCATAATTAATACAAAAGAGAATACTCTTCTTGATGTAATGTTGTCCCAAGCAACCAACTATGCAACTGCAATGTTCCACCTAGCCATAGGAAAACTATGCTCATCAATATCTCAACATAGTTTCCACCCCCAAACTAGGCATGATTTCCACAAGGAATGGGAACACTCAATCTCATGCACAGCAAAATGAACATCACATCTAATCCAAGCAAGTCCATAGTTGGGTTTATCAAGCCAAATATGAACCCTCTTCTATTTTTGGATGCTTTCACTCAAGCTCAAACCAAAACAATGGATACCCATAAATTAAACCACAACGTTCGCTTCCACACACAGCAAGCACATATGTTGGGCATAGGAAAACGTTTTTAGCTATAACATTCAGAAGCAATATATCCAAGGGTTTTCCCCAAATCATGGCTAGTCAAAAACGGATTGTGGGAAGGGGAAAATCGACCACATGGAGAGAAATGATTTTTCCATGGGTATTTAAGCATCCAAATGGCCAAAAATAGCCTCCATGAAACCCTAGTTTGAATTCCCTTTCTTCCCAGTCATTCTTCCACCCAAAAATGCCCTTTTCCCAGCTAGAAATCAAGTAAAAACCAGAAAAACGTGGAAGGAAAATGCCCAGCTATCCCCGAACTCGTGAGAGAGAAAACTCATGGGTGAAGAATGGATTGGGGAGGAAATGCATGGCTCTTTTCTTTCCCAAGAATCCAAACACGAATTTCTAAAATGGTAGCTTTCCCATACCCGAAATTGGACAGCCATAACTCTTTGTTTCCCCAAATAATAACTATTTCAACCAACTCTTGGGAGAAATAAATGATTGGGTACAAAATTCAACATGGGTAGTTGAAAGTTCATGGGTTCTCTTATTGACACTTGGATTGACTTTAATGGTTCAAGGGTTTGAGTATTTCCCTCCCAATTCCTTGTAAAAATCATTCCCCCATACTCTTGTTGCATTGCATAGCTAGTTGTGGGTATTTTATTAAAATGCATATTTACATGATATTTACGATTTCCATTGTGCCTAGCTAGCACGCAAACCATATGCATCAATTTTTAACATTAAATCGATGGTGGGTTCTTGGCCTTGAACTCCTCATTGTGATTTTTATAACTATATTACATCATTTGCATTTTAATGCAATGGCGTCAAAATCAGGATATTACAATCCCCTCCCCCTTGGAAGAACACCATCCTCAGTGTTCTCTTTATTTTTATTTTTAGCAAGGTTCCATGTCCTTCCTTTTCAGCTACAATTGTAATTTATTTTTCTCTCTTCATCAACGTCCATTGGATCTGTTTCCAATCCTTAGCTTCTCATACTAATACTTTTAGGAAAACCACATGTCCATTGCATGCTTAAAATTCCTTCAAGGTCGTTGCATCTAGCAATACCTATACTCAAACAATGAGTCAATTCACATGTCAAATTCGTTCTCATAGGATTCATATCTTAACAAGATTTTCAAAACCATAGATGAATAATATACACACATATATTCACATTAAATAAGCAAGAAGATGCAAGATAAACGAAATACTTATCTGCATGAGAATCTTCCATTATATCCATGGGTATCCTGCATTGACTTTAGACAACTATGGAACCCACAAGACCTGCCCCACCCAACACAAGGATGGTACCTCTTCTCTTTTACACAATCCCTCAAGTGTACCCACCCCTTCTAGTGCTATTCAAGGTGTGCATCGAAAGGTAACCAAGTTTCCACAAGCCTCGGATCACCTATGCATATGTATCAAACAAATGTTACGCCAGCACACTGGTTGCACCACATCATTCAAATAACTAATTCCAAGCCAGTACGTCGATTAGTTTTATCAGGCATTCCATTAACCAATATGCTAAACCAGTTCTCCGACTGGTCTTATCAAGCATACAACAACCATTTCCAATCCAATGTATTTACTGGGTTTATCGGTCAATAAAACAACAGAATATGAATACGTGGCTCATTCTGCTATGCAAACTAGTGGTTCCCTTCAGGAATTCCATAGGTAACTCACTTGACTGCAGGATAGCATGGCCCCACAATACCCACTCACACGACAGAATGATGGTACCCCTTCTCTGCTACATAGTCCCTCGGGCATACCCATCCCTCTAATGCTCTTCAATGTGAGCATAGAAAGGCTACCAATGCCCATGCATCCTCCTGAGTACACATGCTCTTACTAGATTTAGCAGCACTGCGGAGAGACAAGCACATGTAAGGAATTTTTTTTAGAGGGTTTCTCAAACCCAATCTACTCTTGGCATTTCCTTTTTTCATTCTTGGCCTTAACAACCAAGATCTTCCCCAATGGCATATTTCCACCATCTCACCTACATTACATACAACCATACAGTTCACATGAGATGTCATCATAATAATTTCAATTAGAATTTCTCAATTATGTTTCATACGGAAACTAGATTTCCAAAAACATTAGGTCCTTCTCATGATGGTTAGATCATGCAGGCCATAACACATGGTCTTCCTGCATTGTGTCCTCCTAACACAATTGACAAACAGTCAACCAATCAATGACATTAATAATCAAATTCAAATCTGAATTTACAATTATGTTTCCTACATAAATTAGATTTATTTAACCATGAGGCCATCCTCATATTGCTTGGCTCTTGTAAGTAGTAGAACTCTGTCCATTATGGTTTTACACTTGCTACCATAACATAGACATCCACCCACAACATGTCCTCTTGACACAATTCTAGATAAGCCAAATAGTCATTAGTAATTATTAGCAAAATATCAAATCTGAAATTTACAATATGTTCCATACATAAGTTAAATTTCACAACCATGAGATCCTTCTCATAATATTTGGCTTTTGTGCATGGTAGCTTCAATTCTTTACTATTGGCTTACATGCATTGCCTTACGCAAGACAATCCTACCTATAATTTGAAATTTTCAATCAGTCAAACACTTTGTGAGTATCCGTGAATATAATATTTTCATTGTTACAATAGTCACTAAAGTGATCTTAGAATTATAATACTCAATAATTCAAACACTATTAGCTATTATTATCTCAAATACAATGAAATACATTTACTTTATGTGCATTGTTAACACCCAAAAATTGCTCACTAGCTCATCTCCCTAGTCACATAACCCATTTGTCCACTTTTCCTGTACTTTTGGCCTCCAAAACCATAAAAAGCCCTCAAATGGTTGCCAAAAGGGAAAAAAATCATTATTTCCCTCCTCGATTAATGAAATTCCTCCAAAAAAGGTCAAAAACCATCAAAAAAGGGTCGAAAATTCCCAAAATAAAAGAAAAAAAGGGAAAAAAGTAAAAATAAATTCAAAAGGAGGAAAAAACCCTAAAACCATTTACCAATATTATTGGTTGCCCAAAACCATGGGCCAATACTCCACTACCCAAAATCTCTTTAAAAGGTGATGGAGGCCCCCCATTTCACATCCATCAATAACTGTTCATACCCTTATGCTCCAAAATTCCTGTGGAAACCTAGCCTATCACCCTGAGCTTCTGTGCACCATTTCAGTTGAGTCTTGGTCACCTTTTGAGAATTTGGAGAAGGGAAAGGAACTCTGGAGACCTGGTGCACTACTCTTGTACTGCTGTAAGAACTCCAACAACCTCACCATTTTAGGTAACACCATTGCAAGCCCTTGTTTTCCCATTAATACAATAAAAAATTCAAATTCCATTGACTGACTTCCTCATGGTTGTTTACTTTTTACTGTTATAGTTTAGATTTATTTTTATGTTATCACTTGCAAATGTCACAATATCTAGTTTTTATTCATTTCACATATTATTTTCTATCCATTATTGAACTGCTACTAAGGGTTCCTAAATCCTTAGTAGGTTCTCTTTAGCACGAGCTGGGGTGAAAACCCTATCTTCAGTTTTGGCGACTCCACTAGTTCGATTCCCTTAGAATATTTGGTTATTTTTAGTTTTGTATTGGTTATTTTGCTTGCATTTTAGAGCTTTTCTCTACCCCTTAGACCCCATATCTACAGATCTGGCCCTTGCCTTCATTATCATCTTCAAAAATTTCATTTTACGGCTCAGCCCGCACCATTCACAATTTTTTTCCGCGTCACGGGATGTGACTGTTACCCCGACAGCTACACTTTGTAGCACATGTTTCAGCCCCAAAGCTACGCCCTGAAAGTGAAAGTTTCATCCCCGAAGCCGCACCCTAAAAGTGCATCTTTTGGCCCTAAAGTCGCGCCTTGAAAGCACGAGTTTCATCCTTGGAGCTGTGCCCTGAAAGCACAGGTTTCAGCCCCAGAGCCGCGCCCTGAAAGCGTGAGTCCCAGCCCAAAATCCATGCCTTGCAGCGTGATTTCCATCCCAGAAGCCGTGCCCTGTTTCCTGTTCCCCACCGGCCTGTTACAGCGCAATTTTTCTATAGTTTGTCGCACCCAGTGCGCGGGTTTTTTCCTCACAGCTGCACCCTACAGCCATTATTTCCCACTTTTTCTTACCCTAATAGCCATCTGTTTGCTTGCATCCATTTTGCTAGCCGTATTTTTCTGCCATTTACTTTTTGTAGCATTTACATATATTTCATTTAGCATTTACATTTCAGCAAGTCATTTTATTTTACATAGAAGTTAATACTTTTTTATGATTCATTGATCGATTTTCCCGCTTGGCAATCTTGGGTATACACCACTTGTGCACACACTCGGTCACCATAATCAAAGTGAGCCTTAAAATCTACCTAACTCAACCAACTTTAACCCCACTTGGGGAACATAAAAAGAACTTTATAGCTAGGTAGGACATTAGGGATAGGCATCCAAATAACACCCCATCTTTCATTTACATTTGAGACATAGTTGTTTTCCATTAGGGATCCAAAATCCCTTATTATTTGTTGGTACAGTTAACACTGATTTTTCGTAGGGCCTCTCCCTTAGGAGGGAAAGTAGCAAGATTGGTTCCAGAGGTCTGAGTGGAATGTCGCACTCCATTTTGTACTGAAGGACACCTACTCGTCGTTCTCATCGTGCATCTTGGCTCCCATACCGGGTGTACAACAACCAAAGAACTGAATCTATGGGACACCTTTCCTGACGAGCCATGAACAGGGTAGCCTAGTTTCCATTCTTATATGATTCGTTTACCTGGAGTCCCTTTCAGTTGAGGTATATCCTTAGTCATTTGGTTCTCCATTTCGTATCACTTGACTGCGAATTTCATCACCCTGTTGAGGATACGATTTGTGTGACCTTTCATATATTTTAGATAGGTGTTTGCATGCTCCTATACCCCCATTGGATTAGTGAGTCTACCTTTTTTATTTTTAGGAGCATTGCTTGTTGGCATTCTGACCATTTTATTATCGCTCCGCTTGTTGTAGAACAGTTGTTGCAACAAGTGTTTTGAGCTTGTTGTTGGCCTGAGTGCCGCATTTTTTTAGAGCTCTCCTTTTGCACACACGATTGCACTTGGATTTTTGAGCATTTGATATCCCACAACCATTTAGCACTTCTTACACCTGCCACCATTGATTCTCCGAGACACTCTTGGTGCCTACGGGGCCAGTCCCCACAGTATGGTTCACTTGACACAACACGTCACAGACAAACAACTTCATCACCAGATACTTATCCCGACGAACCTTATTTTACTTATGATTCAGAGTCAGAGTTTCCCACTTTCACATATCCGTCTAGCCCCATGGATGGTGCAAATCCAAACCCATTTCTCAGTGGAATCATTGGAAGTGGTTCTACCACTGGCCCAGCTACCACTTCAACATCCATCCCTATTATACCATCCACTGGGCCTACACCTGGATTTCCAGTCACTACTTCCATACCCATCACTAGCAAGTCCATTCCCACTATTGTACCTTTGGTCACTAGTAGTACACTTTGGGGCACTGGCCCTTCCTACTCGATCCCTGCTATGATTCACACCATAGCTCCACCCCTTGGTGGAGGTGGCCCCATGACTGCCGCCATGGCTAGTACATAGTTGACTACCACTATGTTACATCCTTCTGCTAGTTTTCCATTTATGGCCAGCCTCAACCTCCCTGATCTAGATCAATTGAATAATGATTCAATCCGAGATGAACCCACGTGGCCTCCCATCCCTACCAAACTCCCTTCGAACATCCCAAAGTTTGAAGGGAAGGGTTGTGAGGACCCACAAAACCACATCATGTCCTTCCACTTATGGTGTTCCTCCAACTCCATAGTGGACGATTCGATTTGCCTCTGCCTTTTACAACGGAACCTCACTCGCTCTGCAGCTAAGTGGTACATTGAGCAACCACATGGGACTCATTCTACATTTACATCCCTCGCTTCGACGTACAGTTCTTTCAGTTACCCATCCATTACAATGCTGGTGTTGATATTCTACTGTCTTGTAGACAGAACACGGATACCCATAGCACTGATCACATTCATGAGTTACGAAGACGCCGTATTTTGTGTAAGATCAAGTTAAACGACCGCATATTTTTAGATTGGTTCCTAAAATCCCTCATACCAGTTATCGCTAAGGATGTGGCATCTGAAAGGCCCCAAACCGAAGAAGAATCCATTCTTAAATCCCAACAATTTGACCTTATTTATGCACAGTAGGGCTACCTGTACTCCGTCTTACCTGGTGCTCCCCATGGGGATTCCTCTCGGAAAGATGCCCTGGGGGCATCACATGTTGCTGATGGCATTATTGGCCATGTTTCATCTTATAGTCAACCTTATACTTTTATGCCTCTAGCTACCCCCCCAGCTTACAATCCTACACCCACTTTCGCCATGAGTGGCCCTGACCTTTCACGCGCCACAACCCATTCAAGAGTAACATCTTCGTATGCTCCCCCGACCCAAGCCCCCCATACACATGGCCCTTCTTGTTCAACACATTGTTATGGACATGCCCCCCAGGCATATGCTCACCCTGTCGTACCATCTTCCTACTACCATCAACCGAAAGCACCTGCGCATGCACAACCTCAAGCCCCTCTAGCATATTATCCACTGCAGCCTGCCCCAGCACCTGCTCAATCGCAGAACCCCCTTGTTCCCCAAGGGAAATTCTATGCTCAACATAACCAACAGCAAAACCAAATTTCCCAAGGGAACCAACAAAGACAACAAAATAGGGGACGTGGTCGTAACCATGACAACAACCAACCTCCTGGTAGAGGTGATCCACCCCCGAACCCTCCCGATAATAATGGTGTCGCCCCGGCTAGCCAAAATCCTGATCGAACACCTAAAAAAGGTAAAAACACCAACCTACGCACGAACCACCCATGTTCTATCTACAGAGTATATGGCCATTACACACACAATTGTCCCCCCTTGGAGTGAGCTCGCCAAGTTTGGAACGATGACACCCAACGACAAGGACATGCTGCACCTCCTGTGCCACCAAACCCACCACAAACTAATGCACAACCCTTGGTGTTGCAAAACCCCTTACCCACACAAGGAATTGTAGCCACCCAACATTTGGCTCCCCATCAAGGTGCCCCCGCACAACAATAGAAAGTCACTTACGTTGCTCTTGATAGTCACCCCATAGACTCAGGTACCCATCACCTTTTAATGATGTCTTCAGTTTATGTTAACCTTCAAACACGTCGTAAACAGTATGGTTCCACCACAAAGACTATAACTGTAGATAATGCTGCTAACACTCTTCCCACAGATTCAATCGTTACGCATACTGCCAGCACCACTTGACGAAGCCCTGTTGATGCCTCGGGGGTGCAGGGTGAGTGCGAAATGCTGGAATGGGTTCCAAGGCACACAACAGGGGCTGAAAACCCAGACAAAGGCTTCGAAAGACCCTATGCAAGGGCAGTTCTATCCTCGAGCTATTTGGTGTGGTGATCACCCACGGATATTTGGCCTCCGCTAACGCTCTATGAGTAAAAGATTTGATCGTGAAAGATCAGTTTTCCTATCAAGGAAAACAAAGTGAAAAATAGTTACCGAAATCTAACTTAACCTACCTAAGGTAAGAACCTATTCTGAGTCAGATCTAGCCTAAAAGGAAGAGTTGATGTTGTGCAGATCAGAATTGAAGTGAGATGGACAAGTGATTAAGTACCTTAAACAGAAATGTCTTCGGGTTCTTCACTTGTTAATTAAAGCTTTATCAATTAAGAAATTAAGTGACAATTCTTCAAAGTGTTTAAGCCCATTCAAATACCTGATCTGTAATCATTGTGTCAATTGAAAAATGAACAATTGATTATACATATTTAGTTGCATCGAATCATTTGCAGAAATATAAAAGTGAGAACTATTCAATGAAATAAATTTAATAGAACAATTTAGAGCATGACTCAAAACATACAGAAAAATAAATATGAAGGATCATATACATCAATAAGTGATCTGCAATAGATTGAATGCATATCTTATGACAATTTAAAACATTTAACTCAGCGATTCTCAAAGAAATTTGAAGAACACAAGAAGGTGGATAAAGATAACTTTACTGCATACAAAAGTCTTGTACAAAAATTACAATGGCTTGAATAAACATAGCATCTTCAATCCATACTCCTGCTGAATTGTAATTCCAAAATTCCCAACCCCTTTGCTAAGGGAAACATTCCTCCTTAAATACTAAATTTTACCCAAAATCGCAAAAGGAGAAATTATACAAAATAGAAATTACAAAAATTGGCTCCAACCGTCGATCCAATAAAACTTGCTTCTTTACAGCTTGAAGGATTTTTCCACCACCTTATTACCAAAAAGATGTTACAAAGACTCGCTCTTTAATCAGATAGGGTCTCGTGGCACCATAAAAATTCAATAACAGATTGTTCATTATCTTCAACAGGTGGCATGGTTTGTGAAACATCTGCTGTAGGAAATTCAGGATCAGGTAATTCATGGTCAGAAACAGAGAAATCCATTAAAGGATTTACTTCAGAAATAGTGGCCAGTACGTCAGGTTCTCCATTGATTATAAAGTCTTGTATGACATCGTCATCAAGGTCAGCTGGTTCTTCTAGAATTTCCTTGCTCTACCCCATGGAATTTTTCACATAGGAAGATAACGCTTCAAAGTCCTCTTCACTACTGTCACTGCTAAGATCAGGAATACCTACATCAAATGGTGGTGACAACGTTTCTTGATACAACAAGGGGTAAAGTTCCTCATTATCAACATGAATATTAGAAGGTTCACCTCCTACATGGAAATTACTCATCCTAGATAAATCTTTAGATAACAGGATGCCCAAAACGCTACGCAGAAAGCTTCCTATTACAGAAAGCAATGGGTAATGTAGAATTTTCACGTTAATTGCTACTTTAAGACCAACAGGAAGGGTGATGTCGATTGAGCGAGGCAATTTGCAATGATTAAACTTACACAACGAACCCATTATAATTACTTCAACTGTCATGAAAAAAACTAAGATTTGAGTTTAATCTTGTGCGAAGTGCAGGTTCAATTACTGCTTGCATGATTTTGAATTGCTTTTATGATCACATCATTATAGGCAACCTCCCATCGATAATTATAACTGGTAATTAATAATGGAAATGGAGGTTACGATGATAGAATTGACCTGCAAAAAATCTCGATTAGGAGTTCCAGTACATGGGTGATCAGTTCTTCACACATAACAAATCGGATCAATCTGACCCAACTTCAATGAGAAGGATAGAAGCTTTGAAATCAGATTTTAAGTGAAAAGAGATGATCATTAATAAGTGGAGCAAAAATGATAAAACGTCAAAACTCGAGACCAGACACGGCAAACTTAAGGCAGAGCAATGGTGTCCATCCAACATGAAGCAATTGATCATCTTGTAGTAGTATCCACTGTTACAAATTATACAGAAAAACTGATAATTTGGGAGAACCATCTCTCCATAGACAAAATAGCGCATCCTGACTTAACTGATTACCCAAAATCAACGTGGCCACAAATTCATAACAATGGATGGCTGAAATTAGCTAGAGCGGGATGCAGAATTGAATTCAATTATTTCCACGAAGTTTTTATTCAAAGGTTCCGCAAGACAAAATCTGAAGTACGGATTTGCGGGTTGCGGGTTCACAAAAATGAAAGTAAAAAAGGATTTCCGAAAGCCGAAAACCTACTATGCGGGTGGCGGGCTTCGGAACATTGAACTATGACATAAAAACCCATCCCAAAAGCCGCATCCCGAAATTACGGTTTGTGGGTTTTGGGAGCACACAACAAATAAATGAAAAACGACCATCCCGAAAGCTGAATGCCGCCATTGCAGAGTTCGGGTTTCAGGGTAATTATTCCTTGGCCTTATTACCGATTAGTTCCGCAACCCGCAAATGTCAGGTTGTGGATCGCGGGATCACTAAATACCAAAATTTCAAACAACAGTCCCGTAACCCACAAATGTCGTGTTGCGGGTTTCAGAGACTCCAAATGCTAATTTTCGGAATGATGATAACAATCAACAAAATAATAAAAAAATTAGCTTTCTTTTCCTTTTAGACTGAAACACCTTGGAAAAATGAAGAACAGTTGCAAACAAACAAACCAAAGGCATTGGTGAAGAACATTAGAGGTAAAATCAAAATTCTAACATTTACAAAATGACTCACCCAAACAACATAGTGTTTATTAAGATCGGGGCTCCCATGCTTAAGTAAGCATGGGATTTGTTGTGGCCACAAACAATGGTGATTGGATGGGAAGAACCAGTTATCTCTGTAATCAAATCCAACTAAAGACAACATGTTGATCAACCGATTTCTTGAAACCCAAGTCTTAGAAGATACTGAAAAGATAACCGCCAAAAAACAGTGAACATAAAAATGGACAAATCTCAATCAATGATCATTGTAAAGATAATACTCATCTGATAAGGAAATTTAGAGACTGATACCGAATCTTTACCACGATGTAATCATAGAAAACTAGCTTGTGTTGAATCTGGGCACAGTCTTAGAAATGCTCATGGATATCCCAATTACAGATCTCCTTGGTTTATTAATTACATATATATTCAGTAACACTTCATAATCTTATCTTTTGTCTTTTCGTTTCTTTTCTTCTCTTTTTTTTTTTTATAAATATAAAATTTTGTTGATACAAGACCACTATACTGACTTGGTAATCAGATGAAACAGTGCCATTCACAGGCCCGATCTGGAAATTGGTCAAGCTAGCTCGATGATGAGACTCCTTGTCTTCTGGTTGTATGACCAAAAGAAATCAACATGGCTTGGTGACCATATAGTGATAATTCCAGTCCAAGGTCAAACTCATGATCATAGCAGGGCTGGCTTGTGATAAGACCCCCCTGTTCTTGTATATAACAAAATATTATAAAAAGAAAACACTTTATTTTGGCATAAGATACAAGGCATTACCATGGCTTGGTGACCAGATAGTGATAATGTTACTCACCATTGCTTTACGGATCATGAATGGACCGACCTGTAATAGGATCTTCCACCTTCCAGCATAACTGAAAGTCATCTTCCAAGTGTGGTGGCTTGATGTGAAGATGTCATTCCACTTTAAACACCTATGAACGTAATGGGATGGCTTGATAACAAGACCACCCACCTAGTGACTTATAATTTTAAACAAATTTCATATTCAAAGTGATCGTAAAAGGATCCATGAGCAATCGGAACTAGTCAGGTTATTATGATATGCCGTTCAACCATGAAACACCAGATAGAGAAATGATGACCATCCTCCATACCTCAATTACACAGATAAAGCATGGTGAAAGATAATGATCAAAGTGAAAAGTATCCAAAGGAACTGCACTTATTTGACTGTTTATTCTTCATAGCAAATTCTAATCCAAAGCCAAAAAGTAAGATTGATAACGATGTTGAAACTTCAGAAGCAATTGTTGCTAAGAAAAGTGATCATAAGCCATTACCACAAGTATGAAGCCTTATTAATGAAAACCAATAACAAAACAAGAAAACCAATCAAAATATGAATGCAATAAAACAAATGATTGAAAAACAAATTACACCTATGTACAAGTGCATCAGATTGCTCAGACGAAAAACTTTTTGAGAATGGATATATTCATCGAGTAGGTGTCTACAACTCCCTCCAATGTCTGCAATCGAACTGTGCTGGGACCAATCTTTTCTGTAATAATGAAAGGTCCGAGCCAAAGACGTTGGAACTTGGTGTACATATTTTTATCTTTACATTGCTTGTCCCACCTCAAAACCAGGTCACCAATAGAAAACTCCCTATCGGAAGAAGATTTTTCATCAAACCATCTCTTCACCATCTGATGATGATGATACAACTTGTTCTTGGCTATTTCCCTGTCCTCCTCTAGCTTCAAGAGGGTGTCAATTATTTGTTGGAGGGGAGAAGAATCATCTTCTTGAACAGACTGGGCCAATTGTATCGAAGGAATGGTGAGATTAGTGGGGAGAATGGCTTCTTTGCCATAAACCAAACAGTATGGGGAGTTTGCAATTGTTGCTTTTGGGGTAATTCGATCTGCCCATAATGCATTATACAACTGTGTATGCCAATCTCTGTGATGAGAGGCTACAGTTTTCATGAGAATATTAATTAGGTTTTTATTTGATGATTCAGCCAAGCCATTACACTGAGGGTAATAATTGGCAGAAAATTTAATCTTAATTCCCATCTCAAAGGCATATTCAGTTATATCGATTGAAGAGAAATAGGATGCATTATCGAAAACTAAATACTCTGGAGCACCAAAGTGTGTGACAATCTAGTTGTCAAGGAAAGAGATTACTTGAGTGGCATTGCATTGTTTAAGAGGAGTTGCTTCAACCTATCTAGTGAAATAGTCCGTGGCTGTGAGAGTATACTTATTTTGGACAGATGAAGGAGGGTTTATAGGCCCAACAAAATCCAGTCCCCATTGTTGAAATGGAAACTGAATCGCAACTAGTTGTAAAGGAAATGCAGGTTTCCTAAACTTCCATGTGCATTTCTGGCATGGCTCACATTTTCTCACATAAGCATAGGCATATTTAAACAGTGTGGACCAATAATATCCATCCCTGAGAATCTTGTGTGCTGTCATCTCTCCTGAAAAATGGCCTCCAGCTGGACCTGCATGAAATTGAAACAAAATGTCATCAGTTTCATGTTTTTCCAAGCATCTGAGAAATACTCCATCATAATTTTTTCTAAAAAGAACTTGATCAATGAATTGATAAGGAGCAGACTTTAGTCTTAAATCTCTTCTTTTCTTAAAATCGAGAGTTTCAGGAGCAAACCCATGGTTCAAAAAAAAATTGATATCGTCATACCATTCTGATGTCGGGGCATCAATAATGTTAACAACACCTGAGGGAATTTCTTCCTTGTGATCCCATTCAGATTGCTGCTGTGCGGGGTCATTGGATTGTGCAGTAAGAAGACAAAGGCCCTGCCCTTTTACAATTTTTTTCGATCTGATATCAAGATCATATTCTTTTAGGGAAGTCATCCAATGGGACCTCTTTGCCCGTAACTCTTTCTGAATGAGGACATTCCTGATAGCAGAATATGGAACAATGAATTTGGTTCGGGACTTCAGCAAGTAGGGTCTGTAATGTTTGACAGATTTATAAACTGCATAGGCTTGCTTATCAATCTATGAATATTTAAGCTCTGCACCTTTGAATGTTGAGCCCATGAAAGAGATTGGGATTTCTTCATCATTATCATTCTTTTGCGTTAGCACAACTGCATAAGAAAAATCAGTGGCAAAACTATAAATAATGAAATCCTTATCAAAATCTGGGGACATGAGGGTAGGAGCTTCTGCAATGGCTTTTCGAATTCGGATAAACACATCTCTCTATTCCTGCGACCAAGTAAACTGTACATCTTTCTTGACCAAGAGTTGCAATGGTTTGACTATTTGAGCAAAATTTGGTACAAAACTCCATACAAAATTGATCTTACCTAGGAAGGATTGCATTGGTTTGCGCGAATCGGGTAAACTAATTTTTGAAATGGCCTCTGTACGTTCAGGGTCAATAACCATACCTTCTTTCGAAACAATGAAGCCCAGAAGTTTTCCTTCAGTTACTGCAAAAATAGATTTCTTCGGGTTGAGAGAAATACCGAATTTCCTGCATTGATCAAAAACTTGTTTTAAAGCGAACACATGTTCATGTCGTTTTTTAGAGTAAATAGTGATATCGTCAAGGTAAACCACGACATAATTATGCATTGACCCTCGGAAAGCTATATCCATAGCTCTATGAAAATTAGCTCTAGCATTGATCAACCCAAAAGGCATCCGTATGTAAGAAAAAGTACCCCATGGGGTTCTGAAGGTTGTTTTCAATTGATCGTCCGGGGCGACCATAACCTAGTTATACCCCGAAAAACCATCCAAGAGGGAAAACATCTCTGAACCGACTACCTTATGAAGAATCTGCTCCATAGGTGGAACATGATAGTTGTCTTTCTCAGAAGCTCGATTTAGGTTCCTGAAATCAACACAGAGTCGAATTTCTTCATTTTTCTTACGGACGGGTACTAAGTTGGCAATGCACTGAGTGTGCCTGACCGGAAAGATAATCCGAGCATTGAGTAACTTCTCCAATTCCTTTTTAACAGAAGACTCACTGGGGTGCATTTTCTGCAGCTTTTGTTGAAATGGCTTAACCTCTGGTTTCATGGGTATGTTGTGGAACATGACGCTAGTGTCAAACATTCTTAATTCATCATAAGTCCAAGCAAATACATCTTTATATTGTTTACACAATGCAATAATGGCTCTGCGTTCTTCACGGGTGCAATCAATTCCCAAATTGATGAAACGAGGTTCCTGTTCGGTGCCTCGGTTGATTCGTTCATAATTTAAAGATGAACTTTGAGTTTTACAATTAGTCTGAGATTTGAATTTGTCCTGTAAATTGTAAAACTTTTCTAGATTGATCACCGACTTCGGGATGACGTTTGAGGAATCAATGAGAGACTTTTCATGTTCTGTTTCATCGATGGCCATGTCTTGAAACGTATCCTGAGCAGTGAGGAATTCAATTATCTGTCGGTCATCATCAAACACTTTCCAATTAGTCACATTATCTGGAATAGATGGTATGTACATCAATTCAATAGAAAAAGTTTGAGGAGACAGACCTTCCAGCAAAATCCGTCTAGAAGCTGTGTTTGCTAACAGATCTGCATCAAAATTTTGTGATCTAGGAACTGATTTAATATTGAATGTTGAAAATGAGTTGGTTACCTCCCTTACCAACTTTTGATAATTAGCCAAACGTGGAGACAAGCAGTGTATCTTATTTCTAACTTGCTTGACTATAATTTCGGAGTCCCCATAGCACTCTATTACTTGAACACCCAAATCAATGGCCTTCCTGAGCCCCTGCACAAGAGCTTCATATTCGGCTACATTATTAGTACAGTCAAATTCTAATATGCAATCAATCATGGTTTTCATTCCTTTAGGATTGATAAGAACACAACCTGCTCCAGCTCCCTCCTTGGACTTGGAGCCATCGAAAAATAAATTCCAAGAGACAGGGTCTAATCTAAAATTTGTATTCACATTATATACACTATGCACAATTTCACCAGAAAAAGGTACAGAAGTAACCTGAGTGATATATGATTCGTTATGAATTCTTTCTTCTGGTGAGGCATCAGCTGAGAACTCACCTAAAAAGGTATCAAATGTAAAGTGCTCTGTACAAAAGGTGAGATAACCAACAGGTTCACTTGAATCATTAATATTAGTAATTGTCTGTTTCATAAAAGGTTCTCTGCTGATCTTAATTTTATTTGGTTGACCATTGTATGGCAACCATAAGTGGGACCAGTCGGTTTCAAAGTAACCCTTAAGTTTCTCTGAACAGTCCCTGCTTAACCACATCCCATAGGCTTCTGGGATGTCAGCTATCACAATGTCACCTGTATGATGGATCCCAGGATCAGCTAACAGCATGAGCAGAACGTTTCTCAATTTTCCAACCACTCTAACTTTGGATCTGTCAAGTTGCACAATCTGGGTTGGACAAGGTTCCCATGTTGCATTCAATTTTCTGCAAATAGAGAGGGGCATCACATTTGATGATTCTCCCGAATCTATCATGCAGTTGTGTACATTCCAGTTGAAAATCTCAAAAGTAAGCAAGAAAGGAGGAGTTCTCTTACTTGTTGTTTTTTTATCATTAGTTTTAGTGACTGTTAACACCCAAAAAGTGCTCACTACCTCATCTACCCCATTACATGACTCATTCGTCCATATTTCCTACCATATTTACCTCCCGAACCTTAAAATCCCATTAAAAAGCCTTCAAAAGGCCAAAAAATCCTCCAAAAGGCCAAAAAACCCCTTTTCCCCCAAAATTCCTCCAAAATAGCAAAAACCCTCTAAAAAGGGAATAAAAAATATAAAAAAAGAGGAAAAAGGAGGAAAAAACCCTATACAGCTAACCTAAACCATATGGTTCTCAAAACCATGGACCAACACTCCACCACTAAAAACCTTTAAATAGGTGATGGAGGCCCCTCATTTCATATCCACAGTCAAATACACCCCTACTCTACCAAAATCACTCTTGAAACCCTAGCTCACCCTTGAGCTACTTTCACCCTTGAGTGCCCCTTTTGGCCCATTTCCAACCCTTTGGAGAAAGAGAAAGGAGCAAAGCTGGAGTTTGGAGCAACCCTCTTGGACTATTGCAAGAACTTCACCAACCTCTACACTTGAGGTAAAATTTTAATACAAAAAAGAAAGATCTTCACCATATTTCCATGTTTTGTTATGTTTATTAATGCTCATGCTAGTTTAGAATTTGTATTGTTTTATTACGTTAATTTACTATTTATTGAACTGCTACTAAGGAGTCCATTCTCCTTAGTAGGTGCTCATTTGCACAAGCTAGGGTGAAAACCCTAGCTATAGTGACAGAGTCTAGATTATTATTCTGTGACTCTCTACGTTGTTTGACTATCATGTTTTTAGGTAAATAGTCTCTCATAGCAGGAATCTTGAGTAGCTCAAACAGAGATATGTTTGCTTTGACTCTTTTTTGGTCTTCAACCAAGTTGTACTCCATTTGAGGGAGGACTATATCCTTATGTGGGACAGTCTTGTTACTTGTGGGAACCGAGGAAGAAGATGAAGGTTCTTGAGGTGGCTGCGGTCTTGACATTGTATTATAAGGATGTTGTGTGTTAAACACTACCTCAGGTTCTTCTTCTTCTTCACACATAGGAAGTTCCGAAAAGCAACCCACAACATCGACCTGTGGATCATCTTCTGCTTCTTCTTCAGGTAGTGGAGGATCCAGGGTAGTCTGATCGTTAGAAGTGTCAGGGGTGACTTGGGATTCTGCTGCCAATGCTCTAAAAATAGAAAAGAGTTCATTGTTCATGAATGCATCTTCCGGATTTGGTGGTGGTGGATTTTGTGGAGGCTGGTAAGGTCTCCTAAACGGTGGACTTACAAAACCTCTGTTCTGATTCTGATTTTCGTTAGTGTTTTTCTTCAAATCCACCATATCATTCGACATCTTCTGAAGGAATTTCTTCATGTCAATCAAATCAAATGAATCCTTGTTCTGAACTATGGGTTTAGGGACAATCTCAATTTTCTTCCTGGAAGTGGAAGGTTGTCCTTCTGAGGATTCAGGGCTGTCATCCAGACAAAAGATGTCTTTCTCAACTTGGATTGCTTCATCAAATGCTTCCGGTAGAGTACCCTTCTATGACCTTTTGACCCATATTGCAATGGAGGGAGGCAGACCCTTTTCATAATAAGCCACCAATAATTCTTCAGCAGGAAGAAGATTGGCAGGAATTCTGTTTTTGAGATATGAAAACCTTTGGTTAAAGTCTTTTACCCTTTCTTTTCCTTTGTCTTTCATGGAGGACAACTCTAAGACAAGATCTTGCGGTGTTTTGTCATCCCCGAACTTCTGGGTAAAATGTTTCTCAAATTCATCCCAGGACGTTATGGATTGGGCTAGTAAAGCAAAATACCAAGTGGCCGCTCTACCCTCAAAAGTGCATGGAAAGAGTCTACATACTACATCCTCATATACCACGCTTCTAAGCATGATTGCTTGCATAAAAGTTTTTATGTGATCCAACACAGGCGTTTTATCATCAGGGTTGAATTTGGGCAACCATTTTTCAGGATTCTTTGGTAATCTATGTTGATCTCCTAGCATGAAAATTGCACCTTGGTCAAGACAAGGTCTGTTTGACCTTCTCTATCCATTGGAGGTTCTTGTTCTTCTTCTTCAGATGACGAACTAGAAGAATTATCTGTGTCCGAGGAAGATGATGAAGATGAAGGAGGGGACGGTGGTGGACCACTGGCTCCAAGATTTGGTTGACCTTGTGTTCCTACGATAGTGGCCTCGTGGTTATATTCTGGATAATATGTTCAATTGACTAGGTCTTGGTTTTCAGATTGGTGATCAGTTGTATGTCGATCTTGTGTGTTAAAACTATCAGTCGGTTGAATCAGTGGATCAGAAGTCTGTGAGGTGGGAACTTGCTGTTCTTCCCGATCGCTAGCCTACAAAACACCTTCTAAGTTTAGAGCTGCCAGACTGCGTCTTCTTTGATCGACAAGACGTTGTTGTTCTACTCTTAAAACCTTATTGGCAGATGTTTTCAATAACTATTCTAACGAAATAGGTCCCCTTGAGGGAGACATGAAGATGTTTTCTCCTTTGTTCTCCTGTCATACCACCAGTGTAATGGGTATAACTGTAGGTTGTGCAGATGTAACAGGGAGAACTGTAGGTTGCGAATCAGTTGGTTGTTCATATGTTGAAGCCCTAGTCTGGCTTCAGGTTTGAACTGTTGAAGTACTTGCTGGATGAGGATTATTAGTAGTTTGCTTAGGCATGTTTTACTAGTGGCCCTCCTTCTAACGTGATTTGTTGATGCCTCGGGGGTGCAGGGTGAGTGCGAAATGCTGGAATGGGTTCCAAGGCACACAATAGGGGATGAAAACCCAGCCAAAGGATTCGAAAGACCCTACGCAAGGGAAATTCTATCCTCAAGTTGTTTGGTGTGGTGATCACCCACGGATATTTGGCCTCCGCCGACGCTCTATGAGTAAAATATTTGATCGTGAAAGATTAGTTATCCTATCAAGGAAAACAAAGTGAAAACTAGTTACCGAAATCTAACTTAACCTACCTAAGGTAAGAACCTATTATGAGTCAGATCTAGCCTAAAAGGAAGACTTGATGTCGTGCAAATCAGAATTGAAGTGAGATGGACAAGTGATTAAGTACCTTAAATAGAAATGTCTTCGGGTTCTTCACTTGTTAATTAAAGCTTTATCAATTAAGAAATTAAGTGACAATTCTTCAAAGTGTTTAAGCCCATTCAAATACCTATTCTGTAATCATTGTGTCCATTGAAAAATTAACAACTGATTATACATATCTAGTTGCATCGAATCATTTGCAGAAATATAAAAGTGAGAACTGTTCAATGAAAGAAATTTAATAGAACAATTCAGAGCATGACACAAAACATACAGAAAAATCAATATGAAGGATCATATACATCAATAAGTGATCTGCAATAGATTGAACGCATAGCTGATGACAATTTGAAACATTTAACTCAGCGATTCTCAAAGAAATTTGAAGAACACAAGAAGGCGGATAAAGATAACTTTACTGCATATAAAAGTCTTGTACAAAAATTACAATGGCTCGAATAGACAGAGCATCTTCAATCCATACTCCTGCTGAATCGTAATTCCAAAATTCCCAACCCCTTTGCTAAGGGAAACATTCCTCCTTAAATACTAAATTTTACCCAAAATCTCAAAAGGAGAAATTATACAAAATAGAAATTACAAAAATCGGCTCCAACCGTCGATCCAATAAAACTTGCTTCTTTCCAGCTTGAAGGATTTTTCCGCCACCTTATTACCAAAAAGATGTTACAAAGACTCGCTCTTTAATCAGATAGGGTCTCATGGCACCATAAGAATTCAATAACAGATTGTTCATTATCTTCGATAGGTGGCATGGTTTGTGAAACATCTGCTGTAGGAAATTCAGGATCAGGTAATTCATGGTCAGAAACAGAGAAATCCATTAAAGGATTTACTTCAGAAACAGTGGTCGGTATGTCAAGTTCTCCATTGATTATAAAGTCTTGTATGACATCGTCATCAAGGTCAGCTGGTTCTTCCAGAATTTCCTTGCTCCGCCCCATGGAATTTTGCACATAGGAAGATATCACTTCAAAGTCCTCTTCACTACTACCGCTGCTAAGATCAGGAATACCTACATCAAATGGTGGTGACAATGTTTCTTGATACAACAAGGTGTAAAGTTCCGCATTATCAACATGAATATTAGAAGGTTCACCTCCTACATGGAAATTACTCATCCTAGATAAATCTTTAGATAACAGGATGCCCAAAACGCTGCGCAGAAAGCTTCCTATTACAGAAAGTAATGAGCAATGTAGAATTTTCACGTTAATTGATACTTTAAGACCAACAGGGAGGGCGATGCCGATTGAGCGAGGCAATTTGCAATGATTAAACTTACGCAGCGAACCCATTATAATTACTTCAACTGTCATGAAAAAAACTGAGATTTGAGTTTAAGCTTGTGCGAAGTACAGGTTCAATTACTGCTTGCATGATTTTGAATTTCTTTTACGATCACATCGTTATAGGAAACCCCCCATCGATAATTATAACTGGTAATTAATAATGGAAACGGAGGCTGTGATGATAGAATTGACTTGCAAAAAATATCGATTAGGAGTTCCAGTACACGGGTGATCAGGTCTTCACACGTAACAAATCGAATCAATCTGACCCAACTTCGATGAGAAGGATAAAAGCTTTGAAATCGGATTTTAAGTGAAAAGAGATGATCATTAATAGGCGGAGCAAAAACGACAAAACGTCAGAACTCGAGACCAGACACGGAGATCTTAAGGCAGAGAAATGGTGTCCATCCAACATGAAGCAATTGATCATCTTGTAGTAGTATCCACTGTTACAAATTATATAGAAAAACTGATAATTTGGGAGAACCAGCTTTCCATAGACAAAATAGCGCATCCTGACTTAACTGATTACCCAAAATCAATGTGGCCGCAAATTCATAACAATGGACGGCTGAGATTAGCTAGAGCGAGATGCGCAATTGAATTCAATTACATCCACGAAGTTTTTATTCAAAGGTTCCACAAGCCAAAATCCGAAAGTACGGATTTGCGGGTTGCGTGTTCACAAAAATGAAAGTAAAAAAGGATTTCTGAAAGCCAAAAACCTACTGTGCGGGTGGCGAGCTTCGGATTGTTGAACTATGATGTAAAATATCCATCCCGAAATCCGCATCCCAAAATTACGGTTTGCGGGTTTTGGGAGCACACAACAAATAAACGAAAAATGACCATCCCGAAAGCCGAATGCCGCCATTGTGGAGTTCGGGTTTTGAGGTAATTATTCCTTGGTCTTATTACCGATCAGTTCCGTAACCTGCAAATGTCGGGTTGCGGATCGCGGGATCACTAAATACAAAAATTTCAAACAACAGTCCTGTAACCCGCAAATGTCGGGTTGCGGGTTTCGGAGACTCCAAATGCTAATTTTCGGAATGATGATAACAATCAACAAAATAATAAAAAAATTAGCTTTCTTTTCCTTTTAGACCGAAACACCTTGGAAAAATGAACAACAGTTGCAAACAAACAAACCAAAGGCATGGGTGAAGAACATTAGAGGTAAAATCAAAATTCTAACATTTACAAAATGACTAACCCAAACACCATAGTGCTTATTAAGATCGGGGCTCCCATGCTTAAGTAAGCATGGGATTTGTTGTGTCCACAACAAGCCCCCAAAGCTCCTTGTCTTCCCTTATGACGAATCAATAACAATCCCAACGCTCGTGCTGTCACAAACTACAATATCGTCGATGACTTAGCCCAGTCCCATGATACTATGTCAACCCTATAGGTTTTGAATAACTGCCCCACGCAGCACAAAACATTGTTTTCCACCATAGGTGCAATAGACCCTTCCAACTCACGGATGATGGCATTCGATTTAGACCAATCTGAACCACGCATGCCTTTCACATTAGCATTTTGAGTTTCGATTTCAGTCTGGAATCTTGTTATCCATCGGTGCATCATTGATGAGGGTGCCTCTACATGCGTTATGTCTACATTCGCGTGGAAAAATATTGGATCCCCTACCCTACAGCCATCCACAACTTCTCTACGAGCTTATGATGGTCATTCATCCCAACCACAAGGCCTCCTGGCCAACGTTCCATTCCAACTAGCTGGTAAAACTGTCCTGATTGACATAGAAGTTTTCAATTCCCAACTCGACTACAATCTACTTTTAGGACAGAGTTACATGTATTCCATGAAGGTCATTTCTTCATCGATGTTCCACATTATGATGTTCCCCCATGACGGACGGGTTGTTAAAGTTTACCAAGTCACATACTACGACCCAAATGCGCCCTCTACACCTGAGAATGTTCTCCCCATGGTTGAACAACCCATGTTTTGTCCACCCACCTCTTTGATTTCCATCGTCAGCCCTAGACTATATTCAGGGACTCCAATGGTTTCCACTTTTCTTTCATTATCACCTCCTTCTCCAGTAGTGGATATTTTCGACCTGTGCACCATTTTGACAAACCACTCAGCCCCTAACCCTCAACCATCATTGTTGCCTCAACCACCATCTGTACCCAGCCATGTTGGAGCCACACTAATCCATACAATCTCATTCTTGTTCCAACCATCTAGAGTGGTAAGCTCTCCTGTTATGGCCACACTGAATCTCCTAGGGTTAACGTTAGGACTTCCTGTATGGTATATTCCTTATCCTAATCCCGCTCTGACACCACAAGTCATCCTTCAACCAGTCCAACCGATTACCACTGCTACTCGTCCACCTCCTGGTGTGGCGACCATATCTACATCCCACAGTGCCCCTCCCCAACCCAAAAATGTTGGGGGAAGAGGCCCACAAAATTATACCGCCCCACAGGCCACGAAACCCGTGAAACCTCCCCCTCTATTTCGCACACCCCCTAAGTGCTCTTTATGTGATGATTTGGGCCATGCTACCCATAATTGTCCCCAATTTCCAAAATTTCAAGAGCACATGAAAATGTTAGACGATGACCCCAATATTCCAGTTGTCGAGTTGGACACCAACCCTAAAACACGTAACAAATCACTGTGCACCATTCACTCCTATTCCATATGCGGAGTCTATGGTCATTATTCACATCATTTCCCATACCTACCTAAGTATCGAATGGCTCTGCAAGAACTGAATCATCCCTCTTTAGAGTCCTCCATTACTACCATTGAGGAGATTCATCCTCCTGAATCCTCCTCCTCGGGTGAGATTAACACGATCTACATGATTTACCCAAGCGATGGATCAACCTTTCCCCCGACCACTAGCATTACCACACCCGACTTATCTAGACACTTGTTTCACATCGACGAAGAAATCCTCGAGACATTAACGACCCCTGAATTACCTTGGGATGATATGTACCATCGATCCTTTTTCATTCCATAGGATTCTACCACAAGTACAACCAACCAACTCTCCGTTGAAACGAAATACTTTATCCCTAGAAAGGTAGACTGGTTTAAGAACCCTATCCCAACTCCTGATGCCTTCAAGGAAGGTAACATGGAAAACATTTCTCCTACCATTCAAGTTGATATTTCCATCCCACTCGGTGTAGCTAAAATCATTACATTAGGTGCTTCATGTACTTAAGACGAAATTCATTCCTATAAGAAACTCTTCCAAGAGTTCTGTGATGTTTTCACTTGGTCATATATTGAGATGCCCGGTCTTGACCCCAAAATTGTTGAGCACCATATCTATACTTGGCCTGATGTCCCACCTGTCCGCCAAAACAAATGGCCCATTCACCCCACCAAGCTACCAGTTGTGAAAGCAGAGATTGAAAAATTACGCCAAGATGGATTCATTTACCCCATTGCCTACACCACCTGGGTGTCCAATCCTATGCCGTTTAACAAAAAATAGGGCACCATTCGCATCTGTACCGATTTTCGAGATATGAATTTAGCTTTTCCCAAAGACAACTTCCCTACGCCTTTCATCAATCAACTCATTGATGCTTTTGTAGGTCACAAGATTCTATCCTTCATGGATTGTTTCTCTAGCTATAATCAGATACAAATCCGTAAAGAAGATCAATATAAGACTACTTTCACCACCCCATGGGGAACCTTTTCCTACCAAGTTATGCCTTTTGGTCTTAAAAATGTCAGTGCCACATTTCAGTGAGCCATGACCTATTGTTTCCATGACTTGGTTCATATTATCCTTGTGTACTTGGATGACCTCATTTTGCGGTCCAAGAAACGTTTCGACCACCTGGATGATATCCGGCAAGTCTTTTTGCATTGTCGCAAATATCATATCCGCTTGAACCCTCTCAAGTGTGTCTTTTGCGTTCCTGCAAGCCAGTTATTGGGATTCATCATTTCCCAACACAGGATCACCGTTGATCCTTTGAAGGTTCAATCCATTCTGGACCTCCCACCACCACGTACATTACGCCAATTACAGAGCCTTCAAGGGAAATCCAAATTTCTCCATCACTTCATTCCGAACTATGCTACGAAATTTCATGGTTTCCTCCACTTGCTTCGGACCCATGTCCCTTTCATTTGGGATGAACAAGCACAAGCAACTTTTGAATCGCTCAAACAAGCATTGACTTCCGCACCTTTGATTTCACCTCTTGATTTCACGAAGGATTTTATCCTTTACATCTCGGCATCTGAACATGTTGTTTCCGGTGTGTTAGTCCAAGAAGATAGTGCATGACAAGAACGGGTGATTTACTATGTGAGTCATACATTGTCTGGACCACCGTTACGTTACCCCCGTGAGGAGAATTTGGCCCTTGTCGTTGTCTTCTCGGTTCAAAATTTATGACACTACATCCTTATGAGTAGAACTATAGTTGTGGAAGACTCAAACCCCATGGTCTATCTCTTACGTCGCCACCTCCTTCAGGGTCGTGTGGTTAAATGGGTCATTATCCTACAAGAGTACGACTTAACATTTGAAACACCCAATAGTACCAAATTGTCACGTCCCCACCCATCATACCAGTGTAATGGAGAAGATCGTGATGCTAAAACTGGGCAATTAGCCCTATAATCACTAATTAAAAACGTTCACATAACATAAAAGACAGGCATGCAGATGTGGAAATCTAAGAAAACACAGCGGAAGTAATTCATGTGCAGATTTAACACACATCCAACATTTTCATGACAAAATAAACATTCATATGGAGTGAAGATGGACATATGGAATAGCATAGACATTTGCAAAACATAGGAGGGTTAGAAATCTATCACACGTCCATCATGCATTCAGGACATTCAAGTTGTTCATGTAATAGGCATATTGTAATTAAACACAACGGAATTAAAGTCATGTTACTATCTAGCCTACACTTAGCATTTCATGACAGCCATTAAATATAGACATTGCAGAAATAGAAAATGAGAGAACTTATCTTAAAACAAGTAGTCCCTAGGAAACCAGCTATGCTTCTGCAATTCCACCCAACCATAGGCCCGTGTGCTCTTCAATCTCTCAGCACCACTGCCACCCCCGATATGGGCATGATCTCCACAAGGAAAAGGGAAATAGCAGGCTCTCACATAGCCAAAGATACACGAGAATCAACCAAGCCAAACAGCAGTAGGGTTTCTCAGGCTACTAAGAGATGGAAAGGAGGAATTGCTAGTAAGCTAGTGAGCTCAAGCACAGAGCCATGGGTACCCCCACTAGGTTTATCAAGCCAATTATGTCCACCACCACTCCAAATCTCTTGCTCACAGGTTCAAACCAGACAGGGATGCACATAATAACAAAACCACAATTGTTGGGCATGAGAAAAACATTTATACAGTGAGATGCCAAAGGTGGGGTTTCCCTGGGCTTCAAAAAAGCGTGGGAAACCAAAACGACATAGAGAAATGGGAAATCAACCCCAGGAGCAGAATCGTTTTTAGAAAAAACTCATGGAAATTTCGTGGGAAGAAACGACCTCCATAACCCCTGTGCTAACCAGAAACGAGTTTGTAGGCATGGAAAAATGCAGGTAATGGTGAAAAACATGAAGGATAAAACCCCAACAAGCTCAGACTGCGTGAGAGGATGACTTCCATGGGTGAAGAATGGCTTTGGGCACCATTTCATGGGTGTTTTCTTACCCAACAATCCAAAATTCGATTTCCCAATTTGATGGCTTGCCCATACACGAAAATTGACTACCATACCTCTCCAATCCCAAGGTATTAACTGCCTCAACCAATTCTCGGAAGAATTAAATGATTGGGTGCATGAGACAAAATGGGTAGTTGGGATTTATGGGTTTTCTCAATGAAATGGATTAACATCATGGCTCAAGGGTTTGAACAATTCCCCCCCCTATTCCTTGTAAATATCATGCCCCCACCTCTTGTTGCTTTGCATAGTTGGTTGTGGGTTTTTCATTAAAATTGCATATTTACATGATGTCCGAATTTACATTGTGCATGGCTAGCACAAGTACCATAGGAATCTATTTTAATTTCCGATACATGGTACGCTAAATCGATGGCGAGGCCTTGGCCTTGAGCTCCTCACCATGATTTAATAACGGTATTTACATCATTTACAATCTTAATGCAATAGGGTCAAAATCGGGATATTACACAAATCCCTTGCCTTGGCACAAGTCATGACTGAGTTACCCTCTTCGTCAACATCACCACCTATTATCACTGACTTTCCTGACAAACACTTGTTCATCATTTTGTTAGATGACCCATGGTATCGTGACATCCTGTTGTATTTATGAACACAAAAGTTTCGACCCAAAGTCGATCGTGATGCTCGATGTCGTATCTGTCATAACGCCTCCCGATATCTCCTCCTAGGCGATGTCCTTTATCGATGCGGCATCAACACCATCTTACGACGATGCCTCACCCATGATGAGGTTGAACAAGTTTTAAACGATTTTCACAGTGGAGATTATGGTGGCCAATTCTCTGGAGTGGCCACTGCCCAAAAATTCATTCGCTCTAGGTATTTCTGGCCCACACTTTTCACTGATTGCATCACAATAGTCAACCATTGCCAGAATTTCCAACATTTTTCCCCCAAAGCTAGGACCCCTCCTTTCCCACTCCATCCAGTCATCACTGCTGGCCCTTTCTGCAAGTGGGTCATTGATTTTATGGAGTGCAATATTCCCTCGGTGAATGGCCACAAATACATCATTGTGGTTGTCGACTATTTCACCAAATGGGTCTAGGCCATGCCTACATTTAACTACAAAGTTGAAACCGCAGCCCGTTTCTTTTTCAACCACGTCATTACCTGGTTCGGTGTCCCTAAACAACTTGTCTGTGGCCATGGAAAACACTTCGAAGACACCGTTTGGAAAGAGTTATCTACCTTTCTAAAATTCGACCAACAGTACGCCTCATCCTACTACCCCCAAGGGAATGTCTAAGTCGAGGCTATCAACAAGATCTTGAAGACCATTCTTCAACAAACAGTAAACCAACACAAGCCCAATTGGCACCATATGCTCTTTCCTGCACTGTGGGATTACCGCACATCCACCAAGACTTCCATGGGTTTTACCCCTTTCCATTTGGTTCACAATGTAGAGTCTGTTCTTCCCATTGAGTGCCATATCCCCACTTTACCTCACCACTAGAGAAACGCTTAATCCTTTTGGAACAGGCCAACAAATATCGTCACACCACCTCACAAATCACTGAGGTTGCTAAGCTCCATTCCAAATCCACTTATGATAAGCATGTCCACCCCCGTACCTTCCAAGAAGGAGATCTCGTACTTGTTTATGACCAAGCCCATGACAAGACCAGTAAAGGAAAGTTTGAATCCGTGTGGAAAGGCCCTTACATTTTCTACACCTGTCTCATCAAGGGGGCATACATTCTTACCAATTCAGAAGGCCATCCCTTAGCTAACACCCGCAATGGCTTGTATCTCAAACGATTTTACCCATAACCCTTTTTTTTGGACCCAATAGTCCATGTTGTACATTTTTACTACCTTTTTTTGTTTTACACTTTTTGACATCCACAACCTTACACTTTTCTGCCCTGCATGACCACAGATGGATCCTATTCCACCATTTCATGTCGTCTTTACTGATGGAGCAAGTCGATGGTCTCTAAACCTCGCCTTGGCATCTTGGGTATTGTATTCCCCCTCACACGAGTTGATCCACCTCAACGGAGTGTGTATTGGTGCTACTACTAAGAACCAGGTTGAGTATGATGTTGTGACCAATCTCCTGGTTGCTGCTCTTCATTTGGGTATAAGTCACCTTCATGTGTTTCTCGACTCCCAGCTCCTTGTTGCCCAACTCAATAACTTTTACCAGGTATGGGATCCTTTCTTGTTTAGAAAGTTCATTTGCACTAAACAATTGATTAGACAGTTTGAATCCATTGCATTCACTCATGTCCCATGAAGTCAAAACAATGTTGCAGATCAAATGGCTAACAATATTCTAGACTGGCACATCAATCACAACATGTAGGAAGTAAACCATAAAAGTGCATCATCATACCATCCACATGCATATATACATCATATAGGCATCTAAACATCATAAAAAAAACCTATCATCATCATAAACTACATCCACGTGCATATATATATATATATCATCATAGAAATGTCAAATAGCACCAAATACACATACATACATAGAGGAGCCCCAACAACATCCTCGTCATAAAATACATCCAAATACAAAAATTCCCCATGCTCATCGCATGGGGGAAATTCCATCAACTGCCTAGTCAATCGAAGTCATCTCCGTCATCATCATCGTTGTCCTCGCCATCATCCTCCTCCTCCTCCTCCTCCTCCTCCTCCTCTTCCCCCTCCTCCTCCTCCTCCTCTTCTTCTTCCTCTTCTTCCTCACCGAACTTTGTCTCCTCCTCCTCCTCACCATAGTAGGGGCCATCCCCCCACGCCATGGATCTCACTTCCTCAGCCTCCATCGCAATACACCTCATAATAGGCCTTCACTCCCATGGAGCATCGTAGCAGATATCGATCAACTCTTGATCTAAATGCTTCCAGTCGTTCTCTATCACCCCATCCAGAAGGCAGTCGATCCCAACCCGTAATGTCTCCAATGTCGTTGAAGAGCTCCACCGTCGATCCTGTCCGTGGACAAAAGAGTATACTCCCTCTACATGGCCCCTCTTCCCCCGGTATCCTCTCGGAGGCTATGGTCCCACATCTGCACAAAAGCAAAAATATCATCAGTGTCATAAACATCATCTAGCTACCATATATGATATATAATGATACCAAACATGATACTGTAAAACAAAATAGATACATACCATCTGGTCCCTATGTCTGACCAGGCGACCGCAGTAGCTTGGGATCCCCTCTGTAGTCTATCCTATAGTAAGGGTAGTCCTCTATCACCACTGGGAGATGCATCCACTGAGTGAAAAACTCCTCGGTAAAGAAACGTCCAACTAGCCCTCCACCGCCATGGGTCATCATCTCACCCCATCGCTCCATTCGCGGCTCAGTTTCCCCTCCATCGTGCACTGCTCTATGCGGTCGAAGTGTAGGAACCCACTCAAATAAAAAGGAACAAATGAATTATGGAAAACAGAAATCCCCTCCCATACGACTCACCTTGTCAATCTCACGTTGAACCACCGTTAAGTACATCTGGCCCCAGCCAAAGTATGTACCTGTCAAGACCTGCTCCACCAGTATCATATGTCCACCTGAGACCCTATGGGGCGACTTCAACCCCAGTATGCGCACTACTAGTGCCGCTATAGCATGCGTCTCCAGGATCTCTATGTCACAAATCAGAATAGCATTGTCATGCACATATGTTGTGGCATAAAAATGACGCTCAAACAAATCCTCTATGGATACATCACCTGGCCTCCTCGGGAGGGTGTCTAGAATCATGCCCAACTGTGGAATCCCCATCAGGAAGTACACATTGGTGACCGATATCTCTAATCACTTCCCCTATATCATGAACGCTTCCGCGTCGGCATCCCAAAACCCTACCAACTTGTTCAACAACAAATTTGTCGTGCGCATCAGGGGTACATTTGTGAACTTCAGTAGTCCATAACAGGCCAAGCTGTCCTGAACATCCCCATCATCCTAGATCGCATCCAATAATTTCCTGAGCTCATGTTCTCTCCAACTCACTCTCATCATTCTATCAACAAAAACAATAACATCCCCATCAGGTCCATATCAATCATACTGCAATCCCCAATGAATCGCCCCAACCAAACTTAGGTAAAAAGGCGCATTCGAAAACATGAAATTTTTCCTCATCTGTGTCCTCTGGAGTGCGCTTTTCCACTCGAAAAGTGTGCCCCAGAGCACACCTGTGGGGCCACAACCGCGCCTTGGAGCATGCATTTCCCAAGAAAAGATGTGCTCCAAAGCGTGGTTGTACGGCCCACAACCGCAATCCAAAAGGGTAACTTTGCGGCCTAGTGCCGCGCCTTAGAGAGCGCTTTCTCTTTTGAAATCCATGCTCCAACGTAGTGGTTCCCAAGACTTGCTTGGCACGCCTCCATAGAGGCCCAAACCCCCCTCAAAATGCATCAAAAACGTCAAAAAACACTATAACACTTACCTGCAAGTCACAGAACTCGATTCCACTGATCGGATTAACAGAAATATGAATTTCCTCTTATGGGCCCCTCCACACTTCTCCCAATTTGCACAGTGAAAATGACATATGTCGCATGAGGGTCCATTTGTTATTTATAGCCATTTTGTCCCTATTCTTGTTTTGACCATTCCGAAGTCATATGACCTCCATTTTTCGCACTGTTTGCACTGTCTGATTCAGATTTCCAAGCCCATGATGATGCTTGAGATCACTTCTCATTCTCACTACCACTTTTTTCAGTCATTTTTTCCATGCCCCTCGTTGCCTCGATTTGTGTGCCACACAAGCCACAGTCTTTTTTGCCATTTTTTGCATCGTGGCCTATCTATGAGCCCTCTGCTCCATCCATACTGTCTTTATTGCATTATTTTTCCACCTTTCATCAACCTGCAAGGAGGCGCCATCAGTGTTCCCCCCCACCTCTGTTCTAGGTTCACATAATTGTCCCTTGATTGAACACTTCTTCCTTGCTTGGCCATTATATTTGTTAGGTATAATTCTACCCATTTTTCGGGTCGAGCAATTCCTTTTCGAAAAAGAGCACTTAGGGAGTTTCGGTTAAGCTCTTTTTTGACTCTTAAAATGAAAAGATCGTTGAGCAATCTTGCTTCCTTTCATTCTTGTTAAAGTACCTAAAAGGGCATTTATCTGGTATAAGTTTAACCCTTTTCTAGACCTGGTAGACTCATTACGAAAAATGAATACTCTAGTCACACCGGTTAGAAGAGTTCTGCATTGCATCATTTTATGCTTTTTCAGGCCTTGGATACTACCACACAAAAAAGAACCCCCTCAGAGTCTTCTTACTGCTTTCATACTCTCTAAAATTGAAAGCAACCACGAGCATGCACTATCCTGGGCTCGTATAAATCCACACGACGGTACCTTTCCACCATTTTAGAGTCTTCTTATCGCTTTCAGACTCCTTAAAATTGAAAGCAACCATGAGCATGCACTGTCCTAGGCTCGTACAAATCCACACGAGAGTACCATTTTTTAGCATACTTCTATCCCTTCTTTAAACTCCTTAAACCATGAAGAAGGACAAAACGGTGCCTTTCGGTGCCACAACAGATCATATCTAATCCCCACATCATGGTAGCACCCCCAATATGGTCGCCTTTGTTCAGATTGTTCTACGATGTGTCACACTTATATTCTCCTAATATCACTCATCAGTTTTCCCCCTGAGTCTCCCCCGTTGTAGTCACAATCCCTAGTCCATTAAGCTATGATCCTCTTACCCAAATTCAATTTCATATGCTTCCATGTTAGCCTTGCCATCATACTTTGAACAAAGAAATTTTGAGTCCCCACCACTCTGTGACCTCAGTTGTTCTCCCCCCCATAGCATGTTAGTCTCACATTCAGTACTATCACCTCTTCCTTGCACACCTCGCGCTCCTATCAAGGGAACATCATTGCCTTGGTAGTTGCAGGTCTTTCTCTGTCGACGCCAAGCCATCTATTCCATAGGATATACCTAGTGGCCCTTGTACCTTGGACTCATCTCCATTAGTGGTGAGTGCCTACGGACCATCTGAGAGGATTCCTTAGTGCCTCTTTGAATGGTTTTTTCTCACGTGCTCGACTCCAACTCCATCATCGCATCATTGAGATTCGTACAGGGTATTTATCCCTTTAGTTATTGGTCGAAAACCCCAGATGTCCCTTGACTCTAGCACATTGGTGAGTCAATTCGGAACCCCCCAGTTGTATGTTCCCATGGATATCCGAGTTGCATTGGCGACAGTGTTCGGAAGACATCCAGTCATATGCTTCCTAGAGTATCTAGTCCATATGCAGTCCAGTGTACCTTTGAGATTCCGACTCTCAGTCGTTGAGTCCATCCAGTTTTTGGACACCTTAAGATCCAATAGAGCATAATTTGTTGTGGTACCACATTCAGTGTGGATGTCATTGTTTCCAGGTATCATTCCTTCAGATCAGTCATCATTGGACCATGAGTATGTCCCAGATTTGTGTCCCCTTTGGACCATTATGATGTACACAACGGTTCTATATGTATTGATCACGTCCCCTTTTTTGGGCCTCATTATTATTTTTATATCTTGATACGAACATGGGTATGCCCGCCTCGTTCATATATTTGAGATTATTCCTCATCCATTATTGAGGTCATGTATTTTCAGTTGTCCCCTTTGCAATTTGTATGGACCACGTGTTCCGGTCTCCAACCACTTTCTGCTCTTCTCCGTCAGAATGCTCACACCCCTAGAAAAATTCAATACATATGATTTATATCATCCATACGATGATATCTTGTCCTCACACATCATGGGGCAATCTGTTAACACCCAAAAATTGTTCACTAGCTCATCTCCCTAGTCACATAACCCATTTGTCCACTTTTCCTACGCTTTTGGTCTCCAAAACCTTAAAAAACCCTCAAATGGTTACCAAAAGGGCTAAAAATCATTATTTCCCTCCTCAATTAATGAAATTCCTCCAAAAAAGGTCAAAAACCCTCAAAAAATGGTCCAAAATTCGCAAAATAAAAGAAAAAGGGGGAAAAGACAAAAATAAATTCAAAAAGAGGAAAAAACCCTAAAACCATTTACCAATACTATTGGTTTCTCAAAACCATAGGCCAATACTCCACTACCCAAAATCTCTTTAAAAGGTGATGGAGGCCCCCCATTTCACATCCATCAATCACTCTTCATACCCTTATGCTGCCAAAATTCTTGTGGAACCCTAGCCTATCACCTTGAGATTTTGTTCACCATTTTAGTTGAATCTTGGCCACCTTTGGAGCATTTGGAGAAGGGAAAGGAACTCTGGAGAACTAGTGCACTACTCTTGTACTGTTGTAAGGACTCCAATAACCTCACCATTTGAGGTAACACCATTGCAAACCCTTGTTTTCCCATTAATACAAAAAAAAAAAATCCATTTACTGAGTTCCTCAAGGTTGTTTACTTTTTACTGTTATAGTTTAGATTTATTTTTATGTTATCACTTGCACATGTCATATCTTAATATCCATTTTTTATTCATTTTGCATATTATTTTATATCCATTATTGAACTATTATTAAGGGTTCTTGAATCCTTAGTAGGTTCTCTTTAGCACGAGCTTGGGTGAAAACCCTAGCTACATGCATCATTATCACAATAAAATTGCAAGATACCATCACATTATCTATGTAATTTAAATAAAACTTCCAATTCTCATTATTACAAAATCGTATCCATTCGAGCAACTATGTCCTCCCAACAGAGCATTCTTGGTAGCCCATCAAACATGACTACCTTCTTCATGCAATCATTTTCTTGCATCCATAGCAACTCATGAAATGATCTCATAATTTCCAATAATTCTATCATTTCATTTATTAATGAATTTCAATGAAATATATGCCACAACCATACATTCACACAATGCCTCTCAACATATGTACTCACACATGCAAAAACAATCACAAAGTTTACATAATATTTTAATGTGTATTTACTCAATGCAACCTCGCATTGATTCATGATTACCATAATTTCATGTCATGCATTCCACCGTGATGTTTTGGAAGGTATGGCTATTGCCTCAACACATCACCCAACCATCTCCCCAATCACTTGGTTAACTTATCTAGGTGCCTTCCTTCTCCACCCGAACAACATGTCAGGAGTTTTCTCATTCTGTGGTTGTTGGAAAAGAGGTTTCATCCCAAATTAACATCAATAGGGAGTTCATGGGATACTTGTGTATCACCATAGCATTACCATTCCAACCACATTATGGCCCTAACCATTACTATCTCATATGGCATGCAATACCACAATAGGACCAAAAGTACTCACTTGCTTTGGCTATTAAACTCATAACCAACATACACAAATGACATGATATATTTTCATATGAAAGCATTTATGACTCAAAACAGCTAGATGGTATAAGAATCCTTTCCCTTACTACCACCTACCTCACCGTACCCTGTGAGATAATGTTCGCATAAATGCATCCAATATCACATGCAAACCAAGTTATGATAATTGAAATATGGCTAAAGAAACCATTACTTGCATGGCTTCCATTAACATCTTTGATGTTACCTGAACAGTTGGTCTCCTGCAAAGGATTACACCATCCTTCCACCAACCTCGTGATCATAGATTTGTTTCCCCAACCTTTCTTCATAAGGTTGTTGGTCACATGCGAAAACATCATCAACATCTTTAGCCATGCTTTGGTTGTCTTTGGTCCTACAACCAATGCGAACACCACTAATTATTAACAACCACAATAATTATCTTAAGTGGCTCATTGTATATGTAAAAATTTGCTAGATTTACCAACATGCAACATCATATGCATGCACAAACATCTTCACATGCACTATACAATATCTGGCAATATCCCCACTAGTGTGTATTCATTTCATTTATCTAATCTCTTGCATTTTCAACATTTGTATGCCATAAATTTCTGTAAAATGTAATTTCAATAGTAAGAGAGGAGTTAAGGAATTCTCCCTTTCCAATCCCTCATCATAGCATGGAATTCCTCTTCCACATCATAGCTGGTCCAATTTCATGGCCTCTCTAACGAGCACACAAGGAATCATTAGTTATGATTTTCTCTCCAAGAAGCAATTCAATACATATACTCATGTATAACATTCCTACTTGCTACTTTCCAAGCACACAATTCTTATGTTATAAACATAGATAGTTTAATGTGCGAAATTTCTCTCTTTATCAACATTGCCTTACTACTCCAATTGCTTTCAGAAATTATGGCCAAGTTCAACTTGACTTTTCTTGGACTTCCTAGCACTTTTTAGCGCTACAATTGATTCAATATCAACTCCATAAGGAATCTTTTCCAGGTCCATTATATGCCCTTGCACCTTATTCAACTATGATACTTCATTTTCTTTCTCGCGGAAATATTTCCCACAATTCTAAACCACATACTTGATTCACACATGGGAATGCCTCATCCCCCAATTAGCAGCCTTTGCATGGCCACCTGTGAAAATCCTCACAGCAGATCTAAGAGATGATGTATACCTCACAAGAGAATAGTGGATTAAGAAAGAAAATAGAAGAAGAGTGATACATGCAGTATAATGAGCAACAGAATAATATGGTATAGTAGAACTCAGATAGAAGCAATAATACTTCACACACACTAGATTATTAATCACAAATGGACATATAAATAATACAATGCATGAGGAATTCGAATGCCTAAGGTGGCAATTCGAATTAGCCTTCATGGAGTGATCAAAGGATCACTGGAGTGTCATCGGAGCACAACTAGGTGTCCTCATGATCATCGGAGCACAACTAGAAGTCTTCATCATCATCAGTGGAGTCATCAATGCTCAAGTAACTGTCAACAATCAGTCAAACTAACTCTGGTAGGTGTAACTCAGTGTAACTAAGTGTAACTGAGTGTAACTCAATGTAACTAAGAGTAACTGAGTGTAACTGACTGTAACTGAGTGTAACTAACTGTAACTAACTGTAACTGAGTGTAACTAAGTGACAACTGGACTGGTAGGTGAAGAAGGGCGAGTTGCTCCCTAAAATCAAGGAAGAAGGGCGCACTAAGCAACTGGAGGGCTAAAACTGAATAGTAAGAAGCTCCTGGGGGCTGGCTAACTGAGGGCTAGGTGCTGGAATGATGACTGGGATGCATGCAAAATGCATGCAAACCCTAGAATGCATGCAAACCCTAAAAGGTGCATGCATGACTGAAAATGTAAATGATCAAAATACTGGTGGGACTAGGATGGAGTATAGGAATATCCTAACACCCCCCCTTAATCCATCCTGGGCCCTGGTAACTAAGACCAAAGGTCACCCAATACAATGAATAATAACAATCAATAAACCAAGGAAGTGGGAAAATTTCATGGGAAACATACCCCCTCCTCAAAAAATAGACTGTAAGGCACACATAAAAATAAATGCTCCAAACTCAAGCATGTGTGATGCTTGGTCATATGTCTGGAGGTATCTTCTTCTTGGGAAGAAGTGGATCATGCTCAAAAAGCATGTGCTTGTACTTGCTCCTCAAATCGAATGTGATGAGAACAAATCCAATAGTATAAGAATGATCCTTGAACCTGTGATTCGAATCAGCTGAGGTAGGATCAAATCTGTGAAAGTGCATATAGTCTTTTGTCTTCTCCTTCGAACCACCATGTGTAAGACCCCCAACTGGGGTCTCCTTTAACTTTAATATGTAATCAGATATTGCAGTTCTGTTCAAAATTTCTATTTTGTTTCTGTTGAGATTTCTGTTCCTGTTTTGTTAAGTCTCTACCCTCATTACTAATTTTGGCTGTAAAAAAAAAAAAGTAATAAATAAGTGTTTACATTTACCAAAAATGGAACAACTATAATTCTGTTATGTCCACCTCTAACCAGTTATTGTTGTGCAGGAGCAGCAAATATAACAACACAGCATATAAACTTTTTATAAACCTTTATAATTCACATTTTTACATAATTTTACAAGGTAGAATGATAAAACATACCTGCTGGAAAAATACCTGTAGGTAGCTTGCAGATCCCCTTAGTTGCTGTCCCCGTTTGCCGTTTCTCCTTGCCTTTTTCCCTGCAGTCAAAAGCCTTCCCCACAGTTCTGAAACTCAACCAGCCAAACCAGTTTTGCCACCCTGCCAACTGGCGAGGTCTCGCCGACCACCCAGCTCCAAAGGTACCCCTTTGGACCCCCGAGCCCAAACCGAGTACAAGCCTAAGCTGTTCTATCCCTTTAGAAAAACAAACTCCAACAAATCCCCTCTTTGCAGCTCTCCTCTCCCAATTTCTGCTCTGCTAAACTTCTCCAAAATCCTAAGGAAAAAAAAGATCCCTTTACTCCTCCTCCTTTCTCCATCTTATCCTAGGTTTGCCGACTCTTCTTCCCCTCCATTAATGCCTTATCCTCCCATTAATGGAGTCCCAACCCCCTCATTACTACTCAATCAAATCCCTCCAACCATCCCAATGAAATATTCATAATTTAATAAGCAGTCAATTCAATATTCACCTCTCTTTATGAGGTTTACCGACACCAATTACAACAATCATTTTTTTACCATTCGTTTCTCATTCAAAGTTTAATAATTTTATTAATAATCATTGTTATATAATTTTTATAATAAAGTTTGAGGTTGGGGTTGGTTCACCCACCAACCGTCAGAGTTTTAAACTTACACGCTTCACCAATTTAATTTAATTAACAGTAATTGTCAATTGATTAATTACAATTACCTAATCATCTAATTAATGATTTAACATACTTCCATTATGTTAATTACCCTCTAATTTTACATTTAACTAATTTAATTTATTAATTACCAATAATAATCCCGTGTTCTAATTAATCTTAAGCATGATCTTTATAAAACTAATGGTTTATAACTTAATTCTTATCCATACTTCTTAATTAATTATCTAACCTTGCAATTAATATTTACTTATCAAATTAATACTACTAAATTTTACATTACAATAATCATTTAACCATTTTAACCCTTAGTTTTTACTAAACATCTCATTAGCGTTCGATTAATCATTACTAACTAGGTTGCATTATTTACTACCTAATTTAACCGTAACTTGTTTATTAATCAGCAATAATTAATCATTAATGTACACTAATTAACATTAATCAACATTAATAACCTTAATTGACAGTAATTAACATTAACCTACATTGTTAGCCTTAATCATCATTATTAACTTTAATCGACATTATTAACATTGATCAACAATAGTTAATTATGAAACGACAATAATTAACATCATTATTCAACAATATTTTACACAATTTATAAATATGTAGGCGAGTTATGTAAGCGTAGCTACTGCTTACATACCTCGTGTAAGTACACTAACCATAATAATTCACACACACCGATCGTAATCACGAAACTTTATTATTTACTGACCCATGTTTTAACATAGTTTGCAAGGTACAATCCTTTAACTAACTGAAATCTTATTAGTTACGACAATTCATACATTTCTGAGTTACGACACATACTCAATCAAGGGTTTTACACACCTACAGTTAGATCTTGTTTTCACCCCTACTTCACACTACACCTATCTACCTACATCATTACTAACTTCCACATCCTATCCTGTCCTCTGCTGGACTACCCTGGAATGTCAAGTCATGACCGGTTCCAGCTAGAACCCGTAAGCGGAAGTGTCGACTACATCGACCAGCTTCCCCAGCAAGCAACCACCAGTCATCATCACACACCTTGGGGAGCGCGCCGTAGCACAGCCCTCCCATGACTCTGGGTTTCGGGGATAAACGGTGGGTAAAGCCTCCACCCCCCCTAATGGAACAAGGGACTATGTCTACTCGACATAACAACAGCGTTGCACTTGTACTCGGTCTGTCATCGTATAACCGATCTGGGCGGTTGAGTTTCCTGAAACCCTACCCCACCCATGTCATAACATACATCATAATAAACAGTATAATAACCATACGAAAGTAAATAATGCATCACTCGCATACCATTTTATCTTTCGAAGTCCGTGTCCCCGAGGCCCTCCCACCTCGTAGGATCCAGCTATCACTTAGCCGTTTCAACCTGTAAGTCAGTCCTCGACATACAATATAGAATATCGTGCATAATCCTCGATATGTACACACACATATTTCATCATAACATAACAACAATAAACTCATTCATTCGCCATGCACCTGGCATAACATTCATTATTTCAACATATAACTGTAACGGTATCCACGTACCCATCATTCAGTAAATTCCATATATTTGACATAATTAACACATGATACATCTCTAAACATGACTATCGATCATAATACTATCATCATACACACACATATATATATATCGGCAAAATAATAGAACCATATGTCCACAGTGTCGTCAACCGACGAGGTCTCACAGTCAAACAAATACAACATATAATAGTAGTTCAGGTAGAAATGTCAAAACGGGGTGTTACATACACCCACCCTTCAGGAAACTTCGTCCCGAAGTTATGATCAAAATAACGTGGGATAATCACGACGCATAGTCTCTGCGTCCTCCCAGGTAGCAGAACCTGGGCTATATCGGTCCCACTGGACCTTAACTTGGTCCACCAAACGGTGCCTCAACTGTTTAACCCTGCGGTCCAATATAAGTAATGGTTCGACCCTGATGGTTCCCTCGTCCGAAACCTGCAGTTCCTTCCAATTTATTTTATGTGACTCATCAGCTACATAATGTCGTAAAATAGATACATGAAAAACATTATGAGTTTTGTGCAAATGGGGTGGCAGCGCAAGACGATACGTGACGGGTCCAACCTTTTCTAAAATTTCAAAGGGTCCTATAAATCGTGGTGACAACTTTGTCCCTTTCCCAAACCTGATGGTACTTTTGCTAGGCCTGATGCGGACGAACACTGCATCACCAACCTTATAGCTTCGGTCAACCCTATGTGCATCGGCATAACTCTTCTGTCTATCCTGTGCTTCCTTTAACCGCTGTCTAATCTGAACAACCTGCTCTTCCATCTCCTAAATCAACTCAGGTCCTATAATTACTCGATCCTCTAACCTTTCCCAACTCAATGGTGTCCTGCATGGCCTTCCATATAAAGCTTCATATGGAGGCATCCCAATTGAGCTATGGTAACTGTTGTTGTAAGCAAACTCTACCAAAGGTAAGTGCTTTTCCCAATGAGTTTGTTGATCCATGACATACATTCTAAGCATGTCCTCCATCACCTGATTCACTCTTTCTGTTTGTCCATCTGTCTCTGGATGGTAAGCAGTGCTTAGGTTCAACTGAGTACCCAATGCTGATTGCAAACTCGTCCAAAACCTGGATGTAAACCTGGAATCTCTATCCGATATAATCTTTTTGGGAAACCCATGGAGGCGAACAACTTCATTTATGAATACACGTGTTACGTCCGTGACATCATAGGTCTCCTTAACTGGAATGAAGTGAGCAGTTTTGGTCAGTTTGTCAACGATGACCATAATGGCATCATGCCTATGAGAGGTAAGAGGCAATCCCACCACGAAGTCCATGGAGATAACCTCCCACTTCGACATAGGAATGTCATGTGGCTGCAACAGACCTGCCGGGTGGTGATGATCAGCTTTTACCTGCTGACACTCAAGGCACCTAGCGACGAATTTGACCACGTCGCTTTTCATCCCTGCCCAAAAGAAGAGTTGCCTCATGTCTGCATACATCTTCTTTACACCCGGGTGTGCACAATACACTGCTCTATGGGATTCCTTAAGGATAGTCTCTCTAATATCTCCCTCTTCCGGAATATACATCCTCCCTTGATACCGTAACAAACCATCGGCTTCCAACTCATAGCCTTCAAACTTTGGTCCCACCGGTTTCCCATTCTGGAGTGCCGCTGTGACCTTTAGGTACCAACTATCCCCGAGTAGCTGCCCTAAAATTCTTTCCCTCAAATCCACCTTCAAAGGTATAAGAGAGAAAAGTCTTGGTTTTCTGCTTAAGGCATCCGCTACCACATTCTCCTTCCCCTTGATGTAGGAAATCCCAAAATCATACTCACTCATGAATTCACTCCATCGCCTTTGCCTAGCATTTAGGTCTCTCTGAGTGAATATATACCTTAAGCTTTGGTGATCAGACTTGAGTTCAAAGGTTCGTCCAACAAGGTAATGTCTCCACAGCTTCAAAGCTAACATCACTGCAGCTAACTCTAGGTCATGAGTAGGGTAATTCTCTTCATGTGTTTTTAACTTTCTCGACGCATAAGCTATTACCCCACCTCCCTGCATCAACACTGCACCCAAACCTTGCCTTGAAGCATCGGTGCAAACTGTGAATTCCTTCTCCATATCTGGAACCCGTAGAATTGGTGCACTCGTCAATAGTCTTTTCAGCTTGGCGAATGCGGCATCACATTCATCTGTCCATTCGTACCTAGTGCCCTTACGTTGTAGGGTAGTTATGGGTTTTGCGATTTTTGAGAAGCCCTCAACAAACCTTCTATAATACCCAGCTAACCCCATGAATCTCCTTACTTCATGCGCATTCATTGGCACGGGCCAATCCATTATGGCCTTCACCTTTTCAGGGTCCACAGAAATTCCCTCACCGGAAATTATATGCCCTAGGTAATGGATCTCCTTCTGATAGAACGAACATTTGGACAACTTACCATACAACTGATGCTCCCTTAAGCATGACAACACTATTCGCAAGTGTTCCTCGTGCTCCTGCTCATTCTTGGAGTAGATGAGGATGTCGTCCAAGAAGACTTGCACAAATTGATCTAAGTATTTTCGGAACACGCTATTCATGAGACTCATGAACACGGCTGGGGCATTGGTCAAACTGAAGGGTACCACCACAAACTCATAGTGCCCGAACCTTGTTCGAAAAGCAGTCTTAGGTATATCACCTTCCTTAATCCGTAGCTGGTGGTAACCTGATCATAAGTCGATCTTTGAGAAGACTGTCGCCCCCTTCATTTGATCAAAGAGGTCATCAATTCGAGGTATCGGGTACCTATTCTTCACGGTGGCTCTATTCAAATCTCGGTAATCTATGCAAAGACGCAAGGAACCATCCTTCTTCTTCACAACGATTACTGGTGCACCCCACGGTGAAATACTTGGTCTGATGAGCCCTAGATCTAATAGTTCCTTCAACTGCATTTGCAACTCACAAAGTTCTGGGGCCGTCATCCTGTAAGGTGTCTTTGAGGTTGGCTCTGAACCGGGTTTTACCTCAATGGTAAAATCAAGTTCCCTCTTAGGATAGTCATCAAAGGAGGGTCCCTTCTCACTATTTACCGCTTCAACAATGTACAACTGGCATCCTTGTCGCATACATCGCTTTACGTTCATCGTTGATATGAAATGTAGGGACACCTTCCGTTTGATACCCTGGATCTTGATGGCCTCTCCGTTGTCATTAATGCAAAGAACTTTCTTCCCATAACAGTCCAAGAAAGCTCGATGTTCCTCAAGCCAATTCATACCTATGATGAGATCATAAGTTCCGAGGGTGGTGACGTACACTTTGACTTGTGTAACACACACCCCGAGATCCACTACACACTTATCGACACTAGGTCCTACTGCTTGCTTTACCCCTGAAGCCATTTCGACTAAGCTGAAATCATCATGCTCATAGGCTGCCAACCCACATTTGTCTAATGCATATGGAGAAATGAAACTATCAGTAGCACCAGGATCAAACAATATTCTAAGCTTGACATTATTGACCGTACCTGATGATTCGACCACAGTGGATTGGTGCTCTGCTTGATGGTTGTTTACTGCAGCCGAGATCTTATGCCTACTACCCCCACTCCCCATTGGAGCTTTTCCTTCTCGTTGCACTGTACCGGATCGTAATTCGGGACAGTCACGCTGGTAATGTGGACCTCCACATCCCCAACAAGCAACCTGTAATGGAGCGGGCGAGATAACCTGCTCAGACCTCCGAGAGGGGTTCCTCCCCCTAGGACCCCTTCCTCTACCGGTTGTTCCTCTGAAATTCCTCGCACCCTGGTGAGTCCCTGTGGCCGACTGGGGCACCGCCCTAGTTGCCACTGATCTATCTACCGCTGCGACTCTTGGTGTGCTCCTGTTCCCATAGGGAGGTGGCCTCGCATATCCTCCCCGAGGGTAGCTTCGAGGGGCCTTCCCCACAAACCCCGACTGCTGAGAGTTGAAGGACCTGATGGGCTTTGCACCCAACATCTCCTCAGTGTAACGAGCACAATCTACTGCTTCGGCGACCGAAGTTGGTTTCCACATCCGTACCTGAGCCCTGATCTTGGCATTGAGCCCATACACGAAGCGCTCAACCTGGCGTTCGTCATTGTCCAAGTAAGGGACATACTTCACTAATTCCATGAACCTCTCTTCATACTCCTCCACAGATAGATGCCTTTGTACCAAGGCATGAAGAGCCCCTGCTTTTTCTTCCTAGTAGGATGCGGGTAGGTACTTCCCCTTGAATTTTTCCACAAACAGTTCCCATGGAACTGTGTCCGGTGTAAGGTGTAGCTGCCTTTCTTGGTTTCCCCACCAGTTCAAAGCGGCCCCCTTTAGTTGAAATATGGCCAGTTTGGACTTGGACGTGGAGGTGTACTCCTGCAAGGTCAAGCACCTGGTCATCTCTTCCAACCACGACTCTGCTCGAATCCCTGATCGACCCCCCGAAAATTCTGGAAGCCTTATCTTCTGAAGCTCCCTTTTGATATCCTGATGCGGAGTTCTTGGTACCGTATTCGCTTCTACCACAGGAACTTCCTCCCTTAGTGGAGGGGCCTCCACCTCTACCTTCGAGGTAGTACTTCCTCTCTGTGCTAGTCCCCTGAGTGTTTCGTTTATAGCTTCCAGCGAGCGCAGTATAAGAATGGTCTCTGGCGATGGTGCCGGCGCATTCGGCTCAGGTAATGCCGTCGTCTGACCTCGCCCCCGACTTGCTCGCGTTCTTACCATGTTTTATTCCTGCTCATGGAAGAATAGGATAATTAGCACACAATGACATCATGATTAATTTACTATCAAACTCAACAATTAATTCAAAAGTGCATCATGACTAATTTTACGAGTGTTTTACTTTAAGAGCTATAGTTCAGTACGTTTCGATCAGGCCATCTTGAGGCCACCCGGTACTAGACATACTGCAACAGTTCTACGTAGGTTTAGGTATTGGATTCCACACAATCCTCATCAGGTCGCCATCAATTCCTCAAGATATTCAATTAAGGTTTATTGCCTCGGTCTCATTAATTAATTAATAATTTAATAATTTAATAATAACATAACCTACGTTTTAAGTCTAGAGTCGTGTTTATCAACATTTTGGTCATGGGGCAAAATCAGGGTCTTAGTGATCAGCTTGTCATGTTGATCTCTATGGTGTCTCGTTTTCGAGATTTCGTGTCCGTTTTGCCTTTTCGACTATACGTCGAAGTTTCGGTAATGAGCATTTTCAAGAAGGCGAAAGCTAACATTAACTATATACTGTTTAATTATAATAATGATTAACTAACACTAGTAACAAGCCCATAATTTACTAATTTAACTTAATTAATATTATAATCAATTAAATTAAGTATAATAATTGATAGTTAATCAAATTAATTATTAATAGAATAATTTCTAAATTTATTAATAATTAATTAATTAATTAATTTATTATATATATATATATAATAAAAATAACTATTAACAAACTTTCAATAGTTAACACTTAACTTAATTAATTTAAACTATAAGGGTTAACAATTAATTTATTAATTTATAATTTATTTCCTTTTTTTCTTTTTTAAATTTATTTTAATTATAATTTATTCATTTATAATTTATGATTAAAATAAATTAAAATGAACTAAATTAAAATAAACTAAATTAAAATTGAAATAACTAAATTATAATTGAAATGAACAAAATTATAATTAAAAGAACAAAAAAAACGAAATAGATTATAATCGAAATAAATCAAAAATGAACTAGGTTAAAACCCTTACACATGGCTTATCTAGTCAAACCCTAGAATTCCCTCCACGCTGGGTTGCATGTGGCCACGCGGCCGACATGCAATTTAAACCAATAAAATATTCAATCAACCCTTAAAAGGGCATACCCTCCCTCTCGGCCTCATTTCTTCTATGGATTTTTCGGGAGCAGCCGCCAGTGAGCTCTGCAACTCCACCACCACCACCAACTGGCTCAGCTCTCGGTCATGGTGAGCAAGCTATGCATCTGCAACGGCCGGAGGTATAGCTCTGCAACGGCCGGAGGTATAGCTCTGCAATTTTTTTTTATTATTTTTCCTTTATACTGATTTTTTTTTTGTGCTTATGTTTTCTGTTCGTTTGTTTTGCTCAAGCTGCATCCAAGCCGCGACCTCTCGAGCTGTAAGCCTGGCTGCCATGGCCGCGGAGAGTAAATTTCAGTATGTTTTAACCTTTCACTTGTATTTTTTTTTTTTTCGCTGTGTTGTTGTGTCTTTTTTTTTTTTAACCGTCAGCTCGTTTTGCTGGGCCGCCCAGGCCGCAGCTTGCTGCTGGCTGGGCCGTGCCCTAGCCGCGCGCCCTATGGGCTGCAGGCCGGGCCGCCCAGGCCGCAGCTCGCTGCCGTCCGGGCCGTGCCCTGGCCGCGCGCCCGTGTGGGCTGCGCCCCTGTGGGCTGCGCCCTTGTGGGCCGCGCCCCTGTGGGCCGAGCCCCTGTGGGCCGAGCCCTGGGCTGCGCCCTTGTGGGCCGCGCCCGTGTGGGCTGCGCCCTTGTGGGCCGAGCCCTTGTGGGCCGAGCCCTGTGGGCCGTGCCCGTGTGGGTTGCGCCCTGGGCCGAGCCCTGGGCTGCCATGGCCGCCCCTCCGTCCAAATTTCATTTTTTTTTTTTTTGGTTTTTTTTTTGTTTTTGTTTTGTGTTTTTTTTTTGTTAATAAATAATAATAATTTTTAATTTTTTTTTTTTCAAAACTATGTTTAGAAATAAAATTTTTGTTTATATATATATATATATATATATATATATCTATATATATATATATATATATATATTTTTAATAGTAGTTGAAATCTAATTCAAAAATTTTTTATTTTTTTTTTTTTTGTTCCCCTATATATATATATATAAATTTCCAATTTACATATATATATATAAAATTTGTGTCATGTTTATATATGATATATATAACTTGGTGTGATATAAATACAAAATTTTTTTTTGTGTGTCATGATCCATGTATATAAATATATATAAATTTTTTTTTTTGAATTTAAGTTTTAAATTAACATTGAATACACATATATTCTTTTGGGATGCCTATATAGGTTTTGTTCACATATATATATGAAGATATATATATAAGTTTTTCTTGTTATATACATGTATTCAGATTTGTAAATATAGTTTTTCTTATATATATATATATTTTTTTTGGTATATAAATATATTGAAATTTTCTAACTTTTTTTTTTTCCTTTTGCTGTATAGGTTTTAAAGCTTCTGCCCCAGTATACTGGCAGTAATTTTTTTTTTTTAAGGCTTTCTTTGTTTTCACACAGTTTTTGAATTTCTGTTTTTTATTTCATGTTTCATACTGGTCTTAAACTTCTACAACAAGCTTTTACAGCTTCTGTAATGAGCCCTCTGGTTCCAGATTTGGAACCATGGCTCTGATACCATATGTAAGACCCCCAACTGGGGTCTCCTTTAACTTTAATATGTAATCAGATATTGCAGTTCTGTTCAAAATTTCTATTTTGTTTCTGTTGAGATTTATGTTCCTGTTTTGTTAAGTCTCTACCCTCATTACTAATTTTGGCTGTAAAAAAAAAAAAGTAATAAATAAGTGTTTACATTTACCAAAAATGGAACAACTATAATTCTGTTATGTCCACCTCTAACCAGTTATTGTTGTGCAGGAGCAGCAAATATAACAACACAGCATATAAACTTTTTATAAACCTTTATAATTTACATTTTTACATAATTTTACAAGGTAGAATGATAAAACATACCTGCTGGAAAAATACCTGTAGGTAGCTTGCAGATCCCCTTAGTTGCTGTCCCCGTTTGCCGTTTCTCCTTGCCTTTTTCCCTGCAGTCAAAAGCCTTCCCCACAGTTCTGAAACTCAACCAGCCAAACCAGTTTTGCCACCCTGCCAACTGGCGAGGTCTCGCCGACCACCCAGCTCCAAAGGTACCCCTTTGGACCCCCGAGCCCAAACCGAGTACAAGCCTAAGCTGTTCTATCCCTTTAGAAAAACAAACTCCAACAAATCCCCTCTTTGCAGCTCTCCTCTCCCAATTTCTGCTCTGCTAAACTTCTCCAAAATCCTAAGGAAAAAAAAAAGATCCCTTTACTCCTCCTCCTTTCTCCATCTTATCATAGGTTTGCCGACTCTTCTTCCCCTCCATTAATGCCTTATCCTCCCATTAATGGAGTCCCAACCCCCTCATTACTACTCAATCAAATCCCTCCAACCATCCCAATGAAATATTCATAATTTAATAAGCAGTCAATTCAATATTCACCTCTCTTTATGAGGTTTACCGACACCAATTACAACAATCATTTTTTTACCATTCGTTTCTCATTCAAAGTTTAATAATTTTATTAATAATCATTGTTATATAATTTTTATAATAAAGTTTGAGGTTGGGGTTGGTTCACCCACCAACCGTCAGAGTTTTAAACTTACACGCTTCACCAATTTAATTTAATTAACAGTAATTGTCAATTGATTAATTACAATTACCTAATCATCTAATTAATGATTTAACATACTTCCATTATGTTAATTACCCTCTAATTTTACATTTAACTAATTTAATTTATTAATTACCAATAATAATCCCGTGTTCTAATTAATCTTAAGCATGATCTTTATAAAACTAATGGTTTATAACTTAATTCTTATCCATACTTCTTAATTAATTATCTAACCTTGCAATTAATATTTACTTATCAAATTAATACTACTAAATTTTACATTACAATAATCATTTAACCATTTTAACCCTTAGTTTTTACTAAACATCTCATTAGCGTTCGATTAATCATTACTAACTAGGTTGCATTATTTACTACCTAATTTAACCGTAACTTGTTTATTAATCAACAATAATTAATCATTAATGTACACTAATTAACATTAATCAACATTAATAACCTTCATTGACAGTAATTAACATTAACCTACATTGTTAGCCTTAATCATCATTATTAACTTTAATCGACATTATTAACATTGATCAACAATAGTTAATTATGAAACGACAATAATTAACATCATTATTCAACAATATTGTACACAATTTATAAATATGTAGGCGAGTTATGTAAGCGTAGCTACTGCTTACATACCTCGCATAAGTACACTAACCATAATAATTCACACACACCGATCGTAATCACGAAACTTTATTATTTACTGACCCATGTTTTAACATAGTTTGCAAGGTACAATCCTTTAACTAACTGAAATCTTATTAGTTACGACAATTCATACATTTCTGAGTTACGACACATACTCAATCAAGGGTTTTACACACCTACAGTTAGATCTTGTTTTCACCCCTACTTCACACTACACCTATCTACCTACATCATTACTAACTTCCACATCCTATCCTGTCCTCTGCTGGACTACCCTGGAATGTCAAGTCATGACCGGTTCCAGCTAGAACCCGTAAGCGGAAGTGTCGACTACATCGACCAGCTTCCCCAGCAGGCAACCACCAGTCATCATCACACACCTTGGGGAGCGCGCCGTAGCACAGCCCTCCCATGACTCTGGGTTTCGGGGATAAACGGTGGGTAAAGCCTCCACCCCCCCCTAATGGAACAAGGAACTATGTCTACTCGACATAACAACAGCGTTGCACTTGTACTCGGTCTGTCATCGTATAACCGATCTGGGCGGTTGAGTTTCCTGAAACCCTACCCCACCCATGTCATAACATACATCATAATAAACAGTATAATAACCATACGAAAGTAAATAATGCATCACTCGCATACCATTTTATCTTTCGAAGTCCGTGTCCCCGAGGCCCTCCCACCTCGTAGGATCCAGCTATCACTTAGCCGTTTCAACCTGTAAGTCAGTCCTCGACATACAATATAGAATATCGTGCATAATCCTCGATATGTACACACACATATTTCATCATAACATAACAACAATAAACTCATTCATTCGCCATGCACCTGGCATAACATTCATTATTTCAACATATAACTGTAACGGTATCCACGTACCCATCATTCAGTAAATTCCATATATTTGACATAATTAACACATGATACATCTCTAAACATGACTATCGATCATAATACTATCATCATACACACACATATATATATATCGGCAAAATAATAGAACCATATGTCCACAGTGTCGTCAACCGACGAGGTCTCACAGTCAAACAAATGCAACATATAATAGTAGTTCAGGTAGAAATGTCAAAACGGGGTGTTACACCATGGGTGAGATTATGCCAAAAATAACTATTACATGTTTGCTTGAAATCAAAATCAGATTTAAGACTTTCAAAACAGTTTCTTGAGATCTCCTTTGAACCAGCAAGGGTGAGATCAAAACTATCATATGATGCATGAGAAATTATCTCAAGCGGGTGGAAATGGCCATATTCTTCAATAACCTTCTGAAAGCATGTGCTAATGATCATATAGTAGTAAATAAGAGATGTTTGCTGAAGAAGAGCGAATGCATTACCTCCAATAGCTGATGTTACCTCTGAAATAATCATGTGATCATGATGCAAACCAACAAACTCTAGTGCAAGAGAGGATTTAGGACCTTCTGCAATATCTAGAGTGGGAGTTGGCACAGAAAGAGAAGAAGGTTTGAGCATGAGCAGAGAATCTGCAAGTTCTTTGTCAACAACTTCAATATGAGATGATACTGGTTCATGATCTGAGAGATCATCAAGGGGAGAGAATGCAACATGATCTGAGAGACCATCAGGAGGAGCGAATGTATCATGATCTGAGAGACCATCAAGTGGAGCGAATGCATCACCTTGCTTTCTTTTGAAGGGATTTGGACCAAATCCATCATTCTTTTTGCCGAATCTTTCATCCAGATGAGCCCATAACTCTTTTGGAGTTTCAATATCAAAGATGGTCGGGTACAATATGTAATCAGTCATAGTAAGCTTCATTCTTCCAATGTGCATGTCACCTTTATTCAACCATTTAATCTTCTTTGTAGAGGATTCGAACTCTCTTTCAAAATAGCAATCAAAGAGATCATGGCTCTTTAAATATGCTATTATTTTTGGTTTCCATTCATCATAGTTGAATAAAGAAAGAGGAGTGATTTCTTCTAATTCAGGATACATTGAAGCTGTAGAAGACCTGCAAAAAAAATATAGAATAACTGCAACTGCTACTACTGCAAAAATGCAGAAACTGCTGCAACTGCTGCACTCGAAATCTTGGTAATAACCTGCAAAAAACTCTCAAGAATGGAGATAAACAATACTCTCAACATGCTCTGATACCACGTGAAAATCCTCACAGCAGATCTAAGAGATGATGTATACCTCACAAGAGAATAGTGGATTAAGCAAGAAAATAGAAGAAGAGTGATACATGCAGTATAATGAGCAACAGAATAATATGGTACAGTAGAACTCAGATAGAAGCAATAATACTTTACACACACTAGATTATTAATCACAAATGGACATATAAATAATACAATGCATGAGGAATTCGAATGCCTAAGGTGGCAATTCGAATTAGCCTTCATGGAGTGATCAAAGGATCACTGGAGTGTCATCGGAGCACAACTAGGTGTCCTCATGATCATCGGAGCACAACTAGAAGTCTTCATCATCATCAGTGGAGTCATCAATGCTCAAGTAACTGTCAACAATCAGTCAAACTAACTCTGGTAGGTGTAACTCAGTGTAACTAAGTGTAACTGAGTGTAACTCAATGTAACTAAGAGTAACTGAGTGTAACTGACTGTAACTGAGTGTAACTAAGTGTAACTAACTGTAACTGAGTGTAACTAAGTGACAACTGGACTGGTAGGTGAAGAAGGGCGAGTTGCTCCCTAAAATCAAGGAAGAAGGGCACACTAAGCAACTGGAGGGCTAAAACTGAATAGTAAGAAGCTCCTGGGGGCTGGCTAACTGAGGGCTAGGTGCTGGAATGATGACTGGGATGCATGCAAAATGCATGCAAACCCTAGAATGCATGCAAACCCTAAAAGGTGCATGCATGACTGAAAATGTAAATGATCAAAATACTGGTGGGACTAGGATGGAGTATAGGAATATCCTAACACCACCATGTCACTATTGTGAGCCACATTTCAATTCCACATATTGGGATGTCTTATTCCTATGAGTGACAACTTTTGGGAGAATGAAATTGCCTTACCCATTCTCATTACTTACTCATATCTTGCCACTTATATGATCATGCATGCACTTGCCCAAAAGGATGATTTACCCATCATCTTTACAAGTTACATGTCCCTTACTCAATAACATATTCCATTACTTGTTGAGCATTCTTTCATAGAATGCAATATCCATCTTTGATAATCAAGAGTTCTCATGGCTCTTCCTTTCAATTCAAATTGCATCTATTACTAACAATAGTACATTGGATGCATTCTTATCCAAGGCACCAATGTCCATTATTGGTCCCTTTCATCCTCCAATGATTAGGCACGACTATCACTTCTCCATAATGCATATTACAACCAATTACTCTTAATAAGGCTTCCACAACCCCTCTATGCAATTCATATTGCACATCTTGAGCATAAAGAATGCATTTCATACATTCTGGCTAAAGAACCATCACCTCCATTTAGTTCCCTTATTCCATCACGTGCTTATAAAATACAATCTGCAAGAGTGTATTCTTATTCATTCAAAATGTTTTTCCACATGTTAACATGAATTACCATAATACTCTCAACTAAGTATCCTTGCTCATTAGTGGAACTACCTTGTCACTAAGCATCCAACCAGGCTTGCTTCAATTCTTCACATTGCTAGCTAACCAACAATTTTACCATGATTATGATCCCAAATGTGCCTCCACTTTATTTTTATAGCACCAATACCATGATGTTGATATCATAAAATTTATTCACCTAAAGTTACTTTCATATCTAGTACTCCTGCACCATCATATAAAGCATTTCCAAAAAATTTGGTTGCTTTGGAGGTCACCTACAATGAGATTTTCTTGCTCAATCAAGCCTAGAGGATTTCCTCTACCTTCTATTTGAAACAACTGGAAACTTGTTTCAAAATAAAAATACCTATGTTGATTCTTCTACATTTTAGCCTCATTGCATTCTCAGAGATACACAAAAGTTTTAAAAAATCATGTATTATGGGGACTTATACCTAAATTGACAATTTCTGTCAGCCACGGAATTCTCTCACAATCAATGACTGTATCAAGGGGATAACGGGGGTCAAGGGGGCTTGGCCCCATTTGGCTTCCCTATGCCACTGTAGGGTGGTTCGAGGGTATCCCCCTCGTTTTTTTTTTGTAAATCTTTTGATTTTGCACAATTAGTTGCATAAGTTCAAAGACATTTTCAACTTCTGGCACCTGAAAATATCCTTGGGAAACTACTAAAATTCTTTGTTTCAGTGAAATTTTGAATTTGCCTCTCATCGGCACACTTTTCCATTTTGCTCCGAAAGCATTTTCGGTGCAATTTTCATTTTGTCGCCGAATGACGCACTTTCAGTTTTCCTCTAATCGGCACAATTCCCATTTCTCTCCGATCTGTTTCGGTGCAATTTTCACTTTGTCACCGATTGGCGCAATTTTTTATTTGTCGCTGACCTGTTTCGGCGCAATTTTCATTTTGTCGTCGATTGGCGCACTTTCAATTTCTCCCCAACCCATTTCGGCGCACTGTTCACTTTTCCGCCGATCATCGCACTTTTCAATTTTGCGCCGACCTGTTTCAAGGCACTTTTTAGTTTTACAGCGACCTCTTTCAGCAATTTTTTGAATTTGTGACCGATCGGCGCAAATTTCATTTTCGCACCGAAATGCCTTTTTCGGTAATTTTTCGTCGAAACGTATAGGCGACTTTTCCATTTTCTCGCTGATATTTTCGGCACCTTTTGGCAATTCTACGCTGCCACATACTTAGGAAGAAAATTCAAAAACTTAGAAAAAATTTTGAAAATTTTGAAATTTTTCCTAATGATCAGTGGTGATCAGGAAGGGGTCTTACCTCAGCAAGTGGTTAGATTTGGCCCATTCAGGCCCAATGTTGTAACCTATGCTTTGAAACCACACTATCACGTCCCATCTCATCAATCCAACGCAAGGAAGGGAACATGACTAGAGATCTGGGGATTTTACAAAAACTTAGACCCATTCATCAAACTCATAGCAAAGGAAACACGTGTGCAAATGCATATTCAAAATAAACACGCACAATGGAATTAAACTATACACACACATTTTACATGCATACATTAGCATAATCACAATAATCAATAATTAAAGGCCTTGCAGAATTAATACAAAAGATAATACTCATCTTGATATAATGTTGTCCCAAGCAACCAGCTATGCAACTGCAACATTCCACCTAGCCATAGTCCAACTATGCTCATCAATCTCTTAACATAGTTGCCACCCCCTGAACTGGGCATGATTTCCACAAGGAATGGGAACACTCAAGCTCATGCACGACAAAATGAACATCACATCTAATCCAAGCCAGTCCATAGCTGGGTTTATCAAGCCAAATGTGAACCCTCTTCTATTTTTGGATGCTTGCACTCAAGCTCAAGCCAAAGCAATGGATACCCATAAATCAAACGAGAACATTCTCTTCCACACACAACAAGCACATATGTTGGGCATAGGAAAACTTTTTTAGCTATGGCATTCACAAGCAATATGTCCAATGGTTTTCCCCAAATCATGACTAGTCAAAAATTGATTATGGGAAGAGAAAAATCAACCACAGAAAGAGAAATGATTTTTCCATAGGTATTTGAGCATCCATATATGTACTTTTAAGATAAATTACATATATATACTTTTAAGATAACACATGAGTTCCATTTTAAATAACAATAATTAAAATAGCAAATACTTTATAGTTTTATCTTAAATCAAATAACATCATCACAAATTTAATTAAATTTATGGAAAAAATAAAACAATAATACCCACCCAACAAAATATATTCATTGAGTATTTGAAATGAATGGAGAGAAAGCAAAACTTAACTCTTCACCAAGCTGTTCACCATTAACATTCAAACAAAATTGTCTCGAAAGCCTACATAATATATAACTACGGTATTACACAGAAACAATGAAAAATGAAAATTTTAAGAGAACTGCACATAAGTTCACATAATATGGAAGAATGCTTGCTCTAAGATTGTTCCTCGCTGCGCTGCTTGGAGGAGGATTCAAACTTTTGCTAGTTGGAGACGTTCGAAAGTATTCCAGCTCGGCTGCATATCCCGAAACGTTAGAATAGATTGAGACAAACTCAAACTCTCCGCGGATGCCTGAAAGTATTTCTGTATCATTTGGGGGGCTTCTTGAGGATAGGATCCTGCAAGGCCGACGCAGAAACCGCAGGAACGGTTTCTGTAGGCGTGGAAAGAACAGTACTAGAAGTGGGTTCTTGCGATGAGGGGTTAGAGAGCGTCATTGCTAGACACTGCTCGATAAGAGGGAGCGAAGAGAGACCAGGAGTCTGCAATAGATGAACATACAGATGGAATCCTGGAAAGTGCTGCGAGATTAACCTCATTGTTGACGAAGACTCCGTCATTGGATTTGAATGTCCTGGTGCACCCAAATGTTGCGATTCTCTTGCAAGAGTGCGGTGACCAGGGCTATGAGCATTTCCATCCCTCTGGCGCACTTTGTTTGGAAGATTTAGTTTTGCCTGCGAGCCTCTGAATCCGGAAGCAGCCTCGTTGTAAGCATCTGACGCCTTCTCTGCCGTATCAAAGGTACCCAGCGACAACATCGCGCCCGTGCTTGGATCGCGAATCGCTGCTACCCACAGACCCCAAGGATTCTTTCTGAGTACACCTTTGTAACCTTTCTGTTTGGTCGACTTGGCTGCCTGGGCAGAAGCTCTCTTTATAGATTGATCTCCATGGCTTACCCTGGTTTCTAGTGTTCAACAAAACACTTTATCAACGAGGGTTTACACTGAGTGCTCCGAAATAATAAATTGGTCATGGTTTTGCTATGAATAAACCATGAAAATAATAAATTGGTCATAATTTTGCTATCAATAAAACAGTGATCTTTGTACATGAATAAAACAACGTATGCAAATACTATTTTTAATCACCGGGACTGGTACATAGCATTAAAAAATCACCTGGTGATGAAGCAGAAACCTGTTGGTTTTGGTATGTGGCCTTGCCAGAGTCAGAGATAACCGATCCCTGCGCCATCCGGATACCACCACTAAAACCTAACGCTGCCTCTTTGTTCGTGTATTTCTGGAAGTTGGATTGACCACCCATTGAACAAACTTCGCCGACGGCGCCGGTGCTGGGAGCCACGGCCCTAAATCTGTCCCTCGGTCTCTTCTGCTGCAGTAGACCAATGGGACATCTCGTGGGGTGGTGAAGCCGAGGCCCAGAAACGGTCATGGTGGACAAAGTGTCATAAATGGGCTGCTGTCGCTGCTTCGCCTCGTGCTCCTGCTCTTCATCTTCATGGAACCGACATTCCAGGCCGGGCATTTCTCTCATGATACCACTTCTTACTATCTCTTTCTGATACAGGATCAGAATGAATCAAACTGAAAATAGATACCCTTCAAATATTTTCGATATAGAATTTTCATATAGATTTGCCATGTTCTTGTAGTAATTCCTAATACAGAATGGATGCTTAAGTTTGAACAGTCAACCACTAATACATTATGGTGTAGTTTGTTTTTAATGCAGTGTCTTTCTCTTTAAAATACAAGAAAGGGTTTGAAATCATATAACAATATTACTTAGTAAATCCTAATACAGAATGGGTGCTTAAGTTTGAACAGTCAACCACTAATACATTATGGTGGAGTTTGTTTTTAATGCAGTGTCTTTCTCTTTAAAATACAACTGAAATCTATCTCACAACTATTTGGCCTAGACTCAATTAACTCATTCTTTAAAATATATTATTACTAACTATTTATTAATGACTAACTATTTATTAATGATGAATCAGTAACAACACTACTAACACCATTATACAACTAACTATCAGGATAGATCCATCTTAAACTCGTATTTATCAAGTATCGAGAGGGATCCAATTTCTTGAGGTGTATTTCTTTTTTTAAATTTAAACTCAAGAAATTTGATCTTTCTTGATTGATAGATCTAGGTTTAAGTTTTAAGTTTTTATTTTATAAACGATAAGCAGACATGAATTTTTTAAATTATTTTTTAATTATTCTGTGCAATTAATGATCAATCACTAACAACACTATTAAACACATTATTGCATAATGTTGACCATGATTGCTCAAAATATCAAATAAATAAATAAAAAATACTTAATGACCCTTCTACTTAATAAATCAAACAAAAAAAATTAAAATATACCAATATACACATGTCATATAAGGGAATAGATCGTGGGTGGGATGGATAATACTCCATCCCACAACCACTCGAGATAGACCCAATTTAATACATTTTCTAAAATATTTTATAAGTACTTATCAATGATCAATCACTAACAACATTATTATTACATAATGTTAACCATAACTATTACATACATCAAATACCAAAAAATAAAATTTTATAGTGATCCTTCTAATTAATACCATAGCTTAGAATATGGCATGTAGAGGTATTGATCATGCCTTACAATGTTTAGTGTTATTAATGAGTGTAGATTTACATTAAAAAGAACAATGCAAGTGTAGTTTATGGAATAGTGTTATTAATGTCTTACTATGATCCATGTACAATAAGGTTAATATAATGCAAGTATGATTATGGAATAGTTTTATTAATGTCTTAGTGTGATCCATGTACAATAAGGTTAATATAATGCAAGTATGAAAAATCTAATTGAGATTATGGAGTTTTATGAAGTAAATACCAGTTTAGATCCAAATCCTAGGCTCTATCAAGCGCCTAATCCTAAGCTCTAAATTCTCTAGTTTAAGTCTCATATTTACTTTTTACTTTGTATTATTCTTTTTTGTTTATGGCCGACATAATATTTATTACTTTTTACTTTGTATTATTATTTTTTTGTTTACTTTGTATTATTTTGTTAGTGGACAAACACTTTACAAACACTCTAAAGTCTCATATTTACTTTTTACTTTGTATTAAAAGTAAAAATTAAAGTCTCTAGTTTAAGTCTCATATTTACTTTTTTACTTTGTATTATTTTTTTTGTTTATGGCCGACATAATATTTACCACCTAATCATAAGCTCTAAAGTCTCTAGTTTAAGTCTCATATTTACTTTTTATTTTGTATTATTCTTTTTTGTTTATGGTCGACATAATATTTATTACTTTTTACTTTGTATTATTTTTTTTGTTTACTTTGTATTTTTTTGTTACTGGACAAACTCGACAAACACTCGACTAACAAGATCTCCCCCATACTGATAATATTTTTTGTACTATGGAATTTCTTCCAATGTTATTGGAGTTTTTTCCACAAAAAAATTATAAATTTTAAAATAATTCAATTATGTAGTCATCAATAATCTATGCATGTCATTGTGTCATGGATTTATATGAAAGTGTTAATATAATGAAAGTATCAATAATATAGTTGAAATTATGATAGAAAAGACCCATCTAAGCCATGAATCTATCGACCACCAAGAGAGATTCATCACTCTAAAATAAGTTTGCACCTCAAGGGATTCGATCCATCTTAGTGCTTGATGAATATGGGGTTTAAGTGGATTTATTTTGGTTATTCTCCACTTCACTCTCTCTTAGGTTCTATGTGGGTTATATACCATTTCCACCTATTTTAAGTGGGCATTGTCCCTTCATCCTCTTATTTTATGAGAGGAACTATGCTCAGTGGAGTATGTGTTTCTAACTCATAAATATGTGGGAATACTATGATATGTGTTTTTTCTAGTAAAAACTTATAAACCATAGTTATTGATAAAAAATCACTCATAAAGACACATATTGAAGATCAAATGTTCTCAAATAGGTAGGCAATAATGGAACTAAAAAGTAAGAAAATTTTGACTTGGGAAAACCACTGAAAAAAAAAATCCGAAAATTTACAGCTTCTTTGAATAAGGTGCTAGTCTCCATGTGTATATTCTCAATGACAAAACTCAAGCCACATGACTACATAATTGACCTTGAAAGTGAGTATCTAGTAAAATCAACTACCCAAAACAAATAAATATAATTCCATCAAGTGCAGCAAACATATTGACTAGTACCAACTCCAAAATGAATCATGTCTCCAATTACAGTATTGGAACTTATGGTTTTGAATAAGGGTGCTTGCATAATTTTGTTGGCCTCAAAAGTGGCAATGGGGATTTGACAAACACACTCATGCATGTTCACAAGAACGCCCATGTGTTCCTTTTTCTATAGGTTCAGTGCCTTTCGAACCAGCACACAAACTGCCGCATCTTTTTTCAAGTAGGCATGCACAAGAACACGCACATGCTTTTACAAGAACATACACATGCTTTTACAAGAGCACGCATGCGCTTTAAAAGTGTGCATGTGCTCTAAAAGTGTGCAAGCGTTTTTTTAATATAAAAATATGCTTTAGTATTTTGGCCATAGCTTTCTATCTAGGCATCAGTTTTCGGAGTTCTTTAGCTCGTTGGAAAGGTCTTGAAAATTTCTACATGATTATATCATTATTATTTTATTTTTATACAAAATATTGTTTATTTTTTAAAATAAAATAAAATAAATGTTTAGGTCATGATCGATACCTCAAACCATTACATAGTCCCTCTAATGACAATATTTGGTGTTTAATGGTATTTGGGTGCTCTTATGAGTTTTTTTTAATGAGATATAGGTTTCAGGAGCATGACTATTGTAAGGGGAGGAATAAAAGGTAATTAGGATCTCAATGAAGCTCTAGGGATCTTGCACCATGAACAAGGACTCAAACCATCACACGATCCCTTTAAAGGCGACCATAAACATGGCCTCAAACCAAAATACCTGCATTGTATAGGATATCATTATCCTTAAAGTGGGATATGGGTGGTTTTATGTGATTTTGTGCACTAAGGATGGGTCTTGGACCATACTTGGATAAGAAATTGAGGTAATTATACCCTAAGGTAAGATTCTTGAGGTAATGGGCAATGATAAAGGCCATGAACCATGACATACACCCTTTAAAATGGATCTTTAGAATAAAAGTTGGATATGGGCACAATCAAGATCTTTTTCATAATGGGATGGTTCTCAAGGCCTTGAATGGAGTCATTAAATGAAATCAAGAGCCTTTTGTAGGTGTCTTAGGGCCTTGGGAATGATGTCCTAGGGAAGAATACCATGCTTTTGGATCTAAAGAAACCATTAAGGCATCCAAATACATGAAAAATGCATTGAAACACCACACATGACTTCTTAGGGGTATCCACAATGCTATGTATTTAGGTCCTGTGGGCATATGGCCTTATACATGGTCAATGGAGGAAGCTTTAACCATGATCCCTAAAGGAATCTTCCATCCATCCAAGTCTAAGACGGTTTCCTCCACCAAACACACATGACCTCCTAAGAGTATCATTGGCCTGTGATTGAGGGTGTCGATGCCACTAGGTGGTTTCAAGTAGTATGTAGTTGTCTCAGGGCCCTGGGAATGATGTTCCAAGGAATAAGGTCATACATTTATCCATAAATAACCCTTGAGGCATCCAAATCCATGAAAAATGCATCAAAGCACCATCCATGACTTTGTAGGGGTATCCATGGCACTATGCATCTAGGTCTTATAGCGTTAGGGAGGCCTTTGACATGGTCATTGAACCATTCCTTTAGCCCTAAAATTATTTTTGAGGCAACCTAAACCATGATCAATTCCTCGAAGCACCACACATGACTTCACAGGGGTATCCATGGCAATATTTTTCTAGGTCTTATGACCTTAGGGCCTTCGACATGGTCAATAGAGGAGAACTGAACCTTGGGACAAAGAGGATGCTTCTAGCCATCCATGGTTAATTAATAAGGCTTCCTCCACCAACCAAATATGGCCTCTTAAGGGTATCATTGACGTATGATTGAGGATCTTGGTTCCATTAGGTTGTTATGAGCAATAAGTGCATGTCTTACGGCCTTGGGAATGATGTTCTATGGAAGAAGACCTTGCCTTTGGCCCTAAAGAAACCATTAAGGCATACAAATCCATTAACAATTCCTCAAATCACTACATATGATTTGGAATTGGTATCCAAATCTTGGGGGCTTTGGGCCTTAGACATGGTCAATGGAGGATCCTTGAACTCCAGGCCCTAAAAGAATCTGTTATCCATCTAGGGATAAGAAGGTTTACTCCACTAAGCACACATGGGCTCCTGATAGTATCATTAACTTATGATTGAGGATGTTGGTGTCATTAGGTGGTTTTTCATAGTATTTACATGTCTTAGGGCCTTGGGAATGATGTTCTATGGAAAAAGACCATGTGTTTGGCCTTGAAGAAATCAATGAGGCATTGAAAGCCATGAAGAATGCCATAGAATACCACGCATGACTTCGTAGGGGTATCAATGACACTGTATATCTAGGTTTTGTATCATTAGCTCCTTAGACATGGTCATTGGAGGAGACCTAAAGCATGGGCCTTAATGGAATATTATAGCCATCTAATGCTAAGAAAGTTTCCTCTAGGCCAACCAAACATGGCCTCTCCAGGGTATCATTAGCCTATGATTGAGTATGTTGCTGCCATTATGTGGTTTTAAGCAGCCTATAGGTGGATTAGAACCTTGGGAATGATGTTCCAAGGAAGAGGACCACGCCTTTGGCCCTAAAGAAACCATTGAGGCATATAAATCCATGAATAATTCCTTGAGGCATGACGCATGACTTCACAAGCATACCCATGACACTATGTGCAAGAGTTATAGACTTCTGGCCTTAGACATGGTGAGTGGAGGAGACTTGAATCTGGGGCCCTAAATTAATATTCTATCCATCTAGGGGTAAGGAGGTTTCCTACACCAATAACACGTGGAATCATGATGCTATCATTGGCCTATGATTTACGATGCCGGTGCCAGTAAGTAGTTTTGGGAAGCATGTACATGTTTCAAGGACTTGTGAATGATTTTTTTATGAAGAATATCATTCCCTTGGCCCTAAATAAACCATTGAGGCTTCCAAATCCATTGACAATGCCTCAAAGAACCATGCATGACTTCACAGGGGGATCGATGGTGCTATGTACCCAAGCCTTGGGGACATAGGGCCTTTGACATGTTCATGGAAGGAGAACTAAACCTCTGGACCTAAAGTAATCTTCTAGTGATCCAAGGATAAGAAGGTTAACTCCATCAACCACACAAGGCCTTTTGATTATGAATAAGGATTTTGATGCCATTAGGTGGCTTTGAGTAGTATGTACATGTCTTACGACCATTAGAATGGTGTTCCAAGGAATAAATCCATGCCTTTGGATCTAAATAAATCATTGAGGCATTTCGATCCATAAACAATTCCTCAAATCACCATGCAGGATTTGGTATGGGTATCCACAACACTATGGATCTAGATTTTGTGTCCTTGAGGCTTTAAACATGATTAGTGGAGGAGACCTGAAGCTCAAACCCTAAATGAATCTTTTATCCATTCAGGTCTAAGAAGGTTGACTCCACCAATCACACATGGCCTACTAATGGTATAACTAGCCTATGATTGAGGATTTCGGTTCCATTAGGTAGTTTTTGAGTAGTATGTAGGTGTCTCAGGGCCTTGGGAAGGACATTCCAAGAAATAAAACCATGCCTTTGGCCCTAAAGAAACCATTGAGGCATCTAGAAACATGAATAATTACTTAAATAATGACACATGAATTCCCTGGCATTATGTATCCAAGTTGGCGACTCTCTCCCTCCCGCTCTCTCTGCCAAAATTCTCTCTCCCCCCCATCTCTCTCACGACCTTACTTCCTCTCTCTCTCTCCTTGCATATTCCCTAGATCTCCTTCCCCATCTCTCTATACACCCCCTCAATATTTCTCCCTCTCACTCTCTACTTCTATCTATCTATCTATATTTGTCTCCTTCTTACCCTCTCTTCTACCCTCTCCTCTCTCGCTCCCTCTCTCTCTCCATATTCCCATTTCTCTTTCCATTTCCTCTATCACCCTCATTATAAACCTTCCTCTCCCTCTTTACGTCTCTCTCTCCCTCCCTCCCACCCTCCCTCACTCCTTCTCTCTCTAACCCTTCATATCTTCCTCTATCTCTCTCACCCTCTTTGTTTCCCTCCACCTCTCACTCTCTCCCTCTCAATATATACCTCTCTCTAAACCTTATCTCTCCCACTACCCCCTTATTTACATCTACCCCTCTCTCTCTCTCCCTCTCTCTCCCCCCCTCTCCTATTCGTTCTCCCTACCTCTCTCTCCCTCTCTGACTCTATCTACCACCATCACTCTCTCATTATCTCTCTATATCTTACTCTTCGCCTCTCTCTCCTACTCTATCCCCTATACCTCCACCCCTCTCTCCCACTCCATATCCCCTATCTCCTTCCCCCCCTCTATCTCTCTCTCTTCCCCAGTTCTCTCTCTCATGCTTCCCCCTTCTCTCTCTCTTTCCTTCCCTAGCTCGCTACTCTCTCTCGCTTCCCCCTTCTCTCTCTCTCTCTCTCTCTCTCTCTCTCTCTCTCTCTCTCTCTCTCTCTCCTTTTATAAGTCCCTTCCTCTTTTTATATTACCCACTCACTCTATCCCTCCCCCTTGACCTATCACACTTCCCCATCCCCTAATATCTTTCTCCATATACAATTCCCCCCCTCTCTCTCCTTCCCCCTTCGAACATACATCCAAGAGCACGCACAAGCATTAGAAACGCGTTCAATTCCTCCTTTATTGATCTTGTTGAAGGCCCCAATGCCATAAGACCTAGAAAAACAGTGGAATGGATACACTTGTGAATTCATGTGTGGTGCTTTGAGGAATTTTTCATGGCTTTGGATGCCTAAAGCATAATTTTATGGCTAAAGGCATGGTCCATTGACCATGTCGAAGGCCCTAAGGCCACAAGAGTTAGATACATAGTGCCATGGATACCCCTACAAATTCATGGATGGTACTTTGATGCATTTTTCATGGATTTGGATTCCTCAAGGGTTTCTTTAGGGCCAAAGGTATGGTATTATTCCCTATAACATCATTCCTAGGGCCCTAAGGCACCTACATACTACTCAAAACCACCTAATGACACCGACATCCTCAACCATGGGCCAATGATACTCTTAGGAGGCCATGTGTGTTTGGTGGAGGAAACCTTCTTAGCCCTGGATGGCTAGAATATTTCTTTAGGTATCATGGTTCAGGCTCCCTTCATTGACCATGTCTAATGCCCCAAGTCCAGAATACCTAAATACATAGAACCATGGATACCCTTAGTAAGTCATGTGTGGTGCTTTAATGCATTGTTCATGGATATGGATGCCTTAATGGTTTCTTTATAGTGAAAATTTTTGGTACTCCAGTTGAATTCTGGATGTAAGGAATCAAGCGAAGGACATCTTTCAACCACACTTTAGATATTTAGCTAGCACTGAGATCAGAGGGGTCTCCCTCACAAAATTACTAATCTAACACTTTCTGTCTACGAAAGAAACAAATATTATCAAACCCTAATATGTTCACAAAGAGTATGCCATATTTAACAAGAATTTAAAATAAAATTAGTTGGAAGTAACTAATAGCTTATTTAGGATTGATATATGCAAAATTTCAGCACAAGGACCTTTCCATTTGGCATTGAAGTGTTATTGGACAATCTACTCGAGCGGATGTGAGCCAGATCTCCCTAGTTCAATGTGAATCTAGAACAAATAAGGACAGAATACAAAGCTAATTTACTATATCTAGTTAGATATCGAGTACTTATACATCTTACCTTCATATTGTAGATCTTCTTCCTCGTTGTTTCTCCAAGTTCCGCGGTCATCAGATCTGTAGCTGCAAGACCTGTCAAAACATGTGGAAACAATAAAAGCAGTAGACTATGTCTAAACAATAACTGATCTAAGTAAACAGTTAAGGAAGTAAACTACAAACATTACCAACACAATAAAAATTTTGGAAATATTTTATATTACTTTATAAAAGAGGGAAATACAAATTAGAGAGGTGATTACAACCCAAGCTTTAACGCTGCAATCCTCCTCCAACAAGCCAAGCCAATGCCTCCAAAGGAAGTGTGAGTCTCCCAATAGATGGATAGGGATCTCCTAAGCTAATTTCACCAACATGTAAGTGATATAGAATTCCTCCCTTTGGAATGGAGAGGGGCCTTGTATTTATAGGACCAAGTGGATAGAGTAGGTTGAGGATCACGGGGAGAGGGCTAAGGGATCCTCCCTTGAGTTTAGGGAACCGTAGGACAGCTCACCTAGGATTTAGGGATAGGAATCCACCTCACCCAACTTCTATAAATCGCTCGAAAGCTACCTTTATCCCAATTAACCAACTCCGGTGCAATTTGCATGAAGACAACCAACACCTGAGAAGGGAAACCCAGGACTAACCAAGACAATCAGTGTCGTCGGCGCAGTCTTGCAGAATATACACTGCGTTGGCCCTAGTTGGGCACTCCTTTCCCAAAGAAAACATGCGCCGACCCAACTAGAAATGTGGACAAAGGGAATCAACTTTCTCTACATGACTTGCTTGATCATGGGAACTTCAAGGATTGAGGTATTGAGTTAACAAAGGACTCATGATGACAAGATTTAGGTGTAATAGAATGCCCCCCAAAGCATGAAGCTGGAAAAACAAGATAGGTGAAGTGCTTTGAAAGATAAATGGCAAGGACTTGCTGGCTGGAGGATACTGCTGCAGTACAACTGACTCTGAGATACCAATCTCACATGACTCACAACATGGCTGTCGACCAATACATTGCAGATCCATGGTAGTAGAGACTGACTAAACACAATCATGGCTACTAGACATAATTGTAGATCCATGATGAGATGATAACACATCCATGACCAATACAAAGTGGATCCATGAAATATGACTCAAATAGTCTCCATCGCAACCTGGGTAGAATATGACTTCCCCAGGGTCTTCAATCCAAACCCGCAATGATAGGAATCTATCCATGTGATTACAATGTTTTGGAGTCGAACATGCTAGAAACCACTTGATTACCGATCATTAGTGTATACCGTTAACAAGTGCGATGGAAATCACCATTGATGTCAATGATCCCCAAGGTATCATAGTACATATCACCAAGTGTGAATAAATGAGTTGAAGTCTAACGCTCGACGAAATATTTCAATCAAGAGTCAATGATGTAAACCCATGTTGAAAGTGAGGTAACCTGCCATTGAGGCATGCAGGCCCAAGGTACTCGATTGGTTTCTAGATTCAATCCTTGGATGATGTGTTGAAGATGACAAGGATAAATCCGTTGAAGGAGGGCCATGATGAATCCCCCATCAACGACACAAAACTCGATAACATATAGTAGACCAACATGATGGAAGGTGTACTGACTGTAGATGATGAGAAATGAACATCTCTTGAACATGGGCATGGCATGACTTGGCAGTATTGACATGACAAGAACGGTACTAACCCCTAATGAAACTACTAGTGGAAGCATTCTTCGGATGGCCCAAAGGAGTGGCATGAATCATGAAATCAATATGACTCGAAGACAAACGGATGACCCAAGTGTTGCATGCAAATGCAAATAAGTGCCATGTTCAATAGCGACGATGCAGTTCTCGTAAATAAAGTGTAACACGAAATATTTCCTTTTTCCCCATCACGACTGATGAGTGCCTCACTTGTTTTTTAACGAGCTTGAGGAGGGTAAACAGATGCTCGGTATAGCTCATCTCATAGATGAGTCCAATCCCAAACGTTTTGCGAACCTAGGAAAGGAGGGGTTCGTCCCATGACGGGCCCTTCAATATTGAATTTTAACGAGTCCATAGAAGGGAAACTCGGTGTCATTTCATGTTTAGAGAGTCTGAAAATAACTAAAGAAGACTCCAAAGGTCCTTTTTCGTAAAGTTAGCCTCTTCACCCAGAAAAGGGTAAAACAACGCGAGAGAGGACTCTCCAGTCATGATTGGCTGGAGTATTCATTTTTCGTAAGTAGTGCCCCCTGGTCCGAGAAAGGGGTAATTCATCACCATGGAGATGATCATTCAAATACTTTTACAAGCGTGAACGCATCAAGTTCACTTGGCAATCTTTTCATATTTAGAGATCCTGAAAAGAGCTTAAAGAAAAGACTCTGGGGGGTTCCTTTTTCGTGGGAGTTTAACGAGCCCGAAAAGTTGATAAACTATAACTCGCTAACTTATTCTCATCGTTTTATGAGCATGAGAAAGAACAAAGAGTTAGGTCGGTGTCATTAATAATTGAATTAAATGAGAGAAATAATGACAAAAAGATGCTCTATGAGCTGTTCATACCTGAAAATATGCGTGAAAATACCATAACTGCGAAAAACAGGATCAAAGTGGTACTTAACTTCACCTGCAAGCTTCGAAACTAGGTCAAAAATGATTAACCGGGTATAAATGAATCCAACTATAGCAAAATAACCCATATTGGAATAAATTAAAAAAGGAATATGCTCTTTTTCAATATAAATAGGGGTAAATAGTAAAAAGAATTACTATTGTTTTTTACCAAGTTGGAGAGGTGAAAAGTGCCATTTGGAGTCATTCTTCTTTTGTCGATTCTGAGAGTTGTGATCCATCATTTCGGACGTCGTCAACGACAGGTAACCCTAAACTTGACTCTTTAACTTTATAGTGGATTAGAATTTTCCTTTTATTTCATTTAGGTAGTTTTGAGCTTTTTGAATTGGGGGATTTGCACTCACGGGTCGACACAGGTCGCCCTTTCAGGATCTGCACCGGCGCAGAAACCGAAAGGGTGTTATGCGTCAATGGTGCACTGTCCGAAGGGACGATCTGCACCAGTGCAAACCACCAATTCAAACTCAAAACCTACCCAAAAGAAAACTTTCTTGATGGTTGGGAAAAGTTCTAATGGTGTTAAAATTTCCTTCTTGACAGGTTTGGAGTGAGCACAATGGTTCTTGAGTGCAGAGAACGCAAGCATGAGCTTGATGATGCGCAAGTGGAAAATGATCCGCAATGTGTTGCTGCATTGAGAAACTACGGGTTACTCAAATATTTTCAAGTGCCAGGGATGAGGTCCCAAGTACCTTTGTTGACACACCTGGTCCAATGTTGAGACGCAATACAACAACAATTCCATATTGGTGAGCACACGTTGACCATAGATGTCAAGGACATCTATTTTTTGATAGGGTTGTCCCGACAAGGAAACCCTATGTCCTTGACCGGATCATGAGGTGGTGCTCACTCGGTAGAGGACATGATCGAGCAGTGGTGTACTCCAGGTACGCCGATGACTGGTGGGAAAATTACCATCAAGGATGTCCGGGATCGAGCCCTTCGGACGATACTCTTTACCATTATGAGGGTGGCTCGAAGCCGATCTGCTCATCTGGCGAGCAAATCACAGATGATGTATTCCGAGGAGTGCATGGCTCCTACCGTGTTCAACTGGTGCAAGGGGATTCTCACCAGCCTTCGAGATCAGTTGAACAAATTCCAGCGCGGGGCACTGAACCAGTTTGGGTACAGTTCGGTGGTGGTATCTTTCATGTTGGAGCGGATGCCACACTTGTGCCCATGGGTGGATCTTGAGGACTGGGATGCACGAGATCCCCACATGACCAGATGGGTAGAGGTGATGGCTTTCCATGGTGATGCAGGTCCCATCATCAATTTTGGTACAGGATTCTTCATGTGGTTGCAGGGACAGATCCTCATGGTGGAGGACTACCCATACCATGGTACAGATTTCAGAGGAGACCCAGACTTGGTGCTTCCCGAGGGAGCGCAGTGGAACGATATCAGTATGAACAACTGCTTGTTTTTTTCATTTTATGCATTTATGATTTTTTTGGAGTAGTGCTGACGAATTTTACATGTTTCTTGCAGATGTGGGTCCAGGACGACCACTTGGAGTCTCTCTTCTTGTCAGGAGAGGGGCAGTACTAGAGGTGGGCCCTGCGGTCCGTGATGCTCTCAAGGAGCTAGAGGAGGTCGAGGAGAACCTCCATAGGATGACCTTGGACATTCTAGAGCCGGGTTTCCATGACCTACCCCGTCCCTATCAGAATCTGACGGTGGGAGTATCAGCACATTTCGGCATGCTGCTTCGGAAGGTGGCGAGGGCTGTAGTCTGCTTCCATGCACAGCCTAAGGTTGCGTGGCCTAGGGTTTAGGCGCATGTTTTATATATATATATATATACTAAAATATGATGAGCTTTATATTTTGTAGAGATGACTTTTACTGAAAGCTAGCATGCTTCATACTTTTGTATCAACACTACTATTTTTGTATCTTGTACAGATTTTTATATATACAGACACTATTGGCGGTTTTATACATCTTGCATTTTATTGGTGATTAATGAGATCTTGTTTACATGTTTGCTTATACAATGGATAATTTACATGTTATGTCTATCTTTATATTTTATGAATATATTGTGTGTCTGCAATGTACCAATCTAAAATGAAGTTGGCCATCGAGTCAACAACTGTATTCATGTCTCGTGGAATGTGCAGGTATTGAATAGATTCAAAGGACCTTTCCAAAAGACGAACTCATCGGAAGAGACGGAGTAAATTAGGGTTGTGGATAGCATAGATCCGGTTAATATGAGAAAACACTAGTTGTGAATCCAAATGGATGACAACGTGGTTCATACCCAAGGAAAGAGCGTCAGTTAGGGTTCCAATCACCACCTGGTATTCTGTGGCATTATTGGTTGCATATCCTAGATAACTTCCTCCTGAGATGATAAGCTTTTCGATGGGAGAATAAAGTACCCAGAATGTCCAAGCAAGGTTACGGGTATGCCGACTGGCGTCATCCATGAATACGCAGCCATTTGCCATCTGCACATGCAGATAGAACATGGTATAAGTAGCGAAACAAGATCTAGACACACTAAAACAAAGCGTCACACCACACAAAACATACGCCATGTACAGTATATACAAGATACCTATGCGTGAAAAACTCAAGCATAGTATCTCTTTAGGTAGAGCCCATTACGGGGCTCTCCCAAAGATATCCCATCATAATCCTCTAGTTCATAGGCTCCCTTCTCCAGAACACATTTCACTATGTACGATCCGTTCCACATGGACTCGAACTTACCTACCCCCAGCTTGTCATGATTTTGGTCATATGTGAGGACCAAATCACCCTTTTTAAAGACGCAAGGTTTAACTGACCTATCGTACTATGCTTTGATGGGCTTCTTGTGTGCCTCGTTGGAAAGAGTAGCATCGCGGTGAGTCTCATCAAGTTTCGCTAGGTAGAGGAAGTGTTCTTCCTCGGCAGTGGTGTTCGGAAGAAGTTCAACTACGAGTTTGAGAGATGGAATCTCGCACTCTATAGGTAGGATTGCCTCCAATCCATAAACTAATTGGAATGGTGTAAATCTGGTGGTAGTCTTGACGGAGGTTTGGTATGCCCATAGTGCAAAAAAGAGCATTTTATGCCAATTTGACTTGTGTGTACCCACCATGCATTGAATCATGGTTTTCAAGACCTTGTTAATGGCCTCTACTTGTTCGTTGGACTGTGGGTAGTAAGGCGTTGAGTTTTCATGATGAAAACTCAGTCTAGCGCTCAATTCGTCTACCATATGGTTCTGAAAGTGAGATCCATGGTCGGTGACTATGGCTTGTGCAACTCTGAACCATGCAATGACATGGTTGAACATGAAGAGTGCGGTGGTTTTTTCGTCTTCATTGTACGTAGGCATAGCCTCGACCCATTTGGTCAAATAATCCATGGCTACTATGACGTAACCATGCCCCTTGGCCAAGGTAGGCTTACAGTGCATGAAATCTATGCCCCATTTCGCAAAGGGGCCTATGGAAATAACTGAGTGTAACAGGGCTGGGTGGGAGCACTTTTTCATTTGGAAATGCTGGCATGGGTGAGATTTTTTAATGGCCTCAATGCAATCTTTAAATATGGATTCCAATAATATCCCGCACGTAGTATCTTCTAGGATGCAGCCATCCCAGATAGATGACCACCACAAGCCCCAGAGTGACAGTCATTCAAGACGTGTTCAGCCTCCTCGTGTGTCAGACAATGTCGAAGAACAGAATCAACACCATGACGATACAGGTATCATTGATGATCAAGTAATACTTGGCATGGTGACCTATACGACAACGATCGTCATGAGATAGTTGGGGGTTGAACCATTGCGTTGAATATATAAGGTAATATCTCGATACCATGGGTCTGTTGTGCTGATGAGGAACAACGATTCATCTGGAAGAGAATCGTTGGGCTCATATCCTAAATCAACACGGGGAAGATCACAAATGAGTTCAGAAAACACCAAATACTTCTTAGACTTGGCCTTCTCGAAGAAGAGATCAAATTCCTGAAGTATCACAATCCAGCATGAATACTTGCCCCTAAGTACTTGATGTGTCAAAACATGGTACATTGGGTTCGAAATGGCGATAATGGTGGTGGTGTTGAGCAGTATATAATGACGTAAATTTTGGATGGCAATGACTTCCGCGAGAGCGAGTTTCTCAACATGTGAGTAACGAATTTCAGAGTCAATAAGACCCTTACTGAGGTAATAAATCACATGTTCCTGGGCATTGTTGTCCTCTTAGACCAAGACCATGGCAATCGTGGTGGAAGAAGCGGCAAGATAAAGGATGTAATCCTTGTAGTAATTGGGCAGTTGGAGCACAGGGGCATGGGTAATGGCATGCTTCATACTATCGAAGGATTGTTACACTTGCTCATCCCATATGAATGGGACGTCCGTCTTCAGTAATCTCATATAGCCCTGTGTCTTCTGAGCAAAATTATAGACAAAATGACGTAGGTAAGTTTCCTTCCCTTGCATTTGTAGTTCTGTAACATCAGTAGGAGGTGGGAGAGAGACAATGGCCTCCACCTTCAAGGGATCAATGCGGATCCCGTCTTTCGAAACAATAAAACCTAGGAGGCGTCCAAACTTGATGCAGAAAATACACTTGTGAGGATTCAGACGGATGTTATACTGCCTACATCTGAGGAATACAGCCATCAGATGATTGACGTCGAACTCACGCTATTGCAAATGAGCAGGGAGATCATCAAGATAAGGTTCCACAAAGTCCTTCACATCATGAAAAGCATACAACATGGCCCGCTGGAATACGGCACCAACATTTTTGAGACCGAAAGGGAGTTTATGATAAGCAAATGTGCCCCAAGGGCAGATTAAATCCGTCTTATGTTGGTCGACCAGGTGGATCTCAATCTGGTTGTAACCGGAAAAGCTATCCATGAATGAGAATATGACACTTTCGGCACAATTTTCTATGATCTGATCGATGAAGGGAGTGGGGTAGTTGTCCTTAGGACAAGCCTTATTCAGATCCTTATAATCAACATAGACTCGGATGGTGCCCTACTTCTTGGCCACAGGGACGAAATTTGAGACCCATTATGTTAATGGAACAGGGTAGATGAAGCCGACCTTCAAGAGCTTTTCAATTTCTGCCTTAATCGCCGCAGTTTTTCAAGGGTGTACCAGTCGTAACTTTTACGAACTGGTTTAGCATCAAGATAATTTTTGATCTCATGCGAAATGATAGGAGGATCTATCCTGGGCATCTCCTCGTAGGTCCAAGCAAACACGTCACGGAATTGCTTGAATAAGGCCGTAAAAATGGTGATCTCTTCGGGATAACAGTTTTGGCCTAAAAGAATATGTTCCACAACACCAGGAGTAACCGAGATGTCTACCGGAATGGTAGGTTCGATGTTCGCCAAGTTTCCCTCGATGACCGTATGACACATAAGTATCAGTGACTGGGGGCAAGGATAGACATCCGGTGTAAAAATGGTTGTGATGTTGTTCTCCACAGGATCCAATGGGGGTAGTAAAGATGATCAATGGTGGAGGTCTTCCCATGGAGGGTCATATGCACTCATAATATCCATAATGGACTCGTCAGAATGAAAAAGTCAGAATAGAGGATCTGGTAGGGATGATGTCCACTATAGAGAACAAGAGGTAGAGGCCACAACCAAGTGATCCTCAAGTGCTAACTGGATATCCTCATAAGTAGTTTTAGCGGGTGAAAGAGGCATTCTTTCTCCAATCAAATGTAGGGTAGCTTCGTCAGGTATGAGCCATTGATCAGTGGTGTTGGGGAAAGATGATATCATGTTCACCGTGGCAACATGGTTAGGGGGATCCAAGGTTGGAAAGACACCCATAAGAGATGAATATTTTATGAGGCCGACCCCCACGCTCTCATAAGGCTGAGAATATTGTCTGAGTAATGGGACATTATTGCCAGGATGAGTAGCGGTGTCTGGTGTATAGAATTCCACTTGGTAGATAGTGACAATTCGGCCTTGGTGGGAGAATTGCACAATGTGGAAGACGGATGATGTGACTGCAGTCATGGCATAAAACCAATTATGAACAAGTAAGAGATTATAATCCAAAGGGGATGCGACTACTTCCACGTTGATGGTTGCAGTCTTACCTCCCAACTCTACTTCCAAGGCTTGTAATATCCCATGGGGTTGAAAGCCACGATCGTCGAATGCTTTCAGGGTAGTGGGAGAACGGTTTAACTCGGGAGAACCAATGGATCTCCAACACGATATCGACATGACCGAGGTAGAAGCTCCTTTGTCTTGTACAGTTCGATGGATCATCTTTCTAGCAATCTTCATGGAAACTTGAAATTCCAACTGGTGGGAAAGCCTCGGTTTAAAGTAATCAAGTTGGAACATGATTGTATTTGAGGAATCCATATCAACCGCACCAATGGCAGAGAGCAGAGTCTTGTGTTGGTTGGGACAATTCTACAAGACCTCTAGCGTCGACATGGCACAAGGAGCTTGCGCCAAGTCCTCTACAATGTTGTACTTCTGAGCTGACCAAGTGTTAGGATTGAAAACTGCTTTTCGAATCGTGCTCTTAGGTAGACACAACATTGACTCTAATGACGGCTTCTCAATGGTGAGAGAGGCTGGTGGCACGGTAACATTGGGAATAGAAGTGGAATCTTTTCCATTATTACTTCCAACAGGTTCCTAAGGAGGGACTGAGTCGTACGCGCATGAGCGTGTGTTCAAATTTACCGTCTCACTACGTATCATGAGAACATGTGTGGTGGAGGATGTGTCTCTGTGTGAAGGAGATGGTTGAGCAATCATTTGCTAGTTCTGAGTGGGGAAGGGATCGTTTAGAACTATGGGAGTGGGGTTTCCCTTGAGAAACTTCTGCACTTCGTCTCGGTGGGGACATTCTTTCAAGAAATGGTCACCACCACACAGTAAACAAGGATACTTTAACTTCCTCTTCTGTTTGGTGTCTTCAGGGGTGGTCTTGGGATCCTACTAGTTAGAATATTTCTTGGGTTTACCTTTGTTTTTCTTCTTACCACCGGATTTCTGAGGCGAAGATGATTGAACAGAATTCACCTCTTCGGTGGAGGCAGGAGTGGGTGACTTGGTGGTGTTGCTCCCAACCTGTGGCGGGGATGGGGAAGAACCCTCGGCGTTCAATGGTCCACCAGTTTGAGCAGAAGGCTGGTATTTAAGGTAACCATTAATGTTGTCGGCCTGAGGTACCTTAGGTGGTTTTGCAGTGTCATACGTAGGGCGCAATGCATCAAGAACAATGTCATACAATGTGCCATATTGAGCATAGACCAGGTCTAAGTAATGGGCACGGGAAATAGCATGTTCCTCAGTGATGTCCCCTCCCATGGACACATCTAGAGCTATGATGGGTAAAAGAGACTTCGTGAGCTAGCCAACTAAGAGTTGGTCTGGAATAAGAGCCTTAATCAGACGTCATCTCCCTTGCCACTCATGGATATGATCAGATCTATGAATTGTAGTGGTTTGACAGAGCGAAGTCAGAAGGTCTGTACCAGTTTCATAGCGAATGGGTAACTGGAAATGATTCAAAAAATACATAGCAAGAGAGTGGAAATCGGGAAAGGAGTGGGGTGGTAGCTCAATATACCACTTGGCAGCTAGGCCGGTGAGGGTCCTTTGAAACAACCTTAAACGGATCGAGTCGTGCATCAAGGAATTGGATGAGCACCACAGATGGTAGGTCATCACATGTTTTTTTGGGTCTTCACCGGGTTTTCCATCAAATTTGGGAATATCAAAGGGTAGCTTGACTAGAATGGGTGGCCAATTATAACCTTGGAAGATGGGATCATTGGTTAGACGAGACAGGTCGGGTAGGTCCAAGGTAGCCAAAAATGGCAGCTGTTGGTTATGCTACGGATACTAATAGTATTGATATGGCATATACGGACTAGTAGGACCTTGGATCGATTGATTATAAGGTGTTCCCGATCGTGATTGGCCATAATGGGGTGGACCTCTGGGTGGTGGAGTGTAGGTGGGTCCTCTGCCATAATAGGGTGGTCCGTCGCTAGGAGGTGGGGGTCCTTAGCCGCCGCCGGAAGATGGGGGTCTGTCGCCTCTGCCACCAGAATAGGGTGGGCCACCGCCTCCGCCACCAGAATAGGGTGGGCCACCGCCTCCAGAATAAGGTGGGCCTCCTCCATAAGGTGGGGCTCTACCACTACCAAAAGGTGGTGGTCCTCCGCCACCACCAGAATAAGGTGGGCCACCACCTCCAGAATGAGGTGGGCCTCCTCCATAAGGTGGGGGGCCGCCACTACCAGAAGGTGGTGGTCCTCCACCTCCGCCAGAATAAGGTGGCCCTCCACCACCAAAATGGGGCAGGCCTCCACCTCCACCAGAAGGTGGAGGTCTACCCCCTCTAGAAGGAAGTTTACCATACGGTGGTGGGGGTGGTGGGGCATGACGAAAAGTTGGTGGGGGTCCAATTGGTGCAACATTGAAATGTCCTCATGGAGTGTATGAGTTTCTGGGATAAGGTATTCCATGGAGTACGTTTCCAGGATTAAGTTGTCCCGACACAGGGTTAAGATAACCTAGATATGCTTAACTCCATGGTGGTTGAGTTGGGTTGGATGGTCCACCACCATGGGGTAATCCCATGGTGGATCCCACAATAGGTAAAGAGATGCCAAGGGAATGACCAATTGGCATTCCTCCACTCGAATTATGGCTAGAAAACGAGGGTTTCCCCCCAATGACAACGTGTTGACCACTAGTGGATGGTTGACTCATAATGGGTTGTTGACTACTTACTATTGGAGGAACACTACTCATAATAAAACCAAGAGGTAAGAAGTATCCTCCCCGCGAGTTTTGGGGTGGGGGAGGGGTGGGTAATGTTCCAGTAGTAGTAGTGGGAGGGGTGTTGGACTATTGTCCTTCAACATTCTGAGTCATTTGAGGTGTAGAACTGGTCCCTTGACTGAGAGATGTACTCGCAGGAAATGAAGGTTGACCAGGTTCGTAACTGGTCACATTGTATGTGGGTGTTTTCAATGAAGTAAGAGATAATGAGAGAATGGGAGTGTATTGAAACATGGGTGTCTCTAGGATGTTTCTTATCCATGATAGACTCTAGCGATGAAGTTCATCACCACCCTGACATAGTTTGTCCATGAGTTCATAGAATGGAGCCATACGCTGGGCATGAGGATCCCAGAGAGGGGAAGTTTCAGTGCTCGGATCGACAGCCAAGTGGGACCATTGTTTCTGGAGAGAGGTGTCTCAAAAAGATGCAGATGGAACAAATGTTGCGGATACAGGATCGTCTTGGGATGGATTTAACCATTCTATAGATCCAGGCTCTCTAGCATCACACGGTGGAAGGATGTGTCTTGTGAAGTGGAAGGTTCTCCATCTTCAACCCTTGACGGGTTAGAGGTTAGTGAATCAGGAGGAAACATGTTCACTCCAGAATCTGTAGTGTATTTTTCTACTTCAGGTGACACGACCGTGACTTGTGCTTCCATGTTTACCCTTGAAATTACCTCCTGATTAAGGGAGTATTCGGGTGATAAGTTCAAAATCCTGCGGAACCTTCTCAAAGGTTGTTCAGCCAGAATGACCGAACCATAATTTCTCCTAAGGGTATACTAAGCAAAAGAAAAGCAGTCCAGAAAAATCTACACAAACTAAGGCCGCAAGCAAACTTATGTGATAGGTGTGGTTCAAAATTCTGGAACCTCACGGGATTGTCAAGGCTTCACAACTCGCGATATACTCCAAGGTCCAATAGTTATACTCGGCCCAATTTTTTAGAGCACTAACCAGGGAGTATTAGGACCGTACCACTAACCATATAACCTGACTACCTGATATTACGTGCGTAGTATCTCACCTATTGTTGTTCTCAAAGTATTGCTCTGCCAAGATGGCCAAACAGTTAGCTCAGTTGGTTTCAGGAATCCTAGGAGTGTCTCCCGATATACACAAGGTACGTGGGAGCTCAAATTTGTGTTGGTGTTGTATAATGCACAACCGTACGACAAGAGCCTTCCTATATACTACCGAGTGCGTGAAACACCTTTCGATATATTACCGAGTACGTGAAACACCTTTCGATATATTACCGAGTACGTGAAGTGCCTTTCGATATACCCTAAGGTACGTGAAAGATCCTTCGATATACTAGTTGGTACGTGAAAGAGATTCGATATACCGGTTGGTATGTGAAAGAGATTCGATATACCGGTTGGTATGTGGAAGAACTACAGTGCCCCCGGGATGCAGTGCAGGAAAATAACGACAGCTACCATCTTTTAAGACGTCGAAACACGTCTCTAACTTAACACACAAGTTACTAAAAATTTTAACCTAGTTCTACCGTTAATTTTATCTGGACAGTTAGGTGAATGCATGAGTTGAGTACATAAACGTAAACATAATGCAAACCCTAACTAAATGAAAAATGACCTCTTTGTTTTGATGAAATCTATGTACGGGAAGGAGAGATATTTTTCCAATGATCTCACAAAACAATAAATTTCAATAACACTCTCAATCTACCAAAAATGATAATGAAAGCACTCTTTTCGTTTTTCAAGCAAAACATGAAAATCAGCAACACATCAAATCCAAATCAAAGCACTTATTTTGTCTTTTTCAATTAGAATGAACCTAAATGATGAAAAAAGAGAATTCCTATCTAGAGCATGCCAACTCTTCAACTTTTACAATGATAACCTAAAAGCATGAAAATAAAGAATGCAAATAACTTCTTCAAGCACGGAATCACTTTTGCAAAAATTTGACTACACTTGGGTTTTTCAAGAAAATGAACGACTCATAATTCGAGAAAAATACAAATGATTAATTCTCTTTCCAAAATTTCCAAAATATTAATGAATGATGAATTCCAATGCATGAAACAACTTTTACAACAATTCTCAAATGAACTCGAAAATGGTAAAAATGAGGCACTTTTAATTTTTCCAATGATATGCCAAGACGAAACTTGATAACGATGATGCTTTTAAGTGTAAATGGATGAAAATAAAGACTAGTTGCAGCACTCTAATTACTCAAAAATTCTCAAAGAAATGACAAGCACTCCAATGACCTAAAAACACAAAAATCACTCAAAAAGATCAAATCCAAGCCAACCAAGGACAACTAAGCTCAACAAAGGTTTGGAAGCGAATCTAGCATGTTGGATATATCCAGTGAGGTGATCAGGAAGAACAAGATGGAGTGGATGACTGTGGGGGATTGAAATTTCCCACCACTTCAATCAAACTCTCACTTGATCAAAAAGACCCAAAAACCAACACAAGCAAACCAAACGAAATGATGTTGAATAAAAGGGCCTCTGCCTGGAAGATACAGTGCATAGATGTCTGCTGATCAATCCAAAAAATAAAAAGTTGGAGAAGAAAGAGCCCAAGCCCTAAGCTTGAAAACTCGGCGCAATCTGTGGTTAGGCACAGAGCGCCCGGCGCAGGTTGCACACAGAGTATAAGTGTCGAAAACGTAGAAGGTCAAATCGGCAAAAGCGTCGATGGTGCAATATGATCAAAGGCAAGTTGCGCTCTAGATAGACAAGAGCACTAGATACACTACCCAGGTGCATCGGGCAAAAAAATCAATGCAAACAAGCAAAAAACTCTGAGCAATGATTAAGTAAATGGACTGAAAATGGTTCAACAGACCTAGAGAAAGTCAGCAATCTCCTAAAGGAAAGAAACTGATGGTGAAAATAGGCTCAAGAGGAAAAGTAATGACTCATTAAGAAAATCAAGAATAACACACTCAAACTTGAAATCAAAACAAATGTATATCCCCAGTATGGTCGCCAGATTTGTTATTGGACAATCTACTCGAGCGGATGTGAGCCAGATCTCCCTAGTTCAATGTGAATCTAGAACAAATAAGGACATAATACAAAGCTACTTTCCTAGATCTAGTTAGATATCGAGTACTTAGACATCTTACCTTCGTATTGTAGATCTTCTTCCTCGTTGTTGCTCCAAATTCCGGGTCGTCATACCTATAGCCGCAAGATCTGTCAAAACATGTAGAAACAATACAAGCAGTAAAATATGTCTAAACAATAACTGATCTAAGTAAACAGTTAAGGAATTAAACTACAAACATTACCAACACAATAACATTTATGGAAAGAGTTTATATTACTGTATAAAAGAGGGAAATAAAAAGTAGAGAGATGATTACAACCCAAGCTTTAACGCTGCAATCCTCCTCCAACAATCCAAGCCAATGCCTCCAAAGGAAGTTTGAGTCTCCCAATACATGGATAGGGATCTCCTAAGCTAATTTCACCAGCATGTAAGTGGTATAGACTTCCTCCCTTTGGAATGGAGAGGGGACTTGTATTTATAGGACCAAGTGGATAGAGTAGGTTGAGGATCATGGGGAGAGGGGTAAGGGATCCTCCCTTGAGTTTAGGGAACCATAGGACAGCTCACCTAGGAGTTAGGGATAGGGATCCACCTCACCCAACTTCTAGAAATCGCTCGAAAGCCACCTTTATCCCAATTAACCAACTCTGGTGCAAGTTTCATGAATACAACCAGCGCCTGAGAAGGGAAATGTAGGACTAACCAAGACAATTTGTGCCGCTGGCGTAGTCTAGAAGAATATACTCTGCGCCGGCCCTAGTTGTGCGCTCCATGCAAAAAGATAACATGTAACAACCCAACTAGAAATGTGGACAAAGGGCATCAACTTGCTCTACATGACTTGCTTGATCATGGGAACTTCAGGGATTGAGGTGCTGAGTTAACAAGGGACTCATGATGACGAGATTTAGCTGTAACATGAAGTCAAAAAGAAGAGCTTTGAAACTTTAAGATGGAAGATGGAGGAAATATAAAGAAACAAATGCACTTCAAAACCTATTAGTAAAGTATTAGTTCGCTGCTAGATTTTGAGATGAAGAAGAGCTAAATTCATTGGACGCCTCTTGGATGAATCCAACTGACAAATATAGCTACAAGGGATGGGCATCTAACAAGGATGAATCCAAACCTAACAACTCCAAGACAATAGCCTACAAACTTCATCAACAACTGAGAGAACTGGATATCAATGGGTCCATGACATCACACCATGAAGAGCACCTACAGAACAAACCAACTGAAAGAAGTGGGCACCTCCTGAATGAATCCATGACCAGAGCTTCTTACAAACAAATCTGAATGCATTTATCAGGTACAAGAAAGAACCATCGATTATGCTTTGATCATACTATGTTATTTCACGAAATGTTTTATGCAAAACACATAAAATATCAGACATATCTGAACCTCAAACATGAATGAAAGTCAATCTAACATGCATAATAAAGTGTCTGTAAATTTACAAAAAAGAGATAAAAGATGTGGAAATGATAAGCTTAACACTAAAAATAGAAACAAGACATTGCCCTTCATTCCTGAGGAAAGAATCCTCCGGATGGTTTCACTATTATTGAAAATAAATACAAAATGGCCTTACAACCATGATTGTCTCATCCCTCCTAGCTCATAAAAAATTTCAAAACAACAACCCTCTCCCTTATCTTTCTTTGATTGTTGGTTTTATGGGCTCTCTGCGTTACATTGCTAGATTATGATTGGATAAAATTGACACCTCATGAAAGATAGATGTCCCTTAGTCTAACCACTCATTCATCTATTGTACTAGCAGTCCCATTTAGTTGATCCTTCATTTTGATGCCAAGTGTCCCTTTCAACCATCATTTAATATTTACAATGTTGATTTGAATGAGCCCTTTCATTTGATTCACTAGGCTTCATGAGGAATTCGAACTCATAGAATGATTAAAACCTATAGATTCCCTCTCATTGGCTGAATCCATTCCCATGTGGCCATATAATTGAAATATTATGAAAGATTTGCCCCAAATAACCACATACTCTATTTCTCCCTTGCAACTAACAGTTGTAATTAATTGGTGATCTCAAAGCCTATGGAACCAAATATCATGAGGATAACCTATTGACTAGGGTGCACTCTATGTAGACATTAGCTTTAAATTTCAATGCCTGGGTTGAAACTCTTTCTTGTGCCATACGATTTTGGTATAATGTTCCTCCCAACAAAATTTTGGTTGCTTGCATTTGTTGTATCGTGACATATCCCATTTGATTTTAATGGATTGATTCTAGTGTGCTATTTTTTGAATTGGTAAAAGCGTTATGCATACCTTTTTGTTATTTTGACCATCAAAATTCCCTCCATGCTCTAACAATGCTCAGATCATGGCTCATACAACATAATTTGTTGTATTTCTATCTTGACAATGGCCAATCAATCATTTTTTAAGGTGTCAGGATGTACTGAGTTATAAATGATATGATGAAAGGAAGATTGAATATGTTTTGTGCTCTCGCCAAAATATGGTGTATATGTTAATCGAACAATCCGCGTTCCCCATACATCAACAGATCCTCTTTACATCACGTTCCCAACTCACACCTGCATTTTTTGAATTTGATGAGACACTGCTTCCAAAATCATTCTTGACACGTGCCCATTTTTAATAGAAAAGTCTCATAGAGGGAAGTTTGGCAAACCCCCCAACTAAGGACATGCAAACGACTGTTGACATAAGAATATGTTCTTTAAACAAATATGGACCTGGGGTTTTACTATAGTGTATAAGTATTTAAACTCTACATTTTCAATGTTTATTTCACCAATATTTTCATGTGAATCTATCTTCATTCTCAAAGTTCAATGTCTCCCTCCTCTTTCAAAATCCACATAGGCAGTGGTTGAAATTGGTACTAACAAAAAGCATGGTATTCTTCCCTAGATCATTCCCTAGTCCCTAAAACACCTATAAAAGGCTCTTGATTTCCTCTGATGACTCTATTCAAGGCCTTAAGACCCATCCCACTATGCAAAAACTCTTTATTGTACCCATATCCATCTTTTATGACAAATATCTACTTTAAAGGGTATATGTTATGGTTCACAACCTTGATCATTTCGCATTACCTCAAGTATCTTACCTCACAATACAATTCCCTCAATTTATTTTCCAATTATAGTCCAAGACCCATCCCTAGTGCACAAAATCACATAAAATTTCCCATATCCAACATTAAGGATAATGGTCTCCTATACAATGCATGTCTTTTGGTATGAGGACTTGTTTATGGTGTTTGGTCCCTAAACACTTCCTATGGGACTGAAACGTCTTATTTTCCTCCCATGCTCATTGTTAAGGCATTTAAACCCATCCCTACTATCCAAGGCATTATAGGAGCCAACAAACTCATCTTGGAGGCAAAACATCCCTTTAAAGGGCTCATGTGATGGTTTGAGTCCTTGTTCATGGAGTAAGAGCCCTATAGCTTCATTGAGAGCCTAATTACCTTTTTTTCCTCCCCTTACAATAGGAATCTTTCTAGAACCTATTCGTCATTTAAAAAACCTCATAATATCACCCAAAAAGCGTTGAAAACCAAATAGCGTTATTAGAGGGACTATGTAGTGGTTTGAGGTATCGATCATGACCTAAACATTTATCCTATATTCTTTTCAAAATAAGCAATATATTTTGTATAAACATAAAATAATAATGATATAATCATGTATATCTCTTCAATACCTTTCCAACCAGCTAAAGAACTCCAAAAACCAATCCATGGATATGAAGTTATGGCTAAAATAGCTAAAACATATTTTTTAATTATAAAATTAGCACGCACACCATTTTAGAGCATGTGTGCACTTTTAAAGCACGTGTGTGATTTTATATCTCATGCATTCTTTTAGAGCGCTTTCTCTCTTCTAATACGTGTGTCCACTTTTTGAATTTGAATTCCATAGGCAAGAAAATTACTTGTTTACTAACTAGGTTGGTTCGGATTTAGGTTTGGGATGATAAACCTGGTACTTCGGACTACAAATTCATGAAAAAATCTAATTTTCATAATAGATCTCTATATCTATGTTTTGACATTATTTTTCTATAGACAAGACACATCTATTGTCAATGAAACTATAGACACATATAGAGTCGACTATGTAGATTACGAATATATAATTTTTAAAACAAAAAAATATTGTTTACCATTTTTAATATAGTTTCCACTTGACATATACCAAAATCTTAAAAAACATACCTCCCTTGTTTCTACTATAACTTGTTTTCACCTTAATCATTTTTTACCAAAATTATGCAACGCACTAGAACACATTGATTCCTACGATCTAAAAAAATGTTTGATAATGTTAAGACCCATTTAGGCTGCACTAACAAAAGACCTTGTCATTTCAACGATGGGATGAATTTTGTAATTTTAAAAAAATATAAAATTAAGAATATAAATTTTGAAAAAATAGTCGTGCACTAGATCAATGTGTTCTCTACATCTCTACAAATTTTTGTAGTGAAATTCCATCGTTTAGGTACTACAAGGTTGCACTAACAAACACATATACAATATATATTGCACGAAACTTAACATATGAATGTTGGGAAAACACAAATTTCACCTATTTATACACAATTTATATGAATAAAAGTTATATATTTGGAAAGCTAATTCATTTTCCTAAATTTTATTATGTTAAACCATATTCAAATTCATTGTGGAAGTATCTCGAATCATCCCTCCAATTTAACAGATTGTTTTTTTTCTAGGTTTGCATCACCATTGACATCTCATGAGAGACTAGAATTAGCTTGCACCAGCCCATAAGAAATTATGAAATTCCTATCCTTTCTATAAATTAAAGGAAATCTATTATCTTCTCCATTCTCATTATCCTAGTTAAAAACCTATGGCAATTGGAATGATCATTTTCGAATTCATTCTTTAGACCCATTTTCCTTAGGCTTGTCATGAGTAACCCTAGCCATATTATCCATTATTACATATTGATTGGTTGCCTTGGTATTAAATTTGATACTAGGGATCCCTTGGTCTTCTCTTTCGCAACAAATTCTTTCTCTAAAATTTTACTGTACATATATGCAATGCTTCCCTCATTTACCGATTATGTTGGAATGACCAGTGTGTGTGATGAATGAATTGGTTTTGTTGTCTACATGGAATATTGTCAAACTTGAGCATGTAGATATAGGAACTAATACAAGAGATATATACTGTGGAAGAGATATCAATAATCAACAATTCATGTAACATATGTATTAGCATTAATCATCACACAAAAAGGATAGAACATATGATAAGAAAGAATGATGTATTTCATTGAGCATTAATGAATGGAGGTGAACAATATTTATAGAAAGGAAAATTAAATTAGGTCAGGAGGATATTTGAATTTATCATGCAATGCATGAAGCATTAGTGAGTCTTATGTAGATCCAAATACCCTCAATTAACCATGCACACTCACTAATCTGAGTTACACTAACTCAAGACTCCGTGAAGACTCCCCAATCACTAGTTTTGACTAAGTGATGTACAAGCAACTAACTTTATGTGCATGCAAATCCCTAAAATGTCTCAAATGGGGTGCTTAGTCTTGGTTAGGGTCAGTTAAGACCTAGATTAGTGGAGCACATCTAGTCCTCAACCAGTTACAGACTCAGTCACTAAATCAGGGAATAGTTTCTCAAATCAGTGATTGTGCCCCAAAATCAAGGAATGTGCCCCTAAAACCAAGAATGCATCATAGGGGTGACTCATGTGGTTAATTTGGATGGGTTTTGGACCACTATATCCATCAATTCATGGCTAGGTAACTAGGTAGAGGGTTTTTTCTCTAAAACCCACCCATAAGCCTAACTAGGTGAGATTAAAAAAATAAAAAATGGTTCTCGACAATTTGTTGCCATATTAGGTACCCATGCACACATAAAAAAATATTTGAAAATTGGGTAAGAGGGAAAAAAAAATGGAACCCCTCCCATAAAAGAGAATGTAAAAAGAAGATCATTTAACCTACTCAAAAAAATTTGTGTGGAAATTGGTGACTAGTAGGAGCAAAGGTTGTACCTTCGAAGTCTAAAGAGACATACTGGAGGTCTTCTTAAATGACAACTTAATAATTTGGGACATTTTATCCAATGGATTCTTCAATTAGAACTTGATTTGGGAAAATTTCTCCAAAGTCTTATGAATCAAGGATGCATGGAGTAGAAGTTGTTGAAAGTGCATACATGCAACTAGCTTTCATCAGTGTGACATCTTTCTTGTTAGGCTCGTTCTCTTCCTTTTCTTCAAAAAAAATTGTGTACCTGAAATGTTATTATTTATGTGGTCTTTTTATTACAGTAAGGACACCATGGATGATGTTAAATTTAAATTAATGTAACTTCAAAGGTTATTCTAGTTGTACTTTAATATTGTAATTCCATCGGGGATGTTTTACCTCCATTCGGAGATGTCATTATTATATTTGGTCATGTAAAAGTCATGAGGTTAAACCTCCATCGTAAGTCAGGTCGTTAGTACCCAAAAGAATATAATATAAATATTATATTGAGTCTTCCTAGAGAGGTCGTCCCGGTTAGGTCATTGGGGTCGGCCTAGTTGGATTAAAAGTTAAGTGAAAAGTAAAGTATAAATAGAGGGAGTATTTCCCTCATTTAAACATTCACTCACTTGTGCAATTTGCATTAGAGGAGAGAGAGAGATACGTAAAGGAGGAGGAGGATTGTTTGGGTCTAGAGTTTGAGTCTTTTGTATCTCTTGTTTGTGAGACCTATTTTTGGGCATTGTATGTTTACCATCTATATTGAGGAAGTTCTTGTTGGGTTTTCTTCCCCTTGAGGGTTTCCCAGGATATATTGTTTTGTGCTTTGCGATTGTGTATCTTTCAGAGATCCTTATTATGCTGATATTGTGAATAATGTATTGAACACTAATGAAGTTGGAATTTAGTCTTTAGTAGCATATAATCTAACATGGTATCAGAGCTATCCTGAAAAGAGAAACTTTCACAAGGTAAAACTCTCTCTCTCTCTCTCTCCGAAGTGAAAAATTAGGGTTTCTCACATAAGTGGAATTTTTTAGTGCAAGTGACATAGGCAAGTATGCCTCTCATGGGCACATATTTTGGCACAAAGATTGAAGTCTTTCATTGGGTAAAACTCTCAGAAATTCAAACCCTAGTTTGACTTTGGACTAGGAAACTGCATAAAACCAGAGAAACAAAAAACTGCAGATCAGAATTTCGCAAGTCAAATTTCAAGGGTGAAATTTTGGAATCTTCAGAAACCAAGTGTACTAGCATACTTTCCTCAGTCAAGTGCATATTTTGGTGAGTTCAAATCTTATTTTGAGAAATTTTAATTTTTGGTTATTCTCTGCTCTTCAGGTTAAGATGGATCCAAGCATTAATGTTGATGACAAGTTGGAAGGCATAGAGAACTTTCGTGCTTGGAAGTATAGGATTGGACTCATTCTAGAAGAGAATGATATTTCAAATTTTGTTAAAGAGGTTGTACCAGAACCCAAAGAACTTGAAGCAAAAGAAAAACATAAGAAGGATATGATTAGGGCTATGAGGATCATAGCAGACTCCATAAAATATCATTTGATTCCTTGAGTGTCCTCCAAGAAAACTCCAAAGGAGATGTTTGATTCCCTAACAAGAATTTATGAAGGAAGAAACATAAATCGAAAGATTAATTTGAGATCCCAACTCAAAAGTACAAGGATGAGACAAGGAGAATCTATCCAGGAATATTTTACAAGGGTCTCCCAATTCAAAGAACAACTAGAAGCAATTGGAGACACCCTTGATGAAGATGAGTTGGTGATGACTACTCTCAATGGTATTACTAGACCTTGGGACTCTTTTATCCAGACTATGTGTGTGAGAAAGGAAAGTATACTATTTGAAGTAGTATGGGAAGAATGTGTCCAAGAGAAGGCTAGAGTGGAAAATCAAGAAGCACTACTTAGAGCTGATGATCAAGCTATAGCTACCCATACTAAGAGAGGAAAGGAAAATAGTCATTTCAAGAAGGAAAATCATAAGGAGTTTCATTATCCTAAGAAGTTTCAAAAGTATAAGAAGGGAAACTACAAGCGAAGAGACCTCTCTTCTTATAAATGTTTTTGTTGTGACAAGATGGGATATATTTCGAAATATTGTCCAAAAATAAAAGAAGAATTCGAGAAGGAGTAACAAAATACATCATGCTCATTTAGTCAAAGAAGAAGAAGAAGAAGAAGAAGGACCTCCCAGGAAGTAACCAAAGGAAGAAATCAAATAATATGTCTTGTAATATTAGTTCTTTTGTAATAGTAGTGCTTCAAAGCACTCTCTCCAATCTTGAAGAAAAGGACTCCCCTAAGAAAGTTTCACTAGGGGATTAGGAGAAGCAACATACAAGCTTCATTCGGGAACTTTGATGCTAGAGTAGAGTTCACCATCAAACATTCCAGTCATCCCTTCAAGAAGACTAGGATAAAAAGAGATCCTACCAAACAAACAAAGATAAGTATTTGAATTGTCATTTCTACTTAATTGATAGTGGCCAGTTATATGCACATTTATTTAGGATGTGTGTTAGAATGTTTGCAATGATATGCATGTGATGGGTAAGTATCCTATGGTGCTATACAACATTCCATTGCTACTTATCTAGAGTGAAACCTCTTTGATAACATATTGGGAGTAGTGCACACTCTTAATAATGTTCTGGTAGAGATGGAAGGCATCTAAAAAGTTACCATATGAATGTGGAATATGGATGAATGTTGAAGCATTAGCTAATATAGCATTATGATAGTGTGACTTATGTTTTTATGCATATGTTTTGGAAACTATGAAATGTTTCTAACCATGCTACTGAATTTGACTTGTAGGAAGTATCATACAACGATCACCTACAAATGAAGAATGATGAAACTTGTTCCGTAGAACAAGTAACAATAGTTCAACTATAAACAAGACTTGTGAAATCAAGTAGAGGAATTCGACTATGACAAGATGTTGCTCTAGTAGCCAGAATCATGGTATAATTGAAGTAGAAGAAGATATCGAGCAACCTCCAAGACTCAGAGAACCACATGTGTGCAGATTGAAGAAGAATTTGTATGGGCTCAGAAGTCACCCACGAATAGATCAAGGATCACCTAGAGTGATGAGACATCAACCTTTGCTACGAGGTTGAAGAAGAAAAACTAATAGATGGGTGCAAGAGAGAACTTGCAATAGATATTTGGTTGTCCAGTTTTTGTTCATGTTCCAAAAGAGAAAAGAACCAAATTGGAACCTTCCGGAAAGAAAGGAATATTTGTTGGATACTGTGAGGTCTCCAAGGCCTTCAGGATCTATATACTAGGATATCATCACATCAATATTAGTAGGGATGTAACATTTGATGAATATGCAGCCCTAAAGAAGTCCAGAAAGTGCCAACATGAAGAAGTATATGAAGAAGATGTAGCTCCTAGAGTTACAGAAGTGGCACCCTCTCTCGTTGATGAGACTCTGAAAGATCATGATATGTTGGATCCCCAAGAATCTCCATCCATGACTATATATCACAAGAGAAAACGAGCTTGGGCTAGTGAAATTATTCAAGATGCTGAGAAGTATTGAGCTCTAGAAGGCTCCACAAGAGAAAGCAAGAAGCCAAAGCCATTTTCTAGTTATGTGGCTTTGATGTGTGGTCCTGTAGACAAAGAACTTACTTGTTTTGAAGAATCCATTCAAAATAAAGAATGGGTAGAAGCTATGATGGAATAATACCAATCTATAATTAAGAATGATGTATGGGACATAGTTCCCAAACCAAAAGGTAAAAGTGTGGTATCTTCCAAATGGATATATAAGATAAAACATATTGTTGATGGAAGTATTGAAAAATACAAAGCTAGATTTGTGGCTCGTGGATTCTCTCAAAAGGAAGGAATCAATTATGAAGAAATATTTTCTCATGTAGCAAGGTACACTTCAATTAGAACCATCATGGCACTTGCAGCCACGATGAAGTGGAGATTACACCAGATGGATGTGAAAACAACTTTTGGCCTCGACCCCGTCCTTTAGTTTCAATGTTGGCACTTTAGGCATGCCGAGTTCATTAACTTCGACATCTGCCTCAGCCACCATACCCACTTTTGGACCCAACAATGTACCTCTATTGACGGTACCAACAGTGATTTTTACTCAGTCTTCTGCCACACAATCATTGCAAGGTGTGACTCAAAACATTGCTTCTTCATCCGTGGTCGGATCCATCCCTTCTCCATCCATGCCCACCATGGGTATGATGACAGAACCATCCACTACTACCACACCGGGTTTCAACCCCTATTAAGGTTATAACGTTAATCCATCGAACATACCTGTAGGGAGTGTCCCTTCTCTTTGTTTTCTGGAGGAGGGGGTTAATATCATTAACCCGTAGTTCGATGGGGTTAACCCCCAGACACAATGGACTGATGCCCAAGGATTTAATCCGCTAACTCTCGGATGGAACAATTTCAATCCTTTCATTTCATAATCGGTGACTGGGGGAAACCTTAACCAGCAGTACACGAACCAGGCCATGGGTGGTCCACAATACCGGGTTCCTGTTTACCAGATGCCATCGGCTACCCACGCTTACCGTTTCTGGCAAATTTAAACTTTCCAGACCTTTCAAAGCTTACGAATGACCCCATGCACCATGATGTTGCATGGCCACCCGTTCCCACCAAATTTCCCTCAGACATACCAAAGTTTGAAGGTAAGACTGGTGAGGACCCTGGCGACCATGTAACAACCTTTCATCTCTGGTGTTCCGCCAACTCACTGAACGACGATTCCATAAGGTTGAGGCTCTTCCAAAGAACCTTGATGAATGTTGCATCCAAGTGGTATATTGAACTACCCGCGGTCGCCTTTAGCACCTTCCGGGATCTCGCCATTGTGTTTTTGAACCACTTTCAGCTTCATGTCTGGTATGATGCCGGTACAGACCTTTTGTCGACATTTCAAAAAAACAAGGCTACTCATCTCTCTGATCATATTCAGGAGTGGCGGAGGCGAAAGAGGCTCATAAAGGCTAAAATTCCCCCAGCATTCTTGTTAGAATGGTACCTTAAGTCTCTTCTTCCTTATGTTTCTAAGGAAGTTGCCACTTTAGGGGTGTCTTTCGAGGAGGAGGCCATTTCTAGAACTCAGTAGCTCGACTTAGTTTATGCTCAGTCTGGGCTGTTGTACGAAATTATTCCTGATGCACCAAGGTCTAATATAGACCTAGGTAAGCCTAAACCTAGATTACATGCCGATGGCATAGTGGGTTCAGTCGATTCTGCATCGTTTGACGCCTTAACAAAGCAAGTGCATGCCTTGTCATTCAAACAAACTACTGCAGAAGCAACTTTTGTTGCACCCTCCCCTTCTACAACTGAATCTGTACAGCAGGTGCAGAAAAACCAAAAGGGCTCTCAGCAGCCCAAAAGAAAGGGCAAGAAAGGGGAGGGAAACTAACAAAAGCCCAACAATAAGCAAAATGTCGAGGAGGGAAAAAAAGAGAAATGGAAGGCTAAGTTCCCTTGCAAACTATGTCAAGGGGACCACCTTACCCACCAGTGCCCTCTTATGGAAGAAGCCCAGAAGTTGATCTGTGAGAAGAAACCGATTGTCTTGAAAGATCCTTTTCCTCATGGACAGAGTTCAGCTTCTGGAAACTCTAGTGCTGGGGGCACCCCAGCTGATCAGTATTTTATTAACATGGTTAATTCAAACACTTTCTTGCAAACTCTAGCCAGGAATTATACCCCGGACCCACAACAAAAGGACACTCTTGAATCTTCCACTCCTCTTCACATACCTGTGGAGACACTGCCTAAGATACCAAAAGGTGTCTACAAACGGGTTGTGCACAACCCTAACTCGCGGGCTGCTCCCAACTACAATGTTGTGGAGGACTTACCCCAAACCCCCTGTGCCATGTCCACCTTGGAAGTACTGCAAAGTTTCCCATTGCAACGTGGCGCTCTTCTGGCAGCGATTGGGAGTTTTGATTTGTCTAACATGCTTGCACGCTTTGATATGAAAGATATCAAGTACCAGTTGTCGTATCATGTTGCTCTCCAGATCGAAGTCATCCATGGTCCTAAGACCATCGGACGAGCTGTAGTGGATGAGGGCGCATCTACGTGCGTAATGTCTATTTCCTACTGGAGAGCCTTGGGTGAACTTGAGTTAGCTCCCTCAAACACGATACTCACTACCTTCGATGGACGATCCTTCCGTCCACACGGAGTCTTACCATCCTTCGTTGTCGAACTTGCAGGCAAGCTAGTATCAGTAGAGGTCAAAGTTCTGGATGCCCCACTCGATTACAACTTGTTGTTGGGTAGGAGATGGACATATGCCATGTAGGAAGTGCCATCAGTTTTTTTCCGGGTCATTATGTTCCCAAACAAAGGAAAGATCGTTACATTTGATCAACTTTCCTTTACCCGAAAGAACAACCAGGCTTCATCGGACTCCTCCATTCCGTTGATTGATCAATCTGGCCCAGTCACTAAGAGTTTGGGAGTAGGGATCTATGGGTAACTAATAGGCACTATTGACCTACCTTCTCCCATTCATTTTATTAGTTCTGAAGAATGTTCTTCATCTGAGATTTCCACGATCAGTTCAACAACCGATCCTTGGATTCTCCCAACTGAATCAGAACTAGTTGTGCCTTTATCTGTTGCAGAGGTGACTTACTCGGATTCACATCATGCTGAAACAAAACATATCATGACTCTGTTGGTCTCTACTGAGTCAGATATGGACTATGCTCCTACATGGTCAGTGGACTCTATCCACTCTTTTGATTGTCTAGACATTGTCTTACCATCTGACGAGGCAATCTTGGAAGCTATGATAGGCCTGGACCACGCTTGGGAACAGTTACACCCCAGGTCCTATTTACTTCTTGTTCTAAACTTGATAGAGAGAGGTGATTTCTCTCCGAGACCCAGTCAGAATATTGATTGGTCCTTTGTCCCCTCCACTTCACAAGCTGTTATTGCCAAAGGGAATAGGACAAGTATAGCGAGAACCATCTCGATCAATATTTCCACTGAACCAAGGGTCACTAAAAACATCTTTATTGGAGTGGATTTCTATCTTTATGAGATCATTTCGTACACCAATCTGTTTAATGATTTCCGTGACATCTTTACCCGATCTCATGATGAGATCCCTGGCACTGACCCTACTTGAAGAAGTGTCATTGTGCTTTTTCATGTATTTTTAGCTGTACATTTCTGTAAAGTTAATTTTGTTTACAATTGTTGTAGTCTTATGCATTTATTGCTTTTTGTTTCAGATGTAAACTAGACACTTTATAGGATTTGTTGATGGCGCTAGCTTCCACAACCGTCAGTTGGCCGCAGCAGCTTGGGTTATTTACTCACTAGCTGGTCAATCGGTATCTTCAGGGGGGCTTGTCTAGTTCCCACAACGAACAATGTGGTTGAATACAGTGCAGTCATAGAGCTACTCTGAGATGCTCTGTCTAATGGCATTTCGCGTTTGGAGGAACGGCTCGACTCACAGTTAGTTGTTTTTCAGTTACTGGGTGTTTATCAGGTTAGAGATCCTACTTTGCTACGTCAATTCATGTGAGTTAGGTTACTTGAGAGACAGTTTGATTATATCATATATCATCATATTCCAAGGAACTTGAATGCATTAGCTGATTCATTTGCAAATTATGTTTTAGATTGGAATTTGTATCATTCACACACAAGTAATTCATGCATAAAACACAAAAACACACATGTAGATAACCAATTCTGTATATATATCCGATATTGTATCAAATAATATGAGTTTTGGGATCACAATTCTGTCACAAAGTCGAGTCATAAGATACAAAATTGGGCTCGATGTCCTCAAAATATACATGGAATATCCTTCTCATATGGAGAAGGTGGGGCCTCATCTGCCTCTGTTGCCTCTCGGTAGCAGATGAATAGCCTAGCTACTTTCCACAGCAACCTAATCCAGGATGGGGGCACACCTACTACATCCTCCTGCATATCAACTGGCATTTGCTCAATATGGTATGTAGGAATATCATGGGTCAACCGACCCATCTTCCTCTCTATGGCCCCCAGAGTGGCATCAACTACACCCACTTCTACTGGTCTTACGAAAGTATATGGGTGTCCTTCAGGGCGCACTGGTCCAACATATGCATTTGACACTTTGTTTCAGTATTTCGAACTCATCATAAAAATCATATATGCATAAATTTGAAAAAATTAAATAATTTTTCAAAAAACACAAACATACCCATATCTCCCCAGGCTGCTCCTGGAGGAAGTACTAGCTCTGGATCATGACGAAAATCTAGGCCTGCATACGGAAATTTCTCAAGGGATGACATCTACCGTTCTCACCAACCCTAGAAGTCATCCTCTTGGTAACATCAGTTGCTCTCACCACCACCCTAGCAGAGGAAGATCTCACCCCAACGGGCCAGCATTGGCTCGTGAGGGTTGACAAGGGTCAATGCCATGCCCAAAATGATAGCAGGTACCCTCTCAAAGAAGAAGGTAAAAAGTATGCTGCCATATCCGAAGTTCTTCATCCTCCCAGTCTTACATCCCGAGAGTTGAAGTTTCATGTTCTCCAACAGACTCGAACATCAGTCAAAAACATGCCCTTGCAAGCATTCAACGCCTATATGCATGTAGTGCCTCGAGGCAAGATGTTGTGAGGCACTTCCCCCCATTCGGTTGAGAACACTCAGAATAACTTGAAGAGGGAATCTTACAATAATAGAGTAGAGATGAGAGGGAATCTCACTTCCTAGTACACAATATGCATTGATGTATTCTTGCACTGTTAATGCACCCACTTTGCTAGAAGACCCTTTTAGATTCACCGAATCTCCTCTACGAGAGAGACCCATGATAAAGTAAATTTCATCATTGGTAAGCTCTAGTATCTCACCTCGGATATCAAAAACCATGGCATATGCGTCCCAGTATCGGACAAGTCTTTCTAGAAAGCAAATTTGGGCCCACATGTTGACCATTCGGTAGAATTTCAGTAATCCACACCTTCTGAGTGTATGAAGAGTTGTTGGATATTGCAAAGCTTCTCTATCCATATCTTCATGCTCTCTTTCCCTCCATACCAACACCATCCTGCCCAAAAAATAGTCAATTTTTAGCATTTTTTAAGTTTTTGGCCACTTTTAGGGGTGTACGCTGCTCTTCACACTGGACAGGCACATTTAGAACGTTGTTGTTCTTCATGAAGAGTAGCGTACACGTAGAGGACATTGTGAGAATTTCCAAAATAGGGTTTTTTACCATAAAAATTGACAAAAAAGACATGGAAATGCAAGTTTGGGAGGATTGAACTTACTTGGTGGAAGCGGAAGGTTGATTGGTGCTCTGGTTTGATCATAATGAGTGGAAGAAGATCAAGGGTTTGCTCCAATTCTTGCTCTCAAATTCTCAATTGTGATATTTGATTTTCTATTTTGAAACTAATTATATAAAAGTGAGTTTAATTTTTACCCACTTTTTGAAAAAGTCTATAGTTTCAAATTTTTCTTAAAGGGTTCTATTCAATCACTAATACGTACAGGTCTTGGTGAGGCAATTCTACACTAGATATTTCAAATTTTCACTAAATTCTCAAAGCATTGAACCGGTATGACTTAGTTTATTTATTGATGGACCAATATAGATGTTGTATTGATCATTTATGTCATTGAGAAATTTTGTCGCCACTTGCTAACTAGATTATTGAGATCATATTTTGGCAGGTCATGAACATATGGTCCTAGTAGCTGTCTTTTAAGCTGTTTTAAGCTCTTGTTTTGACTATGAAAAACTAAACAAGATTTCCGAGCAAACTTGGCCTCTTCAAGCTCGTTAAAGGAATTGAAGGTCCATCTGCTTAGGTATAAGTTTAACCCTTTTCCGGACCTTTGCGGATTACTTACGAAAAAGGAATACTCTAGTCATCCGTGGCTAGAAGAGTTCTCCTCTCATTGTTTTATAATTTTTCGGGGGAGGGGACTAACTATACGAAAAAGGACTGTTGGAGCCTCTCTTTAGGGTTTTCAGGCTCTCTAAATATGAAAACACCAAGCGAGCATTCACCTACTCGGGCTCGATGTGAAATCCACGAGAGGGTAAATAGAGGATTGTTTAAGTTTTTTAGACTCTATAAACAGGAAAACACTGGCGAGCATTAACCTACTTGGGCTCGATATTAAAATCCATGAGTAGGTGTATGGAGTTATTTTTTAAGTTTTTCAGACTCCTTAAAATTGAAAACACCATCGAGCAAGAACGGATCTTGGCTCGATATTAAAATCCAGAGATCAGTACTATAGAGTATTCTTCTATCTCTTCTTCGAACTCTGTAAACAATGAACAAGGTCCTGAGTCTTCCTCCCATGGGCTCGTTAAACTCTTTACATGGTTGGACCTATTGATTTTTCTATTTTTCCTGGACTCATTAAATAAACAAGAAGAACATTCTTTTACCAAAAAGAATAAGGGATAAGAAGGGTATATCACATCTTTTTCAGTTTCAAAGGCAGTTATGTCAATCATGTCCTTGAACACAGCACCTACTTGAGTCTATCATGTCAGTTGGGTTTTATTTTTTGACCTTAGGGTGAACCTGATCTCCGAGTTTTTTACTCCCCCGGTTGGTTATTCTTCCAACCATATGGAGGGTCTGTCAATGTCTCCTACATTGTAGGATTATATCATTTCCCCTTCATGTTGAAAGCTGCCGCAGTCACTTTGTGTCATGCTCATTGTTCAAGGATACAGCCTGTGTCATCCATTCTGTATTTTACCTTGACTTCATGTGTCAGCCATCCTGGTGTCAGTTTGTTTCATCTTGTTACTCATCCTACTCCATATCAACTCATACCTATGAGTGTTCCTCATGTTAGATGATGGAGGATGCATTAATGCCTCCCTTCCAACGGAATTCTTCCCATCGACCTCAACTCATTATGCTCTGGGAATGAAGTTTAGAGTTTCGGTTAGTACCTTAGGGATTGCAGTCATCAGTGGCAGTTTCCCTCGTTGTTGGATAAATGGGAATACATCAATGTCTCTTATTCGACAGGTTCCTCAAGTGTTCGACTTCAAGTCCTCTTATTCACACTTGTTGGATCGTACTAGGTACCTTGGACCCCATTATCATTATCGATGGAAGTCCTCGCGTTTGTTAATGGTATACATCAATGACCGATAATCAAACGATACCCCCCATGTTCGACTTCAGCTCATTTATTCACATGGTTAGGGTTTGTACCTTGGGTTGTTTTGGATGAAGACCTTGGGACTATGATAGCATCACCATGTTTATGTTATCCCCCAAGCTGCGCAAGACTGTGCCTTACTCATTTTGGATCTTCATGAGACATAGATCCAACTTGTTGTTATGGCTATGATATATCTTTTGACATGGATCCACGCTTGTATTTCAGTGGCCATGCTCTATATATACATCTCCTAGCTATGTATCGGAGATCATGTTACACATCTATATGATGTCAAGATTGTAATTGCTCGCTGACCTTGATTGTTGTTTCAGGTGTTTTTTGTGACTAGGTTCTGCGGTTTCTTGCTACTCCTTTGACTTGGACTTATAATGTATTTAGGCCATCGTTTCCCTCTGACCTCACACATTAGGGAGCATATGTTATAGGTCAAATCTACACTTCTTCATCCCGTGATCACCTTGCCTTGTAAATCACACAAAAGGACACAAAGGATTGAAGAGCATGATTTCCTTAGATGACGTGTTGCCAGAAGTACACTTCGCACCTGAGAATTTAATAGTTTCTTCTAATTTTTCCACCTGTATGCCCCTCTCTGTACACAAGACCTACATACTGTACCCTACTCTCCTCAAGGGAAACCAGTGTACCCTCCAAAAAGTTGTAAACGCATGTTGTTAAGCTTAAAAGTTGGTTCCTGTACGCTGCTCTTGTTGTATGAAACCCGTGTACATCTTAAGATGAAATCAAAAATATATTAATTTGATGAATTGGGATTAGTTGAACTTGGTTCTACAACTTCCCCAACCTCCCAATCCAACCACCTCTCGATCTAAACTGCCTACCTTATCCCATAAATACAAGGAGGATCCATGAGAGGGGTTACTCAATATACTCATGCAATCATTATACTCATTAGACTTAGAAAACACAAGAAAGAATCTTGAGAGAAGGCTTGAAGTATTGTTATGCTGGAGGACAGTTCCAAGTTAGAGTGAAGAGCAGGAGCCCTGGATCTGGTTGCAAAAACGTCTCTACACATCAGGTATATTGTACTGATTTCATGTTTCTTTGACAATAAAAAGGTCGAAACACCCTTCCTATCCCAAATATGATATCTATTGGATTGCATGTCTATTTGGTTTAATTCTTCATTATAGTTGATGTTAGATTACTTTTTAATTTCATCATATGTTATATGGTCAAGATACGTTGAGGAAGGTATCTATTGTATTGCAGGTTCGTCAAGCAGAAGCTCGAGTGGGAAATCAAGTGAAGGACCAAGCGAAAGCTAGGATCAAACATCGAAAAGAGGTATGTCCTTCAATCCCAATCTATTTATTTTGTAATAACCATATGCAGTATAATCAATGTGTTTACCTGTCAACCCCGCCCAGTTGGTAGTGTCCATCTCCTCACTATAGGGTAGAAATCCCGAACAACAGTGTCATTGAAGAAGAAGTGTGCATAGAACAACCACAAGTATTTGAGGTTGAAAACAAAGAGACGGATGTCTTCAAAGTGAAGAAGGCTCTGTATGGGTTAAAGAAAGCTCCAAGAGCTTGTTATGGAAGAATTTAGAGTTTTATGATGAGCTTGGGATTTACCAAAATTAAGATGATCCTAACCTTTACTTCAAGGTGGATGATGAACCTGTCATATTATTTCTATATGTGGATGAATTGTTCCTAACAAGTAATGAGAAGCAAATCTCAAAGTGGAAGAAGAAGATCGTTGCAAAATTCAAGATGAAAGACCTTGGCTTAATGCATTATTTTCTAGGTCTCGAGGTATGGCAGATCCCAGAGGGAATATTCCTTAACCAAGGGAAGTATGCAGTAGAAATATTGAAAATATTTGATATGCTGGAGTGTAAAGTCATGGCCACACCCATGGATACAAATTTGAAGCTACTATCTAATGCTTCGTCAGAATTGGTGGATATGACTCTATACAGGAATATTATTGGGTCATTGATGTATCTGACGAATGCCAGGCCAGATATATGCTTTGCTTTGAAAACCTTGAGTCAGTATCTGGTTAAGCCCAAACATGTTCACATTGTGGCTTCAAAGCATGTGATGAGCTACCTAAAAGGTACAATAGACTATGGTCTCAATTATTCTAGAGATCATGAGTTCAGACTGTTTGGTTATACAGATTCAGATTGGGTAGGAAGTGTCATAGAAAAGAAGAGCACTTCAGGCGGATGTTACAGTCTAGGGTCAGCCATGATCTCATGTCTAAGCAAGAAGTAGTCCATTGTTGCTCTCATCACTGCAGAAGTAGAATATATTGCAGCCTGTTCTACCAGTTGTGAAGCTATATGGATTCAGAAGTTGTTATCAGGTCTATTTGATCTGGAGTTGGATACCATAGTGATTCTATGTGCTAACCATAGTTGTATAAAGATGACAGAGAACCATGTGTTCCATGATAAGTCAAAGCACATATAAATACGGTATTTCTACATCTGAGATATGGTGCATAAGGGAGCTATAAAGCTCCAATATGTGACCACTGATGAGTAGGTTGCAGATGTGTTGACTAAGCCTCTGTCTCGTGTGAAGTTTGAGCACTTCCGTGACAGGCTTGGTGTAGTCCATAAGGACTTCCCTTGAAAGGGGGAGTAGTGCTGATGATATTGTGGTGCAGTGGGATTGATCATCCCTAGATAATGATCTCGTAATTCCGAAAGGAAGGTTAGTCTTAAATGTTGATCCTGAGTTGCAGTCGGATTGATAATCCCTAGACAGTGATCCCATAATTCTGAAAGGAAAGATAGTCTTAAATGTTGATCTTGATTTGTAGTGGGATTGATCATCCATAGATAGTGATCCCATAATTCCGAAAGGAAGGATAGTCTTAAATGTTGATCCTTAGACTGAATCCCTAGTTCCGAAAGGAAGGATGACCAGTGTTGTTGGACTTAATCCCTGGTTCCAAAATGAATGATTGTCCATGATCCCTAGTTCCGAAAGGAAGGATCACCAGTGTTGTTGGACTTAATCCCTGGTTATGAAAGTAAGGATTGTCCATGATCCCTAGTTCCAAAAGGAAGGATCACCAGTGTTTTTGGACTGAATCCCTGGTTCTGAAAGGAAGGATTGTCCATGATCCCTAGTTCCAAAAGGAAGGATCACCAGAGTTGTTGGACTGAATCACGAGTTACAAAAGGAAGAATTTTCCATGATACCTAGTTACGAAAGGAAGGATTACCAGTGTTGTTGGATTGAATCCCTAGTTCCGAAAGGAAGTATTATCCATGATCCCTAGTTCCAAAAGGAAGCATCACCAGTTTTGTTGGACTTAATCCCTGGTTCTGAAAGGAAGGATTTTCCATGATCCCTAGTTCCGAAAGGAAGGATCACTATATTTGTTGGACTGAATCCCGAGTTCCAAAAGGAAGGATTGTCCACAATCATTATTTCTGAAAGGAAGGATCATGTGTGCTACAGGTGATGATGCTCCTGATGATGTTCCAGTACTGTAGATGAGGATGCTCGAGTGTTGCAGATGATGATGTTCCAGGATGCTCCTATGCTGCAGATGATGATGTTCCAGGATGCTCCAGTGCTGCAGATGATAATGCTCCAGTACTGTAGATGAGGATGCTCCAGTGCTGCAGATGATGATGTTCAAGTACTATAGAGGAGGGTGCTCCAGTTTTGTTGATGATGATACTTCAGCTCTATACTGAAGATGATGATGATGATGATACTTCAGCTCTGTACTGAAGATGATGATGATGATGATACTTCAGCTATGTACTGAAGATTATGTTGATGATGTTACAGAAGTTGTTCCAGTTGCTGATGTTGATGTTGAAGAACTTCCAATGATTTATAGATGTATCAACCAATGTTACAGATGATGTTGATGATGCCCCTCCTCCCTCCGATGATGTTGTGTAGAGTTACACATGCAAATGTTATGATCAGTAGAATACCCTTCTTGTTAAGGGGGAGTGTTAAATTAATGTAACTTCAAAGAATATTCTACTTGTACCTTATTATTGTAATTCCGTCGGGGATTTTTTACCTCTGTTCAGAGATGTCATTATTATATTTGGTCATTTAAAATTCATGAGGTTAAACCTCCATTGGAAGTCGGGTCGTTAGTACCCAAAATAATATAATATAAATATTATATTGAGTCTTCCTAGAGTGGTCGGCCCAGTTAGGTCATTGGGGCCGTCCTAGTTGGATTAAAAGTTAAGTGAAAACTAAAGTATAAATAGAGGGAGTCTTTCCCTCATTTTTGCATTCACCCATGTGTGCAGTTCGCATTAAAGGAGAGAGAGATATATATGTGAAGGAGGAGGAGGATTGGCTTGGTTCTAGATTTCGATTCTTTTGTCTCTCTTATTTGTGAGACCTATTTTTTGGCATTGTACTTTGATCATCTATATTGAGGAAGTTCTTGTTGGGTTTTCTTCCCCTTGAGGGTTTCCCAGGATATACTGTTTTGTGGTTTGTGATTATGTATCTTTCAGATATCCTTATTATGATGTTATTGTGAATAATGTATTGAACACTAATGAATTTCGAATTTATTATTTAGTGGCATATAATCTTAATAGATGATCATCTTCTGTCTTCTCATCATCGGAGTCGGACTCTTCATGAGAAATCCTTGGCTTTTACTCATTTTTTCCCTTGTATGGGGGATTTTGCTTGCTTTCTCCCTTCTTCCCCTCATTGGCTACAAGTGCATGCAGCTTTCAGGTCTTTTGGAGGCCCATTTGTGAGAGCTTATCTTTCTCTTGAAGGAGGGAGGAAAAAAACACATCCAAAGTAGGAATTTTGTAGGAGGATCCAAGAGCCAATTTAGAAGAATGGAAAGCAGATCAATTTAGAGAGAATAGAGAGTACCATGTGTGATCTATCCTTCTCGATATTACACATATTGAGCTGTAAGAGAAATATTTTGAAATTAGTGAAAAACTCTTGAATAGAGTCAAAATCACTTGGTCTCAAGTTCATGAGATCCACCTCCAATTGATGACCCTTCATTTCATCTCGCATTCCAAAGAGCATGGAATGCATACTTCAAACTTCATTTGGATTCTTCTTGGATCAAATATGGTAGAGTTGATATGGAGAAATAGAATAGAAAATCATCATGAATGCTTCATCCATTCTATTCAATTATTTAGACTTTTCAATTGTTGAATTTGGTTTCACTTATGTATCCATTGTGATCTGGTAGAGCCCCTTCTTCCTCTAGAGAGAATCTACTCTTGATTTGTATTCATAATAGTTGAAGGGGGTTATAACATATTTGGGATATATGAGATCCATGCTGCAAATATCTCTTTATGGATTCAAAATCCTTTCTTCAACCTGCAATAGCTTGATCCCTGAAAAAAATCACTAGAACACTTACTAGTTTAGCACCCCTACAACTCTGATACCATGTAAAAATTGAGCATGTAGATATAGGAACTAATAAAATAGAGATATACTATGAAAGAGAGATCAATAATCAACAATTCATGTAAAAAATGTATTATCATTAATCATCACACGAAAAGGCTAGAACACATATTAAGAAAGAATGATATATTTCATAGAGCATTAATGAATGAAGGTGAGCAATATTTATAGCAAGGAAATTCAATTTAGGTAAGGAGGATATTCGAATTACTCATGCAGTGCATGAGATGATAGTGAGGCTTAACTATATCCAAAGACCCTTAGTTATCCATGCACACCGACTAATATGAGTTACACTAACCCAAGACTCTCCAATCACTAGTTATGATTGAGTGATGTACATGTAATTGACCGTATGTGCATGAAAATCCCTAAAATATATCAATTGGGGATCTTAGGGTTAGTTAGGGTCAGTTAGGAACTAGATTAGTGGAGCACATCTACTCCTCAACCAGTTACAAAAAATTTGTACATACTTATGGATGGATTCAATGATAGAGTGCCCTTGATGAGAAAGGTTCAAAATGTGACTTTGCTAATGAATAGAAAGGATAATGGAAGGCCTCTTTAGTGAGGATATAGTAGTTCAATGGAGAGTCATATTTGGTGAAATGTGTAAATTGGTAAGGAATACCCATAAGAAAGTCAACTAAACTAAGAGGGGGTATATTGCATAGAATGGTGTATTTTAGATGATGGATAATAGAAAGATGGTATCACATTTCTTTGATACAAATAAGGATTGAATAAATACATTTACCTTACTAAGATGATATGGGAAGGGATGATGGTTGATAAACAGAGCCAAAACCTTGACAATAAAAATGTAGATCAAATTTCTTTGACTATCATTATCCATAATTAGCTAAGCCATATGATCTTTAGTTTGGTAGTTGTAAATAAATACCATTTCATGGGTTAAAGGAGTTGAAGGGCACAACATAATTACTATGTTTGGATCTAGTTCAGTGTAATTATCCACATCAATAGCATCCTTAGGAGGATTCAAAAATGTGGTTGGATCCAACAATATATCTTTAACAAAGCATGGATTGTGAATGGCACGACACTCATACTATGTTGTGAGAGGTCATTTTGTAGAAAGTGCAATATTGTCTAGTGGGAGCTGAGTAAGGTGAAGCAATGTGGAATGTTTGGAGAAAGAGACTCTCAATATAGAGAATGAATGGTGTTAAAATCCTAATTGTTCTCACCTTCATTGTCATGAGTATAATCACCATTAAACATCATTTCCAACAATTTAGCCCCATTTCCATTACTTCCACCATCACATGAAATCATCAATGTGACCAAAAATTGAAGAAAAGTAAAAGTTTGACCCTGTTTTTTTATAAATTCAAAATTGCATAAAAATTAACAAACTATACAAGAAGAGTTGGGAGGCCAAGTGGCAGCCAAAAAGGAGTCCATGTGTCTACTAGTACTACTAAGATATACCATTTGGATCACACGGGTACAGATACTAATTGACCATACTGACAACCAAAACTAAAAATTTCTAGATTTTTTCAGAATCCCCCACGGGCCAGGGGTTATGGCCACCATACAAAACAAAAAACAACTTAACCATACAAGTGAAACAAAAATTGACTATTTTTCCCTACAACATATCATTATATTGATCATCTTAAGTGAAAATTAGAGGGGGAGAAAACTTCTCACCACTTGGACATTCTTGTTTAGTGCCAAATGTTTCAACACACTCAACCTTGGGTTTATCCTTCCTAGAAGGCCACATAGAATCCTGAAAGTTTGGAGCAGCACGACAAAATAACTTACCTATCAATTCACAAGCGAGGGTGTTGATTTTGGCATTAAATCTGACATTTAATTCCACAAGAGCCTGAGTGAGACAGTGCATCCAATTTTCCAAACGATTCATGTGGTCATGCAAGATGAGTCCCTAAGGATCCTCCTAAGAATTCCCATATTCATAGTTCGAGAGTGATTTCCCCAGCAGTCCTTTGGTATGCGACATGAGACCCAAATTTTTTGTATAACATGTTTCTCTAGTTCGTGAGACTCTAGAGTCTTCCACTATTGTCCCCAAATCTTCCACCAACTTGGCTAGCTAATTTTTTCTACGTCATTCCTGGAGATGCATCTCCATGTTGTGGATATGCCTTTGAATAGAAGGAGGCAACATATTTTTATAGCAATATTTGTCTCACTCTTTCTCATTGAGAACGTGAGGCATGTATGAGCAGTGAGGCCTAGCAATGGTCCTCTACTCAGTTTAATTGCAATGGACCATGATCAAGATGGAAGCAAATGCAAAGGTAGAATCCTAACAGAAAAGGTAGAGCAAATGAGGGTTTCAATGAGGCTTGGTTAGAGTTAGGAATGAACAGCAGAGAGAGTGGAGGCCATCATGAATGCTAAGGAGATGAAAATATACTTGCTTGTTGAGCATAATGATTAACCATTTATTCATCTGATCCAGACCCATACAGGATTTGAATAGGGGAATTACCACCACGAATTATAAGGTAGAGACCAAAGTATTGTTCTATAGCATGAAGTCAGACAGAGAATTGTTATTTCACTTGCTTGAGTTGGGATTTCCAATTCTCTCCATAATGTCTACCAAAAGTAGGCCTTCAAGAATCATAATAATCTTGGCAATCCACATGATCGATGGTTGCCTTAACATCTTTCCCAATGGCCTATTCATGAATCAAATGTGTGTCATGGCCTGCTACGGCACCTAACATGGGGGAAAAGTTTGACCCCATTGATATCTAATCGACACAACATTCCAAAATTTTCCAATTTTGGAAAATATATCTATATTTTGGTTCCTACCCTCATTTTAAGCCAAGTCATTTACTTTTGAAACTTGTTTACCCAAATTCATTTGTTCTTATTCTATATTCAACGTAAAGCAGGGGGAGCTCCTTGTGGAGTTACAAGGAGACATTTTGATATGTGTTTGTTAAATTTATAGGTTTGGGGAATTTTGAAGGACTTAATACAATGCTCAACAAAAGGGAAATTATGGAATATGGATTAAGAAAATTAAAATTCAAAGATATATTATTTACTTCAAATATCAGTCATTTCTTTACAAGCAATGGCTATTTTATTATTATGCTAGAGTCTTATTATAAGTGAATGCTGGTGTTTATTAAAGCAATGGTGGTTTACATGATATGCAATTTCAATTTATCATAATATTATTGCTCATAACTACTATGTTTGATATATATATATAGATAGATAGATATATAGATATAAAATTTCCTTGGAACATGTCATGGGAAAACCCTCAAGTACTTCCCCTAATTTTGAGGATGGTACCCAAGGTAAACCACAGACCCTGATTACGGGTCCTAACCCGGTGGGGACATCAAGTGAGGCCCTTAAATATATATGCATAGCCACCCAAGGATTTGACCTCGAGACCTTTTGCTTACAACTCACAGCTCTCAACCACTTGAGCTAACCCACCGGGCTATATATATATATATATATATATATATATATATATATATATATATATATATATATATATATATATATATATGGTCAATTGTTTTACCCGTACTAAAAGTTAAAAGAGGAAAATAAATTCGTTAAAGTTGATAATTTCAAATACCCCCTACATGAACATAAGGAATGGGTTGTAGTGAAGCACAATGTGATATGTTTAAGTTTTCATCTTCATGGCCTTTGTTAACATCATGGAAAAATGCATATATATGATGGTGTTTATAGAGTTTATTGGTGATAGTCTTTTATAAACCAGATTAAACATTAATCTTATGTTAATACTATTCCATCTAGTCCTATATATCAACTTCATGTGCTTTTAATGACCGATCAATGGGATGATTGTTCTAGTAATGTTTCCCTCCATTTATCTAGATTCGTTTACTACTAAACAACCACAACCTTGCATTTAAAACCTAGGCGTTATTTGGCTCATCATCGGTATTTATTGCACCTCTGCATTTATTCGAAGTTATAGTTCACCACTTCTTTGTTAAACTTGAAATATCATCACGAACATGAAGCCATGACACCTGTTGATTCTATTTTATCACGAGCCATTAGATCAAAGACCATGTATATTTCCTTAAATGTGTTGTATAAAAAAATCTGTGTTACCCAATACAAGGATTACAATGGGTTTATAGTCTATGAGTTAGCCTATCTTTGCTTTGGTGGGATTGATGCAAAAATGAATTTCCTCCTGATTTTGGTCATTTGCACCCTGTAAAATTTCTTTGGCTAGATCTCTACTCAAAACACTGAAATGATAAAATATTTTTTGGGTTGAACGTTGGGATTGTGTTTTTTATTCGGAGCAAATCCAGAAGTTGACTAACATTTGGGTAAACTATTTTTATTTTTATTTCCTATATGAGGTAAGATCAAAATGATACTTGATGGTTTTATTTTTATTTCCTATATGAGATAAGATCGAAATGATACTTGATGGTTTGATTGTACATAGTTTTCAACTTGTTTGATTCAATTTGGATTTTCTAGCTTAGATTTCTAAATTCTACCTACTTAGCTTTTTCGCCTATGTTTTCGTCTAATACTCTTATTTTGTGAAGAACACTTGCATTTTTGTACAGTTTTACCTTGATTTCATTAAATTTGAACCGATTCCTAGTATAAATTGGATTTTAAATATGTTTAAACCACATTTCTATGAGAATATATACTATAAAATAATACTCATTTGAGTTAGCTTCCATCTTATACTACCAAAACTCATGGAAAGGTTTCTTGGCCTTATTAAAAATCCAAGCTAAACTAGGAATAAGTCCAAATTTAATGAAATCGGGGTTTAATAAAAAATAACCTACATTTGTCAGCATCGCATTTTGAATGAAAGTACATATTAATTATTCGTCGAGTATAATAAGCAATAGTACATTTATAGTAACTCACCTTTAACTGAACTAATGACACTTTCATCCACCTGGATACATGGAGTTCTTCAACGAACTGGGGTCAATCGAGGTAATGGAACAACATTTGTAGCAAGGAACACTTAATCAGTAGGATATGTTGATTCAATAGGAGCTTGTGGTTTTACATCCCCTTGTTGGTAGCTAGATGGAGGCTAGACATCCTCATGGGTGGTCTCAAAAACATTTATTTGTTCAACAGTAGGTTGGACCTCATGGGTGGTATCAACAACATTTACTTGTTCTTCATTAGAATGCTCATCATTATTTAAATATAAAATTTCATGATTTGCATAACCAATATAAGCCAAAATTGCCTCTATTTGCTCATCATCCATATCATATTCAAATGGTGGTATATTTGTTTGTAACTTGCTTGATGTTGGAATTGTAACATCTCCTAATGAGCACTTACACTTTACTTCTTGAATAGGGCCATGACTAATGAGAGGGTTCTTCATCCATTTTTCTTGAAAATGAGGGCTCATTTGTTGAATGTTTATGCTTATATCATACTATAAGAACCATACTTAAATTGGTAAAGATACTTATATCATATGTTCTGCTTGGAATTGAAGCATGCCTCTAATTCACCATGAATTCCCTTGATTTTTCCCTAATTTATTGGATGATTTTAAGATGCTTCTTTTTTCTTTCCGATCTTCTTATTCTGTTACATATGTTTCCCATTATCGCAACAATTGATGCTAGTATCTTGTTTTGGGTGCTTTATCAATCATAAGCCAATAAAACAAAATAAATTACAAACCTGATAAAAACATGTAAAACATGATTTTTGGGTAAAGTTCGACAGAAATAAGGTTGTGGTGGGATTAAGGAAATTTTTTCTATCCTCAATAGTGCAATACTTACAAATCAAGTGCACAATTTGTACATATCATGTGTGTTGGAAATATGGCAGTTCAGGTTTTCATTGATGGCAACTAGATGATGTGATCAAAGCAGCAAAACAGAGAAAATTGTTATGAGAGAACAGATGACAGAGCCATGGATGAGGTTGTTCTGATGACAAACAGATGTGGCTTTATGTCCATGTTTAAAAAGACTTCCAAATTATGTGAAGACAAAGCAGAGGGTTCAATAAAAAGGATATGCATACATGTAGCATTAATGGTATTAATGCCAATCAAATGTGATGAGAATCATCAATTAATCAACTGCAAACTAACTACAGTTTCTTATGGTGCTGCATTGCAAAGGTGAAATTTTTAGTGGAGAAGGAAAAGAGAAGTTGAAAGTAATTTTGAGTTTGCAGAAATAATATACAAAAGTTCTGTAACAGGAATAGCAATGGAATCAAGTCCTTGTGAATATGGGCAGACCAAGGAGCTCTTTGTTTCCTTTATGAGTTCTAGGAGTGCTATAAAGAGATGGAAAGAGCAAGGTGTATCTATAAATATGTTCTCGACCATATACCCAAAGGCCAGGCAGAAGATCTTTTTAGAAAATTTGTTATGTTCGAGAAACGGTATGGTGACAGAGAAGGTATTGAAGATGTTATTGTGGGAAAGAGGAGGTTTCAGTATGAGGAGGAGGTTAAGAAGAACCCGCTTAATTATGATGCTTGGTTTGATTATGTACGCCTTGAAGAAGTGTCTGCAACAAGGAGAGGATCAGAGAGATTTATGAGAGAGCTATAGCAAGTGTACCACCCACAGAGGAGAAGCGCTACTGGCAACGATATATCTATTTGTGGATAAATTATGTGTTATAAGAGGAACATAATCAACAACGTGTCCTTCATACTCGTGGCATTTTTTAAAAGGGCATTTGATTATATGAGAACATCTAAGAAAGATGAAAGATTTATGATCTTGGAAGAATGGCTTAATATGGAGAGTATTTTTGGCATTTTGGGTGATGTAAGTTTGGTTCAGAAGAAATGGCTAAATGCTATAAGCGAGACTCAGGCATCGTACAATTGAAATATCAACGGTAGTAATTAACACGTCATTGCGATTTATCCCACATTGGTTGTGAGGATGAGTCTTTATGTGTTGATATATGTCGGTCCTCCCTAATTCTTTAGACACGTAGTGCAAAGGATAGGCGGGGGCGCTGGGTGTTTGGACTCCATGAGAAGCTCACCAGCTCGGCGCCCGGGATGACCTATCAAGCCCCCTATCCTTTTGGTACACATGGAAAATCATTTTTTAATGAGGATAATGACGTGGCAGTGATGTGTTGCGAACATGGAAGAATGTGAAGCTGAGATGGAAAATGGCATGGCATTGACAAGGACGACAAGGTGGATAATGAAGTGGCAGTGCATAAGATCCAAGAGGAGCCGAAGCTCTTAAATCCTATAGCGTGTAATCGACGGTCCTACGATGTGTTGAAAGGGGGCTAAAATAAATCTAATACAAAGACTCAAAGCTCTTATAGGTCTAGTGTCATAAAAAAGGGAGGACATGAAAACTTTATTTATAAAAGCGCTAAGTTAAAAAAAATTCTAGGGATAATGTTTTTTTTTATATATATAAACAAATGTAAAATATAGTTATTACTAAAAATTAGTTTAACTTTCTTTTTGCTCATTATATGAAAAGACATGTTATTTCATGAAGAGGTGTAAAAGAAGGAGTATATATGTACAAAGGTATTATGTGATGAAGTGCGACTGCATAAAATGCATTGTAGACCAGAAGAAAGAAAAGAATAAGTACAGCAGTCCAAGAAGATTAGTGAAGAAATTTATCTCAAGGGTGGAAGGGTGGTGCTAGGGCAGGTCGGTGCCTGCAAAGGGGAGTAGGTGCTTCCTTGTCAATCGTGGCTGACTAAATATGGGGTCATAGCCTCCTACCAGTTGGTGCTGGTGAAGAAGGGTGTGGGTGCATCCTGATCAGTTGGTGATGATCTGAAACATCTTCTTCTATTGTATAAATGTAAAAAACAAAGTTTTGCAGATAATAGAAAAGTGTTGGTGGTTTACCTTATTGGGTTCCACAATAAATTATTATGTTCAATTATGTTCTTATGTTTACTAAAAGAAAATTGTGTATAAAGTTGTGTCACTAATTCACCCGCCCCCCTCTCAGTGACAGAACTTGATCCTAAAATTGGTATCAGAGTAGGATCCTTCACTATAGTTTAATCATTGGAAGGAAGATCCTATTAAAACACTATGGATCAGAAAATGAAGGTGTCAATGAAATTTCCCACATTTGATGGTGAATACTTTGTTTTCTGGAAGATTAGAATGAAAAACTATCTGATTTCCATTGGAATGGAAGTTTGGGCACTAGTTGAAGAAGGATATGATGTTCCTAAGGTCACTCCCACAAAAGTAGAAGAAAGGAAGAAGTATTGGGAACATGCAAAATCTCTAAACACATTACAAGTTGGAGTGAGTAAAAACATCCTTGCAAAGTACTAACATGTACAAGTGCAAAACAACTCTGGGACAAATTGGAAACCCTATATGCAGGAGATTCCAAAGTAAAGAAGGCAAACTTCAATCCTTTAAAGTACAATAAGAGAGTCTAAAAATGAAGGATGAAGAAACTATATTAGAGTACTTCGAAAGAATTGAAAGTATTGTTAATACAGCCAAAGGTTTGGGAGCAAGGATACCAAATAGTGAGCTAGTTGAAAAAGTACTAAGAACACTCCCTATGGCATATAATCCCAAAGTATCCACTCTTGAAGACCGAGAGAAGCTAGAAGAACTTACCATGGAGGAATTATATGGAATTCTCACAGCCTACGAGCTAAGACTAGGTATTGATAAATCTTCAAAAGAAGAAGTAGCCTTCAAAGTGATCAAGAAAACAATAAATCATAAGCAAACATCTCAGGACAACCATCACAAATAATCTGATGTAGAAGAAGCCAATTTTATTAAGAAGCTTCAGAAAGGATCAGGGAAGTACAAAGGCAAACTTCCTTTCAAATGTTTTAATTGTGGCAAAGTTGGGCACTTTGCAGCTAAGTGTCCTTATCCCAAGAAAGATTCTGAAGATGAAGATGACAAAAATAAACAATATTGGAAAAAGGGAAAATCCCACTAAAAAAAGAATTACAAAGAAAAAATGAATTTCTACTCAAAAGAAGAGAACAAAAGTTCATCTGAGTTTAGTGACGGTGATGAAGAAGTCCTTTTTTCAGGCATTGAAGAAATTGAGCATGAGGAAGAGTTAGAAGATAAAGCAGAGGTTAATATGAAATAAGAAGTTCTTAGTGCCTTGGATGAACTAAGAAAATACAAACACAAATATAGACAACTAAAAAAATTTGTAGTTGAAAAAAAAGAAAAACATGAACAAAAGAATAAAGAGATGGAGAAAATCATAAGCAACCTGAAGGATAAAATTCTAGAAGCAAGCAAGATAGAGGAAAGTCTGGAAAAATCTCTTAAAGAAAAACAAATGAACTGTGAAAGGTTTGAAGTAGAATTAGCTCTCCTAAGAAAATAACTAGATACAAAACATGTTCAAATAAAATATGAAAACAACTCTAAGATATTGGATGAGATTATAACCACACAAAGGGATCCAAGTAAAAAAAATGGAATAGTTTATTCACCAGAAGAAAAGCAAGGTAACTCAAAATATTATGCAGCTGCTCTCCTCAGTCCAGTCAAGAAGAAAGATGAAGAAAAGGCAAACAATAATTAGAACTCCAAAAAATTATCTTCACCCGTTAAGAAGGAATACAAGACAACATCACAGAAAGTTTATTGAAACAAGTATCCTCACATTTTCTTTGGTTATTGTTTTTCATGCTCTAACTTTGGACACAAAGCAATTAATTGTAGAGCATATGGAAGGAAAAACTTGAGGAGCAAAAACTATAACTTCAAAAACAGCCAAACAGTTGATCAAGTCAAGTGTAGAAATGATAACCCCTTTACACCTCTACAAGAAAGAGATTTGGAATGCTTCAAATGTCATAACTATGGACATAAAGAAAGGAATTGCAGATTAATGGAAGTCTCAGAAAAACCGAAGTTCATTAAAGAGAAAAAAGAAGCTTTGGAAAGAAAAAACATCAAAAGAGGAATGCCTTATTGCACTGAAAGCCCAAAATAAAGGGGATCTCTGGTCTGTTGACAGTGGTTGTTCAAAACACATGACAGGAGACGAGAACAAGTTCTTGAACTTAAAGCAACATAAGAGTAAAGTTACATTTGGTGATAGTGCTTCAGGTAACATTCTTGGGAAAGGCACTGTGAATTTGGGAAAAGACAAATCCAAAAATGTGTTGCTCGTTGAAAACCTGAAACCTAGCCTATTAAGTGTCAGCCAAACATGTGATCAAGGACACATTTGCATCTTTGATTCTCAAAAATCTGAGATTAGGAGAAAGGATTCAGGAAAATTGGTTGGCACTGCTTCTAGAACCCCTAAGAATGTATACATTCTAGACACAAAATTGCATGAGGAATGTCATATAAATGTAGTGGAAGAAAGTTGGCAATGGCATAGGAGGATGGGGCATATCAATTTTGATAATTTAGTAAAAGTCAGTAATCTTGGGGTAGTAAGAAACTTCCCAAGAATTACAAAACCTTCAAATCCCATATGTAGACATTGTCAACTAGGGAAGCAAACTAGAGCAAAGTTCAAAACAAAAGAATACTCAACCTCAAAACCTTTAGAGCTAGTTCACACTGATCTTTGTGGACCTACGAGGACCAAAAGTTTGCAAGGAGAGTCCTACTTTATTTTGTTCATTGATGATTTTACTAGAATGGATTGGTTATTTTTCCTCGAAGAAAAATTAGAAGCATTTAACAAATTCAAAATATTTAAAACTTTTGTTGAAAATGAAACAGAGGCAAAAATAAAATGTCTTAGATCATACAATGGTGGTGAGTTCACCTCAAAGGAGTCTAATCTCTTTTGTGAAACCCATGGAATTAAGAGACAATTTTCTGCTGCCAGAACACCTCAGCAAAATGGGATTGCTGAGAGAAAGAATAGAACAGTCCAAGAGGCTGCAACGACCATGCTCAATGAAGCAAAATTGTCTGATGGATATTGGAGAGAATTTATAAGCATAGCTGTATATATCTTAAATAGAGGTCAGCTCAGGATCAACAGTAATAAAACTCCTTATGAGCTGTGGTATGGGAGAACTGCTTCAGTAAAATACTTCAAAGTCTCTGGAAGTAAATGTTACATCAAAAGGGTTGATGATAATCTCGAAAAATTTGATGTTAGATCTGATGCAGGCATATTTCTTGGATACTCTCCTACCAAAAAGGCATACAAATGCTACAATTTCAGATTACATAAAATTGTTTAGAGTGCAGATGTCAAAGTTGATGATTTAAGAACAAAAAAAATCAAACATCAAGAGACTGTACTGGACAGTGAAGATGAAGATGATGGTGAGCTAGTTGATACACAAGCAGATATAGAAGAAAAGGAAGAGACACAAGAAGATGAAATGGATACAAGAGAAGAAGAGGAAGATGTTAGAGAAGAAGAGATAAAGGAAGAATATGCAAGAAGAGACACAAAGACACCTTCAAGAATAATTCAAAGAAATAACCCTGAAGACCTGATTATTGGAAATAAAAGCACTGGAGTGCAGACAAGAAGACAATTGTTATATCAGACATAAATTGCACTTTTATCACACATTGAGCCTAGCTCAATCAAAGAAGCATGTAAAGATGAGAGCTGGGTCAATGTCATGAATGAAGAATTGGACCAAATTGAAAAGAACAAAACTTGGGAGTTGGTTTCAAGACCAAAAAACAAGAATGTCATTGGAACTAAATGGGTATTTAGGAACACAATGAATGAAAATGGACAAGTAATTAGGAACAAAGCCATATTAGTGTGTAAAGGGTATGCTCAAGTTGAATGAGTAGATTTCGAAGAAACCTTTGCACTAGTGGCCAGATTGGAAGCCATAAAAAATTGAAAGTATACCAAATGGATGTCAAATCAGCATTTCTCAATGGTAACTTAGAAGAGGAGGTCTACATTGAGAAACCAGAAGGGTTTAAATTAACTGATAAAGGAGACTATTTTTGTAGACTAAAGAAAGCTCTTTATGGGCTAAAACAAGCACCCGGAGCATGGTATGAAAGACTAGATTCCTATCTACAAATACAAGGCTTCAAAAGGGGATCAGCAGATAGTAATCTTTATTGTAAATTTACTGGTGATAGTATGGTTATTGTGGAAGTATATGTTGATGATATCATATTTGGGAGTGATGATGAAGAAATAAGTAAGGACTTTGCTAGTAGGATGCAGCAAGAGTTTGAAATGTCCTTACTTTGTGAACTAAAATTATTCTTAGGATTTCAAATAGTTCAATCCAAAAAGGGAATTTTTATCCACCAATCCAAGTATGTTAAAGATATGCTGAAGAGATTCCAACTAGAGGATTGCAAGACTGTTTGGACACCTATGACAGTAGGTTGCAAATGAAGCAAAGAGGATGAGACCAAAGATGTGGATCCAAAACATTACAGATCAATGATTGGAAGTTTACTATATGTAACAGCCTCCAGACCTGATGTCAAGCAAGCAGTCAGAATGGTGGCTAGATTTCAAGCTACACCAAAGGAGAGTCATGTTCAAGTTGTGAAAAGAATATTTAGGTACTTAAAAGGAACCATAGATCTTGGATTATGGTACCCTAGCAAGAATTCATTGACTTTAAATCCTATTCAGATGCAAATTGGGCAGGATGTGTAGATGATAAGAAAATAACAAGTGGAGGGGCATTCTTTTTGGGAGATTCACTGGTAGACTGGATAAGTAAAAAACAGACCTCAATCTCCCTGTCTACCACTAAAGCTGAATATATTGCAGCAGCATAATGTTGTACCCAAGTTGAATGGATGAGACAAACTTTACAAGACATCAAAATAGTGTTTGAAGAACCCATCACTATCCATTGTGATAATACAAGTGCTATAAGTTTGTCCAAAAATCATGTTCAACACTCAAAATCAAAACACGTTCCTATAAAGTATCACTATTTAAGAGAACATGCTACAAACAAGCACATTAAATTGGAATATGTCCCAACACAGGAACAGGTGGCATATATTTTTACAAAACATTTAAGCAAAGATATATTTGAATATCTTAGGAAAAAATTAGGTGTGATATCCTCTCCAATCTAAACTCTCAAGAAAGTAATGCATCAGAGTGGCATCAGTTCAGGGGGAGACTGTGATCAAAGTCAGGGGGAGTTGTTCAACCCTTTTCCCTTGATGTCAAAGGGGCAGAAATGGAAATTGTGTTGCCATCAATTCCTGTAACACCCCGAATTTTCATAAAATTTTAAATTTTTTTGATAACAGCAATAATTACAATAATTTATAATTGTGGAAATAATAATTGTTGATTATGGCAGCATTAAATGAAAAGTTGTTAGTACTAAACATAACTTAATTTATGTATTAGCAGCATTATGATAATGACGACTTTAACACACATTTGTCAATCTGATTAATGTAATTAAATGTACGGACAGGTCAGAATTATGAGGTGAAAATTGTAATATTGACAAGACACTAACAGTTTGATTTTTGATGGAAAGGGTGTCCTACGACGTACCCTGGAGCTTACTTAGCTGCAACGCTAAAGCAAAATTGAATGTTCTATGTGCATATGACAGGTAAGAAGTTTCACGACTGTGTAAGTTTCAAAGTACGTGTAAAGTTAAAATTCAACGTTGTGAATAAATAGAATGTTAGAAATCTATTATGGCTCACAAAAGCATACATGTATGATTTACATGGTTATAATTACTGTTTTTCAAGGCTATCTTACAACTCTACTATGATTTCAATATGTCGTCTAATAACATCATCAGGCTGGTAGATTAGTCGTTGAAATCATCGTCGTTGTAGTAGTTGGCTTTGTCATCGTCTTTAAGATAATAAATACTTGTGTACTACTAAAGTTGTAAATATGTTGCCAATCGTCACAAGCATTGCATTAAGAGTTAGGGTATGTAGTTCATGACAATAGCATGGTTTTTATGCTAGTTACAAATTAATGGTCTTGTTGAAAATTCAAAGTGTAAACTCCTATATAATGGTTTTATAATGGCAAAATTATTCATTATATAAATGAAAATTCACCTTATTAAATGATATGAAATCGAAACCATATATATATGTGGCTAAACTTAAGCCTTAATACCCTAATAATAATCATAAAGTTAGAGCTTAAACTATTGACAATATATACAAATGTTCACAATATTTAAACTCACATAAGAATGGAGCTTTAATATGTGACTATATAAATTATTTATATCCAAATAATATCTCAAATTTCAATCATAACCTAGAACTAAAATCTACTGTGCAAACATAACGATAATGTTATTAAATTTGTGGATATCAATTTGAAATTATATCGTTGGATTTTATGCACTGACATGAATTTATGTCGACAGGGTGGCGAGTTGATGGTTCATTAAATGGCATATGCCTCGAGTTGTCATGGGGATCGAGTCTCGATCCTGCATTAAAACTCGGCTCACAACTCCAGCTGAGAGGGATTTGTTACCAATCCACGTAGTGTGAACCCGATGTAATATCAACCACGTCAACCACTGTATACTGTTTGTGAGTTTGTAATACCTCCGAACTGGATGCAGAACGCTCCAAGGAGAGCCAAGGTGGCAAGACCGTGCATTGAAATGATGTAGCAATAAATGTAAAATTTAAACGATGCGCAAGGCGATTGCGTTGGCTCATTTGTGATCATTGATCATCTTGAATTCTGATCATTGGATGCAACCCTAGTGTTGCATCGTTGTGTTGGGTTATTGAGGAGTGAATGAAGTTATTGTTTTCTATTACTTCGGCTTGTGTGGCCGACAGGCTGCCGAAACATAGGGTTAGAAAGTTTAGGGGAGGTTTCGACCTCGAGACCTGTAAATTAAGTTGAAGTTGCAGGTTTTTTCCTTCACTGTGATGCCGTCGTGCTAGCAGATTTGGTCTCTGGTTTGAAGTGTCAATGGTTTGATAGTTTTAAGCTTTTCGTTTTATAGTTTGAGTGAAAAGCACACCATGGTGCAAAATGACAGAGGGTATCCTGTCTCATCTACAGCGAGGAAACTCATCGTTTAACTGGTGAAAAAGAATAGCTTGGCTGCTTGCTGTAAAGGTAATCGTTCTTGTAAAGGATAGTGATTCTTTTGTTGCATTTCGTCTTTCAGTTTAAAATGTAACAGTTGTCTAAATCCACGGTATTGTTTTTTCAATTGCATGTTGTGAAGAACAATTTGAGCAAGGGTTTGGAAAAGAAAGGCGTGCTTCCATTCCTGGTAAGCTCCGGGTCTTCCAAAAACCCTCGTAGGTGCTCCTTCGGTCTTGATTGATGTGGTTGGTTCCAACCAGTCTTGCCAAGTTCCGGTGTTGTTTGTCGGTTGATCTTTTAAGAAGAAAATTTATGTCAGAGTGAGAACTCTACAGCGAAAGACCTTCGTCTAGATACTCTGCGTTTAAATTGATACTTAGTTTCGACCAGTTGGAAATGTAAAACATGTGTCTAAGAGTTCAGAGATGAAGGGGATAAAACCCTGTGCGATTTTGTTTGGAAAACATGTTGTACATTTTGTTTATGAAAACATCGATTTCATTTCTTGAAAATGGAACTTGTACTAGTTTAAACAATTGAGCCACGACCTGCTTGTTTAAGTTATGAGAAACGATAAGTGGAGCCGAGGCTCGTTTAGTATGGTTACAAAACTTTTCCTTCGGCAATGAAAATATATGCTAAATTGTTATGTGTTATTCGTCTGCGTTATGTGATTTAGTACTGTAGGTTGATATCGTGTTTTTCGAGCTATGCTAGGGTTTATGAATCTTGTCGTAAATGATAACTTTGCATTATGTAATCATGAAATGTTTCTTCTCCTTGTTTGTAAAATGGGAAAGAACGGGGCTATACCCTAGTTTGAGCTTTGTTTGAATAGAAATTAAATGTTTGAATATAAAAGATAGATGTTTGAATATAAAAGATAGATGTTTGAATATGAGCTCCTAAAAGGGGACTTTGGTGCCAAAACTAGGATTTGATCCGTAGCCTGTATAGATTGTAATGGTTTATGTTGCAAAAATGGTGATAATGGAGATCGAATTTCTAACTAGGGTTTGATACGAACCTAGCTTTTGGAAAAACAATGTTTACATTTTATAATATATATAGTTTATAATATATATGATTAGGATGAGAGAAAAAGAAGGTTTATCATGTTTTCAATCATTTATAGAATTAAAATAATTCAATGCAATGGTTATAGTAGGAAATGGAAAACAAGTGTGTATAAGAAATGTAAAAACTATGTAATGATTGTTATGTGTAGCCTTGATATAATGAAAACATTTATTTATTTACAACTATCTTATTTATTTTACAGACATAATATGATGTATAGAAATATGAATTCTATCTATTTCTTATGTACATAGTAATGATAAGAAAAATGCAATGTAACTGTACAGGAATTAAACAGAGTTGTTTTTCATGAAACAAAAGAACATTATGGAATACATTAGATATTATACAGTAATTATTACTGTTATTAGCTATAGGATAAAAAATGAAAACATAATTCAATCACTGTACTTGTCTATTCGAATCAGTGGCAGTTGCCTATCTTCTCATCTATTCTTAATTTACTTATCTACATGTTAGGAACGCATGTCTTTACTTTGTTAGTATTGTTGTTGGACGCATATGCTTTATAAGTCATCCCATATTATTTGTTGATCCATAGTTTTTGTTATTGTTGTTGGCGCATATGCTTTGTAAGTCGCCCATAGTTTTGTTGATCCATAGTTTGTATTGGCCCATGGTTTTGACCTATAATAATTGTTGATCTATATTTTGTATTGGCCCATGGTTTGTATTGACACATGGTATTGACCCATGGTATTGGCACCTAGACTTAGTATATAAGTGTGTGTTAAGGCCTATGAAGGCACCGTGAAGTTAATTGTATTGAGTTTGCTCAAAGGAGGTTGCCCCCTCGAAGTGGCCCGTGATCAATATAAAAGTGATTCTGAGTCTATTATTTATGATATCTCGTGTATTTGCATTAATTAATTATTGCAGGTTCATCACATCTGGTATCAGAGCACTTTCTTGGGCTCGTTGGGTGGAATTTCTGCCAATTTGTTTTTTGCATCTGTTGCAGCTTCGGATTTGGGAATATTCCCTATCCGCTTAACTATGGGAAGTACTTGGGCATAAGATCTAAAACTCATTGTGATGAGTACCACAGGAACCCCAAAGTAGCGAGCCCATTGAGACGACCTGCCAGTGAAAAGGGCAATGACCCCTACCTGATTGACTAGTTTCACCCGTGAGATAAACCAAGAGTTGTCGTTTGTGGCAAAGCGGTTATCAATTTTACCTGAGCCGTGGAGTGAGGGGTATTGCCCCAATACGCAAGCCGTCAAACAACATTGGTGGCCGAGTGAAACACCTGAACTGTTAGGAAGCCGTACATACCTGGGGTCCATATCTATTTTCAGTTGAACTATTGTCGATCACTTTCGCTCCAGATCCAGTCGTTTCAGATCTATTCTGAAAGTTGTTCCAGATCCAGTCGTCGTTTCATATCCAGTCATTTTCGATCTCTTCCGCGCCGTTGCAGATCCATCTATTGCGGATCCCTTTCGCGCCGTTGTTGCTGATCCATTTCCAAAAGAAAAAAAAAACGTTTTTCAGCCATATCTCCCTAGTTTCAACTCTGTTTTCCCTGAAACTTCACTGACATCCCTGCAATCCCATTCTGCATATTTCATTCCTGAAGACCCTATCCCAAATTCCACTTCCCAAAACCAGAAATCCCACATTTGTCTATTTTTAGGGTTTGCCATAACTTCTTCAATTTTCACCCGATTTCCTTCAAATTTTACCATAGAGTTCCCGCTTCTGAAATCCCCATTTTTTGCTTCCCTGTCCCTGAGAAAGTGTCAAAAACCTAGTCAAACCCCAATTACCCCTCCGAGTTTTTCCCAAATCCAAATTTCTCCTTACTAAATAAGCTTGTGTTTGTTTTTTTCTATCCATCCCCCCCCCACCAAAAAAAAAAAAAAAAATTCCTGGTTATGGTTGTCACTCACACAGGAGCAAAAACCATGGAGGAAGCACTTGCAGCCATCCAAACCAAACTCCAAGATCTAGATGAAAAATTTCTCAGCTTCCATCTTCAGCATTCAGCCATGAACAATAACCGACAATGAGAATCTTCTGCAGCCACTGGATTCTCTTCTTCCAGCAATTTTCGTGGGTCGAAGCTTGATTTTCCTCGCTTCAATGGTACTGATCCGACTGGATGGATATACCGAGCAGAACAATATTTCAGTCTGCATAATACTTTTGATGTACAGAAAGTTCCACTTGCATCCTTTCATTTGGAACAGGAAGCCCTTCAATGGTACCGTTGGTACATCAAAGCTCATCCCGATCCAAACTGGACAGATTTTTGCCAACTCCTTTTGCCACGATTTGGTCCTAGTGCTTTTGATGACTTCACAGGAGCACTCACTAAACTTCACCAAATTGGCACAGTGAGAGAGTATCAGACAGAATTTGAGAAACTGGCCAATCACAAAGAAGGATTGTCTGATGAATTCTACAGGAGTTGTTTTATCAGTGGTCTCAAGGATGAAATCCGCTCAGAAGTCAAAATGTTCTGTCCCAACACAATGATGGAAGTCCAAGGGTTGGCTAAGTTGGCAGAGGACAAGATCGCAACTCAACAACGCTCCAAACCCACCTTTGTTCCCTTCAGAAATATGGGTTCCCAATGACCTCCCATCACGCCTGCTCCTCGAACAACTCCTATCAAGCATTTGTCTGAAACAGAGATGCAGGCACGCCGAGAAAAAGGGCTTTGTTATCATTGTGATGAGAAATTCACTCGGGGACATAGATGTGTTCAAAAAAAGCTCTATCTCTTGGATGTGGATTCTCCGCCTGCCTCAGAACTTGGTGAAGAAGCTCCAGATACAGTAGATGTTCAGGTCGACATTCAGCACCCGCCTATTGACACCCCATCTCAAGAAGGCCCACCCGAGATCTCTCTCCATGCTGTAACTAGCGTCACCACCCCACAAACAATGCGGGTCAGCGGATACTTCAAGAAGCTCCCTCTTACCATACTCATTGATTCTGGTAGCACTCATAACTTCATTGACCCTCGGATTGCCAAACAGGATGATTGTTTTGTCCATCCTTGTTCCAACTTTGAAGTCATGGTTGCCAATGGGGGCACCTTACCTTGCAACGGGAAGTGTCATAATGTGCGTATCTCTATGGAATATTATAACCTGTGCTCTGACATGTTTTCCTTGTCCTTAGGTGGATGTGATGTAGTTTTGGGCGTTCAATGGTTATGCACACTTGGCCCCATCTTATGGGATTTTGATGAAATTTGGATGTAGTTTTCAGTCAATGGGACACAACACAAATTTATGGGCTTACAACTAGGGTCTCTCTGCATCATCAGTTCACATCGCTTGGAAAAGATCCTTAAGAATAATTCACATGGTGTCATTGCTCAGCTCCATTCCCTTCATATGCACCCACCAACGGTCTCCACTACTTCCTTGGATAGATATACAGGTGTCTTTGTTACACCAGTGGGCTTGACACCTTCACGAGACCTTTCCGGTAAGCATTTTTCCGCATCTACATCTCAGCAGGACATGATGGCTATTTTTCATGCAGTACAGAAGTGGCAACCATCCCTATTGGGGAATTATTTCTGCATCAAGACTGATCTCCAGAGTCTAGAAACTTTCCTAGAACAACGGGTCTCCTCCCCAGCACACCTGAAATGGGTTCTCCAACTCATGGGTTATGACTATGCGACCACTTACCAGAAGGGTAAGGACAATATGGTGGCAGATGCTCCTTCTCGCACATTTGATGACCCATTTTCTCTTACAACTATTTATCTGCTTGTTCCAAATTGTTTGCAATCTGTTCAACGGGGCTATCTCTTCTATGAACTCCATGCTTCTTCATCAGCAGGGCACTCTGGGTTTCTCAAAACGTATGACCAAGAACAATGTAACTTCTTTTGGCAGGGATTGAAAATGACAATTCAATGGATGGTGGTTGACTGTGATACTTTCCAGGTCAACAAGGGTGAAACGACCCTCCTTTCGAGAATGCTCGAACCCTTGCCCATCCCTACACAGATTTGGACAACTATTTCTATGGATTTCCTGGAAGCGCTCCAATGGTATAGTACCACATCTAAAAGGACACCATATGAAGCAGTCTCTGGATAGGCACCGCCAGTTCTTCTTCCATACACCTTCAGCAGCTCCCTAGTTCAGGAAATTGACTCAATTCTTTGAAACTGCGATCAGCTTCATCTCATTCTGCAGGACAATCTTCACATGGCAAGAATTCGACTGAAACAACAAGCTGATCAGCACCGTTCTGCGTGCACTTTTCACGTCAATGATATGGTTCTTCTTCGTCTACAGCCTTCCATGCAATCCTCCCTGAAACTCAAAAGGCACCAGTGGCCTGGAATGCAACCCGAGGATGCTACAGGGGACCCACTCCTTCAGATTCTGCATCAATTTCAACATCTAAAGCTTTGAGGACAAAGCTTTTTCTAAGGGAGAGGGGATGTTAGGAACCCATGTCTTTACTTTGTTAGTATATTGTTGTTGGATGCATATGCTTTGTAAGTTGTCCCGTAGTATTTGTTGATCCATAGTTTGTGTTATTGTTTTTGGCGCATATGCTTTGTAAGTCGCCCATAGTTTTGTTGATCCATAGTTTGTATTGGCCCATGGTTTTGACCCGTAATAATTGTTGATCTATATTTTGTATTGGCCCATGGTTTGTATTGACACATGGTATTGACCCATGGTATTGGCACCTAGACTTAGTATATAAGTGTGTGTTGAGGCCTGAGAAGGCACCGTGAAGTTAATTGTATTGAGCTTGCTCAAAGGAGGTTGCCCCCTCTAAGTGGCCCGTGATCAATATAAAATTGATTTTGAGTCTATTATTTATGATATCTCGTGTATTTGCAGTAATTAATTATTGCAGGTTCATCACACTACACTAGAGTACGATGCATAAAACAACATGTGGAAAAATGTAGATATTAGTTTATCAATTCAAATCATCATTGAAAATTTCAACATGCAGACTTTCAAACAGAATCAGAACAAATTTCTTCTTCAAAGCAGAGACTAATAATTTTACTTAAACAGAACTAATAACTGAAATAAAGTAGAAACTGTAAAACCTAGATAAAATCTGTAGGGGACAAACAGCCCAAGAAGACTGTTCCACCCAACTAATTCCTGAAGACAATCAAGTACTTGCCTTAGGACCCTCGAGCCTGTTCACTGAACCACCAGGAGGAAGAAACTTAGGAATTTAGGATCTCCACTTGCAGTAGCACTAACTGTTGAATCTTCAAGAATTAGCAGTCCAATAGACCTGCACCAGCATCTCTAGTTCTTCTTAGCAATATGCAGACTTATGATTTCACTCACAAGTAGCCTCCCTATTCGAATCTCTCAGTGATCACCTGATGCACATGAGGAAATATTTCTGCAGAAAATATTGTGTAAGAGCCTGCTCAATTCGAATTTGCCTTATGTAGGCTTCCTAGGCCTTTTCAGTTGTTACTGGGTCATTAAATGAGCTGCCTGCTCACTCCCTCCACCTGGGGGATAATGCCACATTTTTAGGGGTAGTTGTCCCATAACCAATAGCTAGTGGTGTGATGCAATTGTTGCCATTTGTCCCATACCTTCCAACAGCTTCCATTCCTCCTAGTGGGTCAGTGAACACTCATTTAACAGTCCCCTTGAGTGTTTGTCTCCTAATTAATTTATTTAAATAATAATAATCAGTAATTACATTCGTCCTTGATCAAAACTGATCATAATTACAAAAAATTTGTAATTAAATTTAACATAAAGTATTTTGCTAATAAAATAATAATTTTTGAAATTTGGGTAGGTGACAATGCCAAAGGGGGAGATTGTTGGCAATATGGCAGTTCAGGTTGTCATTGATGGCAACTAGATGATGTGATCAGAGTAGGAAAACAGAGTAGATTGTTATGGGAGAACAGATGACAGAGCCATGGATGAGGTTGTTTTGATGACAGCAGATTGTTATGGGAGAACAAATGACATAGACATGGATGAGGTTGTTTTGATGACAAACAGATGTGGATTTATGTCCATGTTTGAAAATACTTCCAAATGATGTGAAGACAAAGCAGAGGGGTTAATAAAAAGGATACGCATACGTGTAGTGTTAATGGCATTAATGCCAATCAAATGTGATGAGAATCATCAATTATTCAACTGCAAACTAACTAGAGTTGCTTATGGTGCTGCAGTGCAAAGGTGAAATTTTTAGTGGAGAAGGAAAAGAGAAGTTGAAAGTAATTTTGAGTTTGCAGAAATAATATACAAAAGTTCTGTAATAGGAATAGCAATGCATTCAGGTCCTTGTGAATATGGGAAGACTGAGGAGCTCTTTGTTTCCTTTGCCGAGTTCGAGGAGCACTATAAAGAGATGGAAAGAGCAAGGTGTATCTATAAATATGCTTTCGACCATATACCCAAAGGCCAGGCAGAAGATCTTTTTAGAAAATTTGTTATGTTCGAGAAACAATATGGTGACAGAGAAGGTATTGAAGATGTTATTGTGGGAAAGAGGAGGTTTCAGTATGAGGAGTAGGTTAAGAAGAACCCGCTTAATTATGATGCCTGGTTTGATTATGTACACCTTGAAGAAAGTGCCTGCAACAAGGAGAGGATCAGAGAGATTTATGAGAGAGCTATATCAAATGTACCACTCGCAGAGGAGAAGCGCTACTGGCAACGGTATATCTATTTGTGGATAAATTATGCATTATAAGAGGAACATAATAAACAACGTCTCCTTCGTACTCGTGGCATTTTTGAAAAGGGAATTTGATTATATGAGAACATCTATCTTAGAGAAGAAAGAGGAAATATTTATGCTCTTGGAAGAATGGCTTAATATGGAGAGTAGTTTTGGCAGTTTGGGTGATGTAAGTTTGGTTCAAAAGAAATGGCCAAATGCTATAAGCGAGACTCAGGAACCGTCCGATCGAAATATCAATGGTAGTGATTAAAACATCATTGCGATTTATCCCACATTGGTTGTGTGGATGAGTCTTTATGTGTTGATACATGTCGGTCCTCCCTAATTCTTTCGACGCGTAGTGCAAAGGATAGGCGGGGGCGCTAGGTGTTTGGACTCCATGAGAATCTCACCAGGTCACCACCCGGGATGACCTGTCAGGCCCCCTATCCTCTTGGTACACGTGGAAACTCATTTGTTGACGAGGATAATGACGTGGCAGTGATGTGTTGCGAACGTTGCAGAATGTGAAGCTGAGATGGAAAATGGCGTGGCATTGACAAGGACAGCAAGGTGGATAATGAAGTGGCAGTGCATAAGAGCCAAGAGGAGCCGAAGCTCTTAAACCCTAGAGCGTGTAATCGACGTTCCTATGCTGTGTTGAAAGGGGGCTAAAAGAAAGCTAATACAAAGAGTTGAAGCCCTTATAGGGCTAGTGTCATAGAAAAGGGAGGACATGAAAAAATTATTTATAAAAGCACTAAGTTAAAAAAAAATCTAGAGATAATGTTTATATATATATATATAGATATAGATATATATATATATATATATATATAAACAAATGTAACATATAGTTATTACTAAAAATTAGTTTAACTTTATTTTTGCTCATTATATGAAAAGACATGTTATTTCATGAAGAGTTGTAAAAGGAGTATATATATATGAAGGTATTATGTGATGAAGTGCGACTACATAAAATGCATTATAGACCAGAAGAAAGAAAAGAATAAGTACAGCATTCCAAGAAGATTAGTGAAGAAATTTATCTCAAGGGTGGAAGGGTGGTGCTAGGGCAGGTCGGTGCTTGCAAAGGGGAGTAGGTGCTTCCTTGTCAATCGTGGCTGACTAAATAGGGGGTCATAGCCTCCTACCAATTGGTGTTGGTGAAGAAGGGTGTGGGTGCATCCTGATCAGTCGGTTCTGATCTAAAACATCTTCTTCTATTGTATAAATGTAAAAAACAAAGTTTTGCATATAATAGAAAAAGTGTCGGTGGTTTACCTTATTTGGTTCCACGATAAATTATTGTGTTCAATTCTGTTATGTTTACTAAAAGAAAATTGTGTATAAAGCTGTGTCACTGATTCACCCCCCCCTCTCAGTGACAGAACCTGATCCTACAATGTGCCCGATTTTTCCCTTATGAGATTTTGTATTTCTCCATCCATCCCATTCCTTAATGGTCAATTTTTCTTTCAAAAACACTGCATCCACACATTTAACTTATGTCATTGTGTTTCTAACCAACTTGTAGGTGTCTCTATGCTTGAATTCATCGAGCCTAAAATCAGCAAGCACATTACAATTAAAAAATAACCAGCTTCCTTCTATCGTCAACCCTATTGTTTTACAAGGTACCACTTTACATACAAATCCAATCTCAAATTGCTATAATGAAGTGATATGCACTTCTTCATCTTTTTTTGGTTTTATAAGAATATATATTATCATAAAAGCATGTCAATGGATTAGTATAGTGCACTTATTGTTGTACATTTGGTTGTCATTGATGTCAACCTTAGTAAAAGGACATTGAAGTAAGGACATCAAAGTGGTCCCCTTATAGTGTAGTTTTTAATCATGGCCCTCATGGGATGAGATGACATGTGGTTTTTTCCACATTCCCACTTTGAGTTGTACAAAAATGGATCACATGTAAAGAAGCCCCTTGATCAAGACATGAAGTGGTCATGAAGACAAAGCCAAGGGGAGTCTCATGAGAATGATGCTAAAGACAAAAGGAGACTTTTACCCCCATAAAGGTAGACCAAAATAAATAATAAGTTCCATAATCATATATACTATTTTGAGACCCTTCCGATGATAGGTGGCACGATTCCTAACTCCCTATGGTTGAGAAGGTATGAAGTTTTATTTGTACTGGGCCAGAATTTTCATCAGGGCCAACCTAACTGGGCCAAAATTTTGTTAGGGACGACCTAACATGACTATCATTAAAATGGTGGCACATTAGTATAAATATATCTTAATAATGGCTCATTTTACATCATCCATCCAAGATATCAAGTCTAAAGTGCACAAAACAAAGAAGATGTGCTAGAACAGGTTAAGGGGTGCAAAAGAAGTATGTGAAGTCTATAATTGAATAAGAATATGTGCCATATCTTGGAGAATCTATGTGATCTAGGGTTTCTTATGGACTATTTGTTATCTTATGATCTTGCCAAAGGTATGGAATAGGGTTTATCTTGTGATCTTGGCAAAGGCATGGACTAGGGTTTATCTTGTGATCTTGGTGCATGGATTAGGGTTATTACGGCATGATCTAGGGTTCCTCTCTTGGAAGACCTGGGGTTTAAAGATGATGATAATGTTAAGGGAAAGGATCCAAAGAAAATATGAAGTCTATGGATGATTGTTTGTAGGGTTTGTTCAAGAAGGACTTGATGACAATGACAGTGACAATGAAGAAAGTGACAGTGATAATGATAGTAACAGGACAGTGACAGTGGGAAATTGATACTCTTATTCATATTAGGGTGGCAAGGTGGTGCAAGGAAATGGAGTTGGTGCTTCTTTTCAATTGGTTCTAGAGAAACTGGGGGGTCATATCCTCCTTCCAGTTGGTGTTGGAGAAACTAGGGAGTTGGAGCTTCCTTCAGTTTAGAGACTGTAAATCAGGGAGTTGGTGCTTCCTTATAATTGTTGCTGGAGAATATTAGGATTTGGTGCTTCCTATGAATGTAAGCATGCAATATTTTTATATAATATGAAAAGCATTATATCTTATGCACTATGTATGATTTTATGTGTTGATGAATGAATTTGTTAATGGTTATTATTACATGATGTTATTAAAGTTTGAAATGGAAAATGTGCTCAATATTGATTCACCCCTCTCTCAGTATTGGTGATATTTCCAACAATTGGTATTAGAGAAGGTTACCTTCAAAACAATATAATAGTTAGAAGGAAGATCCTTGAAGCACATGGAAAAGTAGGAAGTTTCTAGCAAATATGAAGCACCGTTGTTCGATGGATCATATTATGAATAATGGAGCATCGGAATGCATATTTGATGGAACTCGGGAATAATGTTTGGAATTCAGTTGTGATTGTTCCATAAATAAATGCAGCTAAAAAGAAGTCAAGGAAGGGTAATGATATGGTGATAAATGCCATCCATAATGGATTTTCTGATCATGTGAAAGTTGTTATGGGATCATGTACATCAGCTAAAGATATTTGGGACAAGCTAAAAAATATTTACACAGTTGACGACGTCATTGAAAAAGAAGAGCCACCAAAAGAAGAAGCAAACCCCAAAAAGATACCAAGTTACTCTTTAAATGTTCTAAATGTGAAAGAATAGGACATGCTACTGTTGAGTGTCCATATGAAGAAGGGAAAGATAGTGATTTAGAAGAATAAGAAACTTTCCTTATGATCATGATTACAAAGCCTATTGATGAAGAAAATGAAGATCATAAGAACGAAAGGACATATTCAGGAAATTAAGAAGAAAAGGAGAAGGATCAAATATGCAAAAAGCAAGAAGCTGAAATTATTTCCCTAAGAAAGAAATTGAAGAAATATATGGGTCATGAAGAAGAGGCAAGTGCACATTGTGAAAGGATGATAAGGAAATAAGAAGAAATACTTTTTATATATATCAAGAACCTGAAAATACCATTGTTGGTCTAAGAATTCAAATAGAAGATGCCAAGAAAATTAAAGAAGACCTGACAATTCAGCTTCAAGAGAATAAATAATTTTTTCAAAGGAAAGAACTAGAGATCCTTTCACTAAATGGAGAGAATGAAAACAATGTTGCTGCCCTGAGGATTCAAGTGGAAGAATCAAAGAGAATTGAAGAAGTCCTAACAAGTCAACTAAAGGAGAAGGAAGACATTTTCCAAGCAAGAGCGTTTGATATTGTTACTCTACATCTAAGGAATTAATGAAGACAAATACCACAAACTTAAATTTTGAGAAGAGCACATTGATCTTAGATGACATTCTCATCCAACAAAGATTTCCACTTGACAAGACTGGTTAAATTGGGCTATGATTAATAGAAGAATGTTGAAGAAGGTGAAAGCTCCAAACCACCAACAAAGAAAGTTGAAAAGGAGTGTTCGAAGCTACCAAAAAGGAAAAATGAAGAGAAAGATAAGAGTTATGCATACATTCTCAGAAGCTCCCATCAAGACATAGATTACAAAGGAATAGTTCATCATCGTCAAGATTCAAATAAATATGGATACAAAGAAGTTGCACCATCAAGAAGATCTTCCACACCAGGGTCTTTCTTGGAAATTGTTTCTCTTCCAATAATTTTGGGCATAGGGCTATAGATTGCAAAGATTGTGGAGGAAAATATTAAGCAAGAAATAGAAGTGTCCACTTGATCTACAATGTTGAATTTTACAATTGCCACAATTATGGAAAGATGGGAAGAGATTGCAGAAGCATGGTAAATCATAATGTTAAATGCTTCAAATGTCATGACTATGGACACATGGAAAAACATTGTAGAAACAACATGGAAATATATACTAGCAAAAAGGTTACAAAATTTTGGAAAATAAAATCAGAATATTTACAAGGTGAGAAGCCCCAAATAGAAGCATGAGTTCAGGGGGAGCAACCCCAAAGAGAAGGAATATTGGTAGGGGGAGTGCAACAGGATCATGATCATGACGAAGATACATCCTTTTTCATTGATGTCAAAGGGGGAGAGAAAAATATTAAAACAAATCAAGTTAAGCAGCATGAAGACAGAGGGAGTCAGCTCAACAAAGACAGTATATCCACAGGGGGAGAAGCATTTTTTTACTAAGTTTCCATCAATTCCAAAGGGGGATATTTTTTGGCATTTCGTTGTCATTGATTTCAACCTTAGTAAAAGGAAATTGAAGTAAGGACATCAAAGTGGTCCCTTATGCGTAGCTATTAAGCATGGCCCCCATGGGATAATCTGGAAGTGGATGGTTAGCCTGGATTTCACTTGATTCAAAAATGACTACAACAATCCACTTTCCTTCAAACCAAGAATCTTGTATTGATAGTGCACTTCACATGAAAGTGAACTTACTTAACCAAACTTCTTCAACTTGCATAAAGGAAATGCACATGTAATTGTAGAAATATAAAGAACATAAGATATGAATACCATACCAACTTTGATAACGGATTTCACCAGACGTCTTAGCTATGTCTCTGGGTCCACTCTAAACTAGTGAGACCGTTCTATTATATTTCTCAAATAATGACAATTACAATAGTGACTTACAATAGAATTTTTGGAGACACCCTCCAAATTCGTGGCTCGAATGCACAAATGTACTTCACCGCTGAGATGCTCTCGAAAATCGAGAAGAACGAATATAATTCTACCCTACTTGGACACGATGCTCAAAGACCCCCTTTGGAATGTACATCAATACAAGCACTGCAAACCCACTTTTTGGATGTTGAAATGGACATTAGAATTGGACTCCCCTCGAAATTCTAAGAAAATCGACTATAAAGTTGCTTATGCTTTCTTCAAGTGCTTAAGAGCCCCCCTTAGCACACATAACAAGGCTATACTCGGCATTGTACAAATCACGCCTTGGGATTTGTTCCAAGCCTCTCAATAAGAGCTCATCCCGAACTCTTTTCAAGAACTTCACTTCAAATTCCATGGCTAAATAGTGAGGATGCATCCCCTTTTATAGCCCCAAAAGGGCATCTTTTTTGTTACAACCATATTGACTTCATTACAAATATATTAATTGTCATTAATTTACATAACTAAAGTTGTTGGCACATTGGTTAAATTTTTGGAATTATTCCCCAAACACCAATATTCAAATCCCATATAAGAAAAATAATAATATATATGTTGGCTTGTAATATATATAGTTAAAACCAAATATATAAAACAAACCATATAAATACAATACATTGAACCATGTGAACCACTTTCACGAAAATTGAGGAGGCCATGGGAAAGGTTATGCATGGCACCATGTGATTGATCCATGTGGTACCCATTCATTGGTCACTTCCACATCATCAACGCATATTTATGTGCCATGTCATCATGCTGTGTCAACATGCCATGTCATCATATTGATTGTACATTATTGCCACCTCAGCTATACGGCCTTCCACATGGTAGTATGTGGGATTTCCACGTGGCACCCTCCTACAACTTTTGCCTATTCCATCAAAACTTCAGAGGGGCATATCTTCCTCATATGACCTACGTTTGAGGTGATTCAAGTGTCGTTGGAAATATATCGTCGATTTCTACGCAATGGTGTTGTTTCCATCGGCATTCAAGAACTTTTATTTTTTATAATTTTCATATCCACCTGGATCACGAGATGAGATAACGGGTGGTTCTTTATAGATTCCCACTTTGAGTTGCACACAAATGGAGCAAGTGTAAAGAAACCCCTTGATCAAGACATGAAGTGGTCATGAATACAAAGCTAGGGGGAGTCTCATGAGAATGATGCTAAAGACAAAATGAAAATTTTATCCCATAAAGAAACCCAAATGAAATAATAAGCTCCATAATCATATAACCTATTCCGAGAAATTTCCGATGATAGGTGGCACAAATACTAACTCCCCGTGGTTGAGAAGATATGAAGTTTTCTTTGTACTGGGCCATAATTTTTGTCAAGGTCGACCTAATTGTGCCATAATTTTTGTCAAGGTCGACCTAATTGTGCCATAATTTTGTTAGGGCCAACCTAACATGATTGTAATTAAAAGGGTGGTGCATTAGTATAAATATAGCTTAAAAATGGTGCATTTTACATCATCCATCCAAGAGATCAAGTCTAAAGTGCACAAAACATAAGAAGATGTGCTAGAATAGGTTAAGGGGTGCAAAAGAAGTATACGAAATCTATAATTGAAGAATAAAATGTGTTATATATTGGAGAATCTATGTGATCTAGGGTTTCTTATGGACTAGGGTTTGTCTTTTGATCTTGGCAAAGCAATTCTTAGGATTTAAATCGAGCATACATAATAATGAGAGAACAATAATAATCATAACCACATAGAAACATTAAGCACAACACAATTTACCCTAGAAAACCCCATGAGGGGAAAACGAACACAATGAATATCTTCATTACCTTGGCCAACACCATCCAACCGGGCCAAGTGAGCTCACCCACTCACCTCCAGGCCAAATTACAATGGAGTATGCTAAGCCCTTTATAGGATTCATTACATGCAATACCTTGGGCCCATACCATGGGCTACCAAATACCATTTGCCACCAAATACCATGGTACACCAAATATTATTGGCCACCACATACCATTTTCTTTGACCCAAACCAAGATCGGCTCAATGACTCATTCACCGATTTAAGGTTAACCTAACAATCCCCCCTTTAAACTTGAATTGGAGTAATAACCAACCCCCCTCAAATTTTTTAATGAGGAATCTCGCACGCCCCCCTTATCATCTAGGTCTACATGACTTTACCAGTGAGTTACCAGTGGTACGAAATCCTAACCATGTCTTACAGTCGTATGCCCATTTACATGTAATACAATTTTCAGCTCCATTATAATAATACTTTTTTTTGTTCATGTGTCTCATGGTGACTTTACCATCACCATTAGTTACTACATCCTCTCACTTTTCCATGCTCGTCATCTTCAATTCCTCATTTTGTACCTTCATACAAATTTATCATTGACATCCATATAAAAAGAATCCATCTATTGTATTACATGGGTCCTCAGCCCCTATAACTGCCAGTTCTCTAGGAATTCTCTTCGGATACATGGTTCATCAATATTGGTCCCAAAACCGAGATTAAACCATATCACATTCCTCCCACAATAAAATACTCAACATCTCTGATTCCACATAAAGCTAGGCTACAAGTACACCTTCCACCCTCGTACCTATCCCATTGGTCCATTCCACAACTTGATGCCACATCCCTTCTTTGCACATAAGAGGGATCATGGGTGAAAAAATGAAGATGGGTGTCTATTTTGGGGGGTCTCGTGAGAAAATAATTCTGGTTTTTTCATGTATTTCAACTTTGGGCGAACAAAAGTGATATTTTTGTTTAAAATTTCACTTTGCCGTAAAAAGAAAACTTTTGTAGAATTATGTTAGCTTTCTATTCATAATTTTTTCAATTTTTTTTATTAAGATTTGATATGTCGATTTCGCAAATGTTTGACAGTGTGTTCTTATAAGATGAAAAGACTACAAAAGAGTTATGATTTGTTGCACCACTAAAATCGTTGTTAGACTTGTGTTTTGCAAAAACAGAAAATGCTACGACAATCTACACACAATGTACTAGTGCCTAACTATAAGTTTGCATCCAATGGATCTATATACTAATTATTATATTTTTTTAAAGTTGATCAATGGGGAAACTCAGTCGATTTTCAACAACTTTTTTGTTGCACCACTTTTCTCTCAATCCGCTATAAAAGCAAAAAATCTACGAACACCCTTTTGAAGTAGACACGCCAATGAAGAGTCCCACATTTTTTTCGATTTTTTTGGTGTGGTATTTTTAAAGTTATGGATTTTTCTTTTCGCCGTTTTTTTAAAGAGTTGAATCATAACTCGACACATGTTACGAAAATAAAACTTAAAAAATATCAGTTCTTATCTATATACAACAAAATTTATACCCACGTAAAGTAGATTCAATGATGAATCTACTGGTATGAAGTCCGACATTCATTTTGTTGTGTAAGAGGTGGTTTTTCCCTTCCGAAAATGGAGAAACCTGAAAATTCTGCAAAGATGTGAATTTTTCATGTTTCAGAGATTATTCGGCCGAAATAATTATTCGGCCGAATAACGTTTTTCCGTAACGGCGCCGTGAATTATGGTAAAGTTTATTCGGCCGAATAATGAAATGGAAAAAAAAACTCTTCGGCCGGAAAAAAGAAATAAAATGTTTTTTATACTCATATAAATAAACGTAAAGTTGATTCATTATTTTCGCATGTTTTAACTTCGCAGTTTTTTTTCAAACTAATTTTGAAAGGAGGAGACATTTTTTTGCAAAAGGAGGTTTTTACAAGGTATGTTTCTTCTTCTTTTTTACAAAAGGCATATTGAAGGAGTTTTTTTTCTAAGGCATATTTGCAAGGAATTTTTCCAAAATATTTCTTTTCTTATTGCATATTTGCAAAGAAGACATTTTTTGCAAAAGGAGGTTTTTACAAGGTATGTTTCTTCTTCTTTTTTCCAAAAGGCACATTGAAGGTGATTTTTTTCTAAGGCATATTTGCAAGGAGTTTTTTCAAAATATTTCTTTTCTTATTGCATATTTGCAAAGAAGACATTTTTTGCAAAATGAGGTTTTTACAAAGTATGTTTCTTCTTTTTTTTTCCAAAAGACACATTGAAAGTGTTTTTTTTTAAGGCATATTTGCAAGGAGTTTTTTCAAAATATTTCTTTTCTTAGACATGTTTGCAAGGAGGTTTTTTGCAAGGATTGTATTTAAAAAGTGTGTATTCGAAAGTATTTTTTCAAAAAAAATGTATTTTTCCTTCTTATTTCTTTGAAAGGGATTTTTTCAAGGAGTTGTTTTGGTAAGATAATTTACAAATGGTTTTTTTCCAAAGTAGTTTTGCACTTCTTATTTAATTGAAAGAGGTTTTTTCAAATAGTTGTTTTGCTAAGGTATTTTGCAAAGGATTTTTTTCCAAAGTAGTGTTGCACTTCTTATTTATTTGAAATGAGTTTTTTCAAATAGTTATGTTGCTAAGGTATTTTGCAAAGGGTTTTTTGCAAGGTAGTTTTGTACTTCTTATTTCTTTGAAATGGGTTTTTTCAAAGAGTTATTTCTTTACAATGGTTTTTTCCCAAATATGTTTACAAATAAGTTTTTATTCAAAGTATTTTTTTCTAGTGGCTTTTTTCATAGATATTTTTTCAAAGAGGTTTTTTTGCAATGATTTTTACAACAAAGATTTATTTACAAGGTGTTTTTATTATTTTACAATGGGTAGGTAATTTATTGTCAAGGAATTTCTTATTTCTTTCCAAGAAGGTTTTTTTCAAAGAAGATTTTTGTTCAGAGAGTTTTTTCAAAGGAAAGTTAATTCCAAAGAAATCTTCTTTAAAAGACTCTTACAAAAATTTTATAAGGTAAAGTAAATTTCAGTTCATGTTTTTATAAATTCCGTAAGTGTTTTTAAATCTTAATTTATTTATTTTTACTATAAAGTAACATGATTCTTTAATTTATCATCTATAGATTAAACAACCATGGGCATGGGCAATAAGAGAAAATGTCAAAGAAAGGCTGATCGTAAACGTGATGATGATGATAATAGAGAAAAACAAAAACTCAGATATATTGCCAAAAAACAAAGGGTTGCCGAAACGGAAGAGAGAACTATTGAAGATATAAATACAGATTTACATGATAATGTTGAAGAGATGGAAATTGAAAATAGAGTACAAGAAGAACAAATTGAAGTTGAAAAGAACATTGTAGAAGATGTAAATAGTGATTTACATGCTAATGTCGATGAAGTCAATATTGAAGATCAAGTTCAAGATCCAGAAATTGGACCTGGTATGTATATATCATATATTTTTCAAATTCATTTTTTTATAATGAATTTTATTTTTTGATATATGTTAAATTAAATTTAACTTGATGTATAGGTACTTTTACTATTGATGATGAAATGTTAGAAGACATTAATTGCGACAAATATGGAGAAAAACTACCAATACATGTTGCACGATATCGTGCTACAAAAATTTATGATGAAGTTCTCAAGGATTACTCAATAGCAAGACAAGCACAAATTTTGAGATATTTATTAGTGTCCAAGAAGTTAGAAGGTGCTACATCATTATTGGGTATTCACAAAGCGACAAAAGAGTCGAAATTGAAAAAAAATGTGATGGAAAATATAGGTGATGCAATAAAAAAATTTGAAAAATCCAGGAAGAAAGATATCAGTGCTGCACGTAAAGCAATTCATACAGCAATTCTTTCAGCTAGTACTAAACCAAAAGCGTTTGACAACAGAACTAGCAAAAGCAGTTGGAACATCAAGAAAGACATTATACAAACATAGCAAATTCAGAATGCAAATAGATGAAAATAATGAACTTGCTTGCTAGGCAATTATTTGTAGACAACCTTACAAAGATAGATTAGGAGCAGGTATTAAAGATATTGTACGAGAATATTGGTTGGAATATGCTCGAGTTTCACCAAATTCAAGAGATGTGATACGCAAAAGAATATCATGAAATGTATATGAAAGCCAACCAAAACATATAATGGACATGACACAAGTACAATTGTTCAATAAATTCAAGGAAGATCATCGTGGAATTAATATATCAATCACTACATTTGTGCAACAAAAACCATGGTATGTTCGACCTATTACTATACGTGATACATGTTGTTGCCGTTATCATGTGCAATTTCAGTTATATTATGACACGTTTCTTGAATTTGGTAAAATGTTTTGGACAAATTCACCACCTCCGTCGACGATACATGAATTCATATCTCAAATTTTATGTGAGAGAAATCACGATGAAGTATTTTATTCAAATAAATGTGTCAATGGAAAACATTGTCATCATTGTGGAAATTTGGTGCTATTCCACAATAAATATCCTATCGATAATGATCAATCGTTGTCAAATGTAAATGTTGATTGGAGGAGATACGAATACATCAACTATAGTACAAGTTCTAGTGATTCACATTCCAAAAGAATTAATTTGCTAGAAGACAAGATATGCGTCACAGATTTTCTCAAAAAATTTGAAAGCGAAATTTATAAATACACCCAGCATTCACATAGAGCACGATGGCAAGATCTTCAATTCAAACAATCTCGTGAAATTTTTCCACTCGGAACAATTTTGTCGGTGGTTGATTTTGCTGAAAACTATATATTTGCTGCACAAAAAGAGATACAGAGTGAATACTATCACTCTAACCAAGTTTCGATATTTGTCCATGTTGTATATAGACATTCTCAACAGGATGTTGATGGCATTGAAAGCATATGTGACAATCGAGATGTGATTAAAGAATATCACTTCTATATCAGCGATGATCGTACACATGATACACATTTTGTTCAACATTGTATAGAAAATATTTTCTATGACTCACTGAAAAAACGCGAAGTCAAATTCAATGAACATTGGATATGGTCTGATGGATGTGCGGGTCAATTTAAATCTTCACGATCATTTTTTTGGTTATGTCGACTTCACAAAGCGCTGAACATTAAACATCGCTGGAATTTCTTTGAAACTGGGCATGGAAAATGTGAGCATGATGGTGCAGGAGCATGCATGAAAAGAGCACTTCGAAGATGGCAAATGAACTATTCTTCTGCACGGTTTCATTCAGCTGCAAAGGTTGTCCAATGGTTTCAATTAAATATAAGCCATGATTATAATCAATAATCAAAAGATGTGCACATGTATGTCCACTATTTTTTTAATTTATATTATTTCTTGAAATTTAAAAAAATGTATGTACTAACATTTAAGTACATGTACACTAACATTAAAAGTTGTTCTTTGAAAGTGATTCATCATTTATTGTGTAGGTTTTTTTGGCTTGTTGGGGTCCAAGATATAAATAGATCAATACCATATGACGCTAGCACCATACATGGGACTAGAGATCTTCACTCTATTCAAACAAAATCATTTCACAACGTGTTTGCATTTGACAGTAGAAAGCAATCATGCTTTTGTCATATTTGCATTGAAAATGTTGAATCTACAGAAGTTTGTGAAAACATAACAAACAACTACGTAAAAGCTTGGAGACACATAGAGATTAATCCAAAAGGAAAAATGCCACTGGCAAGTGTAGAAGAGTTAGAATCAGAAGAAATAGCAATATCGTCTGATGGCGATAGAATTTCAGATCTCGTAAGAGAAGGTAATAAACTTGTTCTTGACTTTTAAGTTAATTGTTCATTCTAGTCCATCGCCATAAGTATAGTCAATTTAATTCATTTAAAAATGCTAACACCAATTATAATTTGCACAGGAGATGTTTTCGCTGCAATTGCACCTGTAGACAACAACGAAAATGTCAAATATTATTTGATGCGATGCACTGAAGGAAAAATGAAGTTATTGGAGGACTACAACGACAACGGATTTACATACGAAAGAGGATCCATCATTTTAAAAGGCTATTTTTTTCAGCAAACGCATATGACTAAAAATTATGTCTACTTTCAAGATTATGAGCCCGATGTTATATGTTGTCAGTATAGTCATTTAGTATGTGCATCTCGAATAAAGTTGATACAAGTTCCATCAAAAAAACAGTTAAAAACCAAAAAATGGAAACTATCCATATGTGACCATGAACGGATAGTTGAGGATGGCATTCCATTGCGATGTTTTTAACTACCTATCAAAAATAAATTGATCTATATTTTTGTCCATGTCAATTGTTGTGTACAATATATTTTTTGTTCATGTGTCACAATTGTTGTGCATAGTATATTTTTTCATTGAGTTTTTATGAATATTTTCTTGAATGACAACAAACATAAAAACTTAAATGGTTGTACTTTAACATGCTTCAAAATGATTTCAAATATTATTTGGGAATTCAAAAGTACTTTATTCGGGTCCCCATATGTCTATTAGACCACTAAGGGATGAGATAACGGATGTGGCTATCCCCACTCCGCCCCGAATTTTTACTTTTGATTGATTTATGCCAATGAAAAATCACCAAAAAACATACTAAATTTTGTATTATTTTAATCCTTCGAACATGTTTCTTTAATATACTTCACCAATAAATATGATCTGAATGAATTTTTTAAAACAAGTTGTTAATCTATATAATTTTTAAATATATGATTGTTGCACAAAAATAATATATCTCTCACATGTAAGTTCACATAACTGAAATCATGGCAAATGAAGATAACAATCATTTGATTTTTAATCACAAACAAGAATTCCTAGATTGTGAAGCTTATGCTAAATTAGAGCAATGATTATTTACAACAAATCGATAAAAATTCATCGAATTGTTGTCTAAAATTCATTGCTCTAACTTAGCATAAGCTTCACAATCCGAAAATCCTCACTTGTGATTAAAAAACAAAAAATCATTATCCCCATTTGCCATGATTTCAACATTTAGAAATTCATGAACTACAAAGTACTTGAACATAAACATATGAAAAACATTACTTAAAATTCCTATCATTTCATTTCATCAAAAATTCCTATCATTTCATTTCTTTACATTTTAACATCCCATTTCTTAGTTCATTTTAAACCTTCATTCTTATGATTCAACACTTCCTCAACATTCATTCTTTCCATGACATTTCTCAACATAACAAAATGAATTTTTTTTACAAATTCAACATTTCTAAACTTTAAATTACCTATTCAATGTTTCATTCACTCTTAACAACTTTAAATTACCTATCAAATGTTTCATTCACTCTTAACATTTCAAACATTTTTGACACCTCCCATTCATTTTTTCCCAACATTGATTCTTACCATAACATTCATTCTCAACATTGAACATTTCCTAACTTGAATTAACATTTTAAACATTCCTAACATCTCCCATTCATTATTTTCCAACATTCATTCTTCCATAACATTCATTCTCATCATTCAACATTTCCTAACCTTAGATTGCACCTATCAAGACATTTTAAACATTCATGCAAAACAATATTATAAACATTATCAAAACATTTTAAACATTCATGCAAAACATATTCTAAACATTTTACCAAATGAGAAATAATTAACATGTACTCATATATAATCCAAAAAAAAGTTAATGAACATGTGAGTTCAATGTACATATATATATAATCAAAAAATAAATACCCTCCATGTTCAAAACAACTACAATATATATATATATATATATATATATATATATATATATATATCAACAAAAACAATAAAGTCTGAACCACTGTCCATCTGGACCAATATCTTTCCACTATTTTCCACTAGGACCTTCCCTGGGACTCAACTCAACCTACAATACACCGAAAAACAAATTATAAATCTATATCATAAATTATTTAAACAATTTTAAACTAAATTCAAGATATTAAGATATTAAACTTATCTAAAAAACAATTCAATTATTAAAAAAATCGTACATCAAATTCTTTGAATGCATGTCCACCACTTTTTTCCACTAGAGCCTTCTCTTTGGCTCCAAAGGATCTCAAAGAGCCAAGCTGCAACATGTACAAAAGTAATTTATGAATCCTAAAGCATGCAAACAATTTTCAAATAAATCCAAAAAACATTAAACATTAAACTTATATCAGAGATCATTTCTAGTTCAACAAAATTACCTCGGTGCCAATATCCGCATTCATCAAAGAACCCACATCTTCACCCCCAATTTCCAAATGGTCTCTCCCCTAATATTTAAATTTTGTTAATGAATAAAACATAGTAGATACATATAATAAATTAAGCAATTAACTTAAAACCAAAACAAAAAAATTAAAATCATTAGCTCACAAGAGATGGTAAATCATCTAAAAAGTTGGAATCTAAAGAAACCTGCATAGATAAGTCAAATTAACAATAAGATACATTGATATTTATTAAAATTCAAACAAACAAACAAAAATATCAAGTTCAATCATAAATATTATAATTAAAATACCTCTCCAAAGCGCTCTTCATTTTGACTAGGATGCTCTTGATTTTGACTACTGGAGACTCGAAAATTATGTGCATTTAACATTCTAGAAAACTGCAAACAAAATACATTTGCTTAATATATTTATTACTATGTAGCAAAAAATTCAATTCGAAATGAATAATAAAAAATCAAATAGATTGTCATAGCATAATCAACAAACCTCTCCCATGCTCGATATGTCATTGGATAACACATCTGAAGCTATATCTCGACAAGACTTAGCATAAGCCCTGAGATCATCGATGCTCAATGCATCTACCTCGTCATTCGTCTTGTAAACAAAACTTTGACGAACAGTAGCACGAGCCCTCTCTCGACCCAAACCCACTTCTATTCCAACAAGAGCTGATGCTAAACCATCACCTACCGATTCCCTTGCAACTGTCCCTAGTTGGGATGTGGTCTCCATCTCTGATCTTAAAGCCACAACCCTCGGTGGACGAGGTATCTCAGGTGGAGGTTGAATAGTCGTAGGGTCTCTAAGAGCACTTTTTCGATTATATATTCGACCCTTTCCAACTCCATAAAAGTCAGAAGGAACATCAGTATAGTTAGGCTTCATACCTAAAAAAAACTCCGCATAAAAAAATCTAGCAAAATAATTAGGAACCTCATTGTTCCATGGCAATCGACCATAAGCTGCAAGAAACCGATCATATATTAAATGTGCAATTTGAGGATGCTTGAAATATTGCACTTTCAACATTTTTCGCTTAAGGCCTTCTTTGAAATTCAACATTGAATTGGCTTGTTCTCTGGTGACTCTCTCCTTCACAACCTCCCACTTGTCTGGACCCATAACTTGGTCCCTTCGCATCCGCATCAAATGAACAAAACCATTTGTAGTTGGTCCAAGTTCCTCGTATGCATCAATGAATTTTTGCAAAGACCCCAAAACAATCTCTAGACTTTGTCGGCTCTCTGGAGGGAGATCCAAAGAACAAAGATCATTGTTCAACCTGTCATAGTGGGATCTACAACTTTCAAGAATAGTTTGTTGCACAACACCTTCCCATGGAAGCTCATCAGGTAAATCAGACGGATAAGTTGATATGGGTGTACAACCCTCAGCTAGTGGAACATATGTCGTCCTAGCTCTAGGAGGATCTTCAGGACCCTGCTCTACACCCACACCTATTCCATCATCTACAATCCTATCTTGATCTTCCTCTCGCTCTGTCGAATTACGCACATCTTCTGAACCTCGCTCTGCTTCAAATATAGCCGTAGTCAAGAATTAACCTTGTCCAAAAATTCAAAACACACAAAAATACAAATTATACATGATTAAACATTAATGTTCATACCAACAGAAGGTTGAGATCGACGCTCTCCCACAGAAGACGAAGGAGAATCATTTGTACCCCTTTCAACTTGTTGGTGATCAGATGACTGTGACCCATACAATAAACTCGAACCCCGCGGTGAATTCGACAACCTTTGACTACCAATTGGAACACCAATTCCTGATGAATGTGATGACCTCCTACGCTTTCCCTTCGAAGACTCCACTCTTTCCATTTGATATAATTTCTAAATTTACACAAACGTTAACATATTGAAATTGTACATGACTATTCTACAAGCATAAAGCCATATCTGGTAAAAAAACTACAACAAAATGTAAGTCCCTCTCCTAACTCTAATTAATTAACTAAAATTCCTTACCATCACTACTATTGCAACGTAAAGATATACTTAATAATCATTTCATTATCAAATATAAGTTATAACACAGTTAATTGTAGTAGTATAGTAACCTTAAAAACTTTCCATCCAACAAATATGGTTGAATTATATATCTCAATGAACAAACATCTCACTAAATATATATATATACACTTATTAAAAGATTTCTAGTTTATATTTATGATAAAAAAAATTACACACATTGAAGTTGTACATGTTAATTCTACAAACTTAAAAACATATCTCTTAAAGAACTGCATACGAAATGTAGACGTGCCTAAAATAGTATAAGTTAATTTTTTTTGTAAGTTCCTCTCCTAACTCTAAGAACACTATTGCACCATAAAGATAACATTAATAATCATCTCATAATCAGTTAATTGTAATATTATAGTAACCTTCCAAATTTTTCAATGATCACTTATGATTTCATTCTATATCTCAATAAACAAACATTACTCAATATTTATAAAAAAAAATAACTAAGAACTTACAACAACGACTTTTTAAGTGACTCTGTTCATGAACAGAGTTCAAGAACTCTATTCATGAACTCTGTTCATGAACTCTGTTCATGAACAGAGCTCAAGAACTCTGTTCATGAACAGAGCTCATGAACTCTGTTTAAGGGCATAAAAACTGACATCATATAAGATAAAATTAAATATAAAAAAATAAACCATCTAATTTTAAACCAGATTGCAAATATTTTTTTTAATTTTCTACTATTGCCAACAACTCTTGAGCAGAGTTGCAGAACTCTGCTCAAGAGCATAAAAATAAATGTAAAAAGATAAACATTCAAATTTTAATCCTTGGCAAATATTTTTTTTAATTTCATTCAAATTACAACATTTTTTATCAAAACAAGAGTTTGCGAAACAATACATACCTGTATCCCAAACAAGCAGTGAAGAGATCGTCAATCCACGACGCTGCGACAGTTCAGTCCACCAACTCTCCAAACAACAAATAGTTCCTTCACAAAGCAACAAATAATGTTAGCAACTAAAACCTATAACATACGACAACAGAATCAAAACGACACAACTCAACGGGAAAACGTACCTTCCAATGACGAGTTATCAACCCTGCACAGAAAACCGCAACACCGACGACGCACCAATACAACCGAACTAACCTGCCAACCAAACACATTTCAGCAGAACATTACAACACGAAAGACTGTATATACATCAAACTTAAAATTCGAAAACCAAAAATAGAGGATAAACGTTACTTACCCTCGCAGCCATTAACTCCACGTCATAACACCGAGCAGCAACCAAACAAAAATTTCGTACTTACGGATCCGCCTGGCACCCTCGTCGACGAACACAGCTTCCACAGCTGCAACAGGAACTTACAACATCGGACAAGCAAGCAGCGAAAGGGGTGTAGCAACAGCTTCCCTCAACAGGATGGACGCAACAGGAAGTAACAGCAGCGGATCGTGGAGCAACAGCCGACGAGCAACAGGAAGTAACAGCAGCGGATCGTGGAGCAGCAGCGGATCGTGGAGCAACAGCGGATCGTGGAGCAACAGCATCGACACAGGGTGGCGAGAAAACAACTGCGGGCCCGCTTGCAGGGTCCAAATATTTCCAGCAGGGACTGCCAAATGGCGGCCGATGCTGGGTTTTTATGCAGAAATATAGTTCGGCCGAACAATTATTCGGCCGAAAAATTCTTCGGCCGAAGAATTGTTCATCTGAACAAATGTTCGGCCGAATAATTGTTCGGCCGAATAATTGTTCGGCCGAATAAACTATTACCAAAAAAAAAAATTCCGTCTGGCAGCTGTTTGCACACATTTCAAGGATCCCCGTTAAACTAAACGGAGAATTGTTTGTGGTTATTCGGTCGAATAACCTCTACATTATTCGGCCGAATAATAAAAATTATTCGGCCGAATAATATTCATTATTCGGCCGAATAAGAAATATTAATCGACCGAATAACTTCCGCTAAGACGATTTTGCACTAGTTTCTCACGGAAGTGTTACCCACCTTCACGTTTTCACCCGGATACAATGATTTTTTTTCTTCGTGCTTCTAAGCAACCCGAGAAATCACATTCTAACCAAGAACCAAAACTATTGGGGTGTTGGGTACCACCGATCATGCACCCCGCAACATATTAATTAAAACTTAGGTACAAAAAAATTGGCCTCAAGGATCACCAACCACATCCTCTAATACCAATTCTTAGGATTTAAATCGAGCATACATAGTAATGATTGAACAATAATAATCATAACCACATAGCAACATTGAACACAACACAGTTTACCCTGTAAAACCCCATGAGGGGAAAAAATAGCACAATGAATATCTTCATTAACTTGGCCAAAACCAGCCAATCGGGCCAAGTGAGCTCACCCGCTCACCTCCAAGCCACATTACAATGGAGTATGCTAAGCCCTTTATAGGCTTCATTACATGCAAGACCTTGGGTCAATACCATGGGATACCAAATACCATTGGCCACCAAATACCATTGGACACCAAATACTATTGGCCACCAAATACCATTTTTTTTTACCCAAAGCAAGATTATATCAATGACTCATTCACTGAGTCAAGGTTAACCTAACAATGGACTAAGATTTATCTTGTGATCTTGACAAAGGAATGGACTAGGGTTTATATTGTGATCTTGGTGCATGGATTAGGGTTCTTATGACATGATCTAGGGTTCCTCTCTTGGAATGACCTAGGGTTTAAATATGATGATAATGTTAAGGGATTGAAGGAGCCAAATAAAACATGAAGCCTATGGATGATTGTTTCTAGGGTTTGTTCAAGAAGGACTTGATGACATTGACAGTGAAAACAATGACAATGATAGTGATAGTGACAGTAATAGGACAATGATAGTGGCAAATTGATACTCTTATTCATATCAGGGTGGCAGGGTGGTACAAGGAAACGAAGTTGGTGCTTCCTTCCAGTTGGTGCTGGAGAAACTAGGGGTTTGTAGCCTCCTTTCGGTTGGTGCTAGAGAAACCAGGGATTTGGAGCTTCCTTCAGGTTGGATCCTATAGATCAGGAGGTTGGTTCCTCCTTGGAGAATCTTGGAATTTGGTGCTTCCTACGAATGTAATCTTGTTATATAATAAGAAAACATTATATATTGTGCATTGTGCATGATTTTATGTGTTGATGAATGAAGTTGTTAATGGTTATTATTACATGATTTTCTTAAACTTTGAAATGGTAAAAGTGCTCAATACTAATTCACCCCCCCCTCTAAGTATTGGTGATGTTATCGACACTTCTAAGAATCATGCATATCCACACATCAACATATTGATTTACACTTTTTCGTGTGCCATGCTTTGCGGAAGAACACTAAGAGAAACATCAAGAACATAATCTTCCCAAGCTAGGTCATTTACACTTCTCTCATAGATCAATGCTAGCTAGTCCAACCTACATCTGAAAGACACTCACTTTGGATAACATATATTGTGTTCGATATTGTATAAAACCTCCATTGAGAAAAACATGGTGTTTCACAATGCATAAGAAGAATCCATCTCTCCTTCATCATTCCATAGTATTTTCTAGTCCTAGAACACTAGACCTCATCCAAAAAATACCTAGGTGACTCTAGTGAGAGAGTTTATCCTACTAGGATGTTAAAATTATTAGAGAAAAAAATATAATAATAAGATGATATGGAACATTATCATGTTGTTATTTGTATGCATGTGTGATATGTTCATATTGTGTGCACGATATTTCATATAATGTGCACAATGTTTTGCACTGGCCTACATGTCAATTACATGGTCAGAATCGGAAATGTCAAGCCTAGTTCTTACAAACACGTGCATGATCTTGTTTTTCATAATGTGAGTGGGTTTTGCAGAACTTTGGCTGCACCTAAAAGATCCACCAACTTTGTGTGCATACACATATGTATGTTTTTAGGTTGAATTCAAAAATGATAAATGTAAAGTTGTTTTTTATTAAGTGAACTAAAGAATGTATGATCATGGATGATTCTTTATTCTAACTTTGAATAGAATGAGTTTGATCATTGTATTAAAGGAACGGTTCATTGAAAACAGGTGAATTTTTCCTATCGACTTTTAATTAATATTGTTTTGGCTTTACCCAAAATTTGTAAACACTTGGAATTTACTAGGCACACATGACATATCGTTCAAGATATCTCTCATGGATACTCTCATCCATCCCATAGTTCTCTATGGTTAAGAGGTTTGGGGGTCTTGTCTATTATACTCTGATTGGGCATAAGCAAGGAGAGTGCAAATCCTCCTCCTTTGTCGCATTATTTGTGATGCAAACATACAATACCTCATCCCATCATACTTGCAGATTGTGTCTTAATGGGAGCTCCTCCTAAAATAGGTCGATGAATGACATGTATCCCAATAGCTATACTTCCTCCTCTTCTTATGATCCTTACAAACCTTGATTGAAGTAATATCCCAATAGCTATACTTCCTCCTCTTCTTATGATCCTTACAAACCTTGATTGAAGTAATACCAGATTGACTTCTCTGTGGTCTTAGGTATAGAAATTATTTATTGCATTACTCCTGGGCAACGGTGTTGGTCTCTTTATGATATTTCTAGTTGATGCCCCGTATCCCATGCATAACTTAGAGCTTCTTGGTGTTTCTATGTTTCTTAACATCAAGGCCTTTCCATTGGGCACCTTTATCCCACATTGTAGACACATAAATACGATTGGATGGAAGATGGAGAAGAATTTCAAAGAGGACGTATGTCTCAAGTGCTAATGGGAATGGCATCGTAGGTAGATAAATAGTTGAAGATAATTTGGAGGAGGTTTAGGTAGTATGTAAATAGTTGAAGTTAATTTGGGAATGGCATCGTAGGTAGATAAATAGTTGAAGATAATTTGGAGGAGGTTTAGGTAGTATGTAAATAGTTGAAGTTAATTTGGAAAAAGTTTATTTAATATAATTTAAACATAAATCTTTTTAAAAAGTGTATATTTTCATCATTTCATATAATACTACGAATGATATTATGGTAGGAGCTAAAGGTATATAGCAAGCAATGCATAATCGACCTGATGAAATAGTTGCTTGAGACATTCAAAGCAATTAGCTTTTGCTTCCAATCGAGCGGCTTGGCTTCAAGTGTTTGAGGTGCATGAAGGTCCATACATTGTTATTTGGGTAAGATATACCATATCAATAATTGTAACTAAAATATATATCTTCAAGTGTTAGAGGCGCGTGACATTTTTATTTGGGTAAGATCTATAATATCAATATATAGTGTCATCACCTAATCGATGATAAGATTGTGATAATAATATTTAATATTGATGATAAGATTTCAATGCTAATGTTTATTATTGTAATTAAAAATTCAATTAATTTATTTCTCAAAAATAAAATTTCGATTCATATTATTATTTTTCATAATTTAATATCTATAATTAAATTTACAAATAAACAATATTATAATATGATACCTATAATTAACTTTAAAATTAAACAAATTTTACTATCACAATGATAATATTATAAAAATAACATATTTTTTCTATAAAAAGTGTCATTCATATTAAACTTTACAATCCATTTATATTAAATTTCTTATAAAAATATAAATTTGTATAACCTATAACCTTGTATAACTTATAATACATAATCTTAGCAAATATGGCATTATATATATATATATAATTGTTTTACAATACAAAATTTTAATTTATGTAGAATTAGTTTTGATGTTTTGTATCATAAAATAATCCATTTAAAATTGGTTTTTAATGATTTACACCATAAAATACTGCATATTCATTTCATTTAAGATCAAAACTAACCTTTTTTATAAACTCCACTTTTACAAAAATAAAAAATAAAAAAACTTAATATCACTTTCATAATCGCACATTATCTCCACTTTTACATAATCCCACATTATCTCCATTTTACATAACTAATTGAAAATTGAAAATTTTCCTTCTGAAACCTAAATGACATTTATTTAGTAGCAATTATACTGATTTCCGACGGAAATCAATTCATTCTTCGCTGAGTGGAGGATGATTTAGATCATTCAAACAGGCTCTCCTTGGTTGACACGTTTGAAAGTAATCCCGGGATGCAGATCTCGGAACGTTACAATATAGTGGCTGTGATTCAAATCCCCCGCAAGTGCCTGAAAATCGGCTTCGCCGCTGTGTATGCTGGATCGAATCTTTATACGATGATGAAGGTAAAGTTTGACTTGGACCGGACTGTACTGCAATTTCTCTGTTAGGTTGCGAGCATGGCTGTTTGGGATTTGGTTGCTGACAGGCCAATCCAGAAGCCGCAGGAACCCTTTCTGTAGGCCGAGAAAGAACTGGACTGTATGTGGGTTGTTGCAAAGGCCGGTTAGGGAGCGACATTGCCAGATGCTGCTGGATAAGAGGGAGCAAAGCGAGACCCGGATTGAGCAACAGCTGAACATAAAGATGAAATCCTGGGAAGTGCTGGGAGATTAACGCTGTAGTAAACGAAGAGTCCGTGATAGGATTCATATGTCTGGCTGCAACAAAATGTTGTGATTCCGTTGCACTAATGGGTTGACGAGGCTGATCAGAATTTCCGTCGGTCCGGCGAACTTCGTCTGGAAGATTTAGTTTTGCTTTCGAACCTCTTAATCTGCAAGCAGCCACGTCGTAAGCACGAGCCGCCTCCTCGGCGGTATCAAAGGTGCCCAGCCACACCCGGGCGCCCTTCATTGGATCACGAATCTCTGCTGCCCACTTACCACAACGCCTCTTTCTAACTCCTCTGTAACGTTTCGGTGCGGTCGTCATGGTTGCCTGGTCAGTCCCTTTGTTTATGCTGATTCTCTGCACATTCCCCTTCGATTGATCTCCGTGGCAGACCCTCGATTCTGCAGTTCAGAAAAACACGATGGGATTGGATCCAATGTAAATGATTTAAGAAATTGTTCATAGTTTTGCTATGAATAAAATCATGATTGAAATATGAATAAACTCAGAGACTAATGCATGGACTTTTTTTAATCACCAAGACCGGTACATTATAAAAAAAAACCTCGCTGTAAAGCAGGAGACTGTTGGCTTTGGTTTCTGGTTTTACAAGTGTCAGACTTAACTGATGCATGCGCCTCCAGAATATCGCCACCAAATCCCACCGCTGGGGCTCTGTTTGATCCCTTTGCGTTTCCAGAATCAAATTCGTTATATCTACGTCGGTTATTGCTGTCAACCGAATGAACAGCCACTGAACCACCGCCGGAGCCAGAGCCGGCGCCGCTAACGGGAACTGTCGTGGTAAATCCGTCCCTCCGTCTCTTCTGACCGATTCTAATCCCCTCCTGCAGACTGACCGGATGTCTGGCGAGTTGATGCCGCGGTGACCCAGCAGCGACGGTCATGGAGGATAAATTTCTGTAAGTAGGCTGCATTTGATGCTGCTTCGCCTCTTGGTTCATCATGGTCACGGAACCGCCAATATGCCAGACCTAACATTTCTGTGATTATCTCAATTCTTAGATCTGCCAGTGCCGCTGTCTTATGTTATTCATTCAGTGTGAATCAAGAAATATTCCGGGCTGCTTAGCAACTGACAAACTGAATAACTGACCTGGCCTTCGACACTTGCAAACGGACAAGCTCGTCAAACCCGTTTTAGTTATATCGAAACCGTCGAACCCTTCACCTTCTTCTTCACTTCTCATCTTCCAGATATAATTAGACCGTTGTTTTCTTGGGGGCTTTGTCAGTTAGTTCAAATTAGGGTTTTAACATTGTTGAATCCAAACGCTCTTCTACGTGGAAGACGGATTGTTGAGCCATGTTTTATGTAGCTAAATATTGAGAACAAAATTAATATGGCTAAATTCTAGAGTTGTCAGAGGTGTGATTGCTATTTGTATATATGGTAGTTTTTACAAAAGATTTAATGGTTTTGAAAATTAATTAAATGTGAAATGCAGGGTATTTTTGAAATTGATTGTATTTAATCAATTTAGATCTAAATCTTAAGGGTTTATCAAGCATCGAGAGGGATCAAATCTCCCGAGGTGCAAACTTCTCCTCAAAAAGCTCTTTGAGTGCAATACCTGAGAAGAGGTTTGCACCTCGGGAGATTTGATCCCTCTCGGCTCTTGATAGAGCCTTAGGATTTGGATCTAGGCTGGTTTTAGTCGTGGGCAATGACACAAAAATGGAGTTTGATGAGCATTGTAAGGAACATGTTAAGTTGAAAACATAGATACATTTACAAGGATTATCATAATGTAAGTAATAAGTATTAAGGATTGAGTAATTTGTTAAACTGGAAAATAGAGACAATTCGCCCAACTTTTTTTCCGATTCTCTTTTTGTTGATCTACGTTTTGTTTTGTTTGTTCTTTTCCTTCTTCTGTCGTCATTTCGTACATTTTGATTTATTTGTTGCTTTGCAAACTGTTTTTTTGTTCTTCCAATTGCTTCAACTTTCTCTCTCGATACGCTCTTTGTCAATCAACGTTTCGATTTCTTTGTTCTTCTCGTTCTTCTGCTGTCAATCCTTCTATCTGTCTCTTTCGATATTCTTTTTGTTGATCTGCGTATCGTTTTCTTCTTGCTTCTCCTTCTTATGATGTCATTTCGTCAAACTTTTTATTTCAATTCACGTCTTCTGCTTTTCGTTTCAAGTATTCTTCTCATTCTTTTGTTGTCATTTCTTTAGATGGTACTGCGTTATTAGCGTCCATCTCAATCACCATATCATGTTCTACATTTTGATTTATTTGTTGTTCTGCAAATTGATTTCCTTGTTCTTCCAAATGCTTCAAATTTTTCTCTCGATTCGCTCTTTACCGTTCAACGTTTCGTTTTTTTTGTTCCTCTTGTTCTTCTGCTGTCAATTTGTCTAAATTTCTTTTTCGTTTCAAGTCTTCTTCTCGTTCTTTTGTTGTCATTTCGTTAGATTTTTGTTCTTCTTTTGTTTGTCTCATAGCATCTTTTGTATGCAGATCTTCCATTTCTAGTGTTGAATCTATATAAAAATTGTCAACGATTAACATATACCGTGAAATTAATGCATATTTGTAATCCACAATGAAATCAATGCATCACACTGAAATCTATGCAATATAAAAAAAATAATACACTGAAATCTATGCAATATAAAAAAATAATACACTAAAATCTATGCAAGTGTAAATTTCAATATAGTTTAAAAATTCAATATATTTCCAAAAAGATAGGTGGTTTGGGAGGACCGAATCTTGGACCTCACACCCATTATCCCCACACCCTTATCATTATCCCCACATCCTTGACACTAAAATCTATGCAATTTTAAAAAATAATACACTGAAATCTATGCATGTGTAAATTCAATATATGACCACCACAATGTGTTACCAATGAGATACACCAAAGATGCATTAATTTTAGTGTAAAACTAAATATATATATTAAATCTAACTAAATTTAACATATATATTTTAATTTTAAATTTAAATTTAATATATATTTATTTTTAATATCATAATATTGTTAAATTTATAAAATGAATATGATATTTTTTTAATTTTTAAAAATTATACAAATTGAATGTGTGTTAAAAAACTTGCATTGTTTCAAAACTTTGATTGCTAAAACCATGTATTTGAAACCATGATTATTTTTTTTTTAATTTGTTTTCACATTATCTCTAAAACCATTGTTTTTTTTTTGACAAGAACGGTTAGGTTGCATTAATCTGCGTTTTGGCAAGCCAGAACCAAAAAGTTACAAATCTGAAGAAGGTTGGTGACCTCTAACAGTGCTGCCAACCTTCTTGTTAAAGTCTTGGGAGACAAATCCCATCTGTTTCTTGAGCTAATTCGAGATAATGACAAAAGGAGCTTACAAGGGTAAATTCTCACAAACTGTGAGCAAAGTAGAAGACAAAAGCAAAGCATTTAGAATCAGGGGGATGAAATTTGCCCCTTAAAGTAGGGATCCAGCTTTTTCTGAGATCCAAAAGAGATGTTGGAAGCCGTCTCCTTTTCTCTACGTGCCTTGTTGGTCCTTCGCCCTCTGGTAAGGGGTGGAGACGGGACTGAATTGTCTTCAGGTTCAATAGTTCCCATAGAGCCGCTGGAGGGGACTGAAACAGCCGGACCTGCAGGGGCAGGGGGTTCAGGATCTGAAGCCTTGGCTTCCTTCGCATCTACTGAGCCAGGTAGGGCAGGATCCGGAAGTCTTTCGTCTACCGGAGGGTCTTCCAAAACTGTTGTTGCTTCAGGGTCTAGGGCTTCTTCTTCTTGCAGTGCTTCGAAGCTGTTTTTAATTTCAAGAGTTGCCTCCGCTGAAGGAGTGACCTTCGGAACCTGGGCTAGTGATTCCTTTCGCCTTGGCTGCCTTCGCCGGTTAGTTACTGGCTAAAAATCATCTCCTTTAGCTGGTTCTGCCACTTCTGAGGCTTTGGGGCAGCATTTTGCGAAGTGACCATAAGTATGGCACCGAAGGCACTTAAAAGGAATCTGCTCGTAGTCCAACTCTTGGATATGGCGCCATTCCCCCAGGGAGAGCTGAATGGCTTCCGGGAGTCCTTTCTCGAGGTTAACCTCAACACAAACACGAGCACAGGTAAATTGATCCCCTTTCGGCTCCACACTATCCAGGAAACGCCCAAGCTTATTTCCAATGTCCTCCAGAGAACTTTTCCCCCATAGATGCAGGGGGAGATGAGGCAGCCTAACCCAAACCAGGGCTGCAGTGATCTCATCTCCGGGATTAAAATCAAGAGTCCAGGGGGCTAAGAACAGCCCCCTCGGCCCCATGAAATAGGGGCCAGATCTGAAAACTAAATCTCGGTCCACTTTGCTAGAGAAGCTGAAAACAAAAAACCTCCTGCCTACTGCACATAGAGAAACGTTTCCATGTATCAGCGATTTCCAGCGTTCTTCCATCCAAGCCTCCACCGATTTGGGGCTAGGCCATAACCCCGTGAACTTTCCGATGAGGGCTTTTTCTGCTAGAAGGAGGGCAAGATTGCATGGCTCTTCTGGAGACAGCTCCAGAGAAGGGATCTCCTCCATCTTCTTAACAAACTTAGACGAGAGAGAAGGCTTGGCTTTAGGTCCTGCCGAACGGACTAATGCTGTGAAAGCTTCCAAAGAGTCTTTTTCCATCTCTGCAAACCGGTCTGGGGCCATCTTGGAAGTCGACGCCCACCAGCTATGAGGAACGCAGCAGAGCGAGCAACAAAAACGCAGGCACTTCGTCCTTGGCCCTGCAAGCGAAGGAGACGAGCGACGCGTCCCTGAACAGACCGTTCCCTGCAAACGAAAACCAGTGAGGCAGCTAGGGTTTGAGCCCTAGCCGCATAGAATCACCGGGCGTCTTCATCGCGAGCTTAGATTCTAAAACCATTGTTAGAATTAAAGGGAGATTGTTTTTAGAGAAACAATATATTGTTAATTCCAACTATAATCTTTTAAAAAACTAAAAACAAAATTTTCCTTAAAATAATAATAATAATGATGTTTTATTTATTTCTATAACCACAATAATTGAAATAATAATTATAATTTTTTGTTTTTTTAAAACAACAATTTAAAAAGATTATTTAAAAAAAATAAAATCCATTTTTATCGCAAGTTGAGAATATTAACACACATATTCTCTTAAATTCCCTCCTACTCATCTATAGCAGTGTAAGGGTTTTCTCTTTATAATCAAATTTGTGACCCACTGCACATCGTTTTAAAATTTAAGAAGAGTATGTGAATACATAAACATATTTTTTTAAATAAAAAAAATTCATAGATAATTTGTGAAATTGCCAGAAAAAAACCTATTATCAAGATAATTGTTATTATTTTTTATTTTTAAATTATACTTATTGATTTGGATGCAGGCGGCTGTGGGAGGGAGGGTGCAACAGGTGGAGGGAGGGAGCAGGCCGCCGACGAGAGGTAGGGAGGTGCAGGTGCAAGTGAATGTGAATGTTGCAGGCGGCGACGAATGGGTGGATGGGCTGCAAGTAGATGGGAGGATGGGCTGCGGGAGGAGGAGGAGGATGGGTTACGAATGGGAGGAGGATGGGCTGCGAATGGGATGCAGGGGCGGAAAATGGGAGGATGGGCTGCAGGAGGAGGAGGAGGATGGGCTGCGAATGGAAGGAGGATGGGCTCACGGGGTCTTCACTAGGGGGAAATATTATACCACGTTCATTCATATTGGGGGTATTAATTAAACAAGAAAACCATAACATTATATTGCCTGTATATTTAGGGTGATTACAGTTATTTTATTTATTTATGCAATATACAATATCTTGGGGTATATATTACAGTGCATTGCTTCCTAATGTCCCTGTGATGTCCCCAAAATCGAAATTGTTGTGTGAGAGTGTTGTGAGAGTGTGGTGAGAGGTCGCAGCAGCTGGGTTTTGCAGGGAAGCCCCCAACCGTGGTGAGTTCATGTTTTGCAGCTGGGTTTTGCAGCTCGGTTTTGTAGGGAAGCCCCCAACCATGGTGAGTTCGCATTTTGCAGCTGGGTTTTGCAGGGAAGCCCCCAACCATGGTGAGCTCGCGTTTTGCAACTGGGTTTTGCAACTCAGTTTTGCAAGGAAGCCCCCAACCGTGGTGAGAGTTCTCATTTTGCAGTTGGGTTTTGTAGGAAGCCCCCAACCAAGTTGAGAGTTCGCGTCGCAGCATAAACTCATCAGCCATAGGGTTTACTTAAACAAGGGTTTCGCAGGTTTTGTTTGAAGAGGCAAAGGTGATTTCATGGGTTTGCTGGTATAGATATCCCCAATTGGGTGAATTTGGAAACTTCCATCATTTCTTGGAGAAGCTTATCAGGTATGTTCAAATTCCTAGTGTTGCATTATGTTAGAATCTACTCCTGGAAATGTCAAAGGGATAAGTAGTAGTTTAATAAGATGGTAGTGAAGATGCTGTGATGCAGGAGTTTTCACTCACAACCAGAAATTATTGCTTTCTCTCTATCTAATGTCATATGCCCCATAAATATATTGCTTTGGCTATTTGTTTGTCTTCACTAATTCGCTCCAACGCATTCATGTTGAGTGCCATGTGTCCAAATATTACTACTTGATCAAGTTCCTATGGATTTGAATGAAGATTAATATCAAATGTCATATGCCCCATAGCCTTTGCATGAACCCTACATGATTCCACCATCTATCACTGAATGGTTTTCATGTGTGGCTATAGATGGTGTGATGTAGAGGCTATTTTTGAATTGTCTATTTCTTAATTGGATATAGAAACTTTTGTTCTCTTTTTCTATCACTCTACCTACTATATCCTACTTTGCTCAATTTTCAATAGGCAAAGAAGACAGATGAAGTTGAGTAACCATTTCACAATTATCAGTTTTGGTGTCAGATAACTGAGCGTTATTTTCTATGTCAATTGCCTTTGCATTGACAGGTGAACCTTCGCAAATTAATTTAGCACTTCCATGGCCAACTCTACTTTTTCTTTTATGTTTAGAAGATTGTTTACAGTGAACAAATTTATTATCAGATAAAGCGAAAATTGATCTTTGCTCCAAAATAGACATATCATCTTTGGGGTTCACTTATGGAGTTTTCGATTGCAATTCATATTCAACTACTTTGGCTTGATCTTCTGTAGATTGCAAAGACACAGAAACCACTTCACCTCTTTTCTCTTTAAGCAGAATTTGATCAACCGTCGTTGTTTCATTGTCATGTTTAACTTGTTCTTTTGCGAACTCATTGTCATGTACTATATCAATTTTGTTTTCCTTAGCACACAAATTAGCTTTTTATTTTCCAATAATAGAATTGAAAAAATAAGATAACTCTCTGTGTATATGAACATTAGATAAAATTGATAATATAGAAGGAGGGTCAGAAAGTATTACAACTTCATGATCCAAATGGATAACATTTCCGAGACCTCGCTTCTCTCGAATTACAGATTTAGCAAGGATATGTCTTGAGTTTTGGTTAGCGTTGTTGCTTGTTGATTCAGAATTTTTTTTCTTTACATCTTCAAATTTTGAATCTGATTTAATGGCATCTTCATTGGATATTGAGCTTCACATTGTTTTTTCATGAGCAGTGTTTTTATAAAACTTCATTTCTTGTAATGCTTTCTTTGCTACTTCAACATCCTTTGTAGAAAACTATGTAATCAACACCAAATTTTTCGGTTTTCTCATTCATATCCCTGGCGTGAGCTCCCCAAATATGGAGAGACATTAACAATGACTAATTCATTTACATATTCTAAATCTGGAAAATTTTCTCATATTTTCCTTCATGTATCTCTTTTTGTGATCTCATATGCAGATGATAAAATTTTCTCAGATTTTAGCACACATTGTTTGATTAGTTTAGCACTTACCAGGGCTCAATTATATGTTAACAAAGTTTATGAGACACCCCTCATCTTCTCATTGACCATACAAATGTGTCATTGTACTGCTTGAAATTTTCAATAGTAGCTCCATGGTATATAGTATCCTAGGGAGTTCCCATAATATGACATTGAGATGACACATCCATCCTAAGACCTACTTCATGCAAAGGGGTGACTTTGTACTTGATGTCCTTTCCATCAAGAAATTTATAAGCAATTTCTCTCATCAGTTTGCTTTCCTAACCTCTTTTCTACAAAAGATAGTCATCCTCTTGTTCTCTCCCTTCCTGTTGTTACTAATTGTCCACCTGCTTGGTGTGCAAATGAAAGCACCAAGGTCCAAGGAACTCAAAATCTCCTAGTTGCTAGTGAAGCCAAAAATCTTAAAAGGTGTCATTTTTTTAGCAAGGTGCTAAAAAAGTATCCTTGATAATGATTTTAGAGGTGCTACATAGATCTCTTTCCTTTGATCTCTAGGCTGCTTATTTAAATTGAATATCTTTCTCAGAATTTGAATAGGATTAATTCTTCTCTTAATCCTCCTTCATGTCCATACAAGAATCCTCCCATCCTTACTAATAAATTGATCATTAAGGTGTTCCCCCTATCTTCACTTTCTCATGCATTTTTACTCATAGTCTTTCAAAGGGTTGGATAAGCTATTTTCAGGTTGACCAGAGGAATCATTTATATGTCCACCTTACACCTTTGATGATCAAACTCAAATACTTGTTGCCAGCAATGTCAACCCTTGGGCTAACCCTCATTTATTTTGCACCGCTTAACTTGAATTAGGACAACCAAAGTTAAGGTCCCCAACAACTCCCAAGCTTCTTATAAACTTATATTCACATCAGAACCTCTACCACTATAGTGTGTTTGAATGCATGGCTACACATTCAATTGTAATTTCTGTCCTATGATACAGGGCTTATTGCAAATGATGCCTATTTCCATTTATACACTATTTCAAATGGAAATACAATATCCCCTTCTTCTTGGTCTCTCACATTATGAAAATATGCATCATCTGAAATAAGCCCTTTATCAAGACATTTTATGACAACAGTAGCTTTGGTCTTCCATACCTCTCCCATTCCCTCTCTGCCATGCTGAACTAATTCATGCACCTTTTGAGGAATACGAGTTATTAATTTGGTGGAGTCTCTGGATGAAGCACTCACTTTCCCAACTTTCTTTATTGAAATTTTCTATTGCAATTCCCTTTTAGGGGTTGTTACACTAAACACCATGTCGTGTTGGAAAAATGGATTGGTTCCTCTTTTCATGCAAATTTATTATTTTCTCTAAAGCAATATTTAGTTGTTCATCGATACCCTAGTCTCTTCATACACACGTGTTCTGTAGCAATGATCATATAATTTTTCATCATCAAAGAATCTTCGTCATCTTCATCTCTAGAAAAGAATTTATCCTTGACTGCATTGAAATCCCGTGAAGTTGCAAATGACAATTTGACCATTGTAATTGCTGGTGCACACCATTCACACATGAGATTTATTTTACTCTTGGTCATTCTCAACCAAAATTCCATCACAATGGTGGCATTTTAACATGCATTATTTAGGACATGTTCTCAACCCTTGATATAGAAGGACATGTTTACTTACAGCTAACTATATGTGATGATCAAGTCCAACATTGATTTAGAAAAGATTAGCATCAATCGCAAGCTAAAGAGACAAATAAATCAAAAGGCTACTCATCTAGTCCTAGTGATTTAGCCTTAACAATGTCTTGTAAAGCCTGGAACAAATCATCTTCATCCATAAGCAGAGACAAATGGAATGGTCATACTTAGGAATTTTGTAGGGATAATGCCTGTGATGAATTGCTTAACAACAATGCGATCAACATCGCAACCAATAGAAGAAAACAACTTTGAAAATTTCCATAAAATATGCCTTTTCTTTTTATCCTGATCATCAGTCAGACACCCTTCCGGGTCTTTGAGTACGAGAATTCTTTTAGAAGTTCTTTATGTTTCAAGTAGTGAAAGTACATTTTAAAGTGTTGTTTTCCTCCTTATCCCAATTGATTAGTGCCTTGATCTTGGTGCTCTTGGCTTTGTATTCCTAATGACCACAAAGTGTGCTTTGCAAGATTAAAAGGATCTTCTTCCAATTCATTTTGAACATGACTGAGTTGTTTCCTAAGTTGCCAATCCTTTTCTCTATATTTCCATTAAACCATTTGTCCCTAACCCCTAAGAAACTTGTTTGTCCTCTAAGCAATAACCTTCAGCCATAAAATCCAATCTGAATTTCTCGTTGGCCTAGGGACAAGATTCCATACCCGTGAAACTAATTGAATGCTTTTTCATGACTCCAAAAGCGAAACATTGATCTTGTAAGGCAAGGTGGATGCAAAACTAGAAGTTCCTTTAGTAAAGATAGTAGTGTAGATGGGTGAATGAAATGAACCAGTTACAGCATCATCTATTAAAATAGATCATTGAGTGTTATAGGTCAAGGTGGCCATGTGCAATTTTGCATAAAACATATCCAAGCTTGATTGAATTCTAGCCAGACAATTCTTCCAATTAGACAAAGTGTCCCATCCACTAGTGTATAAATATTTCTATCTAAGAATTTTGATTACAATAATCGCAGGATTAGACACACATTTTTTCCAAATCTTCCTTTATGTGGAGTACTAGCATCCCCACTAACTTGATCACCTTCCCACCCCACCATGTTAATGTGTCCATGAATAATCCACTCAGGCATTGGCCAGGATTAGGACATCGGTTCCTTTAACTGTATTGTGATACAAGGATCATTTGGAGGATATGCAGAGCATAACCCCCATATAGTTACAGCAAGTACAATGATTATCCAATAACATCTAGCAAACAGATCTTGTTTGTGTTGTTAATAATAGAAGAAGCCATCCAAGGAGCTATCCTACAAATTTACCCTCCTTTTTCTTCCTTAAGACTAGTGTTCTGAGATTCCCCTCCAACAATGATGCAACAAATTTAACACCATGTAAAAATACAATATCAGGGACATATACTACTTTCCCAGAAAGGATAGAGGATTGGCTTGATAGATATATGTGTTGAGGGGATTTTGTTAATAGCCAAAATGGGTTGTTGAGGCCATGAGCAGTAATGCACCTTGGCAAATACATATTTGGCACCACTTCTTGAATGCTTCACATATAAAGGGCATCGTTGACCCCTACTATGGTCTCTACAATATAGTTGGTGAGACTAAAGCCTTAAAAATTTCACCTCCATGTGTTTTTAAGAGGATATGGAAAGAAGAGTAGTTGGTATCCAAATAGATACATTGGGACTACATGGATTGCCATCAAATAACACTTGAAATAATATGCATTTTACTTAACAAATTTATGCAGTAATAAAGAATAAAATTTTGTTGGAATTTACTGCAGAAATATAACTAAATAACTCAAAAAATTGAATGATAAAACACTTTATTTATGAGTTACAAAATATGAAATATGTGATTTTAATTTGAATTTCCAGATTGCAATTTTTTTATAATTACTCCAAGAAAATGCTCATAAACTTGTAAAACATTCTACATTCTAATATTTGCAATGGAATCTTAATTAAAATTATGAATTTTCTTATAATAATCCACTCAGGCATTGGCCAGGATTGGGACATCGGTTCCTTTAAATGTATTATGATACAAGGATCATTTGGAGGATATGCAGAGCATAACCCCCATATAATTACAGCAAGTGCAATGATTATCCAATAACATCTAGCAAACAAATCTTGTTTGTGTTGACAGTAATAGAAGAAGCCATCCAAGGAGCTATCCTACAAATTGACCCTCCTTTTTCTTCCTTAAGAGTAATTCCCCTCCAACAATGATGCAACAAATTTAACATCATGTAAAAGCACAATATCAGGTACATCTACAACCTACCCAGAAAGGATAGAGGATTGGCTTGATAGATATATGTGTCGAGGGGACTTTGTTAATAGCCAAAATGGGTTGTTGAGGCCATGAGCAGTAATGCACCTTGGCAAATACGTATTTGGCACCACTTCTATAATGCTTCAGATATAAATGGCATCGTTGACCCCTACTATGGTCTCTACAATATAGTTGGTGAGACTAAAGCCTTAAAAATTTCACGTCCATGTGTTGTTAAGAGGATATGGCAAGAAGAGTAGTTGGTATCCAAATAGATACATTGGGACTACATGGATTGCCATCAAATAACACTTGAAATAATATGCATTTTACTTAACAAATTTATGCAGTAATAAAGAATAAAACTTTGTTGGATTTACTGCAGAAATATAACTAAATAACTCAAAAAATTGAATGATAAAATACTTTATTTATGAGTTACAAAATATGAAATATGTGATTTTATTTTGAATTTCCAGATTGCAAATTTTTTATAACTACTCCAAGAAAATGCTCATAAACTTGTAAAACATTCTACATTCTAATATTTGCAATGGAATCTTAATTAAAATTATGAATTTTCTTATAAAAACTCCAACATATAAATATGAAAATGAAATATAAAATTCTAAATGCAATTTCCAGATTTATGGATTTATCTAATTACTCAAAATAAAATATTCTATGCCAATAAACGATGAGTAATTAATAGAAATCTGAATAGTAATTAATTCAGTAGAACCAAATACATATAATCTATGTGAAATTTATAAGGGTTTAGCCTTAGAGTTAGTAGATTTCACCCCAAGAAAAGAAAAAAATACATTTTTGTATTTTATTCATTTTCAATACAAGAAATAAAGAAAGGATTTTAAAGTTTTTAGGGTTTTACCTTTATGGATGGTTACTAGAGAGAGAGAGACCAGTGCCAAAACTTTAAGGAAATGGAGTCACCTAGAAACTCTTAGATGACCTTGCTCATAAGATTCACCTAGGAAGGAAGAGTGCTCTAGGCTACTCTTGCCTCATAGATGTATTGGAAGATTCAAATGCAAATCACAAAGCGAACGATGAATCCCTCATTTACTTATTTCTTTGGGTGTACCCTACACAAAGGGATTAGAATTGCACCATTTTAATGAAGAACTGATAGTTTTTTTACTTGTTTAGCATATAACATTAAACAATCTATCATTGAAAGAAATACAAGCACAACAAAAACACAATGAACACAATATTTATCTCGAGGAAACCACAAGGGAGAAAACCCTGGCAAAATCTTCCTCAATATAGAATTCACAAAGTACAAAGATAAACCCCAAGACAAAATCAGCTTCTCCTCCACTTGTGCGAACTTCTCTCTCTCTCCTATGTGAACTTGTGAGAGTGATTTGAGTTAATACAAATGAGACTCCTCCTCTATTTATATTCTTCTGTTGGGGTGACTTTTCCCCAATTGGGCCGACTTCTCCTAACTGACTGGACCGACCTCTCAAATACATAATATAATAATCTTTTATGGGTTCTTCTAGGCCGACAGAAGACCTAGGGTTTACATTAACTCTTTCAATGAATCTTACATTATTAATTACATCAATGACATCTCCCGAAGGAGGAATACCAATGCTAAATATGCTAAACCCATAAAAAAATCACCAAAAAAATTAATGATTATGAGCATCATTTGAAGGGAGAGTTTCTATGTTTTTTCATCTCTTGTTTTGATCACCTTTTGATATTATGTAGGTACGTTGAAGTTGAATCTTTAGTTTGGGGAGGGCTATTTGAATAAGCCACTAATAATACATTTTGTTTCAAGGTGTTTCATCCCGATAGTAATATTTCTTCATCCTTTTTAGAGATTTGAATTGAAAGTGCATACCTTACTTCCTAGCTCTTTGTTTTATTAATGAACTAATATGCATGTGTAAATTTGAATATGCAGATGGATCCTAGTGATGTTGAGAACTTTGCAAATTTTATTGGTGAAGAGCATTGTGTCCTTGGAACAATTCAGTGTCGAAAAGGTTGTACATATGTTGATATCCGTTGTGAAATTGTGGAGGATGAAATCATCGAATATCCTTTTGAATTTATTGGCCCAATTGGACATCCTTTAAATACAAAGCAAGAGCAAAGAAGGAAACCTACAACAACAAATATAGGCATTAAGAGGAAAGTAGACACAATGGTTTTTGAATCATTGCAGTCACATGTAATGGAAGGAATGCCAATATCTGAAAACATTGAAGGGAATGTGGATAAACCTATGCGTAAACAACCAAGAGTTGATCATGTGTCCGAGTCAGTGGAACAAGTTGAAGTGGATCATCATGTGTTCGAGGAAGTGGAACAAGTTGTAGTGGTTGATCCTAAAGTATTGGCATCTTGGGAACATAAAGTGAATAGTTTAATGGAATATTTTTTCAAGGAGAAGCTAACTGTGAAGGTATATTCAGAAAATGGAAAAGCTAGTATAAAGATCCGTTGTGAAATTTTTGGCATCAATTATGGAACGGGGGAAGTATCCTTGGCAGCACGAACAGTTCGTAACTTCAAAAACAATCATATGAAAATAGGATCCCATCAACGTCACATTTCAATGTTGGGAAGTAATGAAATTCCTTCATGTAACAGAGCAGAGCAGACAACCGTGGCTATAAATAGACTTGAGATTGATCAAGCAATCAAACTTCTAGATGATTTCAACCAAACGCAAGAGCCTAATTTTTTCATGGTGGTGGAAGCAACACTTGCAAACTATGAGGACAAGAAAAAAGTAAGAGTGGAATGTACACAATGCAATAGATGGTTCTCTTTGGTACCGGCAAGTGGTAATATTGTCAGTTCTCTAAATGAGCACATGAAAGCAAGGAAGCACACTGCTACTATAGATGAGGCTTTGCATGATACATTTGTGTTGAGGAGTGGAACAGTTGGGAGACCGAAGAAGCCTACCAATGTTAAGTCCCAACAAAGTTTGACTAAGTTCTTGGTCCCATCACTACCATCACCATCACCATCACATGGGGTTTCTACAAGTTCACATGCTTATACTTCAGGTGTGTTAATTACCCAAGTTTTAATTTAATTTGAATTTGAATTTTCAGATTACTTTATTTGTTATTACTTGTTAGTAGCAGTTCGTAGATCATTTTCTAATTTTTTTTTCATCTTATTCTAGGAAAATTGCCTCCCTCAATATTACTATGTTGGGGGTATTGGGATCCCTATATTGATAGAAGAGGAGAGATATTGGACACAAAGGTTCTAATGGATGACCAACATGGTGGAAAATTGTGGGCCATAGAGAAACATACCAAGAGAACACTATGTTATTATGGTGTTGAATGCCGTATTAACGGTACATACAGACATATCCATTGCAAGAGGGTTTCTGAAACAGGAATCCCTTTTGATTCATTGACATGCAATCTTTGTACGTTGATACCTAGTTGTGATGATTTTCGGATGCGTTTATATCGCGAATCAAGGAGCAACATCAAAAGACATGGGAGAGATACACGGAAAGGGAGAAGGTTGGACCATTTGACTCAATCTGAACTCAAAATTGTTGCAAGAGATGTAAATGCTACAGATAGATTAACAATGCAATCTCTTTGGTGGGAGAGGACAAAGGTTGCTACACTGTCTATTAGAATGAGGTCTCTAAGGGAAAAGTTGTTCGAATCTGCTGGAAGGAACGATGTGTTCAGGTTTTGCAAGGATGTGTGTGAGGCTCATAAGCAAGGAAAATTACAAGGTAAAGATGCAGTTTGGGGATTTGTTCAAGATATATTTCACAACCTAGTTTGTTCAAAGTCAGGGAGAAGATATAGTGCATCCACTAAATCCATTTATGAGATGATTAATGTTGGGCCCTGGAAATGTCCTTTTTTAACCATACCTATTTCATCATTTTTCCAAATTTTACTTTACTTTCGTAAACCATATATATGCATTTTTCCAAATCAATCAGCAATCCTGACAAGGTATAGGTCATTATTATTTTATTTAATTATTCCTAAGATTGTTATGGTTACGAATCCTAACCATTGGTTTATGCTAACATTTGTGAGTTCATTTAGTCAAAATCTAAATCGCAGGTGTATCATCCAAGTGGCGCCAGTTGTTACTCTTCAAAGCACCAGCTCCTCATACCCCAAGGAACAGCGCATCTTCCACGTGAGCTGTAACAGATCCTCACTATAACAGATTCCATTGAAACAGATCCTAACTGCGATAGACAAGTTGCATTCCAGTTGCTGAGTCTGTTGATCCATTAATTATTAGAACAACAGCATCCTTCATGATTAACAACCTTGTTTAATATGGCTGTATCAGTTAGCTGTAACTCCGCAGCATGAAGATCATAGATCTTCATTGTTTTGCGATTATAGTGGATCTGAAACTGTATTTTCCTTGTATAAATTCTAGAAGGCTCTCGTAGCCTGGGGTTGGACAATTACCATTTTACATAAGCTGTAACAGAGCACTGATACTGACAATTTTCCATCATTAATATGAGAGCAGAGTTCTTCATTTCTGTGTCTTAATTTGTTGTGACTCCCGGCATCTCTGTTAGAAGGCCAAGGCCCGCCTTCTCACAGAGATAGCCGGTTTAAGTAGGTAGAGTAGTTTAGCTTTACTTTTGTTGTGTGGTGTGGAATTATTGCAGATGTTATTGATAGCTGTAACAGATATTAGCTTTCCTTTTTGGTAGCATGATTGCATCTTGAATAGTTGTAACAGAGTGGTGTGACAGTCGACTGTGTAGGTTAATTTAGATTTATGCATGTGTGCTCGAATCGGCTGTAACAACCAAGCTCAGTTCCAATCTTTTCCAGTTTTTTATGCCTTCTAGGATTTCCAGTAATTATCAGTTAGATTTCAAGCTTATGTTTAGATTCCAGTTGTTGATGTATCTTCAATTGGGTTATTAGAATTGGTAGAGTGTAGTTGAGTAACAGTAGCTACTAGATGGATCATTTTGGTAAAGATTGAATAGTGTAGTTTGATAATTATAGGATTTAACTTCTTGCAAAAGTAATCTAGTTTACTTCTCTTCTTAAATTTATAACTGTTGGGTGATTTATGTAGGAATATAGTTCAATCAATTCCTAGATGTGTGAATTAGCTTAAGTCTGCTTTCTGGAGTGAGTTTGGTTGGATAGATTGGTAGGATCATTAGTTACAATTAGTAAATCAACTGCTTCATCTGTTTATGCATAGACTATGCTTATTGCCTTGAAATAAAAGACCTCCCTGGGTTTGACAATTTATATTGACCATCCTGTGTGTTAGCTTTAATTAACTAACATATAGGGTGACCAACATTTTGGCGCCGTTGCCGAGGATGGTAATAGATAGACAGAGTTAGTAGTTGGTTTCATTTGATTTCATTTTAGTTCAATTATTTACAGCATCCATGAATACAAGAAAAAAAATTGGGAACCCCCTTTGAATACTAACATTGCAGGTGGAAGAGGTCGAGGTCGTAATGCAGGTCAGGGAAGAGACACATACATTGATGAGATAATTGCTAGAGCTGATTCTTCCACTAGACCACTGCGAAACTCTACAGGCAGGGGAAATTCTGTTCCTCCCAATCTTGAACATTCAGCATCCACAATAGAGAATACAACGGGACCTTCAACTCCTGTTGCAGAAAGTAAACCTCCTGAAGATAAGGGAAGGGTTGTAGGTGCACCAGATAGAGAGGAGATCTATCATATCGATGGAACTAGAGTTACTAAAGAGGTGTGGTTGGAGACTTGCAGAATAGCAGAGGAAGAAAGAAGGCGAGAAGAAGAGAGGAGAAGAGAGGAAGAAGCTAAAGCAGAGGAAGAACGCATAAAGGAAGCTGTTGAATTCTGGACTAGAACCATGGATAGTAGAGAACAGCAGGGCGAGAACAAACATGGAAATCACCGAGAAGAAGAAGGAGAAAATAATCTTCCTGGTAATACTGTGGCTACATTAGAATTCCCTATCCTCCAGATACCTGGAGCAGCTCCTATGAAGAACATCTCACCATCAGTTCTCCCTAATTTTCATGGTAAGTCCTCTGAGGATCCGGATGAGTTTCTTTTTGAGTTTGATATCCTCTGTCGCAGCTATGATTACACCTCTAGTGCTCAGAAGCTGAAGTTATTCCCAGCCACCTTGAAAGGAAATGCTTTGCGCTGGTTCATGAGTCTAGGTCGTGAGACCATTACTACTTGGGACCAAATGAAAAACACCTTTCTTTCTAAGTACCAAGAATATTGCGGAACTAGAGATAGAAAGGAAGAGTTGTTTAAAATGGTTCAAAAGGATGAAGAAAGTTTGGAAGACTTTGTGGAAATATTGTTGTACAACTTACAAAGATCTGGTCATGCTGAGATTGGCAAGGATATGCTCAAGATTATCTTACTAAGAGGAATTAGAGAAGATTCCCTTAATATGTTGAATCTGTTGGGAAAAGGGGATATCTCAAAGGAACCTTTTGAAAAGATTGTTGAATTATGTCAAAGGTACTCCAGGGGATCTTCCAAAAACAGCAAACGAGACAAAGACTGAGACCAGGATGTCTTCACTAAGACTCAGAAGTCAGCTAGTGGAGGGGCCACTCGAGCAAAAATAGGCAACTTACTGGAGAATTTTAAAATAGACATGATGAGCTCCATTTCCTCAAAGTTGTATGTCATGAGGGAAAAACAAAAACAAGTGGTAGAAGATCTTACACTTGGGGTATTATGTCCTAAATGTAGGAAGAAGCATCCACTGAAGGAATTCCCGTTGGACAAAGAAGAGGTATGTAGGATATGTGAACTCAAGCATGATACTAAGGAGTGTCCATCATTACCTAAGGTCAAAGCAGTCCTACAGGCATCTATTCCAGATGTAGAGCCAGCATACTTTATGGCACAGAAGAAATCATGGCAGCCTAGAAACCAAGGTATGAATCCAGATCCAGCATTTTTTCTGCATAATATGAATGGAATGAACAATATGCATAATATGAATACACAATTCCCTTCACATTATTCCAGCAACCATTGGCATCCATCTCAGAATCCAATGCAAAATCCTAATTCATGGACACCATGGCCACAGCAGTCGAACCAAGCTCCTTGGAATTCCAACTGGAGAAACTCTTACCAAGGAAATAACTTTCCCCATCACCAGACTCAGTATCAACAGTACCCTCCTCAACAGTATCAGCATCAACAGTATCAGCAACCACAACTCCCTTTCCAAAACAATGTCGCACCTATGAATTCACCACTTCGACCACAGCTACCTACACAACCTAACCCGAACCCAAACAATAAAGCAGTCCATCAATTTGAGACTGCCAACATGCCTGCATATTCCATTACTCAGATTCCCTGCAATGATATACAATTACGATCAGGGAGGGTAGTGGAACCTATTATCACTGAGGATGTGTCACCCCCAGTGATTGAAACTGGAGTAAATAAGCACTATGAGAACATGGTTAATTCAGCAAGCCCCATTATTGAGGATGCTAATACTCCTACTGAAGCAGCAGCTGAAACTCAGAAAGAAACACACGATGTGTCACAGCCTACATAGTTGAATAGAGAACCACAATACCCTGAACGATTGCAACTGCAGAAAACAATGGAACAGCCCCGATTTGATCTCGTGGGAGAGTTGAAAAATTTGTATGTTAAAATTCCACTATTACAGGCCCTCCATGATGTGCCCATTTATGCTAAGACGGTTAAATATTTGTGTGTCAAGAAACCAGAAAGAAGGCCCAGGGATCCCCCCACTATCCACGTGTTGGGAAAGCTTTCAGAATTAATAATGGGGAAGGCCCATGTGGCAAAGTACGATGACCCTGGGAACCCCACTGTTACAGTTCACATAGGGGACACACGAATTCCAAATGTCTTGGTGGATTTAGGCACAGCTATTAACATTATGACCATAGAAACTGTGAAGAAATTGGGACTCACTAATCTTCAGCCAACCCCTACCGTTTTGGAACTTGCTGATAGATCAACGATCAAGCCTGAAAAGATCCTAGATGACCTCGTGATCTCAGTTGACTCGTGGGAATACCCTGCGGATTTCCTGGTGTTACAGCCGAAATCCCAGTTGGGGGGACACACAGGGGGTTCACTCAATGAACTTGTTACATAGCACGATCATTCGCATGATATTAAAAAATATCCCTAATTTCACTAAATATTGAAAAATTCCTCCTAAAATTTTATTGTTGAACCCCCCTCCCAATATGCCTTTCCAATTAATAAAACCCTTAGTTTCACTAGATATTGTATGTATCCATTTTTATCACCCCATTTTTAATACCCCCTTTATATCATATTATCAAGTTGTAACAAATAGGATCCCTAACACATATTAGTATAAGCAAACACAATGCTAAATAAAATAATAGTATAATGTTAATAATGATCTCACCATGATTGTAGGGGTGATTAATCAATTTGTAGCGTTGGATAGTGGAAGACCCAACGAAAAAGTATCGGGGAAGGAAAAATGCATAAAAGGAAACCCGGTCAAGAGATCAACATAACAAAGAATTTAAAAGGATGATAGTCCAATAGTTAGTGCAATGCTTAGAAAATATGAGAATTGTACATGTTTCACACCACATCCTGCCAATCTACCAATTTTATATCATGTAAATATAAGTATATCCATAGAGATCTCATGTTTTCTATAAGATTAATAAATTAAACTCTATAAAAATGCAAAATTGAAACCCTTTCATGGATGGACTCCCATACATTCCTATAAAAACAAACATCATTGATGTTTGAATCCAAATAAACATAGAAAAATTTCTCTTACTTTCCTATAACACCATATGATCATGTGCATATCTTGGATTTGGGTCATTCACAAGATGCAATGAATTTCATCCACTTTAACAACATTTAGTTACCTTTTCATGGGTTATATCTATTTTTTTATCTTTACATGAGAGGGGAAAATCTCCATTGTTAGGTTTCAAGCATGCAATAGTTATAAAGATACATAGATGGTGAAACTTATACGATACCATTTCATGGTAACGATAACACATAGGGTATGTAAACAAGGATTTAGGTTTTCACCTATGTTAATGTCAATTCCAACACAATACTAAGACGATGCCTTGCATATAATAATTGAAATTAAAATTGTGAATGTGCCAAATATAACTCAATCTAACAACCATTCCTAACTGACAATGTGAAAATGTTAAAGAAAATACAAAAGTTGAAAGAAATAATTAGTCAAGAAAGATTGATCTAACTTTTCTTGGTTCCAGTGAGCCAAGAAATATTGATCTCACTTTTCTTGGTTGTCATGGAGCAAGGTTTGATTGAATCTCAATACCCACCTAAACCCCAACCTAAAAAATGAAGAGTTAGATCTTTTGCTCGAATGCCTACAAAAAATACAATACAATTGTTCAACTCCAGAACTCCCAATTAGGTACATCTCTTAACTTAAAGATGAAAAAAAATATAACATGAATTCAAACCAAGCCTAAATAAGCTATTAAATGAGGATTTATCAAGGCCAGTAATCGAAAGAGACTTCCATTGATATTATCATTGGTACATTATTACCATATTTATGCAAAACGTAGGATCATAAGCAATATCAAATAAAAATGGAGGGTCCTTAAGTTTTAGGTGGGTATGAATTGAGCCCATGATTTGGAGGTATGAATCCATCCCACAATTTGGAGGTTATTCCTAAAACCACCCAAATAAAAAAAACGCCAATATTTATATCACTATGTCAAATTAAAAACCCCCCTTGACCCCTTAATACGAGGCAATATATTTTTGAAGTTTTTAAGAGTATTCAAACTCCCAATATGAATGGACATGATATGATATTGCCTTGCTAGTGAATCCCCCATGGGGGGGCACCCACTGATCCTGAGAAGACCGTGGTTGGCCACAGCAGATGCCTGTATTAGCTGTCGGTCAGGATCTATGACCATTTCAGATGGAACTGAGATCAAGAGCCTAACCCTGTACCCTCCACCTCGACTAAGCACAGAAGCTGAGACTCCATTATGGGAAGATTTGGAGGAGGAAGAGGGTGTGAAACCACTACTAACCATAGGGAGAGCCTTAATGTTTAAAGATGAAACAGAGGATGATGCCATTAATAGTTTCATCAGTGAGCCCATGTCAGTCAATCAAAGTGTCTATCAGATCTTGGACAGTACTCTAGCTGCAACAGAACAAGAAAATCTTATAGAAGAAACCCTAATCGGTGATGACAATATAATTCTAGTGCTTAAGAATTTAAAGAGTGTTCCAGTAGAAATTGGGCCAGGAAAAACATTGAATATCAATCCTAATCTAGCACCTAGTGAACTGGAACAGCTAGTCACTCTGCTGAAGCAGCGTAGGGGAACTTTTGCCTGGGACTACACAGACATGAAAGGAATCCCTTCTCATATGTGCACCCATCACATTTATATTAAGAGCGACCCCAAGCTTGTATGTCAACCACAACGAAGGATGGACCCGAACCTAAGAGACATAGTGAAAGAAGAAATCCAAAAAAATTTGGAAGCTGGATTCATATACCCAATTTCAGACAGTGAGTGGGTTTCTCCACTTGTGATTGTGCCAAAGAAGAATGGGAAATGGAGGGTCTGTGTGGATTACAGAGAATTGAACAAGGCAACGTAGAAGGACCATTTCCCCTTACCTTTCATCTATCAGGTCCTTGATACCTTGTTTGGGAAAAAGTATTTCTCCTTTCTGGATGGCTTTAGTGGCTATAACCAGATCCAGATTTCTCCATAAGATCAAGACAAAACCACTTTCACTTTCCCCTGGGGGACTTTTGCATACCGAGTACTTCCTTTTGGGTTTTGCAACGCACCAGCTACGTTTCAGAGAGCAGTGATTGGAATCTTTTCAGAAATGGTGAATGATTGCATGGAAATCTTTATGGATGACTTTACTCCATATGGTGATAGTTATGAAGAAGCACTGAAGAACTTAGAAAAGGTCTTGAAACACTGTGAACAAACCCAGCTCTCCTTGAGCACTGAAAAGTGCCACATGATGATGAGTGAAGGCATAGTGCTGGGGCACTTCATCTCTTCTAATGGTATCCAGGTAGATCCATCCAAAATCAAGGTAATTGAAAATATACCAACTCTTGGGACACAGAAGGATGTATGTAGCTTCTTGGGGCATGCTGGCTATTACAGAAGGTTCATAGAAAAATTTTCCAAACTAGCTTCTCCTTTGTTCACTTTGTTGATGAAGGATGCACAGTTTGTCTAGAATGATGCATGCCAAACAACATTTACCAAGCTAAAGAAAAGGATGTCTACAACACCTATCTTACGAGGACCCAATTGGGATTTTCCTTTTCACATTTCTTCAGATGCTTCAGACACTGCCATTGGTGCAGTTTTGGGACAGCATGAAGGTAGTGCTCCTTATGCCATTTACTGCATTAGTAAAAATTTGTCTCCTGTTGAACTAAATTATGCTGTCACAGAAAAAGAATTTCTTGCCATTGTTTATGCCATCAACAAATTTAGACATTATATTACTGGATATTATACTTTTGTGCACACTGATCATTCTTCTATCAAGTATTTAATGAATAAACCAATCACGAATGCTAGAGTTACTATATGGTTGTTACTATTATAGGAATTTGATATCACAATTATTGATAGACCAGGAAAGGAAAATGTTGTTGCAGATTTTTTATCTCGACTTACTAACAGTGATGATAATTTACCAGTCGAAGATTCCTTCCCTGACGAACATTTGTTTGCAGTATCAGCTCATTCCCCATGGTATGCAAATATTGCTAAATTTTTGGCTGCAGGTAAGCTTCCAGCACATCTGTCAAAGAGAGAAAAAAGGAAGATCATACAACAGAGTGCTAGGTACTGCTAGATTGATGGCCATATTTTCTACACGGGGCTTGATTTATAAATCATAAGATGTGTTAGAGAAGATGAAATCTTTAGCATTCTTAAAGCTTTCCATGATGAGCCCTGTGGGGGACATTTTGCTGACAAAAGGATAGGCCATAAAGTTTTGATAATGGGCTATTTCTGGCCTACATTGTTCAGAGATGCAAAGAAATATGTTCAGGCATGTGATAGCTACCAAAGAATGGGCCAGCCCAACAAATTAGATGAGATGCCTTTGCAGCCACAGCTTGTGGTTGAATCATTTGATAGGTGGGCTCTAGATTTTGTAGGGCCTATCAACCCTCCCTCAAAGCAAAAAAGTTCACATCTTGGTTTGCACAGAGTACATGACCAAATGGGTAGAAGATGTAGCCTTGGTTAAGGCTAATGATCAGGTTGTGATTGATTTCCTATATGAAGATATTTTTACTCGGTTCGGAGTACCTAAGGAAATCATTACAAACGGTGGACCATAGTTTGTGTCTCACAAGCTGGAAGCATTGTTACCAAAATTTCATATTCAGCACAGAATAACCTCACCATATCATCCACAGGTCAATGGTAAAGTGGAGAGCACAAACAAGGTTATCGAGGCTATTCTGACAAAAACAGTGAAGAGCCATCGTAAAGATTGGGCTGAAAGGCTTCCAGAGGCACTGTGGGCCTATCATACCACTTGGCGTAACACCACTGGTTTTTCCCCATATGAATTAGTGTATGGAAAGAACGTTTTTTTTTCCAATAGAATTTGAAATCAGAACCTTGAAAACAGCTGTGGAGGAAAACCTGGATTTATCAGAGGCACAGAGGAATCGACTGAATCAGCTCAATGAATTGGATGAGAAGTGCACAGCTGCAGTACATCATACATCTTTAATCCAACAACAGCGCTCTAAATGGCATGACAGATTTATAAAAAAAAGGGTCTTCCAGAAAGGAGACTGGGCCCTGTTGTATGATTCACAGTTTAAGAGGGACTTTAAAGGCAAAGTGCGCACCCATTGGTTGGGACCCTATCAGATAGATCGAGTATTTGATAATGGAACAGTCCGGTTGATCACCATTGACGAGAACAAAGTACCATTATTCGCAAATGGTCATCGGCTGCGACTGTATCACAAGCCGATCTCAAGGGATGCTTTTATTTCACAAGTTGCAGCTGATCCAGAGTATCAGTTAACGCCAGGGAAGGGATCTTCCTTAAACCCTGTGAATTCCTAAAAGTTGCAATTTCCACACATATTTTTGTACATAAATAATTGGTTTTTCTTTCATTCTATATTTTATCTATTTTTATTTTTGCACTTGATCGGTTTGTTTTGAAGAACTATGTGTAGGAACTAATTGGAGGAGCACCATCCGTGACTGGGCCAGACGACTGCAGACACTCCACATATGTTCCTGATCTAATAAATCTCTTTTAAGAAGATGGATGATTCGTTGTCTTTCAGCAGTCAACTAAAAAATTGCTTGTTACTTCATTATGACACAGCTGCGACTCCTTGCCTTGCTATTCTTCCTATTTTTGCAGCTGTGACTATGCCACTTTTGCCTGTTTTGCCAAATTCCGCAGCTATGACTCCGCTACCTTTGTCCATTCCGCTAAACCCAGCAACTGTGACTCCGCCATTTTCCCTTTACTTCACTTTTCTACGGCTGCGACTCCGCCACTTTTCCCCGTTCTGCCAAATTTTGCAGCTGCGACTCCGCTATTTCCACTTACCTTTCTAAGTTTGGCAGCTGCTACTCCGCTATTTCCGTTTCATTTTGACCCCTTTCTAGCAGCTGCGACTCCGCCGTTTTCGCTTATTTTGCTAAGTCTAGCAGTTGTGACTCCACCAGTTTGTCTGCTCTCCGATTGATGATGCCAATAATGATGTGATTAGGCGTCAGTTTTGTCGCTCACTCCACAAGATCCAATCATGGTTTGTCACGAAGGAAAATTTTGGGTGCTTTGAGTAGCTGTCATCCCAAGTAGCAGTAGCCACATCACTTCAGCACATGTGCATTTATGCTTATTCCTAATGACGGAGATGATGAAGGAAGGCTATGATGGTTGGCGCGCCATGACGATTAATTCACGGATGGATGAATTGCATGAAGGTACGGGTTCTAACTATAATCATGATTATGCATTTATTGACGTCATGAATAATAATGGTTATGCCTATCATTTATCCCTACCATTTATCCCTGCCATTTATCCTGGCAAAAATTGTGTTTAAAGCCATTACCCGTACTCCTGATCATGATTATCATTTTATCTAATTCGTGTGACAAACCAGTCATAAATCTTACTTCGAAACTAACGCTGCCACCTTTCCAACACAGCTCAATTCAACTCTTGACTATCCGTCAATCGTGCCCGCATGTACATAGTTTGATAGTTGGAGCTATGGCTGGCACATTCGTTACAACTTCTTGCAGAAGTCTAGTAATATTTGTATTCCTGTGAGATATGAACCTCTAACAATAGAATCCTTGTACAGAAACAGAGATGTCTTTGTTATTTTTCAAGAAGCAGGATGGACGACTTATTTTCAATGCCTGAGTGGTTTTCATGAGGAAACGGCCCTTGAATTTGCTCAAAATATGACGAACACTCGTTCAGAGGTTCGAGGAATAAGGGTAGATGTTTTAGAGGTAATTCTGGCGGAAGTAACAGGACTTCCTAGATTTGGGGGACGTTGGTTTAGTTGAAAGCGCTATCATCCAACCGCCGTTGAAGAATTTCTTGCAGCTGGAGAAAGGGTCCAACCATTGCACAGGGGAACAGCCTTGGAAACTCTTCCACATCCATGGAACCAAGTTGCAATCTTTTTGAATAAATATATTACCTGCAAGGGGAGGTATAGTGTTGTTTATATCAATGAATTTTTACTCCTATCACATTTACGACACAGCCGATTGCTAAACATGCTGTACTTTCTTTTTCAATCTTTGCAATGCATGGCTTACTATGTTAAAGGTGCTCAACACCCCTTAGCATCCCTCACAAATCATGGGCTCATTAAATTGTTGATCTTATGAGCCCTTGCACAGCATAATTTGACATGGGATCAATTTCTGGACCGGCCAAACCTCCCTCGTGAAATGTCTTTACAAATATTGCATGAGGACTGGAGTTCCTCAAATTCAGTTGGGGGGAGGGAAGATGGAATACCTGAAGAGATAGAAACAGAGGAGGATGAAACAAGGGCAGCTGAAACTGAAATGGAAAATGAAAACTTTCAAGCAAAGGCAGTATCAGAAAATCAACAAGCAGTCCCGAATGTAGAATCTTCTCCCACAATCATAAGGACTCTAAATCATAAGGGGGGAGTTGGCTCTATTTCTAAGGCAATGGGATTTTCCTTGCCTCGGGGAAAGGGAGGGCCGATGAGGATGGGCCAGTCATCTCGCTCAGGGAAGAAGAGGAGAATTGAAATTGTGACTACAGCAGAAGGAGGTCGTTTGGTCATGGTAGACAGTGGGACTCCTATTTTTAAACCCCAACCACCTGCTGACACACAAGAACCTGCTGTAGAAGAACCTCAATTAGATAATCTTCTATTTGAAAATGAGTTGCTAAAGAATGAGGTGCAAGATCTTCAGGAAGAATTAGATAAATGGAAGGAGACATGCAGGGAATAGGAAAAGAAATATGTGGATGCAAGGGCAGAAGCTGCAGATCAATTGAGGAATTTACTGATTATTCGGGGAATTGGAGTACAACAAGAGATAATATGTCCAGAATGTGGAGATATTTTTAATTTGGGAGGGATTAAAGTTACAGAGGCAGACTTAGCAGTTCGGGGATCTACAAGAGAAAGGCAATCAGAGAAGTTCTTTTCGAGCTCTACCTCATCATTTTGAAGGCATCAAGACGATCCAACAGACTAAAATTATCAGTAAAAAGGGCGTTGTCACACAAGAACCAGCATTCCCAATAATTGATTGGAAAATTTTATTTCCTCAACTGGCATAATATGAACATGGGTTAGCCTCAGAATCAAACTAATCATCTGTTGCATGAGGACATGCAAATGGATAGTTAGGGGGAGATGTTGGGCCCTGGAAATGTCCTTTTTTTAACCATACCTATTTCATCATTTTGCCAAATTTTACCTTACTTTCGTAAACCATATATATGCCTTTTTCCAAATCAGTCAGCAATCCTAACAAGGTATAGTTCATTTTTGTTTTATTTAATTATGCCTAAGATTGTTATGGTTACGAATCCTGGCCCTTGGTTTATGCTAACATTTGTGAGTTCATTTAGTCAAAATCTAAAGTGCATGTGTATTAGCCAAGTGGCACCAGCTGTTACTCTTCAAGCACCAGCTCCTCATACCCCAAGGAACAGTGCATCTTCCACGTGAGCTGTAACAGATCCTCACTATAATAGATTCCACCGAAACAGAGCCTAGCTACGACAGACAGGTTGCATTCCAGTTGTTGATTATGTTGATCCATTAATTATTAGAACAACAACATCCTTCATGATTAGCAGCCTTGTTTAATACAGCTGTATCAGTTAGCTGTAACTCCGCAGCATGAAGATCATAGATCTTCATTGCTGCACGATTATAGTGGATCTGAAACTGTATTTTCCTTGTATAAATTCCAGAAGTCTCTCGTAGCCTGGGGTTGGACAATTACCATTTTACATAAGCTGTAACAGAGCACTGATACTGACGATTTTCCATCATTAATATGAGAGCAGAGTTCTTCATTTATGTGTCTTAATTTGTTGTGACTCTCAGCGTCTCTATTAGAAGGATAGGGCCCGCCTTCTCACAGAGATCGTCGGTTTAAGTAAGTAGAGTAGTTTAGCTTTACTTCTGTTGTGTGGTGTGGAATTATTGCATATGTTATTGATAGTTGTAACAAAGATTAGCTTTCCTTTTTGGTAACATGATTGCATCTTGAATAGCTGTAACAGAGTGGTGTGACAGTCAACTGTGTAGGTTAATTAAGATTTATGCATGTGTGCTCGAATCAGCTGTAACAGCCAAGCTCAGTTCCAATCTTTTCCAGTTGTTTATGCTTTCTAGGATTTCCAGTAATTATCAGTTAGAGTTCAAGCTTATATTTAGATTCTGGTTGCTGTTGTATCTTCAATTGGGTTATTAGAATTGGTAGAGTGTAGTTGAGTAACAGTAGCTACTAGATGGATCATTTTGGTAAAGATTGAATAGTGTAGTTTGATAATTATAGGATTTAACTTCTTGCAAAAGTAATCTAGTTTACTTCTCTTCTTAAATTTATAACTGCTGGGTGATTTCTGTAGGAATATAGTTCAATCAATTCCTAAATGTGTGAATTAGCTTAAGTCTGCTTTCTGGACTGAGTTTGGCTGGATAGACTGGTAGGATCATTAGTTACAATTGGTAAATCAACTGCTTGATCTGTTTATGCATAGACTGTGCTTATTGCCTTTGAAATAAAATACCTCCCTAGGTTTGACAATTTATACTGACCATCCTGTGTGTTAGCTTTAATTAACTGACATATAGGGTGACCAACAATTAAGTTATGGGGAGGTCCTAGATTACATAGCTTTATTAGCTTGAATCTGGATGGCCCTTCAATATCTACGACTTTAAGGCAAGTTAGAAAATCATTGACATATATCCCAGGGGAGCATGAGTACATTTTTTAGGCAATCAGAAAAATGTATGCTTCTTATAAAGCCAAACATGGTATAGAGGGCCCAATTCCGGTATGCCTTGCTGAAGATGAAATTGTTGTGAAAAAATATGTCAGGTGGGTAGCCAAAAGTGATACATTGGTGGGTTTTTGTGGTAAGAAAGAAGAACATAAGTGTCAATCACATTTCTTGGTGACAGTTGGTGAGGGCGCAGCAGGCTATGAGATTATTACAGATGCCTTCAAGAATTGTGTGATTGGCCATTATGCATGTGTTATTATTGAAAACCCTTTACATGAGAAGCTTCCTCATTTGGTTGTGGTTTTTCATCTAACGTGCAACAGGTTTGATGCAAATTTTGTGCATCAACAATGGGAAAAAGTAGAAGACCTATGGAAGAAACATGTGGAACATTTTTTAGAACCTATTATTGGTCATTCCTCAGATGGGGATAGTAGGAGAAGAATGCTTATGTTGAAGGATTATTACTCAACGATGGGCATGCGATATCAAATTCCCTGGGAAGGGTGGGGGCTAACTGGGTTGTATGATGGCTTTAAAGTAACAAGACTTCATGACCAAGATTACATCCACAATGGAAAAAATCTAGTGAATCCTTTGTTTAGTGGTCAACGAGATTTGATTGTTGGAGAAGAGTTGATTAGTTTTAACCATGTAAGAATGGTTTATAACAATTTTAAAGTGGATGACCATAGGCTTAAAATTGAGGATATAGAAAGGATTGATAGCCAAAACTGGGGTTCAGCACAACGCATTGCTTCAAGGCATGTCCAGAGGTGCTTGAAGGAAATGAGAAGTACAGGTGTCAGGATAGAGAGGACATCGGGTATAGAGACCTATCTATCAATTATTGCTGACTATATCGATATTTTTTGTCTCCTAGTTTGACTCTTTGGGAAAGGGTGCAAAATTCTTCAAGAGTCCATCATTTCTTCACGTTATGGCTATGCTGGGTCAAAGAACAAGCAAATACTAATGTCAACATTAATTTCATCAGTGGAGAGGCATATCAAGATGTGAAAATTTCTTGCCACTTTGCGGTTTTGTTGATGAGATTATTTCGTGATCAATACCCTAACTTGCCATGTGCATTGCACCTAACTGGTTCAAATGTATGTGAGAAATTCTTTAGCAAATTCAGTGGCATGGTCGGAGTAGAGAGGGCATATGATTTCACTGACTTACTTCATGCTATTGGAACCCTTAATAGAGTTGTTGAAGAAGAATCGAATCCCCAAGGGCTTCGTTTCAATAAATCTCATAAGAAACAAATGAGTATCTGGAATAAATTGCATCAACAAACAGTAGAGGAAGGTGACGTCTTGTCACAATATGATTCAATATACACAGATGATAAAATTATAGAAGCTCTCAAGATAGGATTGGAGGATGCACAGGGAACTTTAGTAGGTCTTTGCTGCAACCAAAAAGACACACGGAAGATTCTTGGTGATTTAAACCATGGATAGAGGATCACAATTATTCAACATTCGAAGCTGTGGATGAAGTAGTTGATAATTCTCCCCCGGATCATTCCACATCCATATTCCAATCTTCATCTTTTATGGTACTCAATGATAATGAATTGCAAACAATGGAAAGTGAGTGGAGGCACGAGTTGGATGGAATTTTAGATTCCGTTGATGAGAATGTAAGCATAACTACCAAACCAGTTGTGGAGCTCGATGGCAAGGACATGTACAAATCTTGTTTGGTTAGTCAATTGAATGGAAATCCAACATTATCGAAAGATAGATTGACTAAAGTGAGTAATGGAGTATACTTCAAGCGAGATGAGAGGGCCCCAAAAAAGGGTGTTGCAATTGGTTTTGAAATTGGATCAGATTGTGCAGTGTTGTTTGAGAGCGAGTCTATAGCCGTAGTTGAACGTACTACAAGAAAAGGTGTATCTCAAAGTACAAAGCACGGCGATTCTTGTGGGACTTGGTACATTGGAAGAGTGCAAAGAATAAGAAAGAAGGATGGTAATAGGGTGTTTGATTACCATAATGACATTGATCTTTTGGATAGTCCTGAAGGTGTTGAGCTTCAATGTTGTTGGTACAATAAAATAAAGGGGCAACACATGTACAAGTATGATTCAACAGATCATCTATTCATACAACTTGAACCTGTTATAGCAACGGAAAATCTATCATACAATATCAAGAATGACACATACAAGTGAGAAGAAAGCGACCACAAAATTTTTATGGATTTCATCAAAAATTTTAATACGGTGAATTTTTCAAAACATTCTAATTTCTCTTATCTTTTCTACTACTATCTTATAACTCATTTATAAAGTATTATTTTTGTATTATCACTGATTTGTTTGTATCAATTTCGTACTCATTTTATACTCATTTTAATTTCTCTTATCTTCAGGTGCAGTGAATGGTTCGGGTGCCGAATGGTTGGGATAACTCAAGAGAATTAAAATCTCATTCTAGCAAGAACTATAGAAAAGGTAATTTCAAAACTTTTGCAAGCCTCTCAATGAAAGTGTTTGTTATTACTTTCCAAGTTATATATTATATATGTTACATAATTGGTCTATCCTGATATTGAAATATGAATTCTCAGTTTCTAAATGTCCAAGCTATCTCATCAATTTTTTCCGTGTACGCAAATATTACCCTGTTTCAATTGATTGATGAAACAATTATGAGTGCTTTTATGTATGTGGAGGCGATTTATACAAAGCTAACCTAGTTCATCTTTTCTTCATACAGATTTTTCATCACCTGCACCAGCTCGGTTGACTTATCAAGTTGCAGCATTACCTTTAAATGCAAAGATTGAAATTGAGTGCATTGCTGCCCTGTAGGGTTCAGATTATCTTTTTGCTATGTTCTTGGGTTTCTTATTGCCATTGTTGAAGAGTCATGCACGATCCTTTTCAAAATATATGCTCTTGGATAAGATATTTTTGCTCAAACTAGACTTAATTCACACTTAATTTTGATGTGCTCGTTATTTACACGTTATTTAGCATGCCTTTCAACAGTTGACAACAAAGTTGAGAAATCAAAGAAATTTTCAAGTTTAAATCTTGATAATCCATTCGATGTTTGTGGTTTCAGATCTTAAAATTTTCCAGTGGAAGTGTTCTTTAATTTCGTCATGTTTGTGTGGAGTGCATATTAACTCATTAGGAAATTTTGAGTGTTGTTGATTCGAAAGATGGCTAGGGTGTGGCACGGGTGTGGAAATCTATTGTTATAGAACTCACTATTGTGCACCTATTGTGGTATGGAGTGGGTATGGAAGTGGTATGGACCTTCCTTATACGGTGATGATAAAACGTACTGTTGTGGTTTGGAACACTTATAAGTCATGGACTATATACCTTGGTGATACCTTGAGAGAGAATATAACAGTTTGACCACGAGTTTGACACCTTCGTCTTCTTGACCCCTCTTGTTGACTCTTGATCTTATGTTGACCCACAGCGCAGTCTCTTGTTGCCTCTGTTGAGTGGTCTAATATCTCTATTTCACCATTTGAGTGTGCTAAGTTGTAATAAAGATATGGGATTTGTATGGACTACAAATGGAGATCTGGTTTTTGCATGTTTTGTGTGTGAAATTTCATCATTACCTAATATTTTTTGGATTGTTGTTTCTGGGTCTGTTGCTCTAGTAATTGGGGTTTCCTTACAGTTCACTTTAAGCAGACCCAAACACTCATACAATGCAATAGAGATCTTAGTCCAATTAAACCTGCTTAAACCCACCTTGAACCCACCTTAAACCACGAGGATTCCTTGCTCTGTTGCTCCAGTAATTAGGGATTCCTTGCTTGTCGACTAGGTAACTGAACTTATTCCCTCTCAGGTATGTCCTTTGTTCATGTAGTGACTTGTCTCTTAATAGACAAGATATGATATAAAAAAATATTGCTGAGTATAAGGAAGGTTTCAACCATGTTTCAACTCTCCCAGTGGGTAATATTATTTGTTTTCTTTGTACTTTGAGTTAGACACGAGTTAGATTTACTACTGATGTTATTTATTGTCTTTGTATGCTTTTCAGCGATAGCTAGACAAGAGTGAGAAAAGATAAGTATATTTATTGTCTTTTTATGCTTTTCAACTGATGTTATTTATTGTCTAGTTAAAACGATATTGAAAAATCTGAGTATATGGTTGATTCAAATATTGGTTATGATAATTTACTATTGATATCTACTGTACATTATTTTATCATGTTGTTACTGTACATGGCATTTGATTATTCTCGAGGACCAACTTTAATGTAGTGAATAATGGCGCATTAAGTTGAAAGAGATGAAAATTATGTTTGTTTATTACAGTTCAAATTTTATTAGAGCAGTACTGTTCTGAATCTGATTTTATATGTTCAAATTTGAAAGAGGTGAAAATTATGCTTTAAACCACCTTTAAACTTATCTTGTCTAGTTAAAACGATGCTATTTTGTTTCTAGTACTATATTTTCATTGTTTGTCATGGTTTATGTCTGTTTGAGATGGTTTGCAGTTGCTTTGATGCCTATTTATGTATTTTGGTTGCAATTGCAGTTTCTAATCTAACTACTTTTTATGGATTTCACTTCTCTTCCTTGTATAAGTTGTTTATTTGGTTCTACTTTCTATAACTAATTAATCTTATACAATGATGACAAAAATATATAAAACGGTGTACCTTAAGAGAGAGAAAAGATTATTGGTCTTGTTGGTCCTACAAAGGAGCACCAAAGGAGTTGCTTGTCCACCTTATATAGTTCACCTTAACCTTGTGGGTTTGTGGTTTATTTTGTTGTGGCCCCCTTCGTTGACTCATGATCCTTTATCTTACGTGTGTCTTACTTGGTCCATAGGTTATGTTTATTAATGTTTTGATACCCTATCTGTTTTCTCGGGTGGACTATGGGTCCTTCCCTAGCGTGACCATGAGGTGACCATGAGCCTGTTTTCTTGTGTGGACTGTAGGGTCTTCCCCAGCGTGACAGTGAGTTTCACTTTATGGGTGGACTATGTTTTTTCAAGCATGACTGTGCAAAGTATGTCTGTGTGTCTCTGCGGTATGTGACTGCATCCTTACCCAGCATGATTGTGTGTCCTTTGTCCACATGATTGTACTGGGTATGAATGTGCTTGTTGACTAAGAATTTTGGGTCAATATGTGGTCAATATGCCTCTGTTTTAACCCTCTCTGGATCACCTCTGGATCTCTCTCAAGGTATGCAAATTGTTTGGCTAGATTGACTTGTCCCTTCAGTGACAAGATCAAATCTGAAAAATCTGAGTATATGGTTGATTCAAATATTGGTTATGAGAGCAGTAGTATTCTAAATCTGATTTTATATGTTCATGCATTAAAGTTTACTACTTAAATTAAAAACTCCTCTAACCCTTAAACTTCAACATCAAGTACTTTGGAGACATGTACATGGCATATGAAAATCATGAGAACTGGCTCTTCCCTGCTCAATGTGGAAATCGTGGGTTGTTTTCTGTGAGCCAATTACCTCTTGATATTGATAGGTCTCTTGCAAGGAGAACATGTACATGCCACTATTTAGAAGGTAATCCAAATACTGATCTATGTAATATTCATAACCAGTTTGGGTTCTAACGCTGCTATATACTTTATGATTCTAATTGACTGCTTCTGATGCAAACATGTCAACTTCAGGTTCCAGCCTTAGTGTTGGATTGCGAGCCGAACATTGACTTCAGCAGAGACATTGAAGCAAAGCAAGGCTAAGAATTTTTTAACTGATTTGGTTTTTACACATACATTATGGAATACCATATTTTACATAAAGAGAAACAGTCTTTTGAACTCTTGAATTGCTTGATACTAAATATGCCAACATGCTTAAATTGTTGAAATGTTTGTGATTTTTATTGCCATAATCCACATGCAAACTTAAATGGTGCGGTTTTCACTTTCTGTACAAATGCTCTCAATTAGGAATTTTAGGTTAGGGATAGGTATAAGTCATTCCCACATTGCTTATTTACAGCCTTTTCAATCATAGGTTGCCCAAGTTTGTTGATTATGCTTCCCATTGATGTTACGAAGTCAAAAACATGTTTGGAATTGATTTATAAACCCTGGGCATGCCCAAATTTGATGACCGGGATTATCATTGTTGTTTGATGCCATTTTTATGACCTTAAAACTACCCATAATTGATATTTAAGTGGTTTTTTATTGTTTAAGGGTAAAAACAATGTTGAATCATGCACATAACTGCCCAGAATTATTGCTACAGGGAATTTGACTACTCAAAATGCCCTTTCTCAGTTAATTGGATGCACGGTTCTACCCAAAATATGCCCATATCTAAGGAAAGATAAGGTTTCATTACTATTGTTTCAAGAACACACCCCACAACATGCCCTGATTTGGCTAAATTACCTCAGATTTACCATATATGAGGCCCCATTACTGCCCATAATTAGAAGTATGCTTCTTGTTGTTGTTTCTTATGCCCATATTGAGATGTAATAGGGTGTTATTGCTACTTTCTCCTGCAGGTCTACTCAGAAGTGCTAAAAAATGCACTTAAAATGTATGAAGACTGTTTTTTGGGGCATGTTTTGAGGGTAAATATTGGGTAAAAATTCCATAAATCACCCCTACTTCTAGCTTCTATCAATTCTGTCCCAAAAGTGGCATAATAATCTTCAAATATCTCTAAAAAATCATGGCATTAGGGCTGCTTAGAGTACTTGTGAATGGCATCCACTTCTAACAAAACATTATTTTAGGGAATGACTTGAATTTGCTATGTACAAGAGGAAATTATGGGCATTTTTTGCACAGGGAGCATAGTCAAAAATTAGGATACCATGAATTATGATCCAAAATTAACATCATAGGGCATCATCCCACCCATCAACCTATCACAACCCTAGTATATAGAACCAAGCCATCCATTTTCCATGGCATGTCACTCGATTGAAATTGTGATAAAGATCACAAGTGGAAACCCATGCAAAATTGGGGGTAACATTCCCTTGGTTAAACCTTATATTTTGTTGTTATGTTTTATCATTGTGGTTATTTTCTAGGAAAAACATTTCTATTCACATTATGTGCATTAGACATTTCATCTTCCATTTCCTATTCTCATAATGAACAATGTTGAATCATGCACATAATTGCCTAGAATTGTTGCTACAGGGAATTTGACTACTCAAAATTCCCTTTCTCAGTTGATTGGATGCATGGGTCTACCCAAACTATGCCCATATCTAAGGAAAAAAAAAAAATTATTGCTATTCTTTCAAGAACACACCCCACAACATGCCCTGATTTGGCTAAATTACCTCAAATTTACCATATATGAGGCCCCATTACTGCCCATAATTGGAAGTATGATTCTTATTGTTGTTTCTTATGCCCATGTCCAGGTATAATAGGGTGTTATTGCTACTTTCTCCTACAGGTCTGCTCAGGAGTGCTAAAAAATGCACTTAAAATGTATGAAGACTGTTTTTTGGGGCATGTTTTGAGGATAAATATTGGGTAAAAACTCCATAAATCGCCCCTAGTTCTATATTCTATCAATTCTGTCCCAAAATTGGCACAAGAATCTTCAAATATCTCTAAAAAATGATGGCATTAGGGCTGCTTAGAGTACTTGTGAATGGCATCCAGTTCTAACCAAACTCGGTTTTAGGGAATGACTTCAATTTGCTATGTTCAAGAGGAAATTATGGGCATTTTTTGCACAGGGAGCATATTCAAAAATTAGGATACCATGAATTATGATCCAAAATTAACATCATAGGTCATCATCCCACCCATCAACCTATCACAACCCTGGTATATAGAACCAAGCCATCCATTGTCCATGACATGTCACTCCACTTAAATTGTGATAAAGATCACAAGTGGACACCCATGCAAAATGGGGGGTAACATTCCTTGGTTAAACCTTATATTTTGTTGTTATGTTTTATCATTGTGGTTATTTTCTAGGAAAAACATTTCTATTCACATTATGTGCATTAGACATTTCATCTTCTATTTCCTATTCTCATAATGAACAATGTTGAATCATGCACATAATTGCCCAGAATTGTTGCTATAGGGAATTTGACTACTCAAAATTCCCTTTCACAGTTGATTGGATGCATAGGTCTACCCAAAATATGCTCAGATCTAAGGAAAAATAAGGTTTTATTGATATTGTTTCAAGAACACACCCCACAACAAGCCCTAATTTGGCTAAATTACCTCAAATTTACCATATATGAGGCCCCATTACTGCCCATAATTGGAAGTATGCTTTATGTTGTTGTTTCTTATGCCCATATTAAGATATAATAGGGTTTTATTGCTACTTTCTCCTACAGGTCTTCTCAGGAGTGCTAAAAATGCACTTAAAATGTATGAAGACTGTTTTTTGGGGCATGTTTTGAGGGTAAATATTGGGTAAAAATTCCATAAATCACCCCTACTTCTAGCTTCTATCAATTTTGTCCCAAAAGTGGCACAAGAATCTTCAAATATCTCTAAAAAATCATGACATTAGGGCTGCTTAGAGTACTTATGAATGGCATCCACTTCTAACCAAACTTTGTTTTAGGGAATGACTTCAATTTGCTATGTTCAAGAGGAAATTATGGGCATTTTTTGCACAGGGAGCATATTCAAAAATTAGGATACCATGAATTATGATCCAAAATTAATATCATAAGGAATCATCCTACCCATCAACCTATCACAACCCTAGTATATAAAACCAAGCCATCCATTCTCCATGACATGTCACTCCACTGAAATTGTGATAAAGATCACAAGTGGAAACCCATGAAAAATGGGGGGTAACATTCCCTTGGTTAAACCTTGTATTTTGTTGTTATGTGTTATCATTGTGGTTATTTTCTAAGAAAAAAATTTCTATTCACCTTATGTGCATTAGACATTTCATCTTCCATTTCCTATTCTCATAATGAACAATGTTGAATCATGCACATAACTTCCTAGAATTGTTGCTACAGGGAATTTGACTACTCAAAATTCCCTTTCTCAGTTGATTGGATGCACGGGTCTACCCAAAATAAGCCCAGATCTCATGAAAACTAAGGTTTTATTACTATTGTTTCAAGAACACACCCCACAACATGCCCTGATTTGGCTAAATTACCTCGGATTTACCATATATGAGGCCCCATTACTGCCCATAATTGGAAGTATGCTTATTTTTGTTGTTTCATATGCCCATATTCAGATATAATAGGGTGTTATTGCTACTTTCTCCTACAAGTCTGCTCATGAGTGCTAAAATATGCACTTAAAATGTATGAAGACTATTTTTTGGGGCATGTTTTGATGGCAAATATTGGGTAAAAACTCCATAAATCGCCCCTACTTCTAGATTCTATCAATTCTATCCCAAAATTGGCACAAGAATATTCAAATATCTCTAAAAAATCATGAAATTAGGGCTGCTTAGAGTACTTGTGAATGGCATCCACTTCTAACCAAACTCTGTTTTAGGGAATGACTTGCTATGTTCAAGAGGAAATTATGGGCATTTTTTGCATAGGGAGCATATTCAAAAATTAGGATACCATGAATTATGATCCAAAATTAACATCATAGGGCATCATCCCACCCATCAACCTATCACAACCCTAGTATATAGAACCAAGCCATCCATTCTCCATGACATGTCACTCCACTAAAATTGTGATAAAGATCACAAGTGGACACCCATGCAAAATGGGGGGTAACATTCCCTTGGTTAAACCTTATATTTTGTTGTTATGTTATATCATTGTGGTTATTTTCTAGGAAAAACATTTCTATTCGCATTATGTGCATTAGACATTTCATCTTCCATTTCCTATTCTCATAATGAATAGAGTTGTGGCATGTACACATCTATCTACCATATATATTGTTTCATAAACCAATAGACCAAATAATTATGGAAATTAGAATGTAGAATGTGGCCACATTCCATAGGTTCTCAAGAAAAATGGCTTCAATATCCAAAATGTGACTTCTATACTTTGGGTAGCATTTTGTTGAGGATAACATTTTCACTAGTCCAACCATTGCGAGAGTATTGAATATTAGAGGTTGAAAATCATCCCTTTGATTGGAACATCATGTAATAATGTAAAAATATATCAGGTATAAATGATCTGACAGAATACAGAGCCAGCTGAGGGAATCTAAAGCAAAGATCCTCCATCCTAGAATAACAACATTTAAACTTCCTTACAAAATATAGATATTTCCTTAACTCTAAGCCTTATGTAGCCAATTAAGTGATATCATCTAGGTGGAAGCAAGATGATGGACACAAATATGTAGAAAAAAATAAGAAAAAGAGACCTTCTCCATAATAAATGAGCTTTAGCATTGTAGGACTCTAATGTGAGTGAGCTTTAGAATTTTGTGCAATGATGAATCTAGAAAGCTGATTTTGTTCAAGTTAAGAGATCAGGGTTTAGCTATAAAACCCTCCTTCATCCCTTGATGTAATCAAGATTTACTAGAAAAATATTGTTATCCAAGGGGTTTCAAACACTTCAGGTTATCTAGTTTTTCCACATGGAAAAAAACCCATAAGAATATGATGTGATCCCTTCCTTCACAAAGCATCAAGGGAATCCACTTGTCAACCTCCAATGGATTTTAAGGTATGCTTCTTCAGCAAGCTTCCTTTACATATAAACCACAAGAAAATGAGTTCTCTACACCCTATTCATTTTCTTATGCCTCTTGATTTTGGTTGAGTATTTCTTTTCTAATGTGTTCAGTCTTGACTCTTCCACTCTGCACCTTTCCCATTAATCAATTTCCATAAGTCACCAATTGCAATATCCTTTATTCCCATGGAAAATGTCATCAGGGAAACCTTCCAGGCACTTCCTTATATTACGTGAATGGAGCCCTGGGTATAGGTTGCTAGGTTATTCCTAACCTAGAGGGACTCTACTGGACTTTAACCCATGACCTCTCAGTGATATGTGTCTTGAAATCGGTCAGTTTGAACGTAAGTTGTAGGAAACACATCTTTTGTCTATGTCCCAGTACCCAAAATGCCTGGAAATGCTGAAACAAGTATGAAATGCCTTAGAAACAGTGTTGGTTGTACTGTATGGTGTTTCCAACTCTGGAAATGTTGTATTGTATGGATGGCGACATTACAAAGGCATTTTGGCCATTTCCAGTGATGTTTTGGGTGTTGTTTTTGAAGTTTTCGAGCCGGCCCAAGTGGTCATGAGGGGTGTGGGACCAATAGAAAAATATTGCCTCATCCATGCCAATGAGCATTGAGGAGTTTGTCACCTTGGTAATAAAATGGTAAGTAAATGCTGACATTCTCCTTTATCTTACCTTTTCTATCTTCTTACTTAAAGTTTTGACATTACCATTAATTGTTTCAGGATGTTTGAGAGTGGTTCCAACCTCATTGGACTCCATATGGAGAAAGTGGAATTTCATATCTTGTTTAGAATTTGGCAGCTTGACAGTTTTAGATTTTAGTCATACTCTTCTATATGCATTCCATTTTTATAGCAGCCGCCTTAGTGCTCCCACTTTGTATTGACATCGTGGTACCAAACAGTCCCATTGACCTATTTTTGTGGTCATTTGTTGGACATTAATTAAATTATCTTATCTTATCTTATTTTATCTTCCACAATAAAAAAAATGTTTTACTGAGAGTCATAATTACTTCTTCCTCTATTATTTGGCTTTCTCTACTTCATGAATTTCTTTGTCTACTTTTCCTTGCCTTTCAGCACAAATGCTCTGTCTAATGTGCTTTCTTCTCCACATAGATGGATAGTTCTTTAGATTTTAACTGAGATACTCTCCCGATTAGCTATAAGGAGTTTCTATATGGCTTGTAAGGCACTTAAGGTTACCATTACCAAGTCATTATCTTTGATTTTTTAAACCAGTTCTTCTACTTTGTCACATCTTCCATGTTGGTACTAGGTAGCAATATTAAGGATTTCCTTTAAATACATAGTTCTAGATTCATCTGTGGTTTCAGTTTTTTTTTTCCCAAGTCAACTACTTAGCTTCTTTTACATTCAATTATGTCAATAACAAGGTGAAAAATACCAAGTCTCTCTATTTATATTCTCTCATTTTTTTGTATCTATCCACTATAGGTATGGTCTCTATGCCCTTAACAGTTCCCTACAGATTTTTATAGGATAGTATCTTCTCCAATAAAATGATCGAGATGCATAATTTTTTTGTTTAAATTCTGTGATCCAAATAAGCTTCTATGTCCACCTGTCATTTTAAAGGTGATGAATGTGTAAATTGAGTGTTGAGATTACCTTTGTTTCACAAAACCAACAAATTTCTGACCTTTTCCTTTTCGTCTGACTACGTAGTTCTAGATTTATCTATGGTTTTTTTTCTTTATAAATTTTCCCCAAGCCACCTTACATCTCTTACATTCAACTATGTCAATAACAAGGTTAAAAATAACAATGTCTCTATATTTCTATTCTCTTTTTTTATTGCATTGGGATCTATTGTAGGTTGGTCTTTGTGCCTTTTACAATTACCCACATATTGTTATATGATATAATGGTCTCCATTAAAATGATCCAAGATGCATAGTATTTTTTGTTTAATTTCTATGATCCAAATAAGGTATTATGTCCACCTGTCATATTAAAATGATGAATGTGTAGATTTAGTGCTACACGTTACCTTTGTTTTGTTAAAGCCAACAAACTTATGACCATTGCTCTACTCTTTGACTACTACTGCTTTGAGTCATCGTTGCATATTTTTTTGTTTCCTTCAGACATTAAATGCTAGGCACAAACTTCTGAATCTGCTCACTCATTCACAAAATGTATCTACTTTTTGAAAACTCTGCTCTAGGTTAGGGCACAAAGCAAAACTTTTGCAATCCATCTTTGGATGGGCAGTTTTGGCGTGAAATATCTTTACAAATGATGTCTAAAAGTGCAGCTTTTCTCCTAATAAGAATATAAACTTTCTTTATTTCACTCACACTTGAAAGTTGTGAGGGCCTTGCGTAACCTTATTGTAACCGAGTATTTACCCTTGCCTTGCAAAGCCTTAATGTGATGAATTATTTACCCCAAATTCCCAAGTGGGCTCTAAGCCTCCACAGCCTGTTATAGGCCCTCGATAGGCCTTGGGGGCTTGAATACCCAACCACTCGTGCCTATTACAGGCCTTGGGAGGTTTAGTCAAGCCCACAGTCTCATGGCAATATACTAGGTAGATATATAAAGGGGTATAAAAAATGTAAATGAAAAAATGGATACATTCAATATATAGGGAAAATAGGGGTTTTTTAAATTGGGAGGGCATATCGGGAGGGGGTTAAAAAAAACGGGTTTGGGAAGTTTTTTCCAATATTTTTTGAAATTAGGGGTATTGTTTCATATGCCACGAACGAACGTGCTATGGTAGGAAGTCATTGAGTGAAATCCCCGTGGATGGGCTGTGAATGGGATGTAGGCGGCGGCGAATGGGAGGATGGGCTACGAGCGGATGGGAGGATGGGCTACGGGAGGAGGAGGAGGATGGGCTATGAATGGGAGGAGAATGGGATGCCAATGGGATGCAGGTGGCAGCGAATGGGAGGATGGACAGGAGGCTACGGGAGGATGGGAGGAGGATGGATGGGAGGTTGGTCGAATGCTGTAGGGGCTGCGGGAGGATGGACATGGAGCTACGAGAGGATGGGAGGAGGATGGATGCGAGAGGAGGATGGGAGGAGGAAGGACGCGGGAGGAGGATTGGCGAATGTTGCAAGGGCTGCGGGAGGATGGACGCATGGTTGCAGGAGGATGGGAGGAGGATGGACGTGGGAGGAGGATGGGTGAATTTTGTAGGGGCTATGGGAGGATGGATGCGGGAGGAGGATGGGTGAATTTTGTAGGGGCTGCGGGAGGATGGACGCGGGAGGAGGATGGGTGAATTTTGTAGGGGCTACGGGACGATGGACGTGGGGCTGGACGCAGGAGGAGGATGGACGCGGGAGAATGGGAGGAGGATGGACGTGGGAGGATGGGAGGAGGATGGACGCGGCGAATGGGAGGAGGTAGTGATTGTTGTAGGCTGCGGCAATGTTGCAGGGGACATTAAAAATTCTAAATATATTACCTTTTCTATGTTACTTTGATTGCTTTGCGGCTTGTTTTGGGTTCCTGTTTTATTTTTTTTATGTTGTTTTTTGTTTATATAAGCTTTGATTTCAATCATCTTTTTCAATCGAAAATACACATCCTTTTTTAATGGCCGAAAAAATATTAATTAGTTTTCACTTTTTACGTTTTATTAGATGTAACGCTACATGTAACGCACATACACGTTACAAGATCTCCCTCATATTATCACTTTTCACTTTTTAAGTTTTATTAGGTGTAACGCTACATGTAACGGGACACATACACGTTACAAGATCTCCCTCATATTATCACTTTTCACTTTTTACGTTTTATTACGTGTAACACTACATGTAACGGGACACATACACATTACAAGATCTCCCTCATATTATCACTTTTCACTTTTTACGTTTTATTAGGTGCAACGCTACATGTAACATGACACATACATGTTACAAGATCTCCCTCATATTATCATTTTTTACTTTTTATGTTTTATTAGGTGTAATAGGACACATACACATTACAAGATCTCCCTCATATTATCATTTTTTACTTTTTATGTTTTATTAGGTGTAATGGGACACATGTAACGAGACACATACACATTACAAGATCTCCCTCATATTATCATTTTTTACTTTTTATGTTTTATTAGGTGTAACGGGACACATACACATTACAAGATCTCCCTCATATTATCATTTTTTACTTTTTATGTTTTATTAGGTGTAACGGGACACATACACGTTATAAGATCTCCCTCTTATCATTTTTTACTTTTTATGTTTTATTAGGTGTAACGGGACACATACACATTACAAGATCTCCCTCATATTATCATTTTTTACTTTTTATGTTTTATTATGTGTAACGGGACACGTACACGTTACAAGATCTCCCTCATACTGGGATGTAGAGCGCCTCTCGGCGCAATGATTAATTACAGTGAAAATTTATAAATATTTATTAAAATTTTAAATATATTAAAATATTATATGGTGTTAAGGTTTATAGAACTATGATTAATGATTTCATGCAATGTTTGTATTTTAATTTTATGTGAAATTATTATATTTCATTGTTCATAAAATTAAAGATGGTTTAATATCTTGCAATATGCCATCACTATTATTGCTTCATGCTTTACAAAACCAATTATTATTATTATTAGTAGTATGTTTTCTACTTCGTGGTTCATGAAATTCAAAGGAAAACACTATTATTGCTTCATGCTTTATAAAACCAATTATTATTACTAGTTGTATATTATTATTATTTGTATGATAGTTATTTGGTGGTTCATGAAATTTAAAGGAAAAACTTGTGAACATGTAGTAAGAGATGAATCATTAGTAAAAAAATGACTTGAAAGTTGTGACATATCATTGACTAAAAAAATAATTATTGTTGCTAACAACTTTATGAGCTTGTAAAATTAGTCACAGCAGATCTAATGAACAAGTAAATCAATCACAACAGATGAACATAGAAAATATGGTGCAAAACTGTGCAAAACATGCAGCAGTGCTCAATATCCCAGTAAGGGTGAATGAATTACAATAGAATACAATTTTTGTCAATGAGCAATTCGAATTGACTAAGTAGGCCATTCGAATCACTGAATGGAGTAGCTTGACTCCAACTAGGAGTCCTCATCATCAATCGGTGGTGGTCATCAATGCACAAGAACCAGTCATCCAGGTGTCAATCTGAGTCTAACTGAGTGTAATAAGTGTAACTGAAGTGTGTAGCACTGATTAAGGAGAAGGAGGCTCAGTGGGGGCGCATGGGAGGCTAACTGAAGTCAGAACAAGTCATATAGTCAATCTGGAGGTCCAACGGAAGTGAAACAGTCAGTCGGGAGTGAAACTAGCCTCAAATCAGGGAGAATCGGAGCTAACTGAATGTAACTGAAGTGGAACTGCAGTGGTAGGTGAACAAGTGCGCCCTTCTCTGGCAGTAGGTGAGAAGTGGGGGCCTTTCAGCCTAGGAGGGCTAAAACTCTGTAGTAAGTGGCTCCCGGGTGCTAGAATGAGGTGGCTAAGTTGCTGGAGGCATTAAACTGGTGACTGGGATGCATGCAAGTGCATGCAAACCCTAGATTCTGCATGCAAACCCTAATTGCATGCAAGATCCTGAAAAAGATGATGTGGATATCCGAACACCCCCCCTCAAGCTAGACTATGATGTGCCAACAAAAATAATGTGGGGCCCTGGTAACTAAGACCAAAGGTCACCCCAATACAATAATCCAAAAAATGCTGAAAATAACTAAGTGAGGAAAGAGGAAAAACCCAGTGGGAAGAAAGCCCCCCCTCAAGCTAAAGCATAATAATGAATCAATCTGTCTCCACCATGATGGAACTCACCCCCAACAGTGAACGGAGGTAAGAGAACTTCTTCTCAGTGAAGCTCTTGGTGAAGATGTCTGCAATTTGCTCATCAGTAGGGCAATATTGCAGAATGATGGTGCGGTCATGCACCAACTGTCGAATGTAATGCATATGAATCTCAATGTGTTTGGTCCTCTGCCGCTGAACTGGATCTATGGAGATCTTTATAGATCTTTGATTGTCACAAAATAGGACAGTCGAAGTAGTGCCACCAAAACCAAACTCGGAAAGAATACCCTGCAACCAAATTGCCTGAATGCAGGCATTGACTGCCCCTCGATACTCTGCCTCTGCTGAAGAAAGTGCAATGGCTGCTTGCTTTTTGCTGGACCAGCAAATAGCACCATGACCAATCATGAAAACATAACCGGAAGTGGACTTCCGATCAATGCTATCACCTGCCCAATCTGAATCAGTAAAACCAATGAAATCTAGCTCAGAATCTGCAGCATAATGTATGCCAAACTGTCTCGTACCTTGCACATACTGTAAGATCCGCTTGGCTGCTCGCCAATGAAGCTCATGTGGCTGCTGCATATATCTTGACATGGCACTCACGGCATATGAGATATCAGGCCGTGAGTGTGTCAAATAAAGTAGTGAACCAATCAACTGTCGATACATACTGCAATCTGCAAGCGGTGTAGAATCTCCCTCCTCAAGACTGATTCCTCAGAGGAATGGGAATGGGGCTGCCTTACATTCATCCATATTAAACTTCAATAACAGGTCGGAAGCATATTTTTGCTGAGATATAGTGATCCCATCAAAATTTTGAGCTATCTCCAAGCCCAAAAAGTGACTCAGCAAGCCCAAATCGCTCATGTCAAAAGCTAGATTTAAGGCAGATTTTAGCTTGTTTATTGAAGTAAGTGTGCTACCAGTAATGAGAAGATCATCAACATAAAGTACAATAACCAACAAATTACCTTTAACTCGCTGAAGATACACATTCGGATCAGATTTGCATCTTTGGAAATTCTGAGAAAGAAGGAAGGAGTCCATCTTTGCGTACCAAGCTCTTGGGGCCTGTTTTAACCCGTACAAAGATTTCTTCAATCTACAAACCAATGATGGATCTGATGTATAACCCTCTGGCTGCTGCATATAGACCTCTTCAGCAAGGTCTCCATGTAAAAATGCACTCTTCACATCCATGTGGTGCACTTCCCAGTGCTTGGATGCGGCAATAGCTAAAACAAGGCGGATGGAATCCATCTTTGCAACCGGTGCAAAAGTCTCAGTGTAGTCCACTCCTTGGACTTGGGAGAAACCTTTTGCCACCAACCTTGCTTTGTATTTGCTGATAGAGCCATCAGCAGCAACTTTCGTGCGGTAGACCCATTTACACTTCACTAATTTTCTTCCAGGTGGAAGAGAAACTAGGTCCCATGTGTTGTTCTTTTGAAGAGAACTGTACTCTTCATCCATGGCACTTTGCCATCTCGGATCTCGGTGAGCAGAATAGTATGATGTGGGATATGAACCAGCCATCAAATAAAAAATCTCAGGAAGTAATGGATCAGCAATAGATAGTGCCATACCTGCTCTTTGAAAGTCTGCTCTTGTTCGTCTCGGATCAGCAGGATTTCCAAGGTTCGAACCAGCAGATTGGAGAGTGTTTTGGGCCCACTTTGGTAACTGAGGAGGATCATAATGATCGGATTCCGGACCTGATATGTCATGATCATCATATGCTGCTGAAATATCAGAAATATCAGAACTCATACCTTCATTATCGCTGCACGGATCTTCTTCTGGTGAAGGCGGTGAATCGGCAGTCTTTTCCTCGACTAGTTGCAATTCTTGAAGCGGTTCTTCAAATTGCACACTGCGCTCTATGAATATCTTTTTAGATCTGATATCCATGAGTTTATATGATTTTGATTCTTCCCCATATCCTATCAGTATGCACTCGGTACTTTGTGGATCCAAAGCTCGTCTCTTCTCAGAAGGAATTCTAGCCCATGCAGTAGAGCCAAAAACTCTCAAATTTGACACATCCGGTTTGTGACCAAAGAATGCTTCGAAAGGATTCATAGCTTTCACGGATGAATGTGGAACATGGTTCTGTATATATGCAGCAACATTGATTGCTTCAGCCCAAAGATTTGCAGCCAAACCTTTTGATTCAATCATGCATGTAGCCATCTCTTTCAGTGACCGATTTTTCCTTTCCGCTACACCGTTCTGCTGGGGTGTGTAGGGAACTGTATGTTGGATCTGAATTCCGCTTTGGGCACAAAGTTGCAGCAACTCAGACTTGATATATTCCCCACCATTATCATATCTAAGAGCTTTGATCTTGCTCTCAGTGGTGGTCTCAACAGAAGCCTTAAAATCCTTGAATTTTCCAAGCACTTCTGACTTGTTTTTGAGAAAGAATACCCATGTAAAGCGGGAAAAATCATCAATAAATGTCAAAACATACCTTGAACCATTTAATGACATATGGGGCAGCGGACCACTGATATCAAAATGGATCAATCCCAAAATAGTAGAAGCTCTGCTAGCTTTGCCGTGGTCGAATCTGTGCTCGGAGTGCTTCCCAATGATGCAACCAGTGCATATTCCCTTCGAGGAACGGAGTTGTGGAAGCCCATCTACCATGGATTTGTTTGATAACAGCAGCAAATACTTATAATTAAGATGTCCAAATCTTTCATGCCAAAGCCTACTAACCTCATTACCATGTGTGCGAAGAGCAGTGGGCTTTGCAAGCGGAATAAAGTGTGAAAACTCATAGCATTTTGCAGTGTGGTTTGCCTTTCCGACTGCAACAAGTCTTCCACTTTTGATATCAGAAATTTCAACTGTATTAGGGCTGAATGTAACTTGCTTCGGTTCACCAGTGTGTGTCATTTGATACACAGAAAAAAGATTTGAAGCCAAGGAAGGCACATAGAGAACATTCTGAAAGCTTCCATGTTCTACATGAATCGTACCTTTGCCCTTTGAAGAAATTTTTGAGTCATCTCCCAAATGGATGGGGATGGAGCTGTTTGGATCGAATGAGGAAAAAGAATCAATATTTGCAGCCATATGATTTGATGCACCCGAATCTATCAAGAGAGTAGTGGGCTTCGAAACCGTTGCCATGAGTGCTTGACCTCTTTCATGATCATCATTCCTATCCTTCTTCCTTGCACCGTCGGGAAGAGTTATGTTGTTCTTTTCCAAAAGGAGGGCCATTTGATCTATAGTCTTCTTCATACATGAACTTTCAGGATGAAAGCCACGATTGCAATAAGTACATTTAGATTTTTGGTTACCTTCTTTGCCCTTTTGCTTGAACTTCGAACTGGATGGTGCATCCGTTTGTTTGCCTTTGTCTTTTTGCTTGTGAGGCTCGAATTTGGGCTTCTCCTTCTTTTGCTTTCCTTTACCATTCGAGATCTTGGGTCCTTGAACATATAGGGCTGAATCTTTGGAGCTTATGGACCCCATTTGAATCAACTTGTCATGCTCTTTTGTGACGGACTCAATGAAGGCATTCAAGGTAGGCATCTTCCAATTCGGGGTAGTTAGCCGACCGGAATTGAAAGTAGAGACAAATACCGAATAATCTTTCCCAAGCTTGCTTAGAATGGAGAGGATCAATTGTTTATCCTCTTTGATAACTCCATTGTTCTTCAATTGCAAGTTCAAGTTCTTGAATTTTGTGAAGAATTCATTGATGGTCTCGAAATTCTCAGGATTAAGGCAATCAATTCATTCTCTAATTGAAAATCCCTAAGCTCATCCTGCTTGCCAAATAGTGTTTCAAGTTGCTCCCATATGGATTTTGGAGTCTTCAATCCGCTGAGATGGAAGTGAAGATCTTTGGAGATGGAGAGATAAAGAAGACCATAAGCTTCATCAAGCTTGTTGTAGTGTTTGGTTCGATCTGACACATTGTTTGGCTCCAATTCAAGACCAAGAGTGACTCGGTAGTAACCTTTTGAACGTAATATGATCTCCATATCATCTTTCCAATCAAAATAATTGAATGGGGGGAGGATAGGCTTTGAAGAAGAGTATTCCATTGCTAGGAGCGAGTCAAACTGATGTAGATGAGCTTACATGCAGAGAGTAGCGAATGCAAAAGAGGAGTTTGCATGCACAGTATAGCGAATGCAAGAGAGGAGCTTGATAACCTGCAAATCACAATCAAACCAAGAACCGTAAGGTTGAACAATCCACCCTTTTAGAGTTGCATCACACCTGGGATTGGAGATCAAATAATGTTGAATGGGTCCAATGTATCAGATCCAGGAATTATGTGGAAACTCAAGCTTCTGGAGTGGTATTGGAAGTATTTTTAAGCTTTGCATGCACAGGAGCGAATGCCCTTGAGATATCTCATGCCAAAACTTTTTGTAATTTGAGCAATTCAGTCAAATCTTCTTGTAGAAACACCTGTAGAAAAGAGATCTTGTCCCTGCAATGGCTCTGATACCATGTAAAATTAGTCACAACAGATCTAATGAACAAGTAAATCAATCACAACAGATGAACATAGAAAATATGGTGCAAAACTGTGCAAAACATGCAGCAGTGCTCAATATCCCAGTAAGGGTGAATGAATTACAATAGAATACAATTTCTGTCAATGAGCAATTCGAATTGACTAAGTAGGCCATTCGAATCAATGAATGGAGTAGCTTGACTCCAACTAGGAGTCCTCATCATCAATCGGTGGTGGTCATCAATGCACAAGAACCAGTCATCCAGGTGTCAATCTGAGTCTAACTGAGTGTAATAAGTGTAACTGAAGTGTGTAGCACTGATTAAGGAGAAGGAGGCTCAGTGGGGGTGCATGGGAGGCTAACTGAAGTCAGAACAAGTCATCTAGTCAATCTGGAGGTCCAACGGAAGTGAAACAGTCAGTCGGGAGTGAAACTAGCCTCAAATCAGGGGGAATCGGAGCTAACTGAATGTAACTGAAGTGGAACTGCAGTGGTAGGTGAACAAGTGTGCCCTTCTCTGGCAGTAGGTGAGAAGTGGGCGCCTTTCAGCCTAGGAGGGCTAAAACTCTGTAGTAAGTGGCTCCCGGGTGCTAGAATGAGGTGGCTAAGGTGCTGGAGGCATCAAACTGGTGACTGGGATGCATGCAAGTGCATGCAGGTGCATGCAAACCCTAGATTCTGCATGCAAACCCTAATTGCATGCAAGATCCTGAAAAAGATGATGTGGATATCCGAACAGAGCTATCATACTCCAAAACATTCTATAAGTAAATGGAAAAACATGGTATGAGCAAATGACTAAATGAAGCAAGAGGGTCGGCACAAAATGCTCTCTCAAAAATCACAACACAAACAACATGGATTTGAATGCAAAAATCTACAACTGTGAGGCAATATCTTGTATTCTGAACTTTTACAAAATGTTTACAAACTTTAATAAATCTGATTAAATCAAATTGTACAGTCTATAGGACTGATGAATAACAATACAAATAGGTAACGGTGATAAGCAATAATAGAAACAACTCCTTCTCCTTCAAGTGCAAACTTCAATATGCAATCTGCAACTTGTAACCTTCAATCTGCAAACTATTACAGTCTTCAACAATGTATTATGTTGTCAAAACACCTTCAGAACTGTAACAACAATGGCTTCCATCTTTTCCATCAAGAGATGCCACACCCTCTGCACCACAAACTTTAAAAAAAATCTCTGTTTTTTTCACCACTTAAAAATTGTCAATCCATTCTTTTTTGTTTTTTTTGCACTCTTTTTCCAAAAATCTGCTTATTTTAATCCTTTGAAAAGGTTTCTCCAATAATTACAAAATGAATTAAACCCTTCCAAAAATAATATTTTTTCCTCAATTGAAAAGGCTACACCATGTAATTTAAAAGGATGCTCCAACAATTAGAAAAAAACAGTAAATCTTTCCAAAATTCTGATTTTTGCCTCCTCTGAAAAGGTTATGCCATGTAACTGAAAAAGTTGCTCCACAATTAGAAAAAGAATTAAATGTTTGATGATGCATTTCAATAAATCCAAAAATCCATGCCATGTTTGTCTTTTGTTTTTCATACTTTAAAAATGCACTCCTATATAACCTCTTACTATATCATTTGCAACAAAAATTAGACCAATTATTTAAAATTTGATTTTTGGCCTAATATTTTCAAATTATTTCTCAAAACATTATTCAACCAAACAACATAAAAATATAATCTATTTTTTGGTTGATGCAATATTTCCAACAACCATGGAGTCTCCTGCATCAGACACCCATGGTAGAAAGAAAAGTGACCATGTCACTTTTCAAGAGGAAAACCAAGACGATTAACCTCAGGTTCTAACAACCAAGATGAATCTTCAATCAGTCTTCCAAACCATTTCACCAAATATTCAAATTATTATGTATGCCTTGTGCTCCTACTCACCCTATTGTCCAAGATTGCTTCTATCTCTTCCTTCTCTGAAGTAGGTGCTAGTATATGCAATTGTTCACCTATTGTACCTTCATCATTTTCAGCTTCATGAAACTCTGTTAGATTTGAAACATTAAAAATAGGTGAAATATTGAGCTCACTTGGCAACTCTACTTCATATCCATTACCTAAATCATGCTTGCTCACAATTTTGCAAGGCCCAAATTTCTTCATTTTCAGCTTGCTGTAGGTATGGACTAGAAATGTTTATTTTCTTGGGTGTACCATTACTTCATCACCAATCTGAAATTCCTTATGTGTCCTCTTTAAATCAGCTTTAGACTTGTACTGAAAATTCATCTTAATGATGTGCTTTCTTACATCTTCATGTATGATCTTCATGTGTTCAACAAAGTCCTCTACTTCTGCACTTTTCTTCTTACTTATGTCTATCTTTTTCAGATCTGAAACATCACTTGGGATGCTGCCATAGACAGTCTAAAATGGTGTTCTTATTGTGCTCCTATTGACTGATTTGTTGTATGCAAACTCTTCTCGAGGTAGAACCAAATACCAATCATTTGGATTGTCTCCAACTAGAATGCTCAACCGATTTCCCAAGCTTATGTTTTCCCATATGTCTATGGATGGTAGGTTGAGAAAAACTCAAATCAATTTTCATCTTCTTCCATACTTTTCTCCAAAAGTATCCAACAAAATTTGTGTCTTTGTCTGAAACTATGCTCTTTGGTAATCCATGTAGGCGCACTACTTTCCTGAAAAACAATTATGCAACATGCATAGCATCAGTAGTCTTTTTACATTGAATGAAATGTGCCATCTTAGAAAATATATCTACCACCACAAATATCGAATCATATCCCTTATGTGTTCTCGGTAAACCAAGAACAAAGTCCATACTAATATCTTCCCATGGTTTCTCGAGTACCGTTAAAGGCTGATATAAACCAGTGTTCTGACTAGTTCCTTTTGCCACTTGACAATTTCTGCAACTTCACACATAATTTCTGACATCTTACTACAACTGAGGCCAAAAATATTTTTCTCCAATAAGTGCTATAGTCTTATCAAAACCAAAGTGTCATGCAAGTCCTCCACTATGTTTTTCCTTAATCAAATTCATTCTCAATGAAATTCTAGGAATGCACAACTTATTACCTCCTAACAATATACCATCTTGGATTAAATCGTCCAACCACTTTTTCATATCTATTGAAATAGGTGATTTGAAAGCTCTTCAGGCCTCTCCAAAATATGGATCTCCCTCATACAATTCCTTCAATTCATTGAAAACAACAACGTCAACCTGCATTTCAGTTAGCAAACTATGTCTTCTACTCAATGCATCTGCAACTCTATTAGACTTCCCACTTCTATGCTTCAAAACAAATGTATAGCTTTGCGAAAATTCTACCCATTTCATGTGTCTTTGGTTTAACTTCAATTAACTATTTAAATATTGAAGTTCTTGATGATCAGTAAACAAAACAAACTCCTTAGGAAAAAGATAATGTCGACACTTTTTCAATGCTTAAAAAATAGCATAAATTCATAATCATAAACTGAATATTTCTTCTTTTCATCATTTAACTTCTCATTAAAATAAGCAACGGGTTTACCTTCTTGACTTAGAACAACTCCAATGTCATTACCACTTGCATCACAATCTACTTGAAATACCTTGCTAAAATATGGAAGTGCTCAAATAGGTTGCTATGTCACCTTAGCGTTCAACAAATAAAAATTCCCAGTTGCCCCTATAGTCCATTTGAACTATTTATTGTCCCCTCTCATGGTCTCAGTTATTGGTGCAAAAATACTATTGAAACCTCTAATAAAAGTTCTATAAAAACTTGCCAAACCATGAAATGATCTCACCTTTGTAGCAATCCTAGGTGTGGGCTATTCTAGGATATCTTTCACCTTTTCTACATCCATCTTGATTCCCTCTCTTGAAACAACAAATCCCAAGTATACCAACTCCCTCCTCATAAAATTGCACTTCTTCAGGTTAATGAGCAACTTCTCTTCTCTCAACTTTTCAAAAACAAACTTGACATGCATCAAGTGTTCTTCTAATGTCTTACTGAATATCAAAATGTCATCAAAATAATGAATAACAAATATGCCCAAACATTCTTTTAATACCGCATTCATCAATCTCATAAATGTGTTAGGTGCATTGGTTATCCCAAAAGGCATGACCAACCACACATACAAACCTTCTTTAGTCTTGAAAGTGGTCTTCCATTCATCCCCTTCTACAATTCGAATTTGATGATAGAACTTTTCAAATAAATTTTGGTGCAATACTTAGCTCCACTTAAGAAATCCATAAGATAATCCTTTCTAGGCAATGGAAATTTGTATTTGATGGTGATATTATTAATGGCCCTTGAATATGTGCACATTCTCCATTCTCCACCTTTCTTTGGTGCCAAAACCATAGGAACTACACAGGGACTTAAGCTTTCTCTGATCGAACCTTTCTACAATAATTCTTGTACTTGTCTATTTAATTCTTCACTCTCTATAGGAGACATTCTGTGGGATTCCTTGTTAGGAAAACTTGCTCCTAGTATCAAATCAATATGATGGCTTATCCTTCTCATAGGGGGTAATCCTTCTAGTGCATTATCAGAACCAATTTCTTGAAAATAATGCAACAAATATGCAACTTACATAGGAACATCTTCCACATTTTCTTGTTTAGTTTTTGGAATCAAAGCAAAAAAACCTTTTCATGCTTTAGGCCATCTAAAAACTTCTTGGCATCAACTAAACAAATTCTTGCATTGTTGCAAACCTTACCCATTTCCTCTCTCAATGGCTTCAATTTGTGTCTCACTCCATCTTTCATCAATGAGTATGTGTTGGCATACCTATCATGCATTGCTTTCCTGTCAAATTTCCAAGACCTTCCCAATAAAACTTGACAAGCATCCATAGGTATAATATCACACATAATTTCATCAATGATAACCTCCTATTTTAAATTTTACCAAACTTTGTTCACTGACCAAAAGTTTTTTATCATCCTGAATCCAAGCAATCCTATACGGATACGGGTGTCTTCTTCTTTCTAGCTTCATCTTGTTCACCATTTCTTCAAATACAAGGTTATTAGTGATTCCACTACTATGATAACATTACATACCTTTCCTTCACATTTGCATCTTGTTTTAAACAAGCTCTTTCTTTGAACATATTCATGATCTCCTTTGAACAGGGCTCTTCTAGTCATCAAGACTTATCCTTTCTCTACTTCCTCGAAATGTGATGATTCTACATCTTCCTCATTCACATTTGTTTCCCTTGCATTGTTTTCATTCCTTCTATTAGTTCTTTCTTGATTATGAGCATAGTCATAATCTTGATGTCCCTCTTATCCACACTGGAAGCAGGTTCCATGAAAACCTTCTCTTCCAAATCCTCTACTCGAACTTCCTCTCCCTCAGACATTTTGCTCTCGGGAGTCATAAGAATTATCCATTTTCTGACTTTTGTTGCTGCCATGGTATTCATTTTTCTGATTTTTCTTATTATTTTATTGCCCTCCATAAGACCTTCTGGGCCAGTTCTTCCAACCACGACCTCTTTACTTATTTTCAAATTTTCTATTTAATATTTCTTCCACCTTTAGTGCAAATTAATAGGCATCTTCTATGGTGCAGACTATCACTAGTGCCAATTCTGCTTGTATGTTAGGATTCAATCCATTGATGTAATGAGATACTTTCTCCTTATTTTCTTTAACATGCCCAGTTCTAATTAGGACTTTGTGGAATTCTTCAATGTATTCTTTTACTATTCTAGTTCCTTGTCTTAGACTTTACATCTTCTTGAGAAACTCTAGTTCATAATCCACAGGAATGAATTGTCTCTTCATATTTTCTACCATTCTATCTCATTTAACAATTTTATCTTTTCCTCTCCTAATCTTCTTTCAAGTTGGATTTCTTTCCACCAAATACTAGCATGTCCCTTTAGTTTTGTCTTTGCAAATTTCACTTTGTCAGGGTCTTCAATCTCTTTGAATTCAAAGAATTCTTCCATGTCATTTATCCAATCTATGAGCTCCTCTGGATTTAAGCTTCCATTGAATTTTGAGACCTCCATCTTTGGTCTTTTTCCAATCTTGGAAATGGCTCTAAGCAATCTGATTTCTCCAAGATCTATTTCATCATGTGCTTGTTCTTCAAATGGTTCTTCACTTTCAACTTTATCTTCACTTTCGTCTCTTCTTCTAACATCAGCTCCTCGATGAAACTCTTCTTGCAATGCCTGAAATTACCTTTGAACGGCTCTAAAATCTTCCTTACCATGAGCATTTATACCTCTACCTCTACCCCTACCTCATGGGGATATTATGGGAGGAATTTGTCTCACAACCCACAAGTCACAGGTCCTACTGCAAATTGCCTCGCTTTTGCGCTCTGCCTGCAGACTCGGGAACAACCAGCTCTGATACCACTAAAACAAGAGGGTCAGCACAAAACCCTCTCTCAAAACTCACAATACAAACAACATGGATTTGAATGCAAATATGCGGCAATATCTTGTATTCTGAACTTTTACAAAATGTTTACAAACTTTAATAAATCTGATTAAATCATATTTTACAGTCTCTAAGACTAATGAACATAAACACAAATAGGTTACATTGATAATAAATAACAGAAATAAATCCTTCTCCTTCAAGTGCAAACTTCAATATGCAATCTACAACTTGTAACCTTCAATTCGCAAACTATTCTAGTCTTCAACAATGGATTCTTGTCTTCACCTACTGTCAAAACACCTTCAGACCTGCAACAACAATGGATTCCATATTTTCCATGAAGAGATGCCACACCCTCTACACCACAAACTTCCAAAAAAAAAATCTCTATTTTTTTCACCACTTAAAAATTGTCCATCCATTCTTTTTTGTTTTTTTTGCACTCTTTTTCCAAAAATCTGAATTTTTTTACTCCTTTGAAAATGTTGCTCCAATAATTAGAAAAATAATTAAATCCTTCCAAAACTATGTTGAACTTTGGTTGTCATTGATGTCAACTAATTTCAAATAGGATGTCAACTGATTCAGTTTGAGTCATTGATGTAAACTGAGGTCAAAGTGGATACAACATTCCTACAGCAGTGTGAAGAAGTATATGAAAACCACTTTGAAGAAGTATCTACGCAAAATGGTGAAGGTGACAGATATAGATGCCAGTCTGAAAAAGTATATATGTTACATCAAGTCTTAATATGTGTGTCCAAGGTACATTGTGTATGATGAGTTTGAAGAAGTACATAAGGAAGGTATATCAAGTAATGTATCCTACTACATGTGGTACCTGTGCAGAAGTCAAGTCCACCAAGTTAGACTCTCTCATGGTAATAGTCAAAGGACTGGTTGGACAATGGTACATGTGCACAGTAGCCAAGGAGTTGGTTAAGCAAAGTTACAAGTGTGCAAGCATGTTGAAAGAAGACTCTGGAATGCGCAAGCATTGCTTGTTCAAAGATCGAAAGTGCACAACCAGTAAGAAACAGATTATGGTCAGATAGTCTTGAAAACGTGCAAATCTAAGCCAATATGAAGATGCTTTCAATTTATTAAAGGGTGCTCAAGTTACTAGAATATTACAGCGGTTAAAGTAATTCTATGATCAAATTCCACAGCCGAGGGTACATCAGGTGTGGAAGTCCCACAAGTGATGAAGCAGCAAGGGTCAAAGTCTCACCAAGCAGAAGTTGGTAAATGCACAGAATACGCAAAGCATTCATATATCAAGTGTGCATTACCCACAAGTGTTGAAGCGACAAGGTTCAAAGTCCCACCAAGTAGAGGATGGAGTATGCGCAAATTCTACAAAGCATCAATGCATCAAGGGAACAATACCCACAATGGATGATATAGCAAGAGTCGTAAACTCATCAAATTGAAGAGAAATGATGCGCACATACCTCAAATCAATGGTAAATCAAGAGCACAAAGGATCACCACCAAGGTGTAAGTCCCACTAAGTTGTGGACCATGAAGGCGCAAGACACACAAAGGATGACACATCGGCAGCGTAGAAGATGACATGTGGCAAATTCACAATCTATGAAATATGAAAGAAGGGATGCCAGAACAAACTTGTGGACATATATTCCATGCAGGACACATATAAATGGAGATGCAAGTTGGAGATTTGATGTAAGCTTGATGGCGAGAGCATAAGAGCTTCAAGTAGAATTTTTAGTTTGATATTCAGGGCATCAAAGGGTTCGAGGAAAGAACAGAATGATCTAGCGAGGAGCCGAGTGCTCACATGCAGCAGAATGAAGTACTGATGGTTTGCATAATGATGTTGTAGATATGTGACGGATTTGCAAGTACTGAAAGGAAGAAACACTAAAGTATGTTCAAATGATTGATGTTTTGAATGATACTATTACAGTCAGCAACCCAATAGTCACAAACATTGTAAAGACAAAATTGTAGAGACAGGAGCAAAGTATATCAGATGATGCACAAATGTCTAGCTAATGCATATAAGCAAAAGTGAAAGTGTGCAAAGTTTAGAAGACCATCTAATGCACGACGAAAGAACAACAACAGGATCCAGTAAGCATGTCATGATGAGGATGATCTGATACAAGTGTGTTAAATCGAACAGACGAATCATTTGATGCATAGGACATCGCAGATTGTCTAAGAGATTGTAGAACTTAAACAAAACGGACACATTAGTAAGTGTGCAGATCCATTTGTTACTGGTGAATGATTTCAGAACATAAACTATCAATTGAAATCACAATATTAGTTGGTGAAAGTAGTAGCGCCATAGAAAAATGACAGATCATACCTCAGCTTAGACTGCAATATCAGTGAGCACACGGTACATGAAGTAAGACATCAGCATAAGTGTGAATTGAGAGGAATGAGAAGTCAAGTGATGTATGTATCTCAATGATAGAGAATCGACTACATACGAAGGTAGCACACAACATAACTATAATCAGAAGATTAGAAGAGTGTACGGATTTGAATTTCAGAAAGACATAATCATAAATTGGACATCAGGGTGGCAGGACGGGGAAAGGAGATAGGGAATTGGATCTTCCTTCAGGTTGGTTCCTATAAAACAGCAAGGAGACCGGGGGTCGTATCCACCTTCTAGTTGGTGCTGGAGAAACACGGGGAGTTGGTACTTCCTTTAGGTCGGTGCTTGTAAAACCAGGGGGTTGGAGCCTCCTTCTAATTGGTTTTGGTAAACACAGGAAGTTGGTGCTTCCTTGAATGTATTCTTTCTCATTATAAAGAAGCATCCAGTGGTTTTCTCTCCTTTGGGTTTCCACGTAAAAATCATATGTGTTATGTGTTCATTGTCTTGGTTCATATATGAATGAATGTTTATTTATTGATGCATAACTGAAGATAAAGATTAAGTAAAGGATAATTTGTTTAAGAATGTAAAAATTGCTAATAACTACGCTAATATTGATTCACCCCCCCTCTCAGTAGTAAATCGATTCCAACAAAATATGATTATTGCCTCCTTTGAAAAGGATACTCCATGTAACTGAAAATGTTGCTCCAACAATTAGAAAAAGCAGTAAATCTTTCCAAAATTCATATTTTTTCCTACTTTGAAAAGGTTATGCCATGTAACTGAAATGGTTGCTCCACAATTAGAAAAAGAATTAAATGCTACATGATGCATTTCAATAACTCCAAAAATCCATGCCATGTTTTCCTTTTGGTTTTCAGACTTTAAAATTGCACTCATGCACAACCTCTTACTACATCATTTGCAACAAAAATTAGACCAATTATTTAAAATTTGATTTTTGGACTAACATTTTCAAATTATTTCTCAAAACATTATTCAAACCAAACCAACACAAAAATATAATATATTTTTTTTTATTGAAGCAAGATTGTCAACAACCATGGATGCTCCTGCATCACTATCTTCTCACAACTTACATGCCATAAGTATGAGTATTATTTTATGAATATTGCCTATCATTGATTTAAGACCAGTTCTTGGGAATTTAAGACAAACCATATCCACACATAAAGGAAAATATTATGATTTCTACATTCAACTAATTCCATAATTCAAGTCTTAGTGAGAGCCGAAAGTAGTTCATTCTAAGATGATTCCCAAAGCAAGTTAATTGTAAATATTCCAATTTAATATGGTAGGTTGATGAGAATTGAAAATAATATTTAAGAGTCCATGATTTCCAAAGTATGAGAAACATAACATATACATTACTAACTAACAAAAGTGCATCTAATTTACAATATTTAATTGACCGAAAAATGACAAAAATTATATTGAATGTAATGCAAATGGAGGTTTAAAAAAATCATACAAATTTACATGATCAGTAGAGGTGCTCATCAAATTTAACCCTTAGTTGGGAAGAATGAGTGTTATCCTCTTCAGTTATGTTTAATTCCTATCAATGATATGTTGAGTTTTTTTAATTTTTTAAGTAGAGGTTTTATTCTATTTTAAGATAACCAAATTGTACATAATTTTTTTTAAAATAACATTTTATGATAACCAAAATTATTTGGAATTTTGAAAAATGATTGGACAAAAAAGAAATTTATCTTTATGAAAAAACCTATCATGGTACAAATTCCAAGAGAAAGGATGGAAAAGTAGAAGATTGCAATTGCCAGATGTTATAATATTCAATAGGTACATAGAAATAATATTAAACAAGTGAAATGAGCAACAAAGCTACTTAGTACCTACCTCTTAAGGAAATTTTGATAGAAAACTATTATAATAAAAGATACAAGTAAATTATGAACATATTAGAAAACAAAAACTATAATGTTAGAGATTGTTTAAGCATCTATATTATTATTATAATTACAAAATGCTACAAACTTGATAATGATTAAAAAAAACCCTTTAAAGGGATATAAGAATACTTGGAACCAAATGTGAGGTTTTTTACCAATCATGAAAATGATACTTGCACAATTAGAGGATCAAGTCCATTAATGGCTTTGTGTAACTTGATCATTGAAAGGAAGCATGAATTGATTTGTTTCAATTTGATCATGGGCTCATTGGGTGCGCCAATCCTTTTAGTTGTTAAATGTTGCAATGTGGAATAGTGAGTTGCATGATCGTGAGGTGGCATGTTGAAACACATGTCAATATGTAGCTCGAGAGCTAGTTCCATGTGGGTTGAGGATTAGTGAGGGACCAATAGTGTATTTCTTATCATATGTGGGATTACATGTTGTTACCAGTAGTGTACAACAAACATATAATCATACATAAGAGCACAGACACACAAAGAGAGTAAGGAAGAAAGTAATGGTCATGCTAGAAACAAGCCTCTTCTATTATATCACATAACCATAATGTACATTGGAAGGCCATGTGTCTAGTGGAACCCATTGTAGAAGAAATAAAAAGGGAAATTTTTGGAAGTGATGGTAAGTGGTTTTGGAAACCACACTTCAAGCTCCAAAATGATGAGAGTGAGCCATGTATAAAGGCACTTTTCAAAATTTTGGAGTGCAAGGAGCATGTTAAAGATAAAAAAAATTACATCCCCCAAAATATATTGATCTAGTCCATTGATCGGAGTTGCACATGGAAGAACATGTGCGCTAGGAATTAGATAGTAGAGATCATGGGACCTCTAGTCACATCACCCTTGGGATTTGTGCCAAGTGGAAAGGAAGCACAAGGGGCCACAATGACAAGGTAGGATGACCTAGAAACAAAGGTTGATGACATGGTAGGGTGACCCAAGTAAGGTTGATGACATGGTAGGGTGACCCAAGTAAGGCTAATGACATGGTGGATGTAGGTAACAACACATAGGACCCCACTATCACATCAACAACCATGTGTCATGCCACATCAATAGATGGAAAAATTAAAAAAAACAATTTTGGAGCCAAAATCTTATTTTGGCCATAATAGGAGTATATTAACTCAGAATTTGATGAAATTTTAGTGGTAATTTTGTAGAGAGGAGGACTGAAAAAATGATAGAGAGTGGTGTGGGCTTGTTTAGCTCCATATTTTTGGAAATATAGAATTAGTGACTCGCAAAGATCCTGAACCAAATCATAATTGATAGGGGGCCTATTGAGGATGAAATTTGGACAGTACAAATTATGTTTAGACATTAAGATACCCAATTGAGCATTTCACCAAATTCTAAGAGGTTTGGAGTAGTGATGTAGAAATAGGCCAAAATCCACTATTTCGAGAGACTTTTTGGTGATTTTGGAAAACTTAGAGGTAGAAGTGACTCGAGATGTCCAAACTAGAAAAAATTATTTAGTCAACTTTTGTATATTCTTAAGGGTCTCGACAATTTTTTTCAAGTTAAGTTTTTCCAATTTTGCTCTACTTGTGAGATAGTTGTTTTTGCAAAAAATTCCAAGTTTGGAAGAAGTGTAGATAGGACAAAGTGGGGAAATCCATATTTATGTATAAAATGATTGGAGCATCAAATCAATTATCTAAAATTGATAAATACTCAAAATCATGTGAATTATCAATACCTAATACAAAACCTTTCTTGGTTATTATCATATTTTCTTCTACGGGTGGCAGAAGTTGGTCTCCAAGCTTGATCACACTAGTGAGAGAGTTGCACAAAATGGACAAAAGTGGTGATTTCATGGAGCTATAGCGTATAAATATGAGCTTATAATGGATAATAAGTACAATCATTAGAAATTTAATTCAAAAGACAATATCTCTATCAAATTATCCTTTGGAAATTTGCATTTGGTTGTTTTAGAAAGTGAGCAAAACAAAGCCTATGGGGTTTGATTGAACAAGGCAATTATCAATGTGGGTGATTTCCAAAGTATCCTAAACTTTGGGAAAAAGATGTAGGATGATGTAGGATCATGCCATATGTGAAATTGAGTATGTATGAATAAAATTACTTCACAATGGTGCATGTACAATGGTGTAGAATCACATTCAAATGGGAAAAAGCGTAATAGGGTTTCTTCTTAACTAGAAAGGTGCAGGATTTAACTAAGGATGGTGGCGTGCTTGGTAATATGATAGTATTGTTGATGAGAAGTGATAATCAAGGTTAATAAAAAAGGAAACAAAGATACCAATAATAGTTTTTGGTGTCTTGATTAAGAATGCATGCAAGGTATTTATTATTATCAGTGTGTGCAATCTAAATTGCAAAGAAGAGCCATGGGAAATCTTGATAATTGGAGTTATTTATTATAACCCATAAGAGAAAAATTAGAAAGGTTATGAAAGATACTAGAAGGTATAGAAGATAAGTAAGGATCATGATCATTGTAGTTGGTTATTGTGTATAGACAAGTAGCAATGACAGGAATATAGAACATGTAATAGACTAGCAGATAAAGAATGACAATAATATCATGCTTAAAATAAGGATTCAAATCCTTGACCTTTTAAGGTAAGGAAAGGAAGGTAATGAATGAATGAATGCAACTCATGATTACAAGAAGGAATTCGTGGAAGCTTTGTGCGTTATAATAAATCTAACAAGATAAAGAACATGCAGCTCATACAAGTGATGGGTGAACCATCTATGTGGGAAAACAATGTGTACACTTGAATGGTTGCAAAATTATGAACCAACAAATTATATGTAAAGAATGGGTAGAATATAAAAGAAGAGTATAAGGATTACAATGTTTCTAGAATGCGAGTATAAAGAGGCCATATGAAGTGGAAAGTGTATTGAAGCTTGGATTTGTAAAAGATAAAGGACTATAAAAGCAGTCCAAATAAATATGGATTGGCATCAATTGCATCACTATGAAGTGATAGAATATCTATGAAAAGATAATGTTGAGGCAAGATTAACCCAGGAAATAAATCAGTAAAGGAAGATTGTATTGCTTGGAAATTAGGAATGGTCAAGTAAGTCTTGGATTAACAATTGCTCAAAAAACTGGAGCAACAATGAAAATGAAACTCATATTAAAGAAAATATTGTTTCGTATTCAAATGGGACTTGAATATAGCTAAAGACAACAAAGGAATTTGCAACAATGTTAATGAAATCTATAGGATACTGACGAATTTATTGTAGCAATAAATGATGAACAAGGGAAACAAGTCAGCCAAGATAATGAGGGAGATTTTGTCATGCTCAACTTTGTTTCATTGATAAGTACAGTTGAATACTCTTAAAAGTAGAAAATTTAAGCATGCATATATGTATTGAATTGCTACTTGGGTGAGAAAACCATAGCTAATGATATGATGTGTGGTTTATAGTAAGCCTACAAAAACCATGAGCTGTGTGGTGTAGTTCCAACCTATGCAAATGAAGTGGAAGAGAGAAATCCTTAACTCTTTTCTTGCTTTTCATTTTATGTTTCTTAAGATTAAGAAAGTTACATTATACATGGGCATGGGAATCATGGAAAATGCAAGAGATTGGATATCTAGAATGCATACACACTAGTAGGCATGTTGATAACTAATGCATGGTGCATGTAGATATGTGATAGAGTGGATATAGAAATGCATGATAATATATAACATTTCATATTGATGAAGAGTGGTTTGCATATGTGTGTGTGTGTGTGTGTGTGTGTGTGTGTGTGTGTGTGTGTGTGTGTGCAATGAGGACATTATGATGATTAAATGTGGTTGATGATGGTTATGTAAATAGACATGGTGGAGGAATGGTTGAATATGTTTGCATATATCATGCATCCTTGTGGAGAAAGCATAAGGACAATAAAATTTTCATGCAAATTTGGTGAATGGAATTGTATAAGCCTTCATAAAACACCAACTAGTTAGGTAACATCATATAATATTATGCCAACCATGTAGGCATGGATTTATTTATGTTGATTGCATAAATGTTGGAAAATGGATCGTGTAAGAATCCCTTCAACCATAACTAAATATTATAAAACGGTGCTTGTCATATTTGAATGCATCTATGTGTATGATACCCCACATGGTATGATATTGTATTGTGTGGTAAAGGAAACAATCCTTAAACCTATACAATTATCTAAAAATATGGAATTAAATAGCATGCCATGTGTGTTGGTTATGAGTAGATAACCAAGGAAATCTAGGACATATGATCCTAATGTGAAGTGAATGCCATGCAAAATACTCATGGGTGACACCATAGTGTTGTTGGATATGTAAATTATATAGTTCTACACAAGTCTCCAATGGTATCCCTAGTTGTGCCAGTTTCCTAGACTATAACCTTATTGCTAATACAAATACACCATTAGAGGGGAAGGGTTAATTGAGCGAGTATAGAGCAGAAAAAGGAAATCCCTTCTAGTACACCTAAGGGGATATATACTAGAGAAAGGGTATATTCCTGATGTTGTTTTGAGTTGAAGAAGAAGGTGCCTAGATGGTCATGCAAGTATTGATATGGTGGTTGGATGATGTTTTGAGGTGATGGCTATAACTTCTAAATCATCATGGTGGAATGCATGACATGAGAATATGGTATTCATTAATCAATGAAAGGGTGCATTAAGTGGATATGAATAAATGGATAGTCTGAATCTTGTTGTTATGCACACATATACGTGAGAACATACGTTGGAATGTAGTGCATGAATGCATTATTATGTCATATTTCATTGCATTCAACTTGTTAATAGCTAAAATGGTGGAATTATTGGTAATTCAAAATTCTAAGATCATTTCATGAGTTGTCGTGGATGTAATCAAAGAATTGTATGAAAATGTACTCATGTTTTGATGGACTACAAGAATGCTCTATCAAGAGAAAAAAAGTGGCATAAAAATATGTCTTGGATATGACATTGAAAGTAAACCATAATGAAGACAAGGAATATTACCTCACAATTGAAAGATAAGTGTTATGTGGAACTTATAGTATTATTTGGAATGTAATCATTGTCATAATTATTTCTGAGGTTTAGTGAAAGATAGAAATATGACTCATGATATTGTATATGTTGATGTATATGTAACTTCGGAATGTATTTCACATATATGTATATTGTATTCCTATAGAGATGGTATTATTCCTCTATAAGGAAGTGTCGTCATTTATATTGTAAGTGTCGTAACTTATACTTGATGGGTTATTAGACCACCTTGTTTGGGGTCGGCCCTGTATAAGTCATGTGGGTCAAAGGGTTATTAGACCACCCTATTGGGGGTCGGCCATGTGGGTCAAAGGGTTATTAGACCACCCTATTGGGGGTCGGCCCACTCAGCATTATGTTATGTGGTTAAGTTCGATCCGACATGAGTTAGGTAAAAAGGCAAGTCAAGTCAAGTATAAATAGAGTGCGGGAGGCACTCTATTTACTCACTCACTTCTCACACATGCTCTCAAGGAGGAGAGGCGCACTTATGGAGGAGGAGGATTGCTGCTAGGTTATGGCTATCTCTATTGGTTGGTTGTATCATTGCTCTATCTATCTCTGAGGAAGTTATTGGGGTTTTTCACCTTTATGGTTTTCCCCAAGTAAATCTTTGTGTCTCTTGTGTGCTTGCATTATTGTCTCCATGGTTGATATGCTGTAGATATGCTGTACATGTTGTTCTCTCAGTTAAGATCCTAGATCAGATTGAAGTAAATTCAGAAAATTTAACAGTATACTTATTTGTATGACATAGGTGAATGGAAAATATACCTAGTAAGGGAAATTGATGACTATTGTGAGATGGAAATATCAAGAAGAAGGCCACTGTGATGACACTAGAACCCTATGATTGCCACAAGTTACTAGTTAATTAAGGGTTTCTAGTGGGATGCCTAGAAGTAAGACTCTATAAGTTGACACTCTTATTGCATGTGGAAACCTTGAATCTATAAGTTGACACTCTTATTGCACCTGGAAATATTGACTCTATAAGTTTACACTCTATGTGCACATGTAAACCTTAGCAATATGGATTGCTAGAGGGACTCCTTAGTATGGAAGGGGTTGCTTGAGCCTGAAAGGGTGAGTGCAACAAGGAAGAGGTAGCTTAACGAAATATTCTATGATATATTCGTGTGGGAATTCCATTGGAGTATAGGAGGTTGTGTCAGAAAAAATAGTGCGTTAAATTCTTTCCCATGGAAGCCATGTGCAAGAAAGAAATATTCATACAGATAAGTATTGGACTAAAATTTTGTACTTATTTGGTGATATGAATATACATGCATACATTGTGATATTGAAAATTCCTATGGATCTAATAATGGTTGCATGAGAATGGTTATAGCATGCATATTTCTTCTTGATGATTCCTATAGGTACATGTTGATATACCAATCCTTGGGAGGTAACCGGAGCAATGACTAGTCAATGTCGATGAGTTGTATGTGGAATAGCCAACAACAATGTAAAATGGCAAGGAGAAAGAATGGTGTAATAGGTGCAACTAAATAAGAAACTTGGGAGTTAGAGGATTCTATATGAAGGCATATTATACATGTTTAAATCATTGTTCATTTTTGTAATTGTATATATATTGTTGATGATGCACCAAGGACAATGCATAAATTAAGGGGGAGAGGAATGTAATACCTCAATTTTTTACCCAAGAATATAAATGTATATGTAATGATCAAATGGATAAAATCCATATGTATATGGTCTAGGATGAACAAAGATATTGTAATGATGTACATTAACTAATAATATAAAAATAATTGATAGCTACAAATGAATAAGGACAAAGAAAAGATCAGGGGCTATGATTCCACATGTAGGGAAAGTAAAAGGGGGATAAGGGGAGAGGACTTTAGTGAAATATTAACATATGTCCTTAGCCTTGATTATAAATCTTAATTAGTTAAATTTCCCTAAAAATGATTTACCTTGTATTAGGAAATATCACATAATTAACCTTTACTTATTAATTATCCTATGTTGGGATTAAGGGGTGAAATGTAGAATCCTCATGAGGAGCCACATGGAAAGTCGAGAAAATGAAAATAAAATGTCTGGAATTGAGTTTAGAGGGGGATTCTTACAATCATTTTTCCATCATACTTCTTGTTGGGAGGAATTGGGAAAAATAAGGGAAAATACATTTATGTTGTTAAACTAAAATTCCATGCATGTCGATGCAATTGCCATAGGAAATGTGTGTGATGATTATTGTGTCATTGCGAAAGGAACCTCACCTACAAATAAGGATACTTGGATTCCCGGTATTGAGATTCCCTAGCCAACCTATGATATAGAATTGGAAAGGAATTGGGATGGGTTGAGGGCTGCATGCAAAGAAGGGGATCCCATTCCTAATGTTGTGTAGGCTAAGGGGGGAGAAGGTTGATTGATTGGCATAGTTAGAGAGGGGGTTTTGGCACTAGAGAGTTTAAGAGTTGTGAGTTGAGTAGGAAACTATAGAAATTTCACCCTTGTGGAATGATAGCCTAAAATTGGGGGTGGCCTCTATCATAGAAAGGTTAAGTGTGATATAGTTCCTAAGGCTGGGATGAATGCCCTTTATTTTCAAGAGTGAGAGGACTATTTCCATACATATAAGTGTTATGAAATGTCATTTTATTTGATGTTCTATTATGTATGGTATTAATGTCTAACTTTATTGGTTTGGTTTGCATGGGATTAAATTACATAATTATGGAATAAATTATGATAAAACTACTTATATTGAGGCTAAATTTTAAATATTAAAGGCTAATGTAGCTTTGTTTTATTCTTCTAAAATGCTACAGTCAGATAAATAATTATATTTTGGTATCAAAGAAGAAATTTTATGGTGAAATTTAGGTACCCCATAGCCTTGACAATGAGCAAAGGATGATGGGTATGTGACAATATATGGTTGTAGTATTCCCTTATTTTTCTTGAGAGGGTTCCAATTCTTGATACTCTTCCTCTTCACAATCTATCTAGAATAAATTATTCTCACTAAAAATATCTCATTTATTGTACTTATTTTCACAATTGAAACACAACCCCTTTGCTATTATTTCATCCATTTGTTGAAGATTTAAACTTATAGTTTGATTGAGGTTAGGAGTGGTATCATAAACCTATCTATAGGTATTAGGTGAAACCCTTCTAGTAGCCATATTTTTACTTTCAACATTCATTGCCATAGAAAAATCATTCTCCAATTATTTAGGTTCAATGGAATGTATCTCATGTTAAAGGATATCCTTTAAACTACCAATAAAGAGATCGAATAAATTTTCCTCTAGAATGTTTCATTGTAAGACATAACTTTTGAAAGTGATGATTTTTCTCTATAACTAGACCTCTTTGCCTAACATTTATCAATTGGATAAATAAGGTGTTTATATTAATATCCCCGTAATTTTCTATCAATTCATCCATAGAAATAACCTGGATGCAACAAATTCCTTTCTGTGTTGGAAAATCCATTAGTACTAGACAAATTGATCATGCTATAAATAAAAGGATGCAGTAGTTACCTTTTGTAAAGTTGGCACTTTATGTTGATCATAGAATTGCTTCACATAGAATATACATGGTATTGGATCACTACCATCAAAATTACTCATGACAATATTGGGAAATGAATCTCCCCAGTAGAAACTCCCAATTAGACCTTAAACCATTTGGAATAGGGAAATCGTTTGAATTCTGGCTCGACTACCATTCAATAGTTTTTGGATTCATCGGTTGCATCCCAATCCACTATTTAGGGTTATATTTTAAGGGGGGTGAACTGCAATATGAATTAATCTAAGGTGCATTCATACACTACATTGACCTATCTTAGCTATGATCAAGATAAAAAGCACTAGCAGTGAGATAACATTGATATACATATTCTGAAACTAGATAGCTGCAAATTAGACATGTATAACAATAACATAATAATTTATGAACATTAGAATAGTCATTGTATCATAATTTTTTGCATCCACGACTCGTAGAAAGAAAAATAACATGGGAATACACGTGAACAATAGAAATAGAAAACTGCAGGAATAATCCACCAGAAATCATGAAGAATCTTACTACATATAGGCGTGAGACAATAAGAGAAATATTTCCATAACATTCATCCACACGACAACCATAATCATGTGCAAACTTGAGCTTAGTAGCTTCTCTATTCATTAATAGAAAACGTTATTACAAATTTAGCAGTGAGAGCTTCAGCCAACAAAAGTCCCTCTTTTCCCCCCTCTTCCTTTGTTTTAAAATATTTACAAAAGTAAATCCCAAAGTGACCCTTGAATCCCTCGCAGTCACTTATGACTTTCCTATGCACTTGTCACTTTGGATTTTTAACTCTCTCCTAAAGGAAATAAAGTTAATTTTAAATTACAAATTTCAAGGAGGGGCATTCCCTTATGCCTTTATGAGTTGATTCCAAAGTTCAAAATCATATGTAATGGTATTTAACTACTGAGGTCTAAGCAACCGTATGGAGGCTCCATGTGCAACTATCTCCTTATTTAATGTGAGTACCCCTTTGGTGGCGTATGAATGACATATTGTCATTAACTGTATCTTGAGTGTGGGGGTTCCAACTTGGTTATGCAATTCCTATGAGGTCACCTATGAGATCCATATGATGGATTCATCCTCTATTACATGATATTTCTTAGCTCTTCCATATTTTTTTCATTTGATGTAGGCTCTTTGAAAGTACCTAGAGATTATAGCTGACATTTGTTGAACACTTTAACTATTTCTACATGCACTTTCCTACATTTTCTAAGTGATGTGGTGGCCTCCTTTTGTAAGGTTAATCCATAGTTCTAACATTTATCAATGGTTGCATAGTCCAACTTTATTTCCTATAATGTTCTCCATGGTAGATTAGAGGGAGTATCAATCATCTGTTGCTACCAAGTAGCCATACAATTCAGATTTCCCTTAATCTTGTCAATGATGTGATCATGCTCATGGGCACCTTCGATCACAACTCCTAGCCTTGCTACAATATTTTTTACTTCTTGGAGTTGTCCTGTGACCAATTCTTGCATATAAAAATACTCTTGCTGCAGTGAAATGGCACTAGATTGGAATTCAGCTAGACTATGTTTCTCTTCCTTGGATACTTCTATGTCCCTTGCTAGTGCATCCCTTTCATTTTTTAGGCTTTCTATTTGAGTTGCCATAACCTCCTTCTAAGCTTCAAGGCCCTCTACCTAAGTGATTAATGCATTTATTCCACCCTAGAGATCATTTTCTAATATTTATAGAGTTCCTTTGTCTACTAGAAATGCATCAAATTCATGTTTCGACTCAACTCCTTCCCTTCTACCTTCTACCTTCTAAAAGGTGGTCTTCTAAAAGGTTGATTTTCTTTATGACATTGTCTAAATTCTTAGCCAACTGTTGTATGTTGAATTTGCTTGCTAGAGCAATAGCCATGTTTCCTAAGGATACAAATGTAAGCGCTTTATCTGTGCAGTTAATGCATAGATTTTTAAGAGTAATCTCCATCTCTGAATGCACAAACAGTTTGAGCTTTGTGTGTGTCTCCTACACAATATATATGTTTCTTTTCCTTGTATAAAACAAAATAACTTAGCTTGGCTACAAAATCCTATAGAAGGTGTATATAATCTGATACCAATCTCTTTTAGTGGGAAGTGCCCTTAAGTGAGTGGAATGGTGGAACTGGTGGCAGGCTCTTCCATTAGAGAAAATTTGGGGTCTAAAATGGGCCTCATAAGAAAACGAGACACCTCATAAGAAAAAGAGTTATTAATGAGTTGGAATTCAAGAACTAATCGAATTTCAAGAAAAAGAGTCATCCATAATGGTTGAATTGGCATATTTGTCATAAAAAACTACTTTTTTAATTTGTATATTCAATTTATCTCCCTATCGTTTGAAAGTAACATTTTTTTATGTATTTCTCATTTTTTTGTTAGAATTTTAAGTGCGATAACAATAAGGATCACTAAAAGATAAATAAGCACATCATAGACAATATACACAATAATTTTACCCTAGGAAAACCCTCTTGGGGCAGAAAAATCCAGCAAACTTCTTCAATATAGATTCGTTAGAATGTACAATAGTATCCCTCGTGCAAAGACTCCAAAAGTAGCTATTCACTTGAATCTATCTCTTGTTGATGCGAACTCAATGAGTGAAAGTGGTGACCAAAATGAGGAGTTCGACCTCCTCATTTATACTAATCAAATGACATGACCTTTTTACTAAACAGGGTCAGCTTGAATCACCTAACTGGGCCGACTTGTACAATTTACAATAAAATATTATTTTCTAGATCTTTCCAGGCCGACCTAACAGTTAGGGTTTACATTGACTCTTTCAATAAATTTTACATGATTAATTACATCAATAATAATCCATGTAGGGTGTACAATACAAATGGTACAAATGACACAAATAATACAAATAAGAATATCTTTTGAAGTTACATTCTTCAACACTCCCTCTTAACAAGGAAGGTATTCCTCGGTCATCATCACCATCATCTTTCATTGCTGCACTTCTTGTACACGAACTATTGACGTCTAACATTTCTCGAATCTATATATCATAAGAAGTTTCATAGAGCCAGCCCTTTTTCATGCTAGATGTGACCTAGACCCAGTCTAGGACTTTCTCACATAGATCCAGCCCTATTTCATGTTGGATGCGACCTAGATCCAATCTATGACTTTCTCATACATAGCCAGCCCTATTTCATGTTGGATGTGACCTAGATCCAATCTAGGACTTTCTCACACAAAGCCAGCCCAATTTCATGTTGGATGTGACCTAGACCCAGTATAGGACTTTCTCACACAGACCCAACCCTGTTTCATGTTGGATGTGACCTAGCTCCAATCTAGGACTTTCTCACACATAGCCAGCCCTGTTTCATGTTGGATGTGACCTAGATCCAATATAGGAATTTCTCGCATAGATCCAACCCTGTTTCAGGCTGGATGTGACCTAGATCCAATCTAGGACTTTCTCACACAGAGCCAACCTTGTTTCATGTTGGATGTGACCTAGACCCAATCTAGGACTTTCACCATAGAACTAGTCATGTTTCATATTGGGTGTGTCCTAGAACTAGTCTAGGACTTTCTCTCTCGTAGAACTGGTTCTTTTTCATACCAGATGCAATTGTCCTCATACACAGACCGAGCAATCCATCCGGTGGTTCCAACCTAGGAGCATCCATTACGTTGCACACCGCAACCACCTACCTTACCTCATCACTATTCTAGATTGTCACGTAGCCTAGGAAACTCAATTATGTCACATGACCCATGACTACCTGCTACCTCATCCGATATCATCACTCCCTCTTGATCTGGACCACTCCAAGCTTGTCCCTAAAGTACTCAAACTTCACTCTTGATAGAGTCTTGGTAAACACATCGACTATCTACTCCTTTGTTTCTATATATAGGAATCTCATTGCTCCCTTTTGTACCATATCCTGGATATAGTGGTACCTGATCTCAATGTGCTTCGACTTGTCATGGAACACATGGTTCTCTAACAACTTCGCACAAATCGGGTTGTCACAGAAGACAAAAATCACCTATAACTTGAGATCAAACATCAATGAACCAATCATCTGATAGAGGCTAAGTGATAATGTCTCTCAATCTATTTTTTAGTCACTCCCCCTGAAGCGGAGCTTTACTGCTCCCTTTGTAACTAAGCACCATCCTCCCTCTGCATCTTGTACTCTCTACATAAGGACGTTTTGCATTGGAGTGACCGATAGCCTTCTCTTTTCTTGATCTTCAGTGTATCCATATATCTCATCTCTCTATTTTAGTGGATACTAAGATCTTGAACTCTATTGCAAGTTCTCCCTTGCACCCATCTATGAGCTCCTCATCTTCAACCTTGTAGCAAGGTTGATATCTCATCACTCTAGGTGATCCTGAAGCTCATCATGTTATCACATGGGTGCCTTATGAGCCTATACAAAGCCTTCTTCAATATGTGCACATGTGGTTCTTTGTAGAGAGTCTTGAATCCTAGAGGTTGCTCAATATACACTTATACTTCGCTTACACCATCTATATAGTGTAATATCCACCATTGAGGAAGTGTGTCTGGCCACTTGGAGCAACATCCCTTCATATTCGACTCCCTCTTTCTGAGAGAACCCTCACTTTGTTCTTCTGTAGGATGTAAAATCTTGTTGAATTTCATAGTTGAACCATCATAACTTGTTCTTCGGAACAAGTCTCATCATTATTCTCTTGTAGGTGATGGTACAAGATATTTCCTACAAGTCAGATTTAGTTGCATGATTAGAAACATTTCATAATTTTCAAAACAAATTCTTATGCATAAAGACATAGGTCACACAGCCATGCAACTATCTTAGCCAATGCTTCAACACAACATTCATCCATATCCCGTATTCATACGTTAACTTACTAAATTCCTTCCATCTATACCAAAACATTATTAAGAGCATGCACTACTCACAGTATGTCAACAAAGAGGTTTCATTCTAGATAAGTAGAAATGGAATTTTGTATGGAACTATAGGCCACTTACCCATCACATGCGTATTAGTAGTATACTGTTCACCAATGCAAACAATCTAACATGCATAATACACTTCCTAAATCTAGGAACATAAATATGTCCACTACTTAACACTATCATTTAGATGACAATTCAAATACTTATCTTTGTTTGTTTGGTAGGATCTCTCTTGATCATATCTCCTTGCAAGAATTACTAGAGTCTCTGACAACGTGCTCTACTCCATCATCTGAATCTGAGTACATGTGCCTTTCTTACTTATGATCGACAATGCGAAGCAAGCCTTCTATACCATAGATCACATGGAACTATGTACTGGTACTAAATCTATGAGTCCCTTCTTCTTCATCACCAATCACAACTGCATCCCTTCTTATCCAATGCTAAAATGAATAAGAGATCCTTCCATATTCCTAGTTTGAATTATTCTAGATCAAAATACATAATCCTCATCACTAGAGGAATCTTTTTTAGCCTTCTTCTTGGTTGGTTCATCATCCTCTGCAACATCACCATGATGTCTTTTTTTTTTCCTTTCTTGTTTCCTTTCTTATTGGGACAATTCCTAGAAATATATCCCATATCATCACAATTTAAGCACCTAAATCTTGAATAGTATTTAGGAGGTCTTTTACTCTTGTGGGATTTCTTGTGATGATGGTCATCTTTCTTCCCTCTCTTGGCATGAGCTATCAGGGATTGATTGTCTTCATCACCTAGATTTTCTTCTCTGGATGCAATTCTTGTTTCCTCTTGAGTGAAATATTACAAGAGTGCATTGAACAAAATAAGTTTCTTCCTTGAGCGTATTCCTTGAATATATGATTCACATGATATTGGAAGACCATTTAGAGTAGTCATCACTACTTCTACATTTTCCACTTCATCTCCAACAACACTTAGCTAATCTCTGATGTTGGAGACCCTTGTAAAGTATGACTAGATACTTTCATTGTTTTGAATCTTCACGGCCTTGATTTGAGTCCTCAAGGTCATATTCCTATTGATGTTCGTTCCTTCAAAGAATCCCTTCAATGCATCAAACATCTCTTTTGGAATCTTTAGAGAAGAGATTTGTGGGATCAAGTGATCCTTGATGGAGCTGTCAGCTATGATCCTCTTAGATTTGATAAGATTCATCTTGTGTTTTTCCTTGGTCTCATATCCCTCTATATCCGCAACTACTTATGTAACATACTTGTCCAATTCATGCTCTTCTAGATGAGCATCACCCTATACTTCCATGCTCGGAAGTTATCTGCCCCTTCAAGCTTATCCTCAATCTTGGTATTTTTTTTCATCTTGATAAACTTGATAAATGAGAACCTCAAACGAAAATATATAAAGAATAAATTACCAAATGAGATGCTCCAACCAAAGGTTTATTTATGAGATCTAACTACAAGGTGACCTAGGGTTTGTTAGAGAAACCCTAATTTCTCAACTTTAGGATCTTGTAAAACCGATTAGAGGAAAAGATGCGCCTCCTCAAGGCAAGTTGAGCAATGTACTCCTTTTCCCAAATCTGTGGACAGAACCTCCAAAAACTTAATGCCCTAGTTCTCCAGACTGTAGTGGTGGGCCCAGAAATGAAAATTCTCGGAATTGAATTATGCTTTGACAGAAATATGCACCCTAGTGAGGTGATTTGAATGCACCCTCTTTTTCAACTGGTCTGTGGAGAGAGCTCCCGAAAATAAAAACCCTAGATTATGTAGTTGCAATAGTTGCATAATGTTTTCTTTCAGGCCTGCTCTGATACCATGTTAGAATTTTAAGTGCAATAACAATAAGGATCATTGAAAGATAAACAATCACAGCATAGAAAATAGTACACAATAATTTAATCCTAGGAAAAACTCTCGGGGAAGAAAAACCCAGCAAAAATCTTCTATATAGATTCGTCAATATGTACAATAGTATCCCCTGTGTAAAGACCCAAAACAAGAAGACTCCAAAAGAAACTATTCACTTGACTCTATATCTCCTAGTGATGCGAACTCAATGAGTGAAAGTGGTGACCAAAATGAGGAGTTCAACCTCCTCATTTATACTAATCAAATGAATTGACCTTTTTACTAAACAGGTTTGGCTTGACTCACCTAACTGAGATGACCTGTACAATTTACAATAAAATATTATTTTCTAGACCTTTCCAAGCCGACCTAACAATCAGGGTTTACATTGATTCTTTCAATGACTTTTACATAATTAATTACATCAATAGTAATACCCTTAGGGTGTAAAATACAAATGACACAAATAATAATATCTTTCGAAGTTACATTCTTCAACACTCCCTCTTAACAATGAAGATATTCTTCAGTCATCATCACCGTCATCTTCCGTTGCTGCATTTCTTGTACATGGAATATTGACATCTAACATTTCCCAAATCTATATATCATAAGAGGTTTCACAGAGCCAACCCTTTTTCATGTTGGTTGTGACCTAAACCCAGTCTAGGACTTTCTCGCATAGAGCCAACCCTATTTCATGATGGATGTGACCTAGATTCAATCTAGGACTTTCTCACACAGAGCCAGCCCTGTTTCATGCTAGATGTGACCTAGATCCAATCTAGAACTTTCTCACATAGAACCAACCTAGTTTCATTATGGATGTGACCTAGACCCACTAGTATAGGACTTTCTCGCATAGAGCTAGCCTTCTTTCATGTTGGATGTGACCTAGATCCAATATAGGACTTTCTCACATAGATCCAATCCTATTTCATGTTGGATGTGACCTATATCCAATCTAGGACTTTCTCACATAGAGCCAGCCCTGTTTCATGTTGGATGTGACCTAGATCCAATCTAGGACTTTCTTACACAGATCTAGCCCTTTTTCATGTTGGATGTGACCTAGATCCATTCTAGGACTTTCACCACAGAGCTAGTCCTATTTCATATTGGGTGCAGCCTAGAACTAATCTAGGACTTTATCTCTTGCAGAGCTGGTCCTTTTTCATACCAGATGCAACTATCCTCGGCCATAGACCGAGCAAGACATCTGGTGGGTCCAACCCAAGAGCTTCCATTACATTGCACACCGCAACCACCTGTGTTACCTCACTGCTTGTCCAGATCCTCTCATAGCCTAGGAGAACAAATTACATCACATGACCTGTGACTACCTGCTACCTTATCCGCTCTCATCACTCCCTCTTGATCTGGACCACTACAAGATTTTCCCTGAAGTACTCTAACTTCACACTTGATATAGGCTTGGTCAACACATCGACTATCTTCTCCTCTGTTTCTATATACTGGAGTCCCATTGCTCCCTTCTCGAACATATCCCGAATATAGTGGCACCTAATCTCGATGTGCTTCGACTTGTCATGGAACACGGGGTTCTTCGACAACTTCACACAACTCTGGATGTCACAGAAGACACAAATCACCTCTAACTTGAGATCAAACAATACTGATAGCAACTTCCGAAGCCACACTGCCTCGCAGCTTGCCGAACAAGTTGCCATATATTTGACTTCAGCTATACTAAGTGCCACACTTGTCTTCTTCCAACTAAACCATGAGATAATACCCTATCCCAAACTGAAGCAGCACCTTGATGTGATCTTTCTATATGTGACACTCATGACCCAATCTGCATCAACATAACCCTCTAGGTTAATCTTTTGATCTGATGCATACCTAAGACCATAATCAATAGTACCCTTCAGGTACCTCAGCACATGATTTTCTGCAACCAAGTGAACATGTCTTGGCTCTACCATATACTGACTTAGAGTGTTCACTGCAAAGGATAAGTCTAGCCTCGTTGTCATCACATACATCAACAAACCAATCATCTGCCTATACATTGCGGCATCCACCAATTCTAAAGAAGTATCACTCAGCAACTTCAGATTCAATGCAATAGGTGTGTCCATAGCCTTGCAATCCATCATCTTGAATCTCTTCAACATTTCTACCATATACTTTCCTTGAATTAGGAAAAGTTCCTTTGTATTCTGCTACACTTCAAGACCTAAGAAATAATGCATCATACCCAGGTCTTCCATCTCGAACTCTGAGAAAAGATTCCTCTTCATTTATGTAGTGAGCTTATCATCACCTGTCGGAAACAGATCATCTACATACGCCAGTAGTATCACTGATTTCTCATCCTCAACCTTGTAGTAAAGGTTGGAATCTGCTTTACTCTTGGTAAATCTAAAGCTCGTCAGAAATCGATCTATCTTGTCATATCATGTTCTGGGTACCTGTCTAAAACTGCACCACATCTACTTCCTCTCCGTGAGGGGAAACATCCGGTATCACTATGATCATATCCCCGAGATACTGAGGCAAGAAACCTTTTCCACTGATAGAGGATAAGTGATAATGTCTCTCAATCTATGTTGTAGTCACTCCCTCCAAAGCGGAGCTTTCCTGCTCCCTCTGTAATTGAGCACTATCCTCCCTCTACACCTTGTACTCTCTGCATCAGGACATTTTTCACTAGAGTGGTTGGTATCCTTCTCTTATGTTGATCTTCTGTGTATCCATCTATGTCATCTCTCTAGGTCACTGCATACCAAGATCTTGAAATCTGTTGCAAGTTCTCTCTTGCACCCATCTATGAGCTCCTCATCTTCAACCTTGTAGAAAAGGTTGATATCTCATCACTCTAGGTGATCCTCAAGTTCATCATGCTATCCCATGGGTTCCTTCTAAGCCCATACAAATCCTTCTTCAATATGCGCACATGTGGTTCTCTATAGAGAGTCCTGAATCCTAGAGGTTGCTTGATATACACTTATACTTCACTTACACCATCTATCTAGTGTAATATCCACCACTGAGGAAGTGTGTCAGGCCACTTGGAGCAACATCTCGTCATAGTCAACTCCCTCTTTCTAATAGAACCCTCATTTTGTTCTTCTCTAGTATGTAATTCTTCTTGAATGTCATAGTTGAATCGTCATCACTTGTTCTTTGGAACAAGTCTCGTCAGTATTCTCTTGTAGGTGATGGTACTCGATCTTCCTACAATTCAAATTTAGTTGCATGATTAGAAACATTTCATAATTTTCAAAATAGATTCTTATGCATAAAGACATAGGTCACAAATTCATGCAACTATCTTAGCCAATGCTTAAACACAACATTCATCCATATCCCGTATTCATACAGTAACTTTCTGAATGCCTTTCATCTCTACCAGAACATTATTAAGAGCATGCACTACTCCCAAAATGTTAGCAAAGAGGTTTCATTCTAAATAAGTAGCAATGGAATGTTGTATAGCACTACAGGCCACTTACCCATCACATGCGTATTAGTATTACACTGTTCATCAATGCAAACACTCTAACGTGCATAATACACTTCCTAAATCTAGGAACATAAATATGTCCACTACTCAACACTATCATTTAGATGACAATTCAAATACTTATCTTTGTTTGTTTGGTAGGATCCCTCTTGATCCTATCTCCTACGGGAATTAATGGAGTCTCTGACAATGTGCTCTACTCCATCATCTGAATCTGAGGACCTATTCCTTTCTTACTTATGATTGGAAATGTTGAGCAAGTATTCTATACCATTGATCACATGGAACTATGTACTAGTACTGAAGATGTGAGTCCCTTCTTCTTCATCACCAATCACAATTGCATCCCTTCTTATCCAATGATGAAATGGATAAGATGTCCTTACATCTTCCTAGTTTGAATTCTTCTGGATCAAAATACATATTCCTCATCACTGGAGGAATCTTCTTTAGCCTTCTTCCTGGATGGTTCATCATCCTCTCTAACATGAGCATGATTTATTTTCTTGTTTCCTTTATCGTTTCCTTTCTTCTTGGGACAATTCCTATAAATATGTCCCATCTCATCACAATTAAAGCACCTAAAGCTTGAATAGTATTTAGGATGTATTTTACTCTTGTGGGGTTTCTTGTGATGATGGTCGTCTTTCTTTCCTCTCTTGGCATGAGTTGTCAGGGCTTGATTGTCTTCATCACCTATCTTTTCTTCTCTGGTTGCAATTCTTGCTTCCTTTTGAGCGCAATATTCCAAGAGTGCATTGAACAAAATCAGTTTCTTCCTTGGGCATATTCCTTGATTATATGACTCCCGTGATCTTGGAAGACCATTTAGGGTAGTCATCACTAGTTCACCATTTTCCACTTTATCTCCAATGGCACTTAGCTTATCTCTGATGTTGGAGACCCTTGTAAAGTATGACTGGATACTTTCATTGTTTTGCATCTTCACGGCCTTGAGTGGAGTCCTCAAGGTCATCTTCCTATTGATGTTGGTTCCTTCAAACAGTCCCTTCAATGCATCAAACATCTCTTTTGGAGTCTTTATAGAAGAGATGTGTGGGATCAAGTGATCCTTGATGGAGTCAGCTATGATCCTCTTAGCTTTGATAATATTTTTCTTGTGTTTTTCCTTTGCCTCATCTCCCTCTGGATCTGTAACATACTTGTCCAATTCATGCTCTTCTAGGATGAGCATTACCCTATACTTCCATGCTCGGAAGTTATCTTCCCTTTCAAGCTTATCCTCAATCTTGGTATTGTTTGTCATCTTGATAAATGAGAACCTCAAATGGAAGCAGATAAAAAATAACTTTCTAAATGAGATGCTCCAACCAAAGGTTGATTTCTGAGATCTAGTTGTAGGGTGACCTAGGGTTTGTCAGAGAAACCCTAATTTCTCAACTTCGGGATCTTGCAAAACTTATTGGAGGAAAATATTCCCTCCTCAAGGCGATTTGAGCAATGTATTCATTTTCCCAAATCTATGGACAGAACCTCCAAAAACTTGATGCCTTAGTTCTCTGTACTGTAGTGGTGGGCCCAAAAATGAAAATTCTCGCAATTGAATTCTGCTTCGTCGAAAAGATGCGCCCTAACTAGGTGAGTTTAATTCACCCTCTTTTTCAACTGGTCTATGGACAGAGCTCCCAAAAATAGAAACCCTATTTTTTGCAGTTGCAACAGCTGCAAAAATTTTTCCTTCAGGCTTGCTTCAATACCATGTTAGAATTTTAAGTGCAATAACAATAAGTATCACTGAAAGATAAAAAAACACAGAATAGATAGGGAAAACCCTCTCGGGGAAAAAAAACCCAACTTATTCTATATAGGTTCGTCAAAATGTACAATAGTATCCCTCATGCAAAGACCCAAACCAAGAAGACTCAAAAAGCATCTATTCACTTGACTCTATCTCTCCTAGTGATGCGAACTCAATGAGTGAAAGGGGTGACCAAAATGAGGAGTTCAACCTCCTCATTTATACTAATCAAATTAATTGACCTTTTTACTAAATAGGGTCGGCTTTGCTCACCTAATTGGGCCAACCTGTACAATTTACAATAAAATATTATTTTCTAGATCTTTCCAGGATGACCTAACAATTAGGGTTTACATTGACTCTTTCAATGACTTTTACATGATTAATTACATCAATAATAATCCCCATAGGGTGTACAATACAAATGATACAAATGACACAAATAATACAAATAAGAATATCTTCTGAAGTTACACTCTTCAACATTTTTCTGGGGTGGGGTCCCTCAAAAGTATGCAATGTGGGTAATCGTTGGATACATAATCAAATTCCACATCCAACGAGTGTTCCCTTTTGAAATTTGAGTAAAACCACAGGGAGATATGTTGAAAATACGAAGAAAAAAAAGTAGTTTTTTCTCTCTTCCTCTAAAATTCATAAATATTATTTTATTATTTTAACTATTATTTTATTATTATCCTTAGGAGTCCCATTTTAGACCCCAATTTTTCTCTAATGTATGTCCATATCTTGGGGGCCATTATCTTGTACCTCCTCTTACAACCTTTACTATTCCTATGCTTGCTTTTGGGCTTCTTCCTATGCTTTTACGTCGTCTTCAGCTTTCTTCTTGGCTTCTTCTTGCTCCTTTATCTCTTCTTTAGTTTTATTTTGAGCCTCTTCTTCAGTTTTATTCTTAAGAACTTCATGTAGTTTCCTTTTCTCTTCATATTTCCATTTTAATTCTGCATGTTTGTCCTTCTTGTCTTACCCTTTCTTTGTCTTCTTCCTCAGCTTTCTTTTGTTCTTACACCCATTGAGCTTATGCTTCAAATTTTATTTAATATTCTTCCTCAATGATCTTTTGGGACTTTTTCGTTGTCTGTCAATGGGCCTCTTCCAACTCTTATTGTGCCTTTTCTTAAGCTTCCTCTAGTGCTTGTTTTTCCTTTTGTGTGCAAGTAGAGTCTGAAGTTAAACCTTTAAATTTTTTCATCCTCCTGGCTAAATTTTCAAGAGTCTATTTAAACCTTGTTCATTCGGTAGGCCCCTACCACTATAGGAAAAGGTGGCCATGATGCTTTCTTGGATTTGCCCAGAGTAGACCCAATTCCGTTCATGAAGATCTGTCTCATTATTTCTCTCAGGACCTTGTGGTTCGTGACATATTTTGGAAATATGTAAGGAGGTTATGACCCTCTATAGATTCGCAGGTATGCTCCTCCTTTTGTTAGGAACCAATCCCCAAGATTTGTGACCACGTTGATTTCTTGATTGGTCAAGCATTTGGTTGTTTTCCCATGTATAATCATGTATAGATCCATGACAAACTCCTCACAAATTTTCTTGTAATGGTTGGCGTGATTTTCTACCCATAAGGATAGACAATAAATGTGCACGGGTGGCTCTGTGGGATTCCTCTCCATCCCATACTGATGAAATTTTTTAAGGTGAAAAAAACATCTAGCAAGTACGAGAATATGTGGAACTTGGATTGCAGCGTGAGTAGACCTACTTGTGCGTTCATGATTGCATCTTCCATATTGGAGGAGATGATTGTTGTCCAGTTGAATCTCGTGCCGAGCAAGGTGGCATGGTAGAAAAAGGGGATCCATACTATCTTGAAATGGGAAGAGTTTGATTCTCCGTACATCCACTAGTACAAAATGAGAGATAAGTGACCAAAAAAAGACCAAAATACGCATATAAATGACCACTTTTGAGTTGGTGACCACTAGTAGCAAATTAGTGGCCATATATCACGCGACCAAAAATGTGGTCATAGTCATTTATAGCTTATCTTGTGGTCATATATTTGGTAATATATTTGGTCATTAATTGTCACAAGTAATGACCAAATTTATGACCACATTTTTTGTCACGTGATAAATGACCGCTAATTTGCTACCAACGATCGCCAACTCAAAAGTGATCATTTATATGCATATTTTGGTCATTTTTTTGTTACTTATCTCTCATGTTGTACTGGTGGTCGTTTATATGCAAATTTTGATCATTTTTTTAGTCATTTATCTCTTCTTCTTTTTCAGAATATAAATAGGGCACGATGGAATCGAACCACCAACCTCCTGCCTATAAGGCAGGTGCTCTACCATTGAGCTAGCACCCTTAAATAGAATATATTATATAATTTTACATCAATGATTTAAGACACAAGCATGGTATCTTTAAAAATTTGGTTTTAAGTTCACCTACTCAAATGGCTTAACTTCATTGACTTTATTATGTTATTTCATTCCCTAGGATCTGTCCTGCTACTTCAACCTAGCACAAAAGTCTTATCCTTCAGTCAAGGCCTAACTTCCATATCTAATGGAAAAATAAACATCTTGCACTATGTATTCTAGAAAAATGCAAAATATACACTCACAAATACATAAAAGTGAAAATTACAAAATGTTTAAGAGTAGGGACACTACTTATGCATGTGATTCTCCAATGTTTGCACCCCCATTTGCAGGCGGGTTCTTTAAAACAAGGCTAAACCCCTCCTTTGAGCACTGGAGACAAAGAAATACATATTAGATTTTTAACTGATACACTTGTTGGAATATTTTCAAAGAGATCACAATAACTTGGAAGCGTTTGTACTCTAAAATAAGTAATGCACCAAGTTATAAGGATGGAAGCTTCTTCTATAAAAAACAAAAGGGACATATTAACACTGAATAGCTATTACTATCATGACAAGATTTTAGAGAGGATCCTCATACCAGTTCCTTTAGTGCAACAATCTGATTATATGATCCTTTCGTGTTTTCATCTAACCTATGTTGGACACTTAATGCCTGCTCTGATGTACTAGCAACTTGTATGTCACATGTACAAGGTCTTCCAACAACCCCTATAGAGCTTTTGGTTTCTCTCAAAGATAGGTCATCTCTTCTTCCACCAAAAACCTATGTATTCTTGCTGACACAAACATAATCAATGCATTGACTGTACTGAAGTACTTGCAATAGGTATGTTACCTTGGATAAACAAACAAGCCCTGTGGGTATTTGCAAATATTTTAATTGTTTTTCACTTCACCTAATATAGCTATTCCCACCTCCACATGCTGTGAAACTAGGTTGTGGCGTATGGTTCCCTACAAGCAAAAAGGATATTGTTTATGGTGCTTAATTTCAATTGCATTACAGAGAAACCAATGGAAGGATACTAAAAAAATAAGAAAAGAGGAATCTAAGGTTATGATACAAGATGCATAAGCAAAGGAGAAACACAATTAACTGATTTCCCATAGTAATTCCAATTCTTAAGCTTTTTAAATAATATCGTTGATGTAAAAAAGATAGTTTATAGATTTAACATATAAGTACCTAAAGTTATCCAATTATTGCAATTAACCATTCTAGAAATCTTTCCAAGTGTAAATTTTAATGATGTCTCTAAAAAGTTCAGTTGAAAGCAATGTGTCACTTCATAAGTTAATTGTCTTATAAAATGGATAAAGACAATACCAATTAAATTTTATATTGTGTTATAAAGGAGTTGATTCTCTTATAAAATGGATAAAAGTAATCTCTTCATAAGTTAATTCTTTTATAAAATGGATAAAGGCAATACCAATTAAATTTTATGTGTTATAAAGGAGTTGATTCTCTTATAAAATGGATAAAAGTAATCTCAAGTTAAATATAACGTGATATTATAAATTATAATCTTATAAAAATAATCATATAATACTTTTGCAAACCTATAATAGAATGCCCCATGACTACTCCTTTCAAAATTGCACATACCCCAAGCATCAATGAGATGAATGTGCATGAATGTGCATGAATAAAGCTTGAATGGATGTAGACAAAGTTTCAAAGAGGTGAATCATTAGATAAATCAACAAAACTAAAGTTTTCTCAACAAATGCATTCATCCCCATTGAATAAAAAAAATAAAAAAATAAATTGCTTCCCTTAGTAAACGTAAATATCTATCTAGTACTTCCTCTGATGATTGCAAAGAAGAAGAATACCTGGAAAGGAAGAGTAATCACGAAACATGAAATCAGGCCTGAGCTTGTTATTGACACGAAATCCCTGTAGAGAGACACTATCTTGTCAAAGAAACCAGCTATATTGTCAATTTGAGAAAATTATTCATTATCAATGGATATGCCATACCAAAGTAGTACATTCACAACATGAATAAGCCAATTCTTTTATTGCACATATGTAAAAATACATGAATATCTTGATATGTGCTTCTAATAATAAACAAGTCTCAGAGTTCTTCTATGTACCTCTTTAGGTGGTCCCCTTCTAGAGTTGCAATTATGCATATCCATGCCAGTAGGATATTCTAGGCCACCATAAAAGGAATTCTTAGAATGTCATGTATCGATAGTTTGAGGTTCGGGTCTAAAGGCTATCCCTTGTGATGATTTTATAAGCTAGGTGCATATTATCTCTTCTGCTCCTGCCCATCCAAAAGGAAGTTGATTAAGTTGGGGTTTACTTTGTGGCATAAACATCAAATATGATAGGGGATCTGCAGAGTTGGAGTTGTGCACCCCATTATCTTGTCCATGCTGTAAAATCAGCAGTCTCCTCCTTGTATCTGGATCCAACTCATTTTTGGGGATTTCTCCTTCTTCTCTACCTGGTGAACCATTAGCACTTGCTTCTGAAGCACCAATGGTTTTAGAATGAGAAGACTCTATAGGTGGAACTCCATGAGAATGTTCAGGAACCTTGTCATGTGGTTGGGTCCGGATATCGAATGGAGGAATGACAATTGGTTGTTCTTCCTGAAGGGAGAGAATAAATGATTTTGGATCTTGAGTGTCCATCACAATACAAGCAACGCTAGATTTTGGAACTACATTTTCATCCTGAAGCAACAATCAAAATTGTAAACAAGAGATTGATTTGCATAGTAGGTCCTAATGTACTTAAAACAATAAACCGAGATAACAATGGGCGATCTGCTAGAACTAACAAATTGCTCTCAATGCTCAATCCATTATTCATAATATAACCAACCCAACATTGAGCTATAAAAAGGATAGAAATTACTTGTTTCAACCCCTTTTCAGATTCATAATAAATCATGCCATCTAGCATAGGCAAGTCAGTATTGCCATTTGCCATTTTCTATAGTTGCTTCATCCTGTATAGCCCCAAAGAAGACAAAGAACAAGAGAATGTCAGTCAGACATGAATGTTGAAGCAGGCATGGGGGACACACAAGGAATATAATCCAACAGCAGAATATGAAAAACAACATGACAAAGAGAAGCCAGAGAGTTCTCACCTCTCTCACCAAGTAGTTGCTGACATCGGGTTCACATGGAAGATCTGCCACATCAGTTTCATATAAGATTATGGCCACTGTTTGAGAAAGACCCTCATCAAAATCTCTATAATAAAAAGCATCCAATAAAATTAAATCATATGTAGCTCCTGACAACATAAAGGGTATTTCTATTAATCAAGTAGAACAAAAATGAATTTCTTTCTTGCTGGTGAATCTTTTTTTTATTATTTTTTTTTAAATGTGTAATCAATACTAGACTTTTATCATCCAAAATTGAAAAGAATCCAAAAACATATTACTCACTTAAAAAAACCACTTATGACATTACAAGCTACATTTCTTGCAATACACAATATCGGTACATGTTGACCTTTTTGCAGAGCAAAAAACTAAGAAATTAGTAGAGATATAAAGTTGGACTCCTCGAAGATATGATTATCTCTCATAATACTAACGAAAACAATATAAATGAGTAGTACCTCTAGGGTTTGTTCCAATGCCATCTCTAGTGTTTGCATGGTCCAGATCCAACTGTTAACTGTGTACATTGCCATTTGGTACAACGTTTTGGGAAGCAGGTGATTATTATTATTAATAAGAATTCACACCAGCTCATTATTATTATTATTAATTTGCATCAGCTGATGTTTCAACAGAGCATTATTAGTTTTCCTTATCTGAACCATAACTTGCATCAACCGATTCATTGTTGGCTCCTCCACTTGCTTAATAACAAATACATTATCATTTCTAGGATATTCCAATATTGCTAAGTAGACATTTCCGTTGCTGTGGCCATTTGCCTTTGGGTCTCCTTCCCAATTATTGAGGTGATCTGACATCAGAAACCTTCCAAATCATACAATTAGTAAACAATGCAATGTAATAACTTAAATTTATATAGATATCTAGTTGTGTTAAATTATGATTTAAAGCTAATTTTAATTGATAATGAACTTGTCTTAAGAAAAAGAGGTTCGAAGATTCAGCGCAATGTACAGTAGGAGTAAAAGATAACAGAATGATATAACAAAATTTCTCTAAATTTCTCAGCGCAATTTTTTTTTTTACATATAACAAAATTTTATATGGAAATCTAAATCTTGAATTATTTAGCAGAATCTAAACCCATACTCCTAAGTATTGCAGACATTTGCCTTTGGGTCTCCTTCCCATAACCCATCTTATTTAATAATTATCTATCTAACTAAAGATAGAGAATACCATTTTGTTCATAATCTTAAGAAATTAAAAATATCTGGTTTTGTTGCTCAATCTCATGAACAGATCTTAACAAAGACCTCTTTCAAGTTCCGAATTCTGTTTTTAATTGAATGGATCTTTGAATTGATATCTTTCTCATCCTCTTAATGAGTTTCTCTCGGTTCTCAGCAATTATCTGATATTTTCTCATCCTTTTTGTTTATGTTTCCCTTAGCTGCTTCATCCAATGTCAAAGGCAAACTATAATCTTCCAAATGAAACAACAAACATACCTTCTTTTTACTTGTATTTTCCTGTTGTTTGTTGTCGTCGGTTCTCTTATCATCTGAACTCTTCTGATATGTTTTCCTCTCGTCCCCACTGTACACCAGCTCCGTGTTGTTTTTCCCTAATTCATTCTCAACTAACTTACATGGTTTCTGAGGATCCACCTTCCCTTTCACTATAACATTATTATTCTTCAAATCTATTATCACTAATTCAACCCCTGGTACAAATGCAAAACTTCAAATATCTCATACCACTCTTTGAAAACAAAAAAAAACTACATAATTATGATTTCCATTTCTAGATCCCAGAAAAGAAAAAAAAAAAAGGTAAAATCACCTTCATATCCCTTTAAAGCCATTTCAGTCTTCATGGCACAAGCTTGACAGTGCATATACACCTTCAGTTTTACTGCAAATCAGTTGGTGGGTCGACTTCCTTCTTGCACCGTACTCCGATCATATTTACTTACTAAACAACAAAATTTCTCTCCAACTCTCAACTCTGCCAATCTTCCAGGCGCAAATATCAAAAGCTTTACTACACAGCTCAACCATAAATCAATCATAAATATAATAATAATATTATAGATTGGGGTTATAATTTTTAAAATTGTACACGCAATCATACGCTAATTTCCAAATGGATCATAGATCGGGTTAATTGAGTAGCATTGCTAGAGTGAAGTCCAGAAGAGTGATGAATTTAACCACTTTGTCACTATGAATTTTATGGTTTTTGTGGCATGTTCATAAGTTAAGTAGTTTTACTGTTTTGGAGTCCTCATTCTTCTCATTCCCTTTCTTTTCATTCTCTCCCTGCAAACATCAAAACCTTGCCCAATTGAATATGAAAAATATATAAAATAAAAACCTTGGCCAGTTGAATATGGATAATATATCAAAAAAATGCTTAGAAGTCATGTGAATGGATTGAACAGAAAAATGCTTTTAGTGAAAGCATTCAAAACCTTGCCCATTGTCTCTGTGGATCTGGAGCTTGAATTAATGGAATTAATGTACAGACAAGACGTATGAGAGTCAGGAAGATGTTGTATGTATATTTGAAACTGTGTAAGCAAGTTGAATATGGATAATATATAAAATAAAATTCTTAGAAGTCTTGTGAATGGATTGAACAGAAAATTTCTTTTAGTGAAAGCATTCAAAACCTTGTTTATTGTCTCTATGGATCTGGAGCTTGAATTAATGGAATTAATGTACAGACAAGACGTATGAGATTCAGGCAGATGTTGTATGTATATTTGAAACTGTGTAAGCAATTCAGGGATATTTCAACGTTGATATCGACCAGCAACTCAAGGAAGCCACAACAAAGCAAACACCTTGCATTCGTTACTGAGATAAAAATTTGATCAATGCCATCAACCCTAGCTTTGCTTAAATTCAATTCAAGGATATATGGTATCTTGCCATGTATCTTGTATCTCGTTTGAAGGAGGAGAAGTGGGTGAGAGTAAAACTACTAAGAATGTGCCATGCACATGTCGTGTAATTGTCAAAAGAAAATATTTAGTCTATTTAGCGTGCTTCTCATTCACCAACCAACCCTCTCATGCTTTAGTTGTTGAAAAGGTGGACAAACCCTAACTTTTCCAGGAATATGTTGAACTATATTGCACCTTGGAAGATTATTAATTTAAATTTAAATAAAAATTAGTGCTTTGTTGTTGAATTTACTTGTGATTTTAAATAAGTTTGTGGACAACAAGGGACATCTGTACATACTCCACTTCAACCTGTGCAAAAAATGAACTATTCATGGGTGTTTCACCATTTTGTGGAAGGCTAGGCACATATGAATATACCCACTTCGGCCACAATAAAAATCATTTGTTGGAGTATTTTTTGACTTTGTGTGAAGAATATACTGCTAATAAAAAAATTGCAGGTCCATAGGTAGAGAAAGAATGCCATTGCAGGGTTTACTCTCTACATGTTTTGTGGTCATTTGTTTGCAAATCATCTTCACTATCTTCTCTATTTCTCTACCAATATATATTATTTCAATAAATTAGTTTTCTAGGGGTAAAATGCATAGCTTACAAATTACCCATAATACATAAAATATGTCATAGAAAAAGAGTTTTGGGCCAAATACAAGAGTTAAAATCCCTAAAACTGTCAAATAAAGAAAACTAGACAAAAATAAAAATAACCTCAATAGCAGAGAATATAAACAGGCTTAATTGGTAGAAAAGAAAATTTTTATCAAACTCATCGAAGGTAGGCCCTAAGCCCTAATTTATATCACTAAAGCAACCTGTAACACTTAAAGTCGTGAAACCCTAAAATGAAATCCTAAAAACCAAAGAAAATAGAACAAAGGCCTCCAAAATTTTAATCGATCTACTTTGATTCTAGAAATAATCAGCAGATTTCATAGAGACATAATCCTCAAATCATTGACATGTTGAAAAAGATAAATATTATAAAAAAACAACTGCAAATAGAAGGGTAAATTCGCAGATTCACCTGTAATTGAGCCAATTCTAGTTGAAATTCCTTCGAAGTTACGGAATGAACAGGGGGCTCAATGATCTGCAGAATCGAACTCTGGACTTTTAACATTCTATGCTTCTTTCTCTCTCTGTATTAATTGTGTTCTAGGTTGAGTTTGAAATTTTGGAAGGACGTTCATTAATAGAGCCAATAGTGTAGAATATTCCAAAAATCATTTAAATATAATTAGCACACTCACAAGTAATGTGGCCGGTGAATGTGGATAGTGGATAGGTGTAAGAACCATTTAGTTTTTTGGAGATGATTGGCTGTTAACCAAAGCTAAACATTAAATTAATTAATATAAAAACATTAAACAAAACATAAAGATTAAATTAATTAATATAAACATAAAACAAATACCATTTAATAAACATGCCCTTTTTTTAACCGCCGTGAAATGAATAAAATCCAAAGATAATATCTAAATGCCTATTCATAAGTACCCTTAGTATTGCCATGTGAAATAATTTTTTTTTTTTAAATACATATTATTCTTGTTATTACTATATGATTAAAATACTTATATTTAATGTTTTTTTTTAACCCACCATGTTATAAATACTCTTAATGTCATGTGAAATTATTTATTTAAATTATTTAGGTCCTTAATGTTGTTATCTAAAAACCCCGCACCCAATTAATACATTAAACATCACTAATCATATGGTGCAATCATGCGATGTAGTTAGCTATTTAGAAAGAATCCATGTTTTGAAGAGAAACTTAAATTAACTTTAATATTGTAAATTTGGAGTCACATTTCTAATAACATAATCAATGTCCTCTCCATGGCATGATGACAAATATTTGAATTTCCATGTATCTAAGGACTCAAAAGAAATAATATTAAAAGTTTATGAACACATGTATTAATCCATTGATCGCGACTTATATGTTGATGGTAGTCAAGTAAGAAATATTTTGTTGAACTTAATTCTTCAGTTAAACTAACTGAATTCAACACATGTAAGTGCCATGAAAACGCATACAAATATTTCATGATATAGTGGAAGCTATCATTATGATTGTTTCTTACACTAAAATAAGATAATGAGCCACCTGACTTGATCTACATGCAATGAAACATTGTCACTCAGCATATCCTAAATAATTTACAAAAAAAAAATTGTTCATGATAGCCGCATTGAGCTTTAGATTGACATAGGCATATCTTAGACTTGTTCTAAATGGATAGCCAATAAAGGTTTTTTTATATCTTTCAAATTAAAGGCATTATTATATAAAAACATAGTAAAATCTTATTGAGTACAGAAGAGGAACAAAATTGTGCCCAATATGTTGGGCATTGTCTCGGGAATAGATGGGCTTGGCCTCCATTTTCCTTCTATTTTTTCACATGATATTTGAACCAATATACACGAGAGACGGTCATTATTTGAACCATTATACACCGGAGAGCGTCATTTAATTTTGTTTCCTTCTAGACTCGTTTTCATCCAAATTTTTGACACAGTAAGCGATGTATAGAATATCCGGCTGCTAACCATTGATACAAAAAAATTCACTAAAAATGTGGAAGTCCCAAAATAACCAAACACATTGAAAAGAAAAATCCTCCATCATTTTACTCAGTCTTTTGAGCCTACACAACGCCCGACTATGAAAATACTTAGTATATATAGGATCTAACCCCTAGCACAACTCCTAACTGCGAAAAGGATTGATAGACACGGAGATAAATGGACACAAATTACTCCTGACAGTACATTGTTGACTAGAACATTTTCAGTACAAGAATTTTCTAGTATCGAAGCATTAGATCACAATCACTTGGAGGACAGCACAACAATCCAAATCAAGGACAGTGGACAGTCAAGTTTACCTAGTCTCCTAGATCAGGACCAATTTTCTGCAACATTGACAGAAGTCGACGAACAATCGATAATCAGTCGCACAGAAGTCGACGAAAAACACACAAATTTTTTTAACAAAGATGATGGGTTAATATTATGTAAATCCTGGAAACCAATAATACATTCCCTAAAATAAAATAAAAACTAATTGTCACCCAAACCAAAAAATGGCTGAAAACAACTATTTATTAATAAATAATAACCTAGATTCCATTGAGACACCATACTCGTGACGATGGACTCAGCTTAGAGTCCGAAACATATGTAGAGTTGAAAAACTACACGTAGGGTCTCCTATTGTCTCCACTCACAATTAATTATGCTTAACTAAAATACGACGACCATAGAAACAATCCTCATCGCACAAGTGTCATATGAAACCTTAAATCTAGAAAATCTACTCTTCCTGGTCCATCTCAAAATATAAGATATAAACGTCTATCGACGTAATTAATTTAATATGTTTGTTTGAAATCCAAGTTCTCATGTCTAACCATTATAGAGAATGCGTGATTTTTGAGTTTTAACCATTATAGAGAATGCATGATTTCCGAATTTTAATCACAATGGAGAAGGTAAATTCTTGAAGCAATAAAAGACCATCTTGATTTCCTTCATTTTATTTTAGGTAGGCAAATCAAAGCAGCTTGACTTCTTATTTCTTTATCCCCTCGCTGAAACATTTCCTAATGTTTCTATTGAACTTATTATTATTTTGAAAAATATAAATAGTAATTGTGAATTTTTAAATTTGATTATTTGAAGTTTTTTATTTGGCTAAAAAATTATGATGGGACTTAATAGCGCATAGGAATCATTTCTTGTGTTTTTCATAGTAAAACATTATTTAAAAAAATAAAGTTTATAATTTTATGAATTCGTGTATGGAAATATTTATATTTATGTTGTTTTCTTTTATGTGAGTATTGAAAAATAATCCAAGTTGTGTACTATTAATGTTACAATTTACTAAATTTTAACACTGCAGATGGATTCGGAGACCTCCATCTGCAGGAATTTTAACACTGCAGATAGATTCGGAGACCCCCTTTAGGGGGTAAAGGGGGGGTCTCTGAATCCATCTGCAGGAATTTTAACACTGCAGATGGATTCGGAGACCCCCTTTAGGAAGTAAAGGGGGTCTCCGAATCCATCTGCAGTGTTAAAATTTAGTAAATTGTACATATTCATTATCAAAATTATAATTTTCCATTGCGAGAATGACAAAACTAAAAATGACCAATTGTTATGTGGTCATTTTTAGTTTAGTTCTTATCTCCTGACCAAATTAGTCATTTATCTTGGTCATTTTTAGTTTAGTTCTTATCCCATGACCAAATTGGTCATTTTTAGTCAGTTCACTTAAAATTTCTCAATTTTGGTCATTTATCCCTTGAAAAAGCTATGGTGACCAAATTTTTTGGTCGCCTGGTCACTTATCTCTCATAATGTACTAGTGATCCTATCCAAAAGAGTGGCTTCTATTCGGTACAGTTTCTTTATCCATTTGGGTTCATATATTCCATACTCTCTATTACGGAACTTATTGCTCTGACCCCACACTAGCTTTCGCAATGTTGTGTAGTCAATTTTAAGTGAATTGACCAACTCATTTGTCATGTTGATTTCAAGTGTCGAGAACTTGTAATACTTCTTCATGTTAGACGACTGAAAGGAAGCGATGGTTTTGACAGTGGAATCTTTGATAATACACATTTTAGCATTTATATGAGGAAGTAACCACCCTATCACCTCGACACACGGGAAAACTCTTGACTTGGTTGATGCGGTTTGTAAGCCTAACCTCTTGATGTTCTGATATATTGATATCTCTTCTTGGTTTTCCATGCAAAATGTGCCACTAGTACAAAATGAGAGATAAATGACAAAAAAAGACCAAAATTCGCATATAAATTACCACTTTTGAGTTGGCAACCACTAGTATAAAATTAGCGGTCATTTATAATGTGACAAAAAATGTGGTCATATTTAGATTGGTCATTTATAGCTTATCTTGTAGTCATATATTTGGTCGTATATTTGGCCATCAATTGTCACAATTAATGGCCAAATATACAACCAAATTAACAACCACATATATACAACCAAATATACGAACACAAGATAAGCTATAAACGACCAAGCTAAATATGACCACATTTTTGGTCGCGTGATAAATGACCGTTAATTTGCTACCAATGATCATCATTTGGTCGTTTATATGTGAATTTTGGTCATTTTCTGTCACTTATCTCTCATTTTTGTAGTGGTCATTTATCTCTTTTAGTCGCTTGTATCCATTTTATATATATAAGGCATGGAGGAATCAGACCACTAACCTCCTTCCGGTAAGGTAGGTGCTCTTCCATTAAGCTAGCACCCTTAAATAGAATATATTATATAATTTTACATCAGTGATCTAAGAATTTTCAACTTCTAAACTTATTGTGCAAACACTGCTTCTGCTAGCACAATAGAGTTAATGATTTTTTCTTACAGTAAGGAGTAAATAATCATACAACTGATTGTTATTAGTAGTTGTATTAATTGTGCCTATTTCAATACATGGGACCAAAATACTACTTGATACAAATAGCAAATTATACCTTGTTACAACTTCCATTGATCTTCCCTAAAGTGTAATGCAAGAAACCATTTTTGTACTTCACAAATAGGAAACAACTGCTTTGAGGCCATATTTCTATGCTTTGGACAACCAATGGAAAGTGTTCCCATAGATATAGCTACAGCCTAAAATGCAGAGAACTGATCAAAATATTGACTCCTGAAATGCAAATCACAAAAGAACCCATTTACCTAATAACATCCAAGGCTCACATAATCACCACCAGATTACATAATCTTATGATTAACGAGATTACTGATTACAAAATGGCAGGACCACTTACCACTTTACAGTTCGAAGGAGTCATATTATGAGGTGTCAAAGGAAACAGTCACCATTCTAAAGAGTCACATATTGCAAATGGTGATGGTTGATATAGATTGCTATTTTTGCATTATAGCAATATACAAGAGATTTACTACAAGGAGACAATTTATTGCAACTTCACTAACTATATATTTATCTATAGTGCATATTTTAGTGGAAACATGCTTACTAATATCATGTAGCATAGTAAACAGAAAAGGCAACACACTCCTTTCATGTAGCATTGTAAGCAAAAAAGGCAAATTGTTACACACTCCTTCCATGTCTTCAAGAATGAAGCAGAGGCATTCCATGTTTTTGGGAATGAAACATAGAGGGGTTTATCTAGAATATATACACTTTCCATAAGTCAAAGCATTTAGGCAAACAGTCTATGGAAATAACACATAAATGCCATAAAACGAAACTATTTACTTTACTACCTATGGTAAAAAGCAACATCATAAACACCGAATGAATATAAATATGACTACAAATAAGTCCATTTTCAAGAGTACTGATATAAGGTAACTTTCAAAATATTTCCAATAATTTATGCTTGTTTATACAGTAAAATTTAACACACAAACAACCCAAAAGTCACCCTTTGTCTGCAGGGAATCTAAGTTTCACAAATATTTAAAATTAAAAACTTAAAAGCAATAAGCTATAATTTTTCAAAACTAATGGGATAATTTGAATGGCCACAAAAATATTTAGTCTTGCGTTTAAACTGGTTAGAAAATTGATGTCAAAAAATAGAATATATAGATTTCACTAGAACCTCAAATGTGCTCTTCATGAAAATGAAAAATAAAACCCTTTCTCTCTAACATAAACCAATGGTAGTTCCTAAGCTTTCCCAACAACATTTCTAATAAAAAATATATATTAAGCTAACAAATTATGACTATCAAAACCATCAAGTTTTCCCATGAACAAAACTTAAGCTGCAGCAGTCGCAACTGCATGGCGTTTCTTGGCCTCTTCAATGATGGACAACTTGATACCCTTACCCTTGGGTAAGGAAACCCAAGGTTTTGTGCCTTTTCCAATTGTGAACACATTACCCTATCGGGTTGCAAATTCCTTCCCAGTAACGTTTCAGAGCAATTGTATAAGCAAATATTATTTGATTCCTCTAATAAATGGAATAAATTCAAAGAAGTTTAAAAGTAGTTGTAGAAGGGAATTAAAGGCCCTAATAAGAAAACATAGGCCTATGCATATAAATCCATTAAATTAAGGGTTTTAACACTTTTCCACATTGGGGAAGGGATTTATCACTTGCTCGAAGTAGGAGGTCAAGGAGGTGGAACAGTTTGTAGCATATGCTTATAACTGTATTGCTTGGCTATTGATTTCTTGTATGGCTTACTATTTGGCTTAGCCAAACCTAGAGTATGAATGAATGCAAATGCCCGTTTAGGACGTTCGAGACATTTAACACCTCCCTGTCATATTTCCTATGCAAAAATCCTAGGGGCTATACAGAAAAAACAGCTGAGCAGATACATTGACCGAGCTGAACCAAAAGGGAAATAGTACTCTTGTGCCAAAATATGTGTGGAGGTGGATTTGGAGAAGGTCCTTCTGTAGGTGCTGAAAATAAATATGCGTTGAACTTTGGTTTTCATTGATGTCAAAGAGGACTTAGTATCCATGTGCTATTTTGAAGAAGTACATAAAAACTGGCTTGAAGAAGTACATAAGACAATGGGTGCAAGTCTCTAATCCCATATAGTCATGGTACTTCAAATTTGATGTCAAAGAGGTGGTTGGAAAAGTCTCGAAAGTGTACAAGACCCACCAAGCAATGCTACTTCAAGAGAGCAAGGCCCAACATGTAGTGTTTCCCAAGTGTGCAAATCCCACTATGCTAAGGAACTAATGTGCACATGACCCACAAGTCATGATACCTTAGTTGCTCATATCAAAATAAGTGGCAGATACGTGACTAAGCTTGACCGTGAAGAAAGGAAGAAGGGATGTAATTGTTGAACTTGTGGACACATTGTCTGAACTAGTTGAGTATAAATAAGAAGCAAAGTTGATGAGTGAAAAGTAAGCTTGAAGATGAAAAAGAGATAGTATTCTGATTTGGCGAGCTTCGAATTATTGGGGCATCAATGGCTCATTGATCCGGAACAACATGATCTAGCAGAGAGCTAAGTGTGCAAGAACAGAAGAACAACACAACAAATGATGTGCAGGATGATATAGTGTATAAGACAAATGTTCAAGAACAAAAGAGCAGTACAGTAGATGATGCACGGGATTAGATGAATATGCAAAAAAATAGAACAGTATGCTAAATAGCGCGCAAATTGCAGAAGTATATGAAGTATGAGAACCAATGTACAATACTAAAGCAGAGAAGTGAAGTAGAAAAGAACTGATGATACAAGACAACAATTGCATATAGCAGAGCATATAGAAGGTGCGCAAAAAGAAAAGTGGAGGCAAGTTTGAGGAGTGTGCAGATCAGCATACAGTAAGAAGAACTTCTACAGTCATATCAGGGTGGAAGGATGGGGCAAGGACAGGTAGTTGTTGCTTCCTTCAGTTTGGAGCCTATAAACCAAGGGGGTCGGAGCCTCCTTCTAGTTGGTGCTGATAAATGTTGGAGTTGGTGCTTCCTTCAGGTTGAAGCATGGAAATCAAGGGGTTGGAGCTGCCTTCTAGTCGATGCTGGAGAATATTGTAATTCAGTGCTTCCTATGAATGTAATCTTTATTATATAAGAAAGCATTCTGTGGTTTTCACCTGCTTGTGTTTCCATGTTAAATCTGTGTGTTCTGTGTCTTATGAATATCTTGATGAATGACATTTTTTATGATGAATACATAATATAAGTACTGTTTGAATTTGGTAGAAGTGAAAATTGTTTAAAATTGCGCTTAATACTGATTCAACCCCCCCTCCCCCCGTTAGTATTAATAAGATTTCCAACAATATGGACGGTTAGAGCTATTAACAAAAAATGTAATTTTAGAAAATACCTTTTAACTGCAATTTATGCCATGAGTATGAGCACTTTTTCTAAAAAAGCTAAAAGACTTAAGAGGCCCAAGTAGGTTGTTAACCCTCAAAATCAACCAAAGCATAATCTATTAAAAAAGTGACTAACAGGTGCAGAAAAAAGCAACCCAAGGTGTTGCAACACCCAAAGACAACCTAGGAATTAGGACCACCCAAGGAAAGCTCCAATACCTTTGAGGTTCTTTAAAAACTATAAGATCTGGAAAAAGAAAGTTTGGAAATGGAGGAGCAACCCATTTTGGAAGGTCTCAAGATTGAAACCGAACCCCCTTGCAGATTACCCCAAGGAGGTCCCCCTCTAGCATGCCCCATGAAGGTCACGAGGCGATCCAAGAAACAAAAGAGACATAAAACTGTAGCACTATATCCAATGTTACGGAAGACTCTCATGGAGCAACCTTATTTCTTCTAAACCCACATTATATATTGACAGTCACAAATATTGATAAAAGATGAATAATTGATAAATAGATGATTTTTACAATAGTTTGGCTGCCTTTAAATGTGGTTGGGCCATTAATATGAGGAGACACGTCCTCTTGTTAACATATAATTAATTTTTATTAAATATTATAAATTATTATTATTTATTAATTATTATCTTATTTATTTACTATTTAATATTCATAGCATTGCCTTCCCCTTAGGGGAAGCTTTGTTTAGTGAAGGAGTTATCAGTTATTTTTGTTCGTAACATCTACTCACGGTCTTCTGAACTTGTAACTCCAATACTTGACGAAACATGGTGATATAATTTTCGAATTCACGAACTGAGATGTCGCATTTCCTTGGAAGTGATCCATCCGAGATTTAACTCCATCGGAGTTGTTTTCTAGTTTGTTGGAATAAAATTTATTGTTTTCAACTCCCAAGCAATTTGGCAATTTTCTTTTTTCTCTCCTTCGAGGTAGTCAGTTTGTCTGTAGGAATAATATTGTTTATTTTTGTATTGATTTTGTCGACTTTTATGATTCGGATGTCGATAAGGGATCTTTGTAACATTACTTTTCTTGTTAATGTTTGTAGTGTCTTCCTGCTTCAATTCTTGTGAATGTCCTTCTTTAAATGGGATGACATCTTGAGATGTGACTAGAACCGAGTCTGTAAATGTGCCTTTTAACTTGTACTCTAACCTTTTGTTATCATTCTGCATCTTTTTAATCATTTCTTCTTGTGATTTATTGTCATCTTAGAACTTCTTAATTTGCTCTAGATATTAAATGTAATTTTTTTTTTCTCTTTATCCAGTAGTTTTCCTTTGGTATCTTCATTTGATTGCTCTACCTTCTTAGTACCTTTTAACTTCTTTATTTTTCCAATTAATATCTTGTTATGGTTTCTTAACCGATATATTTCTTCAGTGTTATTTGATAACGTGCTTTTGACTGTTGTAATCTCCAACTTGTGCACCTTTTTAGTGTCAGCCTCTTTCTGTTGGAGTTCTTTAATCTGTTGTTGAATGCGGAAATTCTTTGCTTCTTGGCATCTTATTTTTGTTTGAATTTGTGTGATTCCTTCATCTTTGTCCTTGATGGTTTTGTTTAATCATTTTATTTCTTCTTTATTCTCGTTCGCTTCTTTCGTGATTTTTTGGGATATTTTTCACTCATTAATTCCTTAATTTGAGTGGGATATTTTTCACTCATTAATTCCTTAATTTGAGTGGTTAATATCTCAATACGCCTTTTTAGAACATGATTTTCCTGCTCTATTAACCCTTTATAAATATCCTCCTTCGTAATCTTCAACTGTAGACGATCATTGGTTTCTTTATAATGCTCTAACTTGTCCAATGATGCTTGTAGTTGCGACATTGTTACTAAATATGTGTTTGCCATCATTTGTGACTATGTCGTTGCTTCAACTATCTTCTTTTTTCGACAAGGGTAGCCTTAAAAAGTTGTAATAACCCCAATATGGTTTTTTTTTTCTTCTTTTTACCAAAATAATTATTATTCCCAAAATATTAACAACTATAATAATAAATAATAAATTTATTATATAGTTAGTATATTTTTGGGGGGAATTGGATTAAAATTTGGGTTTTTTAAATAATAATTACTAATATTATAATGTAATATTAATAATTAAATATTGCAATAATAATATTATTGTTCAAAGTTTTGAAATTGATGAATTAGGGTTTATGCGTGAGAATGGATGGAGGGTTGGAAGCCGATGAGAAGGGCGAAACATGTATTGGAGAGGCATGAGGGAAGAGGGAGGAGTTACGTGGCAGATCTCTATGTAGGAGAGAGCAGGGTGGAGACGTGGAAGAGGTGGCGCAGAGATGGCAGAAGGTGGGCGTGACAGTGATGGGAGTTTGCAGGTGCGGGAGGAGTGGTTCAGGCGTATGGAAGGAAGCGGGAAAGAAGACTGTGTGGGGGGGGAGGAGGTCGCAGCGAGCACTGGGAGGTGTAGAGAGAAGGCGAGGTGCAAATAGGGGGGGTCGCGCACTGGGGGAAGCATGAATGGTGTGGGTTGGAGGGTGGAGTGTGGCGTGGAGCTGCATGGTGTGGACGCATCGTGACTGGATGCGTGGGAGGGTTGGAAAGGAGGGGAAACAACGGAAATGGCGGCCATAGACAGAAGGGATAGATGGAGGTGGTAAGGAGTAGCGTGGGGGGGGATATGCACGCAGGCGTATGGAAGTGGATGAGAATGGAGTGCAGGAGCGGGATGGTGTTGTAGGAGGTGCGTAGATTGGAGGGAAGGATAAATGGGTTGCATAGCATGGAGAGTGTCGAGATGAGGTATTTTGCAAGAGGAGCGGGTGTGTGGGTTCAACACAGGAGCAGAGAGGGTCAAGAGAATGGAGTGTGGGGTAGTGGAGGAAGCATGTGTGCAGAAGGCATGGGCACAGGAGTAAGGAATATTGTTGGGGAGAGTAGATTGCACGGGAGATATAAGGGAGCAACGGAAAAATGCGATGGAGTGCTTGGGGGTATGAAGTATGGATAGCATGAGAAGAAGTGCAGTGAAAGGGAAATAAATATGGGAGGATGAGGGAGCTGCACACGAGGACAGAGTTAAGGGAAATGCGTGGAAACTGGAGGTGTCGAGGGCCAAAGGCCTTAATTTGGTCAAAGACCTCAATCGAGAGAAACTCTCAAGAATATATGACTCAGTACGCCTAAGAAGGGGCTCTAATACCAATGTAGTACTGTATCTAGTGTTACGAAAGACTCTCGTGGAGAAACCTTATTTCTTTTGAACCCACATTATAAATCGACAGCCATGAATATTGATAAAAGATGAATAATTAATAGATAAATGATTTTTACAATAGTTTGGCTGCCTTTAAATATGGTTGGGCCATTAATATGAGGAGACACTCCTCTTGTTAAGATATAATTAATGTTTATTAAATATTATAAATTATTATTATTTATTAATTATTATCTTATTTATTTACTATTTAATATTCATAACAAAAACCCACAACTTCTACAGGTGGGAGATGAAAAGAGATCCCCTCTTGCGAAAGAAGTCATTCTGAAAAATGAGGAAAGGATCCCCAAGGGTAAGGGACTCCAAGAGTGCCCAAAAGTCCCTGGATAAGTAGCATAAATATCTTACAGCATATCTTATGATATAAGGCCAGTCATGTTTAACTTTGTCTTACAAGGGGGCATAAATCCAATTGAGAACTTCGAGAGATAGAATTAAAAGAACTAAGCAAGTGGGACTCAGATATTGTTAGCAAGAAAGAACATAATAAACAACAAAGAGAAAGGGCCCTAAGGATAACCCTATTCTTGTGGATGTAATGACAGGATTATCCTTGCTCCCCTTTAATGGTTTAATGGTAGCAAAACGAACATCGATCGTTCAACAAATGGTACTAAGCCAAAGTCCAAGAGAGACATGCATCATTGTTGCTAATAAGATTGCTCATCTATTACTGAGTGGATATGGTATAAATTTGATGAAGGTTTACTTTCTTACAAATGAACCGAGGCCAAAGTTCGGACATACCTGACAAACAACCACCATAGTTCGCACGAAACGATAGTCCATTGGGAAAAGAGGAGTCAAACACGTAACAATGTAGTATTCCTAACAAGGCCACACGTTGAAACCCAACTGCAATGTAGACAAACTACAAAGTGAATAATATAATGTAGAACCTTCCATGCATTTCATGTGTTATGGAGCGGATGCAAACACCGAGAGGAATGTCGACCACTTTGAGAATGAACCAAGGCCAAGCTTTGGAGAAACCTCAAAAAACCATGCATACCATTATTGTTCGCATGCATAAAACAAATTCAAGAGCAAAGATCAGACATTGGAAAAGCACTTGCTTGTCTTGTTTAGGATTGCACCACTTCCCTCTAAATGTTCCAAGGAGTTTGGAGTTTACCAGATAAATAGCGATATGAAAAATGTGCATACACCATTGTTGCCAATAATTACTCTCATGTGGTACTGAGTGAACATGGTCACAAGATCAAATTTTAAACCCTACAAATGGCCTAAGGTCAAAGTTCGGATAGACCTAACAAACAACTTAGTTACCACCATAGTTTGCATGTAACAATAGTTCCATACACCAAACAATGTAGTATAATAGACAAGGATACACATTGAAACCCTCCAACAATTTGGGCAAGATTTTGATAAAATAATCTAACATAGTTTCAACCATACATCTCATGTGCTACTAAGTAGATACAGCACAAGGAGGAATGTCGACCGCTTTGAGAATGACCTCAGTTGGCCAAGCTTTGGATGGACCCAATTCACACCTTGCACCCCACCGCAGTTTGCACGCACAAAAATATTGAGAAGCAAATTAGAAAAAAGAGTTGATAAGCTATTTATTTTATTGTTTAGGATTGCACCACTTCCATATGAACCATCCAATGAGTTCGGGGTTTCCCAGATAGAAATATCGATGTCCATTCATCCTTAAATGCGACCCTAAAATATTATCCAACAAACCACAGTGTCATTGGGGTTTTAAATAGAAAAACCACGACGGCCCTTCATCTCCAGGTTCATCTTCCTCTAGTCGCATAAATTTGCCTTTGTCCTATCATTCTTCCAACTTTTTTATTGGTGATAAGCTTGACTACATTACTGATTGGCCAAAATTTAATTGAACTAAGGGCATCAATGAAAGATCGTACCATAAGATGGTGTAAAGATATTACTTCGTTCAACTCGACCTGAAGTAGATGTTAGCAAATGTTTTTTCACTGTGTTGTTATGTAGAAAACCAACCCAATATGGAACCAAATAGGAAATGGGCGTGCCAAGAGTGGTTCCTAGAACTGGCGAGGTATGGATTGAGTCCAATGAGGGACCTGGGAAGAATCAGGTGTGTGATCATGTGGTCCTAGTGGGCTGGGTTGTTGGCCTTTATACATAAATAAAAAATTATAAATCAATTAGGCTAGTTGATGGTAATAGATATTCACAAACCTAGTGACGGAGTAAGCTAAGAGTTATATGGCACTGTGTGAAAGAGACAGCTCATTGTGATATTCATGGAGGTTACTCTCGTAAATAAAGCTTTGATCCCTGTTATTATGTTGTTATCATTCTTTTTCTCTTACGTAGAATTGGGCATAAAATCAATCAGATTGATGGAGGTTTGCACTTAATTATTTACACATAAAAGAGCAAATAATCCATACTAATCGTTGTCAAATAGAACATAAAAACTAACATGAATAGATTAGAGAGAATGGCTCTTTTTTTCTTACATAGAACATAGTATAATTTTCATTCAAATTGCTTTAGAATATGACAAAAATCCACTTCTATATTTAACCTACAGGAGAGTTGAGGAAAACCTTACTGTGAATAGTACCACAGAATCTATCTAGTGCATGAGAATTTTTTACCCCTCTCATACTGACAAGAGTCAAGGTATGGGGGACCAAATTCATGATAAATCCATCCTTGTTCAAGGAGAGATAACTAGCTAGCAATATAACCGGCCTCAGATCCGTTAAGGAAGGTATGGCTCCCCCGAGCATTCATTTTTTTCTTTCTTTAAATCACACGGTAAAAAAGGGCATGATATGACAGAGCTAACCTTTTTATTTCTTACTTATTGGGAGCGCGGCATATTATCTTGAATGGAACCAAGTAAAGGCAAATCTCTATGTCCAGCATGGAGAGCGTTGATAAATATTCGCTTAGTGAACCTCTAGAACCTTCATCCTCCCTGGGTACAATTGAATTACTAGATCTGAACTCTATTTAGTAGAGAATACTAAAAAAACCTAAATCATAAACCCTGGAGAAAATCACAACTCGGGCAAAGAGCTACATAAAACAAAATGAAAAAAGTGCTAAAAAACTTATAAATCCCCAAGGATCAAAGAACCATGACAAACCTTGGTAGACACTAGATTTGCTACAAAGAAATATGTGAAATTTAGTACCAAAATCAAATCACTACCATTGATCGAACGCAACCACTAGCGATGCTTAATAAACTAATGTTGGTGAATCAACAAGCTTTGCCTTTGCTATAGTTTATCTGGCTTCCGATACCAAGTAAAGGGTGGTTTTCCAAGCTCTGCAGTTCACCGAGGGACAATAATTCCAGTGTTAAGTAAAGGGTTTGAGGTTCACGGTGTTGCACCAATTCTATGTTTTGGAAAAAAATGAATACCTTTGTTTTTTTTATATATGTTTTATTTATTTATTTTACTTATTATATATATGAGTTATTTATTTTATATATAGTTATATTATATTAATCATTATTTTCTACTTGGATATGTTAAATAAAGGTTAAACATAATATTGATTTTCAAGTGAAAACTAATTTCTAATTAAATTGTGATAAGATTTTAGATAGAGATATTTATAATATTAAATTTAATCTATAAATGAAGACTAGTTTGAAATTGAATTGTGAATGTGTTGAAGAAAACAAAACTATTTTCATTACAATAAAACCATTCAAAAATATGCATAAAATCAAATCTAGAATTAAATTATTGTTCTTATTTTAAAGAGAAACCCAACCTTAAGTATTAGTGCCAATATTTCATTTACAAGCTTTATATATATATATATATATATATATATATATTCATTACAATAAAACCATTCAAAAATATGCATAAAATCAAATGTAGAATTAAATTATTGTTCTTATTCTAAAGAGAAACCCAACCTTAAGTATTAGTGCCAATATTTCATTTACAAGCTTTATATATATATATATAGGATTGAGGGTGGAGAAGAGTTTTGGCACATTGCAATTTACTAAATGGGTGGTGTCGGATTTGAAATGCCCATGACCACCAATCAAAGGAGTCGGGATGTAGGATATAAGACATTCTTATCCCAATACATGTGCAAAATAATGGGAGGTGATCTATGGAGGAGTTTCAGGGACAATGCAATAGCATATAATAATAATAATAATCATAATCATATATTTTCAAGGTCATTGCTAAGCGAGACACCAAGTTGGTGTATGAGACCACCTTGTTTGTGGAACAAGGGACCCCCTCTGCGCATAAATATGGCATTTTGGAAGGGGGTGAGTAGTAGAAAGGGGTATAGGATAAGGCCTTTTTATTTATAATTTATTTTCTCCTTCATGTTTTAATTAAACTTTTGGAGACATAGGGAAGAAGGGTATGTGGCTATGCCATAAATGAGGGGCTTCTTTAAAAGGGATGTTCATAACATGTAGAATGAAACTTTTGGAGACATAGGGAAGAAGGGTATGTGGCTATTCCATAAATGGGGTGCTTCTTTAAAAGGGATTTTCATAACATGTAGAATGAGTAAAGGGGATAAAGGGTTAATTAAAAGGGACCATTTTTAATTAAGGTGGGGAAAGAGATTGTTGTATATTTCTAAAATTATAATCATAAAAATGGAGTAAAAAAGATTTAAAATCTTACTATTTGGGGAATAGAATTTTAGAAGGGGTAAATTATAAAGATGATATTTTTAATATAAAAATGAGGGATTTTTAATTTTTTTAAATGGACGATATAGACCATTTTTTCTTCACGGGAACACCAAGGTGGTATTTCTAACATTCTAGACAAATGCATGATGAGTTGGCATCCTGCATAGACAAGATTGACAATTAACTGGGAGGCACAAAATAGGCGGATTTCAACTAATGAGATGCAAAAGCGTCTTACTTACCAAAACTTCAACCAAGTGTCGTAAGGGTCAAATGATGACGAATTTGGCCAATTGAAATATGAGCATGATAAGTGCGATAAGTTGAACACAATGGTATAAAATTCAAGACATGATGATGCTTTGAACGAGAAACGACCAATCTCTGAGACACGGCGCTAACAGGACTAATATCATGATGATGTAAAAGACACAACTTGGCAATTCTGTCGAAGGGGTCATACGGAAGCATAAATGGAGAAATGAGATAAATACGTGATAAGCATATCTCCCTAGACATGATTGTGCAAATGGAATGATTTTACAAAAAAAGTTCACTAGGTTCGCCTCTGATTTCATTTTTCGGCACATTATCGCTCATGTCTCTGAATCCATCTGCAGTGTTAAAATTTAGTAAATTGTAACATTGTGGATGGATTTAGAGACATGAGCGATCATGTAAATTGTGTCACTTGATGACAGTGGTAAAGAATTGTAATTCATTGTCAAAATTACATTTTTTTACCATTGCCATCGAGTGACATAATATATCACCCGCGTCTCTCAATCCATCTATAATTTGTACATCCTAGAGGGTCTCTAATTCCATCTGTAGTGTTAAAATTTAGTAAATTCTACAAATTCATTGTCAAAATTGTAATTTTCCATTGTTGGAGTGACACAACTAAAAATGACCAAATAAATTACCAATTCATATTCTTAATGTTATTGTTATGTGGTCATTTTTAGTTTAGTTACATGTTATCTGGTCATATATTTTATCCCATGACCAAATTGGTCATTTATCTTGGTCATTTTTAGTTGGATTACTCAAGTTTGGTCATTTATCCCTTAAAAAAACTGTGGTGACCAAATGTTTTGGTCACCTGGTCATTTATCTTTCAATTTGTACTAGTGTGTGATACTCTTCTGCCTTGAAAAATATGATATATTTCGCCCCAACGATATTTGAGCTCTGCTCTTGTGATACTTTTGGTACAATTATACTACAATATGAGGTCTAAAGTTCCTTGTTCTTCTACCATCTCATCTTTGGACGATACTTATTGAATAGATTTGGACTACTATCTGGTTCTTTAATGAGACATAGGATAATCCTATGAGACATCAGACCCAGTATCATGTTCCATAAGGACAAATTACAGTACTTACAGATGATAACAAACAAGCACGCAGATTCAAGACATTGTTAACACCCTCAATCATGGCTATATTAAACAATAACCTGGCTAAAATTAGCTATTGTCGGAAATGTGGAGATGGGGGTAACCAGAGCTATTACAAATTTGAGAAATTTTATTCATAATTTTCATCCAAACTCACTGTGGAGGTTGTTAAACAAAAGGCACAGACACATAAGTGAATTGAAATAAGTCTTGGTGTACAATTTCCCTCCATGATGTGCATTTAATTTAACATGAACATGAAAAACCTATTCAATTATACCCATTCTAGCTTAATGAACGTAAATTCTTGAGAGAGTGTCATTATGTCCCATTGATTTATTTTATTTTCTTGGTTGGGTGCTAGGTTGAATAGAAAATCATCTAGGTCAACATGAGTTGCAGTTCTCAACGTTTTGACCTTGAAAAAACGATGCAACTTCAATTCAAAGGGAGACCTAAAATAGCCATACTTATTTCCCTATGAGTACGCTCCCCACGCTAATGGAGCATATGGAATTTTTTTTTCCAAATGGCCCCTAGGGTTTCTAATGCGTCCATCACTGCCCGATTTGCAAAATATATGTATAGGGTTTTGCTCTAAAGAGCATTGGTGGTTGGACATGGCTGCAAAAAATGGCCATGGGGGCTCACTAACCGCTACTCTAGCTTCAAGGAAGTTTAAATGTCACGGGACAACTTAAGAAACTTCTTATCATTGTAAGTGTATAACTAACGTTAAAATAACTTACCTCTAGAATAGCCTTGTGAAGAGTGATACTATTAGCACCTGCCCAAGCTCCCTCCTCCTCACGGTTGACCAGCTCACTCTCCATCGAATAGCATTTCTCCAACATTCGATAGAAACAAGTAACAAATTCGGCGTCTTCTTGAGTTTTCTGCCACACAATTTCGGTAAACTTCTGACTTATTATGCGCAGCTTCGTCGGTGGAAATTCAGACCTCACCTATGCATGTTTCAACGAGAATGTTACTTTATTGTCGTAATGAGGGAGTGGATATGTTGCTTATTTTCCGCGTAGGTTGGGAAATGGTTGGTGGTATTTCAAAATTTTCGCCGCAACGGTCGACCTATTTTCAAATTTTCGTCACAACCCATAGGCGGAAACATCACTTTCTCACTGCAGCATTTTCCACAAATATCAGTGTCAAACCGTGATCTCCCACCAACACAGTCGACAATAAACTGGATTTTTTGCCGCAATTACAATATCTCCATCACAAATCGTCATCAAAAAAGTCAATTTTTTGCCACAACATGTCGGCGAAAAACTAATATTTTGGCCGCAATGAGTCGGCACGAAACTAAGATTTTGGACGCACTATGTTACATTAACCAATTTTTGAATAAGTGCTTATGATGGCCAAGCTTTTCCCAACAGGGGGGACTTTCTTCTTCCTTATAGTTCATGGATCAAGCCTTCATAAATACTAGTGCACCGAGGAGAAACCAAAATTGCCCTATGGAAAAGTATAACAATTTTTTTTGGGAGGGGGCCCCATTATCTCCTATCTCCTAGGAGATAATGGAGAGGATAGTTGCATGCACAACAATTGGCAACAAATTGGGAGAATCCAAAATTTTTGAAACAACAATATTTGTATTCTTAGCCTGAAGACAAGTTTAACATGAATTACATGGGTCCCACTAACTAAGTCTAGGGTGATGTTATAGTGTATAAGTTATAATATCTTTCATCTACCATTCATACAAAAATGATCTTTCCCGGACCTTGAGATGAACCATCAAGACAATCAAAGTGACTTTTAATAATCATGTATAATAGGTCCTCATACTTCAAAATGTTAACATCGAATGACCAAGGATAGTGTTTCACAGCTACTCTCTATAAGCCAAGTTATGAGGTTCATTTTTCCGAGCTAGTCTCCATTGAGCTCGCTTGGGCATGACACCATAGGGAAATGAATAATGTTAGACAAGTGAAATTGTGTGTTCCACATCTCTTACACTACAGGCAGAGCTCTTCTGTCAGCAGGCATCCATAGCCTTTACAAATTTTCCTCTTACACCCATTTTATGACTAAATGCTCTAGTCCCATTCTAATATATATTTCATTGTACATGAAAATAATTGTTATTCTCTTGGAGAATTTTCTTCTTGGAAATACTTTTAGATGGGGGAGTTGATTCAGTAAGCCTCTTAAAGGCGTGGGATAGCGTATAGAGCCATTTTTATTTGCTATGCACCATCAAGTCTTAATCTCTTCCCGTGGGTTGACCCCTTTAAGAAATCATATGATATAACCAATTTAAGTGTTAAAGTGGATGGAGCTCTGAGAGAGTAACTGCGAATCCTTTCCCAAGCATTGTTTCAATTCATAATATTTCTATCTTAATCTAGTTGTTGGCTTGAAATTCTTGATGTCTCACTTAGTGGTCTAGACACATTTCTACATGTTAGTAGATGGGGTGAAATCCTTTCAACGATAGTGCTTGAAAATGCATCATTAACTCCTCACAATAATAAGTGGGAACTCAAGGCCTACTTAATGTTCCCCACGTGATGTATAAAGCATAAGCTTGTCAATAGGCTCGGAAACATTTGAATTCAATCATAAAAAAGGAGTCAGACTCTCCCAATTGCGCTCTAACTGTCAGGCTCAATTTTATTGAAACCAAAACAAAACAAAGGGTAATAATAAACCAAAACAAAATAAGAAACTGGAATCAAATCAAAATAGAAGGGTAACATACCTTTACTTATACATAGGATTGGTTTCTCCCTCCAATCTACGTAAAATATTGTTTCAAGGCTTCGCCATTTATGGGAAGAGAATCATTATCCCCTTCCATATCGTGTAACTTGTAAGTGCCAGGGCCAAGCTTCTCAGTGATCAAATAGGGACCAAGCCATAGTTGTTGAAACGTCATGTGCTTTCCTTTATCTTCATGCGGCTTGTCCCACTTCAAGACCAAGTCTCTAACTTCAAACTCTTTTCTTCTTGCACAACTTGTGTCAAACCATCTTTTCACTATTTGTTGATGGAGTGCAAACTTCTTCCTAGCCTTTTCCCTCTCCTCTTCAAGCTTTAACTACATGTTGATTTGATGTTTAGTGGTAAGAAAATAAGATCCTCTTGAAGCTTGTGGCTGTTGTAAGCAGGGAAGGAGTATGTTAGGAGGTATGATGGCTTCTTTTCCGTAAATGAGGATGAATGGTGAAGCTCCTAATGCATTCTTTGGGGTAACCTGGTCAAGCCATAGGGAATTTGGGAGATCATTATGCCAATTGTCTAATTTTCAATTACGATTTTCTTTAGTATTCTAATGATATTTTTATTAGTAGACTCAGCTAACCCATTTTTCTATGGATGGTAATTGGAAGAATAATGCAATTTGATTCCCTTTTCCAAAGAAAATTCATTCAATTTTACAGAGGAAAAATATGATGCATTATAAAAAACAAGGGAAATTGGAGCCCCAACCCTGTCAATGATTTGTTCTTCCAAAAATTGGATAATTGCTTCTTCATTAACCTTATGGAGAGGTATCACTTTCATTCACCTCGTGAAGTAATCTGTGGTTATCATAATATAATGATGTTGTTTAGAGGATTTGGGATTGATTCCACCTATAATATCCAACCGCCATTGTTCAAATGCTTCTGTAATAACAACCAGTTTTAGTGGCACACGTGGTTTCTTTTCTCTCCCAGCGCTTTTCTTACAAATCACACATTTTCTAGCGTACATGTGAGAATCCCTAAATAATTTTGGCCAATAGTTACTAGGCTTAAGTATCTTGTGCGTTGTAGTCTTGTCGGCATAGTGACCTCCAACATGCCCATCATGTAGTTGAATAAGAACATTTTCTGCATCATCCTTTTCCAAGCATCTCAAAAGAACTCCATCATAGATTTTACGGAATAAAATACCATTGATAATCTGGTATTGGGATGATTTGAGGTGGAGAGCTCTTCATTATTTTGCATTCCAATTCTTAGGAGCATATCCATGCTACAAATACTGTTGCAAATCTCAATACCATGAATCAGTGATAGTCGGTACATATTAGGTGTCTTGAAAACAAATTGATAACTCATTATCCCAACCATCTTCCTTTTCATCTGTAAGATTCTCAGTGAGTAATGTAAGATTCTCAGTGAGTAACCTGCATGGGCCTTGTCCTTTAACAATAGTTGTTGGTTTGAATTCCAAATCATATTCTTGTAGAGTTGTGGCCCAATTTCCTCTTCATTCTCCATTGAATTTCCATCTAATTAAGTTTGATTTTAAAAAAAACAATAAACTTAAAATATTAAGTCAAGTCATTAAAAAGATAATGTCATCTAATCCTCTCAAAAATAACAAAGGAATGTTATCACTAAGAAAATAATGTTACAAAGTATAAACCTTTGGAAATATGCTACTTTTAACCATTAATAAATGTAAATATGCTACTGTTAACCATTAATTAATATGATTGGACTCGTTAATGACCCTCCTTTATGGAAGGAATACAATCTTCATGTTTATTTTAAGGATACTTTAAGAGTATTTTTTACATAAGATTAGTATGGGTTTGCTTCATTATAATATTAGTTGATTGCATCTATGTTTTTATGTGGATTTCTTTATTTTTGTCATTTATAAAATAAAAAAAATTCTATTTCAATAGTTTTGGTTTATTTTTTAGATTTTTTATTTTTATTTTTATTGCCATTCTATATATATATATAACATCTCGTTTGAGAACTAAATAAGAATGTGATTTGTTTTGTATTTTTTTTATTATCTATTGAATTTAATTAATTTGAGGGAACATTATTTGTGCATTTATGACTTACTTATATCCAAAAGTTATGTTAGCGTTTATTGTTTATGTTATTAATGATAACAATGGTGTGAGTTTGGGATGGTTCGAGAATTGGAGGATTTGGATTGAGCTATGGTTGAAAAACCCTAGAACCATGCGTTGGCGGTCATGGTTGGCGGCTAGGTTTGTTGTGACGGAGGGGCTTACTGTGTAGCCCTCTGCAGGCGGCAGTGATGCCGTCATCCCTGTCAGAGGGGCTACACAATCACCGAGGTGGCTCTCTCTTCTAAACTGTTAAAGGTTATCTTTAATCTGTGGGTAATTTTTTATTACAGTTTTGTTTATCCTTAATCCTTCATCGGGAAGGTTATTTGTTTACCGAGCATGGATCCACTAGACGAGGTGGATTACGAGAGTGACAGTTTACATCATAGGGACATTTGGCGTTCGCCACCTGGCGCCTTCAGGGATTTCTTAGGCGACGGGAGTTTTGGGGCACTTGTTGATGGAAGCTGCCGGTCGGCTGATTATTTTCTTGTTTTAGAACTAAACCCGGTTCTGGATACTATTTACTCGCCGGTCCTTTCGAATCCAGTGCTCTCCCCGCATTGGAATGGTCTAGACGAGGTTCTAGTGCAGGCGGAAGCATGTGATAGCATTTGGGGTGTCAAAGGCTTCAACACTCCCACCTTTTCGTCTGGTTCTTTATGTTCGGAGCTTGGGAATATCCAGGATTTTCTAAACTCGTCGGGCGGCTTGGGATCTCCAGTGCGGGGATACAGTGTGGAATCTTTGGTGAGGTTTGAAAAGGCGGAAGGGACTTCACATTTTTCTTCTTCGGATGGATATGTAGCTGCAAACCTGGGCACTGCCGAACAACATGGCTTCGCTAGCCCGTCTGTGGATTCAGTTCAGAGGGATTTTGTTCGGGAGGAGGATTCTGCGAGATCGTTACCACCTTGTTCACGTTCAAAAGGTAGGAGAAAATGGCTCAAAAATTCCGGTAAGGCCCCGAACTATGCTTTAGGGGAAGACAATGGTTTCTAGCAGATAATCGGCATGGTTAAATCTGTATTAGTTGGTAGGGTTTACGGTAGGGCAGTGAGCCTTAAGACGGTCATACAGTGGGCATCTGGGGCCTGTATGGTCATTGTGGGTATGTTCCTCGTGTGGTAGCCCTTTCGAGGGGATGGTTTTCCTTTCATTTCTCCTCGGACGCTCATGCACAATGGGCCTTAAGTATGAACTGGTCGATTCTCAAAGTACCTCTCTTGCTCAAGCCATGGAACCCATTATTCGATGCAAGTCGTGAACGGATGGACACCATCCCGCTTTGGGTCCGCCTACCTGGGCTACCTTTACACTATTGGGCTGAGGAGCATTTCCGGAGGATAGGTAATATGTTGGGAACCTACCTGGATGCGTATTTTTCCTTTGTGGCAACATCAATTCAAAAGGTTGTGCACATTCTGGTTAGTATAAATGTTAGAGATGGGTTATTTGATGGTATGGATCTGAAATGGGGGCCTTATACCTACGCCCAAACCCTTGATTATGAAAATGTGTCGTTCTGTTGTAGACATTGTCATGAGTATGGCCATCTGGCCATTAATTGTACTTTACCGGTTCGAATGAAGTTTCGAAACTCCTTGAAGTGTAGGATGGTGGAGAAGGTGGCAAATGTGGATTCTGGAGATGATGTCTTAGGTCAACCTGAGATTATACAGTCGGTGGCACCTTCTGGCACTTTGGAGGAAGAAGGTTTGGTGGGGGAGGATGGATTAGTGCCGGAAACTGATTTGGTCGCAGTCTTAGCCGAAGTTGATCATACTCCTCCAGTGCTCACTACTCCGGTGTGTCCTTTGCAAAATATTGTTCGGTCTCTTGATCTGGCAGCTAGTACTTCCTCTGCTCCCTACCCTAACCCTTCCTTTAATTTTTTTATTAAAAACTTGTCATTTCCGGGTATTGATTGGGTGGATGGGTTTAAAAATTTACATATCTCCTCTCATATGTTGGCATCATTCACTGTTCCTCCGATTTCTCCCGGCTCACCCCCTATTGAGAAAACCCTCTTACTGGATTGCCCCCTTGAGAAAAACCCTGATGAATCCCCGGTATTACAACAAGTTGTTCATGTGCCCGCCTCCCCCTCGGGCTCTGCTGAGTCTGGTTATTTCCTCCGTTCTATGAACAAAATTTATGTTGGTGGGATAGGGAAAGATAAGCCTAGAATCTCTAAGCTTAGAGGACGTAAATCTTTCATTTCGCATGTGAAGTCACAAGCATGCTCGGATCTTAGGAATGGCAAGCAACTTTCAATTGAAAGGGCACTTAGAGCAGTGAATTCCCATAAGGAAGGGTTCCGATGAAGATTATGTCCTTTAATTGTAGGGGTCTTGCTGGTCCCTCAAAAAGACCAGCGCTGCGGAGGATGTTGGAGCTCGAACATCCTGATATTTTGTTGTTACAAGAAACTATGTGTGGAGGTGATGAAGCTATTGGAAGATTAAAATCCTGGTTCTCGGGGTGGGGCTTTGAGGCCTCTGATGCAAGGGGACGCTCTGGAGGACTAGTGATCGGTTGGAAAGAAGCTAAGGTATGTGTATCCTCTCTCTGGGGAATGCATTCGGTCTTAGGAATGTCCTGTAAGTTTTTGGGTTTGGAGAAAGACTTTATTATTGTAAACATCTATGGACCCTATTGTGACCGGGAACCCTTTTGGAACTCTTTGCTGGCAAGGGATATGATCAAAGGGGATTCTGTCATCTTGGGGGGGGATCTCAACTTTTCTCTAGGTCAAGCTGAAGTTTGGGGGCCCCATGCTCATGTAGATCCACTCACCAATTTTTTTATCAATAAGTTCACTGAAGGAAGTTGGGTCGATGTTGATCCCGTGTGTTTAAAACCGTCTTGGAGGAATAGGAGGGTTGGCTTGGAAAGGGTGGCAAAGAGATTGGATCGTTTTTTGCTCTTTGAGTTGTTAGTTGAGTCTTTTTTCTATGTCAGGCAATGGATTGGGTCTGGAGGATACTCAGACCATGAACCTATCTTCCTGGAGATGCAGGCTGGACCTAAAAAGCCTCCGGCTCCCTTAAAATTTAACAAGATCTGGCTTAAGGATCCTACCTTTGTTGAGCTTTTTCATCGGTATTGGACTCCTTACCACCCTGGGCTGATACATTTGGCAGCATTTCACTTTGCTGAGAACATAAAAACCCTGAAGGATCCAATCAAAACTTGGGCGGTTGAAAAGAGAATTAGGGATGAAAGGACTCTAAAGATTATCGAGGAAGAAATCTCTTCCATCTCAAGAGGGTTTGGAGGTGGTTTTGGTTCTCAAGCTTCAAAGGATTATCTTGTATGGTTGGAGGATCAGCGTAACAGGATTTTGTTGCAATATAAAGAGACTTGGAGATTGAAGAGCAGGTCCATTTGGTTGGAAAGCGGGTATGAAAACTCAAAATTTTTTCATGCATATGCAAAAGGTAGAAGATCAGCTAACACAATTTGGAATCTTGAAGATGCAAAAGCTATTTCTCATGCTACTTTTGATGGGTTGGCTGGAGTAGGGGTTAATCATTTTCAAAACCTCTTCAAAGTTAGTGATAGAGTGAACATTGAGGAGGTTATAAGGGTAGCACATATATTCCCTCGTTTTGTTGAGGATGAAGACAACAGGAAGTTGATGAACCCCATTACGACTGATGAATTAAAATAGGTTTTGAATAGCTTTCAGAAGGATAAGAGTCCGGGGCCGGATGGCTGAACCATTGAATTTTTCATTTCTCTTTTTGATATTATTGGAGAGGATCTATTACAACTTGTTGAAGATACTAGGAGGGTCGGCAGGATACCAGCCAGCATTAATTCCACTTTCATAGCTCTAATCCCAAAAGTGGATTCTCCTTCAAATCTGAATGATTTTAGACCTATATCTCTCTGCAATTGTGTGTATAAGATAGTTACCAAAGTTATTGCCAGCAGACTCAAACCTATCTTATCTGCTCATATCTTAGAGGAACAGTTTGGGTTTCTTGAAGGTCGTCAGATCCATGAAGCTATTGGGATTTCCCAAGAAGGATTGCATAGCATCAAAACCAAAAAATTGAAAGGAGCAGTCCTTAAAATTGATCTTTCAAAAACTTATGACAAGGTTAGTTGGCTTTATATCCGTCTTATGCTTACTCATTTGGGTTTTGAGATTGGTTTCACTCGCTGGATCATGAATTGCATCTCCACTGTATCTTTCTCTATCTTAATGAATGGAGCGGCGAATCCATTTTTTCATGCTGGTCGGGGCCTTCGCCAAGGGTGCCCTTTATCTCCACTGTTATTTTTGCTGGTGGCTGAAAGTCTAAGTCGAGCAATTAAAGATGCAAGACGCTTGGGACATTTTGAGGGTATCTTGGTGGCTCCTGGAATTTCTCTCACTCATCTGCTTTTTGTGGATGATGTTTTGATATTTTGTTCGGGTTCCAGAAGGGATGCTTTTAAACTTAAGGAAATTTTGGATCTTTTTTCAATAGCAACAGGGATGGAAATAAATGCTGGGAAATCCTCTCTTACTATTTCCTTATTAAGAGACAAGGAAATCCAGACTTATTCTGATCTGTTCCCCTTCACTCTTCTTACCCTTTCGGAAGTGTTCAAGTATCTTGGATTCAACCTAAAGCCAAATGACTATCAAAATCAGGATTGGGTTTGGTTATTGGAAAAATTGGAAAAACGTTTAAAAGTTGGAGCTTTAGGTGGCTATCAAGAGCTGGGAGATTAGTTCTGGTTAAGTCGGTGTTGGAAGCTATTCCAGTCTATTGGATGTCATTGGCTTGGATTCCGAAGATCATTTTGGATTCAACGAGAAAATTTTGTTTCAGATTTCTCTGGAATGGCAAGGAGGATGCTCATGTTACTCCTTGGGTCAAATGGGAACGAATTGCAGTACCAAAAGCTTTTGGTGGATGGGGACTCAAGAACATCTTTCACTTTTCCAAAGCATTAGCTGCGAAATGTGGTTGTCGTTTAATAAAGTCTGAGGGATTCTGGGAAAGGGTTATGGTTCATAAATATGTTGAGCCGGTCTCTGTTGAATCATGGATTCGGTCCCCACAGAAATCTCATAAAGGTGGGTCCTGCATTTGGAAAGCTGTTGTATCCTCTTGTCATGTTATTGAACAGAATCTGGTTTGGGATGTAGGTAATGGGCACATAGTGATAATAGGTTGTGATCCCTGGGTGGGTTGTGAAGCTTAACATTTGTTGTCAGCTGAGCTGATTGAGGAGTTGGGTCATAGAGAGTATCACTATCTTAATCAATTGGCAGACTTGGAGCATGAATGGATGGGAAGCCCTGTTTGGAGGAGGGATGATTCTTTTGGTTTGGAAGGTGAGTTGGAGGATGAGCTAAGGCAGTATTTGAGGGCTCTCAGCAGGGATCAGATCTACTTGAATGAACAAGAAGACACACTTGTTTGGGATGGGGATCCCTCAGGAAACTATACCCCCAAAAAAGGATATCTATGGATCAGTGAGAATTTAATGGACAGAGATCAGGTCTGGTGGTGGAAAAAGTTATGGAAGCTATAGTGCCCTCATAAGGTAAGGTTATTCATGTGGTGTGTTTTGGTTAATAGAGTACCGACTTGGGACTTTTTGCAGAGAAGAAGCCTACATGGACCAAGCAAATGCTACCTATGTAATCAGGCAGAGGAGAATGTGATGCACCTTTTCTTACAGTGTAGTTTTATCTCTGAGGTTTGGAATATTGCTTCTAGAATCTTAAAAGTAATGTTCCATTGGACAGGAAACACTTTGGAAGATGCTTGGAGACGATGGTCACATAATCCTACCTTTTCTTCTTTTAAAGCTCTTCCACTCATTATAATCTGGTGGATTTGGTTATCTAGAAACAAATGTCTATTTTCGGATATTGCTGGGCTACCTGCTCTATCAGCTATTAACAGCTGTGGGATCTTTCTTGCATGCAAACGTCTCAAACCTTCTACTTCTGTCAGATGTATTCAACCTGTGGATATAGATCACTCTCAGCCTTGGGGATTCTTTGATGGGTCTTTCCAGAATGATCAGTGTGGGGGAGGGGCCCTACTCTACTTGTCTCCTGCCCATTTCTTTGTGATGTCATTTGGGTTTGGGAGAGGAACCAACAATTGGGCTGAGATTCTCAGTCTGAAACTACTTATCTCCTTCGCCTTGGAACGTACAGTGAGGAACATTACTATTTATGGGGACTCTTTAAATGTGATCCAATGGGTGTCAGGCTCTTTTCAGTGTAACAATCGTCGGATTGCTGCTGTGTTGGAACATATTCAAAATGTCGCTCACACTTTTGAAACTTTTAATTGTAGGCATATCTACCGCGAAAACAACTTAGAGGCGGATAAGGCCTCGAAAGATGGGTTGTTGTTGGGGGTCGGTATATGGAAAATTATAGAATTTGAGGATGGAGTGGGAAGATACTATTATCATCAGCCGTTCATAGAGTGATGCCCTGTTTTTATATTTCAGATGGATACTTCGAACTTTTTTGATACTTTGCAGTTTTCTATATTCTACAGTTATTGTACAGGATGGACTCAAAAGTTTTGTAAAAATGATATGACAGGATCACGGTGAACAAGTATATTCTACTTTCTGTAATAGATGTTAATGCTCACGTGGTGAGAACATCATAGCTTGTATTAGTCATATGCAGGATGTTTCATTAAAAAAGACCTATATTCCACTCTTTATGAGTGAAGACAACAAAATGTAATTTCATACTCTTAAGGATGAAATGAAATTACATTTTTTTCCAAGAAAAAGAAAAACAATGGTGTGGGTTACTTATAGCATAAGAAAATGACCCAATCCCTAATTTAGATTTGCATGTTGGAAGTAACTCACGCCATTATCATCATTAATAACATAAACAATAAACTTAAACATAACTTTCACATTTATCCATAAATAAAGTTCTCTTATTCAAATTGAATTCAATAAATAATAAATAGAAAACAAATCACAATCTTGTTTAATTGTTAAATAGAGTGTTACATATGTCAAATTGGATGTTACATATATATTGAATAACAACAAAAATTACAAAATAAAATAAAATTCTAACAAATAAATCAAGATTATTGAAATAGAGAAAATAAGTTATTCTTATTTTTTTTAAAGTTGATTGATAACCTAAGAAAAAGCAAAAAGATAAATCAACATATAAAATAAACTAATATTATGTTGAAGCAAACCCATAATAATCTTAGTAAAAAATACTCTTAAAGTAAAGCCACAATGCAAAATATCCTTAAATGAAAGATGAAGTTCATGCTCCTTCCATAAAGGAACCATTGTTGATATTTATATTTCACACTCCTTCCATAAAGAAACAATGGATGATATTTATATTAAAAAGTTGTGATGACCATGTCATACAACATAGTAATATAGATAGAGGAGGGCTTTCTAGAAGCCAACTATTCAAAAAAAATGTTCAAAATTCAAAGTTAAGTCTTACATATTGATTTGAGTTGTTGTGTTTGGCTTACCATTGTTGCACAAAGTCCTATTAATATATATTGGATGATATTTATGTTAAAAAGTTGTGATGACCATGTCATACAACATAGTAATATAGATAGAGGAGGGTTTTCTAAAAGCCAAATATTCAAAAAAATGTTCAAAATTCAAAGTTAGTCTTACATATTGATTTGGGTTGTTTTGTTTGGCTTACCATTGTTGCACAAAGTCCTATTAATATATATCTTAAGACATTGGCTTAATACCAAAACTATCTTGTAAAATATAACTAAATTTCATATTGTAAAAATTCATGTTTACTATGGGAATATTCTCGCTTGATTTATAGCTTGAGATCCTCTTTCATATTCTCAATTTCTAGGTCTCCAAGGGATTTCTAAACTATTTCTTCTTCTTACATCAAATTTGGAGCAGACCTAGTTGACATCCTTGGATTGAAAACCACAATTGAGAGCTCTTAGAAAGGCCAAGAACCAAGAACCAATTGATATAGCATGCTATGATCAAATTCAAGCTTCTCAATTTGCCTTTTTTTTTATTTTGTCACTATTTCTAATAGCTCTACATGACCTATGTTATGAGCTTCATCTATCTAGAAACACCATTCTTCAATAGGAAAATGGATACATAATTATCTGCTAAAAGTCTGTCATGTCTTCTCAAATCATGTCATAGGTCTAGAGCTTCACACAAAAAAGCAACATCCAGGGTGGCTATGCTCCACCATGTTTCAACTCTTCCAAGTGCTAATAAGGAATAAGACTGGTGTACCACTAGTCCATGTAGAGGGTGCTTCAATATTCTGTGAGAAGACTCAAATTTGACATGAAATAAAATTCATACCAAAAGATAGGCGGTCCACTACCTCCTTGTTCCTCCTTAAACCAATCAAAGCTATTCAAAAAAATGTCAAGATGGGGATAGGCTAGTGCCAAATCCTCTCAAATCCCAACTCAATGGATCAATTGTAAACAATCCATGTCTAGATCCAGAATAATCCTACCTCCATTCCTCATGATAATGTCGACGCCAATTTGAAATTGCTCCTCCATCGTGCGAGGGTACCTACGACCTGTAAGGTGTTAATGCTTCTCTCTTACTCTCTAATGATTTATGCCACATGTCATGATTTGCACTCATTGTGAACATAGATTATGATTATCAAAACTAACTTAGGGGATAAGGATAATGACATCATCCCTCCTTTTGTTCTTAAGGTCCTTATGATCAAGCTAGTGGCTACATTAGCTAGGAGATATACTAGACAATTTTGGTCTCTCAACACATGAAATAAGTTTACATAATCAAACTCTTGCACTTCCATTTGTATCCTTTAAATGAACCTTGCCAAATTACAATCCTTCGAGATAGTAGAATGGAACATGTATCTAATGATGATTAAGAAGTCTCCTATAACAAAGAGGTTCTTATCCTCCTTGAGTCAAGAATCCTGAGTCCTTGGAAAGGGGCCAATGCCTCGACCTGATTGTTACTAGCTTCACCTAGACCACATTTAAAGCTAGTTTCATGTATTCCTTTGGGAGCAAATAAGAGCATCTGTGTGCCTGCCACCACTATACTGCATTTATTTCTACCGATGAACTTATGAAGATTTATCTAGTTTGGAGAGTTAAACCTCCTCCCCTGACCTTTTTACAACTTATACTTCTATGCATAATAATTCTAAATCTTATATGTAGGAACAACCGTAACTTTATTGAGAATCATATATCATTTTGCACTTTCAAAGTGGTTGGCCAATCTTCATACAAATGCCCTTATCATAGTGAAGTCATTTGTTTTTGGAATTGTGCAACAATTTGACTACTTAGTTTATAAAGGTGTATACATCTCGCCCCCTCCGGATTTGAACCTATGAGGAAGAAACACATGTTCATAACTGTTAAGCCCACTCAAGTTATACACATTGACTATTTGTATTAAATGTCAAACTCTTCTATAGTGAAAATAACTAATCAAAGAAGGAAATGACCATTAAGGCATTGCTCATATTTTTGTAGTAATAATACTTCATATGTAAAGAAGAGTCTAAATGACCACTGAGGCATTGCTATATTTGTTTAATAACCATACTTCTACATCCATTCCTATCAAATAAGGCTTGGAGACAAAAATGCCAAGCATATTTACACTGCAACCAATCAACCATAATGTAAGTAGGAGGCACCACTCCCTTGTGGCTTCCCCCATTGGCATAAGGTTCAATATGGTATATTAGAGCTTATATGTCGTTGTTGTGAGCTTATTTGTAATTTTAAATACAAACTAGCAATTGCACCTTGGGGTGCAATAAAAGAACATTGTATTACAAGTGAAGCTCAAGGAGAATTGCAGTGGGACGAAATTGCAGTGCCATAGCCAGAAAGTTACACTTTATCCACTGCAACTAAAAGGTAGACTCTATCTGTTGCAACTGAAAGCAATGCAAATTTCTATGGTAGGAACAATAATCGTCTTTTGAAGGCTATGTAAGATAATAGAAACCGAGACAGAGGTAGAGGTAAAGATAGGTAGAGCTGAGAATGCACCACCTCAGGAATGTGCATTGAAGGGATGCCATGGGAGTAGGTGCAACATTGAAGTCGCAGGTGCAAAACATATCTTCATTGAAAGGGAATCTGTGTTGAGAATCAACGGACTACCTCTTTCCAATCGTTGGACAAAGAATCTAAAGGCTGTAATTAAACATAATGGGAAATCAAGAGAGTCTTTCCCACTTGGAAAATGCCTTACGGGGTAATCAATTAATAAAGCAAAAAAACAACTGGAGTAGCCCATTGAAAGAGTGATTATTGAACCATGGGAGAGGAATGACAAGTAGTTAGTCAAATCCAAATGGCAGGTTAAATAAATAAACTTGAAGTCATGCCAAGAACATGGTTCAGGAAATTAAAAGGAATCGAGCTTTGATGACTCGAAGTGGAACAAGAGTGGCAATAAGTCCTAGGAAAAACCATAAAATATACTCAATCATACATTGCAAGAATAAGATGTTGTTCAGTTGTATGAGGGTGAGAGCTTTTGCATTTTGGGAAAATGGTGAAAATAAGTTGAACTCTGAGAAACAAAAGACCACTTTTATATTTCCTTCTTGGATAAAGTAGAGTGATAAGACAATACATAGTTAACAAAGTTGGATTTGTCTTTGTCCCCATGGTTCAAAAATCAGGTTCCGGGTGGATAAAATCAATCAAATTGGTTGATGAATCCTAAGGTTGGGTGGAACGGGACTGCTACCGTGGTTTTTCAACCACTGGTCCAGATATGCGTTTCTATCCTTTTAAAGTTGTGGAATATATTTTTTTAAACTAAAACGAATATTGAATATATAAAAAAAAAGCCATGGGACTGCTACAGTTGTTTTTCAGCCACTGGTCCAGATATGCGTTTCTATCCTTTTAAAGTTGTGGAATATATTTTTTTAAACTAAAACGAATAGTGATAAGACAATATATAGTTGACAAAGTTGGATTTGTCTTTGTCTCCATGGTTCAAAAATCAGGTTCGGGGTGGATAAAATCAATCAAATTGGTTGATGAATCCTAAGGTTGGGTGGAACGGGACTGCTACAGTTGTTTTTCAACCACTAGTCCAGATATGCGTTTCTATCCTTTTAAAGTTGTGGAATATATTTTTTTAAACTAAAATGAATATTGAATATATAAAAAAAAAGCCATGGTTGTTTACCAAATCGGCAGATTACAATATGCTAGTTCCAGGATCAACACTTTTACATAATGAATGCGAAATGGCTTCGGGAAATGGAGAAACCTGCTATTTGGTGTAAAACAAATATTGACTGATTCTAAAACTTTCGATCAAAAAGAAATTGCATACTCTCATTCTGTCAAAACAGAGACTTAAGAGAAAAAATGGAAAGATCGTTGAGGCTAATCTAAAGATAAAAATCTAAAATTATGAGGAATTCAAAAACGTCGATGTAGAGATCAGCATCTATCTGACAATGAACAGTCGGCATGCATTGATCAATTCATCCACCCTGTGCTCGTCATTCATTCCATATTCATTCCCATGCTAAAAACTAAGAATTATCCAATCGTCCATGCCCACGCTTAATGAATTGTGCTGCCCAAAACCGTCGATTCAGTGAGAGGGTTACTTATTGAGTCAAATGAATATCATCAGCGTTTCAACAAGTTCAGAGATATCGATTGCTGGAACTGAATTTCCTTTTAGTCTGATTCTGGAGTAAGGGAAGCAATGAACAATAGAATCATGAAGGCCTTATTCAAGGGATTTGATGCAATTCACTGATAATGTTGCTTAAGTTCAAAATTCCACAACTTAGACTGGCATCAGCATTGGCTTCAATATCAGCCTCCTCATTTAAATTCCTTAAAATGTGAAATGCTTTGAACATGGTGAATGTGCTTGAGATTTGCTTAATACGCTGCATAATTCGATTTAGAGCTAGATTGTTGAGCTTTGTTTTTGCATTTAAGGCCCCAATTATGAGCAATGAATCGCCGAATACATGCAAGTTGTTGATCTTATGATCTTTGGCAATTTGGCAGCCTTTCAACAGGGCTAATGCTTCTGCAATGTTGTTTGAGCAGGTGCCCAACCCCCATCTGTACTTCACTCTAATGGATCCATCACTTGTCCACAAAACTCCACCTGCACCAGCTTTGTCGGGATTGTTCTTTGAAGCACCGTAAAAATGCAAGCTATCTATGGCTTGCTTAGTTTTCCAATCATTAAATTCAGGAATGGTGAGCTTGATCTGCCATGCTAGTTGATAATGGGGACGGAAGTCATTGCTTGAGTTAGGAATATTGCCACCAATCCAATACTTTTCTTTCTTGCTGAGAGTTGAATCATCCTTGTGATTGGAGTTTTTTAGACAACCAATCAATAAGCTTTTTGCTTTACCAGCAGTTTGCAATGGAGTATCGAGCCTTTCATTGAAAATAACATTGTTTCTGGTGATCCAGATTTTCCAGCATATGAATTTGGGTATGGAGGTCCAAATCTGATGCCAGAGGTTCTTGATGGATATGGGAGTAGGATAGATAGAGTTCCAATCCTGGAACAGTTGAATGACTGAAGTAAAAGTTGGTTGAGTGTCAATGAGGTCGAGGAGAATTAGCTTCCATACAAGTTTAGTAAACCAACATTCCAGGAAAAAGGTGATTAAGAGTTTCAAGATTGTTTTGACAGAGAAGGCACCAAAAGGGCCCGTGAAAACCTCTCTTGCTGAGATTGTCGCCAGTGAGAACTTTGGAGTGAATTAAATTCCACGTGAAGAAATTAATTTTGGGTAGCCCAAATGGATTCCAAGCTATTTTCCATACGTCTTTTCTTGTATCATCATGAGCTTGGAGCACTTTGTAGCCAAGAATGGAAGTGTATGCACCTGTGGGACCCCATCCACGCTCGTCTTTAGCCATGAGATGTAGGGGGGCACATCCTTTCAGCTTGTCAGTGAGAATGTTATAGGCAGACTCAAGATGGGGAGGGATAGCTATGGTTTTCCAGCTTTTCCAACTGCCATGGTGGTCCCAAGAGCTGAATTCTTTTAGGGTGATCATTCCATGATGCTTGAGCCATGCTGCAATGGCATGTAGCTCTTGATTGTTCTGAAATGCCTCACTGTCCATGATCTTATCTGTAAACATATCGATTTTCCTGCCATTGCCGGGAACCCAGTAGAGGCTTTTAGAAAAAAAATCCCAAGCAGCTTTACATAATGTCCATATGCTGGAGCCTTTGGTGGTTGGCTTTTGATCGAGACATTTGAGATTGGTTCCATGCAAATATTTCTTCCTGAGAACTTGGCTAACAAGATGATGCTTGTTGTGTAGGATGTTCCAGAGGAGTTTATCGCCCAAGGCCAAGTTGGCAAAGCAAGGATCTCGAATTTGCAAGCCTCCCGAGGACTTTGGCTGCTTGATGATCTCCCATTTCACAAGATGAATTTTGTTTCTGTCATTTTTCCCGCCGGACCAAAGAAAGTCTCTTAGCAATTTGTTGATCTGATTGGAAGCTCCTTTTGGGGCAAGGAGTATGGAAGATTGATAGATAGGTAATGCAGAGAGTACAGAATTTACTAGAATTAATTTCCCAACTTTGCTGAGCCAGTGCCCTCCCCATCTTCTGATTCTATTCTTTATTTTGTTGATCGTGTCTTCCCAGTTTCCGTTGTTTGAGTTGTCGAAAGTGATTGGAAAACCTAGATAATTAAAATTGACCCATTGATTGTGAACTTTGATGTAGAGAATTCTGCTTATTCTAGCTGCCACATTGTTGGTTACATTCCAGCAGTAGATAGCACTTTTGTGCAAATTTATTTTTCCACAGGAGGAGTTGCAATACAGATTTAGATTGCGTTTGAACTTTCGGGCTAAGATGGAAGAAGCTCCACCTAAAAAAAGAGAGTCATCGTCGAAGAGGGTGTGATTGAGGGGATGAGAATCAAGAGTGAGGCAAAGGCCAGGGAGTGAGCCAGTGGTCATTTCGTGATTCAACTTGTGACTAAGGGAGTCAACAATGATAATATACAGGAAAGAGGAAAGAGGGCAACCTTGCTTGATGCCACGGGATGCTTGAAAAAAGTCTGTGGGACGACCATTAATTAAGGGAGCAATCTAGGGTTTGCTTATAGAGGCTGAGATCCAACTGATAAAAAAAAGTGTCATCGAAACCAAAGCAATTCAAAATTTTATATAGGAAGGAGTGCTTGACATGGTCGAATGCATTGGCCATGTCAGGCTTGATAATCATACCATTTTCCTTTCGAGCTCTGCTGGAGTGGATTGCTTCTTGAACGAGAATGACATTGTCAAGGATTTGCCTCCCTTCCAGAAAGCTGCCTTGATTTTCAGAGATGATCTTGTTGAGTAAAGGTTTCAATCTGATAGAAAGCATCTTGGCAATGATTTTGTAGGAGGAATTGCAAAGAGAAATCGGTCTAAATTTGCTGAAGAAGCTTGGATTCGTGTCTTTTGGGATGAGGGACAGAAACGTGGTATTTGTACAGCCACCAATTTTTGCCTTTGAGTGGAAATTCTTGATCATTCTCATAAAGTCTTTTTTTATGTAAGTCCAACACGCTTTGTAGACGTGCATTGAAAAACCGTTGGGACCTGGTGCTTTGTCAGGTTCGAAGGAGTGAATTGCGGTGAGGACCTCCTGCTCAGTAAAAGGTTTATTAATGTTGAGATTCTCTTCCAGGGTAATTCTTTTTGGGATATGCTCTAACAGTGCGATCTCATCATCTCTTTCAGCGTTATCCTCATCAGCATAAAGATTGGAGAAATGGCTGTATGTTGCGTTTTTAATGTTCGTGTTGCCAATAACGATCGAGCCGTCATCTATCTTAATCTTTTCAATATGATTGGTATATTGTCTTACCACGAACTACTTATGGAAGTAGTTGGTGTTTTTATCGCCATTCTTCAGCCAGATGCTATGAGATTTCAATCTCCAATACTGCTCTTCATCTCGAAAGGCTCGATACACTTTGGTTTGCTGTGCGACTTCATCCTGGAGTGTGGAAGCTTCAACAGGGTGATTTTCCATGTTGAATTGGATGTCTTGAAGTGTGTTTGTAGCTGATTTCCATGTCGAATTGGGTGCAGGGCAATTGGCTTTGGCCCACTTTTTGAGTGCATATGTGGTGTTTTTGAGTTTCTGCTCCCACACGTAGCAGGGGGATCCGGAGATAGGGATACTCCAAGATTTTTTGAGAGTGCTCCAAAAGTTAGCCTGGTTGAGCCATTGGGGGCTAAACCTGAATGGTATAGGGCCAATATTTTCAATATTTTGAAAAAGAAGCTGGATCGGCTTATGATCGGAGGCGAGATTAGCTAATATGCTGGAGGAGATTGTCTGTGTGTCGGACAGAAGGTTGCTTTGGACGAAAAATCTGTCCAATCTGGCCATTATGTTTCCCTTGCCGATTCGCTTATTCGACCAGGTATATTTCCATTTTTTGGGCTTGATGTCGATTAGATCTCTTGCTTGAATGAGAACTTCAACCTGGGTTTTGAAGGGATCTTTTCCAATGAGGCCACCTCTTTTCTTTGATTTGATGAGAGTGAGATTCATGTCACCAGCTAGAATGATGTCTTGGGGATTGTAAATGTCCAAAAAGTCATCTAATAGGTTCCAACAGTCTTTCTTTTCAGAGTAAAGATTGGGTACATACATGTTGAAGAGACCAATGCGCTTGTTGCTCTGGATGTGGGTGAGCTCGGTGTAAATCCAATGCTGTGTGGCAAAGGAGTTGTGGAGGTGAAACTTATCTGCTGTCCACAGGGTTGCCAGTCCTCCAGATGCTCCTCTGGCACTGACTGCGTACCCTGTGTTTTTTTTCCATTTTCCATTGCCAATTGCTAGTACAGTAATATCATCAAGATTGGTCTCTTGGAGTAAAAGAAGATCAGACATATCAATCTTTTGTAGATCTTTTACTACTTCAATTTTGCAGGGGTTTCCTAAACCTCTGCAATTCCAAGAGACCAGTCTCAACATTTCGGATTATTGATTGAGGAGGGAGTTCCTCCTGCTAGATCTCCATATTTCTTTCCTGCACCTTTGGCCCTGGTGTTTCTGCTAAAAAACATGTCTATAGTGGCTTGTGATCCTTGGACTTTCTCTTGCTCGGCTTCTTCTTCCTGCAATTACTGGAAATAAATTATTTGGGTTAATCTGAATGTATCGTTACTATAGAATGAAAATCAAAGTCGTACCATTCTTTATTTTATTGTAGATAAATATTATTTTGCAGTTTCCATTGTTATATAAGTGCAAAATAGGATTGAATATAGAGCATAAATGTATAAAAATTAATATGTATGAATGTTAAACAAAGATTGAATATCTTATCAATATTGCCTAAGTAAACCCGATTGAAATGTTTGAAATATTTGAAATAATATTTTATGCAAACCTATAATACCCAAATGTGGTCAAAGACATAAGTTCATAAATTAGGGATTTGTCAGTTATTCAAAAGGGGTAGTGTTTAATATAATCTATTCATCTCCCTCATAAGCATATGTGCAGACATAACAACTATATTCTCTGTAAAAGCACTGGGTTATACATTTTACAAAATGTATAATATATTGAGTTAGATAAAATTATTTCTTGTCTACATATATTACCATTATTTATTATACCAAATAAAATATGAAATTATGGACATGGTTTGTATTCTAGAACCATCTAATTTATCTATAGACAAAATATGTTAAATATTTGTTAACGTGATTGCTATGTTAGTCGTCGTTCTAGGTGTAATCCATATATTAAATGGAATTGATTCATTGGGTAAAAACCCCATGGTGGTGGCCCTAAATAAAATTATCAGTGTTACATGATGATTTCATAAACAGAGTTCAAAACGACATAACATATGTACTATGTTATAAGTAACTACAAAAATAATAGGTTGCATGTAGAACATAGATGTACTAAAAAGTGTGTGTATAATATCAATGCATTCGATATAGTAAGGATATGAAAGCAATCAATAGAGAACATAAGTATTATTACAAGGGAAAATCATTAAGGTGCAAACTTGAAAGTGCGCCCGATATATTATAATGAGGGATTTTTGTAAATCCTTCTCATATTTGGTATATGTTAAAAGATCTGAATATAGAGACTAACTATAAATGCTTAAACAAAAGGGGCAAAGTTAACATTTATACAAATATTATAGAGGATTGGAATTTGTATGGGATATATAAACAAAGTCTTATAAATATGAGTCAAAATCTCTATGTAGCACCACTCTATAACAAAGATTGAGTATAAAAAGACAATATTCTGAGAAGAACAAAAAATCCTCTGTAAAACCTTTGTAGTATTAAATTATATTGAAAATCGATTCTCTGAGTTAAATATTAACCATATGTAGTAGAGTATACATTCATGCAAAATCATTATAGAGAATAAGTAATAAGTTGGGTATGCGTCTAACCCATAGGGTAATCTAAAATTGTAAATATTAAATGAATATCATTTGCAAATGGGAGACAAGCAGGTCGATATGTTGGAGGAGAATGACTCTCCATTCGCACTATGTATGCATAAAGCAATAGATATGGTTAGTGTACTTGAGAAAGACTAAACATGGAACACGTTGATGAGCCAAAGGCACACAAAGATTTATGCACAGAAATAAACAAGAGTAAGTACAAATACTGTATAGACCTTGCAGTGAGGAATCATAAAACTGTATGGAACCATACAATATATTCTTACCAACTCAATAATAGCATAACCCTGTTTGGGTTTGAGTTTCCATAAGATTTCCGGTAGAGGCGACCGACATTATTTTACAGAAAATGTTAAATATAAAACGCATGAGAAAACCTTCTATATAAGTGCAAGAGTTAAGACTCATAAATGTTAACATATACAAACTAAAGTTATAAATGTATGAGATAGCTCACCATGTCGAACACTTCATAGGTGTATATATATCTCTTATGCCATCGATCAAACTAGAAGTAATTAGTGGAATGAAAACTTGTCCTATAAGATTAACATGGTCAAGTAAGAGTAGAAAGCTTATGGACCTAGTAAGGTCTGGTAGCTTGCTACCCATGCCATTGGCCTTGGCGGCATTGCTAAGTGTAGAGAAGACCTCCTTCTAAAGACTAGTCGAATAAACAAGCTAGGAAGGGCTTGAAGCAAATTAATGACAATGACTAATGGCTTGAACAATCTGTATGATGAGATAGTGGGCGCAGGAGTCGATGGACTGACCTAGCTGCCACACTAAAGGAAAGATGTACATGTAAACGTATCCCCTAATCTGCCATTAATAAAAACACCTCCGCTAAGGTCTAGAGACCGACACCTGTACAACGAGATCCAATGTAAATATTTGTACGATCACTTTTCAAAATAGTGGTGAGTCGCATTATTGAATGGGCATAGCATCTTGAGGTTTGGAATCTCCACGCGTTTGCCCTCAAATCGATGAACCAAATGACTCCAATCGTTAGACATAACATCCAACAACCAGTAATGCGTAAAAACCAAAATTTAGCGAGTCGATCTCACTTGGAAAACGCCTTACAACATAAATATAAAAAATAAGATAACCACACATCATTATGTTGAGAATTTTATTTTCAATTGTATGCTAACATTGTAATTTGATATATGCCTAAATAATAAAACGTAAATAATAATCATAAAAATCAATATTTTAAGTCCAAAAATATAAAATTAATGACCTTTTCATAACATATTGATTAATATCTTGTTGCATGTATTATTTTTGCCTGTGTTATTTTCCTTTACAACATATCCTATATTAAAATTTGATCCTACACACTCAAACTCCTTTATGCCTCATCGTTTTTTATTTTAAAAACAATCTCCAACTGGTCTGTGACTGTGAGAAATGAATGACTTATCAAAAAATCTGAACTTCGCAACTCGGCTTTCAGAGGAGGGTTTAACCATCCAATAATGGGATAATTTCCCTTTGATAAATCCATGTTAACAGTATCTATCATAGTACTTATCAAGCACCTTCAAATTAAGTAAAATATTATTGTGATAGGCTGAGCCTCTCAATTTATCCCACACACTATAATGCTTTGTGACTTGCAGGAAATAAGATGCCGATGGCTGCGATAATCACGTTTCCTACTCCCTCCCAGCAGCGAAAATATAGTCCACCACCTCTGCCACTTCAAGGGGGAATTCCCTCGTTTTCCCGTCTCTTATACTTCTGTCGCAATCGCAGTTTTCCATTGAATTTTAATTGCAGAGTTTCCAGGAGAATCTCCAACTATGGCAGGGTAAATATATACTAACCCAAAACTGTTGTAAGTTGTAATTCAAGAGAATAATAGATGATTATTTGCGGAATTTGGGTTTAAATTGTGAATTCACTTGACAGATATGCGTAGTGCATGGGCTGAAAGAGAATGTTTGGGAGGGGAATGATGAAGACAGACGTAGTTTTCAAGAGGAAGAGGGATTCAATGTAGAGGCTTACTACGAGGAAGAAGAGGACGATGAGGAGGAGGAGGACAGAAGCCTTGATTTACTGGCCAGATTTATACATCACATGTTTAAGAAGATTTCCAGAAAAACCAGAAAAGTTGCAAGAACAATTTTACCTTCGGCTATCTCCCCACAACTGGTATGCCACTCTTCCACCCCTATATGGAGAAACTCAAACAATTCTCATGATGATATTTTCAATTTGATTTCGGTTTCTGGTGATTGTGGATAGAAATAGCCCGTTATAAATCTATGTTTCACCCTGGTTTTGGGAGGGGGCACGATTTTGGGTTGGAAAGATCCCCCAATTTCAGGGATGACACAAGTGAATGACAACCTAAATAATTATAAAAGAAATTACAAATTTTAACATTTTATGTCCAATATGATAATGAAATACAAAGCCAACTGGGCCTCAGTTCACTGGTGAAGTTGAAAGAAGCTATCCACCAAAGTTCCATTCTCACTGCGTTCTGCCTCACATGAATAGTATGCTAAAAAGGATAATGTCCGCTACAACTCCCAAGGGAATTTGGTGGAATTGAGGCTCGTCAGAACTGGCACCTACGATGAAGGAAGTCCGTGGTATGTGAAATGTCTGACCTCCGGCTGTGTTTCTTGAAGCAACTTCAAAGAAGAGAAAAAAAATGAAACACTTGGCTGAAAAATGCATGCCGCAGTTGAAAAACACTCCTCTTGGCTGTTGCTAATGCTATCTTTGATGCAACTGAGAAAATTCTGGGGCTGAGAACATGCATGAATGATATTCATTTGCATCATAAATGCCCTAATTCATCATAAATGGAGTCATAAATGTACTAGAATTGAAATTGTGCTGCCAAATGCCATTTAAGGGGTTTCTCTCCTAAATGCTTGTGTTTCTGAATAAGGGTTCCTCCTGCTGCTGTTGATATTATTTTACTACTTGAAAATGATGTAATTGACAGTTTTAGTTTTGTGCTGTTGCCTAAAAGGTGGGACCTGCAAACAAAGAAAATAATTAAAAAAATAAAGATAATAATATTGAAAGTGCTCAAGGTGATTATCCACTGGGCGAGTGGAGTCAAAAGATAATATTAGGAGAGTCGCTTTTTTATGTGATTAGGAAAGTATATGGCCTGAATGAATAACCTACAACAATCTTATCTTGCTGTCCACTAAAACAAAAATTGCTTGTGAGGAATCCGAATGAAGAAGACCTCCAAATGAGCATGAGGATGAGTCGACTAATGACAAATGTAAATTGTAGCTAGTCTGAGTTAAGAAAGAAGATACATAAATACATTTTCCAGCAATAGACACAGAGAATTTATAGGGAGAATGATTCAAAATTAAATTTCTTCTAACAAGGAACAAGGTTACCAAGATTATATCCCTTCATAACACATTTGATGCAAAATATTTCAGCCTTAATATTCAGCAAATTAAGTCCAAATACATTATACCTCCCATGAGAAATCCTTAACTTGCATTGCTTTCAAAATATCAACTAATCTCCAAGGGGAAAAATCCCCAAATCCAACCATCCCTACAAATGAAGAGAGCGACTCTTTTTATAGAGTTGAATTTCATCTCATTACTATAAACAATGATTTGTGTTTCTAGATCCATGCTTTTATCCATGGAAAAAAATACAATAATACTCTCACATAACCAATTCCATGAGACAAGTTAAACAAACAAAAGAATAATAGGAGTGGTTATGCCATTTGTCTTCTCTAAAGTGGTTGACCGTATCACTAGAAGCCTATCCAAGAGAGGTCGCTCCACTAATAATCCTCAATAAGTGTGCAACAACCATCTCAAAATAGCATGTGGGGACCTTCAATGAGGTGGACCAAGTAAAATCTCCAAAAATAACAAATGGCCTCCACCTAAATCTATGGACATATCATCAAATATGTGCAATAAATGCTCCAACAAACTCCTCCAAAGTGGACACATCATCAAATATGTGCAATAAATGCTCCAACAAACTCCTCAAATGTGGATGCCCCATCATCATGTGTGAAATAAAGCCTCAAGAGTGGACAATTTAGGATTTTGACCAAGTAAAACCCCTTCAAGTGGCATGTTCCATCAATCATGTGTGAGAAGGTGTGCAACAACTCCTCCAAAAGTTTGTTGACCATATCAACAAGCTCCAACAACCTCCTAAATCCCTCTGAGAAGAATCGGCCCTCAATAAATGTGCAACAACCACCTCAAAATAGCATGTGTGGCCTCCAAGGTGAGATTTCCAATCAAATAATGTGCACATGTGTGTAATGAATGCTCGATAAGGCTAGATTTTCTACTAAGAAGAGCGGTGGAGGGTTATAATGGTTTGAAACTTTGACCATATGTCAACAAAATCACAATTTTGAGAACCTGGATTTTGTGAAGCATGGGCTTGCTCATTCACTCTTCTTTGGTAGAACCTGCAGCAAATCAACGAACAACTTTTTGGGAAGAAATCCTTGTGGAGTATTTCTTTGTTAAATTTTCTTTATGTGGAGTTGTCAGATGGGTTTTCAAATTAACTCTTTGATTCTTTACTCACAAATGTCGTGAAGCTTATTCTTCAAATTCTGGAATTGGACTTTCTCCCCGGCAACGGTGCCAAAATGTTACTGTCCAAAGTTGCACTTAAATGCCCTAATAATTGGTAAAACCTTAGATGGAACTAAGAAGTACTATCCAGTGTCACCACAATAATACCTTCTCTCTCTTTAGGCCAGTTTTCCTCCGGCACAAGAGGGGTATCCCTAAAGATAGTATTACTAAATCTGTCTCTAAGGTTCATTATAAATTCCAAATTTGGTAAAACAGAATAAGATTGATTTTATGTTATTTTTTGGGTGCTTGAAAGGGTAGACTAGTGCCAAATCATCAAATTAGGGAAAAAAGGGGGATTTAGAGGGTTCAATTTATATGATATATGAATGTGTAATAATGCTGTTACAAAATGCTAACATTGCACAATGCTGGCTGTTCCAGATTGCAGAAAATTATTACGATAGCCCTTCCAAAGGTGCCCCTCTTTAAATAGACATTCTAACAAAAGTGTGTTTCAACTTTGAACTATAAATCACAAATCTTCCCTTTCTTTCAAAGAAATGACAGCAACAAGTAAATCTAGTTTAATAGCAAAAACTGTTGATTTTTGGGTTAGGTTAGGGTTTGAGGCAGAAAATTAAAAGTCTTTATACTTCAATGCAAAACTAACTTGCTAAACTAATACTGAAGACAAAATAGTACAGCTGTAGCAATACAAGATTTAGATCTAGGAAATAAAACATAATTTTCATCTCTTTCAACTTTAACACTACCAAGAGGCCCCTGTGTTAAAGTAGTTAACAATTGCATATGAAGAGCAGCAGCAATATGACTAATCAGAAATCTAATTAAGAAGAACAGGTCTGATAACTTACCTGGAGAATTAGAACCTTCCTTATACTCAGAAACTTAACTTTCAGAACAGACTTAGCTTCTCAGAGGCAAGTCAACAACTGGAACAAAGCTGACCCTTACCTGAGGGTTAGTACATACCTGAGAGAGAGAGATGGAAGAGGCAGTAGGATACACAAGGGCAGCCCACAAACATAGTCCAAAATGAAAGCTTTTAAACAAAGCAATGGAGGACACTTACAGTCAAATCACAATAGCAGCCGAGCCAGTCACCCAACAAAACATATCAGACTTCAAATCTGATCTAAACAAGTTTCCAACAGGCAGAGACGTCCACAGGTGACCATAAGGCATCCCTAATCAAGTAGATCTGACCCAAGCAAGCTTCAACACAAAAGATCTGACACCAAACAGTATATCTGACCTCAAATATTCTTAACACTGTAGATCTGATCCAAAAACACAGTAGATCTGATCACCAACAAGAGATATGACCCAACCAAAAGTCCTAGCAAGCAGCGGCCTTCACATGTGTTAACAGACAGCTCTAGATCAGTGGATAGGGGCACTGTCTCCTCATTTAAGGCAGCGACAACCCACTGTGGGCTTAGTTAGGTCACGGCTTACCTTAATTAGGTAGCAGGCAGCCTTTAGAGGCTGTGGCCTCCTTTCACACATCCCAGCAGTCCCGGTGGGGGTTAATAGGTAGCCCTAGGGCTGCGGCCCTGCTATAGGACAGCAAAACAGTGCAAGGAGAGGAGCAACACAGTTAACAAGGCAGGCGGCCTTTACAAATGTGTCCACAGAGCAGTAAAACAGTCCCCTATAGCAGCGGCCAGCTCTAACAGTCCACTAATGGCAGCGGATCAGCCCAACAGAGGTAGCGGCCAGCTCTAACATCTTATGGCAGGGTGACACCCCAACAAGCAGTCCTCGGCAAGGTGACAGTCCATCAAGCAGCCAACGGCACCTGTTGTTGTAAATGTAACTTCGGAAGATATTCATTTGTATTTTATTATTATATTATTATTGTACCTCCATCGGAGATGTTTTTCCTCCGTTCGGGGATGTCATTATTATGTTTGGTCATGCAAGATTATTGAGGTAAAACCTCCATTGTAAGTCGGGGCAATAGCTCCCCAAAAGATAAATGTAAATTGTATTATTGAGTCTCCCTAGGACAGGTCGGCCCAGTCAAGCTAGTGAGGTCAGCCCCATTAGGAAAAAGGTCACCCACACATAAAGTATGAATAGAGAGGCTTGCTCTCTCATTTGGACACAACACTCACTCGAGCAAGTTCGCATAAGGAGAGAGAAGACAAGTTCGTTGGAGGAGAAAGAGATAGAGAGCTGCAGAAGATATCTTAAATTTTGGTTTTTCTATTTGCTTGATATTGTACTAGTGACAGATCTATTTCTGAGGAAGTTGCGAGGTTTTGTCCTTTATGGTTTCCCCGAGGAAAATTATTGTGTCTCTTGTGTTTTTTGCTGTGCTTGTCTGTCTTTCAGTTAAAGATCTAATTAAATTGAATTAAAGTGCAAACTCTAACAACACCCTCACAAACAATCAGCAGATCGAATCATAGAGACAACGGATAAGACTTAGGATGGGCAATAACTTCAATAGCTGGTAAAATTAAACCCTAGCAACAGCAAAGAGACCTTGACGTCACCCTCAATAAGCCTTAGAACAGTACCAAAAAATCAGAGCTGATATATGTTGTAATGATAATAATCAAATGAAGAAATTAGGCTAGAATTTATAGCCCCTTAGAGGCACTTCTAGAGAGGTCTCCTTCTAATTCTTCATTAAATTAGGGTTTCCAACAAATAAGGTTAAGACACCATACATTAATAAGGGTCACCACTTGTTGGTACCATATTAAAAGGCGGTGCTAGCACAAGGACCAACAAGTGGTCAACACAAGGCAACACCAACACATACCATAAATCAAGGAATGGTACATGACCCTTCTAACCATAGGACCAAAGGTGTAATCAACAAGGTGGGTAAACAACCCTTTTACCCATAAGACCAAAAACAACAAAGTGGTAAGAGTCAAGACAACTCAAGGTGGGTACACAACCTTTTTAACCACAAGCCAAGGTGGTGAACAAGACAAGGCGGTAAACCTTCTAACCTCAAGACCAAGAACAACAAGGTGGGAAGACCAAGGGTGTACAACCAAGGTGGGGATACAACCCTTTCATCTCTCTCTCAAATGTACAAGTGTTCCATACACTAACTGAAAGTTCATCATCACTGTATAAGGAAGGTCCACACTGGATGATGTGATCCTATGGTCCTCCTTATTGGTCCTGAGGTCAAATGCTAGTGACTTCATCAAGGGGTGGCCAGTCCCTTGAGAAGAAAACCTAGCTCAACCATCTCGAACACCTAGTTAGGAGGGCTTCACACATCATCATCTTGGTTAACTGACCAAGATCCTCCATTCATAAAGAATGGCTCTCAGCCCAAGGCTGAGCTTCAGTCCTAAACTGAATCATGTTGATCAACCCCCTGGTCCCTAACTAGGTCCTCCATTCGCCTGGAGAATGGTCCTTAGCCCCAGGCTGAGCTTTCAGTCCCAGACTGAATATTGATCAACCACCTGTAGGACCTGCTTGGTCCTTGACCAAGAATCTGCTTGGTCCTTGACCAAGAATCTGCCTGGTCCTAGACCAGGATGTCTCTGTCTCAGCCTGCAGGATCTGCTTGGTATGTCCTCGTGACCAAGAAACTGTTTGGTCCCAGACCAGAATACCCTAGAGATAGATAGGGACCCTAGCCACATGTTAGGGACTTTACCATGGCATCAACCTGCTTGGTCCTAGACCAAGAACCCCAGGAGACTACTGGGGGCCCTAGGGTACCTTCTAGGGGACTTACTCTGCCTGGTTAACTGACGAGGAACCCTAGTTAACTAACTAGGGTTCCATCCTCCCTGACAATGGGTCTCGCAGCTGCGTTAAATTTAACAAAAACAACAAGAGAAATTGATAGGGAGTGTTACCTCTCCAACTAGCATGTGTGATTAAATTACAAAAGAAGTAATGCTATCCTAAGAGGAACACAAGAGGGAGGCCAATGTCATACACCAACCCTCTTTTCACGTTTGGTTAGCTCTTCTCCAATTCAAAAGGGGGCTTCCCTAAGATAGGATTACTAGGGCTATAACAATGAAGTACAAGGTGAGGTGAAGAGTAGATCTAGCAAAACGCTTGTCTTTTTGTAGCATATAAGATAAAATAGGTGATGGGAGGATGAAAAACGTCACTCAAAGGACTAGTGCCAATGCAATTAAGGGTAAATGGAGTCAAAGAATCAACAACTAAGAGAGCCTTGTTTAATATGTCACTGAGAGAGTAGAATTGCATGAGCTAACCCAAACCCTACACGATGACAATGAAGGTGAACTAGGGTTTACAAGGGAAGGATTCGAATGAAGAATTCCCTTTCCTTTTAAGTTCTTGGGATTGCACTTTATAAATAAAGGATTATGGTAGCACAAGCCGAATCAAGGAAAAGATCCGACACATAACTCTCGTATAAATAAATATGCAAAGAAAGGATGAAATAGAGATTAACTTAAAACCACTTTCTCCAATGAGGTAATAGTACCCTTTCAATGGCCCAAGCAAAAGCATAAAAATGACAATGTAAACATCCAACACAACTTACAACCATGAAGCTCTAAGCAAGATCAAGGCTCCACACATTGTGACAACCAAAAAAAAATTAAATTAGAGATTAGAACTATTAATCCCACATTAGCTACTAATGAAGTATTAATAATGTAGAAATTACTTAACTAGAGAAATAAGAAAGAGAGAAATTGAGTACTAGTCCTAGACATACCACCAAGGCCAAGCTTTACTAGCAAATTGACAATTTGAGGATGTATGCTTTACTGTCTCCGGGCATGGCAAACTAGGAAAAGACCATCAAAAAGGCCACTCTTGGCCAACCTATCCTTGGAGGGAATCCTTTGATATATAGCCCACTAAGAAAAAAATCCTATATTATAGGAAAGCCGAATAATCCACACACTGTGAAGTTGAAGACCCACCTGTCCTCACACCTAGTTATAGTGATTTGATGCTACTTACTAACTCATGATGTTGTTTCCATCCTATCGGTAGCCAACTAGAGTACCCTTGGACAATGATACATTCAAACATCTAGTTTGAGAAATTATTCCTTGGCGCAAGCTTGCATGCTGTTATCAACTATGTCTGTACAATAGTTGAAACCTTATTGAGCCGCCAGTGTTGGAACACATCAGTGTTCACTTCCAGAGTATCTGGGTTTCAGATATTTGGGTCTAGCCAGTTTTGTTTTTGAGTCGACATGACCATGGCCCCATGGGGGTTTGTAACAAAGTGTGCTAGTAGGGTCTGAGTGGCTCGGTTCCCCATGACTTGATTAAGCAACTAAGGTATTCCAGGGATTTTTTTCCCTTGTCAATTATACTTTGCTTAAGGCGATGTATAATCGATGAGGTTTTCTCCCGCTTCCTCCAAAGCTGGAATGCCCGATTTTGAAAATCTGAGCCGCGAGGGGTTATTAGAGTCCAACTAATATGTATAAACCTACTAGACACTATTAGAATAGGTTTTGGTCATGTCCTAAGTCTCTAGGACCCCCAGAAAAAAATTCGAAATTTTTTTACCGGATGCGTTGGATTTGGGGTTTTTAATTTTTTTAATTTTAATTAAATTTCTCTATAGTTTAAATGGAGAAATTTGAGTCTGTAATATGTCAGTCATCCGGGGTCCGAATTTAGTGATTGATGGCTCGTTTCATAAGCCAAAAATCACACATGACCCATGGACCAGCTAAATCCAACTTTCGGATGTCAATTCAGCCTCATAATTAATATTTTCTCTAAAAGGCCATTTACAGAGAAATTATTAATTAAATTAATAAATTTGAATATTTTGGAGATATCCAAATCTCTCCAAAATAATAAGAAATGAATAAAATTAAAGGCTAAATGACATGGCAATAGACATTTATGAAGATTCCAATCAACTCCAAGTGGCTTCAGTTAGTTATCCAGTCACCAGAAGACTCTCCACTTAAGCAAATTCGCCCTCCCTCCTTGAGAATTCATTTTAGTGATGTGGCAATTGATGAATGGGATGGTTGGTTGGCATTTAAGCTAATGGTAGGCGCCTCCCCTAATCTAGCAATCACCATGACTTGGCTCCTTTACAACTTGAGTTAGCACCTACCACAAACTCCACTTGTCTTCCTTCAAAGCTCATGCCATCCTCCTTCAAGCTCACGCATCGTACCTAATGGCTCACGTATGTCCTAGTTGGAGCTTGCCCATTGGATGGGTGGACCTTCCCATGCATTACCAAAGTCGAGTTTGCCACCTTGCCATTCACACCTACCAACAATTCGAGTTGTCCATTGAGTTAGCTCTCCAAGCTTGGTGTAGATTGGAATTCGACTTCATGTCTATTGGTTTTTGGCTCTCTCTCAAGCCAAGTTCGATTTAGGGTTTTAGCTTGGTATTTTGTTATAAAGAGAGGCCCATTTGGGTTATTATCTCATGGAATTTTTGTGCACCATTACTCTGGCATTTTTGTACTAGCTCATAGCAATTGCTATCTTGAAATAAAATAACGACTTTGGAGGTCTACATGGAGTGCTTTACTTGTTCATGAGGATTGTCTACACATGATAAGGTGATATTGTGCTATTATATTTGCTCATATTTGTTGTATTTGGTCATTCTTTTGCTTAGAAGTCTTTTTTAAGACCATATAATGAACATTTGAAGGTACAAGTTGTTCATTTATGTTGTATTTCATGTGATTTAGAAGTGCAGACTGTAGTTGGCAATATTTATGCATCTTCTTATCCCATCCTATTTGACATACTAAGTTTGATCAAGTATTCTTGTGAGTTATATGTATTGTGCAGATCTATAGAAGTGAAGTGGAGCTTGAGCTCCGATGCATCTTTCTCTCCTTCACAAACATTTTTCTAACATGTTTGGCATTTCATGGCTCTCCAAAAGTTAAATCAGTGATTCAAGCTTGACCTTGAGAAGTTGTTCTAAAGTCCATCCATCAAAATATTTTATCAATTTTTGGTTACTACATCCCAAGGGTTTTCTTCTTCAAACCTTCCACTTTCTCCTTGATTCGTTTGCCTTGAATTGCTAGCCCACCTTGCTCTCGTCTTAGCTTTAGTCTCGTCTTAGCTTTAGTCTTCTTCCTTGCTCTTGTTTTTCCCTTACCTTTTCTCCCCCCCTTCTAGCTCTCGCCCTACCTCCTTTTTTGGCCTCTTCTCCTTTCGTCTTTGCCTCCTCCATCTCCTCCTCCCTTCTCTCCATTCACCCAATCCATCCTCCTTGCTCTCGTCCTACCTCATCACCTTCTCTTCCCCTTTTGATTTGCCTTACCTCTTCTCCTTTCGTTTTTCCTCTCCTCCATCCTCTCATCTCCCTCCATTTAGGGCCTTCTTCCTCTCGTTTTTTGTTCCTTCATCTTTGCCCTAGTCTCCCTTTCGTCCACCTTAGTATTCCTCCTCTTTTCCTTCTCGTCCATTTCTATTTTAGCCCTAAAACAACAACAAAACAAACAAAAAACTTGTTAAGTATTGGTTAGTGATTAGGTCTCATGCTCTGAAGAGTTAGTAGTTAGGCATTGCTAGATATTATCATACTTTGCATTTGGTTTTGTTAGGATCTAGTTTGCATCTAGTTTATTTGTTAATCAAACTTGCATCTTAGATTTCATTGTTAAGTTAGGCTTGCATTGCTTATTCAACTTTCTAGTATAGATCTTAGATTTCATTTCTTACATTTTGGATCTTAGATTAGTTTAGTTTCAATCTCTTATTTTTTTTTTATTAACAATGACGGGTATCTAAGCTTTGTTGTGTAGGTTCCTAAAGGACAGATCCATAACAAACAAGGCAAAAGAATCGAAGAAGTGCAAAAAACTAAGGAGAAGACAAAACCAAAGATTTATAGAACCAATCTCCTTTTTGTATAAGCCATAAAGGGCCATTCAAATCTTGATTCATAGTTGTTTATTTCCTTGAAAAGACCTTTTGAGGGTTTAATTCCCAAAGGCAATTGTAACCCAAGTAATAAAAAGGCTAGGTGGGATAGTGCCTCCCACACTTAGTTTCTCCTTCCCCATTTGGGGAAGTTTGTTCATGCATGCTTAGAATAGTTTTATTTGGTCCACTTATAGGTCGACTTACTTTGACTTTTAACCAATTCTTTTATAAATAATATTTAAAATTTTAACCAACCATTTTTATGGGCTACAACACTCATCAAGGATGGCCTACGAAGCCCACTCTTACAAACGTAAGGGATTTTGTTTTCTTTATATGTATATATATTTTAAACTAAATTTGACCAATTTGACCATCATTTAGAAATGGGCTACAAGGTCCATACATGACCATTCAAGAAGCCGCATCCATACTTAACTAAATTTCACAAACTTGTCATAATAAAATAATTGGACCTCAAACCCCAACAGATTGAATACTCAAGGGCTGCTAGTTAACTTTTCAAATACACAAGAGATGCTTGCACAGTTTGACCGACTGTTTCTAACCCCCCGACTTCTTTAAGTCTTGACTTCATGGCACAAATAATCCTTCCATATGACCATCAAATCTGATCATCACCTTAAGCTGAGGTGACACTCGAGGCTAGTTGACATCAATGCCAACACAAGTGTCAACAGTCTCCCCCTTTGGCATTGATGGCAATACTTAAGTAAAAACGGGCTCCCCCTGTCATGTTGACCAGATTTGCGTTGGCTTGTTTTACTTTTTCTACCTCTAAATCTCCCCCTTTGACATCAATGACAAGGTTGCTGAGGCTTGTGCAATTTAAGGAATATCACCAATGCTTCCCCTGTCATAGCATGATGTTACTCCCCTGTTGGATCATAACTTGATTGGCAAGTGAATTATACAATCATTGATTGCTTGATTATCCGCTGATCTGGTCCTATGAGTGTGCCTTCATGTTCTTGTAGCTGCTCTTGTACTCATTCATAGCTGACTGACTTCAGACTCGTTCCTTCTCCCCCTGTGGGTCTCCCTTCTTCTGCAACCTGTAGCTACCTTCTGCAGCTGCTGTGGGTGTCTAAGGTTCTCATAACCTACCTTCAACAAAAGAGAGTACGATATTTAGTGAGGTAGAGAGATAACTCCCAGCCTTTTTCGAAGGTATTCAAAGGCATCTTTGGGCAAAGGCTTGGTGAAGATATCAGTGATCTGTTCTTTGGTGTGTTGTCCGCCAGATTGCACACCAACAGCGGAAATCTTTCGAAAGCTGTCTCTTCACTACAAGTGAGAGAGGTGTGGCCTTGGGGGCAAGCAATGAGCCAGGTAGTGTCACCTGAATCCCAGCTCCTCCGTTTAGGCAAACTCCTAACGAAGCCAAGGGGGGTAGTCCCTACAAAAGAGTTTCACTAAGGCTCTAGTATTTATAGTGTTAAAAATGTATGGTGATGCGGATGGAAGTTGTTTAGGAGTTTTTAGTGATGAAAGACACACGACTTACTTTTAAATAAAACAAAAGATAAGATGCAATCCACGTTGCGAAACAGTATATAAAGACTTGAGATAATTAAGAAGCATCCACAGATAAAAATTAAATGATAAAAGGACCAGTGCCTTATCCAATGGGTAACGGAGTCAAAATAATTGAATTGTAGTGCTGGGGGATGCTGAAAAGTAAGTCTTGATAGTAACTGTTCATGAGATCGTTGTGCAAATTATCTTGGTAAATTTCAAAGTTTTAATGGTCTTGATTATTATGGCTAAAACCAAGGATATCAAAGAGTGTCCGGAAAGATATTCTAAGCAGCTCCTTTAAGAGACATGTCGGAACCTGTCTGGAATCACAGCGAGGCGCGCAATGCTAACCAGCCACCGTGTCGCAGATTGGGCACTCCGGCGCCTCCCCTGAGAACTGATTAAAATACTTTTGAACAACGCCGGTTCGTTGGTTATGGGGGTGAAAATTTTAATTAATTATCACTTATGAGATTATCAAATCCTTCACCTTTCTGAGTACTAGCCCAACCGTTTCCGGTTGGCAGAGCATACGGGTGTGTTAGGTGAGTTATATGTTGTAATAATTACGTTGCAGTAAGTTGCCCAACTATTTACTTGTCAATCCGGGGTACGTAAACTGACGAAGCACGTGCACTGTTTGTGCAGGACTGAAGTAGATCTAATCTAACTTAATCTAATTTGCTGAAATCAAATTAATCTAGGAAAGCATGGAAACACTAACTAGGAAAGCATTGAAATTGCGTAAGAGAAATACAACATGTGAAGAGTTAACAATCAATGACATAAGTGAGCTCACATCTATAAATCCATAATCAAATGGCAAACATGAAAGCATAACAATGGAAGCTTAAATCACATTAAGAATCTCAAATCAAAGATTAATCTAACAAGTACAAAATCCAATCCAATCCAACTTCATTACAACCCTCTTACAAGCTTAATCTAACCTAATTCCCACTTAATGGAATGGAGAAGGAGCACTCTCCTTTATACATGAGAGTCCTTAAGAAAAAGATAAGAATGCATTAATTACAGATCCATTATTCTCTCAATTACTCTCAACCACTTTCCTATTATTACAAGATATGATGCCTTCAAATCCTCCACATATCTCTCATGAATCCTAGATAAGATATGCCAACCAAATCTTCCATGATCTTCTCCTTAAGAATAGGCTTGAATAACTATCTCCTTTGGAATGGTGTAAGAGATATTTGAGAAGTCTCTTTGATTTAATCATTCACATATTCCTACACATTACAAATCTCACACATAATTGAGATATATATGAAAACATGTATATTTTCTAATATTTAATCATAAATTCACTCTTAATACTAAAATGAATAAAGTGGAAAATAATAATGTGAAACCTGTTACCAACTTTTTTGTACCATAGTTGGATTTTCTGGAGAGCCGCCATTTGACAAACATGATGAATGTTTGATTCCAGTGTATCAGATGATCCAGCATTTTGTAGCTAGCCAGTTGTGGTTAGCTTATTTTGTTTTTTGAGTCGACATGACCATGGCCCCATGGGGGGTTGTAATAAAAGTGTGCTAGTAGGATCTGAGTGCCTCGGTTTCTCATGACTGGATTAAGCAACTAAGGTATTCCAAGGAGTTTTTTCCCTTGTCAATTATACTTTGCTTAAGGCGAGGTATAATCGATGAGGTTTTCTCCCGCTCCTCCAAAGCTGGAATGCCCGATTTTGAAAATTTGGCCATGGGGGGTTATTAGAGGCCAACTAATGTATATAAGCCTACTAGACACTGTTAGAATAGGTGTCGGTCATGTCCTAGGTCCGTAAAACCCTCAGAAAAAATTTTACCGGGTCTGTCGAAATTTGGGTTTTAATTATTTTTTAAATTTAATAAATTTCTCTATAGTTTAAATAGAGAAATAATTATTTGTAATATGTCAGTGATCCGGGGTCCGATTTCAGTGATTGATGGCTCGTTTGATAAGCCAAAAATCACACATGACCTATGGAGCAGCTAATCCCAACTTTCGGATGTCCATTCAGCCCCGTAATTAATATTTTCTCTGAAAAGTCATTTACAGAGAAATTATTAATTAAAATAATAAAATTGATTATTTTGGAGATAATCCAAATCTCTCCAAAATTAATCGATTTGATTAAAATAAAAGGCTAAATGACATGGCAATGAGCATTTAGGAAGATTCCAATGAACTCCAAGCCTATCCAGTCATCCATCCAGTCACTAGAAGCTTATCCACTCAAGTAATCTCGCCCTCCTCATGCAAAATTCGATTTTGTGACATGGCATTTGATGATTGGGTTGGTGGTTTTGCATTCAATGTAGAGTGGGCGCCCTCATGACTCACCTTATCCTAAGCTTGGCTCCCTTCATTGATTCGAGTCTACACCTACCTTCTCACATGTGTCTCCACCATAACTAATTCGCATCCCTTAAACTTGTTATCACACCATAGTAGCAGGGCTACTATTCTTGTACAGCAGATATCTGCACATTCCAGAGCTTCCATTATTCCAGAGCATGGCTATATATATATATTTTGGATCACTCATGATCAGAGCAGTATATTACTCAGATTTATGTATGACCTTGTGTCAAGGCTGAGCCTTGAGAGTTCAGATTTGATGACTGATGTGACCCTTTATCCCATACAGTTTCAGTTCAGTGCTTAGAGATGTATTGCAGCAGTGTTTCAGATGATACTTGATGATTATTATTATGATGATGTTTATGATCTATGGATATTTCTCACTGACTGTGGATTATTATCTTGTTGATTTAGTCATGATCATAGCAGGTGCTTGGTATATTATTTCCTGATGTGGCAAACTATTTAAAATGAACTGTAAATCATAAAATGGACAATTGCTTGCACATTTAGGTCATTTAACAAAACCTACTGGTTTTTCACCTTACATAGATATGGTCTTTCCCGACACCAGTTGTCTGCTAGTGTAGGCTCCATATTCACTTGACTCCATCCATACATGACCTTCCTATTTGACTTTAAACCTTGACATGTCTCATTTGACTTTCTGATACCGAGGACTTCCCCATTTTTCTACCTCTGTGTTTGGACCGCATCCCTGTATATTCAGTGTCTCGGCTCTAAGTTGGTGACAAAACTTGCCTTTGGTGAGTTGGATTGTAGGCCTAAATCATTCTGGTTGATTGTCCCGATGTTTGGCATTGGCTCGAACTCCCCCTAGTCACTTGAGATGTTGTTGGCTAAAACTGAAAGCTCATGTTCTACTTGTGGAAACTTATAAATTCGCCCATGGAAACAAAAAAAAAAGGGCAAGAGCGATGAACAACTAAAAATACTCCTCGAACAGTATAAGAAAGGTCCAAAAAAAGCAATGGCTTTTAAAAGTTATATCTAAACAATTGCTGACCTTATATATATTGGAAAAACATGCCCTGGATGCAAGCTGCAACTAGTTGTGCTTCTCAGCACATCTGAAATCCGAAGGGTTATTGTTATCACACAACTTGTAGTTGCCCCTAGAGGTATCCCATTCGGGACGGTAGAGGAGTTAGGCAACTAAAGAGGTGACCCAAGAGATGCCACGGTTCCCAATGCAGGTGGGAGTCACGTCAACCGAGGCACTCTTCGCTTTAGGTCAAGGTGTAACTAGACCAAGGGGGAGACCCTATACCCCAATCACAGTTGATTGGACCCAAACAAAGGTTTCTAAGGGTAGGTAAGTAATGAGTTACGGAAACCAATGCAAGGCTAAGTGGACCTAAGGGTTAAGGTATGGTTGAGGGAGGTGTAAGAGATTGTTAATGTTTCAACCTATGTATGGTTTAGGCCACATGATGGGGTATGATGACTAGGTATAGTACCATGTGTTTACACAAGTGGGTCTAGTTTTCTTGGGAAGTGTGAAATGATTCTAGGTAGGCCCACAAGGTGAAGTTAGGTGTGAGGTTGGTACTATAGGTTAGATATAGGCTAGATCTATGAGTTTAAGTTGATTATAAGGATACCCATGTACTAGATCTAGGGTTTGACACAAATCCCAAGGAGTGCGACTTGCTTGGTGATGGACTAGTGCCTTGTTAAGTGGGCTAATGGGGTCAAGAAGTATGTCAAAATGTAGATCGGGACACCTAGAAGCCAAGTCAAGTGGGTTGAATGAGATCTAATGGTTGGATCTTACTAGATCTAGGTTTTTAAGTGATTACCCTAAGTGGACCACAATCCCTTGAAACAAGGAATGCAACCCCCAAAGCGGATCGTGACAAAAAGACAGTATGGACCTAGGTTTCAAGGCATGGGCATTCCAAATCCACAAAAATCTCAAACACCCACCTCCTAGAAGTGGACAAACTCAAATTTTCAAGGGGGTGCGATTTGCTCAAGGAAGGCCAAAAAGTGGGTTTTGGTGGACCAAATCAAGTCCAATGGCCACCAAATTGTAGATCCGGGATACTAGTACCCCGATCTATGTATGTCCAAAAGATCAAGTCAATCCAAGGGCTAGATCTTAGTAGATCTAAGTTTTAAGGTGCCAAGAAGATCAAAAGGGGGTTTTAACCCCTTAAAACATGGAGAGATGTCCACAAGGTAGTTTTCACCAAAGTAAGGATGTGGGGATAGGTTATCAAGTGTTTAGATTTCAAATCAAGTGGGATCTCACCTACCCATGTGCTAGATCTAACCAAACAAGCCTCTTACAAGGGAGTGCGATTTGGGTCAAAGAGGTCTTTTTGCCTTGAAAAATGGGTTAATTTTAAGCCAATCACCACCAAACTATAGATCCAACTAGGGGTGGATGCTATAGAGGTGGGTTTTCAATATTTTCTCAAGAGCAAGGCTAGATCTAAGTAGATCTAAGAAATACCAAAATTGGGGTTTTGATTAATTAGGGTTTTATGACCAATGAAGATAGAATGGGTGAAAGAGGCACATACCTTGTAGATCTTACCTCAATTGCTTGTGGCCACCTTGCAAGTTGATAGCATTCTCCTATGTGTATATTCAAGAGTGAGATCCAAGTGCTCCAACCAAAACGTCCTTCTCCAAGATAGCCAAATCGTCCTCCTCCTACAAGACAAGATCAAAGAAACAAGTCAAGCAAGATGATTATGAAAATGGTAGAAAGATGTAATAGAAAGCATCAACTATGTCACGAAGATACAATAATGATACTCCCTGTCACAAGATCAACCCAAGAGAGAATATGTGGATCCCTCCAACAATAACCCTCATGAAGTCGCCCTCCTCTCTCCAATTCGACTTTCCTGTCAAAAGATTAGTAAAAGCACCAAAATCCACAATGATACATAGAAGAGATACTGTATATTCAATTTGCAAGAGAATCCACAATGCAAGAGAGATGTGCTCCACAAAAATCTTCTATTCCAATATTCCAGAGCTCCAAAGGTGAGCTTTACAATGGGGGGTCTCCTCCTTATATAGGATAATAAAGACCAAAACCCTATACCACTCCATAATACTACATCAAATGAGTGGTTGAGATTAAAATATCTCATCATACAATCAATGGCTAGGATGACCCATAACAATATATCACATGGATCACTCAACATAACAATAGCGCCCCCACTAAATGGTACAATAAGGGGGTGACGTCATCCACTAGAGAAAGATAAGCACCCAAAATCCACCTCATGGTGACTAGGACATGACATCATAAGCTCATGGTGGGGCTAGGAGGTGTTAATCCTTACTAGCTCATCCCCAAGGCACAATAAAACAATAAAATATGTCCAATAAAATATAAATGATCAAAACTGTCCTCAGAATCCATGACAGTCAAGCAGTAAATGTCCTCCTGTGATCAATCTGGGCATACCCACATGGTGAAAAATGACTGGAAGATAGTGATGCCACCCTGGAAGACCTCTGTGAAGACCAAATGTCAAAACCTTGCCTCAATTGCCCAAATCGATTTCCTCAATGACCACTTTATCCCATTTTTTAACTGCCTCGGGAACTGTGAAAGTGCCAAAACTGCCTCCTAGGGTGCTAGCGCTGTCCATCTGAGCCCACCAGGCTCTCCGGAAGGGGGGGTAAATGGTAATAACAAGTGGCTGGACCACCCCCTCCATCATCAGCGCCCTAGGTGAACTGGCCTCTCGGGGCCCCTGCTGCTCAGGCTGGGAAATCAGCCCCCAATCTGGTCAACAAGTGTAAAACTGCATCAATCACTGTCAGAAGTGCCCGGAACTGAAAGATAAGTGTCTCAATGGATCCAGAAGACCCAAATCCACTAGGAATGAGTACTCATACACCTTGGGTTGTCCTAATGGGCCTGCTGTAGGGTCCACCATATATGGACAATGTATAATCTGCTGATCTGAAGTAATAATAAACCTGCTGAACTGGATCAAACATCATCTGCATCATATGTCCATCATATGATATCATCATCAAACATGTGGGCCCATAAATCATCATCAATAATCATCCATACATGGTCCACATCATCACGGATCCCAAGAATATATAATCAAGGATAAATCACATCAGTAGACTAAGACACTGCTTCTCTAATCATTCCCACAGCTAAGCTCAAAGTATAAATTCCATTCAGTGGCATTAATCAAGTTAACATATTCCGTTGTTATATAAAATTACTTGCACAATAGTTCAAATGACAAACTCACCCATTGTGCAAGGGTGAGTTTGTCATTTGAACTATTGTGCAAGTAATTTTATATAACACGGAATATGCTAACTTGATTAATGCCACTGAATGGATCTTATACTTTGAGCTAGGCTGTGAAAATGATTAGAGAAGCATGTCTTAGTCTACTGATGTGATTTATCCTTGGTTATATTTTCTTGGGATCCGTGATGATGTGGACCATATATATGTGCTTATTGATGGTGATTCATGGTCCCACATGCTTGATGATGATATCATATGATGGACATATGATGCAGATGATGATTGATCCAGTGCAGCAGGTTTTATTATTACTTCAGATCAACAGATTATACATTGTCCATATATGGTGGACCCTACAGCTGGCCCATTAGGGCAACCCATGGTGTATGAGTACACATTTCTAGTGGATTTGGGTCTTCTGGATCCATTGAGACACTTATCTTTCAGTTTCGGGCACTTCTGACAGTGATTGATGCAGTTTTACACTTGATGACCAGATTTGGGGCTGATTTCCCAGCCTGGGCAGCAGGGGCCATGATTGGCCAGTTCACCTAGGGGGCTGATGATGGAGGGGGTGGTCCAGCCACTTGTTTTTACCATTTACCCCCCCTTCTGGAGAGCCTGGTGGGCTTAGATGGACAACGCTAGTGCCCTAGGAGGCAGTTTTGGCACTTTCACAGTTACCGAGGCAGTTAAAAAATGGGATAAAGTGGTCACTGAGGAAATCGATTTGGGCAATTGAGGCAAGGTTTTGGCATTTGGTCTTCACAGAGGTCTTCCAGGGTGGCATCACTACCTTCCAGTCAGTTTTCACCATGTGGGTATGCCCACATTGATCACAGGAAGTCATTTACTGCTTGACTGTCATGGATTCTGAGGACAACTTTGATCATTTATATTATCTTGGACATATTTTATTATTTTATTGTGCCTTGGGGATGAGCTAGTAAGGATTGATACCTCCTAGCCCCACCATGTGCTTATATTGTCATGTCCTAGTCATCATGAGGTGGATTTTGGCACCTATTCTTCTCTAGTGGATGACGTCACCCCTTCTTCTTTGTATCATTTAGTGGGGGCGCTATTATTATATTGGGTGATCCATGTGATTTATTGTTATGGTTCATCTTAGCCATTGATTGTATGATGAGATCTTTTAATCTCAACCACTCATTTGATGTAGTATTGTAGAGTGGTATAGGGTTTTGGTCTTTATTATCCTATATAAGGAGGAGACCCCCCATTGTAAAGCTCACCTTTGGAGTTCTGGAATATTGGAATAGAAGATTTTTTTGTGGAGCATATCTCTCTTGCATGGTGGATTCTCTTGCATATTGAATATACAGTATCTCTTCTATGTATCATTGTGGATTTTGGTGCTTCTACTAATCTTTTTACAGGAAAGTCGAATTGGTGGAGAGGAGGGCGACTTCTTGAGGGTTATTGTTGGAGGGATCCACATAGTCTCTCTTGGGTTGATCTTGTGACAGGGAGTATCATTATTGTATCTTTGTGACATAGTTGATGCTTTCTATTACATCTTTCTACCATTTTCATAATCATCTTGCTTGACTTGTTTCTTTGATCTTGTCTTGTAGGAGGAGGACGATTTGGCTATCTTGGAGGAGGACGTTTTGGTTGGAGCTCTTGGATCTCACTCTTGAATATACACATAGGAGAATGCTATCAATTTGCAAGGTGGCCACAAGCAATTGAGGTAAGATCTACAAGGTATGTGCCTCTTTCATCCATTCTATCTTCATTGGTCATAAAACCCTAATTAATTAAAAACCCCAATTTTGGTATTTCTTAGATCTACTTAGATCTAGCCTTGCTTTTGAGAAGATTTTGAAAACCCACCTCTATAGCATCCACCCCTAGTTGGATCTATAGTTTGGTGGTGATTGGCTTAAAATTGACACACTTTTCAAGGCAAAAAGCCCTCTTGAACCCAAATCGCACTTCCTAGTAAGAGGCTTGTTTGGTTAGATCTAGCACATGGGTAGGTGAGATCCCACTTGATTTGCAATCTAGACACTTGATAACCTATCCCCAGATTGTTACTTTGGTGAATTCTACCTTGTGGACATCTTTCCATGTTTTAAGGGGTTAAAACCCCCTTTTGAATTTCTTGGCACCTCAAAACTCAGATCTACTAAGATCTAGCCCTTGGATTGACTTGATTTTTGGGACATGCATAGATCGGGGTACTAGCTACTTGGATCTATAGTTTGGTGACCATTGGACTTGATTTGGTCCACCAAACCCACCTTTTAACCCTCCTTGCACAAAGTCGCACTACCTGGGGAAGGTGAGTTTGTCCACTTTGAGGAAGTGGGTGTTTGGGATTTTTGGAGATTTGGAATGGCCATACCTTGAAACCTAGGTCTAGGGTATCTTTTTGTGACGATCTGCCTTGGGGGTAGCATTCCTTGTTTCAAGGGATTGTGGTCCACTTAGGGTCATTTCTTGAAAATCTAGATCTAGCAAGATCCAACCATTAGATCTCATTTAGCCCACTTGACTTGGCTTCTAGGTGTCCCGATCTATACTTTGACATAATTTTTTTGACCCCATTAGCCCATCCAACAAGGCACTAGTCCTCCTCAAAGCAAGTCGCTCTCCTTGGGATTTGTGTCAAAACCTAGATCTAGCACATGGGTACTTCTAGAATCAACTTGGATCTATAGATCTAGTCATTACCTAACCTCTAGTACCAACATTAAACCTAGCTTCACCTTGTGGGCCCTCTTAAGACCATTTCACACTTCCCAAGAAAATAAGACCCACTTGTGTAAACATATGGTACTACACCTAGTCATCATACCCCATCATGTGGCCTAAACCATACATAAGTTGAAACACTAACAATCTCTTACACCACCTTCAACCATACCTTAACTCTTAGGTCCATTTAGCCTTGCATTGGTTTCCATAACTCTTCACTTACTCACCTTTAGAGACCTTTGTTTGGGTCCAATCAACTGTGATTGGTTATAGGGTCTCCCCCTAGGTCTCGATACACCTTGACCTAAAGCGAAGAGTGCCTCGGTTGACGTGACTCCCACCTTGCATTGGGAACCGTGGCATCTCTTGGGTCACCTCTTTAGTTGCCTGCCTCCTCTACCGTCCCAGATGGGATACCACTAGGGGCAACTACAAGTTGTGTGATAACAAAACCCTCACGTCAATCTCCTTTGAACTCGAGTTTAAACCTTGTGGAGTGTGGTGAGTGGTTGTGACACTTCCCATGCTACACCTATGCGAGTTAGTACCTACCCAATGCCACTTACCATTTCCATGTTAACTCGCCCCTCCACATGTCTCCACACAACCCACTCGCATATCTACTAGATGCTCACGTCAATCCTCTTGTGCCCTCACGTGGAGCTTAGTTAGGGTATGTTTATTGGTCACATATCATTGATTGACTTGGATCTCATCTAAAACTCGAGTTAGTGCCTACCTTTTGCCACTTGCCATCCTTTAACTAACTCGCAACCTACCACTCCTCAACTCGTGTATCTCCACATGGATCACGCCCTTCATACCCTAGCTCGCACTTCATGGTTGTAGCATACCTATTCGTTGGTTCTTCTTCCCAAAGTCGAGTCTTTGCCACATACCCATTCCTACCAACCTCAAACTCGACTCTAACTTGTGCCAAGCCCTTGATTGATTGGATTCGACCTACATGCTCACCACCAATTCGAACTAGGGCTAGCTTGTAGTTTTTTCTATAAAGAGAGGCCCATTAGGGGTTATTATCTCATGGATTCTTTAAGCACCAAAACTCTGGAGAAATTTGTAATTTGTTTGAATATTGGAATAAAGTGAGACTTTGGAGGTCAAAGTGGAAGCTCTTGATGTGCCATGCTTCATCTTGTATGAGGTGATATCATGTTTTGTCTATATACTTTGGATTCTTAAGCATTTGATTTTATGATTTAGAGGGCTAACAATCTAGCACAAATATTATAGATCTATGCTTTTCTCTTAAGTGTGTGGCTTTTCAGGTATTATTCCGAGTGCAAGGGTTCTTGTTTGGTAATATCTTCATTCCACAAAGTTATCAAAGAGGTCTTGCTTTGACAAGTTAAGAAACTAGGAGTTATTTGTGTTTCGTTCCATCAAACTTCTTCAACAAAATCCTTAAATATTGGTTACCTTGGCCCTAAAAGGCTCTCTCTTCAAGCCTTACCCTTTGCTCCTTGAAATCCTTTGCTTTGACTTGCTAGTCCACTTTCTTCTAGCCATCATTCTCCTAGCTTAGTTTTGCCCCAGATCTATCTTTCCCCTCCTTGCTTTCTTCTTGCCCTAGTTTTTTCTCTATCTTCTTGCTTCGTTTTTCTTCTCTTCCATGGCTTTCGTCCACCCTATTCTCCCCTCTTTCTTTCCCTTCGTTTTTGGCTTTTCCTCACTCCTTCACCCTTTCGTTTTTGCCCTAGTTTGCTAGCCTTTCTTCCTCCTCCCTCTCATTTTGGTCTTCCCATCTTGCTTTCGTTTCTCCTCTTCTCCAAGCTCTCGTTTCTCCTCTTTTTTGTCTTCTTTTCCCTCTTCTCGTCCATATCCTAGTGGACCCTCTCTTCATCTTTTCGTCCATCTCCTTAAGGCCCTAAAACCCACAATAAACACACAAAAAATTGTTAAACATTAGCATTAGTCTTTTGCATAAGCTTGTTAAAGGTTAGTGTTAGTCTTTAGGCATTTTTAGTATTTAGATCTTCATATTGCATTTGCATAGTTAGGATCTAGTCTTGTTTGCATCTCATTGTTAGTTTCATTTACATTTTAGATCTCATTTTTGAGTTTAGACTTGCATTGTTTGTTAAGTTTATAGCTCATACTAGAAGTTAAATCCTTGCATTTTAAGTAGTTGGTTTGAACATATAGAGAAGTGATAGGTTGCATGTAGCTTGTAGGTTGTTTACAAGCTTTTACATCTCTCAAAAGATAGAAATTTTGCACAAAAAATATTTTAATCTTTTATACTTTAGATCTCTTTTTCAGTACATTTCAACAGTTTGTTGTTCGCTGGCCCGTTTCGCCATAGTTAAGTTTTCATGTTAAAAACTCACGCATTTTCCATTTTAGAGTCAATCTTTTGAATCTAGACTTAATTAATTTCCAATTGGTTTTATTTTGCTAATGGTTAACGGGTACCTTGTTGAGATGTTTTGATCTTATGTAGGTCATTTGAGAGAAAGACATTTGATAAATCTTGAAGTAAGGAAATCTAAGCAACACCACAAGAACGCCATAAGGAGTGATTAAAATTACAAAATCTTGTTATCCTTTGTAATAAGTTTATAAGAGCTAGCCTTGTATTTCCATTTACTTCATTCTCGAAAGACCTTGCAAGGTTTTAAACCCAAGGCATTTGTAACCGTTCAATAAAAGTTTCAAGTGGAGGAGGCCTCCACTTTTTTGGTCTTCTTCCCCATTTGGGGAAGAGTGTTGGGTTTTGTGGATTTGGTTTAGCTTAGATTTATGATTTCATGCTCTTAGATTAGTATTTTGCTTCAATAAGTCATTCAAAGTTATCTTCCATATTATTATCTTGTTTCTCTTCCAATCCTTGACCAGAGAATAGCTAACTTTGGGATCGTATCCCAAAGGCCACATAGTCTTGTGGTAGCTTCTCGCTCCCCCATCAACTTCTTGTGGACATCCAGCTAGCTGGAAGGTTTCCAGGATTGGTGGCTTCTAGTGGTTGATCTTGTTCGGAGATCAATCCCACCTAGTAGTTTAAAACTTGTGTGGTAGAACACTAGATTTACTTAGTTTCACTTTATCTTGCAAGCAATATTGTTAGTAGTAATTCATATCTTGTCGATCAACATTATTGTTTAAATCTGTTTCAAGTTAAGTATACTGCTACTACAATTTATCTGCTTCTTAAAATAAACCAAAGTCTCTTGAACTTGGCCAAATCCAAGTCAAGAGCACCCTCTATCGGAGGGCATTTTAGTTTTGCATTTCCTTGCATTAGGCATTGTTAATATAGCAAGTCTCTTGAACTGTGGTCATAAGACCGAGTCAAGAGCGCTCTCTGTCGGAGAGTTGAACAAGGTTTTTCTAATAATAAAATTTTCCACTCATACACCCTTTAATTAATTTACCTTGGTTTCTGTCCTACACCCGTATGCTCTGCCAACCGGAAATGGTTGGGCTAGTACTCAGAAAGGTGGAAGATTTGTTAATCTACAAGCGAAAATCTAATTAAAACTTTCACCCCCATAACCAACGAATCGACGTTGTCATAAAGTATTTTAACTAGTTCTCAGGGGAGGCGCCGGACCGCCCAATCTGCGACACAGTGGCTGGTTAGCATTGCGCGCCTCGCTGTGATTCCAGACAGGCCCCGACATGTCTCTTAAAGGAGCTGCTTAAAATTACTTTCCGGATACTCTTTGAACATCCTTGGTTTTAGCCCTAATAATCAAGACAATTAAAACTTTGAATTTACCAAGATAATCTGCACAACGTTCTCACAAACTTTCCGATTCAAGCACTTGTGTCAAGTTTACAATCACTTTTAATTTTTGACTCCATAAGGCACTGGTCCTTCATCTTATATTTTGCTTGCTTAAGTATCAACATTGGAGTATTTGCTTATATTTCCATGAAGTGATTTATTTATTGCCCAAGTGTATCTTTCATCTTGTATCTGCAACGTGGATTGCGCTATCTTGTTCTTTATTTTAATTTTATATTGTCTTTCATCTCAAAAAACTCCTAAACAACACCCATCCGCATCACTACATCAAAAACACTTAAATACACAAAGAGCCTTAGTGAAACTCTTTTTTAGGGACTACCCCCCTTGGCTTCGTTAGGAGTTTGCCTAAACGGAGGAGCTGGGATTCAGGTGACAGTACCTGGCTCATTGCTTGCCCCCAAGGCCACACCTCTCCCCACTTTCTAGTGAGGGAGACAGCTTTCAAAAGGTTTCTGCTGCTGGTGTGCAGTTTGGCGGACAACAAAACCCAAATGTATTTATGCAAATGATATGATGAAGGTTTAATAGGGCGATGAAATGTAAGGAATATTGAAGGGAAAGGTGGATGAAAATACGACATTTCTGAGTCCTAACATCCTCCCCAACTGAAGGTGTTGCATGTCCTCATGCAACCATGCATGGATCTTCTAAAGAACCTTTGGCATCTAAACTTTGGCTTTGATTGATGATGTCTTTTTAATGATGAATGTTTCCAAGATATGTGGGAGACATGAGTAACAGCTGGCATTTTCCTATGGTTGGTTCTTGTGTAACAACCATGAATATAAGAATGTTGGTTCTTGTGTTAACAACATTCATCATTTTTATTTTTATTTTTATTATTTTATTATTATTATTATTATTATTATTATTTTTTTCGCTTGCTGTTATGATAATAATTGTAACCACACACTTCACTGGAAATCATAAGCTATCAATGTGCATAAGAGAGCATGACTGAGTATAAGAAAGCCATTTCTCAATTTGGTATGAATCATGCCAATGTATATCAATGCATGAAGTAAAGTGCATCAGGGGATTGTTGGAAAAGAAATTTTTTGGGAATGGTAAATGGGATGAAAATGATGATAAAGGAAAAATGTGGTGATTATGACAATAGTTCCCCCTCCCCAACTGAATCGGTTGCATGCCCTCATGCAACATAGTGTAGGTCATGGAAGGGAAAACGAAATGAAGTGTGGTGAGGGAATTTTCCAAAATATTCAAGTCAGCATAGAAGGAATTTCATGATCAAAGCCTAGAAAACAACATACCTCCACTCACCCAAAATGTAGATGAACTATGCAATAGGAATGTAGTTGTTGCGGCCGCTGGAGCAGAAAATCGTGACTAGTACTGTAGCTGCAACTACTGTAACGGTTGGCAGAAAGAATATGGGACTGCGATGGCTGGAAGATGGAAGGTGTCACTGCTGTAAGATCATGTGAAAGGTGACTGCTACTGTAGCAGTACTACTGTAACAACAAGTGCTGGAACGGCTAAAACAACAACTGCCGGAACTGATGTAACTACTGGAATAGCAACTGCTGTAACGATGACTGCTGTAACAGCAACGGCTGGAACTGCAGCGATGGTCACTACTGAATCAGAGCATGTGAAGTGGAGAGATCTGAACTGGTGCTGATGAATCATGAAAATGTGCAACTGTCAAACTCTCATAGATGGATTCAAGCTGCTGGAATTGCTGAGGGAATCAGGAAAGAGTGTATAGTCTTCACCCGCTACAAACCCGATGGTACAATTCTAATCATGCGAATGGATGTGTCGATGTCGAGCATGAAGAGAAATCACTGGATTACCGACTATTGATGAATGTCATTAACCAGTGCGAGGCAACTCACCATTGCTGTCAATGAGTGCCAAGGTACCCGAGTACATCTTGCGAAGTGCGAATGGATGTGCAGAGGTCGAGCCACTTGCAAGATCTGAGGATCAAGGGACTTTGATGTATTCCCATGATCGTCAACGAGAGAACTTGCCATTAAGGCATGCATGCCTCTAGGTACTCAAAATGGACTCTAGTCTATATCCCAGATGAGGTGCTGAGGTCAATGGGGCAAGACTTGTTGAAAGGTAGGCCTTAAGGAATCCTACATCAGTCAACGCGAGTTTTTACAAAAAGATTGGTAGGACTATAGGAAAGATCTTAGTAGCAACAGTGCTTATGGAAAGGGAATGTAATTATGGAGAGGGAGCGGAATGGTTTTATTTGCGAGGAAAAAGATGAACTGAAAAATGGGGTAAACTGTATGCAATTCAGAAAAATAGGCATGTGTGAAGTCACGATAGATAAGGCAATGGAATAGTGGACTCCAGCATGGATGACTAATGTGCTTTGAAGGAGAAATGTGGGTAAACAAATTATGACGCAATTGGTTTCTGTGTAACTGCAAATGTCATGAAATGTGCGATGAGAAGCAGCTCCTTCAACAAATCATGTTTTTTGTTTGTTTGTTTGTTTGTTGAGAATCACTGCAGCATTAAAATTGATCGTCTGTGAATCTGAAAAGAAACTTAGTACCAATCTTGCATGAAAACTGTCAGAGTTTCAAAAATATAACATGCAGAAATAAGTATTAATGCGGCAAATTAAAAATAAAAGACATTGTTACCTGTTGCCGTTGCACTTGCGCAGCTGTTTAATGCGCATCTATACAATACGCAGCTGTTCAACGCGCATCTATACAATACGCAGCTGTTCAACGCGCAGCTGCTCAATGCGCAGCTGTTCAATACGCAGCTGTTCAACGCACAGCTGTTCAATGCGCAGTTGTTCAATGCGCAGCTACTCAATGCACAGCTGTTTAATACGCAGTTGTTCAATGCACAGCTGTTCAATGCGCATCTGTTCAATACGTAGTTGTTCAACGCATAGCTGTTCAATGCGCATCTATACAATACGCAGCTGTTCAACCCGCAGCTGTTCAATGCGCAGCTGCTCAATGCGTAGCTGTTCAATACGCAGCTGTTCAACGCACAGCTGTTCAATGTGCATCTGTTCAATACGCAGTTGTTCAACGCACAGCTGTTCAATGCGCATCTATACAATACACAGTTGTTTAACGCACAGCTGTTCAATGCGCATCTATACAATACGCAGCTGTTCAACCCGCAGCTGTTCAATGCGCAGCTGCTCAATGCGCAGCTGTTCAATACGCAGCTGTTCAACGCACAGCTGTTCAATGCGCATCTACATTCGAATGTATACCTTTGCCGTTGCGTAGGTGGAATCATCGATCACTGAAAAGTGACTCCAAGAAATAACTTAGCATAGATCGTAAGAACATGTTGCAAAATTGTTTTCAAGAAGTTGGGAAAAAGTCCATTTGCAAGTTTTATAATTTTACAATTTTTTTTTTATTATTTTTATTTTACACAGCAAAAGAAAACTTTAAAAATGATGCAAAAGGAAAGAAAAGATGTCAAACAAAATACTCAAAATTAAAGAACTAACAGATTTGCAAACCTGCATACCGTCACATCTTCAAAGCATTACTTGTCTTAGCTTCATCAAATCTTCCCATGTGCATGAGTAACAGTTTGTTGATACCTATCACTAAAGTTCTGGAATTCAAGCTTTGAAAATTGTGCCAAGTATGATCCTCATCGATTGCTGCATTAATTCGAATTTATTTTTTATTTTTTTATTGCATGATCAACCCTGTAAATCGTTAGATATAATTCAGAGCATACAATTCTAGTGCAACAAATAACAACTCGGAAGGAAACAGAAACATCGATCCTGACTAGAGCGACATGCTGCCTGCAAAAACACATCGATCATGGATGCCGAGGGCAGAAATATGTCACAAAAATTTTATTATCTCCTGCAACCTATACATTGTTCCATCCTGCCCCCATGACTATGCTTAATTCTCTTCCTCGTAAATTGAGGTTCCTGTTATGACACCTGCGAAAGATGGATCAATTTGATAATTACAAATGACTAATGGTGACATTTGATCCATACATATTGTGACCCATGAATTCCTTCGTATTGCATGGAAATCCCGTACTTGCCAAATGCTAAGTCAAGCTTGTGGTGGTAGTAGTCTGCAAAAATCAAGCAAGCAAATTTTTTTTATATTTGTTTATTTGTTTTTCAAATTGCAATGGGCAAATCACACAAAACTGAAGTTATAAATTTCAATCACTCGACATAATGTTGTCATCGGTCCGAGATGATTCGTATCCTCTTTGATCCTACAGGTAGATGTCGATAGTAAAACTCGGATCAGTATGAACACTAATCTCGATGACATAGTCATTTCAACGTAAAACATTTCCAAATTCTCGTTTGTCAATTCCTTCCTGCAAAGAACTTTAGAACAAATTCCCATTTGTCAATTCACACTTATCTCAAATGGAAATGGTACCGTCTGAATTAGAACAAATTCCCATCTATTTTTAAAAGGGCCCAGCATTGACCGAGTTAGCAAAGCAACGAGTTTTAAGATTATTCAGGGTCAGTTGCATTAATTAAGATGTTATTTTATATGTCATCAATATGCACCAGAGAGTGAAAGACAAACCATTGGAACTGCTGCTAGTTATAGTGCTCCTGATTATGCCGCTGAAAGTGCTCTTGGTGTTGTTCTTGGAACTATTGGTTATGCTGTTCCTTCTTAATCGTGCACCTGCTTCTGTCTTTTGTTTGCATGACAACCGGTTCTGCCCCTTGTTCTTATGATGCGGCCTATGAAACTTGGTATACGGACGTGCCAATGAGATCGATCATGCATGCCACCGACTTGGGAAACATTTTTCTTTGACAGGCTTTTCCCTGCATGGTAACGTTACATTATGTATCTGCAATGAAAAACATCAGTTTTGTTTTTATCTATAGCAGACAATTGGCTGTCAAATGCTTGTCTGTAACTGTAAATATTTTGCTCCATTCACAGCTCATTTGATGCGAGGCACCCATTAACAAGTTGCAAAAGATTGGGATTTTTCAAAGCTGCAGGAACTCGTTCTTTGTCATTCAATTGCTTGTTGACGGAAGCCTCAAAGGCATGGGAACCAACAGCAACATAGATGCCAACCTTGTAATGTGCAGGGAAATTTTGCATCAATTTAACTCGTAAACACAAACCAATAATTGCTGCCATACTACAATGCTACACAGTGGGTGTGAAGGTTATCAATATGCGTCCAAATTTTTTTTATCCATTATAACAGATTCCTCAGATAGAACGCTAAGCTGTTTCTGATGTCTCTCACCATATATGTCGAGGGCATCGAAATCATTGGAATTGGTGTCCTGGACAAGTCGCTCTTGTTTTTTTCGATTGCACGCACTACAGGGTTTGCATTGATCAATATCCAGCAAATGCCACTGCTGGTCTCATCATCACCGTATTGCCCAGATCTCATCTCTCTCGCAGAGGTCTTTTCTTCCTCCTGCGCACTTCACTCATCCTTTTGACATGCCCGAGAGTGAAACCAACACGAAATCACACTCTTGTCTTATTTGCAGTCTAAATGGGTAGATCCATGCTTACACTTTGCGTTGTGCCAGAGACTTGTGAATGCTAAGGACTCAACCATGCATATTTTCTAGATTTGAGCTCCTATTTAGTGTTTTCTGCAGATAACAAATGATGGAATAAATCCAGCGCATCCTCACTCTGTATGGCACTTTATACGGCTGAGAGGCGGGGATTGAAATATACAAGGATCGAAACTATGCCGTTGATGATAGTCTGGCTTTTTGTTCAGGCTTTGGTCATTATGGTGGCGATGGCTTTTAGGTTGTGATCGACTTCTAGATGGGGCAGAACTGAAAGCTGGTTTTCACATTATTCTTTTTTTAAAATCTTCTCCAGGCATAATGGATTGGATGATCGTGAAATTAAATTTTGAACAGGTTGAGCGAGCTGGGCAATGAGACGAGCTTTGAATGAAATTGTTTTGATCACATGCATCCAATCCATATGCTTGATATACACTCATACGCTGTAAGCAATAGGAAACTAAATTGCCAGAGAATGAATTTTTCCTTCAGTTCTGTAGCTTGCATGTTTTTGACAATACTGATCGATCCAGAATTTGTGAGATAGAGTATGTCCGGCATACCATAGAGACCAATTTCTAACATTATCAAGTGTTCAACATACTCAAATGCGTAGAGGCATGCGTTCCTATTTCTGGAAGACAGCATGTAAATGGGCCTCCCTCACGATAAATACAGGATGATAATGAATGGTATGTGCGCCAAGAGAGCCTGTGAAGCATTTATTGAGGCCTGGTACTTGAGCGCACTGTTACACCATGAAGAAACTTCGTAAACCCATGAAAACCTAGTTTCCCATTTGTGCTTCTGATCTAATCTTGCAGAACTGTATGTGCGGTAGGTGCAAGATTCATTTCCCGAGCTAGTTCCTCAACTGAAATAACTTTATTCCCTTCCTGTTCAAAGAATTCATATGCATTGCTTGCAATCTGCTCCCACCGGTCCAGGGCTTCCAGCTGATATATACTAATTGCAGCAGCATAGAACTCTTCAAAGTCCATCTTTCTTGAAGCAAGATGTTCCATCGAGTTGAGAATATCGAGAACCTTAGACTCCTTCATAGCCTCAGTTGAATTCCTCATTAAGGCCGATCTGAGGTTTTCAAGGGAAATCTTTCCATCCTTGTTGGGTTCAAGAAGTTTAAACTGAGATCTGAGGTAAAATAATTCATTTTCTGTCAACGACTTTGACACTGCCTTCAGAGCTGCCCGTTTCAATGGAGAAGCTCGAATATACGCTCTGAAAATCAAAATATCCAATGGAATTGCATGTTGCCCCCGAAGCCATGGATGTGTAAGGGCCTGCGCGCAAGTCTTGTTAAGAAGTCTTTTCACAAAATCCTTTGCATCAGGAGACACCGACGGCCATGGTGCATCATCAAAATTAGGATCAGCTCTTAAAACTGCACGGAATCAAAATACCTAATCGCTCAAATTGGCAACACATGGGTATCTAAAAAAAGATTATCACGGGCAGTTAGTATTTTATCGATACGTGAGTAGCCATCAAATGCCCAGAATGTCTGCAAAATATCAGGAAGATGGCGGTTGCCAAGATTGGTTGCAGTTCAGATTGCAACAAATATCCGTGCGTGGCCCTTATCCGGATAACTATTTTAGTGCAACTTGTTCCAGATGTGGATTTTGTGCAACAACAGTTAAATAAAGATAGCTCCGGTTGTGAGCCAGCTAAGGATCTGAGTGAATAACCATCATCACTTATTAATGCTCGAATCATTGGTCAAGATTTCTCTCACAGCTTAACTTCCTCCGTAATAGGTTCTTAGTCAACTACTTGTGGTTGAATCGATCATGGTCATTGGTTCTAAAAAATAGGTTCTTGTTGCTATTCAATTGATCGACCACTTTGTTCAGATTGCCGCGTGAATGATGAAAGCAAAGAGAAAACAGTGCAGCGACTCAAACCAATGAGAATTTTGCAAGGCGGCATGGGGAAAACCTTGATTGTTTGTTGCAGGTTTAATGTCCAGGGAGCTAAAGGATGGAGGCATAAAGATGGCATCCCTGTCTTCGTAAATCAATGAGAAAATTTATTGTTTCAAGGGTTGTTGCAGAGTTTTCATTAGATTTTTTTCTTTCTTTTATTGTTATCCTAATGCAACTATAATTTTATTATTTGCAGATGGAGCATGGAGGTGCAGTTTTAATATTTTTTTATTTTTTCTGTTTATGTTGCAGAGATAGAAAATAAAAGAATTTATTCTGCAAATTTATTTTGCAAATTTCCGAGTTAATTTTCATTTTCAGAAAATAAAAATAAAAAAAACTCTTAAAAATTTATTTTGCAGAGTTAAAAGAAAAAAATTTGAGTAGCTAGAACAAATTTTTGAGGAACAGCAGATTAGGCAATTTTTCATTGTCAAAAATCTTCCTGAAATCATTTTTAATCATCCCTACTTTCTGACCCTCGCGATCGCACGAAGCGCGGAGGAGAGCATACTTATTCAACACTAAAGTAAATCTGAAAATGAAAGCAGAAACTGAAAATGAAGACCTACCTACTCTATGCTAATTAGAATTTAGAAATATGCTACGTGTAGTCAAACTTCCAATGGAGCCATGCACGTAAAAGTAACAGCAACATGTTCAGTGGTAATTTTCCAAATGAAAGATGAAAATTTAGAAGAATGAGTGAGTCTTCTTGCTGTAACGGCAAACTAACTAAATAAAAAGAAAAACTAAATTGATCTAATTGCGTACTTACCTGGAACCATCTTTCGATATGGCTTTCGTAAGCGCATTTTCCCTCACTCAGATCATGCTGCAGCTCCTTATCATCTTCCTCAATCTTTTGTTCGAATGATTGTTCGTCATCAAATATGCAGGAGTCTTCAGATGCTGATTCCTCGTTCGTTTCTGAAGGAGTATTTAAACTTTCGGCTGCTGTCAGGATCTCCTCTTCCAGAGAAGAGGAGACTCCGATTTTTGCAAGGATGTGAGCGAGTTGTTCCAAGCTGACACTCATAGTTAAATCATATTGAAAAAGGGGTTCTTACCTTATCCAAATCAAAATCTGAAAACTGAAAATCACACTTGTTGAAAACAAAACACTCTTTCTAAAACACATGAAAGCCTCTTCACAGTTGCAGAAATTGAAATTGCAAAAACATGCTTGCAGAAATTTGAAATTTACGCTAAATTGCAGAAATTGAAATTTACACTAAATTGCAGAAATTGAAATTTACTCTAAATTGCAAAAATTGAAATTCATTCTAAATTGCAGAAACTTAAATTTACCCTTCATGCCCTTACCCATATGTCACCTCAGAGTTAGGAGCACGAATAATCACACTTGCATGAAAAAAAAAGAAATTAATACCTCAATCCCTTGTGCTTCCTCGGCAACGGCGCCAAAATGTTAGGTGAGTTATATGTTGTAATAATTACGTTGCAGTAAGTTGCCCAACTATTTACTTGTCAATCCGGGGTACGTAAACTGACGAAGCACGTGCACTGTTTGTGCAGGACTGAAGTAGATCTAATCTAACTTAATCTAATTTGCTGAAATCAAATTAATCTAGGAAAGCATGGAAACACTAACTAGGAAAGCATTGAAATTGCGTAAGAGAAATACATGTGAAGAGTTAACAATCAATGACATAAGTGAGCTCACATCTATAAATCCATAATCAAATGGCAAACATGAAAGCATAACAATGGAAGCTTAAATCACATTAAGAATCTCAAATCTAAGATTAATCTAACAAGTACAAAATCCAATCCAATCCAACTTCATTACAACCCTCTTACAAGCTTAATCTAACCTAATTCCCACTTAATGGAATGGAGAAGGAGCACTCTCCTTTATACATGAGAGTCCTTAAGAAGAAGATAAGAATGCATTAATTACAGATCCATTATTCTCTCAACTACTCTCAACCACTTTCCTATTATTACAAGATATGATGCCTTCAAATCCTCCACATATCTCTCATGAATCCTAGATAAGATATGCCAACCAAATCTTCCATGATCTTCTCCTTAAGAATAGGCTTGAATAACTATCTCCTCTGGAATGGTGTAAGAGATATTTGAGAAGTCTCTTTGATTTAATCATTCACATATTCCTACACATTACAAATCTCACACATAATTGAGATATATATGAAAACATGTATATTTTCTAATATTTAATCATAAATTCACTCTTAATACTAAAATGAATAAAGTGGAAAATAATAATGTGAAACCCAAATGTATTTATGCAAATGATATGATGAAGGTTTAATAGGGCGATGAAATGTAAGGAATAGTGAAGGGAAAGGTGGATGAAAATACGACATTTCTGAGTCCTAACAGGGTGTAGGACAAAAGACCAAGATAAATTAATTAAAGGGGAAGTGTGGGTTGAAAAGTTTTATTATTAGAGCACTTGTTCAACTCTCCGACAGAGAGCGCTCTTGACTTGATCTTATGACCACCGTTCAAGAGACTTCCTAATTTAAAAAATGCCTAATGCAGGGGGAACATGCAAGTCTATATGCTCTCCGATAGAGAGTGCTCTTGACTTGGATTTGGCCAAGTTCAAGAGACTTTGTTTGTTTTATTGCAAGAAAATGAAATAATAGTGGAAATAATTATGGAGCTTTGCGGAATTTAAACAAGTGATAGCTCAAAAGAAATATAAAGATAACTAGTATGCTACTTGCAAAATGAAATGAAGTAACTGAAAGATCTAGTGTTCTACCAAGCAATTCTACTCTAAAGGTGGGATCAACCTCCGAACAAGGTCAACCACTAGAAACCATCAGTCTTGGAAACCTTCCAGCTAGCTGGATGTCCACAAGAAGCTGATGGGGGAACGAGAAGCTACCACAAAGTTATGTGGCCTTTGGGATACAATCCCAAAGTTAGCTTATTCTAGTCAAGACTTGGAAGAGAAATTAATCTAAGTACGAAAATGAAGACTAATCTATGAACTTGAAAAAAGATGAGATCTAAACTAAGCATGCACAACACTCTTCCCCAAATGGGGAAGAAACCCAAAAAAGTGGAGGCCTCCTCCACTTGAACCTTTTATTAAACTTTACAAGTGCCTTGGGAATTAGATCCTTGCAAGGTCTTTTAAAGCAAATAAACAAATTATGGAAACAAGACTTATAGCCCTTAAATGGCTTTTACAAAGGAGATTGCAACTGTTTCTTTGATTTTGATTCAAGTCTTCTCTTTGAGTGTAACTTTGAGCCTCTTTAGATCTTGTCTTCACAATTGGTTTCCTCCTTGAAAAAGACCTACTCAAGCTTAGCAAATGCTCAACAATGTACCCATTAACATTAGAAAAATAAAACCAATTTGAGACTAGTTAAGTCTAGATTTAAAAAATTAACTCTAAAATGTGAAATGCATGAGATTTTAACATAAAATCTTAACTATGATGAAACAGACCAGCGAACAACAAACTCTTAAAGTGTGCTAGAAATGAGATCTAAATCATAAAAAATTTCGAAATATTTTATGTGAAAAATTCTATCTTTTAAATGGAAACAATAATCCAACAAGTATGAGCTATGCTAAAGCCAAACAATGAGATCTAGCTAGTAAAAGAATGACTAACTTTAACAAATGCTAACTTCTTCAATGCATGAGATTATAAACTAGATGCAAAAAATCAAGATCTAACCTACAACTTCTTAAACTAGCCTTTAACAAAACCAAACTTAACAATCGTTTTTTGTGTTTTGGGATAGTTTTAGGGTTCTAAAGGAGGTGGACGAAAGGGAAACTTTGAAGACAAAAGAAGGGGAACGAAAAGAAGATAGTATGGCTAAGGAGAGGAGGGACGAGAGCTAGGGAGAAAAGAGAAGTGGAGGAGAGGAAGACTAGAAGGAGTGGAAGTGAGAAAGGAAGGGAGACGAGAGGGAGATGAAGAGACCAAAGGGAGGATGGAGGAGGCAAAATGAAAGGAGAAGAGGCCAAAAAAGAGGTAAGACGAGAGGAAGGTGGGATAGCAATTCAAGGGCAAAAGACTCAAGGAGAAGAAGAGAAGGCTTGAAGAAAGAGCCTTTTAGGACCAAGGTAACCAGTTTGAAATTTTGAAAAATGGATGGATTCTTTATGAAACTTCTCAAGCTCAACCTTGAAGCACGAATTGATCTTTTGAAGACCCCTGAAATGCACAAAAGTTAGCAAAATGATGGCAAAGGGGAGGAAGAAGCAACCAAGCTCAAGATCCCACTTTGCACTTAGGAGATCTGCAAAACCAAGCCACTTCAACAACGATTTGATCAAGTCTAGTATGATTAACCAAAAAAGACAAGAAGAGCATAAGTATAACAAATTACTGTTTGCTACTTCTAGATCTTAATTAACCAAGCATAAATGAATAAGTTGAACCCAAATATTCATTCCATGGACATAAAAAGGACTTCTAAGCTAGAATGATCAAACAATTATATATGAAATAGCATTAGTAAAACAATATCACCTCATTGAAGCTTTAACAATTTCTCATGGACCAATGTGCATATCAATAGACCTCCAAAGTCGATTTATTTCCAATAGCAAAAAGCTAGAATACGATTACAAATTGGCAGAGTAAGTTTGCCCAAAAGATCCATGAAGAAAAAGCCCAAATGGCCTCTCTTATATAACAAAACTCAATTCTAAAACCCTAATTCGAATTGGTGATGAAGAGAGCCAAAAACTCCATCAAAAACCAATCAAATCCATGTCAACACCAACCAAATCGAGCTTGGAGTCTTAACTCATCTTTAAACTTGAGTTTGGAGCCCATAATTTGAGGAAGGAGCCCCACATGCATTGATTTCATAATCCAACAACCCATTAATCAATTGCCAAATCACAAAAACGAATTTGCATGAAGGTGGGCGAATTTCTCAACTGTAGATCACTCCCAGTGCTCCGAAACTGATCTGAATCAGGTGGGTGAAGATTCCAATCATCATAAATGCTTTTTGCCATGTCATTTTGACTTTTACTTTATTCAATTTGGCATTTTTTGGAGAGATTTAAATTATCTCCAATTTATTATTTTTTGAATATTTTAATTAATATTTCTCATTTTTTGATTTTTTGAGAAAATATTAATTATGAGGCCAAATAATTGTCTGAAATTTAGGGTTAGCTGGTCCATAGGTCATGTGTGATTTTTGGCTTATGAAACAAGCCATCAACCACTGAATTTGGACCCCGGACGACTGACATATTACAAATTAAAATTTCTCTATTTAAACTATAGAGAAATTTATTAAAAATTAAAAAATAATTAAAAACCCAAATTCGACGGACCCGGTAAAATTTTTTCGAAATTTTTTCTGAGGGTCCTAGAGACTTGGGACATGACCAAAACCTATTCTAATAGTGTCTAGTAGGCTTATATACATTAGTTGGACTCTAATAACCCCCCATGGCTAAAATTTTCAAAATCGGGCATTCCAGCTTTGGAGGAGCGGGAGAAAACTTCATCGATTATAGCTCGGCTATAGGAAAAGTATAATTGACAAGGGAAAAAATTCCCTGGAATACCTTAGTTGCTTAATCAATTCATGGGGAACCGAGACACTCAGATCCTACTAGCACACTTTATTACAAACCCCCATGGGGCCATGGTCATGTCGACTCAAAAATAAAACTGGCTAGCCAACACTGGCTAACTGCTGCATTCTGAAACCCAGATACTCTGGAAGTGAACACTGATGTGTTCCAACACTGGCGGCTCAATAAGGTTTCAACTATTTGTACAAAATAGGTGATAACATGGTGTTCACATATTCTAGCTTAACATGTTGATCATTCACTTGCTCTCTCAAAAAATGATACTTGATGAGTATGTGTTTGGTCTTTGAATGCAAGACTGGATTTTTTGCTATGCTTATAGCACTGGTATTGTCACAATAAATTGGAATTGGATGATCATACCTTACTTCCATTTCTTCCAACAGCTGCTTCATCCACATGACTTGAGTGCAACTGTCAGCCGCTACTATTTACTCTGCCTCTGCTGTAGACAGAGATATGGATGATTATTTCCAACTTGTCCATGCCACTAAGCTTTGACCCAAGAAAACGGCATTTCCAGTAGTACTCTTTCTGTCATCCAGACTTCCAGCCCAATCAGCATCAGTGTAGGCAGTAAAATCAAAATTTTTAGTTTTTGGATACCATAATCCAAAATCCAGTGTCCCTTTGAGATATCTAAGAATCCTTTTTACAGCCATTACATGTGATTCTTTTGGATGTGATTGGAATCTTCCTACCATTCCTACTGCATGCATAATATCCGGTCTGGTGGCTGTCAAGTATAGAAGACTTCCTATCATGGATCTATATAAGGTTGGATCCATAGAAGAGGATTCATCATCCATGCTGAGTTTGCAGGAGGTAGCCATTGGAGTACTGACCGGGGCACTCTCAGTCATGCCAAACTTCTTTAATATTTCCTTCAAATATTTGGACTGAGTGATAAATGTTCCTTGTTTTAACTGAGTTATCTGAAGACCAAGGAAGAAAGATAGCTCTCCAATCATAGACATTTCAAATTCTTTAGCCATACATTCTGCAAGTTTGTGACTGAAATCATCATTATTGCATCCGAAGATAATGTCATCAACATAAACCACTGTGATCAGTATTTCATCCTTTTCAACCTTAAAATAGATATTGTTGTTTGCACTCCCTCTTTTGAACCCTTGTTCTATTAAGTACCTGTCAAGTCTTGCATACCAGGCCCGAGTTGCTTGTTTTAGACCATACAGTGCTTTCTTTAGTTTCCAAACAAAATCTTCTTTACCAGGTGTCTTGAATCCTTCTGGTTGCTCGGTGTAAACTTCTTCATTCAGGTCTCTATTAAGAAACACAGATTTGACATCCATTTGATAGAGTTTAAAATTTTTGATGCAAGAATAAACCAGGAACATTCTTATAGCTTCCATACGTGCAACTGGTGCAAAGGTTTCATCGAAATCTACTCCCTCAACCTGAACATAACCCTTACATACTAATCTGGCTTTGTTTCTGACTATCTTTCCTTCTTCATTCAACTTATTTTTGAACAACCACTTGGTACCAATCACGTTCTTGTCCTTTGGTCTAGGAACCAATTCCCAAGTTCCACTTTTCTTAATTTGATCGAGTTCATCATTCATTGCCTTGATCGAAGATTCATCTTCATGTGCTTCAGTGAAGTTCTTGGGTTCTAAGGTTGAAAGTAAAGCTAGATCTCTTCTTTTTGGTGCTTTCCGTAGTTGGATTCCATCTTCAATATCACCAATGATGAAGTCTTCTGGATGATCTTGCTTTATAGATTTGACTGAGAGTTTTGTAGATCCTTTCCTTGTGTTTGTTGTTATGGGTGCAGATTCTGCCACTTCTGTTTTTTGGTCTTCTTCAAGCTCTATTTCTTCACTTTTTCCAAATTCTTCCTCTTGATATGTCAAAACATCTACTTCTGTTTCACTTTGATCCTCAGAGTGTTTTGGTAGCACCTCATCTACCTTTACATCAATGCTTTCAACTATTTTTCTTAATCTTTTGTTGTAGCATTTGTATGCCTTCTTGCTGGTAGAGTACCCAAGAAGTATTCCTTCATCAGATCTAGAGTTGAATTTTCCTAGCTTATCATCATTGATTTTGATGTAACACTTACTTCCAAAAACTTGAAGTAACTCACTGAAGCAGGTCTGCCTTTCCATAATTCATAGGGAGTTTTATCACTATTCACTTTCAGTTGGGCATGGTTTATAATGTACACTGCTGTGGATACTACCTCTTTCCATAATGTCTCAACAATATTAGCCTCAATAAGCATAGTTCCGGCCGCTTCCTATACAGTCCTATTCTTCCTTTCAGATACCCCATTTTGCTGAGGTGTCCTTACTACACAAAATTGCCTTTTAATGCCATGGTGTTCATTGAATTGATTGAATTCATTAGATGTGAACTCTCCTTCATTATCAGACCTCAAGCAATTGATTTTGCAGCCACTTTCTGAAGAAATTTTTATAAAATTACAAAAATCTGACTTATGTGTTTTGTTAAACACCTAGCATCTCAGAAATTTTAAACTTGTAAACACTTTCAGATTTAAAAAGTTAAAACATATATGCCAAGTACTTCATTTAAACAAATTCTGAGCATCAACCATGTTAACACAGTGATTTAGGTCAAACGTAATAGGGAAAAACCCTTATTGGGAAAACCCTTGAGAGAAATTTATTGAACTGAGAGCAATATAAATTTCTTACAAAATTTACTTCTCTTTGAGAAAATCAGAACACAAACAACTTTTCACAGTCCACAAACTCAACTAACCTACTGTACCTTTTTAGCAGCATTTCACCTCGAAATTTGTGCAGTAGTGTGACCCCCTCACACGTGCCGGTATTTTCTGTTGTACGGTCTAGTTTGACTGAAAATGCTCAAACAATCCTTGAAATTCGTGCCCAGACCGGCTCGAACTTCACCCCACACCTGCCAGAAATTAATGCAGGTACAAAACTGTCAGACCTTTCTTGGAATGCGTGCCACTCAGTGATAGAATTTGACGACCAAATTGCCTGTCACGAGGTAATTTGGCCATCAAATACGACTACAATTTTCTAAGGCCTGTCAAGATTCTTCGTTAAACTACATAAAACGTTCGAACAAAATGGAAAACCTGTCAAATTTGCAGGGTGGATCGGTTTTCAAATTCCAGCCCCGGTGCCATTGTCTGAAAAGTACCAACAATTAATGCTGTATGGTTCTGTGCAATTAATGCTGTCAGTCTCCTTGGAAAATATGCCAAAAATCTGCCCTAGCACTCTTGAAAATAGAGCCACTCAATGGAATGCTGAGTCTTGGAAAGCGTGCCCTAATCTTCTTGCTTGGAAACCGCTCTTCATCAATCTGATTTCTCTCTCTCTCTTGGTGTGTCTTCGCTTTGTCCCATTAACTCTTTTTATATCATGAAACCCCTAACTACCTTTAACCAACCCATCCAATGGATGAGATTGATTTAATCTAAATGTTCATATTAAATGCACAATAAAATCACTTTTTATTTATTAAATGTGCACTTAATGCAATTTATGATTTTAATATAAAACGAACACTTTATTTATATAAGTCACTTTTTACATAAATAAACAATAGGGACAACACTTAGTGTTGATGTATTTGTAACTTTGGAAGATATTCACTTGTATATTGTATTTTTTACTTTATTGTATCCCCAACGGAGATGTATTATTCCTCCGATTGGAAGTGTCGTCAGTTGTACTTGCATGTGTCGCAAGTCATATTGTAAGTGTCGTAACTTATACTTGATGGGTTATTAGACCACCTTGATGGGGTCGGCCTTGTATGAGTCATGTGGGTCAAAGGGTTATTAGACCACCCTAGTAGGGGTCGGCCCAGTCAGCATTATGTTAAGTGGTTAAGTTGAGGTTGACCTAGTTGAGTAAAGGTCAAGTGAAAGTTAGTGTATAAATAGAGAGTGTGTCTCTCTCATTTCATACATACTATTATTCAATCACTTCGCATTAGTGTGAGAGAGGAGGAGTGCGCACAAGTGGAGGAGGAGCATGCTGCTGACGTTATCTATCTCTTGGGTTTGATCATTGTGATCCTTGTATTGATGCTTATTCTATCTCTGAGGAAGTTGCGGGGTTTTCACCTTATTGGTTTTCCCGGTGAAATGTTTTGTGTCTCTTGTCTCTTATGCTTGATATGCTGTACATGTTATTCTTTCAGTTAAGATCCTAGATCATATTGAATTAAATGATGAAAAACTAACATGGTATCAGAGCTAGACTGAAGGAAGGCATGATATGGCATTTATGAGACTTGTTGCACTTGCGACAAATTGCAAGCTAGGGCTTGATATAGCAAAAACCAGTCATCATGGCACTTTCGCTATAAATCCATTTTGGCGAAGGTTCAGGTTCTGAAACTTCTACAGGTCGTAGATAACATCCCCATGTACCTTGTGTCCGAAGCACAACATCTAATTCGTTCTACTTTTTGTTTTATGACCCGTAAAATCTAGGGTTTATGCCTCTTCCAGATCTCAGTCATAAACAGGTGACCTAGGCAAAAAGGTCACAACTTGGGCTAGGAAGCTCCAAATGAAATTTTGTAAAAAGTGACAGTAAGAGCATAGACTGTAGTTTCTCAGGTAATTTTTTCAGAGGTCGAAGTTGAACCAGTGACACGTGGCACGTCGTACAAGTTCGCTCTTCTGTTTTATCCCATAAACAGGTTACGTTGCGACACTTGGCATAACTCTCTCTCAGAGAATCCAATTGAGGTCAGACCTGTGGGGTTGGAAAGATGACAGGTCAGGCTACCACAGGCCGAAGTTTCAGACCTTGTGATTTCGTAATTTCAGAGATGCACCAGAAACAATAAGGTGCATATTTATGTCAAAATAGAATTGGATTCTAAGCACCTTCATTCTTGGCTTATCATTGCTGTAGGAATTTAGGGCTTCAGAGAAAGTTGGAATTTTTGGAATCGGAGACCACGGCTGAATGCTCCTCATCAAAATCGAAATTTAGAGACCAAGATCGAATTTTTTGGTTGGGCAGAAGGCCGGGCTTGATCAAACCCTAGTTCGGGATTTTGATCGAAAATGTGGAAAATTAGGGCTTCTGCAAAAGTTGGAATTTCTGAAATCTGTGACCACAGCTGGAAGCTCCTAAAAAAAATCGAAGTTTAGAACACAAGATCGAACCTTTTGGATGGGCAGAAGACCGGGCTTTATCAAACCCTAGTTCGGGATCCTGTCCAGAAGATCCAGAAGTTTCAAAGACAATTTTGAGGGGTCAAATTTTGCAGTTTTCAAAATTGAAGTATACTAGCTTGATTAGCTCAGCAAGGCACATCTTTCCATCCATTCAGAAGTTTGAAATTCAAAATTTGAATTTTTAGGGTTTCTTTGACAAACCCTAATCCAGCTCCATATCCAGTTTCAGCAAATCAAAGTGGGTTGGGTTAATCCTAGAAGAGAATGAATTGGACACTTACATAAGTGAAGAAGTTCCAGTTTCAGAGGGAGATGATGCTAAGGCCTTACATAAGAAGACTACAAGAAATCTTGACAGGTATGACTTGAGGAAATACAAGTATGTGTTGAAATCTGTTTATGATTAAGTTTATGATATGTTTGTCTTCATATTATTGAGGTTAGTACAATCTTGATTAATCTTAGAATTGTCTTATCACCCTAGTAAAAGTATGAATGCATGTGAATGATAAAAGACATTCATTGGTTAGGGTTATGAGACTTATGATTGTACTAATGCACTGTGGTATTGTATGAGGTTGATGTTGTCCGCTAACATGAAAGGTACATCAAGAAAGACAAATCAAGTTCTAGATCAAGAACATATGACCATGGTGACATGAAGACAAAGACTCATCCATAGTCATGGATCACATAGAAGCTCTACTTATGAGGTATGTATAATTCGGTTCTACAATGGTTAACTTATGAGATATGCAGGTTACTAAGCACAAGTCATTGAAGAGAACAATAAGACATTTTTTGAGTATGTTAAACATAACTAGCAAACATGATAACCAGGTATGTTTTTCCTATATCAAGTTAGAATCCTACCTTGTGTTAGGATCTTATACTTTTGTATGAATGATAATGATTATTCTTGAAGTTAGAAGTAATCAAGGGTTTACGCATATTATGTTTCTTACTTTGATTGATGATATGACTAACCATAAGAGTCCTATGGTCAAATAAGAATATGCATGAATAAAAGAAGTCTTCCCTGAAACCTTGAATACTAATGCTTGTGATAAATTACCTGTGTGGGAAATGATCATGACCATAAATGTTAAGATTATTTAGGATCATAATGTTTTGATAGTATTGAGTTTATACTAATGGATGTATGATTATGTATGAGATCTTGAGGATGACACTATCATGACACTAGTGCACACTTAGGCATGCATAGTGGTTCAGGATGGATATAAGTTCAAGGACAGGTAATCCAGGAAGCAAAGATCAAGAGGGAGCACACTCCAATAGTTCTTGCAAGGAAGCAAAGATCAAGAGGTAGCACTCCAGGAAGCAAAGATCAAGAGGGAGTCCACCCAACAACTAAACAAAGAGAAGTACTTGAATTATCATTTATTATATATATGATTACTTAAATAATGTTGTCCAGTAGTGTACATACTTATGTTCCTAGATTTAGGGTGTATATTATGCATTTTAGAAAAGTCGCATTAATGAACAAGATACTACTAATATAGTAATAGGTAAGTGGCCTATGGTACTGTACAACACTCCATTGCTACTTATCTAGAATGAAACCTCTTTGCTGACATGTTGGGAGATGTGCACACTCTTAATAATGTTCTGGTAGAGATAGAAGGCATCTAGAAAGTTACAGGATATGGATAAATGTTATATTGAAGCATTAGCTAAGATAATTGCATGACTGTATGACATATGTCTTTATGCATAAGAATGTGTTTTTGAAAAAATATGAGAAGTTTATAATCATGCAATTGAATTTGACTTGTAGGAAAGATCGTGTAATCACCTACAAAAGAAGGACAACAACATTTGTTCCAGCAACGAAGTTCAAGAAAACTATCTATTGAAGATATTGAAGAATCTGAAGTTCCCAAGATCAGGGATGCAATAATAGAAGGATGCCATGATCAAGGAGTACCAGTTGATCATGAATGTGGTCCCGAGACCAGAAGGGAAGTCTGTTGTGACTTCCAAGTGGATCTATAAGATCAAGCATGCTGCAGATGGTAGCATAGAGAAATACAAGGCAAGGTTTGTTGCTCGTGACTTCTCCTAGAAAGAAATGATAGATTATGAAGAGAGACCTTTGCACCTGTAGCCACATACACTTCCATCAGAACAGTATTTGCTCTGGCTGCAGTGATGAAGTGGAAGATACATTAGATGGATGTCAAGACAGCTTTCTTGAATGCTGTAGTCGAAGAGGAAATGTATGTGGAGCAGCCACTTGGTTTTGAGACACATGACAGGGAGTCATATGTGTGCAAATTGAAGAAATCCTTGTATGGCTTGAAGCAAGCTCCTAGGACTTGGTATGGTAGGATAGACAACTTTCTATCCAGTTTGGGCTTTACCAAGAGTAAAGTGGATTCCAACCTTTACTACAAGGTTGAGGAAGGCAATCCAGTGACACTACTATTGTATGTGGATGACCTGTTTGTTACAGGTGAGGATAGATTGATTTTCGACACGAAGAGGAAGCTTGCTGCCGAGTTCGAGATGAAGGACTTGGGGATGATGCACTACTTTCTAGGCATGGAGGTGTGGCAGAGTGCAGATGGAATCTTCCTTGGACAAGGGAAGTATGCAGTAGAGATCCTGAAGCGGTTCGGGATGATGGACTGCAAGGCCATGGCCACACCTATGGCATCGAACCTGAAGCTTCTGTGTGATGCTTCATCTGAGCCGGTTGATGTCACTATGTATCTGTTATCACATATATAGTAGCCGGGCTACCATACATTATTTTTCTCATTCCAGTACACTATTCAGCCAGTTCCCTTGCATTTGAGATGCCGAGATGAGCATTTATATTGGATCACTATCAGATTGTGGACAGCAGTTATATTCCCCATGCCATGACTGAGTTTCGGGACACTCAGAGAGATGCCCGATATAGCCATTATGCCATTGGTACAGAGCAGACAGTAGTGCCCAGAGTTACAGCAGCAGTCTCAGAGGACAGATGATGGTACAGGTTGATGAGCTTTCAGGTATATGACTCAGCAGGTATACTATTGTGTTATGGTTAGATTGCTTTTATACTTATTCTTATAGCATGTCTTAGCACTTAGTGTCATGATCTGGCGATCATATAGATATTTAGACCTGGTTGACCTATTATATATATATTACTGTCCCTACTCAGACTTAGAAGTTCACTATTCATACTCATTGGTACAAACCCTCCTTAGGGAGAATAGAGGTGATCATTACACCATACTATGGCTTGCTAGTGTTGGCTTCATCTTTTCATTGTCTTCATCCATCCGTGGCCTACCTTTTAGATTATTACCTTGATTTGCTACTTGACTAGTGACATGGAGGACCTTTCCCCACTATAGCCTCTGTACTGGATGAGCTTCCTTGTTTATTGTGTCTCGGCTCTGAGTTGGTGACAAAACTTACCTATGGTGAGTTGGAGTTCCTTGAGAATTCCCCCTAGTCACTAAAGTTGTGTTGGCTAAACCTGAAACTTTTAGTGCTGCCATCAATACAAAATCTGGAAAAAATCAAATGCTATATCTTGTATATGAAAGAAATGCCAAATGAAAATGGCCATGAAAAATAAAATGTTATATCTTTTGGAAAAATAAATACCTAGGTAAACAAGCTGTCCATGACACACCTAGAAGTGCTCAGGTAAACAAGTGCCTTAAAAACACACCTGCAGCAGAAAGCCTAAAAATAAATGTAAATCTATGCAATGTGTTTGTAAACACACATAGATCAAGGCTATGGAAAACTCAGGCCCAAAAAGCAATGGAACTTAAATGTTATATCTAAACAATTGCTGGCCTTGCTTGTATTATGGATTGTGCGCATCTGTGAAGGTGAATAAACCCTCTTTAAACAACTCATCCATTTGTGAGACACCGCCATTCCCTGTGTTATTGCTCATTCAGTATATACTATGGTGTGTACTCCCTTTCCCTTGCCAAAGTGTCACAAAGTCAAGATAGTCAAGTCATCCCTTAGCCTAGCCATTTATGTCAGCCCTCACCCTTCACTAGCAAATTGATCACAACTATGAAGTGAGTATGATCCTGAAAGTCTAGTCTGAGTAATAATAATAACTAACGACACTATATATTTGGATTTAGATCGCCAGTCATGATTACTCTGTGTTATAGAAGCTATTTGAATAAATTGTAAAGCATGTATTAACCTTTACACCTTGCAGCAGCTATTGATGATAGTCTGAGTTGTATTTGGTCTTGGTTAGACCTAGTTTGACCATGGAGGACCATGGGACATGAGATGTTGGACCTTATGATGATATGGATAGATGATATATGGTCTATGTACACATACAGGATGATTCTATGCAGCAGCTACAGGGTATGATGATGATTCTGGGGTTACAGCAGTGTTTGTATATATACAGCGCATTATTATTGGCCCTGTTCCGGTATATTGGATATTTATTTTGATCATGCAGAGACTCATATGGTGTATGAGTACACATCTTGGATAGATTTGGACCTTCTGAGTCCAATGGGACAGTTTGTTTTCAGTTCCGGGCACTTACAGTGATGATGTAGCCTCAGTAGGCTGTCCTAGTGCAGTTTTGGCCTGTTGGAGGCCCTGTCGGAGCAGAGATGACTTTTATCCGGATGACCTAGGGCGCTGATGATGGAGGGGGTGGTCCAGCCACTTGTTTTTACCATATTACCCCCCTCCCGGACACATTGGCACCCTCACCTTGACAGCGCCATCACTCCAGGAGGCAGTTTGGGCAGTTTCACGTTTCCCGAGGCATTTCAGGATTGGTAGAAATGGCTATTGAGGAAATCAATTTGGGCTACTGAGGCAAAGTTATGGCATGGGATGATCAGTGATGATAGATCGGGACCTTCCACACCTCCTCCTGCAGTTTCAGCTTCATCGGGGCCCGCATCCATCACTTATGGCACTTTCTGTGGATTTTTTGAGGTCTTTGAGGACCACGACTTCACCTTGGAGATACACTACTTCACCTTGGAGGCACGATTTGGTACTTTCATGATTGTTTATTGGTTATTGTGCCATGGGGATTGACCAAGGAGGGATAAAATTACCCCTTGGACCCACCATGAGCCTCTTATGATATTTTGTCATCATGATTTGGTGGGATTCCCCTCTCCTAGGGCGACTTTGTCCACTTATGTTATATTTTATGTGTGATCCATGTATTATGTTGTTGAGCTCATCTCAACCATTGATTAGACATTTGTATCTTTTAATCTTAGCCACTCATTCAAAAAGTGGTTAGGGTTTTGGTGCCTCTCCTTCCTATTTAAAGGAGAGAGCCTCTCATTGTAAAGGGTCTTTGGCTCTTGGATTATTGGTATAGAAAAATATTCTTGTGGAAATTCTTGTGGTCTCCTTTGCATCTGGTGTTCTTAGATGGTGATTGGAAAGTCTATTGCAACCTAGCATTTGGAAATTGTGGTAAGATCTATCTTTTTTTTGGAAATCATTGTTTGTCTACAGGAGGGCGACTTCAACAAGGGCGATTTTGCAAGGCTTCTTCAAATTGACTTTCTTGGCATTCGCTTGTATCAGGGGGTTATCATTAGTATCATTGTGATCTATGCTATCTTTCTGTTACTTCTTTTGTGGCATTAGTCTTATCTCTTGATGCATCAAATCTGATATTGTTGACGTTTGTTGTGCAGGAGAGAGGGCGCATTGGCTTCTTGGACAAAATCGATTTGCATAGAGACTACCTCAAAGCTTCCAAATTGATCGGGTTTGCATAGATCATCATCATCAAGGCATCTACAAGGTTATCCAGGTAAGATCCACAGGTTTGTTTCTCTTTCCTTTATCCAATCCATTGACATAATTCATAAATTGTTAAAACCCTAAATACTACAAAACCCTCATTTTACATTTTGTCAGATCTACCAAGATCTAGTGGGTTGTTGGGCATGATATTGAAAACCCACCTCTATAGCATCCACGGCATCCCGGATCTATAGTTTGGTGTGGATTGGCTCCCGTTTGATCCCTCTCCCAAGCGAACCTAGCTTCTCCCAAGGAAGGCGCACTTCACCATTTGAGCAGGTTGACCTAGATCTAAGCGATGGGTGTTTGAGATTTCACTTGATTTGACATCTACACATCAAATAACATACACCCAGGTTGTCCCTTTCTTGAAAATCACCTTGTGGGCCCCATTCCACACTTTAAGGGATTTAATCCCCATTTTGGACCACTTGGAACACTAAAACTCAGATCTACAAAGATCTAACCGGTGGATTGCCACAAAATTATAGATCCATATCCCTACTTGATTGATCTACCCGGATCTAAAGTTTGGATGCCATCCGACATGATTTGACCCACCTAATCCCCGATCCAAGCCTCCTTAGGGAAAGTCGCACCACCTTGGAGAAGTGAGTTCACTCACTTCGAGGAACTGGGTACTTGAGATTTTTGCAGATCCGGATTCAGAATAATTCAAAACCTAGGTCTAGACTGTCACTTTGTCAAATCTTGCCTTGGGGATTGCATTCCTTGTTTTTAGGGATTGTGGTCCACTTGGGTCAAACCTAGATCTAGACACATTTATCCATCAAGGCCTATACTGTCCACTTATCTCATGTTGTAGGAGTCCTAAACCATAAAGTCAACCCTACTTTGACTCCACTTCCCAATTCCCAAGGCACTGGTTTATCTCCAAGTCAACCCACTCTCCTAGATTGTTGGATTGACTTGTGGTTTGACTTTTGCATGGTGAACTATACCTTTGAAGACATCATGGACTATGGTCAAGATTGTCTCATGTACTAGTTAGCCCCAGTCTGACCCCTAAACAACCCTGCATTGGACACGGTTCCCAAGGCAGTGGATCTTTTGACATTGACCTAGTACACTAGCCCTAGATCTCACTTTAAACATTGTAAGTCACTCTCACATCAACTATGAACCAAAGCTACATCTATTGAACCCCTCACTTGACTTGTGACTTCATCCTTAGGTCTAGGATAAACCATACACCTAACTTCACTTGGAAATACCCTGATTTGGTGTCTTGGTTTTGATCTCTCCTGTCGGGAGTAGATCGGGTCTCCCCCTTTGTTGTCTGGGCTAGATAACATAAAGTGAAGGTTGCCTCGACTGGCGTGACAACCATATACATTGGAGGTCGAGGTGATCGTGGTTGCACCTTTCAAGTTGCCCTTCCCTATTGCCATCCATGGACTGGATCCTTCCATAGGGGTAACTACAGTTTAGGTGATAACAGTATCGTCAGATGATTGGGTCCTTGATGTACTTGACGAACACGAGACCAGATATTTGCTTTGCGGTGAACACATTGAGCCAGTTCCTGACAGATCCCAGAGGTGTTCACCTGGTTGCTGTAAAGCATATTCTGAGGTACTTGAAGGGTACAATTGATTATGGGCTCAAGTATGATGCGAATCAAAAGTTTAACCTAGAGGGTTATGTTGATTCAGATTGAGCAGGCAGTGCTGTAGATAGGAAGAGCACTTCGGGGTGCTGCTTCAGTATGGGATCAGGTGTGATCTCTTGGTTTAGCAGGAAGCAGTCTTGCGTAGCACTGAGTACAACCGAAGCAGAGTATGTCGTAGATTGTTCGGCTAGTTGTGAGGCAGTATAGCTTAGGAAGCTACTGTCTAAGTTATTTGATCTCCCGTTGGATGCTACCTGTATATTCTGTGACAACCAGAGTTGTGTGAAGTTGTCTGAGAACCCGGTGTTCCATGACAGGTCGAAGCACATTGAGATCAAATATCACTATATCAGGGATATGGTGCAGAGAGGAGTAGTGAAGCTCCTGTATGTTGCGACGGATGAGCAGGTTGCAGATGTGTTGATGAAACCACTAGCTAGAGTGAAGTTTGAGAACTTCAGAGAGAGGCTTGGTGTTCTTCAGATTGAAGATACTTCAAGGAAGAAGTGACGGGACACATTTGCAGGAGCCATTCCAAGCATGGTGAGAGGAGGATCCTTCCCATGGCTGTGGATGTAAGCGCTGTGTGATGAGCATCAGGATGATGCTCCAATTACTGCTTTGGATATGCATCAGTTGGATGCTTTGTATGATCAGTTGGATCATGTATATATATATGCATCAGGTGAATGCTTGGTATGATCAGTTTGATTATACGATGATGATATGCATTAGGACGATGCTGAGACGATGATTAGGATGATCATGCAATGATGACATGCATCAGGACAATGCAGTGACGATGATCAGGATGATCATGTGATGATGATGTGCATCAGGACGATGTACGGTATGATGATGATCAGTATGATCATGAATATCAGGATGATACTCCGTGGCCGTGGACAGGTTGTGCATGTAGCATAGAAAAGATCTTGGGAGATCCGATAGGTTGAGTAGTGTGCTCGTAAAAGTCTTGGGATGCTCTTTCGAGGTTTTGCTACTAGAGGCATGTAATCAGCCCCAGAGATCCGATAGGTTGAGCAATAAGCTCGTAATCAGTCCTGGGATGCTCTTTAGAGTACTTGCAGGTTGCAAGACACTCTTTAAAGGTTTTGCCTAACCACATGTAATCAGCCCTAGAGATCCGAGAGGTTGAGCAGTAAGCTCGTAATCAGTCCTGGGATGCTCTTTAGAGTACTTGCAGGTTGCAAGACGCTCTTTAAAGGTTTTCTGGTCTGGGGGTCACATATAATCAGTCCTGGAGATCCGATAGGTTGAGTAGTAAGCTTGTAATCAGTCCTGGGATGCTCTTTAGAGTTCTTACAGGATGCAAGACACTCTTTTAAGGTTTTGTGACAGTCACATGTAAGTTGACCTGGGAGATCTTGCCGGTCGTGCTTCGGCACATAAAGGATCCTGGGATACTCTTTTGAGGCATTGTGACGCACGTAATAAGTCCTGAGGATTTCATAGTATGGCTAATGTTGATGAAGACCTACAGGTGGTGGGCCTACATCCAGCATGAAAAAGGGTTGGCTCTGTAGAACTTCCTATGACGAGAAGAATTCAGAGATAGCCCAGTAATCGAGATGTCGAGTGCAGTAGCAGTCATGATGATGATGCTCCGTGATCTAGTGATGATGATCCAGCTCCAGAATTGAAGACTTGTGCCTATATGTATTGATGACTTGTGTCAAGAGAATACCTTCCTAGTTAAGAGGGAGTGTTGATGTGTTTGTAACTTCGGAATATATTCACTTGTATATTGTATTTGTACTTTATTGTATCCCCAACAGAGATGTATTATTCTTCCGAAGGGAAGTGTCGTCAGTTGTACTTGCATGTGTCTCAAGTTATATTGTAAGTGTTGTAACTTATACTTGATGGGTTATTAGACCACCTTGATGGGGTCGACTCTGTATGAGTCACGTGGGTCAAAGAGTTATTAGACCACCCTAGTAGGGGTCGGCCTAGTCAGCATTATGTTAAGTGGTTAAGTTGAGGCCGACCTAGTTTAGTAAAGGTCAAGTGAAAGTTAGTGTATAAATAGAGACTGTGTCTCTCTCATTTCATACATTCTATTACTCACTCACTTCGCATTAGTGAGAGAGAGGAGTGCGCACAAGTGGAGGAGGAGCATGTTGCTGAAGTTATCTATCTCTTCGGTTTGATCATTGTGATCCTTATATTGATGCTTATTCTATCTCTGAGGAAGTTGTGGGGTTTTTCATCTTCTTGGTTTTCCCCAGTGAAATGTTTTGTCTCTTGTCTCTTATGCTTGATATGCTGTACATGTTATTCTTTCAGTTAAGATCCTAGATCATATTGAATTAAAGGATGAAAAACTAACACTTAGTCCCTCCCATGATGCACACATAAAAAATCATAAGGAATACCTCTAGAGTTATTATTTTCTAACACTCCCTCCTAACGAGGGAGGTCCTTCTAACATTGTCTATGTCTCCTCCACCTGGGTCCCTGTTCCCTGCTGCAGCTCCCTCCTGCTCAGGAATTTGGCTCGGAGATAAGTGTTTGAAGACCACGCAGAACTCAGAACTCTATGAGTCTTCTCTTATCTCTTGTACCTGCTCACCAACTCCGTACTGGAGGAGCCTCTTGCCAGTACTCTGAAGAGATCCACTCTCTTCATCTGGAAGCATCAATTGAACACCTGCAGGCTGCAACTGTTGTCTCATCCTTGTACTCTGACTTAGACAACCAACCACCTGACCTTGGATATACAACCCCCTCGCAGCACATAGAGTCTATCCCTCTTGTCTCCAAGTAGAATGGTTGTGCCAACTGAATTTCCCACATGATAGAGAAATACATGACGAAATCTCACAAGCAGTACATATCGATCATCGTCCAGGGACGATATTGAGAGTCTACTAACTCTAATCCTTGGAACAAACAAGACATCATCTACCTCTAGAAACTCATCAAACTCTAGATGGAACCGTGTTGTTCCAACTTCCGCACTATTGCCTGAGGACTACCTATGTCAATTTCCATGAAATGCCCAGGTCCTATCTCAACAATACTCTGAAATATTCCATACCTGTCGATCATGTGCCTAGTTGACCCATTGTCAACTATCCATGTATCATGAAAACAGGAACTTCCCACGCTAGAATCTAAGGATTCCAAAGAGAACTCTTGCTCAAACTGAGCAGTGTACTCCTCAACTAAAGCAGATGATGCTACATCCATCTTCTTCTCTTTCTTCTCCGGAGAGTTCGATGAATAGTGTCTGTTACCTCCTAATTTGTACATTAGGTGGATTTCCTGTGAGCCCCTAAAGTTGTGAACAATCTAGTTGTTCATTATCAGTATTCATAAGTCTTTTCAGGGCCAATTTTGGCTTCTTTTTTAATAATTGCATGTTCATACCTCTTGGGGATATTGTAAAAATGTGCTAGCATGAAAATCTTTTGTAAATAACTTGGCTTCCTGTTGTCGCCTGGTTCCACACTTGGGAAAATGCAGCAGAAGTCTTCAAGCTGCTGGTGTGGCCTTAGGGGCAAGTCAAAGTCAAGTGCTGCCACTTGGGACTCGACTCCTCCGTCTAGGCTTTCCTAGCGAAGCCAAGGGGGGTGGACTCTAATAATAAAAAAACAAAACTATGGTGTCTAATCAAGGAGTTAGGAATATTTTTTGAAACCAAGCTAATGCAACATATATTTATACATATAAAGCAAAGCATCATTCATCAATATTTCATTTGCAAAGATTCAACATCATCATTATAAACAACATTCATCAATAACATGAAATATAACAATATAAACTAGTGCCTGAATGGAGTCGAAATAGATGCATGAACTGAAAAAGTAAATGTTGTGCAAGTGTTCTTGGTTTATTTTAATTTAAATGTGGTAGTGATCTTTTTATTAGGGCTGGTGGGTTCCCAATATACGCAGAGGTACGGGGAACATGTCCAAAATTTTGATGTGTGGCATCTCACTCAGACTTGAGCTGAATCGGAGTCTCAAGGAGGTGTTCAGATGCTGTACCAACGAGGGCAAGCCTAACGGTTTCCAAGAGGTCACTACTCAGTTTTGTCCGAATCCCTCTGAAAAATTTCCCCACGACAACAAAATACTCGTGTTGTGCCGGATTTTCACAAAAAGGTTTGTTTATTGGGGTGGTGTTAGATCCTATTACTAGTCATCTCCCCCTTTCTGATGCGTACCAACATGATTAGACTAAGTTGCAAGTTGGCCACAGAGCATACGGGAGAAGACCTTGGAAATTAAAAAAAATAAAATTTTTATGAACCAAAATTTTATCTTTTAAAATCCCAAGAGTCTCTTTTCAGGCCAGTACTCGGGCAAGCCCTTGTTCTGAAACCCTACTTCGGGAAAGCAAGGGGGCGTTTGAGTTTGTAAAAAAAATGATAAAATCTATGTCCTGAGTGAACTTGTGGCCCGCCAGTGGAACGGACCAACAAGGTAAATTTAACCCTAGTAAGTTTTATTAAATGTTGAAAATAAAAGAAGTAAACTACTCTAAAAAATCACACCATGTAAAGAGACGACATAGGCCACCCCTGGGGGGATGGGGTGTGGGCGTTGGCTAGCCCACTTGCTCTCGTTTAATAATCTTTTACAATGATCAGAGAAGTGCCCCAGTCTACTTAAAGTGATTTGGTGGCTTACAATTTAGTAGGAAAATTTAACCGGTTTGACAAAAATTCAAAATTGGTCCTCCGGATTGCCTGGATCCTCGAAATTTTGGCAACACTTCCTCCTACCTGTTCGTCTTTTGCTGCAAACTAGCAAGCAAATGTCAGTATAAGATGCCCAAAAACATTTTAAGAGTGTCTTTGGAACACCTCCTAAAAACCTAGAAAAAACTAAGTGTTAAAACTAATTAAAAAAGACGAAATTTGACCAAGTAAGACAAGCAATGGGGCTTGTTTATTTGGGATCTTTGCAAGCTTTTTAGGGCTGCAAATTATAACTCTATTATCAGCTAGATGTACTTTAAAATCAGAACTATCATTACTCAACAAAAACTCTGAAAGAAGAAGCACTTTTTTGCAAGTTTGAAAAGAGTATGATGCCAAATGAAAGAAAGATCTAATCAATCAAAGATATAAACTTTAATAAACAACTAGACTAGATTTTCCTGAAGTAATTTCTGATTTATTCAAGATATGCAACTCAGTATACAAATCAGAAAATACTTTTCTTATGTAACCAGTAACCAGAGAAATTTTTTTTTTGAAATAAGAGGGAGGGAGAGATGGAGCAATTTTTTGTTGAATAAAACCGAAACTTTGGAGATCTTTTCCGGTGGTGAGCTGAGAGATTGTATCTGCATAAAAGATTAGATAAATAGAAGACACAAACAAGTTCTCCAACCTATCCGCCTGAGACAACCTGTAAAAAACACCACAACTTGCAACAAAAAGATGAAATGTAGATAAAACACATAGTAGAAAATTGAAGAAAATATTCATAAACAAATGATATATTTAAATTTGATCTCTACTAAAACGTAAAATGAAAGACTAAGTAATAAACAAATTACTCAACTTTTCTCATAAACCAATACTGATCTTTCCCAAAGCTATACTTGATCTTAGAAAAACAAAATGCATCAATACAAGTTACCTCATTTGAAACAAGACATTCACCCACTCACAAAGCCCAACACCATAAGTGACCTCCAAAGCCTTTCATTAATAAAAAATGCCAAAAGTATTACAATGATAAGTTCATTGCTATCCAACTCCCACTGAAAAATAATGGAGAAGAGCTCTCCAATTTATAGAATGAGCATGAGAGGTAGGGCAAATTTGCTTGAGGAAGGAGTGGGGGATTGATGGCACAAATGGTGGAGGAGATATGGCTGCACACTCCTAGCATTGGGCTGTTACAAACCAGCACGAATAGTGCCCACAACTCAGCACCAAAAGTGCTGCTCTCCCCATAACTCGTGGGTTGTCCATCCTGGCAAATGCGCCCATGTGAAAGGGAAATGTGCCCCTCTCATTGTGGAGAGTTATGCCCATGATATGGGCTGCCCATGATATGGGCTGCCCATATGACATGAAACTCAGCCCAATTCACTCCTAGATTGGTGCTGATCCAATTCTAACCCTTCATTACTCCAAAAATTTATTATTTTTTTTAAGTCATATTTTTCACTTTTTCCATTTTTTATGACTTTTTTGGGTTTTTTGGGCATAAGTGGAAAAATAATCACCCAAACCTTAGGAAAAGTGTGTCTAGGGGTTAAGGGGGTGCTTTGAGTTGGAAAACGAGCACCCCTAAGGCAGAAAAGACCTCCAGACACCACTTCTAGGCCATGTTTTCACCTAAACTGTAGTTACCCCTATGGATGTATCCACTCATGGATGGCAATAGGGAAGGGCAACTCAAAGGTGCAACCACGATCACCTCGACCTCCAATATATGGTTGTCACGCCAGTCGAGGCAACCTTCACTTTATGTTGTCTGGCCCAGACAACAAAGGGGGAGACCCGATCTACTCCCGACATGATAGATCAAAACCAAGACACCAAATCAAGTTAATTCTAAATGAAGTAAGGTGTATGGTTCATCCTAGACCTTAGGGTGAAGTCACAAGACAAGTGAGGGATTCAAAGAGTATAGCTTTGGTTCATAGTTGATGTGGGAGTGACTTATAATATTTGAAATGAGATCTAGGATTAGAGTACTAGTTCAATATTGGAAAATCCACTGCCTTGGGAGCCGTGTCCAATGCAGGGTAGTTTAAGGGTTAAATTGGGGCTAACTAGTACAAGTGACAAGCTTGACCATGATACATGATGGCATCAAGGGTTTAGTTCACCACACAAGGTTAAACCACAAGTTAATCCAACAATCTAGGAAAGTCGAATTGACTTGGAGAGAAACCAGTGCCTTGGGAATTGGGATAATGGAGTCAAAGTAGGGTTGACTTGTGGTTAAAGACTCCTATGGCATGAGACAAGTGGGCGATTAAGGTCTTGATGGATGAATAGGTCTAGATCTAGGTTTGACCAAAGTGGACCACAATCCCTCAAAATAAGGAATGCTATCCCCAAGGCAAGATTTGACAAGGTGACACACTAAACCTAGGTTTTGAATTATTCCCGTTCCAAATCCACGAAAATCTCAAGTACCCATGTCCTAGAAGTGGACAAAATCCCTTCTCCAAGGTGGTGCGACTTTGCCCAAGGAGGCCTAAAAGTGGGATAAGTGGGGTCAAGACATGTCTGATGACATCCAAACTGTAGATCCGGGTAGGTTGGTCAAGTAGGAGTATGGATCTATAATTTCACGACAATCCGACGGCTAGATCTTACTAGATCTGAGTTTGAAGATACCAAGTGGTCCAAAATGGGGATTAAATCCCTTAAAATGTGGAATAGGGCCCACAAGGTAGAAATCAGAAAAGTGACGATCTAGGGGTAGGTTATTGGATGTGTAGATCATGAATCAAGTGGAATCTCAACTACCCACGTACTAGATCTAGGTCAACCCACCCAAACTAGGAAGTGCGCCCTTGCTTGGAGAAGGATAAATGCCTTGGGAAGAGGGTCAAATGGAGGCCAATCCTCACAAAACTATAGATCCGGGATGCCTTGGATACTATAGAGGTGGGTTTTAAATATCTTACCCAAAGAGCCACTAGATCTTAGTAGATCTGAAAAAATGTAAAAATGGGGGTTTTGATTAATTAGGGTTTTAAATATTTTAGACAAGTGGATAGATCATGGAAAGAAATTACCTTGAGATCATACCTGAGTGATGTGAATGAGATGCCTTGATGTTGAGGAAGATTCCCGCAGAGATCAAATGAAAGATTGTTGATTTTGCTTGCCAAATTGATGCCCTAGCCCACAAGTGCGCCCTCCTCTACCTGTCAATCCAAGGAAAATCGATTTCAATCAGAGAGGTCAAGTATGGAGGAAATACAAGTAAAATGCAATGATAACATAGAATAGAAGGTCCTGGGACAGTAATACTCCCTGTTACCAACGAAGAGATCCAAAGAAGAAGTAGGGAGAGTCTTCCCCTACCAATACTTCCTCCTCAAAGCAAATCGGCCTCCACCTGTAGATGCAAAAATCGTGGTACAAAAGATATGGCAAGCAAGATCTCCAATAACTTAGTGCAAAGGAAGAACCAACGAACGAACACCAAAAACATTCACCACAACACTGGAGATAGATGCAATAATAATTTTCTATTCCAATAATCCAGAGCCACAAGTCCCCTTTACAATGAGAGGCTCTCTCCTTTAAATAGGAAGGAGAGGCACCAAAACCCTAACCACTTTTTGAATGAGTGGCTAAGATTAAAAGATACAAATGTCTAATCAATGGTTGAGATGAGCTCAACAATAAAATATATGGATCACTAATAAAATATTATATGAGTGGACAAAATCGCCCTAGAAGAGGGTAATCCCACCAAATCATGATGACAAAATATAATAAAGGGCTTATGGTGGGTCCAAGGGGTAATTTTATCCCTCCTTGGTCAATCCCCATAGCACAATAATCATAAAATAATTCTCAATGTACCAAATCGTGCCTCCATGGTCAAATCGTAGACCTCAAAAAGACCTCAGAAATCCTCAGAAAGTGCCATAAATGATGGATGCGGGCCCCGATGAAGCTGAAACTGCTGGAGGAGGTGTGGAGGACCCCGATCTATCATCACTGATCATCCCATGCCATAACATTGCCTCAGTAGCCCAAATCGATTTCCTCAATAGCCATTTCTACCAATCCTGAAATGCCTCGGGAAGCGTGAAACAGCCCCAAACTGCCTCCTGGAGTGCCTGCGCTGTCAAGGTGAGGGCACCAGTGTGTCCGGGAGGGGGGTAATATGGTAAAAACAAGTGGCTGGACCACCCCCTCCAAGTACAGCGCCCTAGGTCAAACGGATAAAAATCACATCTGCTCTGACAGGGATTCCGACAGACCAAAACTGCACTAGGACAGCCTACTGAGGCAAAATCATCACTGTAAGTGCCCGAAACTGAAAACAAACTGTCTCATTGGACTCAGAAGGTCCAAATCCATCCAAGATGTGTACTCATACACCATATGAGTCTCTGCATGATCAAAATATATATCCAATATACCGGAACAAGGCCAATAATAATAATCTGTAAATGATCAAACACTGCTGTAAACCAAGAATCATCATCATAACCCTGTAGCTGCTGCATAGAATCATCATGTACATGTACATAGACCATATACCATGTATCCATATCATCATAAGGTCCAACCATCTCATGTCCTATGGTTGACCTTGGTCTAACCAAGTCAACATGACCAAATATAACTCAGACCATCATCAGAAGCTGCTGCAAAGTGTCCAAGGTTAATGCATGCTCTACAACTTATTCAAATAACAATTATAACACAAAGCAATCATTACTGGCGATCTAAGTCCAAATATATAATGTCATTAATTATTATTATTACTCAGGTTAGACTTTCAGGATCATACTCACTTCATAGCTGTGATCAATTTGCTAGTGAAGGGTGAAGGCTAAAATAACTGGCTAGGCTAAGGGATGACTTGACTGACTTAACTTTGTGACACTTTGGCAAAGGGAGAGGGAAAACACACCGTAATATATACTGAATGAGCAACAACACAGGGAATGGCGGTGTCTCACAAATGGATGAGTTGTTCAAAGAGGGTTTATTCACCTTTAACAGATGCGCACAATCCATAATACAAATAAGGCCAGCAATTGTTTTGATATAACATTTAAGTTCCATTGCTTTTTGGGCCTGAAGTTTCCATAGCCTTGGTCTATGTGTGTTTCCAAACACATTGCATAGATTTACATTTACTTTAGGCTTTCTGCTGCAGGTGTGTTTTTAAGGCACTTGTTTACCTGAGCACTTCTAGGTGTGTCATGGACAGCTTGTTTACCTAGGTATTTACATTTCCAAAAGATATAACATTTTATTTTCATGGCCATTTTCATTTGGCATGCCTTTCATTCATGTGTGTTTAGAAACACATTGCATGAATGGGCTTTTCATACAAGATATAGCATTTCATTTTTCCAAATTTTGTATTCATGGCAGCACTAAAAGTTTCAGGTTTAGCCAACACAACTTTAGTGACTAGGGGGAATTCACAAGGAACTTCAACTCACCATAGGCAAGTTTTGTCACCAACTCAGAGCCGAGACACAATAAACAGGGAAGCTCATCCAATACAAAGGCTACAGTGGAGAAAAGATCCTCCATGTCACTAGTCAAGTAGTAAGTCAGGGTGATAAACTAAAAGGTAGGCAATGGATGGATGAAGACAATGAATAATGGAGCCGACACTAGCAAGCCAAGGTATGGTGGAATTCACATCTATTCTCCCTAAGGAGGGTAATACCAATGAGTATGAATAGTGAACTTCTAAGTCTGAGTAGGGACAATTTAATATATATAATAAGATCAACCAGGTCCACATATCTATATGATCGCCAGATCATGACACTAAGTGCTAAGACATGCTATAAGAATAAGTATAAAAGCAATATAACCATAACACAATGATATACCTGCTAAGTCATATACCTGAATGCTCATCAACCTGTACCATCATCTGTCCTCTAAAACTGCTGCTGTGGATCTGGGCACTACTGACTGCTCTGTACCAATGGTATAATGGCTACATCGGTCATCTCTCTGAGTGTCCTGAGACTCAGTCATGGCATGGGGAATATACACTGCTGTCCACAATCTGATAGTGATCCAATATAGATGCTCATTTCAACATCTCAAATGTAAGGGAACTGGCTGAATAGTGTACTGGAATCAGAAAAATAATGTATGGTAGCCCGGCTACTATATATGTGATAACATGCCAATTACACATTTTTTAATTGAACCATTAAAAAAATGGCCCAATTTACGGAAAAAATAAACTTCGCCGAAAATTAAAAAACTACCTAGGGGGACTTAGCACATGTCCATATGACTCAAAAACAATGTCTAGCATGCTCATATACATTGACCCATGGACTTTAACAATCCACTAAGGCCCATCAGCCTCCCCAGGCATTACAGCTTTGGAGGAGCAGGAGAAAAACCCAAGAATTATGTTATGCAATAACGCAAGACATAATTAATAGGTGAAAAAACTCCTTGGAATACTGAACTTAGCCTAAAAGTCCTAGGGAACCAAGTCCTTTACAAAACACCATGCTAGTACATTTTATTACAAACCCCGCATGGCCATGGACATGTGGAAAAAATAAAAAAGGTGACCCTTTAAAAGGCCTACTGGACATCAAATCATCGAAAAATGAACACTGAAATGTTCAACTCTGCCCGTTCGCTTGATAGTCCAACCAAGTACAACTTAGTTGGCAACACTTCCTAAGACTTAGACATCAATCCGATCATTCCATGGTGTTTCTTCCCTTGTCAATTATGCATAAACGATGTATAATCGGTGAGTCTTTTACTCGCTCCTCCAAAGTTGGGATGGTCGTCTTGGTGGTTAGGCCTTAGGAGGTTATTAAAGTTCATGTGTCAATGTTTATGAGCATGCTAGACATCAAATTGTGTCATTATGAGCATGCATTAGGTCCCCTAGGATTTTTATTCAGTTCAGAGAAAATAAAATTTTCCTGTAAAATGGGTCAATTTTTAATGTTTTAATTAAAAAAACCAAAAAAGTCATAAAAGTGTGGTCTAGAGGGGGATTTTGCTATGGGAGTGCTCGTTTTCTAACCCGAAGCACCCATAAAACCCCAAAACCCACTTTTCCTAAGTTTCGAGTGATTATTTATTCACTCAAATAAAAATTCTCTCGAAAATAATTAAATAGAATTAAAGAACTAAAATAATAAAGATACGGAGAAAAGCAAATTTCCTAAATTTGAGGAAATTTGTCCAAATAAAGGGCCAGTTGTGATTCCAATCAACATCAGACGCAGAATCAATCATATCTAGGTGATTCCAGTCAAGGATTTGGCGAGGGCGAGTTATCTTGAGATGAAGAATGCGCCCTCTTCTCATGTTGGGCGACTTCTCTTGAGATGGCATCTTCTTATTTGATGGTTGAGTTTCCAAAGATGAGAGGGGCGCCCCTCTTGTGAGGTGGCAGCCACCTCATTCAATCACATAAATCATGGCTTAAATCACTCCTCTATTCAAGGGATGCGCCCTCAAGCCCTAGATCTACCTCATGTGCCCCCCCTCTTCTCCTTTCATCTATAAAAGCAAGGTATTGCTCCATCATTGTCATGCTTTGCCATTGTGCAATTGATATGAATAAAATTGAGGCTTTGGAGATCTAATGGTGCATGGCAGAGATTGGTGACTTGTTATGAGGTAATATTGTTTGAGTTTATGCATGCTAGTTAGACTTGGTAATTAAATCTGGCTTAGAGGGCTTTTTATTAAGCACATAGGGCAAATATTTGTAGGCTTCAAGTTATTTGCTTATGTTTTTGCATTTAAAGATTTGAAAGTAGCGTGTTTAAGTCGGTTTTAATTCATGTTCTTTTGATTTTTTACATGTTAAAAATACCAGATCTAAGCCTCATTTGCAAGTTTGTATTAAGATTGTATGGTTGCTTTGGAGTAAGGGGCAGAGCTCAGCTGCATCTCCCTCTTCTTCAAGTTTCAGAAGAGTCATTCCTTTGCTTGCTTCGATTGGGTTCTACAGATCTCAAAAGAGATTCACGTTTGAGCGGGCATTCTTTCTTAATTAAAATACTAAAATTTCTTCTTTCCCGGTTACTTGGTTTTTATTTGCTTAACAAAAAGATAGATCCATAATAATCTCATATTTTACATCTTATTTTTTTGCAATTAGTAGATCTAGAAGTACTTTAAAGATAAAATTCTATCCTAGATCTAGTTTTAAAGTTTAAAGTACTTGAAGTATTAATATTGCTTACCTTTTGCAAGGTACTTTTCATGTATTTTGGTACTAATCTACCAACTTTTGGAATTAATTAGTTTGCTGGTTTTTTAACTTTTTGCTTACAGGAAAGCTAAATCAGAGGAGTTTGGAAGAGTTGAACAAGCAAAAAAGAGCATCACTCATCCCTCTTCTTATCTCCCCTTCTTTCTCACTTTCTATAAGCCTTTTGATCCAAATATATAAGGATCAAAGGCTGTTTATTTTCAAGTTTGTAACTGAGTGTAATAAAAGGGCAAGAGGGATTTAAGGCTCCCACACCCCTCTTCCGCCACTTGGGGGAAGCTTGTATCTCCCTTGGATGATTTATTTGCTTTTTACCTGCAAAATTTTAGAGTAGATTTCATTTTTGCAAATAAGCTAAATCAATCATTTTTTTTGCTTTCTTTATCTTTCTTTTTGCAAAGTTAATACTAACCCCTTCGCATTCCCGAAGGACAGTTCTTGGATAAGGGCTTGCCCGAGTACGGAACCAGGAAAGAGATTCGTAGGTAGTAATTAGAAAACATTTTCTTGTTTTATTTTATTTACTCCATGTATAAAGCATTGTTAAAACTTTTAAAAATAATCAAGACTCCATTCCGTATGCTCTAACCTCTGCGGTTCATCCGACCAGTTGGGTGCATCAAAAGGAATTGAAGTGACTAGTAATTAGTTCCCACATTTTTAATTAACCTCCCTTAACGAAAATCCGACATTAATTTCAAAATCACTTTTGTTGTGGGCAAATTTTACAAATGAAGCGGGAACCACTAGAACGTGACCGCGGGGCCCCGTTAGGCTACACCCTTGTTTGGTGTAGTGTTGGACATCTCCCCATGAATTCATCTAGCCCACATGTCCTTGTGCAGAGCCACTTAAAGTGAAACCCGGACATATTCCCACGTACCTCACGGTATATCGGGAATCCCCTTCCCCTTTAACTCACTCATCATCTCATTAATCTAAAATCAACCAAGTACAACTGCAAGATACTTTACAATCTTGCATCAACACTTTAATTTTATATGACTCCATTTGGCATTGGTTCAATTACACTACCGTTATTTGCTTCGAGTAAACTCATATTGATAATGCCATATCTATGTTTGGGCTGGTGAATTAAATCAATTATTGCAGTTCCTTGTTTTGATATTGTTATCACACAACTTGTAGTTGTCCCTAAAGGTTATCCTATCCAGGACGGTAGAGGTGTTGGACAACTAAAGAGGTGACCCAAGAGATGCCACGGTTCCCAATGCAATTGGGAGTCACGTCAATCGAGGCACTCTTCACTTTAGATCAAGAGTAAACAAGACCAATGGGGAGACCCTAGCTTAGCCAATGAAGGCTAGTGAACCCAATCAAGACCTCCTAGGGAAATGTGACGATGATAAAGGAGAAGATCAAGATAGGATTAGATCTACATCTAGAAATGGTAAGTGGACCCAATGAGTTAGGGCTTGGTTGAAGAGGCTTAAGGAAGGACAAATGTTCAACCAAGAATGGATAAGGGTCACTTATAGGTTTAAGAGTAGATCTAGATGGATCTAATGCCAAGTAAAAGTACCCAAGTGGGGCCCACCCTTAAAATATGGAAAATAGTCCAAATGGGGCCCACCCTTAAAATATGGAAAATAGTCCAAATGGGGCCCACAAGGTCAAAATCAAGATAAATTGGCACTAGGGGGTATGCTATGGTATGGATCTATGGATTTGAGAAGAAAAGAGCAATACCCACAAATGGGATCTAGCAAATGGCCACCTACCCAACAAGTGCGACCTCCCTTGGAGAGGCCCAATGCCTTAGATCGAGGGGCAAATGGAGTCGGATGTCCACCAAACTTTAGATCGGGATTGTTAAGATAAGTATTAAGCTGGTTTTTAATTATTAAGCCTAAGTGATTGCTAGATATCCATAGATTTGAAAAATAAAAATGCAAGGGTTTTGACTTTTAGGGTTTAAGATGATCAATGGATGAAAATGCATGAAACAAACTACTAACCTTGTAGATTTTACCTCTAGAGCTTGAGAATATTTTGCAAAGTGATAACCTTCCCCTGTGTGTATATTCAAGAGTGAAATCCAAGCTACCCAAGTGAAATCGCTAGCTCTCCAAGCTCACACATGCACCCTCCTCCTGCAAGAAAAGATCTGTATGCGAATCATTCCGACATGAAAATGACTATAAGGATGAAAAGTTGAAAGAGAAAGCATCGACTATGTCACTAAGATACAATAATGATACTCCCTCAGACAAAAGTAGATCAAGGGTAAGATATGGGGTTTCCCCACAATAACGTCCCCTTCAAACGTCCTCCTCTTCAACCCACACGGCCTCCTGTAAAGCAAACGTTTGGATAGATAGATCCATAATGATACATAGAGAAACCATTGTATATTCAAGTTGCAAAGATACCCATCAAGACAAACGAAGCAGATCCACAAAAATAGTAATTTTATTCCAAGTTTTCAGAGCTCCAAAGATGCCTTTACAATAGGGGGTCTCTTCCTTAAATAGGATGAGGGAGACCAAAACCCTAAACCATTTTTGAAATGAGTGGTTGAGATCAAAAGATAAAATAATACATTCAACGGCTAAGATGAGCCGGTACAATATAACATGATCACTCATTAAAGGGGGGTGCGCACTACATGATAGAGAGACTAATAGGGGTGCGCACTACATGGGGGTGGCTAAAATACAAGTATGCCACAATAGATGACTAGGAGCACATGGTGGGGCTAGGAGGTATTACTTCCCTTCACTAGTTTCACCCCATGGCACAATAATATAATATAAGACTCAATAACATGTCCAAGTGTACAAATGATAAAATCCTGGCCCCCTCAACTGAGAGAAGAATGCATCAAATCACATCTTGATGACTGTTACCTCCTAATTTGTACATTAGGTGGATTTCCTGTGAGCCCCTGAAGTTGTGAACAATCCGGTTGTTCATTATCAGTGTTCATAAGTCTTTTCAGGGCCAATTTTGGCTTCTTTTCTAATAATTGCATGTTCATACCCCTTGGGGATATTGTAAAAATGTGCTAGCATGAAAATCTTTTGTAAAGAGCTTGGCTTCCTAGGACTTAAATATCAATTTGATCATTCCATGGTGTTTTTTTCATTGTCAATTATGCATAAACGATGTATAATCAGTGAGTCTTTTACTCGCTCCTCCAACGCTGAAATGGCTCTCTTGGTGGTTAGGCCTTAGGAGGTTATTAAAGTTCATGTGTCAATTTTTATGAGCATGCTAGACATCAAATTGTGTCATTATGAACATGCATTAGGTCCTGTTATCACACTATAGTAGCAGGGCTACTATCCTTGTTTAGCAGATATCTGCACATTCCAGAGCTTCCATTATTCAGAGCATGGCTATATATATATTGGATCACTCATGATCAGAGCAGTATATTATTCAGACTTATTTCAAGGCTGAGCCTTGAGAGTTCAGATTTGATGACCGATGTGACCCTTTATCCCATATAGTTTCAGTTCAGTGCTTAGAGATATATTGCAGCAGTGTTTCAGATGGTGTATGATGATTATTACTATGATGATGTTGTATGATCTATGGATATGTTATCACTGACTGTGGATTATTATCTTGTTAATTTAGTCATGTTCACAACATCTGCTTGGTATATTATTCCTGATGTGGCAAACTGCTTAAAATGAACTATAAATCATAAAATGGACTATTGCTTGCACATTTAGGTCATTTAAGAAAACCCACTGGTTTTCCACCTTACATAGATATGGTCTTTCCTGACACCAGTTGTCTGCTAGTGTAGGCTCCATATTCACTTGACTCCATCCATACATGACTTTCCTATTTGACTTTATACCTTGACCTATCTCATTTGACTTTCTGATACTGAGGACTTCCCCATTTTTCTATCTCTGTGTTTGGACCGCATCCCTGTATATTCAGTGTCTCAGTTCTAAGTTGGTGACTGTTATCACATATATAGTAGCCGGGCTACCATACATTATTTTTCAGATTCCAGAGCACATTACAGCCAGTTCCTTTACTTTGAGATGATGAGATGAGCAGCTATCTATGGATCACTATCAGATTTTGGACAGCATATGTATTCCCTATGCCATGACTGAGTCTCAGAACACTCAGAGAGATGACCGATGTAGCCATTATACCTTTGGTACAGAGCAGTCAGTAGTGCCCAGAGTTACAGCAGCAGTTTCAGAGGACAGATGATGGTACAGGTTGATGAGCATTCAGGTATATGACTCAGCAGGTATATCATTGTGATTATGGTTATATTGCTTTTATACTTATTCTTATAGCATGTCTTAGCACTTAGTGTCATGATCTGGCGATCATATAGATATGCGGACCTGGTTGATCTTATTATATATATATTATTGTCCCTACTCAGACTTAGAAGTTCACTATTCATACTCATTGGTATTACCCTCCTTAGGGAGAATAGAGGTGATCATTCCACCATACCTTGGCTTGCTAGTGTCGGCTCCATCATTCATTGTCTCCATCCGTCCATTACCTACCTTTTTGGTTTATCACCCTGATTTACTACTTGACTAGTGACATGGAGGATCTTTTCCCCACTGTAGCCTCTGTATTGGATGAGCTTCCCTGTTTATTGTGTCTCGGCTCTGAGTTGGTGACAAAACTTACCTATGGTGAGTTGGAGTTCCTTGGAATTCCCCCTAGTCACTAAAGTTGTGTTGGCTAAACCTGAAACTTTTAGTGCTGCCATCAATACAAAACCTGGAAGATAAAATGCTATATCTTGTATGAAAAGCCCATTTATGCAATGTGTTTTTGAACACACATGAATGAAAGACGTGCCAAGTGAAAATGGCAATAAAAATAAAATGTTATATCTTGTGGAAAATAAATACCTAGGTAAACAAGCTGTCCATGACACACCTAGAAGTGCTCAGGTAAACAAGTGCCTTAAAAACACACCTGCAGCAGAAAGCCTAAAAGAAAAAAATGTAAATCTATGCAATGTGTTTGTAAACACACATAGATCAAGGCTATGGAAACTTCAGGCCCAAAAAGCAATGGAACTTAAATGCTATATCTAAACAATTGCTGGCCGTATTTGTATTATGGATTGTGCGCATCTGTGAAGGTGAATAAACCCTCTTTAAACAACTCATCCATTTGTGAGACACCGCCATTCCCTGTGTTATTGCTCATTCAGTATATACTATGGTGTATTCCCTTTCCCTTGCCAAAGTGTCACAAAGTCAAGACAGTTAAGTCATCCCTTAGCCTAGCCAGTTAATTTAAGCCTTCACCCTTCACTAGCAAATTGATCACAACTATGAAGTGAGTATGATCCTGAAAGTCTAGTCTGAGTAATAATAATAATTAACGGCACTATATATTTGGATTTAGATCGCCAGTCATGATTACTCTGTGTTATAATTGTTATTTGAATAAGTTGTAGAGCATATATTAACCTTGACACTTTGCAGCAGCTATTGATGATGATCTGAGTTATATTTGGTCTTGGTTAGACCTAGTTTGACCATGGAAGACCATGGGACATGAGATGTTGGACCTTATGATGATATGGATAGATGATATATGGTCTATGTATACATACATGATGACTCTATGCAACAGCTACAGGGTTATGATGATGATTCTGGGGTTACAACAGTGTTTGTATATGTACAGTGCATTATTATTGGCCTTGTTCCGGTATATTGGATATTTATTTTGATCATGCAGAGGCTCATATGGCGTATGAGTACACATCTTGGATAGATTTGGACCTTCTGAGTCCAATGGGACAGTTTGTTTTCAGTTCCGGGCACTTACAGTGATGATTGAGCCTCAGTAGGCTGTCCCAGTGCAGTTTTGGTCTGTTGGAGGCCCTGTCGGAGCAGAGATGACTTTTATCCGGTTGACCTAGGGCGCTGATGATGGAGGGGGTGGTCCAGCCACTTGTTTTTACCATATTACCCCCTTCCGGACACACTGGAGCCCTCACCTTGACAGCGCCAGCACTCCAGGAGGCTGTTTGGGGCAGTTTCACGCTTCCCGAGGCATTTCAGGATTGGTAGAAATGGCTATTGAGGAAATCGATTTGGGCTACTGAGGCAAAGTTATGGCATGGGATGATCAGTGATGATAGATCGGGACCTTCCACACCTTCTCCAGCAGTTTCAGCTTCATCGGGGCCCGCATCCATCACTTATGGCACTTTCTGTGGATTTTTGAGGTCTTTTGAGGACTACGACTTCACTATGGAGGCACGATTTGGTATATTCATGATTATTTTTTTGGTTATTGTGCTATGGGGATTGACCAAGGAGGGATAAAATTACCCCTTGGACCCACCATAAGCCTCTTATGATATTTTGTCATCATGATTTGGTGGGATCCCCTCTCCTAGGGCGATTTTGTCCACTTATTGTTATATTTTATGGTTGATCCATGTATTTTATTGTTGAGCTCATCTCAACCATTGATTAGATCTTTTGATCTTTTAATCTTAGCCACTCATGTAAAAAGTGGTTAGGATTGTACTCTCTCCCCATCCTATTTAAGGAGGGAGCCTCTCATTGTAAAACCATCTAGAGATTTTTGGCTCTTGGCTCTTGGAATAAAATTTCTATCTTTTGGAGTACATGCTTGGATTGGAGTGGATGTTGGTTGTTTCGATTGTAAATGCTATTGTCCATTGCACTGGAGGATCTATTGTAGCTATCTTGCATATTTGCCATACTTTATTTGCAGGTTAAGAGGGCGATTTTGACAAGTGCGAATTGGTGGGGAGGCTTGCCCTTCAAGCTTGGAAGAAGTCGTTTTGGGTTTGACAGGGAGTAGTTTTGCCTTTGTGTCAACTATTCTATGTTTCTCTCTCTCTTGCTTGTATCTACCTTCAATTTGTTAAACTGATTGATGCTTTGCTCCTTGGCTTGACAGGTTAGAAGGAATCACATGTGGCTTGGAAAAATTGATTTAGCAAGAGGGCTTCAACAATTCTCCATTTGATCTTTGGCAAAGTAATCCTCGTCTCAACTAGCATTCATCTCTTCATCCAGGTATGTCCCAAGAGGTATGATCTTCTCTTCCTTGAATCTTCCATAATTTCTAGATCACAAAAAAAAACCTAATCAAATTAAAACCCTTGTTTTTGGTATTTTTCAGATCTACTTAGATCTAGCCTTGTTCTTGAAGAGATATTGAAAACCCACCTCTATAGCATCCACCCCTAGTTGGATCTATAGTTTGGTGGTGATTGGCTAAGAATTGACCCACTTTTCAAGGCAAAAAGCGCTCCTTGACCGAAATCGCACTTCCTAGAGAGAGGCTTGTTGGGCTAGATCTAGCACATGGGTAGGTGAGATCTCAATTGATTTGCATTCTAGACACTTGATAACCTAAACCCATATCCTTACTTTGGTGAAAACTACCTTGTGGACATCTTTCCATGTTTTAAGGGGTTGAAACCCCCTTTTGATCTTCTTGGTACCTTAAAACTTAGATCTACTAAGATCTAGCCATTGGATTCACTTGAAATTTTGAAGATACATAGATCGGGGTACAAGCCACTTGGATCCACAGTTTGGTGGCCATTGGACTTGATTTGGTCCACCAAACCCATCTTTTGCCCTTCCTTGAGCAAGTCGCATCCCCTTGAAGATTTGAGTTGGTCCACTTCTAGGAAGTGGGTGTTTGAGATTTTCGTGGATTTGGAATGCCCATGCCTTGAAACCTAGGTCTATACTGTCCTTTCGTCAAGATCCGCCTTGGGGATTGCATTCCTTGTTTTAAGGGATTGTGGTCCACTTAGGGTAATCACTTAAAAAACCTAGATCTAGTAAGATCCAACCATTGGATCTCACTCAACCCACTTGACTTGACTTCTAGGTGTCCCGATCTACACTTTGACATACTTTTTGACCCCATTAGCCCATCCAACAAGGCACTAGTCCTTCTCCAAGCAAGGCGCACTCCTTGGGATTTGTGTCAAACCCTAGATCTACTACATGGGTACTCCTATAACCAACTCAAACTCATAGATCTAGGCTACATCTAACCTATAGTACCAACCTCACACCTAACTTCACTTTGTGGGCCTACCTAGAATCATTTCACACTTCCCAAGAACATAAGACCCATTTGTGTAAGCTTATGGTACTACACCTAGTTATCATACCCCATCATGTGGCCTAAACCATACATAGGTTGAAACATTAACTATCCATTACACCACCTTCAACCATTCCTTAACTCTTAGGTCCACTTAGCCTTGCATTGGTTTCTGTAACTCATCATTTACCTACCTTTAGAAACCTTTGTTTGGATCCAATCAACTGTGATTGGGGTATAGGGTCTCCCCCTTGGTCTAGTTACACCTTGACCTAAAGCAAAGAGTGCCTCGGTTGACGTGACTCCCACATTGCATTGGGAACCGTGGCATCTCTCGGGTCACCTCTTTAGTTGCCTATCTCCTCTACCGTCCCGGATGGGATACCTCTAGGGGCAACTACAAGTTGTGTGATAACAGTGACAAAACTTGCCTTTGGTGAGTTGGATTGTAGGCCTAAATCATTCTGGTCGGTTGTCCCGATATTTGGCATTGGCTCGAACTCCCCCTAGTCACTTGAGATGTTGTTGGCTAAAACTGAAAGCTCATGTTCTACCTATGGAAACTTGTAAATTCGCCCATGGAAACTAAAAAGGGCAAGAGCGATGAACAGCTAAAAATACTCCTTGAAGAGTATAAGAAAGGTCCAAAAAGCAATGGTTCTTAAAAGCTATATCTAAACAATTGCTGACCTTATATGTATTTGAAAAACATGCCCTGGATTCAAGCTGCAACTAGTTGTGCTTATCAGCGCACCTAAGATCCGAAGGGTTATGTAGGCCAAAAAGGCCATGAAATAAAACTGAATGATCCTAATGAACCTAGATCAATTTGATGTAGACATGATGCCTAAGTTGAATAAGCACTCTTTGAACAACTTATCCATTTGTGAGGCACAACCATTCCTCGTGTTATTTTGTCCAGCACAGAGTTTGTAGCTTTCCCCTTTGTCCCAGTCCAAAGTATTTTTGAGTTAAGTTAGACAAGTCAAATCCTTGGCCCAAACTTGTTCCTAGCCTTCATCCTTCACTAGCAGTTTGACCATGTCCAATGGGTGAGTTTGTCATTTGAACTATTGTGCAAGTAATTTTATATAACAAAGGAATATGCTAACTTGATTAATGCCACTGAATGGATGTTATACTTTGAGCTAGGTTGTGAGAATGATTAGAGAGGCATGTCCTAGTCTACTGATGTGATTTATCCTTGGTTGTATATTCTTGGGATCCGTGATGATGTGGGCCATATATATATGCTTATTTATGATGATTCATGGTCCCACATACTTGATGATGAGATCATATGATGGACATATGATGCAGATGATGATTGATGCAGTTCAGCAGGTTTTATTATTACTTCAGATCAGCAGATTATGCATTGTCCATATATGGTGGACCCTACAGCTGGCCCATTAGGGAAACCCATGGTGTATGAGTACACATTTCTAGTGGATTTGGGTCTTCTAGATCCAATGAGACACTTATCTTTCAGTTCCGGGCACTTCTAACAGTGATTGCTGCAGTTTTACACTTGTTGACCAGATTTGGGGCTGATTTCCCAGCCTGACCAGCAGGGGCCATGAGAGGCCAGTTCACCTAGGGCGCTGTATGTGGAGGGGGTGCCAGCCACTTGTTTTTACAATTTACCCCCTTTTCTGGAGAGCCTGGTGGGCTCAGATGGACAGTGCAAATGCCCTAGGAGGCAGTTTTGGCACTTTCACAGTTACCGAGGCAGTTAAAAAATGGGATAAAGTGGTCACTGAGGAATTCGATTTGGGCAATTGAGGCAAGGTTTTGGCATTTGGTTTTCACAGAGGTCTTCCAGGGTGATCTCACTATCTTCCAGCCAGTTTTCACCATGTGGGTATGCCCACATCGATCACAGGAGGTCTTTTACTGCTTGTCTGTCACAGATTTTGAGGACAGATTTGATCATTTATATTATCTTGGACATATTTTATTATTTTATTGTGCCTTGGGGATGAGCTAGTAAGGATTGATGCCTCCTAGCCCCACCATGTGCTTATTTTGTCATGTCCTAGTCATCATGAGGTGGATTCTTGTACTTTTACTCCTCTAGTGGATGACGTCATCCTCCCTTTGTACCATTTAGTGGGGACGTCATTATTATATTGGGTGATCCATGTGATGTATTGTTATGATTTATTATTAGTCGTTGATTAGATCTTTTGATCTTTTAATCTTAGCCACTCATGTAAAAAGTGGTTAGGATTGTACTCTCTCCCCATCCTATTTAAGGAGGGAGCCTCTCATTGTAAAATCATCTAGAGATTTTGGCTCTTGGTTCTTGGAATAAAATTTCTATCTTTTGGAGTACATGCTTGGATTGGAGTGGATGTTGGTTGTTTCGATTGTAAATGCTTTTGTCCATTGCACTGGAGGATCTATTGTAGCTATCTTGCATATTTGCCATATCTTTTTACAGGTGGAGAAGACTTCTTCAACAAGTGCGAATTGGTGGGGAGGCTTGCCCTTCAAGCTTGGAGGAGGACGTTTTGGGTTAAACAGGGAGTGGTTTTGTCTTTGCACCAACTATTCTTTGCTTATCTCTTTCTTGCTTGTATCTACCTTCAACATGTTAAACTGATTGATGCTTTGCTCCTTGGTTTTGACAGGTTAGAGGGACTCATATGTGGCTTGGAAAAATCGATTTGGCAAGAGGGCTTCAAAAATTCTCCATTTGATCTTTGGCAAAAGTAATCCTCGTGTCAACTAGCATTCATCTCTTCATCCAGGTATGCTCCAAAGGTATGATCTTCTTCTTCCTTGAATCATCCATAATTTCTAGATCATAAAAACCCTAATTGATTAAAACCCTCATTTTTGGTTTTTTTTAGATCTACTTAGATCTAGCCTTGCTTTTGAAGAGATATTAAGAACCCACCTCTATAGCATCCACCCCTAGTGGGATCTATAGTTTGGTGGTGATTGGGTTAAAATTGACACACTTTTCAAGGCAATAAAGCCCTCTTGAGCCAAATCGCACTTCCTTAGAGAGGCTTGTTTGGTTAATATCTAGCACATGAGTAGGTGAGATCCCACTTGATTTGCAATCTACACACTTGATAACCTACCTCCAGACTGTTACTTTGGTGATTTCTACCTTGTGGGCATCATTCCACGTTTTAAGGGATTAAAACCCCCTTTTGAATTTCTTGGCACCTTAAAACTCAGATCTAGTAAGATCTAACCCTTGGATTGACATAGTTTTCTAGATCCACAAATCGGGGCATAAGCTACTTGGATCTATAGTTTGGTGGCCATTGGACTTGATTTGGTCCACTTAACCCCTCTTTTAGCCCTCCTTGAGGAAAGTCGCACTCCCTTGGGTGGGTGAGTTTGCCCACTCTGAGGAAGTGGGTGGTTGAGATTTTTGTGGATTTGGAACGGCCATACCTTGAAACCTAGGTCTAGAGTATCATTTTGTGACGATTTGCCTTGGGGGTAGCATTCCTTGTTTCAAGGGATTGTGGTCCACTTAGGGTTATTTCATGAAAACCTAGATCTAGCAAGATCCAATCATCCTATCTCAATTAGCCCACTTGATTTGGATCCTAGGTGTCTCGATCTACACTTTGACATACTTTTTGACCCCATTAGCCCATCCAACAAGGCACTAGTCCTCCTCAAAGCAAGTCGCACTCCTTGGGAATTGTGTCAAACCCTAGATCCGGTACATGGGTACTCCTAAAATCAACTTAGATCCATAGATCTACTCATTACATAACCTCTAGTACCAATTGCATCCCTTAGCTTCACCCTGTGGGTCCACTTCAAGCCATTTCACATATCCCAAGAAAGTAGAATCCACTTATGTAGCATATGGTGATGCACCTTATCATTTTACCTAATTAGGTGGCCTAAGTCATATATCGGTTGAAACAATAACAATCTCCCAAACCACCTTCAACCATACTTTAACATCTAGGTCCACTTAACCTTGCATTGGTTTCCGTAACCCTTCACTTACTTATCCTTAGAAACCTTTGTTTGGGTCCAATCAACTGTGATTGGTTATAGGGTCTCCCCCTAGGTCTTGTTTCACCTTGACCTAAAGCGAAGAGTGCCTCGGTTGACGTGACTCCCACCTTGCATTGGGAACCGTGGCATCTCTTGGGTCACCTCTTTAGTTGCCTATCTCCTCTACCGTCCCGGATGGGATACCACTAGGGGCAACTACAAGTTGTGTGATAACAGGTCCCCTAGAATTTTTATTCAGTTCGGAGAAAATAAAATTTTTCCGTAAAACGGGTCAATTTTTAATGTTTTAATTAAAAAAACCAAAAAAGTCATAAAAGTGTGGTCTAGAGGGGGATTTTGCCATGGGAGTGCTCGTTTTCTAACCCAAAGCACCCATAAAACCCCAAAACCCACTTTTCCTAAGTTTCGAGTGATTATTTATTCACTCAAATAAAAATTCTCTCGAAAATAATTAAATAGAATTAAAAAATTAAAATAATAAAGATACGGAGAAAATCAAATTCCCTAAATTTGAGGAAATTTGTCCAAATAAAGGGCCAGTTGTGATTGCAATCAACATCAGAGGCAAAATCAATCATATCCAGGTGATTCTAGTCAAGGATTTGGCGAGGGTGAGTTATCTTGAGATGAAGAATGCGCCCTCTTCTCATGTTGGGCGACTTCTCTTGAGATGACATCTTCTTATTTGATGGTTGAGTTTCCAAAGATGAGAGGGGTGCCCCTCTTGTGAGGTGGCAGCCACCTCATTCAATCACATAAATCATGGCTTAAATCACTCCTCTATTCAAGGGATGCGCCCTCAAGCCCTAGATCTACCTCATGTGCTCCCCCTCTTCTCCATTCATCTTCTCCATTCATCTATAAAAGCAAGGTATTGCTCCATCATTTGAGATGGATGGAAGGAATCTCTGCCTGTATTGTCATGCTTTGCCATTGTGCAATTGATATGAATAAAATTGAGGCTTTGGAGATCTAATGGTGCATGCCAAAGATTGGTGACTTGTTATGAGGTAATATTGTTTGAGTTTATGCATGCTAGTTAGACTTGGTAATTAAATCTGGCTTAGAGGGCTTTTTATTAAGCACATAGGGCAAATATTTGTAGGCTTCAAGTTATTTGCTTATGTTTTTGCATTTAAAGATTTGAAAGTAACGTGTTTTAGTCGGTTTTAATTCATGTTCTTTTGATTTTTTACATGTTAAATATACCAGATCTAAGCCTCGTTTGCAAGTTTGTATTAAGCTTTTAGGGTTGCTTTGGAGTGAGGGGTAGAGCTCAGCTGCATCTCCCTCTTCTTCAAGTTTTAGAAGAGTCATTCGTTTGCTTGCTTCCATTGGGTTCTACAGATCTCAAAAGAGATTCACGCTTGAGCGAGCGTTCTTTCTTCTTAATTAAAATACTAAAATTTCTTCTTTCCCGGTTACTTGGTTTTTATTTGCTTAACAAAAAGATAGATCCATAATAATTTCATATTTTACATCTTATTTTTTTGCAATTAGTAGATCTAGAAGTACTTTAAGGATAAAATTCTATCCTAGATCTAGTTTCAAAGTTTTAAGTACTTGAAATATTAATATTGCTTACCTTTTGCAAGGTATTTTTCATGTATTTTGGTACTAATCTACCAACTTTTGGAATTAATTAGTTTGCTGGTATTTTAACTTTTTTGCTTACAGGAAAGCTAAATCGGAGGAGTTTGGAAGAGTTGAACAAGCAAAAAAGAGCATCACTCATCGCTCTTCCTATCTCCCCTTCTTTCTCACTTTCTGTAAGCCTTTTGATCCAGATATATAAGGATCAAAGGCTGTTTATTTTCAAGTTTGTAACCGAGTGTAATAAAAGAGCAAGTGGGATTTAAGGCTCCCACACCCCTCTTCCCCCATTTGGGGGAAGCTTGTATCTCCCTTGGATGATTTATTTGCTTTTTACTTGCAAAATTTTAGAATAGATTTCATTTTTGCAAATAAGTTAAATCAATCAATTTTTTTGCTTTCTTTATCTTTCTTTTTGCAAAGTTAATACCAACCTAATACCAACCCCTACGCATTCCCGAAGGACAGTTCTTGGATAAAGGCTTGCCCGAGTAGGGAACCTGGATAGAGATTCGTAGGTAGTAATTATAAAACATTTTCTTGTTTTATTTTATTTACTCTATGTAAAAAGCATTGTTAAAACTTTTAAAAATAATCAAGACTCCATTCCGTATGCTCTGCACCTCTGCGGTTTGTCTGACCAGTTGGGTGCATCAAAAGGAATTGGAGTGACTAGTAATTAGTTCCCACAGTTTTAATCAACCTCCCTTAACGGAAATCCGACATTAATTTCGAAATCACTTTTGTTGTGGGCAAATTTTACAAAGGAAGCGGGAACCACTAGAACGTGACCACGGGCCCCCGTCAGGCTACACCCTTGTTTGGTGTAGTGTTGGACATCTCCCCGTGAATCCATCTAGCCCACATGTCCTTGTGCGGGGCCACTTAAAGTGAAACCCAAACATATTCCCACGTACCTCACGGTATATCGGGAATCCCCTTCCACTTTAACTCACTCATCTCATTAATCTAAAATCAACCAAGTACAACTGCAAAACATTTTACAATCTTGCATCAACACTTTAATTTTATATGACTCGATTTGGCACTGGTTCAATTACACTACCGTTATTTGCTTCGAGTAAACTCATATTGATAATGCCATATCTATGTTTGGGTTGGTGAATTAAATCAATTATTGCAGTTCCTTGTTTTGATACTGTTATCACACAACTTGTAGTTGTCCCTAAAGGTTATCCTATCCAGGATGGTAGAGGTGTTGGACAACTAAAGAGGTGACCCAAGAGATGCCACGGTTCCCAATGCAATTGGGAGTCACGTCAACCGAGGCACTCTTCACTTTAGATCAAGAGTAAACAAGACCAATGGGGAGACCCTAGCTTAGCCAATGAAGGCTAGTGAACCCAATCAAGACCTCCTAGGGAAATGTGACGATGATAAAGGAGAAGATCAAGATAGGAATAGATCTAGATCTAGAAATGGTAAGTGGACCCAATGAGTTAGGGCTTGGTTGAAGAGGCTTAAGGAAGGACAAATGTTCAACCAAGGATGGATAAGGGTCACTTATAGGTTTAAGACTAGATCTAGATGGATCTAATGCCAAGTAAAAGTACCCAAGTGGGGCCCACCCTTAAAATATGGAAAATAGTCCAAATGGGGCCCACAAGGTCAAAATCAAGATGAATTGGCACTCGGGGGTATGCTATGGTATGGAACTATGGATTTGAGAAGAAAAGAGCAATATCCACAAATGGAATCTAGCAAACGGCCACCAACCCAACAAGTGCGACCTCCCTTGGAGAGGCCCAGTGCCTTAGATCGAGGGGCAAATGGAGTCGGATGTCCACCAAACTTTAGATCGGGATTGTTAAGATGATTATTAAGCTGGGTTTTAATTATTAAGCCCAAGTGATTGCTAGATATCCATAGATTTGAAAAATAAAAATGCAAGGGTTTTGACTTTTAGGGTTTAAGATGATCAATGGATGAAAATGCATGAAACAAACTACCAACCTTGTAGATCTTACCTCTAGAGCTTGAGAATACTTTGCAAAGTGAAATCCAAGCTACCCAAGTGAAATCGCTAGCTCTCCAAGCTCACACGTGTGCCCTCCTCCTGCAAGAAAAGATCTGTATGAGAATCATTCCGACATGAAAATGACTATAAGGATGAAAAGTTGAAAGAGAAAGCATCAACTATTTCACTAAGATACAATAATGATACTCCCTTAGACAAAAAGTAGATCAAAGGTAAGATATGGGGTTTCCCCACAATAACGTCCCCTTGAAACGTCCTCCTCTTCAACCCACACGGCCTCTTGGAAAGCAAACGTTTTGATAGATAGATCCATAATGATACACAGAGAAACTGTTGTATATTCAAGTTGCAAAGATACCCATCAAGACAAAAGAGGTAGATCTACAAAAATAGTAATTTTATTCCAAGTTTCCAGAGCTCCGAAGCAATAGGGGGTCTCTTCCTTAAATAGGATGAGGGAGATCAAAACCCTTATCTACTTTTGAAATGAGTGGTTGAGATCAAAAGATAAAATAATACAATCAACGGCTAAGATGAGCCGGTACAATATAACATGGATCACTCACTAAAGGGGGGTGCACACTACATGATAGAGAGAGACTAATAGGGGTGCGCACTACATGGGGGTGGCTAAAATACAAGTATGCCACAATAGATGACTAGGACAAGTGACTAGGAGCACGTGGTGGGGCTAGGAGGTATTACTTCCCTTCACTAGCATCACCCCATGGCACAATAATATAATATAAGACTCAATAACATGTCCAAGTGTACAAATGATCAAATCCTGGCCCCCTCAGCTGAGAGAAGAATACATCAAATCACATCTTGATGACTGTGTGGACCCCACTGACTGCTACAAACTGATATGGAAGGAGTGGGATACACCATAGATGACCTCAGAGCAGACCTCATGCCAAAACTTTGCCTCAATTGCCCAAATCGAATTCCTCAATGACCTTTTTATTCCATTTTTAATCCACCTAAAAAACTACCAAACTATCCACAACCCACTGTCGGATGCCTGTGCACAAAAACTGACTGTACTATAATGTTCAAATTGGGGGTAATATGGTAAAAACAAGTGGCTGGACCACCCCCTCCCTCTGTAGTGCCCTAGGAAACAACTAGCCTCCAATGCTCTAGCTGGACAAGCCACATCAGCATGGCCAAACTAGTCAACAGGTGAAAAACTGCTCAAATCATGCCCGAGAGTGCCTGAAATTGAAAGAAAAGTATCTCAATGGATACAGAAGACCCAAATCCACTAGAGATGAGTACTCATACACCTCATGGTAACCTGTAAGATCATCTGTAGCATCCACCATTCCCAGATAAGTAAAAATATGATGATATGGAAATAATAATAATCAATAAAAACTGCATCAATCATCATCTGAAACCAGTGCCCATCATATGGAATCATCAAAAGGTATATAAAGGTCCATAGATCAACATCATATAATACAAGTGGTCCATCTCACAACGGATCCCAAGGTTGACCTTGGTCAAATTAGGTTTGACCGATCAAACTGATCAAAATTTGACCCTGGCCAAAGAAGCCATGTTGCTGCAAGTGCAAATGGTTAAGACATGCTCTTTAAATCATTTTCATAGCAAGACTTTGAAACACTAAGCATTGTTTCAATAGCAGTTAATAAATAATAGTAGGTTAGTTAATAATTTACTTTCAAGAGGAACCTCAAGAATATGCTCATTTGTAAACATGATCAAATTGCTAGCAGAGGGTGAAGGCTAAGGATACAAGGCTAGGATGAATGGGAATGACTTGACTGACTTGACACTGTGATACTTTGGATAAGGGAAATGGTGTTACACACTCAAGCATGTGTTGGACAAGGAATACACAAGGAATGGCGGTGTCTCACAAATGGGTAAGTTGTTCAGAGAAGTGTTTATTCAACCTTGGAAAAATGTCTACTACTAGAACCGCCGTGAACTAGGTGCCTGACTAACCGTAACTTGAGGTACTAGGGGACACTTAGAATTAGCTGTCCCTTGCTCCATCACATATCATAACCCGCAGGCTTAATGAGGAAAATTTCACACAAGGTCAGTAGTCTTTAGATTTGGCATATATTTAGCCACTGCTTTATTTGGACCTTTCATTTCATTTCATATAATTTCATGGCCAACAATCTTTAGATTTAGTGTACATTTATCCATTGCTTTTTAGGCCTATAGGACCCCTCCGGGATTTTACATGTGCTTACAAGCACAACTAATCGTAGCTTTCATCCGGGGTGCTTTTGCATTTCATTGCATTACATTTCACAACCCTTTTCATTGGGTTTCACAAAAGATATACATCAATAATTTCCATAGGTAGTACAATTTGCTTAAGGTTTTAGCCAACACAACTCAAGCAACTAAGGGGACTTCCACAATCAAGATCAAACATCGGGGCAACCGACTAGAGAGATCAAGGTATAAAATCCAACTCACCAAAGGTAAGTTTTGTTGCCAACTTAGAGCCAAGACACAAAATAAACATGGATGCAGTCCAACACAGAGGCAAAAGTGGGGAGGTCCTCCATATCACAAGTCAAGGTGTAAGTCAGGGTAAAGATCAATAAATGAGGAAGGCTAGATGGATGGATGGAGACAAGTGAAAATGGTGCCTAAGCTAGCAAGTCAAAAAGACAAAAATGATCATGTCCACATTCATAGGAAGGTGAAGACCAATGAGTATAAAGCAAGAGTTTCCAAATGTCAGTAATACAATCATGCATATAATCCATAACAATCAATTTCATTTTAACACATATATACTGCCAAATCATAATTACTATATGCCAAGTCAATGCTATCAAAATGACCTAAACTGCAAGATAATAAAACCAATGCACATCATATATATATATACTGGGTCATATATCAATATCTGCAATCTGGACCAACTATACCCACTTAGAACACTGTATCTGAAATACTGAACACTGTCCTATATCTGTATGGAATAAAAGGTCAAATCGGTCATCAAATCTGAGGTCTCAAGGCCCAGCCTTGGCATAAGGTCTACTAAATGTCTAATATAAAGATGCTCTGATGTGTGAGTGATCATAAATAATGCTGCTCATCATAGCTGATCTCACTGAAAATGTGCAAAGGCAAAGCTCAGAAAAGTGCAGATATCTACTCTGCTAACATGGTAGCCTAACTACTATGTATGTGATAACAGATACTTTTCATGTTTCCAAAAAACTCCTAAAAACAATCACGTCCATCCGTAACAACCAAAATAACTTAAGAGCCTTAAAAACTCTTTCATAGGGTCTACCCCCCATTGGGTTCGATTAGGAGTTTGCCTAAACGAAGGAGTCAGGATCAGGTGACAACACCTGACTCGAGACTTGCCCCTAAGGATGCACCTAGCAACTTCAAAGATTTTCTGCCACTTTCCCCCTTAGGTGTGCTTTCCGGTGGCAAGAATGTCCAAACTGGTTGCATGAGAAACATCGTACTTTGCTCAAGTCCTTCTTCTTTTTCTTGGCTTTGGTTGCGAGGGAAACATTCTCTTCTATGTCAACACTAGTCTGGCCATTCTGAGATCCCTCCTGGATCTCCTCCTAGGTGAAATCTGTTAATTTTTCATCAAGTTAGGGTTATATGCAGAAGAATAACAATTCAATATACTTTAATGCAAAACATACATTTAATAAACATTTACAAACATTGAATATGAAATAGTGCACTAGTAAACTCTAACATAACATAATTTTCATCTCTTTCAACTTCACACTTTTAGCACTATCAGGTCGGTCACTGTGTTTAGGTAATTTTAACACTACCAGTTAGATCACTGTGCTGAATTAATCTTCAGTAACATGTAAAGTAAATAAACAAATTGATCACATAATAATTAAAGAGGTATGGTTGAAGATACTTACCTAGGTGTGAAACCTTTCCTATAAGAATACTCAGAAGAGTTACTGTTATCACACAACTTGTAGTTGCCCCTAAAGGTATCCCATCCGGGACGGTAGAGGAGATAGGCAACTAAAGAGGTGACCCAAGAAATGCCACGGTTCCCAATGCAAGGTGGGAGTCACGTCAACCGAGGCACTCTTTGCTTTAGGTCAAGGTGAAACAAGACCTAGGGGGAGACCCTATAACCAATCACAGTTGATTGGATCCAGACAAAGGTTTCTAAGGGTAAGTAAATGAGGAGTTACGGAAACCAATGCAAGGTTAAGTGGACCTAGAAGTTGAAGTATGGTTGAAGGTGTGCAAGAGATTGTTAGTTTTTCAACCTATGTATGGTTTAGGCCACATGATGGGGTATGGTGACTAGGTATAGTACCATATGTTTACACAAGTGGGTCTTCTTTTCTTGGGATGTGTGAAATGATTTCAAGTGGCCCAAAAGGTGAAGCTTAGGTGTGAAATTGGTACTAGAGGATAGGTAGAGACTAGATCTATGGATCTAAGTTGATTTTAGGAGTACCCATGTACTAGATCTAGGGTTTGACACAATTCCCAAGGAGTGCGACTTGCTTAGAGGAGGACTAGTCTCAGGCTGCTCAAGAGTACCGATTTCCCAGTCCACAGCATTCTCATCAGCTTGCGAGTTTGATGCACGATCTTCAACAGGTGTATAATCTGGCAAAATTCCTGCAAATAGCTATGAACTTCGATAGCTTGAGGCTTGTATCTGGTGCTATCTCTGCAATGCAACCACTTCCCTGCAAACCCTGGAAAGAAAACTGCCTCTGGAAAAGATGCACTGGATGCTCAAAATGCAGATGCATTCTTGAGGGATAACATCTGGCTCCAACTGCGGGACGTGTGCTCGCCATCGGTGAGTGCATGAGAACCTCAGACCTCTTGGTACGCAGACCAATTAAAAACCAAAAAACAGGGTGGTGGGGATGGCTTGATTCACATCCCGAAACCACACATTTATTACATAAAAACTTGCAGAAATGACAAACTAATTAACAGCAGCAAACGCTCACGTGTGAGCTTTATTCTTCCTACCTACACTAACTTAACATGAAACCAGAATTTGCTAAGTGTATGCCCACAACCAGTGGAGCCATTCCAGCGTATTATCACTGCTAAACTGCTTTTCCATGTGTTTGTTTAGAGACAGCGACAGGGATATATTTGCCCTAAAACAGTGCTGCCTCGCATCGTGCTCATGAATAAGTTTGAATATCAGATTGTCAAAATAGAAGAAATCACTGAAACTTTGACCAAAGGTATCAGAAAATGCACAAGAAGCTTCTATCCATAGACTGACAGGGCTTAAATACAAACCTCCGTTATAAAGCTGCTCCGGCTGATCTATGAAATGAGTACTGCTATCTTCAACAAAACGAATCTGAGGCAGCTCTAGATCTTCTTTATAAAACTGTTCATGATCATCTTCAATGGCGAAAATCTGAGACAGCTCCATCTTTTCATTGTTTTTTATTTCAGCAGAAGGCTGCTCAGCTACATCCTCAAACAGGGACCCCTGTATTCCTTCTTCAATAAAATCTTCAATGTCTTCTTTTAATTCAAGATGGAACCTAGGGATGAGAGCATCGTATTGTCTAGCAAGCTGCTCAATCTCATTGACAGTCCCATCATGCCAGCAGAGGAGAAACCTTTCAAATATCGTTACCAATGAATCTACGGATTTATTCGGAAAATTATAGAACCAATTGTCTGCATCCCCTTCCAAAGTGAAAGCAAAAATGACCATAAGGTCATCCTCACAATAAACATTTAAATCAATCATCAATTTGCAGTAAGAGGCAATGTGATAGATCGCTGAAACATCATCCTTTCCATGGAACTTTGGGAGAATGTCATGCACCGTTTCACAGTCATAGCCGTCATTAGGAAAACCACGGATATTTGAGAAATCTAGCGCGGGGAAAGCTTCGCACAGAGTAGTTTTGTGCAGAAGATTACGCGGTTTTTCTTTATCATCATCCATAAATCAAACAGTAAGGTACTAAAACTGAAAAATGTATATAACCATACCTCATGCCAAACTGTGGAGTCGCCAAGGTGAGCTTGAAAACTTTCCAATGAGTGTGCTCACCTCTACACCCAATAGGATCTTCAAATTTGTAAAAGGACAAGGGCTCTGTCCCTTTGTGGAGTCGCCATGTGAGAAAAAGAATCTGCAATAAAATCTCCCACAAATGTCGTCAATGAAGCATAGTCTTCAAATTCCGAGAACTGGACTTTGTCCCCGGCACCGGCGCCAAAATGTTGTCCTCCGAAATGGCATGCGTGTCGTTTGAAAGCCCAAAATGCAACACGCCAACCGAAATGACAACTCTCTCAGGAGAGAGGCCAATGTCACCACACTCCTCTCCTCTTCACTTCAGGTTGGCTCTTCTCCAACACTAGGGGGGTATCCCTAAACTAGGATCGCTAAGGCAGGTACAGTAACGGGCAAGGTGAATGGAAAAGGCTGCCTTAGGGAAACAGAAGTAACAAAAGATAGTTTTCAAAATGGGTGATGGAAAAAGAAGGGGAGATCAATCCTCAGGGAAAGACCAGTGCCAGTATCAGAAGGGGAAATGGAGTCAAAAGAGGGCTCATGTAGGCTTTATGCTTCATAAAAAGTGAGACGAATCTAGAATGCATAAACAATCAAATCTTAATCGGCATTTTGTACAACCGAATACTGATGTCCATTGAGAAAATAATTGTTCAAGCATAATTAACCAACTTAATCCTAAATGGCTAATCTATTGTGCTTGATAAAGCCCTAAACTAGATTCATTCTACAATTTGAAATACATCACACAAGCACATGGAGGATACTCAAATCTGTCCACAAAACCGACTGATTTTTTCATTAAGCTCGACAGGGATAAAAAACCCAAAATTTTTCCATCCTGTTACAATGAATGAGGCTGGCTTTTATAGGCCAAAAAACCTCTCTTATCCATTTTCAAAAGAAAACCAAAATAATAAATAAAAGAGAAAAGGTGAAAAAGGTGAATTAGATCCACTTTTTCCTCTCTATCGACAGCACGACTAACTCCACTTTATTTATGGCACTCCCACACAACAGTCGCGTTTACCAAGAAAAACCCACCAGCCACCTGTAAGACACTCCTCGTAACAATGAAGGTACCCTCACTTTGGCTGTTTGTTCCAAATTGGTGGACATCCCAGCATAAAAATAAAACTTGCTTATTGTGGATGGCCAACTGAGTGTTGAAAGTAAAGTAATGCTCCAAATCTAAATTCTAGAAATTACTTAGTGAAAGCCGCTAGTCCCTCTGCCCGCACCGATGTTTTGGCGATTTGATTGACTCTTGAAACTCACCATCTAAGATCTGATTTGCAATCGGCTGCCCAGCTACCCAGAATGATGCGTGGATTCATATGGACACGTCTTAAAAATGTAGCATTGGCCCGATCGAAATGTATCAACGAAGTGCTTGTCTAAATTTTGCTGCGTGCTAATTAAAAACCGAGCTCTGCCTTTGCTTCTCTCTCAACAGTTGTAGCTTACAGTTCTGCATTAACGGATTTGCAACAACCGTGACGGCTGTCACATTTGTATAGCGAATACGAACTCTACTTCATACTCTATTTTACGGTGATATCACCATTTTGGCAGGCCACAGTCGTCTAACTCCTTTTCTGAGGAACGAGCAGAGCATAGGAAAAAACGTCTTCTGAGTTGCTTGAATGGTGGATGTAATTTATGTCGAACCCGACTCTATCCATCAGAACCGGCTTTCCCCTTGTTGATGGCGGCTCGCATAGTATTCCGGAATCTTTAATCACCACGATGACAACAATTTGAGGGTAACTTCAAAGCGAAACCCCGTGATCTGTGACCCTGGCATGGCCTTTATCCAAAAAACGATTCATAAAATCGTGCTGCCATGAAAAGAAATCTCCACTTTTCTTCAAACTTCTCCAACAGAGCTTTTGCCATCATGCACACTTCTGTCCCTGGTTTATTGTACATCATTGCATTCCTGAAAACAAGTCTCACGTCTTCATATATTTCACGAGTATTACTGTAACCATTTGTTGCCTCCATCCGATCTCTAATGCTTCCCAGGTCCATAGGCTTTTTATTACTTGGTATTGGATGTTGTTGCTCCAAGAAATTCTTCCAGTTTTGACACGGCATACTTAACTCTGCATCAATCGATTTGGATTTATATCAAAATGCAATTACATGGTGGTTGCGTAACGGGCACATCTATTGAGCCTGTGAATCATTATGCCCTTGAGCAATTCGCATACTAGTGGAGTCTTGACGTAGTTATTACAATTCTGCTTCAGTATATTATGCAGTATTTGCAAACCATTTTTATTCATTTAGTCAATTAAAATTGTCTGGATGACCACCCCTTCAGCCACGGAATTGAACTTCAGATCTAAGCCCTTACTTGACTTTCCTTTTGTAATCACAATGTTTTTTTTAGCGATGTGCATCCCTCATTTCACCAAATTCTTGTCCGATTGGGGAAATGGCATCGACTTTGGTTGACGTCCAGCAAATAGAGTAGTGAGTTTCTTCTGCCCAGGATCTTCTTTGAATCATTTCATATTTCGGGAACTCATAGTTGGTATAAGAGGCATAGGTAACACTGGTTGCTCTTCAAAGTAAGTACTACAGCAACATGATCACTCCGAGCCTTAGGCACCATCTGCGATACATTTCACTAACCTGTTTCTTAATAATTCCCGACAGACCCTAACAATCGATTTTCCCTTGTGATTAGAATTTATGGCGGCACGTGGATGTCAGAAGCCCTCCAATCTTGGTGCGTCTCAGGCTGCTCAAGAGTACCGATTTCCCAGTCCACAGCATTCTCATCAGCTTGCGAGTCTGATGCACGATCTTCAACAGGTGTATAATCTGGCAAAATTCCTGCAAATAGCTATGAACTTCGATAGCTTGAGGCTTGTATCTGGTGCTATCTCTGCAATGCAGCGACTTCCCTGCAAACCCTGGAAAGAAAACTGCCTCTGGAAAAGATGCACTGGATGCTCAAAATGCAGATGCATTCTTGAGGGATAACAAGTGGGTTTGGTGGACCAAATCAAGTCCAATGGCCACCAAACTATAGATCCAAGTAGCTAGTACCCTGATCTATGCATGTTCCAAAAATCAAGTCAATCCAAGGGCTAGATCTTAGTAGATCTGAGTTTTGAGGTGCCAAGAAATTTAAAAGGGGGTTTTAACCCCTTAAAACATGGAAAGATGTCCACAAGGTAGATTTCACCAAAGTAAGAATCTGGGGGTAGGTTATCAAGTGTCTATATTGCAAATCAAGTGGGATCTCACCTACCCATGTGCTAGATCTAACCAAACAAGCCTCTCACTAGGAAGTGCGATTTGGGTCAAAGAGGGCTTTTTGCCTTGAAAAGTGGGTTAATTTTAAGCCAATCACCACCAAACTATAGATCCAACTAGGGGTGGATGCTATAGAGGTGGGTTTTCAAGATCTTCTCAAGAGGAAGGCTAGATCTAAGTAGATCTAAGAAATACCAAAATTGGGGTTTTAATGAATTAGGGTTTTATGACCAATGAAGATAGAATGGATGAAAGAGGCACATACCTTGTAGATCTTACCTCAATTGCTTGTGGCCACCTTGCAAATTGATAGCATTCTCCTATGTGTATATTCAAGAGTGAGATCCAAGAGCTCCAACCAAAACGTCCTCCTCCAAGATAGCCAAATCGTCCTCCTCCTACAAGACAAGATCAAAGAAACAAGTCAAGCAAGATGATTATGAAAATGGTAGAAAGATGTAATAGAAAGCATCAACTATGTCACTAAGATACAATAATGATACTCCCTGTCACAAGATCAACCCAAGAGAGACTATGTGGATCCCTCCAACAATAACCCTCAAAAAGTCGCCCTCCTCTCCACCAATTCGACTTTCCTGTCAAAAGATTAGTAGAAGCACCAAAATCCACAATGATACATAGAAGAGATACTGTATATTCAATATGCAAGAGAATCCACAATACAAGAGAGGTGTGCTCCACAAAGAATTTTTCTATTCCAATATTCCAGAGCTCCAAAGGTGAGCTATACAATGGGGGGTCTCCTCCTTATATAGGATAATAAAGACCAAAACCCTATACCACTCTACAATACTACATCAAGTGAGTGGTTGAGATTAAAAGATCTCATCATACAATCAATGGCTAAGATGAACCATAACATTATATCACATGGATCACTCAATATAACAATAGCGCCCCCACTAAATGGTACAATAAGAGGGTGACGTCATCCACTAGAGAAACATAAGTACCAAAAACCACCTCATGGTGACTAGGACATGACAATATAAGCTCATGATGGGGCTAGGAGGCATCAATCCTTACTAGCTCATCCCCAAGGCACAATAAAATAATAAAATATGTCCAATATAATATAAATGACCAAAACTGTCCTCAGAATCCATGACAGTCAAGCAGTAAATATCCTCCTGTGATCAATCTGGGTATACCCACATGGTGAAAACTGACTGGAAGATAGTGATGCCACCCTGGAAGACCTCTGTGAAAACCAAATGCCAAAACCTTACCTCAATTTCCCAAATCGATTTCCTCAGTGACCACTTTATCCCATTTTTTAACTGCCTCGGGAACTGTGAAAGTGCCAAAACTGCCTCCTAGGGTGCTAGCGCTGTCCATTTGAGCCCCCCAGGCTCTCCAGAAGGGGGGGGTAAATGGTAAAAACAATTGGCTGGACCACCCCCTCCATCATCAGCGCCCTAGGTGAACTGGCCTCTCGGGGCCCCTGCTGCTCAGGCTGGGAAATCAGCCCCAAATCTGGTCAACAAGTGTAAAACTGCATCAATCACTATCAGAAGTGCCCGAAACTGAAAGATAAGTGTCTCATTGGATCCAGAAGACCCAAATCCACTAGGAATGTGTACTCATACACCATGGGTTGCCCTAATGGGCCAGCTGTAGGGTCCACCATATATGGACAATGCATAATCTGCTGATTTGAAGAAGTAATAAAACCTGCTGAACTGGATCAATCATTATCTGCATCATATGTCCATCATATGATATCATCATCAAGCATGTGGGCCCATCAATCATCATCAATAATCATCTATACATGGTCCACATCATCATAGATCCCAATAATATACAACCAAGGATAAATCACATCAGTAGACTAAGACAATGCTTCTCTAATCATTTTCACAGCTAAGCTCAAAGTACAAATTCCATTCAGTGGCACTAATCAAGTTAACATATTTCGTTGTTATATAAAATTGCTTGCACAATAGTTCAAATGACAAACTCACCCATTGGACATGGTCAAACTGCTAGTGAAGGATGAAGGCTAGGAACAAGGTTGGGCAAAGGGGTTGACCTGTCTTACTCAACTCAAAAATACTTTGGACTGGGAGAAAGGGGGAAGCTACAAACTCTGTGTTGGACAAAATAACACGGGGAATGGCTGTGCCTCACAAATGGATAAGTTGTTCTGAGAGTGCTTATTCAACTTAGGCATCATGTCTACATCAAGTTGATCGAAGTTCATTAGGATCATTCAATTTTATTCCATGGCCTTTTTGGCCTACATAACCCTTCGGATTTCAGATGTGCTGAGAATCACAACTAGTTGCAGCTTGCATCCAGGGCATGTTTTCACATATATATAAGGTCAGCAATTGTTTAGATACAACTTTTAAGAACCATTGCTTTTTTTTTTTTTGGACCTTTCTTATACTCTTCGAGGAGTATTTTTAGCTGTTCATCGCTCTTGCCCCTTTTTTATTTCCATGGGCGAATTTTTTAGTTTCCATAGGTAGAACATGAGCTTTCAGTTTTAGCCAACAACATCTCAAGTGACTAGGGGGAGTTCGAGCCAATGCCAAACATCGGGACAACCGACCAGAATGATTTAGGCCTACAATCCAACTCACGAAAGGCAAGTTTTGTCACCAACTCAAAGCCGAGACACTGAATATATAGGGATGCGGTCCAAACAAGGAGGTAGAAAAATGGGGAAGTCCTCGGTATCAGAAAGTCAAATGAGACAGATCAAGGTCTAAAGTCAAATAGGAAGGTCATGTAATGGATGGAGTCAAGTGAATATGGAGCCTACACTAGCAGACAACTGGTGTCGGGAAAGACCATATCTATGTAAGGTGAAAAACCAGTGGGTTTTGTTAAATGACCTAAATGTGCAAGCAATTGTCCATTTTATGATTTACAGTTCATTTTAAATAGTTTGCCACATCAGGAATAATATACCAAGCACATGCTGTGATCATGACTAAATCAACAAGATAATAATCCACAGTCAGTGAGAACATATCCATAGATCATACAACATCATCATAATAATAATCATTATGCATCATCTGAAACACTGCTGAAATACATCTCTAAGCACTGAACTGAAACTGTATGGGATAAAGGGTCACATCGGTCATCAAATCTGAACTCTCAAGGCTCAGCCTTGACACAAGGTCTAAATAATATACTGCTCTGATCATGAGTGATCCAAAATATATAGCCATGCTCTGGAATAATGGAAGCTCTGGAATGCAGATATCTGCTGAACAAGAATAGTAGCCCTGCTACTATGGTGTGATAACATCTGGCTCCAACTGGGACAAGTGCTCTAAGGGAGAGAGCACTTGAGAACCTCAGAATCTCTGGTTTCGAACTGCCCTGCGTCAATCTTCAATCCAGCACTGCACCATCCTTGCTTTCAGCTTTTATTTTGCACCTGTTCCTGCTCTCACAAACACTAGAATACCTCATGGAGCATGTATGGGACAAATATAAAATAAAACTGAAACTGAAATCTACTCTAAAGCAGAAGCTGAAAAGAAAACATTAAACTAACATGGCATATATCATTTATTCATCATTCATTATTTTTATTACTGTGCAGGAGGAAAAGAGAATTTTTTCAGGCAGGCAATCTCAACTTGCACAGGTAGCCAAAAATGTAAACGGCAACTAACAATTCTTTAGTGCATGCAGGAGAGAAGACAAGCTTAAGGAGCAAGGCTCAACTCAATCAGACCCAAAAACAAGCAGACACTCCAAGCAGAAAAAAGAAAATGGCAATACTCAGCACACAGAAAAAGAAAAATCACACAAATCCTACTGCTCAAGTGAGCTTATTCAAGACCTACCTACCCTACTCTAACCAATTAGTACAAATGTTAGGTAAAATCATAAATCCAGTGTAACCATTCATCAAACAGGTTAATGATTCTTCTTTGATTTTTGTTGATAAAGCAAGTCAAGATTGGATTAAAGCTTAATGAAATTGAGAGCACAATCTTCCTGACTTGTTCAGAAATTGAAGAAGGATTTGAATGGAGCAAAATGAAATCATGCCAAGGAGAATATTGAATGAAGCAGACATCCTCCATCAAAGAACTGATAGGATCATAAAATTTATGCAAATGATTGTTTAAAATTGATGGAGGGAAAACATATGGCATTTGATTTAATAGACTACTTTCCTCATTCACTTTACTTGCATATTCAATACGGTTCTCCTTGGGACTGATGATCAAATAAAAACCAAGTGGGGACAAATCAAGGCTTGAAAGACGAAAAATCAAAACTAGACCCACTTGATGCTCAAAAATGGAGAAAAGATGAAATTGATCTTTAAACACCTTTTCTAGCCACCAAGAATGATTGATAATTTGACAACAAGCATCACTGTTCCAAGGTGACTGAAAAGGGAAATGAAGTGTTTTTTCTCCAATCATGTAATCGTGCATATACTTCCTATTGAAAATTTCCAAGGCAAAAGACCGACTAGAGCACCAACCCAAAGATGATTGAAAGAGTTGGGAAGGGAGGGTGGATTGCAAATATGAAAATTCTCCCAAATGGATAAACAAGTTTGGCCTTGGAATTTGACAAAAGGAAAGGCCTTTTAAAACAATATTCTTTGTTGTAGGAACGATTCCAAGATTTTTATGAAGTCTAATATTTACAAACTGAGTACAAGATTGACCACAACTATTTAACTCTAAGTTATCTTGATTAAAGATGAAAAAATGAGAATTTAAAGATTCATTATAAGAAGTGGAACAAAGATTAGAACACCTAGTGTGATTTATTAATTTTTCCTCGTCTTGAGGTTGACCTTCTATTGACTCATCATTAGATTCACAAGAGGATACTTGATCATTTTCATTTAATTGATCAGGGATAAAATCAACAAGTTCATTTAAAGCATCCTGATTATTTGCACAATGATCATGTGAAAGCACTACTAAAGGGTCTTGGTCAATGTTTCCACTTTCTTCTTCAATAAGGTGATAAGGAATTGAACGATTGTTAATGATAGAATGATTAAGGAAATCTTTTTCTGAAGGATCCTCGACAAACACAAAATTAGAAATTTCTTCAAGATCAAAAGTAGGGCTACTCAAGGACTGATTTGAAGTGTCATTATTATTATCATGGTCCTTATCAAACTGATCCTCAACAATACAGTTATTGCTTGATGTCTCTGTTAAGGATTCTTCAATATTACTACCCCATTTATTCTTTAATAACCCAACAAACATATCATATCCAGTGATGGATCCTGGGGCTAAATTATCAAACCATAATCCGGCATTTCCACCTAATGTCTCACCCAGAGCCCGCATATAAACATCTTCATCATCAGCACCCCTAACTTCCATATAATCCCAAAATCTTTGTAAATGATTTTCAATTGACTCAAAATAATTTCCATAGAAACGAGGCAACCATTCAGAGTAATTATTTGGCATAAGATGAGGTGCCCCATGAATTTCAGAAAAGTCAAAAGGAGATGGCTTAGCTGGATTTCTAATAACTCTGGCCATTCTACTAGGGATTAGTTTTGGATGTCTAACTGGAATGCTAGAGTCATTTGACCGAATGCTTTGGTTGCAAGGCCTTGGTTGAAATTGACTTTTGTTTGAATTAATTGGGTTAATATTTTTACTTGAAGAATGAAAAGAATGATGAGAGTCAAAAGAATTATGTACATAATAACTCTCATATTGATATGTTGGTTGACTTTCATTACTTTCTTCCAACTGCCCTCTATAGCGAGATAGATTCTCATATATTTCATTCATACACCTCGTCATTTGGAAGAAAACGTCTGAAGTCATTTATTATTTACAAATTACAAAATTGAAAGATGGGAATGGGGTCGATCCTCAGCGGAGTCACGAATTGGAGTCGCCAGGTAGATAAACTCTTCTACCAAGATGTATGTCGTTTAAAGTGCAGGGAGAGAGTGAGACAAAACAGGTATGTTGAACCAAGGTAGGCCTCTACCTCCCCGGCAACGGCGCCAAAGATGTTAATGTTGGCAAAGAGAACGGGAGTAGAGGTTTGAAAAATATATGTCGAACCAGGGTAGGCCTCTACCTTCCCCGGCAACGACGCTAAAGATGTTATCACACAACTTGTAGTTGCCCCTAGTGGTATCCCATCCGAGACGGTAGAGGAGGCAGGAAACTAAAGAGGTGACCCAAGAGATGCCACGGTTCCCAATGCAAGGTGGGAGTCACGTCAACCGAGGCACTCTTCGCTTTAGGTAAGGGTGTAACTAGACCAAGGGGGAGACCCTATACCCAATCACAGTTGATTGGACCTACACAAAGGTTTCTAAAGGTAAGTAAATGAGGAGTTACGGAAACCAATGCAAGGTTAAGTGGACCTAGAAGTTGAAGTATGGTTGAAGGTGTGTAAGAGATTGTTAGTGTTTTCAACCTATGTATGGTTTAGGCCACATTGTTTGGTAAGTTGTCAAGGTGTGATACCATGTGTTTGCACAAGTGGGTCTTGTTTTCTTGGGAAGTGTGAAATGGTTCTAAGTAGGCCCACAAGGTGAAACTAGGTGTGAAGTTGGTACTATAGGTTAGATAAAGACCAGATCTATGGATCTAAGTTGATTCTAGGAGTACCCATGTAGTAGATCTAGGGTTTGACACAATTCCCAAGGAGTGCGACTTGCTTAGAGAAGGACTAGTGCCTTGTTAGATGGGCTAATGGGTCAAAAAGTATGTGAAGGAGTAGATCGGGACACCTAGAAGCCAAGTCAAGTGGGCTAAATGAGATCTAATGGTTGGATCTTGGTAGATCTAGGTTTTCAAGTAATAACCTTAAGTGGACCACAATCCCTTGAAACAAGGAATGCTACCCCTGTTATCACCTAAACTGTAGTTACCCCTATGGATGGATCCAGTCATGGATGGCAATAGGGAAGGGCAACTCAAAAGGTGCAACCACGATCACCTCGACCTCCAATATATGGTTGTCACGCCAGTCGAGGCAACCTTCGCTTTATGTTATCTAGCCCAGACAACAAAGGGGGAGACCCGATCTACTCCCGACAGGAGAGATCAAAACCAAGACACCAAATCAGGGTATTTCCAAGTGAAGTTAGGTGTATGGTTTATCCTAGACCTAAAGATGAAGTCACAAGCCAAGTGGGGGTTCAATAGGTATAGCTTTGGTTCATAGTTGATGTGAGAGTGACTTATAATGTTTGAAGTGAGATCTAGGATGAGTGTACTAGTTCAATGTTGGAAAATCCACTGCCTTGGGAACTGTGTCCAATGCAGGGTTGTTTAGGGGTCAGATTGGGGCTAACTAGTACATGAGACAAGCTTGACCATGGTTCATGATGTCTTCAAAGGTATAGTTTACCATGCATAGGTCAAACCACAAGTCAATCCAACAATCTAGGAAAGTTGAATTATCTTGGAGAGAAACCAGTGCCTTGGGAATTGGGAAGTGGAGTCAAAGTGGGGTTGACTTATGGTTTAGGACTCCTACAACATGAGACAAGTGGGCAATAGAGGTCTTGATGGTTGAATGTGTCTAGATCTAGGTTTGACCCAAGTGGACCACAATCCCTTAAAACAAGGAATGCTATCCCCAAGGCAAGATTTGACAAAGTGATAGTCTAGACCTAGGTTTTGAATTATTCCGGTTTCAGATCTGCAATAATCTCAAGTACCCAGTTCCTAGAAGTGAGTGAACTCACTTCTCCAAGGTGGTGCGACTTTACCCAAGGAGGCTTCAATTGGGGTTTAGGTGGGTCAAATCATGTCGGATGGCATCCAAACTTTAGATCCTAGTAGATCGGTCAGGTAGGAATATGGATCTATAATTTCGTGGCAATCCACCGGTTAGATCTTAGTAGATCTGAGTTTAAGTGTTCCTAGTGGTCCAAAATGGGGATTAAATCCCTTAAAATGTGGAATGGGGCCCACAAGGTGAATTTGAAGAAAGGGACAACATGGGTGTATGTTATTTGATGTGTAGATGTCAAATCAAGTGGAATCTCAAACACCCATCAACTAGTTCTAGGTCAACTTGCTCAAATGGTGAAGTGCGCCTTCCTTGGGAGAAGCTAAGTTGGCTTGGGAGAGGGGTCAAACGGAAGCCAATCCTCACCAAACTATAGATCCGGGATGCCGTGGATGCTATAGAGGTGGGTTTTCAATATCATGCCCAACAACCCACTAGATCTAAGTAGATCTGAGAAAATGTAAAATGGGGGGTTTTGAAGTATTTAGGGTTTTAACAATTTATGAGTTATGTCAATGGATTGGATAAAGGAAAGAGAAACAAACCTGTGGATCTTACCTGGATAACCTTGTAGATGCCTTGATGATGATGATCTATGCAATCCCGATCAATTTGGAAGCTTTGAGGTAGTTTCTATGCAAATCGATTTTGTCCAAGAAGCCAATGCGCCCTCTCTCCTATACAACAAACGTCAACAATATCAGATTTGATGCATCAAGAGATAAGACTAATGCCACAAAAGAAGTAACAGAAAGATAGCATAGATCACAATGATACTAATGATAACCCCCTGATACAAGCGAATGCCAAGAAAGTCGATTTGAAGAAGCCTTGCAAAATCGCCCTTGTTGAAGTCGCCCTCCTGTAGACAAACAATGATTTCCAAAAAATATAGATCTTGCCACAATTTCCAAATGCTAGGTTGCAATAGACTTTCCAATCACCATCTAAGAACACCAGATGCAAAGGAGACCACAAGAATTTCCACAAGAATATTTTTCTATACCAATAATCCAAGAGCCAAAGACCCTTTACAATGAGAGGCTCTCTCCTTTAAATAGGAAGGAGAGGCACCAAAACCCTAACCACTTTTTGAATGAGTGGCTAAGATTAAAAGATACAAATGTCTAATCAATGGTTGAGATGAGCTCAACAACATAATACATGGATCACACATAAAATATAACATAAGTGGACAAAGTCGCCCTAGGAGAGGGGAATCCCACCAAATCATGATGACAAAATATCATAAGAGGCTCATGGTGGGTCCAAGGGGTAATTTTATCCCTCCTTGGTCAATCCCCATGGCACAATAACCAATAAATAATCATGAAAGTACCAAATCGTGCCTCCCTAGTGAAGTCGTGGTCCTCAAAAGACCTCAAAAATCCACAGAAAGTGCCATAAGTGATGGATGCGGGCCCCGATGAAGCTAAAACTGCTGGAGAAGGTGTGGAAGACCCCGATCTATCATCACTGATCATCCCATGCCATAACTTTGCCTCAGTAGCCCAAATCGATTTCCTCAATAGCCATTTCTACCAATCCTGAAATGCCTCGGGAAGCGTGAAACTGCCCAAACAGCCTCCTGGAGTGATGGCGCTGTCAAGGTGAGGGCACCAATGTGTCCGGGAGGGGGGTAATATGGTAAAAACAAGTGGCTGGACCACCCCCTCCATCATCAGCGCCCTAGGTCAACTGGATAAAAGTCATCTCTGCTCCGACAGGGCCTCCAACAGACCAAAACTGCACTAGGACAGCCTACTGAGGCTAAATCATCATTGTAAGTGCCCGAAACTGAAAACAAACTGTCCCATTGGACTCAGAAGGTCCAAATCCATCCAAGATGTGTACTCATACACCATATAAATCTCTGCATGATCAAAATAAATATCCAATGTACCGGAACAAGGCCAATAATAATGATCTGTAAATGACCAAACACTGCTGTATCCCAAGAATCATCATCATAACCCTGTAGCTGCTGCATAGAATCATCATGTATGTGTACATAGACCATACATCATCTATCCATATCATCATAAGGTCTAACATCTCATGTCCCATGGTCCTCCATGGTCAAACTAGGTCTAACCAAGACCAAATACAACTCAGACCATCATCCATAGCTGCTGCAAGGTATCAAGGTTAATACATGCTCTACAACTTATTCGAATAACAATTATAACACAGAGTAATCATGACTGGCGATCTAAATCCAAATGTATAGTGTCGTTAATTATTATTATTACTCAGACTAGACTTTCAAGACCATACTCACTTCATAGTTGTGATCAATTTGCTAGTGAAGGGTGGAGGCTTAAATTAACTGGCTAGGCCAAGGGATGACTTAACTGTCTTGACTTTGTGACACTTTGGCAAGGGAAAGGGAATACACCATAGTATATACTGAATGAGCAATAACACAGGGAATGGCGGTGTCTCACAAATGGATGAGTTGTTTAAAGAGGGTTTATTCACCTTCACAGATGCGCACAATCCATAATACAAACAAGGCCAGCAATTATTTAGATATAACATTTAAGTTCCATTGCTTTTTGGGCCTGAAGTTTCCATAGCCTTGATCTATGTGTGTTTACAAACACATTGCATAGATGTACATTTATTTTTAGGCTTTCTGCTGCAGGTGTGTTTTTAAGGCACTTGTTTACCTGAGCACTTCTAGGTGTGTCATGGACAACTTGTTTACCTAGGTATTTATTTTTCCAAAAGATATAACATTTTATTTTTCATGGCCATTTTCAATTGGCATTTCTTTCACATACAAGATATAGCATTTCATTTTTCCAGATTTTGTATTCATGGCAGCACTAAAAGTTTCAGGTTTAGCCAACACAACTTTAATGACTAGGGGGAATTCACAAGGAACTCCAACTCACCATAGGTAAGTTTTGTCACCAACTCAGAGCCGAGACACAATAAACAGGGAAGCTCATCCAATACAGAGGCTACAGTGGGGAAAGGTCCTCCATGCCACTAGTCAAGTAGTAAGTCAGGGTGATAATCTAAAAGGTAGGCCATGGATGGATGAAGACAATGAAAAGATGAAGCCAACACTAGCAAGCCAAGGTATGGTTGAATGATCACCTCTATTCTCCCTAAGGAGGGTATGTACCAATGAGTATGAATAGTGAACTTCTAAGTCTGAGTAGGGACAGTAATATATATATAATAGGTCAACCAGGTCCAAATATCTATATGATCGCCAGATCATGACACTAAGTGCTAAGACATGCTATAAGAATAAGTATAAAAACAATCTAACCATAATACCATGATATACCTGCTGAGTCATATACCTGAAAGCTCATCCACCTGTACCATCATCTGTCCTCTGAGACTGCTGCTGTAACTCTGGGCACTACTGTCTGCTCTGTACCAATGATATAATGGCTACATCGGTCATCTCTCTGAGTGTCCTGAAACTCAGTCATGGCATGGGGAATACAACTGCTGTCCACAATCTGATAGTAATCCAATAAAGATGCTCATCTCGGCCTCTCAAAATGCAAGGGAACTGGCTGAATAATGTACTGGAATGAGAAAAATAATGTATGGTAGCCCGGCTACTATATATGTGATAACAACCCCCAAGGTGGATCGTGACAAAAAGATAGTCTAGACCTAGGTTTCAAGGTATGGCCATTCCAAATCTCCAAAAATCTCAACTACCCACTTCCTCAAAGTGGGCAAACTCACCTTCCCCAAGGGAGTGCGACTTGCTCAAAGAGGGCTAAAACAAGGGTTAAGTGGACCAAATCAAGTCCAATGGCCACCAAACTATAGATCCAAGTAGCTAGTACCCCGATCTATGCATGTTCCAAAAATCAAGTCAATCCAAGGGCTAGATCTTAGTAGATCTGAGTTTTGAGGTGCCAAGAAATTTAAAAGGGGGTTTTAACCCCTTAAAACATGGAAAGATGTCCACAAGGTAGATTTCACCAAAGTAAGAATCTGGGGGTAGGTTATCAAGTGTCTATATTGCAAATCAAGTGGGATCTCACCTACCCATGTGCTAGATCTAACCAAACAAGCCTCTCACTAGGAAGTGCGATTTGGGTCAAAGAGGGCTTTTTGCCTTGAAAAGTGGGTTAATTTTAAGCCAATCACCACCAAACTATAGATCCAACTAGGGGTGGATGCTATAGAGGTGGGTTTTCAAGATCTTCTCAAGAGGAAGGCTAGATCTAAGTAGATCTAAGAAATACCAAAATTGGGGTTTTAATGAATTAGGGTTTTATGACCAATGAAGATAGAATGGATGAAAGAGGCACATACCTTGTAGATCTTACCTCAATTGCTTGTGGCCACCTTGCAAATTGATAGCATTCTCCTATGTGTATATTCAAGAGTGAGATCCAAGAGCTCCAACCAAAACTTCCTCCTCCAAGATAGCCAAATCGTCCTCCTCCTACAAGACAAGATCAAAGAAACAAGTCAAGCAAGATGATTATGAAAATGGTAGAAAGATGTAATAGAAAGCATCAACTATGTCACTAAGATACAATAATGATACTCCCTGTCACAAGATCAACCCAAGAGAGACTATGTGGATCCCTCCAACAATAACCCTCAAGAAGTCGCCCTCCTCTCCACCAATTCGACTTTCCTGTCAAAAGATTAGTAGAAGCACCAAAATCTACAATGATACATAGAAGAGATACTGTATATTCAATATGCAAGAGAATCCACAATACAAGAGAGGTGTGCTCCACAAAGAATTTTTCTATTCCAATATTCCAGAGCTCCAAAGGTGAGCTATACAATGGGGGGTCTCCTCCTTATATAGGATAATAAAGACCAAAACCCTATACCACTCTACAATACTACATCAAGTGAGTGGTTGAGATTAAAAGATCTCATCATACAATCAATGGCCAAGATGAACCATAACACTATATCACATGGATCACTCAATATAACAATAGCGCCCCCACTAAATGGTACAATAAGAGGGTGACGTCATCCACTAGAGAAACATAAGTACCAAAAACCACCTCATGGTGACTAGGACATGACAATATAAGCTCATGGTGGGGCTAGGAGGCATCAATCCTTACTAGCTCATCCCCAAGGCACAATAAAATAATAAAATATGTCCAATATAATATAAATGACCAAAACTGTCCTCAGAATCCATGACAGTCAAGCAGTAAATATCCTCCTGTGATCAATCTGGGCATACCCACATGGTGAAAACTGACTGGAAGATAGTGATGCCACCCTGGAAGACCTCTGTGAAAACCAAATGCCAAAACCTTGCCTCAATTACCCAAATCGATTTCCTCAGTGACCACTTTATCCCATTTTTTAACTGCCTCGGGAACTGTGAAAGTGCCAAAACTGCCTCCTAGGGTGCTAGCGCTGTCCATTTGAGCCCACCAGGCTCTCCAGAAGGGGGGGTAAATGGTAAAAACAAGTGGCTGGACCACCCCCTCCATCATCAGCGCCCTAGGTGAACTGGCCTCTCGGGGCCCCTGTTGCTCAGGCTGGGAAATCAGCCCCAAATCTGGTCAACAAGTGTAAAACTGCATCAATCACTATCAGAAGTGCCCGGAACTGAAAGATAAGTTTCTCAATGGATCCAGAAGACCCAAATCCACTAGGAATGTGTACTCATACACCATGGGTTGCCCTAATGGGCCAGTTGTAGGGTCCACCATATATGGACAATGCATAATCTGTTGATTTGAAGAAGTAATAAAACCTGCTGAACTGGATCAATCATTATCTGCATCATATGTCCATCATATGATATCATCATCAAGCATGTGGGTCCATCAATCATCATCAATAATCATCTATACATGGTCCACATCATCATAGATCCCAATAATATACAACCAAGGATAAATCACATTAGTAGACTAAGACAATGCTTCTCTAATCATTTTTGTTGGGTATGTTATATCTCTTCACATGGTCGCTGCGTGTACAACACGATCCCTACGGCACTAGTGATTCGCCTGCGCCGGGCGCGTCCGGAGGGGGGGGTTTAGAGGGGGGGGTAGCCCGACAGGGCCCACCCCCTTCGTTTCGGACCGTTAGGCCCCCGGAGTCCGCGCGGAGCGCAAAATTTTTTTGGGTTGCTTTTTGCTTTTTCGCGATTTTCGACCCATTGTACTCTATCTAATTCCGGTAAAAGGAATTAGGGTTGTAACCTAATTCGGGTAAACGAATTAGGGTTTTAGATGCTGCAGAATACCATTTATTGTATTGTACATGTAAAATAAACATATAATGAAAAAAGAGCTATGCGGCTCAAAGTTTTGCTGGTTTTTCCCGGTTAAGGGTTTCCAGGTGAAAATCTTTGTGTAATGTGTGTGCCATTGTGTATTTTCTGTTAATGTTTAAGAATCATATAAGTTTGTACTTCACTGTTAAGGTTTAAAACTTACATTTGGTATCAGAGCATTTTTTGGGTTCAGAGGGACGCCTTTGTTTCCAAGGGTTTGGCTCGATCTTGGATTTGTGATAAACCTGGTTTCAGTGGGAGCTTTGCAGCGGTGATTTATTTTTCTTTAAAGAATGGCGAGCAGTTCTAGATTCGAGATTGAGAAATTTAATGGTCAGAGCTTTGAGCTATGGAAGCTCAAGATGGAAGATCTTCTGGTAGATAGAGAACAATGGATCGCAGTAGATCCAGGTACCATGCCCTCTGGTGCGGTAAAAGAAGAATGGGAAAAGCTGGAAAGGAAAGCAAGGAGCACCATTCGTCTTTGCCTTGCAGATTCGGTATTGGTGAACGTATCTGGAGAAGACACTGCAAAGAAGCTATGGGATAAACTGGGAAGTCTGTATCAGTCAAAGTCCCTGGTAAATAAGTTATTTCTGCGAAAGAAATTGTACCTTCTGAGGATGACTGATGGAGACTCTGTTTCAGAGCATCTAAACGCCTTCAATACTCTGGTAAGTTAGTTGACATCTGTTGGTATTACACTTGATGATGATGAAAAGTGTATTAGTCTGTTGTGCTCTTTGCCAGATTCATGGGATAATCTGGTCATAGCTATTGGGAGTAATGCAACCACGCTAAACTTCGATGATGTGGTTGCATCCCTACTATCGGAGGAAATGAGGCGGAAATCCATAGATAGTTCAGCCAAGGATGCCTTATTTGTAAGAGGTCGCCCTGGAGATAGATCTAAAAATAAGTCTTCAGGTGGTAGATCTAAATCGAGAGGGAGATCTAAATCTCCAGGACCTTCTGTAAGAAAATGCTGGAAGTGCGGAAAAGCTGGGCATTACAAGAAGGATTGTAAATCGAAAATTACTGATAAAAGTAGAGGACCTAATGACGCTCCATCCGCAGATGGGAAAGAATCTACAGAGGAAGGAGGAGATGTGTATCTGGCATCTTCAAGTACACATGCAGAGCATGATTCGTGGTTGATTGACTCAGGTGCGTCTTATCATATGACTCCTCACAGGGAGTGGTTTTCTGAATACGAAAAGTATGATGGAGGAGATGTATTTCTGGGAGACAACTCGGTAGCGAAAATCATAGGTCGAGGAAAGGTCAAGCTACTGCTCAAAGATGGAAGGGTTAAAACTCTTCCCGGGGTTCTGCACATTCCAAAGTTGGCTAGAAACCTTATATCCGTAAGTAAAATGGATGATGCAGGTGTGAAAACTCTATTTGAAAAGAACACATGCAAGATGGTTCGAGAGTCATTGGTGCTGATGAGGGGAGTTCGGATTGGAACTCTATACAAGTTGTTGGGAAGCACCTTCAAAAATGGATGTAACAGCACTATTGTTTCTGAGGGTAAAAATGAAGGAGACAGAGTCCTTACTGTCTCTAGTAAGAAGACATCGCTATGGCATCGAAGGCTGGGACATATTGGAGAAAAGGGTCTTCGACTATTACAAGGTAAAAGTATGGCTGAAGGCATGTCTGATTTCACATTAGATTTCGATTTCTGTGAACATTGCTTATATGGTAAACAGAATCGGGTACGATTCTCATCTAGTGTTGTAAGAGCTAAAGGAATTTTAGAATTAATACACAGTGATGTTTTTGGACCTGTGCCTGTTCCATCACTAGGTAAATCTGTGTATTATGTTTCATTCATAGATGATTTCTCAAGAAAAACTTGGATTTATTTCCTGCGTAAGAAATCTGAGGTTTTTAATAGATTCAAAGAATTTAAGGCTCTTGTAGAGAATCAAACTGAGAAGAAAATAAAAGTACTCAGAACAGATAACGGTGGAGAATTCTGTGAAAGTGAATTTGAGGAGTTCTGTAAAACGTGTGGAATAGCAAGGCAAAAGACTACTCCATACACACCTCAACAGAATGGGGTTGCAGAAAGGATGAACAGGACATTGATGGAAAAGGCAAGGAGTATGCTCAGTGGTGCAGGGCTAGCACAACAATTCTGGGCAGAAGCTGTTGACACTGCGTGTTACCTAGTGAATAGGACACCCACATCAGCGTTGGTTGACAAGACACCTCATGAGGTTTGGACTGGTAAGAAACCCTCTCTCTCTCATCTTAGAGTGTTTGGGTGTGATGCTTTTGTACATGTTCCAAAGGAGAAAGGAGCAAGTTGGATAATAAAGCGGAAAAATGTATCTTCATTGGTTACAAGGATGGAGTGAAAGGTTACAAGCTGTGGAACCCAGTAAAAAGGAAAACAGTTTACAGTCGAGATGTGATCTTCAGAGAAGTTGAAAGCACTTCCAAGATTGAGGATGTACCAAAGGAAAAGGATTCAGAGAAGCTACACTTTGATATCAAGGATGAAAGAGGTGACTCTTTTGAGGAACCAGATTCGTCTGAATCAGATGAGGAGGCAGAATCGTCTGAATCTGATGAAGACGCGGATCCACAGAAAATGAGGCATGGGATCTGGTTGAGTTGCCAGAAGGAAGAAAGCCTATTGGAAGCAAATGGGTATTCAAGAAGAAGTTAAATGCAGCAGGTAAAGTGGAGAAGTACAAGGCTCGACTAGTGGCGAAAGGTTACTCCCAAATTGAGGGCATCGATTTTGGTGAGATTTTTTCACCTGTTGCAAAATTGACTTCTATTAGATTTCTTTTATCTATTTCTGCTGCTTTTGATCTTGAAGTAGAACAGATGGATGTAAAGACGGCTTTCCTACATGGAAATCTTAATGAAGAGATCTATATGAAGCAACCAGAACGGTTTGTGGTGAAAGGAAGAAAGGAGCTTGTCTGTAAGCTGAAAAAGTCTCTCTACGGTTTGAAACAATCTCCCAGAATGTGGTATCAAAAATTTGATACTTATATACTGGGACTTGGTTTCTCAAGAAGCAAAGCTGATCACTGTGTTTATTTTAAGCTAATTGGTGATCATTTTATTTATGTAATATTGTATGTTGATGATATGTTGCTAATTGGAAACAACAAAGAAATCATCAAGGATGTCAAGAATCAGCTGTCATCTGAATTTGACATGAAAGATCTTGGTGCTGCAAATTTCATTTTGGGCATGGAAATAACAAGAGATCGTGAAAACAGGAAACTCTGGTTAAATCAAAGGAAATATGTTGAAACGATATTGAAGAGATTTAATATGCAGGAAAGCAAACCAGTGAAGGTGCCCATTCCTGTAGGTGTAAGGTTATCTGCAGAACAGTGTCCCACTACACAAGAAGAGGTAGAGGACATGTCTCATGTTCCCTATGCTAGTGCAGTTGGCAGTCTGATGTATGCCATGGTCTGTACTAGACCAGATATAGCCCATGCAGTGGGAGTTTTGAGTAGATACATGTCAAAACCAGGAAAGGAACATTGGACTGCAGTAAAAAGGGTCTTCAGGTATTTGCGTGGCACTACAGATTCTGCAATCTGCTACCAAGGAAGACCCGGTCTAAACAGAGAGATAAATATACAAGGATTTGCTGATGCTGACTGGGCTGGAGATCTTGATCACAGAAGATCTACAAGTGGCTACGTTTTTAATCTATTCGGAGGAGCAATCAGTTGGATGAGTAGAAGACAAGCTGTAGTTGCACTCTCAACTACAGAAGCTGAATACATGGCAGCTACCCATGCAAGTAAGGAAGCTGTATGGTTGCAAAGATTGTGTTCAGGTATTGGTTTTGTTCAGAATGCAGTAAAGATTGGCTGTGATAGCTCAAGTGCAATATTTCTAACAAAGAACCCTGCTTATCACTCAAGGACAAAGCACATTGATGTGCAGTACCATTTCGTCAGAGACATGGTTGAACAAAACAAAGTGTTGCTGGAGAAGGTTGACACTTTGGTAAATGTTGCAGACTCTTTGACAAAGTCTGTGAGTACTCAGAAGTTCTCTTGGTGTAAAGAGAACATGGGCATTGTTGCCCTGAATTGTTGAAGTCATAAATTTCTCCTGTATGTGAAGAGAACAACAAGTGGGAGAATGTTGGGTATGTTATATCTCTTCACATGGTCGCTGCGTGTACAACACGATCCCTACGGCACTAGTGATTCGCCTGCGCCGGGTGCGTCCGGAGGGGGGGGTTTAGAGGGGGGGGTAGCCCGACAGGGCCCACCCCCTTCGTTTCGGACCGTTAGGCCCCTGGAGTCCGCGCGGAGCGCAAAATTTTTTTGGGTTGCTTTTTGCTTTTTCGCGATTTTCGACCCATTGTACTCTAATTCCGGTAAAAGGAATTAGGGTTGTAACCTAATTCGGGTAAACGAATTAGGGTTTTAGATGCTGTAGAATACCATTTATTGTATTGTACATGTAAAATAAACATATAATGAAAAAGGAGCTATGCGGCTCAAAGTTTTGCTGGTTTTTCCCGGTTAAGGGTTTTCAGGTGAAAATCTTTGTGTAATGTGTGTGCCATTGTGTATTTTCTGTTAATGTTTAAGAATCATATAAGTTTGTACTTCACTGTTAAGGTTTAAAACTTACAATTTTCACAGCTAAGCTCAAAGTACAAATTCCATTCAGTGGCACTAATCAAGTTAACATATTTCGTTGTTATATAAAATTGCTTGCACAATAGTTCAAATGACAAACTCACCCATTGGACATGGTCAAACTGCTAGTGAAGTATGAAGGCTAGGAACAAGGTTGGGCAAAGGGGTTGACCTGTCTAACTCAACTCAAAAATACTTTGGACTGGGAGAAAGGGGGAAGCTACAAACTCTGTGTTGGACAAAATAACACGGGGAATGGCTGTGCCTCACAAATGGATAAGTTGTTCTGAGAGTGCTTATTCAACTTAGGCATCATGTCTACATCAAGTTGATCCAAGTTCATTAGGATCATTCAATTTTATTCCATGGCCTTTTTGGCCTACATAACCCTTCGGATTTCAGATGTGCTGAGAAGCACAACTTGTTGCAGCTTGCATCCAGGACATGTTTTCACATATATATAAGGTCAGCAATTGTTTAGATACAACTTTTAAGAACCATTGCTTTTGTTTTTTTTTGGACCTTTCTTATACTATTCGAGGAGTATTTTTAGCTGTTCATCGCTCTTGCCCCTTTTTTATTTCCATGGGCGAATTTTTTAGTTTCCATAGGTAGAACATGAGCTTTCAGTTTTAGCCAACAACATCTCAAGTGACTAGGGGGAGTTCGAGCCAATGCCAAACATCGGGACAACCGACCAGAATGATTTAGGCCTACAATCCAACTCACAAAAGGCAAGTTTTGTCACCAACTCAGAGCCGAGACACTGAATATACAGGGATGCGGTCCAAACACAGAAGTAGAAAAATGGGGAAGTCCTCGGTATCAGAAAGTCAAATGAGACAGATCAAGGTCTAAAGTCAAATAGGAAGGTCATGTAATGGATGGAGTCAAGTGAATATGGAGCCTACACTAGCAAACAACTGGTGTCGGGAAAGACCATATCTATGTAAGGTGAAAAACCGGTGGGTTTTGTTAAATGACCTAAATGTGCAAGCAATTGTCCATTTTATGATTTACAGTTCATTTTAAATAGTTTGCCACATCAGGAATAATATACCAAGCACATGCTGTGATCATGACTAAATCAACAAGATAATAATCCACAGTCAGTGAGAACATATCCATAGATCATACAACATCATCATAATAATAATCATTATGCATCATCTGAAACACTGCTGAAATACATCTCTAAGCACTGAACTGAAACTGTAAGGGATAAAGGGTCACATCGGTCATCAAATCTGAACTCTCAAGGCTCAGCCTTGACACAAGGTCTAAATAATATACTGCTCTGATCATGAGTGATCCAAAATATATAGCCATGCTCTGGAATGCATATATTTGCTGAACAAGAATAGTAGCCCTGCTACTATGGTGTGATAACAGTTACTTTTAGTAACAGAATGTGCCTCAGAGAGGCTAGTCAATTCTGGAAACTAGTTGACCCTACAAGAGGGTAGTACAAACTAGAGAGAGAGATGAGAGGGCAGTAGTACAGTCGAACAAAGTAGGTCAAAGACAATTAGAAAAACACAGTGAAAGTCACAATAAAGACCCATTATAAATTATGTCCAATAGATGTAAGTAGAAGGGGTCTAAACCCTAGGTGATGGCAGAAAATGACCTCAACCAATCAATGTTGATGTAATTGTAACTTTGGAATGTATTTCACATATATGTATATTGTATTCCTATAGATATGTTATTATTCCTCTATACGGAAGTGTCATCATTTATATTGTAAGTGTCGTAACTTATACCTGATGGGTTATTAGACCACCTTGATGGGGTCGCCCTTGTATAAGTCAGGTGGGTTAAAGAGTTATTAGACCACCCTATTGGGGGTCGTCCCTGTCAGCATTATGTTATGTGGTTAAGTTAAGGCCGACCTAGTAAAGGTTATTAGGAAAGTCAAGTCAAGTATAAATAGAGTGCGGGAGGCACTGTATTTGATCATTCACTTCTCACTCACACACTCATTTGGAGAGTGGCGCACTAGTGGAGGAGGAGGAGCTGCTGCTAGGAGGACTATCTCTTGTACTTGGGTTGTATCATTGCTCTATCTATCTTTGAGGAAGTTGCGGGGTTTTTCACTTTCTTGGTTTTCCTCGGTGAAACTCTGTGTCTCTTGTGTGCTTGCATTATTGTGTCCATGATTGATATGCTGTAGATATGCTGTACATGTTATTCTCTCAGTTAAGATCCTAGATCAGATTCAAAATTCTGAAAAACTAACATGGTATCAGAGCTAGCCTAAAAGAAGGCATGGTATGGCATTTATGACACTTGTTGCAATTGCGAAGCTAGGGCTTGATATAGCAAAAACCAGTCATCATAGCACTTTCGCTATAAATCCATTTTGGCGAAGTTTCAGGATTTGAAAGTTTTACAGGCCGAAGGTTCAGAGGCCGAAAGTGAACCAGTGACACATGGCACTCCGTACAAGTTCGCTCTCTTGTTTTATCCCATAAACAGGTCACGTTGCGACACTTGGCATAACTCTCTCTCAGAGAATCCATTTGAGGTCAGACCCGTGGGGTTGGAAAGATAACAGGTCAGGTTACCACAGGAAGAATTTTCAGACCCTGTAGATCTGAAATTTCGGAGTTATACCAGAAACAATCAGGTGCATATTTCTATCAAAACAAAATTGGATTTTGAGCACCTTCATTCATGGCTCCGGGAATTTAGGGCTTCGGAGAAAGTTGGAATTTTTGTAATCAGAGACCACGGCTGGATGCTCCTCATCAAAATCAAAATTTAGAGACCAAGATCGAACTATTTGGTTGGGTGAAACTACGGGAAATTCAAACCTTAATTCAAGGTCCTCCCTAGTGAATCCGGAAGATTGAAAAGCAAATTTGAGGGGTGAAACTTTGCAGTTTTCAAATTCTGAGTATACCAGGTTGATCATCTCATCAAGGTGCATCTTTCTATCCTTTCAGAAGTTCGAAATTCAAAGTTTGAATTTTTAGGGTTTCCCTGACAAACCCTAATCCAGCTCTAGATCCAGTTTCTGCAAATCAAGTGGATTGGGTTAATCCTAGAAGATAATGGATTGGTCACCTGCATAAGTGAAGAAGTTCTAGTTTCAAAGGGAGATGAGGCTAAGGCCTTACATAAGAAGATTACAAGCAATCTCGACAGGTATGACTTACAGGTATGTTTCGAAATCTGTTCATGATTAAGTTTATGGTATGTTTGTCTTCATTAAGGTTTGTACAATCTTGATTAATTTTAGACTTGTCGTATCACCTTAATAAAATTATGAATGCAGATATTCATTGATTAGGGTTTTGACACTTATGATTGTACTAATGCATTGTGGTGTTGTATGAGGTTGATGTTGTCCGCTAACATGAAAGGTACATCAAGAAAGACAAATCATGTTCTAGTTCAAGAACATATGACCATGGTGACATGAAGACAACGATTCATCCATGGTCATGGATCACATAGAAGATCTACTTACGAGGTATGTATAACTTGGTTCTATAATGGTTAACCTATGAGATATACAGGTTACAAGCACAAGTCATTGAAGAGAACAAGAAGACATTATGCGGGTATGTTAGACATAACTAGCTAGCATGCTAATCCAGGTATGTTTTTCCTATATCAAGTTAGAATCCTACCTTGTGTTAGGATCTCTTATATAAGTATACTTGGCATGATTGATAATGATTATTCATGAAGTTATAGGTTTGAGTAATCATGGGTTTAGGCATATTATTCTTCTTACTTTGATTGATGATGTGACTAACCAATGGTCAAATAGAAATATGCATGAGTAAAAGAATTGTGAAAAATTATCTGTGTATGAAATGATCTTGACTATACATGTTTAAGATTATCTTGTTTTGAGATTATACTAATGAATGTATGATTATGCATGAGATCTTGAGGATGACACAATCATGACACTAGTGCACATTTAAGCATGCATAGTGGTCTAGGATGGATAGGACAGATAATCCAGATCAAGAGGGAGCACACTCCAGTAGCTCATGCAAGGAAGGAAATATTGAGAGGGAGTCCACCCTACAACCAAACAAAGATAAGTATTTGAATTGTCATTTCTTGCATACTTGTTTGTTTAAATAATACTGTTCAATGATGTACATACTTATGTTCCTAGACTTAGGTTGTGTATTATGCATATTAGAATAATTGCATTAATGAACAGTATACTACTAATACGCATGTAATGGGTAAGTGGCCTATGGCACTGTACAACATTCCATTGCTACTTATCTAGAATGAAACCTCTTTGTTGACATGTTGAGAGTTGTGCACACTCTTAACAATGTTTTGATAGAGATTGGAAGGCATCTAGAAAGTTACGGGATATGGATAAATGTTGTATTGAAGCATTGGCTAAAATAATTGCATGACTGTATGACATATTTCTTTATGTGTAAGAATTTGTTCTGAAAACTATGAGATGTTTCTAATCATGCAATTTAACTTGCTTTGTAGGAAAGATCGTATACCATCACCTACAAAAGAAGGACTACAACATTTGTTCCAGCAACGAAGTTCAAACTATCTATTGAAGAATCTGAAGTTCCCAGGATACAGGATACAGTAAAAGGATGCCATGGTCGAGAAGTACCAATCGATCATGTTTGGGATGTGGTCCCAAGACCCGAAGGGAAGTTTGTTGTGACTTTCAAATGGATCTATAAGATCAAGCATGTTGCAAATTGTAGCATGGAGAAATACAAAGCGAGATTTGTAGCTCGTGGCTTCTCCCAGAAAGAGGGGATAGATTATGAAGAGACTTTTGCTCCTATAGCCAGGTACAATTCCATCAGATGAGTACTTGCCCTGGCTGTAGCGATGAAATGGAAGATACACCAGATGGCTGTCACGACAACTTTCTTGAATGGTGTAGTCGAGGAGGAAGTGTATGTGGAGCAGCCACTTGGTTTTGAGACATATGACAGGGAGTCATATGTGTGCAAGTTGAAGAAAGACTTGTATGGCTTGAAGCAAGCTCCTAGGACTTGGTATGGTAGGATAGACAGCTTTTTATCCAGTTTGGGCTTTACCAAGAGTAAAGTGGAATCCAACCTTTACTACAAGGTTGAGGAAGGGAATCCTGTGATACTATGTGGATGACTTGTTTGTTACAGGTGAGGATAGATTGATTGTCGACACGAAGAGGAAGCTTGCTGTCGAGTTCGAGATGAAGGACTTGGGGATGATACACTACTTTCTAAACAAGGGAAGTATGCAGTAGAGATCCTGAAGAGGTTCGGGATGATGGACTGCAAGGCTATGCCCACACCTATAACATCGAACCTGAAGCTTCTGTGTGATACTTCATCTGATTCGGTTGATGTCACTGTGTATCGTCAGATGATTGGGTCCTTGATGTACCTGACAAATACAAGACCAGATATCTGCTTTGCGGTGAACACCTTGAGCCATTACTTGATAGATCCGAGACATGTTCACCTGATAGCTGCAAAGCATATTCTGAGGTACTTGAAGGGTACAGTTGATTATGGGCTCAAGTATGATGCGGATCAAAAGTTTAACCTGGAGGGTTATGTTGATTCGGATTGGGCAGGCAGTGCCATTGATCGGAAGAGCACTTCGGGGTGCTGCTTCAGTATGGGATCCGGTATGATCTCTTGGTTTAGCAGGAAGCAGTCCTGTGTGGCACTGAGTACAGTCGAAGCAGAGTATGTCGCAGCTTGTTCGGCTAGTTGTGAGGCAGTATGGCTTAGGAAGCTACTATCTGATTTGTTTGATCTCCAGCTGAGTGCTACTTGTATATATTGCAACAACCAAAGTTGTGTGAAGTTGTTGGAGAACCCAGTGTTTCATGACAAGTCGAAGCACATTGAGATCAAGTATCACTATATCAGGGATATGGTGCAGAGAGGAGCAATGAAGCTCCTATATGTTGCGACAGACGAGCAGATAGCCGATGTGTTGACCAAGCCGCTGGCCAGAGTGAAGTTTGAATACTTCAGAGGGAGAGTTGGTATACTTCAGATCAAGATACCTTCCAAGGGGAAGTGATGAGTCCGGAGACACAGATGCACATAGGGCCATTCTCACATGTTAGAGGAAAGTCCTTCCATGGTGAGATGTAAGGGCTGGGCCATTCTCGCATGGTTAGAGGAAAGTCCTTCCATGGCAAGATGTAAGTGCTGGGCATGGCTTTTTCGACATGGTCAGAGGAAAGTCCTTCCATGGTCGTGATGTAATTGCCGACCTTTTCCAACATGGTCAGAGGAAAGTCCTTCCATGGTTGTCGATGTAAGTGCTGTGAGCCTTTCCCGGATGGTCAGAGGAAAGTCCTTTCATGCCGGTGAGTGTAAGTGCTGAGCCTTTCCCAGATGGTCAGAGGAAAGTCCTTCCATGCCGGTGAGTGTAAGTGCTGTGTGTGTGCATCTGGGTTGTGCTCCGTGGACGATGATCTGAAGACGATGATGTGACAGTATGGTACACAGGTTTTGCAGAGGCATATGATCAGTCCTGAGATGCTCTTGCAGGTTTTGCAGAGGCAGTATAATCAGTCCTGGGAGATCTTGCAGGCTTTGCAGAGGCAGTGTAATCAGTCTTGAGGTGTACCTACTTGATGGCTTGCTTGCTGAGTTGACATGATCAGTATGATACTCCGTGGCCGTGGACAGGTTGTGCAGTTGCGTGTAAAAGATCCTGGGAGATCCGATAGGTTGAGCAGTATGCTCGTAATCAGTCCTGGGATGCTCTTTTGAGGTTTTGGCTTAACGCACGTAATCAGTCCTGAGGATTTCACAGTATGGTTAGTGATGATGAAGACCTACAGGTGGTGGGCCTACATCCAGTATGAAAAAGGATTGGCTCTGTAGAACTTCCTATGATGAGTAGATCAGAGATTGATTGAGATAGCAGTAGCGGTGACGATGACGATGATTCGATGACGATGATCCAGTGACGATGATCCAGAGAATAAGACTTGTGCTAGAAGACCTACGTCGAGAAATACCTTCCTAGTTAAGAGGGAGTGTTGATGTAATTGTAACTTCGGAATGTATTTCACATATATGTATATTGTATTCATATAGAGATGTTATTATTCCTCTATACGGAAGTGTCATCATTTATATTGTAAGTGTCGTAACTTATACTTGATGGGTTATTAGACCACCTTGATGGGGTCGGCCCTATATAAGTCATGTGGGTTAAAGGGTTATTAGACCACCCTATTGGGGGTCGGCCCTGTCAGCATTATGTTATGTAATTAAGTTAAGGCCGACCTAGTAAAGGTTATTAGGCAAGTCAAGTCAAGTATAAATAGAGTGCGGGAGGCACTCTATTTGATCATTCACTTCTCACTCACACACTCATTTGGAGAGTGGCGCACTAGTGTAGGAGGAGAAGCTGCTGCTAGGAGGACTATCTCTTGTACTTGGGTTGTATCATTGCTCTATCTATCTCTGAGGAAGTTGCGGGATTTTTCACCTTCTTGGTTTTCTCGAGTGAAACTCTGTGTCTCTTGTGTGCTTGCATTATTGTGTCCATGATTGATATGCTGTAGATATGCTGTACATGTTATTCTCTCAGTTAAGATCCTAGATCAGATTCAAAATTCTGAAAAACTAACAATCAACACAAAATATCAACACAAAGAACATACCCTAAGTAAGTCTTAATACAAAAGGTTAGACCACAAACAGGGTCTACAAAACTCAACACATAGAATGGCAATAGTATGAGTCTGAAATAACACAGAGATCTGAAATAAAGGGGCCACAGTAACCCTCAACACATAAATCAAACACAACAACAGGAAGAAGTGAACCCCACACCTCACGACCTTCACAGAGTAGCCAGGATCTGACTGCTAGACATCACGACCTCCTCAAATTGATAACTAGCAGGCAGATGATGGTCACGACCTCCTCAAAAATATAACCAGTAGGCAAGTGAAGGTTGTGGCCTCCTCAAAATGATAACCAACAGGCAGGGGAAGGTCACGGCTGTCTCAACAAGACAGAAAGGGTTCTAATCAAACCTCAACAAACCCCAAGTAAACCTTACAGTTGAGACATGTGGCAGCAACAATTCTCATGGCTCAGTCAAGGATGAAAACAACGAACCCTAGCAACAACATAATAACCTTTAGAGTCAACCCTATCAGATCTGGAAAAAATAGATGGAGATCTCCAGCAGAAGAACGGCCTCAGCAAGCAACATAAACCCTTGACGTCAAGCACGAAGGAGAGCTAAGATAAGGTTATAGGTGGTTTACAAAATGAATGAAAGAGTCTTCATGAAATAGAGACTTAGATCTTCTAGAAAGTTTAATAAATTAATCCTTTAAATTAGGGCTCCATAAATTTAGTGAAGAATCAAAAGATTAAAAAAAAAAAGAATAAAACATAAAAATAATAAAAGATAAAAATAAAAAATAAAAAAAAAATAAAATATAATTAAAGTGTCTTAAGTGGTTGTCAACCCATAAAATATAAAAGTGGGTAACTTAGGTGGGTACTAGGGTACAAAGACCAATAAGATGGTACAAGTAAAACCATACAACAAGGATGGGTAGATGACCCAAAACCCTAGTACCAAGGGGTGTACCACAAAGGTAGGCACACAACCCTAATACCCAAAAACATCAAAACAACTCAAAGTGGGTAAACAACACAAAGTACCACAAGCCCAAGAACAATAAGGTTTAAGGACCAAAAGTAAATCAACCAGGGTGGAGAAGGTGCAACCAATCATCTCTCTCTCAAATGTACAAATATTCCATATAACCTGAAAGTTCATCATCACTGTATAAGGAAGGGTTCACACGAATGATGTGATCATGTGGTCCTCTAAACTGCTCCTAAGGTCAAATGTCAGTGGCTTCATCAAGGGGTGGCCAGTCCCTTGAGAAGACCAACTAACTCATCCATCTCGAAGACCTAGGAGAAGAGGACATCACACATCATAATCTTGGTAACTGACCAAGTGCCTCCATTCACAAGGAATGGCTCTCAGCCCAAGGCTGAGCTTCAGTCCTAGATCGAGTCATGTTGATTAACCTCTGGTCCATGACCAGGTCCTCCATTCTCCTAGAGAATGGTCCTCAGCCTCAAGTTGAGCTTTCAGTCCCAGACTGAATGTTGATCAACCATCTACAGGATCTACTTGGTCCTTGACCAAGAATCTGCCTGGTTCTAGACCAGGATGTCTCTGTCTCAACCTGCAGGATCTGCTTGGTCCTCGTGACCAAGAAACTGTCTGGTCCCAGACCAGAATGCCCTAGAGACAAATAGGGGTCCTAGCCACATGCTAGGGACTTTGCCATGGCATTAATCTGCTTGGTCCTCAACCAAGAACCCTAGGAGACAGTTGGGGTCCCTAGGGTACCTTCTAGGGCCTTACTCATTACTCTGCCTGGTTAACTTGACCAAGAACCCTAGTTAAATGACTAGGGTACCATTCTCTCTGAGAATGGGTCTCGTAGCTACACTAAAAAATTAACAAAATCATCCCACAACCTACTTCAGCTAGGTAGCTTCTCCCTTCCAACAATGCACTTGACAAACACATCCCAGTTTTTAGTGAAGCCCTTCAGGGCTATTCTCACCAACTAAGAATCTGGGATCACTTCTCCTACGAAACCTAACTCATCTTTTACTTGAGCAACTCTAGTCAAGTAGGAGGTCACATTTTCATCTTTTGTCATTTTAATGTTATGTAGTTTGTCCCTGAGTGCCATTTTCCGGTTTTCATTTTTTGCTTCAAACAGCTGGTTTAAGGTGTCCCACATATCTTTGGATTTCTTCTTCTTAACCAAATGAGGGATCAAATGATCTTTAACCCCATCTAATATAACCCTTTGAGCCCTAGCTTCAAGCATCTCATGCTCTTCAAGCTCATCTTTATCAGTTGGCTTGGTCACATTAGTGTTGGAAAATTTCCATATCTTCCACTCCTTAAGGACAACAATTATCCTTACCTTCCATGGCAAGTAGTTGGGCACCCCGTCCAACCTGTCCTCATACTTGATGCTCATCATGTAAATTTTTCTGTGTATTTTAGCTTGCTGGTTTATGTCAAGTTTTCAGTGTTTTTCATCCCCATCCTGTTTTGCATTGGCTGGAAATTACTTATGAAATTTACAGAACAATAAACACGCTGCAAATACACTTTAATAGGCAAAAAATAAATTTTAACATGCACACCATTAAAAAATCACTCAGAATTTTCGGCCAATAGCCCTGGAAAAACCCCCACGGGGAAAACCAACAAGAAAGAGAGATTTTATTTCTTCAGCAATATTTTTCAGTACAATAATTTTTCTAGCAAAAATGTACTTATCTCCACCAAGAAAAATTCACCCAGAGGTTGCCTCGATTTTTGTGTCAAGCCGCTCTCTCGAAAACTGTGCCAAATCCCAGCACCTCGAAAACTATGCCCAACCTCGATTTTTGTGTAGATTTAGTGTCTCGATTTCTGTGCCAACAGGTACAGTCCATACAGCCTACACGGACCTCGAAAACAATGCCAAAATCTCGATTTCTGTGTAGCTGTACGGTACAACAATAAATGTTGTACGTCCACCTCGGTTTCTGTGCCTATACGATACATCAATAAATGCTGTATGACCTCGAAATCTGTGCCTTCTATCAGCTATACAGACCTCGATTTTTGTGCCCACTAAATGCTGTACGGATGCCTCGGTTTCTGTGCTGAGTATTAATTACTATTGCGTTGAAAATCGTGTTGCATTTAATGCTCCTCAAGCTGCCTCAAAAATCGTGCAAGCTGAACCTTGCCCAAATGCTCTCCTTGAAATTCGTGCCCTTGGTCTCTTGCTCTCTCTTGCTCACTCTCTTCTCTTGAATCTCTCAAAAGTGAAGTGAAACTTGCCTCCCTTACCTTTTTGATCAAACCCTAGGGTTCTCCAAATCCAATGGATGAGATTAGATTAGATCGACAGCTGAAATTAAATGCTCCTATTTATTTCTCATAAATATTAATTTCACTCACCCACTTAAATTTATCAAAAAGTGACTATATGGTTATAAAGTCTCATTAAATGCTTTTCACAAGTCATTTAATGTGAGGGTCACTTTTTCCCCCTTCTAAGTGACTTAGGCAAAAAGTCAGTAGGGGAACACTTCCCTAGGTACAAAAACTAACACTCCCTCTTACCGAGGAAGGTTTTCTACACCACTCCCAACTTGTCTCTGAAGAAAACAAACTTGCCCCTCCCCAAAGATTTCGTCAGGATATCTGCTACCTGCTCATCAGTGGAAATATACTGCAACTCAACTGCTCCTCTCTGGACATAGTCACGGATGAAATGGTACCTGATATCAATGTGCTTTTACTTGTCATGGAACACTGGATTCTTAGAGAGCTGGATGCAACTCTGATTGTCACAATAGATCACCATAGGTCTAAGCTTCTGATCAAATAAATCTACCAACAACTTACGAAGCCATAGTGCTTCGCAAGTAGCCTGACTGGCAGCCATATACTCAGCCTCGGCGGAACACAATGCAACGGACTTTTGTTTCCGACTGAACCACGACACTGTTGCCGAGCCCAAACTGAAACAACAACCGGAAGTGCTCTTCCGATCCCTCACACTGCCTGCCCAGTCTGAATCTGTGAAACCAACCAAACTGATTCTACTCGAACCCTTGTAGTCCAAACCATAGTCCACTGTACCTGCTAGGTATCTCAGCACATGTTTTGCGGCAGTCTAATGTACACTCCTAGGCTCCACCATGAACTGGCTAAGAGTGTTCACCGTAAAACACAAGTCTAGCCTGGTGTTGACCAGATACATTAACGATCCAATGAGTTGACGGTAAAGTGTAGGATCCACCAACTTACCCTCAGAAACATGAAGCTGCTTCCAGTTGGTGATCATAGGTGTAGACATCGGCCTGCAATCCACCATCCGAAATCTCCTTAGAATATCAACTGCATACTTCCCCTGTCCCAGGAAAATATGTCCAGGCTCCTGCCAAACCTCCATCCCCAGATAATAATGCATCAACCCAATGTCAGTCATCTCATACTAAGTAGCAAGGTCTGTCTTGCAATGTGCAAGGAGACGCTCATCTCCAGTGATAAACAAGTCATCAACATATAACAAAAGAATGAGAGGATCTCCACCAACCACAATGTAGTAAAGATTGGGATCAGCCTCACTCTTCTGAAAACCCATCAAAGTCAAGTATGCATCGATCCTGGAGTATCAAGCTCCAGGAGCTTGCTTCAGTCCATACAAGGCTTTCCTCAACCTGCACACATGAGAATCTCTCCCATGAATCTCAAATCCCTGTGGCTTCTCTAAGTACACCTCCTCCTGCAGAAGACCATTGAGAAATGCGGTCTTCACATCCATCTGGTGGATCTTCCAATCCATCTTTGCTGCTATAGAAATCACTGTTCTGATGGAAGAATACCGAGCAACTGGCGCAAAAGTCTCATCGTAGTCAACTCCCTCAACCTGTGAAAACCCCCGTGCCACAAACCGAGCCTTGTGCTTCCCCACATTGCCATCCGCAACATGCTTCACCTTGTAGATCCACTTGGAAGTCACAACAGACTTCCCCTCTGGTCTCGACACTATCTCCCAAGCATCATTCTTCATGATGGAATGGTACTCTTCTATCATGGCATCTCTCCATACCTGATGCTGAGAAGCCTCCTCAAATGTGGAAGGCTCTGAATCACGAAGACTTGCAACAAGAGCCATACCCAATTTGTTTGGCATCACTACTGTCCTGATCTCCTCCTGGGGTCTACCAAATGCCTCTGCCTCCTTCAAGGTCTCCTGAAGCCATTTAGGCTTCCTCTTCCTTGAAGGCTCCTCCCATACTGGTCTATCCTCATCTGAGGAACTCCCAGAAGTAGAAGGTCCAACACCCCGAGGACCAGTGATTGATGAAATAGTCCCTGAAGAATCTGTAACCTGCGAACCAGAACCTGAACCTGTCCCTGAACCTGTCCCTGAAGTACTTGTCACCTAAACCACTGAACTTGTAGAAGTTGTGCCTGTACTCTGTGATCCAGTCACTCCGGAAACTTGTGGACCTGAGATCTGTATCGAAGAAGCCTGAGTCACCTGAGGTGTGGAAGCCGGTGGCTCCCCTTGCTCTATCTCTCTGGACTTCCTGAAGGCTCTCTCCTCATCAAACTTCACCTCCCGCCTAACAACAACCTTCTTTTGGCCAGGAAGGTAAATGCGATAAGCCTTCGAAGTCTCATCATATCCCACAAAGATTCCTCTCTTTGCAGTGGGATCAAACTTTGTCCTCTTCTCAGAAAGGACGTGAGAGTAAGTCAAAGAACCAAATATGCGAAAATGGCTCACCTCAGGCTTCTTGCCTGTATACATCTCCTCAGGAGTCTTCCTCCCCGAAGCACGGTGAGGACTCCTGTTCTGCAGATAAACTGCAGTGCTGCATGCCTCTGCCCATAGAAAGAACGGTAAACCCTGATCATGGAGCATCGCTCTTGCTGCTCCCACAATCGACTTGTTCTTCCTCTCTGCTACTCCATTCTGCTCAGGAGTGTAGGGAACTGTCAGCTGTCTCTGTATACCCTCCTGTGTGCAAAATCCATCGAACTCCTTGGAGGTATACTCACCCCCATTGTCCGATCTCAACATCCAAATCTTCCTCCCTGTCTGCTTCTCCACAAGGGCTTTGAACCCTTGGAAGACACTCAATACTAAGGGTGACTTCTTGTTCCTCAAGAAGTAGATCCAGGTCTTCCTGCAGTAGTCATCAATGAAGGTGATATAGTACTCAAATCCAGTCAAAGAGACTGATGACATAGGACCACAAATATCAGAATGGATCAAATCAAGTACTCCTGCTACTCTGGTGTCACTGCTTGGAAAAGCAGTCTTGGTGTACTTTCCCAAAGCACACCCCTTGCACACATCACTCTGCTCAGTGCTGAACTCAGGTAAACCTGTAACCATGCTCCTCAACAATCTCAAAGCTGGGTGATGTAAGTGGGCCATCCTCCGATGCCATAACTCACATAGCTCACTGTTGTTGTTGTGTGCTAGAGCGTGCTGAGACTGAAACAAGAGCCTGTACAACTTTCCACATCTAACTCCAATGTCCATGGAGGTAGATAATCATGTAGTCCTGGGGAATACCTGCACTCTCCCATTCGAGAAACATACTCCAAGACCCCTGTTCTCAATGGTGGAAACTGATACAAGGTTCTTCTTCAACCCAGGGACATATAACACATCCCTCAGAGTCATGGGACTCATAGACTCCCTCTGAAATGTAATGGTCCCCCGACCAACTGCTCTAACAATAGTATCGTCGCCTAGTACAACCTCCACATCTGTACCTGTCTGTGATAGCTCGGAGAACATCTCTCGAGCTCCTGTCATGTGGCTCGAGGCACCGCTGTCTAGATACCAAGTGCCAGTGGTGGATGCACTCATCTGATGCCCTGTCAATAAGGAATACTCCCTCTCCATATCAACATCCGTGCTGGTGACTATGGAAGTTCTCTCTCTCTCAATCTGTCCAGCACACAGAGAAAACTCTCTCTGAAATTTGTCTCCAAAGTCATCTACCTCCGCTGAAGCTGCAGTCTGCTGTCTCTTCTTCTTCTTGCTTGGACACTGTGAAGCATAGTGCCCAAATGTCTGACAACCATAACACTTGATTTTACTCAAGTCCATCTGCCCACCCTGCTGCTGCTGTTGCTGCTTGGCCCCACCCTTCTTGGGACCCTTCTTCTTCTTCTTCCCCTTTGTTGTCAAAGCCACATTCTCATCATCTTCCCTACCCTGTGACGAACTGCCCTGTACGAGACCTCTCCTGGTCTCCTCTTGCACAAAGTCATCCCACAGTCTCTCCCATGAAGGTAGGTTCTCTCTGCCCACTATAGCCTGCACAAATGCACAACAGGGCTTTGAATCCCCATTCACTGTTGTACGCACAAGCTCAGTAGCAGTGACCACCTCCACAATTGCTGCTATCTCATCTCTAACTGCAGATATCCTGGTAAGGTAAGTTGTCATTCCCTCTCCACCATTCATCTTTATACTCTTGAGTTTCTCCTTGAGAACCATCTTCCGGTTCTCATTGGTACTCTCATACAAACTGGTCAAAGCACTCCACATCAAATGTGCCCTAGCTTTGCCTGAAATGTGAGGGATGATACGATCTTTAACTGCATCAAGGATTATTGTTCTAGCCTTACAGTCCTTCTTGTTGAAGGATGATAATGTTGCTGCATCTGTAGCAGTGGGAATCTGAACGGGGTTTGCTGTAGTGTTCTTAACCACTTCCTCCCACATCTCATTTTCCTCTAAAACCAACAAAATCCTAGCCTTCCATGACACAAAGTTACCTGTCCCATCCAGCCTATCCTCCAACCTAAGTCCTGTAGCCATCTCTACTTCAACCCAACAGGTGCTGTTCACCAACAGAAGAAAAAATACTGAAAGTACTGAATTCTGGAAATTTTCGTGTGTCAGCAAAATATTACTGTTTTCTGCCCCCAAACTCTGATACCATGTAAAATTTTTGTGTATTTCAGCGTGCTGGCTTATGCCAAGTTTTCAGTGTTTTTTATCCCCAGCCGGTTTTGCATTGGCTACAAATTACTTATGAAATTTACAGAACAATAAACACGTTGCAAATACACTTTAATAGGCATAAAATAAATTTTAACATGCACACTATTAAAAAATCAGACTCGGAATTTTCGGCCAATAGCCCTGGAAAAACCCCCACGGGGAAAACCAGCAAGAAAGAGAGAGAGATTTTATTTCTTCAGCAATATTTTTCAGTACAATAATTTTTCCAACAAAAATGTATTTATCTCCACCAAGAAAAATTCACCCAGAGGCTGCCACGATTTTTGTGTCAAGTTGCTGTCTCGAAAATTGTGCCAAATCCTAGCACCTCGAAAACTGTGCCCAACCTCGATTTATGTGTAGATTTAGTGTCTCGATTTCTATGCCAACAGGTACAGTCCGTACAGCCTGTACGGATCTAAAAAACAGTGCCAAAATCTCGATTTCTATATATCTGTACGGTACAACAATAAATGCTGTACGACCACCTCGGTTTTTGTGCCTGTACGGTACAACAATAAATGCTGTACGACCTCCTCGAAATCTGTGCCTTCTATCAGTTGTACAGGCCTCAATTTTTGTTCCCACTAAATGCTATATGGATGCCTCGGTTTCTGTGCTGAGTATTAATTACTGCTGCCTTGAAAATCATGCTGCATTTAATGCTCCTCAAGCTGCCTCGAAAATCATGCCAACTGAACCTTGTCCAAATGCTCTCCTTGAAATTCATGCCCTTGGTCTCTTGCTCTCTCTTGCTCACTCTCTTCTCTTGAATCTCTCAAAAGCTTGCCTCCCTTACCTTTTTGATCAAACCCTAGGGTTCTCCAAATCCAATGGATGAGATTAGATTAGATTGACGGCTGAATTAAATGCTCCTATTTATTTCTCATAAATATTAATTTCACTCACCCATTTAAATTTATCAAAAAGTGACTTTATGGTTATAAAGTCTCATTAAATGCTTTTCACAAGTCATTTAATGTGAGGGTCACTTTTTCCCCCTTCTAAGTGACTTAGGCAAAAAGTCACTAGGGGAACACTTCCCTAGGTACAAAAACTAACACATCATGGCAATAAACCCCATTTTACAACCAACAAGAATTTCAAAGATCACTATAGGACTGTCCCAAATGTTTTACCCAACTCTGAGATCACTGTTTAAACATTTTGCCTACTATCTTGCTTTGATACCATGAAGAAATTTTGACAAAATTACAAAAATCCGACTTATGTGTTTTGTCAAACACTTAGCATCTCAGAAGTTTTAAACTTGTAAACACTTTCAAATTAAAAAATTTAAAACATATATGCCAAGTACTTTAATTAAACAAATTGTGAGAATCAACCATGTTAACACAGTGATTTAGGTCAAACTGACCAAGGCAGAACCCTTACTGGGAAAACCCTTGAGAGAAATTTATTGAACTGAGAGCAACATAAATTTCTTACAAAAATTACTTCTCCTCTCTGAGAAAATTAGAACACAAACAACTTTTCATAGTCCACAAACTTAGCTAACCTGTTGTACCTTTTTAGCAGCAATTCACCTTGAAATTCGTGCAGCAGTATGACCCCCTCACACGTGCCAGTATTTGTTCCTGTACGATCCAGATTGACTGAAAATTAATGCTCAGAAAATCCTTAAAATTCGTACCCAGATTGCCTCGAACTTCACCCCACACGTGCTAGAAATTAATGCAGGTATAGAACTGCCAGACCTTGCTTGGAATGCGTGCCACTGTCTGAAAAATACCAGCAATTAATGCTGTACGGTTCTGTGCAAATAATGCTGTCAGTCTCCTTGGAAATTGTGCCAAAAATTTGTCCTAGCACTCCTGAAAATCGAGCCACTCAATAGAATGTTAAGTCTTGGAAATCGTGCCCTAATCTTCTTGCTTGGAAACTGCTCTTCATCAATCTGATTTCTCTCTCTCTCTTGGTGTGTCTTCTCTTTGTCCCATTAACTCTTTTTATATCATGAAACCCCTAACTACCTTTAACCAACTCATCCAATGGATGAAATTGATTTAATCTAAAGGTTCATATTAAATGCACAATAAAAACACTTTTTTATTTATTAAATGTGCACTTAATGCACTTTAGGATTTTAATATGAAAAGAACACTTTATTTACATAAGTCATTTTTTACATAACTAAACACTAGGGACAACACTTAGTCCCCCCCATGATACACACATAAAAATTATAATTTTCCAAAGGTCACTACTCGCTCTGGAAATCTCAATTCCAACTCGGCCTTAGTTCGCCGCAAGCCTCATGCAAAACAAACCCACTTCTCAAAGCCAAAGAAGTAATACTGAAAGCAATATACTTAAATAACAAGGCACATGGAATATACTTATCAACAACAATAACACAACAATCACACAATGGACAACAATATATCCTGGAAACCCCAATGGGGAAAACCAGTTGCTAAGGGCTTTCTTCAATCTTGAGCCAGAGCATATAAATAGGAGTAGTACAATCATAAATATAGGGGTAAAGAAACCTGAAGGGACAAGCCCTAGATCTGCATGCAGCTGCAACTACTGCTTTGGGGATATGTGCCAATTGCTTTGTACTGACTGATCTTAGATCTCAGCTTCAAGCAATCTCTGGAAGGACTCTCACTAACTCTGCTCTGATATGCTCACTCGTTGAAGAAATGCTGCAACCTCAAACTCTGAAGTGTGCCCTCACTCCTCTGAAGGTGCGCCCCTCCCTGAATGATCAAGTCTCTGATCCCTTGGCTCTGGAATCCTGTCAAATACTGAGGCAGTCACAGCCTCCTTGAAGGATACTCCACAAGCACATTAGATTTGTCTCATATCTGATCTCTTCTCCTCAGAGAATGCGCCCCTCTCAGCAATGCTCCCCTCTCTCTGCTGCTCATTAATCTTTGAAGGAATCTCCCAAGACATCTCTCACACACTGGGTGATGTAGCCTCTCTCTCTCATTGTAGAAACCCTGCACTGTCACTCTCTCAGGAGGATGCCCTCAATCAATCTCAGATGAGTGCGCCCCCCTGCATGTAGAGAATGCACCCTCCTCTCTCTCTCATCAATCTCTGCTAAAATACTGATCAACCTTTTTTGATGACGTCTTGCCTCCTTATATCAACTCACTGACTGATTAGGGTATCCAAAACCCTAATATGAGTGCATACAAAAATATCGCTTTTGCATGCTTTTTAATTAAAAAGGTTGCATGCGTAAGGCAAATCACTCTGAAAGGTTTGCATGCATCCACCACTAGATTCATGACACTTGGTAGAGTGCATCTCACCCTCAACCCCATCCTGATGCCTATACTGAAAATGCACCTCCATGCTAGGCATCTAAATATGAAGGACAACTTTCCTAGTTAACTTTTCAACAAAAAATCATAAGGAAGACCTCCAGAGTTATTATTTTCTAACACTTTCATTTTCAACCAAGGCTTTGAAAGCTTTGAATTTGTCAAATGCTTCTGATTTTTCCTTGAGAAAGGTTACCCACACCATCCTCATGAAGTCATATATGAACAACATGAAGTATCTTTACCCTTGCAAAGATTGAACTCGGGCTGCTCCACATAGGTCTATATGGACAAGTTCTAAAGGTTTTGAGGTAGAGAGATGTTCTTTTCTTTTGAAGTTTGCCCTAGTTTGTTTTCCAAGTTGAGAGGAGTCACAAATATTTTGTGTTGGTTTGGATAACTTAGGTAGACCTTTAATTGCTTCAGTTCTGCTGATTTTAACAAGGTTATCAAAGTTTAGATGACCCAGCCTTTTGTGCCATAACCAATTCTCATCAACACTGCCAATGTAACACTGTTCTCCTTGGATTTCTTTTAGAATGTACACATTCCCATTAGTTCTGATGCTTCTACCAACAATCATACTGGATCAATTCCTCTGAATCTCACATCCATGGGCATAGAATAGGACATTATAATCAGCATCAACACATCTGCCCAACACTTAGGAGATCATGCTTCAATCCTTCAACATATAAGACATTTTGAGCTTTAGCATTTCCTTTTAGAGCAACTGTCCCTTCGCCTGCAATTCTTGCTGTTCCATCATCACCAAATGACACCTCTCCACCTTTTTCTTTGGTTAAGAAGATGAACTTCCTTTTGTCACCAGTCATATGCCTGGTACATCCACTGTCAATATACCATTAATCATCCTCCTTTTGAGCATATAAGGCTATGCCACAAATGTCACGAGTTCTTTCTTTTTCTTCATGAGGAGTTTCCTTCAATCAACAATCTTGGGCTAGATGTCCATAGTTATTGCATTTTGTGCATTCTACATCATACTCATTAAGAACTGAAAATGGATTCTTGTTAGATTAGTCATACCTGTTGTGGCTCCTTTGCTGATTTGGATCTGTATTGGGTGATCTTGCAGAAGCCCTTCCCAATGGCGCCTTACAGTCTGCTGCTTTGTGACCGAAATTATGACATGAATAACAATTGCCATAAAACAATTTTGGAGACCTCTATCTCCTAGCAAAATTCTGATTGTTTAAGACAGGCATAGTAGTTTGTCTTAATCCTTTATTCAGATCAGACTGATATTTCCTTGGTTCATTATAGCTTTTGACAGTGTCAGCAAAACTCTAAGAAGCAGAAAGGTTAACTTCCGTATCTCCCAAATTATCTACTTCCTTAATCTGTTCTGCACTTCCTTTTTCTCTGTTTGAAAGTAATTTAAAAGCTTTTTCCAAGAGTTGTCTTATCTTACCCAATTCTGCCTTATGATTGATCAGCTTGTTTCTTATGCCTTAGACTTTTGATCTCTAGAGCATTTAGCCCAATGTTGCAAATATCGTGTCGGCAAATATATCGTCGATGGTTTGGAAAGAAACTTATCGGAAATATCGGGAATTATCGGAAAATTTTGGCAAAAATAAAGACTTGAAGTGTTATGAAAATATCGGACAAATCGGAACACGAAAACCTCGGGAGAAATCGGAGATATTTGCAACACTGATTCAGCCTTTGTGTCTTCAAATCCAGTCCCTCTTCTATCTCTCGGGCTTCTTTGTTGATAAATCAGGCTGTTTAAATCATTTGAGCTCTTTTCAAATTTCCTGTTGAGCATATTAGACTTCTTCAATTGTTCTTATAGGGCACTGATTTCACTTTCCTTTTTCATCAAATCTTCCTTCAGCTCTTTGGATAACTGTCCTTTCAACTCCTTTGGCTGTAACATACTCTCTTTTTTGTCTTTTGTTGATGTTTCTCAAGTTTTCTATTTCTTCTAGTGCTGCTACTAACTCAGCCTCAAGATCCACAACACTGCCTCTTCATTTTCCTCATTTGGTTCTTCTTCATGTTGCTGCTCCATTGCTAGGAACAGAATTTCATTTCTGTCATAATCTGAATTTCCTTCATCTTCATCAACATTTGATGCTTCATCATCAGCTTTGGAGTAGAAGTTTTGGTTCTTTGTCATTCTCTTCTTGTTCTGATTTGACTCTCCTTCATTGAGTGGGCATTTGGCAGCAAAATGCCCTATTTTTCCACAGTTAAAACATTTCAATGGAAGTTTACCTTTGTACCTGTTGTCCGCCAGATTGCACACTAGCAGCGGAAATCTTTTGAAAGCTATCTCTTCACTACAAGTGAGAGAGGTGTGGCCTTGGGGGCAAGCAACGAGCCAGGTACTGTCACCTGAATCCCAGCTCCTCCGTTTAGGCAAACTCCTAACGAAGCCAAGGGGGGTAGTCCCTAAAAAAGAGTTGTCTAAGGCTCTTGTGTGTTTAAATGTATTTTAATGTTGTGATGCGGATGGGTGTTGTTTAGGAGTTTTTTGAAGGTGAGAGACACAAAAGTGCTTTAAATGAGACCAAGATAACGCAATCCACGTTGCAATAGAAGATAAAAAGATACACTGAATCAGACATAGATCACTCAACGAAAATTAACACAAGTACTCCAAATTGATAATAAGCAAAATGAAAAATGCGATTAAAGGACCAGTGCCTTATGGAGTCAAAAAATATATGAGTGATTGAATTGTTTGATACAAATGTTTCGAAAGAAAAGTTTGTGAGATCGTTTTGCAGCTTATCTTGGTAAATTTAAGATTTTAGTGGTCTTGATTATTATGGCTAAAACCAAGGATATTCAAGAAGTGGAACCTTAACCGAGAAAAAACACTGGAAACCTTTTAGGTGATAGGTCGGGAGCACTCAGATTGCAAAGAGGGCAAGTGTGCTTACGGCTTGACCGCCCTCGAGTCTGACAGTGTATTCCCGGCACCACCTCTTCAGGAAGAACTCAGTGATTTTGTCTTGGTTGGGGTTTTGGGTAAAATTTTAATTAATATTATCACTTATGAATTAACAAGTCTTCCACCTTTCTGAGTACTAGCCCAACCGTTTCCGGCTGGCAGAGCATACGGGTGTAGGACAAAAACCAAGATAAATTAATTAAAAAAGAAATATGGGTTGAAAAGTTTTATTATTAGAGCACTTTGTTCAACTCTCCGACAGAGAGCGCTCTTGACTTGATCTTATGACCACAGTTCAAGAGACTTACTAATTAACAAATGCCTAATGCAGGGAATGATGCAAGACTAATAATGCTCTCCGATAGAGAGTGCTTTTGACTTGGATTTGGCCAAGTTCAAGAGACTTTAGTTCGTTTTAAGAAGCAAATAGTAGTTGAAAAGAAAGACTTCAGCTTGAAATGATTAAACAATGTGATATGTCAGAAAGATATGAAACACTGCTAATATGCTACTTTGCCAAATAAAATGAAACTGAAAGATCTAGTGTTCTACCACACAAATTCTAATCTAATAGGTGGGATCAACCTCCGAACAAGGTCAACCACTAGAAGCCACCAGTCTTGGAAACCTTCTAGCTAGCTGGATGTCCACAAGAAGCTGATGGGGGAACGAGTAACTAACACAAAGTTATGTGGCCTTTGGGATACAATCCCAAAGTTAGCTCTACTCTAGTCAAGGCTTGGAAGAGAAATGACAAGATGAAAAATAAGATACTAAAGAGAAAATAAAGTCTAATTTACCCAAGAATCTCTTTCAGGTCGAAGACCGTACTCGGGAGAGCATGGGGGTAAGTAAATCGGAAATTATAACAAACACAACTTATTGAAATGGAAACTAATCTAAGAGCATATCAGAGATCTAAGCTAGAAACTCAAACCAATCAAAGACACTACAAAACTTTCCCAAATGGGGAAGTTGGGGGGTGGGGGATTAAAGACCCCACGAATCAGAGCTTTTATTAAACAAGTACAATATTTAGGGATTTCAACCTTTTTGACGAAACTTGAAAGTGAAATGAAACAAGCCTTAGTGGCTTTTTACGAAGGATAAATACTAGTCTTTTGGTTTGGATCGCCTTTTTGTCTTCTTGATAACTTCTTGTTCTAGCACTTTTATCTTCTTTTTGATTCAAGTTTTCTCAAAGTTTCTCTTTCTCGAAAAAAGAGACCTATCACAATGAAGCACTTCAATAAACCATTAGCATTAGTAAATGAAACAAAATTGAAACTAACTAAACTAAAGTCTATAAAAGAGATCTAATGCTACATGCAAGTTCTAACAAAATAGAAATTACCCTTAGGATGCAAATGCAAGCTTTGTGAATTTTTAAATGATATCTAACACAAAACTACCAAATTCCGAAGTGTAAGATCTAAACTAGTGGCAATGTAAATGCAAAACTAACTATGATAAGAAAGAAACTAGATCCTAAATATATAAATGCAAAGTGTGAGATCTAAGATTAACCTTTCAAAGAGATGAAACTAACTATTAAAACTTAACAAAACTACTACTAACAATTTGTTGTTTGTTTTTGTTGTGTTTTAGGGCCCAAGAGAGGATGGACGAGAAGGGGAGAAGGAGCAAACTAAGGGCAAAAACGAAGAGGATGAAGGAGCAAGATGGAAGGAGAAACTAGGGTGGACGAGAGGAAGAAAGAGGGGCTAAACTAATGGGACGAGAGGAAGGAGAAGATAACCTAAAGAGTTGGGCAAATAGAATGAAGAGGAGGGACCGTTAACAAAGAAAAACAAGGACAGCAGTGAGGGGAAAATGAAAGGGCAGCCAATAACTGACTGTAGAAAGAATGGAGCAGTTAACCAAGGCTGCCAAAAAGGAAATGGGACAGTCAACTAAGTGATTGTAAGAGGAATGGGACAGTCAACCAAGGCTGCAAAAAACAATGGGACAGTCAAGATGATAGAAATCTAGAAGGAGGTAGGGCTAGACTAGGGCAAGAAAAGAATGGGCTAGCAAGTCAAGGTAAAGGATTCAAGGAGAAAAAAGGAAGGTTTGAAGAAGAAAACCCTTGGGATGTAGTAACCAAAGTTGATAAAATATTTTGATGGATGGAGTTTAGAACAACTTCTCAAGGTCAAGCTTGAACCATTTGATTAACTTTTGGAGAGCCCTGAAATGCCAAACATGTTAGAAAAATGTTTGTGAAGGAGAGAGAGATGCATCCGAGCTCAAACTCCTTTTCACTTTTATATATCTGCACAATACATATAACTCACAAGAGCACTTGATCAAACTTAGTATGTCGAATAAAATGGGACTAGAAGATGCATCAATATTGCCAACTATAGTTTGCACTTCTACATCACATGAAATACAACATAAATGAACAACTTGTACCTTCAAATGTTCATCATATGGTCTTAAAAAAGACTTCTAATCAAAAGAATGATCAAATTCAACAAATATGAGCAAATATAATAGCACAATATCACCTTATCATGTGTAGACAATCCTCATGAACAAGTAAAGCACTCCATGTAGACCTCCAAAGTCGTTATTTTATTTCAATATAGCAATTGCTATGATCTAGTACAAATTTGCCAGAGTAATGGTGCACAAAAATTCCATGAGATAATAACCCAAATGGGCCTCTCTTTATAGTAAAACCAAAAGCTAAAACCCTAGGTCGAATTGGATTGAGTGAGAGCCAATGACAATAGACATGAAGGTCGAATTCCAATCAAACACAAGCTTGGAGAGCTAACTCAATGGACAACTCGCACTTGTTGGTAGGTTGAATGGATAGGTGGCAAGCTCGACTTTGGTGATGCATGGGAAGTATCACCCAACAAATAGGCAAGTTACAACAAGGATACACGTGAGGATAAGGTAGATGCGTGAGTTTGATGAGGAGGATGCGAGTGGGTTGGTAGGTGACAAGTGGAGTGAAAGGTAGGTACTAACTCGTGTTTGCAAGGAGAGCCAAGCTTTGTGATTTGGTGAGTCATGAGGGTGCCTACCATAAACTTAAATGCACATCCACCAACCCAATCAACAGTTGACAACTCACTAAATCGACTTTTGCATGAAGAAGGGCGAATTAGCTTAAGTGGATCTCTTGCTGGCGACTGGATAGTTGACTGAAGTCACTTGGAGTTGATTGGAATCTTCATAAATGTCTATTGCCATGTCATTTAGCCTTTTATTTTAATCATTTCTGATTATTTTGGAGAGTTTTGGATTTTTCCAAAATATTCAAAAATATTAATTTAATTAATAATTTCTCTGTAAATGACTTTTTAGAGAAAATATTAATTATGAGGCTGAATTGACATCCGAAAGTTGGGTTTAGCTGGTCCATAGGTCATGTGTGATTTTTGGCTTATGAAACAAGCCATCAATCACTAAATTCGGACCTCGGATGACTGACATATTACAGACTCAAATTTCTCCATTTAAACTATAGAGAAATTTAATTAAAATTTAAAAAATAATTAAAAATTAAAAACCCCAAATCCAACGCGTCTGGTAAAATTTTTCAAAATTTTTTCTGGGGGTCCTAGAGACTTAGGACATGACCAAAACCTATTCTAATAGTGTCTAGTAGGTTTATACATATTAGTTGGACCCTAATAACCCCCCACGGCTCAGATTTTCAAAATCGGGCATTCCAGCTTTGGAGGAAGCGGGAGAAAACCTCATCGATTATATATTGCCTTAAGCAAAGTATAATTGACAAGGGAAAAAAACTCCTTGGAATACCTTATTTGCTTAATCAAGTCATGGGGAACCGAACCACTCGGACCCTACTAGCACACTTTGTTACAAACCCCCATGGGGCCATGGTCATGTCGACTCAAAAACAAAACTGGCTAGCCAAAACTGGCTAGACCCAAATATCTGAAACCCAGATACTCTGGAAGTGAACATTGATGTGTTCCAACACTGGCGGCTCAATGAGGTTTCAACTATTGTACAGATCAGTTGATAACAGTACCTACCGGTCCCTCTTGGAAGTTTGTTGACAAAGTTAGCCATCTCTTCATCCGAGAAGTCTTCAAGGTTACTAGATGACTGTTCATGAGCTGGCTGACTCTTCTTGTCCTGCTTGTTCTTCTTTGTAGCTTTGAAGGCTGCTTCCTTGAAAGTTGGTTCCTCAATTCTCATCTCATACGCTGTGAGTGTCCCATGCAAGTCGTCCAATTTGAGCTAGTCTAGAGTTTCTCTGTCCTCTACTGCAGAAAATTTGGGATTGAACTTGGAAGGTAAAGACCTTAGGATTTTTTGAACTACCACAGTTTCTTTTACTTCCTCGCCAAGGCCTCTCATAATATTGACTACTTCTTCAACCCTTTGAAGATAAGCAACGATGTTCTCATCTTCAATCATCTTTGAACCCTCAAACTGAGTTCTGTAGGTCTGTAGCTTTGCCTTTTGGACCTTTGAATCTCCTTGATAGACATTCTTCAACGTGTCCCATACTTCCTTGGCTGTATCATAATTCATGACTTTGACAAATTCAAAATTATCTAAACCTCTTAGAATAGCATTCAATGCTGTAGAATTATTTTCACAATCCTTTTTAGCTTCAGGAGTTGATGGTGTATTTTTGGGTATCATAGCCATCGGTGACACTGGCCCAAACCAGGGTTGCGGAAGCGTCCCCCCCCCCTCCCCCTGGTTTGAGCACCAAATCCGCGCTCTGAGTGAAAGCGTTGCCGAAGCGTTTTTGGAAGCTTGCTTCGGGAAGGAAAAACAACGATTCCTGCCACCGTGCGAAGCTTTTGCGCTTCCGACAGCTCTGAGCGCCGCCCTCCTCGCTTCGTCGTCGAACCTCCAGCGCTTCGGCCATCGCTTCGTCCACGCTCTCACATCAAACCCCGAGCGCTTTCGCGGGCAGTCCGTCGAACCCGAAAATCGGCGGAAAAGTGGTCTTTTTATGTTTTTTTTGTTTTTTGGCTCTTTTGGTTGGTCCTAGGGTGTTTTTAGGGTTAGAGAGGGGAGATAAGGTACAATCTCTCCCTCTTCTTCCTCATTGTTTCATCTTTGAGTTGGAGTGGAGAAGGAAGGAGCTCTTGGTGTTGGTGTTGGCTTGGTTTTGGAGAGCTTGAAGAGGATTTGAGAGAGCTTGGAGGAGACAACAAAGGGTTCCATCTTCTTGCAAATGAAAGGAGATCAAAATAGGTATGCCCAATGTGTATTTTTGTTGAAAATTGTTCACAAAATTTCTTGTTTATTGTTGTATTTTTATCTTCTCCTACATTTTCCCATTCCCTCTTTCTCCTCATTCTATTGCAGGTTGTTCATCTAAAACTTGAAGAAAATGTTGTTCTTGTGGTGTTTGCTTCCATTTTTGGTTCTCATGGTGTTGGTTGGGAATAGGCATGTGCATGAAGAAGAAGATAGTTGTCATTCTCATAGTGACCCAATGAATGAATGAGAGGAGGGTGGTGAAGGGGGTGATATTGAAGCTGATAGTGGCAAAGCTTCATTAACCCTCTTGTGGAGGTATGCCACAAAAGTTGAGGAGGGTAGAGGTGGTGGAACCTTTAAGTTTTTATGCCCACATGGTTGTCATCCAAATAAACCTTATAGCGGTTCATACACCCGTGTGAGGAGGCATCTTTGTGGGGTATTAGACAGTGATGATAACAAAGGGTCCCTTGGTATTACAATTTGCCCCAAGATAACACAAGTAGAGAGAGAAAACTACATTAAGATGGAGGAAGCTGCACAAAGAACTAATGCTAAAAAACAAAAGGTTCACTCTGATGCTTCTTCTAGCTTTGGGAGCCCATTTTCATCTCTTCCTTCACCTGGCGGAAGGTCCTCAACTGGTAGTGGAAGTAAGAGAACCATAGAAGATTTCCTTGATATTAGTGGCAGGGAGAATGTGGATGCAAAAGTGGTGAGGTTTCTTTATGCATGTGGTGTGCCATTCAATGTTCTCCGCTCCCCTTATTGGCATGCCATGGTTAAAGCCATTAACAAAGCCACTGCTGGATACAAGGCCCCTAGGTATGAAAAAGCTAGAACTGTGTTACTTGACAAGGAAAAAGCAAAAGTCAAAAGAGCTCTTACACGGTTTACAGATGGGTGGGCAGATACTGGGGTATCCATTGTATCTAATGGTTGGACAAATGTTAGAAACCAACATTTGATAAATATCCTTGGTATTTTGTCTAGTGGTGCAGTGTTTCTTGGAGCACAAGACTCCTCATCAGTCATGGCCTCTTCTTAGAACATAGCAGACATCTTACTGAAAACTATTGATGAGGTTGGTCCTACTAATGTGATTCAAGTAATCACTGATAATGCAGCGAATTGTAAAAGAGCAGGAAAAATCATTGAGCGGAAATATAGTCACATCTTTTGGTCCGGTTGTTTGGTGCACACAATGAACCTTTTAATGCATGATATTATCAAGCACAAAGAATGCACATAGATAAATGATTTGTACAAGCGAGGGAAGAAACTCATTAAATTTATCACCGGGCATTCAAGGGTCAATGCCTTTTATGGCACTTGCTCTAAGTTGCAATTACTTAAGTTTGCAAAGACTAGATTTGGTAGTTATTTCCTCACCTTCAAGCGCCTATTGAGGGTAAGACAGGCTTTGGGTGCTATTGTGATGAGTGATGAGTGGGATGAAATTAGCAATGATAGAGATGGCATGGATGCAGCAAAGGACACTGTTCTTGATAGCTATTTCTGGACACGGGTCAAGTATGTTTTACAGTTCACCAAACCAATTTATAACATGCCTCGGTTTGCAGATTCAGATCGACCGGTCATTGGGGAGGTGTATGAGCAAATGGACACTATGCTAGGACAAATTAAGGACATTGTTCATCCTAGAGATGGAATTTGTACGATTTAATCCAGATAGAGGTGGAAAAATGGTGGGAGAAGCTGAATATTCCACTATATGCCTTAGCATGCTTACACCAAAATACTATCATATATCATGGCTTTCAACCCCAGCACCAGGTGGTGAGGCAAAGAGAAAACCACACCAAGATCCAGAGGTTCAAGCTGGTTATATGCAAGCATTGGAAAAAATGTACCCAGATGTTGAGGAATGTGATAACATTTGGCGACAGTTGAGCCAGTACATCAGTTGCACTGGTGCCTTTGGGAGCAACCATGCAACTAGAGATCGAGGGAATTTGCCTTCTCTTCAGTGGTGGGACATGTATGGCACTAGTTGCCTACAGCTACAAACTATGGCAATGCGGGTGCTTTCACAGGTGGTGAACACTTCTTCAGCAGAGAGGTGTTGGAGCACATACAGTTTCATCCACAATGTCAAAAGAAACAGGTTGAATGTACAACGAGCATAAACCTTGGTCTATGGGCATTACAACTTGCGATTGTTGTCGCATTACTGTGAGGATCCAACTATAGACAAATCAAATAAGATGTGGGACTACAATCCAGAGGAGGACAACTTGGAGGATGGAGCATTGGTTTTGGAGGAGTTGGAGAATCCTCTTTTGGATGAGGATGAGCGTGTTGAGATGCCACCTCCATCCAGTCACAGTGCGAGGTCCCATGGACAGGGCCCCTTCACTAGCACTCCAGCAGTACCTGCATTAGAAGGACCTTCACAGTCACACTTAGATACACATGCTTCATCTTCACTACCACCACGCGTACCCTCACGAGGCAATCATGGTGGTGGAAGGAGGAACTAAGAGAAATAGATTGTTTCTGCATCTTACTAGATAGGATTTAAATCATAGCTCAGTTTAGTGTTTTGAACTTTTGAGACCTTTTAGTATTCGTATGTCAGTTTAATTATCATTCTGGTACTTATAAGTTATGCTTCATGGCACATGCAGATAGCCAATTTTTGTAAACAAAACTATTTGGTACTTAATGATGTACTTCCATAAGTTAATGATGTGCTTCCCTATTATATGGTTCTAAAGGTTGTCCGTTGTATGTTTGTAATTGATAGAATCTAGATGGTTTGTATTTGTATTTGTAAAATGTATTTCAATTCGTAACTTTGTAATTGTATCATGAATTATGGAATTTATATCACATTTCATATATTGGAAGTAGCACAAACATACATGTTTCATAAATTTTGCTTCTAGTTTGTCATTCTACATGTTTTTTTGAATATATATATATATATATATATATATATATATATATATATGCTCCCGGGATGCTTCGCTCCCGACCATTTTTTGAAAAATGCGCACCCGCGCTCCCGCTTCGCTCCCACGCTCTGGCAATGTTGGCCCAAACATCAAAACCCAAGGAGATCAGATAAGCCTTCATCCTCTTGCTCCAGAAAATGTAGTTTGTTCCATCAAACTTAGGAATTTCCTTGAGTTTCATAGTTGAGATAGTGAGTTCTTTCAAGGATCACCTTCAAGGTGGTCTGGCTTTTTATGAAAGCCCTGCTCTGATACCAATTGTAGAAAACACTGAGAGCGGGGGGGGGTGAATCAGTGTTTCAGTCTTATGAACTTCTTTTTGCCTTCAATGCATGAACATCAAACTCTTCTCCAAATCAAACTTAGTTATCAATCTTCAAGACAACATTAATAAAGCTTATTCTTCTTCTTTTAAATATTGGACTAATAATCAAGTCTTTCATGTATCATTATGGCAACAGCAGAAAGAAAAGAACACCGAGATTTTTTAAGTGGAAACCCCTAATTGGGAAAAACCACTGAATGTATGACTTGTATAAGTTTTACAGTCTAGGAGGTGCACCAACACCTCAAGAGGCTACAACCTCTGTTGTTTTGTCAGCTCCTGCTGAAAGGGTGCTACGACACCCTATGGACAGGCTACAACCTGTCAAGGACAACAGTGTCTGCCCCTCCCTGCTCCACCCAACGTCCCTGACAAGATATATATAGCAGATCTTCCACTGCTGATTACAATAGAATTCTTCAACGACTCCTTGGACAGTTATATAATAAATACCATTCCAACAATAATAATACTTACAATTACAAAACAAACTTATATCCCAGTTAACTGTAGATTGACCTGTTTGAAATTTGTCTCAAACCTGTATAATCTCGGTCTGTTCCACTTAGCTTGTATTCAACTGACTTCAGATTCAAACCATGATCAGACTTCAGACTGAGGCTTGGACTGTGACTAACATACAGTCTTCTTTCTTGATCTCGGTCTGTTGTAGGCTCTGTCTATCCTTTGGACTGATGGTGGCCTTGTGTATTTCACCCTTGCACACCCTTGAACACCTTCGGACTGAGGCAGACCTTGGTCACAGTCTTTGCACAAGAGTTTGGACCCTGATCAATCTTCAAATGCTTCCAGACAGTTACCCTTGAATACTCACTCAGTGTCCTTCGATCTATTCTACTTGTCTCAGAGATCCACGTCGTAATGCATACCTCAAATGGTCTAAATGTGCGCTTATTTATACAAAAATCTGGCCCATCCATTAAGGAATTCTTTGGTCTACTTATAGGTCAACTTACTTTGACTTTTAACCTATTCTTTTATAAATAATATTTTGAATTTTAACCAACCATTTTTATGGGCTACAACACTCATCAAGGAGGGGCTACAAAGCCCACTCTTACAAATGTAAGGTTTTTTTTCGTTTATATATATATATATATAACTAAATTTAACCAATTTGACCATCATTTACAAATGGGCTACAAGGTCCATACATGACCATTCAAGAGGCCGCCTCCATACTTTAACTAAATTTCACAAACTTGTCATAATAAAATAATTGGACCTCAAACCTCAACACATCGAATACTCAAGGGCTGCTAGTTAACTTTTCAAATACACAAGAGCTGCTTGCACAGTTTGACCAACTGTTTCTAACCCTCCGACTTCTTTAAGCCCTGACTTCATGTCACAAATAATCCTTCCATATGACCATCAAATCTGATCATCACCTTAAGCTGAGGTGACACCCGAGGCTAGTTGACATCAATGCCAACACAAGTGTCAACAATACAAGCATGAGGCTAGCTAGGTTAAAGTATGTGCCTCCAAGCTGGATTTTATCTCTACCCTCCTTACTTTTGAACAACAATGTGATGAAACCTCCGAGCCCAGGGTTTCTTTAGGTGTGTACCCTAGTTGCTTGCCCCATGAGGTTGAGACTTAGCGTTTCATAATTTTTTTGCCAATGCTTTGCCTCTTAACTTCCCATTTTAAGCCTTGTTTGAATATTTTATGATGGTTTTCTTCACCAACCCCTCTAGCTCTAGCTGCATGTCTCTCTTCCTCTGCATAATGCACTTCACAAGTTTTCTAGCTCTTTTCTTAGTATCTTGGCTCCTTTTAGACCTGTTGACCTTCTCTTTGTTCTTTCCCTGCTCGTGGATTGACTCCTTTTTTGCTTATTGTCGAGATCTTTCGAGCACAGGATGGAGAGTAGGTCTTTGGGAAGTAAGTTGTCTCAAAGCTCCACAATTGGAGAGTCATTTCCTTTTGTTTCCCTTAAATTGCTTAGAGTTATTCAAAGAGATGGAGAAGTCTTATCCTTTGGTTCTCTTGCATCCTGTCCCTTCTTGTTATTATGTTGGGTTTGGGCTGAGGTTTAGCGAGGATATCACCACCACCTTCCTCCCCTACTATAAATTGTCTTTGCACTGGTGCTCTAGTACCTTTTGCTCATGTTCCGTTTGTCCTCCTTCCTCTGCCCCTTTGCTTGCTTGGGTATGGAAGATTCCCTAATCCTATTTCCTCTGGAACCTTCCTTTCCCTCCAATCTCTTCTGGTTCAGAAACCCTAGCCCTGATCCTAGGGTTTTGGTGCTGATTTTTCCTTCCCTTTTGTCATCTTCTCAACCAAACCAAAATCTCATTTGCTGCTAAGCCACTTATGCACAAGATAGACAAAACTTATTTGTTAATTTTAGGATGATGAATGCATTTTCTTGAAATGCCTCGATCAAAATTAATGGACACCCTGAATGAAACGTAGCACCTGCATGAATGACATACTATATTTTAGTCTGGGAAACTGTTTTCGATCTTAGAATGACTATCCTCATTTAACACCATTGGACCTTTACACTAGATAAGGACACTTTTTGAAAGAAATTGTTTTGTGGCTGAGTTATTAACCTGCAAAAAGGGTTGTGAATATCTAATGCCAGTGAAACCTATTGACATACTAAATCCATAAGTTTTGTTATTGCTGTAATGAGGTTCTTCTTCCCACTCGAAGTAGAAGAATGCCTCGTAGCTTTATATAATATTCCCATCAGTGAAAGCATTAGGTATATTTAGAGGGTTATTAGTAAGTAATAAATATTGCAAGAGCATGATGGTGTGTCGTCTCTTCTGCACCTCCACTGAAAGTGTGTTTTGGTGTGGCTTCCAGGTGACTTTCTCAGTAAATGGTGTCATTATCTTGACTTTTCTTTCAATCCTCAAAGCATTTCTTCAGGTAAGTATCAGTTGACTTCTATAAGCAGCCTCCCTTTACAACCCATCTCCATAATTGTAGCTCTTAAGGTGTCAATTTTTACTTGAGAGTTCTGTTAATAATATTGATTTCATGAACAGAGTATGGCTACTTTAATATGCCTTTTTGGAGAAATATGCATATCTTTGGTTCTTGCACACACTTTATATATAGGTGTGCATGTGCATATCCACATGCATGCATAAATATGATTCCTTGTGCTATTGCAGGCATGTGTATGGATTATGAGTTTCAAGATTATACTTGAAAATTGAGACTTTTGCATTATTTCCTTAGATTGTTGTATGTGTCTGCAACTTGCCCCATTTCGAAGCCTGTTTGTCAATGCCCAATGTGATTGCATTGTTACATATGCACTTTGACACCAAATTTAGTTGCATTTTGACTGTAGGATTTGCCACTAAGAGGTTTTCTCCATGGTACTGACAGTTTTATCATGTGATCGATCTCTTCTGCTGTTTCATACATCTCTGGCAAGTCCATGATCTCATCACTTCCCCATCATTAAATTCACATTTTGATTATGACATTTTTCCCAATGATAATGTTTGGTTCCAAGACGTTTTTTGTCTGCCATAGTCTTGTACATTTTTTCACATATGCAGTTATGCACCTAAGCATCCTTCTAGTCTTTTTGTATTTTGGCTCTGTTCAGATATGGGATTCTTGCTAATACATTTGCTGGTATTGAAGAAAATAATGTTTGTGGTTATACTTTCATTTTTTCCTGATTCTATATAGTTTTTTCACTAATGACCATAAATGATGAATCACCATGAAATTCTTTCAGCCTTTGTTGCTGTAACATGGTTTTAATAACAGTTGCAGGTTGCCTCAGAATGTGGGGGCTATGATGCAGGTAAATGCCCTGCTATATTATATCTGTGTTTAACCTAAAGCAACCTTGAAACTGCTTTACATTATGATGTAAAGGTTGTTGAGAAAACTGTTTCAAGATATACAAGGGTTCTTCATTAGAGATTATTTCATGTCTTCATTAATAATGTAGTTACCTCTTTCATTTTGCAATCTGTTTCAGTGCTTAAGCCATGTTTTTTCTTTTTTAAAATAGATCTCATGGGATTACCATCATGTGCCATCCTTCAAGACCCATCCTTGCATGTGCAGTAAAATGAGTTTTCCAAGATCCAATCAGAATTGCTGATTGACATCCATAACGACTTTTCAAATTGTTCCTTTCATTTTTCTAAGGTAGCCCATTATTTTTCATAATGGAATCAGAGAGTAGCTGTGCAGAAATAGCACTACTACTCACTATGTGGTACAAGGAAACTATAGATCAATCACTATCACTGGAGTTGATTAAATGGTAATTGTACAAGTCGGCTTCTGAAAAAGCTGGATGCACTGCAATTGGTGGAGACTGTGAGCAGTACTACCAAGACGTTGTTTGATGTTGTTTTTGGTTGCGAAAATGGTGTCATGCACATTAAAGTGCCTCCACATGTATGGTATTCTACAAATGGAGTAACCCAGAGCTAATGTTTTCAAGTACCTAGAACAAGTTTCCCACATGGATATTTGAAAGTGAATCACAGCCTGGAATGTTGTAGTGTTTATGTTTCTGACATACCAGGATAGGGGTGAAGTCATACTGGACAATATTTCTTATCAATATACTACTTAATTGCATTAGTTACCATGTCATTTTCTTTGCTGTATGGAGTGCCAAAATGGGGACAGAGACACCTCATCAACATATTAACAATGTCATTGACAGCGAAAAAGGTATGTACAGGAGCAATTATAAAACTTCGAGGCTATGAGAGATGTAGAATGGTATTCAGAAATATTGTGTAGCTGAAAACATGGAAATGTAGGAAGAACATACAAAGACCAGGTGGACCTCGTCAACTATGATAGCAGAAATGCTACTAATAATGGTGATTGAAATCCTTTTTGGAAAACATATGAGAACTGACTAGAATCTACCTTCTATCATGGGCCCATCATATCACAGGCAGAGACACACATGAGAACGGGGCTTTAAATGATTAGGTGATTCTTTTGGAGGAATGAATATCATTGGTATAGCATATATAGAAGCAAAGGTCAAGATGTACAGAAAAGGATTGACTTTGGTTGAAGACACTGAAAGTCATTCTTGTGTTGTGCATATAGACAGAAGGCAGGGACAGTCATTTTTTGAACGCAGCAGTAAGAAGAAATTTTTTGGCAGAGAAAATGTTCCAGTTATGAGTTCTGGATTACCAATTGTTAAGACAACCCCACTGGAGGTAACTCTACTACTTTGGTTGAAGACATTGAAAGTCATTCTTGTGTTGTGCAGATAGACATAAGGCAGGGACAGTTATTTTTTGAAGGCAGCAGTAAGAAGAAATTTTTTTGCATGAGAAAATGTTCCAGTTATGAGTTCTGGCTTACCAATTGTTAAAGACAACCCCACTGGAGGTAACTCTACTATAGACAAGTACATAGAGATGATTCCACTAAATGCTGCTCTAGATACCATGACCTCAAAATTTACAACCCTATCAAGGCAAGTCCACCAAGTCATAATTTCCTCTTATAACTTATAATAGCTGTTTAGAGAGAAATTGGGATCTTAATAGACTATTGTACTATTACATAAAGGTAATTTGGATCACATATATCTGCTTAGCAGTTAGGATAGGCAATTAAGCAATTGTATGCTGATGTGCAAAAGGTAGTGTTGCCGCCTAATACACACCCGGGGGAACGCGGCAGAAATCTTGAAGTCGCTCGGTGTGTCCTTGGGGGCAAGTCAGAGTCAAGTGCTGTCACCTGATTACTCGACTCCTAAGTCTAGGTTACTCCTAGCGAAGCCAAGGGGGGTGGTCCCTATAAAATAAAACTCTGGCTTAAAAGATTGGATGAACAAATTACTAAACTAACAACATCTGTAGATAAATTAAATCAACAACATTTGTATTTAAAATGACATTCACAACATAATGGTAAATTGATTTAAACCATAAGTTTGAGAAGTTAGACCAGTGCCAAGATGTGTAAATTGTTGTTGTGTTGGGAATGCGCTGCTGATGTCTTGTTGTCAATTTTAATCTTATTAATGAGTGATTAAGGAGTGGGTGAGTTGAAAGTTTGGCCCAAATGAGCTTAACTTCTTGAACTGAGCGTTGCAAGCGGCTTTACCAAGTGTCCAACGGGGCGAGGCATAACCTTCTTAAAGTAACCCCCTAACTCTGTGGTAGTCATCCTTCGCGACCTCCCGAGTTCTCAAATATAAGTTATCTGGATTTTCCTGTTACTCTAGTCACTCAAGTCCCTTTTTGATTGGCCAACTGGTTAGACTAAGCTGCAGCGGTCAAGAGCATACGGGAACTTGAGTCTTGATTAGTTTTAAGAATTTATTAACTGTGAAGTTGCTTAACTAAATTGATCAAGATTTATTGCTTTTTGCGAAAGGAAAAAGTAGAACTAATTATAAAGTCCGTTAGGACGGATTGTGTGCGTGTGTTGTTTTAATCTAATGCTTGAAATAAGAAACTAAACTAAAGCAAGAAAAAAAAGATGAAAAGCAAAAACTACGAAAAGTACACAGATCCCCCTTGGGGGCATGGGGGCAGGTGTTGGGGAGCTTGCTTGTTTTTCTTTATTTTCTTATTACAATGGATTGAAAGGATGCCTTTGACCCTTTATAACTTAGGATCAATAGGCTTACAAGTTTGCACAAAAGATCTAGAAATAAAAGAGCTCTTCTAGAACACTTTTGGTTGCTTGATAAGTCAAAATTTCCCTAGAATAACTCTCTAATAAATTGTCCAAACCTGCAAACCAGCAAGAAAACATCAACCAAAAATGTCAAAAAACACTTTGAAAGTGTCTGGGAGTTACCAAAAAAGTTGGTACGGCCTGTCCACACATGCTGTACGGCCTGTACAGTACTTACTACTGCCTCTTCCTTGCCTCAAAATTTGAGCCCACACGTGCTAGAAACCCTTGCTGTACAGTCTGCACAGTCTGCAATTAATGTACAGTCAGCTTCCTTGGGAAATGTGCTCACATGTGTGTCTGTATGGTCTGCTTCAGATTGCTGTACGGTCTGTTTCTAGCTGCCTTGGAATGCATGCTGCTGAGATTTCTAGGAAATCATGCCAATCTGCCTTGGGAAACCCTCCTCCTCCTTCAATCTTTCCTCTTTCTCTTCTTCTTGGTGAGTGATACTTTCCCTTTGTCGCTTTTCCTTCTTCTATACTTTTCTTCTCATCAACTAACCCTAACTACCAATGAAACTACCTAATCAATGGCTAAGATTAGATTAGAAGATCTAGGGTCCACATTAGATGCACTTTTTAATAATAAGTAATTATTAAATACATCACTTAAGTGAGACTCACACTCATAAAGTACACAAAGACTTCTTTATTTACATAATGTCTCTTTTACATAAATACAAACTAAGTAACAAATGGACTTTTATGTCCCCCCTCATCACCCACACACCAAAAATATGAGGAAGGACCTTTAGAGTTACTATTTTCAATATCCCATACACAGATTCATAGTCGGCACCCACCGCTAGTCATCAAAGTGATGCTATAGGGCCTTCTAGTGCCAGATGAGCCCTTACCTTTTCTCATAAAAGGGGAAAAGGGAATTGATAGCTAGCTGCTAGATTGATCTTTCTATATCACTACTCATGACAAGATATATTTTAAATATATTTGATGTCCTTTTGTATTGGTTATTTAGTTTTCTGTCCTTCTCTGGACAACTATTAGGATTCAGTGTTGACTTTGATGTATCATTTGGCATCCTATAAATCTGATATATCAGTGGTTTTTTCAAATTTATTTGGAAATCTGATATATTAGTGGTTTATATTTTAAAAAATTAAAAAATGAATATTGTTTGTATTTTTTAATGCTTGCCGATTTTTCCTAATTATTTTATGATTATTGTTGATTTAATATTTTGGGACCATCTTGATTAATTGCCGATTATGATTATTTCATCTATGGTGTTTTCCTTTAATGCTCTGGGTACTTGTTGAAACTGAATTGACTCCTTTCAATTTTAAGATGATCGGTGTATTTTAGTTATTTAGATGTGTTTTCAGCATCCAATTGAGTTTGCAAGTACTTGTCCTACATCCACATTTTGAGAAACCTTTAATTTGTGTGGGTTGTGATTGATAATATTAGCCATTGAAGCAAGGGTACTCCTGTGGGTAGCCACATCAATCAAACTTATCCTGCCCTCATCCTTGGGCATGATACACACATCCTAGGGGACCATCAGAACAACCTATCTTCTACATTTCTAGGCCCATTGCTGGAGTAAGAATTGAAGATTTTCCGCACTTTACTGTTTTCTGGTTTATGTCAATATTTTGTGGTTTTCATTCCCAGTCGGTTATGCATTGACTGGAAACTACTTCTGAAATTTTCAGTAACAATTAAACACACAGTAAAATGCACTAACAGGCTGAAAAACACATTTAAACATTCACACCATGAAAATGATAGACTTAGAAATTTTTGGCCAAAATCAAGCCCTGGAGAAACCTCCACGGGGAAAACCAGTTAGAGAGAGAGAGAGATTTTATTTCTTCAGAGAATATTCAGCAGAAATTTACAGTCAAACAAATACTTATCTCAACCATAAACTTCACTCTTGGAGCTGTCTTGAAATCTGTGCAATCACTGCAGGATTTCAGTGCTGAAACAGTGCCTTGAAAATCGTGCCAGAAAGTACAAAACAGTCCCTGTACTTTCCCTCGATTTCTGTGCAGCAATAGTTACTGCCTTAGGAAAAGTGCCGGAAATTAGTCTCAAAATCTGTGCAAAATCTCGATATGTGTGCAGCAATAAATGCAGCCAACTGTACCTTGAAATTTGTGCCTCCTCGAAATCTGTGCAGCAGAAAATCTGCCTCGGGTTTTGTGCCCACCGCACCACTCAAATGAATGAGCCTGCTGTCTCGAATATCGTGCCCACTGTATGCTGTTCAGAAAACCGTGAAACTCCTCGGTAATGGTTCCCAGCAAATGCCCAGCAAAACACTCCCTCGATTTTGTGCCCTTCTCGTGTTTTGTGCCCAGTCAAAATCTAGAAACTCGTGCCCAATAAAATATTGGAACTCGTGCCCTGTAAGTACAGTACAGATGCTGAAGTATCTCCTCGAAAACTGTGCCAAGAATAAATGCCAAGCATGTGCCTCGATTTCAGTGCCAATGCATGAAAGCTGCCTCGATATGCATGCAAGTCTCTAAGCTCTTCTCCTCTCTCTCAATATCTCAAGAATAGATGAAATGAGCCTCCCTCATGCTTTTTGTCTAACCCTAAGTGGGTTCTAATCCAACGGTGGACAAATGATCCAATCCAATGGCTAAGATTCAATGAGAGTAAAAACATCACTTCATTTAATTCACTTAAATAAATATTTACTCACCCACTTAACTTTAGCAAAAAGTGACTTTCATTTTATAAAGTCTCATTAATGTGCTTTTAATGTGAGGGTCACCTTTTTCCCCCTTCTAAGTGACATTAGGCTATTGTCACTTGGGGAACACTTCCCTAGGTACAAAACTAACAAGAATGGTATCTTCTTTTGGCAGGGCTTGTGGGATTCAGAGGCACATTCTTGGAAGGATTGGCATACTTTGGCACACGAGTATGCTTTGCTCCCCCCACACTGACTGACTATGATGGAGCTTGTTGGGCTCATCCTTCAATAGGATGTGTACAAAATAAATATTGCAATGCTAGGATCATTTTGGTGGGATTGTAGGTGGAGCTTTGGTTGCCCCTTACAGTAGTATGATTCTCAGAGCTATATTTCATTTTGCATCAACGTCATGCCCTAGATCTTGTCCTCAATGCATGTTGGTTTTCCACCAATTCAGAGGATAGGTGGGTTTGTCAGCTTCATAATGTGTTTTCAGCATCCAATTGAGTTTGCAAGTACTTGTCCTACATCCACATTTTTAGAAACCTTGAATTCGTGTGGGTTGTGATTGATAATATTAGCCATTGAAGCAAGGGTACTCCTGTGGGTAGCCACATCAATCAAACTTGTCCTGCTCTCATCCTTGGGCATGATACACACATCCTAGGGGACCATCTGAACAACCTAGCAACTACATTTCTAGGCCCATTGCTCGAGTAGGAAGGGTATCTTCTTTTGGCAGGATTTGTGGTATTCAGTGGCACATTCTTGGAAGGATTGGCATAATTTGGCGCAAGAGTATGCTTTGCTCCCCTCAGACTGACTAACTATGATGGAGCTTGTTGGGCTCATCCTTTAATAGGATGTGTACAAAATAAATATTGCAATGCTAGGACCATTTTGGTGCGATTATAGGTGGAGATTTGGTTGCTCCTTACAGTAGCATGATTCTCAGAGGCTATATTCCATTTTGCATCAACGTCATGCCCTAGCGCTTGTCCTCAATGCATGTTGGGTTTCGAGCAATTCAGAGGATAGGTGGGTTTGTCAGCTTCATAGTGTGTGGTATGTTCAGCTTTCCAATAAGTTGCAGGTGTTTGTGTGGCTGGTTATTTATGAGGGGCTCCCCTCCAAGGCCAAGTTGGAAAAGAGTGGCTTATCTGATAGTCTTTGTCCTGTTTGCCAATTCTTCGAGAAAATGAAGTACATTTTCCGGGTGTGTTAGTTTGCGAAGAGTGGTTGGTAGTACGTCTAGGATCAATATTCAGTTCTTCAGGGATGAACCCATTGGTGGGTGGCCCTGTTTGGTGGTTGCAGCTATTTGGTTTGTTTGTCTTTTATTCGGATTTGGAATTGTTTGAGGATCCCTGTTCTATATACCCTCTGGAAGATCCATTGTAGGTCGATTTTTGATAATGAGTGATTGCTTGCTATACCATGTGGTGGGATTCGTGCATTTGCAGTTGTTGGCCAAATTTTCTCTTTTGATTAAGGATGCGAAGCCTCTAGATGCAGTAGCTTATTCTGATTTTATTTCTGCTGTAGTGTTGAGGAAGAGGATAGAAGTTCCATTATATAACTTTCCACTTTTTGATTTGCTGATGTAAACATTTTTCTGTAAATAATAAAATATATGATGTACTTTAAAAAAAAGAGCCATTGAAAAGATTGAATTGACTGGCTTGTTCGCTCTCTTATTTGCTGCAAAATGTTGGCCTGTGTTCTCAGGTGTTGTGCACACTTGGAAATGTGGTGTTTGTTACCATTTTACTACTTCGTTTGATTTGGTCTGCAGTTACTTACGTGCAAAAAAGTGGCAAAACTACTGAGTTCCATGGGGACAATGGCTATAGTTCATACAATGCATCACAGCCTGCAACCTAAATTTTGTGACCCTTGCAGCCTATAGTTGGGATCAGATAATCGAGTTCTTTGAATTTTCATGTAATATGAAATTTGAGAGCACCTTTAATTCCTGAAAATCAAATGATGGTCATCTTCTTTGATTGTCTACTATGTAGCAGGCATACTGTGATTGAAGTTATTCTTATATAGCTATAGAAAGAAGGAAATGAAGAAAATATATTGATGTAACAAATGACCCAAAATTAAGGATCAGCGGAACTGTAAGTTAAGACATTTGTCATGTATAAATATAGTAAGGGAGTAAGGCATTTCCAGTCTAGTCCAAACCTGTAGCTTAAATGAAGATAGAAAAGAGGAAGTAGGGAGATTGAACTTGACTGCCTGTATGCACACACTTGTCTTTTTTCTTCTTCATGGTATGTATTTTCCTTTTCTTTGATGAGAGGTAGGACTTTTCTTTTCTCCAACTTTGATCAAGTTGGCAACTAACCAGTCTCTAGAGAGGGAACAAATTCTAGATTGTTTCCCAATCAGCAGAACTGTAAGTTACAACATTTATCATGTATAAATATAGTAAGGGAGCAAGGCATTAGTCCAAACCTGTAGCGTAAATGAAAATAAAAAAGAGGAAGTAGGGAGATTGAACTTGACTGGCTGTAGCACATACTTATTTTATTTCTTCTTCATGGAATGCATTTGGCTTTTGTTCAATAAGAGGCAGGGATTTTCTTCTTTTCAACTCTCATCAAGTTGGCAACAAACCAGTCTCTAGGGAGTGAACAAATTCTAGAATGGTTTCCCCTGTAATTGTCTTTGTGATCACTTTTAATGAACCTCATACCAAAGCACTCATTTTTAAATCAGGAATTGGCAATAGCAATGATTCTTCAAGACAGCCTTCTCATTGTTTTGTATAGCTGTATACATGTGCCATACTATAAACATGGCGCTCAAACCTTCTAAGCAAGATGGGGGCTGGCCTATTTGAAGTTACATTTCGGGACAAGACCAGATGTTTGTTCTCATCAGGTCACATCATAACATGAACTTCTTGAGTAGCCTATTCCTCAAATTATTTTGTATTATGTTTTTTCTTTTGTATGTGGAGGATATAGGGTTTATTCTATCGTACCTAAAATAAGCAAAATAATATGAGTATTTATGTAGGATATCCATGTCATAGGTGTCTCAGTTCAGGAGAATCTGCTGGAATCATGTGGTTCGCTATGTGGTCATATTTTGTACTCTAAAGGACCTATGGATCAAACTATGAAAATACATGTAACATGAAAATAGTGGGGCATTGGATACTTATACACATGCACACTTAAAGATGATAAGACGGAAACTAATAACCGTGTTAGATGCAACTGATTTTCCTTCCACATAGTTCATTGTTGATATGATCATATCCTTCATTCTTTTTTGTTATGATCATAAAATATTGCTTCAACATAGTACTATTTTTCATGAAGACCACTAAGCTAGAAAGCAGTTATAGAGACAAATAATGGCTATGCCTCATTTTCTATTCTATTCAAAATCCTCAATGCCTAGTTATTTATGTCACTATACTCTAATCACAACAGCAGATACATTTTAAAATGCTCTTCTTCCTCTTACTCCTACAGTCAAAGACATGCACATGTATAGTCTGTTATGTCTGAGCAAATAAATAATCTATGTGGCTATTTTATGGAATGGGATTATCAGTCCTTTATTTTAGGGTTATTAGACTATATACTAGCAGGCATTGAAGATACATGAAAGATCAATGGTTTCCCACTACGCCATCTTTCTATATCCTTTCTCAGTTCTACCTGTTAAGCTCTGTTATCCTCTTAAATAGTTGTTAAATATAGCATTGGTTATTTAATGCTTTAGCTCAAAGTTGAGATTCTCAAATCTCATTGCCTATCCATTGGTATCATAACTCATTATGCTGCAATATTGATTTAGCTTTTAGATGGCACATTTAAAAAATTGAAAAATTTTACTTCAACAAATTTTGAATTTCGAAAAGCTAAGTTGAAAGAGATGATAGAAAATGACAAATTCATTTAGCTTGGTTAGAATTTTCTCTAAGTTGTCTGGACTACGTGTCATGAATGGCTAGAAGGGTATAAAGTCGGTTTTATAAAAAAATGAGTCAAATTATTTACAAGAGCTTCATTTTATTAACTTATTATTCTTTCCAAATTGTCTGTTAGAAATTATGCCTTGTGAAGATTGGTGATACCTAAATATAAGATTTATTGTACAGAATTGCAAATATCATCATTTCAGGGATCAGTTCTTGTTTTGCCCAAATGTCTTTCAGTTTCAACATATGGTGCAAGTGAAATCCTCCCATAAAACAAAGATCTTGTGTGCTTGAGGTTGCTAGTTCTTTAAGGCATTATAAATACTTTAGTTTGTTGAAGTTTATGAGAGTCAACAAAGAAAATCGATAGAATCAAATCTCACCCAAATTCTGAAATAGTCTCCTCAAAAGTGCACTAGAGAGAGTGCAAAACCTAAGTACAAGTGTGCACAAGAAAAAATGTCAATCACAAGAGAAACACCAAAATAGAAGTTCCCCCTAGGCTTATAACACTTTGTATTTTAGATCAAGAAGATTGCAAGATGAGATAATGCAAACGAGAGCTTGAGTTGTGTATTTATACAAAATTCAAGTGATGTATCTTCCCAAGAGCATTTTGAGTCTACATATCAAGTTTGACTAGGTTAGACTTAGCCATAAATATAGCTTACAGTAAATGAATAAAATATGGCCTTAGCCATAATTACAAATACATGAAGATACATATGAATGGGTCATGGCCACATGTATAAATTACACCAACAATTCCAACAAATCCCCTTAAGCTAAAGATAGGCCATGAAGAGACAACAATCCCCTAAAAAACAAGTCTCCACACCAATACGATGCTACAAAATTAGTGAAGGCAGGCCCTGACAAGATTTTGGTGAAGATATATGCAAGATGGCCCGTTGAAGGAACGAAGATAAGTGCAATACGTCTCGGAGCGTAGAGATGATATAGTGCATCCAAATTTGATCATGTTTAGATTTTCAATTATCCAAATGATTATGATTAAGTTTGAAGGTACTTTGATTGTCACAATATAGAGGGGTGGGGCCCTTTTGAAGAAGCCCCAACTGATGAAGAATCGTTGTCATCTAGAAAAGATGCTTCCTTGTTAGGAAAGCATTGGCATAATAAGATTTTGTAGAATATAGAAACCCTATTTATTGCTTTTTATAACACCAGGAAATTGGTCTAGAACTAGTAGTAAACTAGAAGTGGAACAACGCTGATCAAGATCATCATCCTAGTCTACATCAGAGAATGATTGAAGATGAATAGGGGCTACTGCGGCATAGTGAATCCCATATAACTAGTGGCATTCAAGTAGTGCAAAATATGCTTAACCACCTTCTAGTGACTCATGAGGTTCTTGATAATTTGCATAAAACATCATCCTAGTGGTAAGAGCGGTGTTGATCAAAATAAAATCCTCCATCCTGAAGTGTCACGACAAATCTAAAACATACTTAGGTTAAGAGAGAGATCCTAAAGGTAGACTAAGTAATCAAAATGTCTACAAACTAGTGCGACAAACAAAGATGAATCATTTCAAATGTCTCCTAAAGACTTAGCTTCAGTGCTTTAATACATGATATCATGTTTGTTGTCCTACTTGAATTGGATATTCAGCTATTGAATTATTGTCTCTCTTTAATAACGAACTTTGTTCGTCACATTAGTATTAGAGCTTCATGCCGATCTGATACCTGGTCAATGTACAAATTTCAGACCCCAACCCGGTTTCAAGTCTCAATAAATTTATCACTGTTTAATGCCCAACCCACATTTCTTCTCTGCTGAAAATGTCAATAGTATAAACATAAATTTATAACATGAAACACAATAAGTCTTTTACACAAACTCGAACAAAAATAAATGCTCACACAGAAGAAAAATAACTCATATTTTTGGGCAAATAACCCCTGGAAAAACCTGTAAGGGGAAAACCAGTGAGAGATATTTATTGTTTCTAGAGCTCATAGAACAAAGTTACAACCGATACATTTTCCAACCAACGAATACACAGACTTATCTCGAAAATCAAGTCCTTTACTTCATAATTTGAGCCCAAAATGCCTAGCAACTCGAGCTCAGATTTCTGTGCGTGACTGTATGGAACTGTACGGTCTGACCTGCAATAAATGCTCCTCAAAGTGTGTTCCTATTCTTGTACTTGACTGTATGGAATTGTATAGATTTTCTGCAGCAGATTTGCCTCGAAATTTGTGCCAGTCTCCAGCCTCGATTTTCATGCTACCTTTCTACTGTATAGTTGGAAAATACAGTAAGACCCTGACTGTAATTAATGTTGTATGGTTGCATTAAATGCTGGAACAATTGCCTTGGTTTGTGTGCCAAATCTCTTGGTCTATGCGCCCCCCTTACTGTTGTAGAAATCTCACTTAGGCTTCATCTCTTCCTCTTGATCTCTCTTCAATGCTCATGAAAAGAATGAATGGTGTCTCGACCCTTCAACTCACCCTTTTTGTTCATCTCAATGAGATTGACCTAAACCTCAGATCTAATGGCCGAGATTAAATCCTAGGCCATCTAGATCAACGGTTGAGAAAAATCACTTTATCTCAACTTAAGTCATTTAAGTCACCTCCCATTTAATATTTTTGGCACGCGGTTAGGGCGCAGAAGATGCGGAGCCGACAACGACGAAGGGGTCATCAGCGAAGGAAAATGACCATTCGCGAAGGATAAGAAGTCGACAAAAGCAAAATTTTTGGTCCTTGTTAGTTAGATTTGGTCATTTGGACCATTTTGTAACCGCCTTAAGCGTCTATAAATATAAACACAAATTGTAATAGATAGGCATCCTAGAATCGAAGAAGATAGAAGATACATTGGATAAGTTGATGTATTTGTTTGCCTTCGGCAAGTTTTACTCTGTGTATATGGATTCGCGTTATGTTGCTTGGAACTTTTCCTGCGAAGGTTGTACCACAGATTTTGACATGAGTTAATGCATGAGGATGTTCGGTTACGTCTTTATTCTATGTTCCTATTTGTGTCACCACGTTATGAATGATGAATGTTATCTTAATGATGTGATGTGTTTAAGGTTTTGTTGTTTTGCCGATTAATCTGTAATGCTGGTTGATGCGAATGTTATTTACATGTTGATGTAGATGTCGAATGTATATTTGAATTGTTAGTATAATGCAAAGACACATCTCTAGTTTCGGTAGCCGTTGAATAAGAGTTAACGCATGTCTTCTCCCTACTGCGGAAACTTGGTTCCTGCAGCCCCCTTGAACATCTCGGGTGAGACCTCACTCGCTCTGCGGGTGTTGCTGGAAAGGGTAAAACCTTTTTGGGCCAATGCTTAAGGGTGTCTGGTTGGTGTTTGTTGACAACATTGCGGAGTGAACCCCTGTCGACAGAACTGTGTCAACAAATGGTTCTATTGCCGGGACCGTAGTGTGAAGAGAAAAAGAGAGAACATGTTGTGGCATCCGACGATACCAGAGATCGATGATTGGTTCGACAAGAAGGCACGAGAGTTTGCTGAAGAAGAGAATCTCCAACCCAGATGGTTGACGACTGAGTGGTTACAGAAACATATATATATACTTCGATATCCACGAGATATTTTTCTACGAATTCCCGATACTACTGCATGAGTGGTTGGCACAACTGTCATTCCAAAAGAAGAATTTCCAAGGTGGTGAACTTGAACACTGGACACCTGAATTGATCCAACAATTGAAGCGAGTGGATAACAAGGAATCTAGAGCTATCGAAGTCTGGGTAGATAGTATTCTGGAGGGACATATTACTGAATTCGTCGTCGACACAATCAAGTAATATAGCGATGCAGAAAGGAAGTTTTTCAAGGGACCCCGTGGAAGGTTTCTACTGTCGCTGAAATTGTGGATTAAAATGCTCATCCGCGAAAAGGGCATAATGAAGATGAATTTTGATGAGTAAATCTCAGTGTGTGGAGGCTATGGGTATCGCGTGAATGCGGTTTTGGCAGAATGATGTGGGGTAGATGGACATGAGCGACGATGAGTTCTTAAGGGAAGCCGATGAAGGTTGTGGTAACCTGCGAAGTGGGGTGAGGTTCTGGCGGCTAGAGAAGAAGAGGAGGACTGAGATTGAGAGAGAGTCTCCTAAGGCGACCGAAACGAAGAACTGTGAAACGGGACCACAAGGGACGAAGTGACCTTACTGCGACGGAGAAAGCGACCAGGCTACCCCTGAAGCCGAAGAAGGACATACCCGAAGCTACAACGTACCCACAACTCCGTGCACCATGCCCAATTTCGGAGGAAGAGACATAAGTTCTTCGCAGTGCTGTTTGAAGTGCAAAAACAACGGTAGGAGTAGTGGGTCTGTAAATAATAGTAAGAAACCAAGAATGGCGGGTGACAAAGTTAAAATGCCAATTTTTCCAGGGTAATGGGACTGAGGATCCCGAACAGTATTGGTTTTTATGCGAAGTGGTATGGACGATAAAGCAGGTCCAAGACGATGACATCAAGAAGGGACAGCTAGTGACGACCTTTAGGGGTCGTGTGCTAGACTGGTTCATGAAATTCATACAAGTGCCTACAGGAAGTCTAGAGAAAACACTGTCGTAGATTAGGGCAGGATTAATTGATGAATTCAGGAAGCTGAAATCTGAGTCGCAATACATTAGAGAATTGAAGGAGATTAAGCAGTTTCCAAATGATCAGTGTGGCAGTTCGACCAGAGATATAAAGCTTTAATGGCGAAAGTAAGCTTTGGGATGAGCGACATACAACACAAGGAATGGTTCATTGCAGGGCTAGTACCACATATTCGTATGCCGCTGATGCAACATAAAATCACATCCCAAGCAGAAGCACTGGAAATTGCAATGAAGTTGGAGGCTTCACCAGTTGGTGAAGCAGGATTAGGCATGAATCACATTCAAGCGCAGCTAGCAAACCTGACGATCCAGCTCTAAGACATTAAGAAGGGAAAAGAGGTGCGTGAGGAAATATGGTGCTATTGCTGCAAATCAGAAGGGAATCACAAGGACCAGTGTCCGGAGTTCCACGAATATTTACCGTCGGGCGCACCGAATCCACTTAACCAGGGAGGAATGCCATGGTGCCGAATCTTTCAGACGAGGGGGCATCGGTTAGAGGAATGCGTATATTTACAGAAGATGGTGTCAAAACCGGGAAACCTTTTCTGCAATTTCTGCCAATCAGTTGGGCACAATGAGAAGGATTGTAGGGTGTATGACTTGCTCTAAGAAAGGACCGAAGATACATATTTTATGAAGGGGGAGGAGCAACCTTGACATAGCAGCAACCGCAGTACAGTCAGCAACAACCGCAGTACATTCAGCAGCAGCCACACTAGAATCAGCAGTATAACCAGCCGCAACTCCATTATAGCCAACCACCACCGGTGTACATGCAACCCCCGTCGCAGTACGACCATCTGCAGTATTAGACTGCGCAATATAACCAACAACCATATGGCCAACCGTGAGGAGGATTCAGAGGAGGATTCCGTGGAGGTCGAGGTGGAGGTGTTGGTCGGGGAGGAGCTTTTGGACGAGGTCGAGGGTCAGTTGTATGCTACAATTGTGGTCAAGTCAGACATTATCAAAGAGATTGTCCGAGTCCAGTTCTGCAGTGTACTTATTGCAGGGCACCGGACCATAGTGTTGAGGATTGTCCCCTGCTGATTGCGAAGTGGCAAAATAAAAATCCATCCCAACCTCAACTGAATCCGAATCAGGGTCAAAATCCACCTCCAAACGTACATAAAATTTCGATAGAAATAAGAAGTCGACAGGTGAACGTCGCAGTAGTAACCAGAGGAGGGGCTGCGGTAGGGGAAGACAGGCCACAATCGAGTTTCCGACCGATAGCAAGAAAACAGGTCCGATTTGATGTGGAAGCAGAAAAGGAGATATTTCTAGAAGCGCAAGAGACAATGAGACAGATGAGGCAGCCACCTATTGGCCAAGAAGAACCCATCTTTGAGATGCCACCGACATTTGATACGACGAACTCACAGAAAAAGATCAACACCTTGAGGGCCTTCTTAGAAAGTTGTTTGGAACTGGTGAAATATCAGGATGTGCTAGCGGAAATAGCCATCATCGACAAGAGGATGGACGACAGATTCGAACAGAAAATCGGCTGCACAAAAAGAAGACATGAAGAGAAATGAGGATGAATGCACAGATTGGTGCATTCGATGTCGACTTGATTATTCTGGACTTGGGGTCGGATGTGAATATCTTGATGAAACATACATGGGAGACAATGGGGAAACCACAGCTGGCATGGTCCCCAGTACAACTTCGACTAGCGAACCAGAGTAAGGTCACACCCATTGGCCGATTATGCCACATCCCAGTCGAGATAGAGGGACTCAAGACCTATGCAGATTTTGATGTGATAGAAATAGTTGATAACACGAGCCCCTATCTGGTGTTGTTAGGGATAGATTGGGCGATGGAGAACCAAGCCGTGATCAACTTCGAGAAATGAACAATGTCGTTTGAGAACTGCGACATGAGGATTGTCGCTCCACTGGATCCATCAGAAGGGAAAAGGTATGTCGAGCCAATGCGGGACAAATTCACAGAAGGATGGGACAATGTGTACAACATCTCAGAGGACTATATTAATCCCACCGCCGATAAAGAACTAGGGTGCAAAGTGTTAGCTCGGCATCGTCAGATTCTGATGAAGCACTAGAGAATTGGCAGAATCGACTACATGAAGTATCATTTAGGAGGTGCGCATGCATCACCCAGTCGCTGAGATGGGTGGCGACAGAAGTCTGCGAACTACCAACATACGAAGGATTTCCCAATCTGACTAAATTCATCATCGAATTTGAAGACAAAGTAGCAGAACCGTAGAGGTTGTTAGCATTAGAGGAAGCACTGAAGGCTACACCAACGCGATGGTGGGCAACGCACAAGTCGACGATAACGAGCTGGCTGTTATGTCGACAACTAATGGAGATCAGGTTCGGCGAAACTGAAGGGTACTGCCGAAGGAGTGACCCAAGGGATCACTTGAAGGAATGCCAAAGCGCATGGGGAATGAGACCACAAAAAGAATGGGTCCATGCCTTCATCCATATATTGGATGATATACTGCGAAACTGGTATGTTGCAGCAGAACTACGACACAAAACGACCACGTGGGAGGAGCTGACTATTAAATTTAGCCGGACTTTTAGCTTCTCGGATGAAAACCCCTTCATCCATAGTGCACTGTAGATGATACGGGAGAAGGTACTTGAAGTGTTACCGATGGAGAAACCAATGGGATTACAGTGGACTGCGACACCAGAGATGTTGGAGTGCTACAACGTGACGGGAGGACCGGATGATGAGGATGATCCACGAGCTGTTTATATACCAGAGTTGGAAGGAAGCCAGAATGTTGAAGCACCATATATGCCCTTCGACAAATTTCAACAGCCGCTGCGCCTCAAGAAGGTTAATATTGGGTCAGAGGAAGACCCCAAGTTTGCAAGCATAGGAGATTATTGGGATGATGTGACGATCACAAAAGTCACGGATCTACTACATGAGTTCCAGGATTTGTTCCCAATGAAATTTTTGGAAATGAAAGGCATTTCCAAGGAATTGGGCGAAATGAAGATTCCACTGAAACCTGATGTGAAACCGGTCAAGCAACGACCTTATCTGTTGAATCCCAGATACAGGGAGTGAATGAAAGCCGAACTAGAGCGGATGTTGGATGCAGGCATCATAGAGTCGGTAGAAGAATTTGAATGGATTAGTCCGATGGTGGTCCAAGATAAAAAGACTGGCGAAGTCAGGATTTGTGTCGACCTAAGGAAGTTGAATGACGCATGTTTGCATGATCCATTCCCGACACCATTCACAGACGAAGTGTTAGAAGGTGTTGGAGGTCAGGAGATATACTTGTTCACAGACGGATTCTTAGGATATCATCAAATAAAGATTGAAAAGGAGGACGGACATAAGACAACCTTTGTAACATAATGGGGTTGCTTTCAATATACATTAATGCCATTCGGTCTCAAAAATGCCCCAACGATCTTTTCAAGATTAGTTGTTTCTGAATTTAAAGATTTCATTCACAAATTCCTTGTAGTATATATGGATGATTGGACCGTGTACGACTTGGTGAAGGACCACGTTGCAAACCTAAGGTTGATGCTGAAGAGATGTAAGCAGCATCAAATTTCGTTAAATTTGAAGAAATGCATCTTCTGTGCTCCTTTTGGGATTCTGTTAAGACACATCGTAAGCAAGGAAGGAATGTTGGTTAACCCAGCAAAGATTGCAATTATTGTCGACTTACCACCTCCGACGACAGTAAAGTAGTTAAGGGAAACATTGGGGCATACTGGGTATTACAAAATGTTTATTTGAGGCTACGCGACGATCACAGCGCTAATGGAAAAACTATTGAAAAAGGACACGAAGTTCGAGTGGACTGAAGAGTGTCAGAAAAACCTTGATATACTGAAAGCAGAGATGGTCGCAACACCAATATTAGTTTTTCCTGATTGGACAAAAGAATTCCATGTTCACATGGACGCGTCATTAGTTGCACTAGGGGTGGTATTGGCTCAGCCAGGAGAGGGAGCAATCGATCATCCAATCGCAATCACCAGTAGGAAGCTGTCCACTGCGGATAAAAACTACACGGCGACAGAAAGGGAAGGGCTAGCAATGGTCTACGCACTACAAAAATTCTGCCACTACCTACTCGGAGGCCATTTCAAGATGTTTACTGACCACTCGACATTGAAATATTTGGTCAACAAGCCTGTGTTGGGGGGGAAAATATGTTGCTGGTTGCTCTTGTTTCAAGAATTTGACTTTTAGATTATTGTGAAACCAAGACAACTGAATGGAGGGCCTGACCACCTGTCCCAAATTGAATTAGGGGAAGAACCTAGAAGCATCGACGAGGTCTTACCAGATGCGCAATTATTTCGAATTGGAATGGTCGATGACCATTACGAGCAAATCATCTAATTCTTGACTACAGGATGCGCACCAGAAGGATTGAATACTAGTTAGAAAAAGCAGTTAGTTGCGAGGGTTGCTGACTTTCAGCTAATTGTAGGTCAACTTTACAAAATGGGGCCATACGAGATCCTTTGCCGATATGTTCTTCCGCATGAACAGGAAAGGATACTAGCGGAAGCTCATGATGGGATCGCATGACACTATGGACGACGTGCCATTGCTAGGAAGATACTTAGAGCTGGACTATGGTGGTCGACGGTGCAGGGAGATGCTACAGATTATGCCAGGAGCTGTGATGTGTTCCAAAGAATAGGAAAACCATCGCGAATGGATGAAATGTCGCTAGTACCTCAGCTAACGCTACAAGCTTTCGACAAATGGGCGGTTGAATTTTTAGGACCGATCAAACCACCAGGAAAAAGAATGGGGTCGCGATATATAATTACTGCGACTGATTATTTGATGCGATGGGATGAAGCTGCACCGATAAAGGACTGCACAACTGCGACAGCAACAAGATTTCTCTTTGACAATTTGGTCACCAGGTTTGCGTGCCCAAAGATACTGACGAGCAACCGGGGTACTCACTTTGTCAACCAAACTATCAAGGCAATGACGAAAGAATTCCAAATTCAACATCGCAAGAGTACCCCATCTCACCCACAGGCGAATGGTGCGGTGGAAGCATTTAACAAGGTATTGGAGCATGCGCTAACAAAGGCATGTAACAAAAACCGTGACGACTGGGATTTGAAGATTCCAACAATATTATGGGCCTACAGGACAACTTGTAAATGTCTGACATGCCAGACACCATTCAAGTTAGTTTACGGACAAGAAGCGGTGATGCCAATGGAGTATATTGTCCCCAGTCTTCGCATCGCAACAACCACAGGAATGAGCGACGACGGAGCAATCGAAGAACGGTTGGCGCAGTTAGTACAACTTGACTAGGACAGGTTTATCATAGGATTCCAGCAACAGGTAGAAAAGGATTGCCAACAGGGTTGGCATGATCGCCATGTCAAAGCAAAGCACTTCCAACGTGGAGATATGGTGCTTCTATATGACAGTAAGTTTGCGAAGCATCCAGGTAAGCTGCATATGCATTGGTTGGGCCCCTATATTATAAATTTTATCACTGACGGAGGTGCGGTACAGTTACAAAAGCTAGATGGGAACCTGATGACAAATCTAGTGAATGGAAGCCGATTGAAGCCATATCGCCATAGTTAGGCGCATGGCGACTGAAACAGGGTTCGCACTAGTTTTCAAAAAAAAGAAAAAAAAGAAGATATATATATATATATATATATATATATAGAAGAAAAAGACATTGAAGATTTGTCGATCGCATGGGATTTGTACAGTACCAAAGGAAAGAGTAAGCGACGGAAGTTGAAGCTTGTCGACGGTTAGCACGTGGTAGTCAAATCAGATCATAATTATAGCATTTAAGCATCGACGGAAGGCGACGGAGAAGGATGATGACACACTCGATGGCAGAATTTAGCAAATTAGGGAAAGATTCGACGAATGACTTGGTAATCATTCCTCAAAGATGCCATGATGGACAGGAACCAAGTGAGTTAAGTTATAAATATCCAAGCAGATGGATAGATAGCATTATGAAGAGTTATTGAGTTGGATGTGCGACTCTAAGAATGTTGCAGAGTCAAGCAGTGAGGATAGAGGGGTAAGAAAGTTGTAGAGTCAAGAAGTAAGGATAGAGGGGTAAGGAAGTTGCAGAGTAAAGAAGTGAGATTAGAGGGTTGTGATGGCACATTTCATTTCTAGCGGAATCACCCAAGATCTACTAAGGGTGAATACGACAAGTGTTCACGAGCAACCGACAGATGAAGATATGAAAAAAACCCGGAAGAAAAGAGATGAAGCCTCACCCGAGATGTCTATGCGAAATTCAGTTGTTGGAAGAAAAGAGGGTTCGTCGACCGCAGAAGCACCAAGAGAAAGGGCACTTCGGGTTCAACGAAGGATGATCAGATTCGTGAAACAGATGTGCCGGAAGCAGAGTCGTTAGCACAGTTGTCAGCGAAGGATGATCAAATTCGTGAAACGGATGTGCCAGAAGCACAGTTGTCAGCGAAGGATGATCAATTTGGTGAAACAGAGCCGTAACAGAGGCATCCAGCTGAGGTGGCTCGAGGGTGAGCCACAAGTTTGTGTTGGGGGCCTGTTGGCACGGGGTTAGGGCGCAGAAGATGCGGAGCCGACATCGATGAAGGGGTCATCAACGAAGGAAAATGACCATTCGTGAAGGATAAGAAGTTGACAAAAGCAGAAGTTTTGGTCCTTGTTACTTAGATTTGGTCATTTGGACCATTTTGTAACCGCCTTAGGCATCTATAAATATAAACACAAATTGTAATAGATAGGCATCCTAGAATCAAAGAAGATAGAAGATCCATCGAATAAGTTGATGTATTTGTCTGCCTTCGGCAAGTTTTACTCTGTGTATATGGATTCGCGTTAAGTTGCTTGGAACTGTTCCTGCGAAGGTTGCACCGCTGATTTTGAGATGAGTTAATGCATGATGATGTTCGGTTACGTCTCTATTCTATGTTTCTATTTGTGTCACCACATTATGAATTATGAATGCTATCTTAATGATGCAATGTGTTTAAGGTTTTGTTGCTTTGCCGATTAATCTGTAATGCTGGTTGATGCAAATGTCATTTACATGTTGATGCAGATGTCAAATGTATATTTGAATTGTTACTATAATGCAAAGACAGATCTCTAGTTTCGGTAGTGACTGAATAAGAGTTAACGCATGTCTTCTCTCTACTGCGGAAACTTAGTTCCTGCAACCCTCTTGAACATCTTGGGTGAGACCTCACTCGTTCCGCGGGTGTTGCTGGAAAGGGTAAAACCTTTTTGGGCCGATGCTTAAGGGTGTTTGGTTGGTGTTTGTTGACAACAGTGCGAAGTGAACCATTGTCGATAGAACTGTGTCAACAAATATTCTCAACAAGCCACTTTATATCTCATAAAGTTAATGTCTTAGGGTCACGTTTGGATATTTCCCCTTTTGCTAGACACTAAGCCACTAAGGAGAACACTTGTCCAAGGTGCAAATTTTTAACACTCCCTCTTACCGAGAAAAGTGTTCTTCACCACTCCCAACTTGTCTCTGAAGAAAATAAACCTGCCTTTCCCCAAAGATTTCCTAAGAAGATCTGCTATCTGCTCATCAATGGATATATACTGTAGCTCAATTGTCCCTCTTTGAACATAGTCACAAATGAAATGGTATCTGATCTCAATATGCTTTGACCTGTCATGAAATACCAGATTCTCATAAAGCTTAATGCAACTTTGATTGTCACAGTAAATAATCTTAGTCCTCAGCTGTTGACCAAATAATCCCACCAAAAACTTGAGAAACCAAATGGCCTCACAACTAGCCTGACTAGTTGCCATATATTTCGCCTTAGAATAACTCAATGCAATGGACTTTTGTTTCCTGCTGAACCACGACACAATTACCGAGCCCAAATTGAAAGGACATCGGAAGTGCTTTTTCTGTCTATCACACAACCTACCCAATCAAAATCTGTATAGCCAATCAACCTGACTACATCCTCTCTCCTATAATCCAGACCATAATCCACCATACCACGAAGATGCATGAAAAAGTTACCAAGGGAGTGTTGTTCACCTTGTGTTGCCTTGAGGTGGACAAGAACACTTTAAAAAGGTGATCCCTAGCCATTAATTAATAAAGTGAGAAGTACTTTATAGTTATAAAGTCACTTTATTAAAATTTAAGTCATGGTTATATCCTAAGTTCATTTTAATGATATAGTCAAGTGAGTGATTAATTAAAAGGGTCATCACTTTATTAAATGACATAAGTGCACTAAATGTTATTTAATAATTAATTATTGAGCATTTATTGAGAGCTCTTCATATGATCTAATCTAGACCATTAGATGAAAAGAGGAAGTTGCCATGAACAAAAAGGTTTGGGGAAAGAAAACCTAGCATCATTATTCACTTTTCCAAGAGAGAGTTTTGGGAGAGCAAGAGAGAAGAGAGAAGAGGGTTTGAGAGAATTTGAACCAGAGAGAGAGAAGAAGAAAAATTCTGGCATGTTTCCAAAGAAATCCGTACAGGTGTAGCAGGGAAGGAATCCGTACAACAGGGTACTGTACAACATTTATTTGCATAGATTTCGAGGAGGTCATACTGCAGAAGACTGTTGGTCCTCTATTTTGCCCATTTGATGTACTATTTTCTAGTATTTAAAGTCTTAATGGATCCAATAATAATCAGCTTTATGTGTCTTTTGAAGATCAATACTGCTAAGAGCCATGGTAAGTAATTTTAATTATTTGATTGTTGTATTTTCTTATTTTTATGCATATGTTTTGGGTTTTAGGTTTCATTAAACCCTATGCTAATAATGATGTGGGTTTCTCTTCTACACAGGGTTCGTTTTGTTATTTGGCCAGCGTTCAAATGAGGAGATTAGGGATTCGATCTACCATCAGGGCGTTTTTATTGGATCCACATCATCTTTAAGATGCTTTTGAAGATTGCTCCACTGCTATTTCAGGCACGATCTTTGGATCAAGGGTTGTTATTATCTTCTCCTCAACGCTATGTGTATATTCTGGATCTGAGATTCCATTTTTGGCTCAGAATGGTTAAGATATTTTGAATATTGTTATTTCATATCGACCCTTGTCTCCAGGGCATTTTCAATCTGCATGATTTAGTATAAAAGTGACTATGGACACCTTAGGTAGGGGGATTTGTACAAACTCCATTTTATGAATATGATACAGTGCGTATTTCCATCAGATCTGTGATTTAAATGTGTGAGGCGTTGAGGGCAGGGCCCACCTTCAGCACCAAACAGTAATGTTTCAGTAGTGTGTGTGGTTTGCAGCGATAGTTTGGCGTTTTTTATCAATATACATTTCCTTTCAGAATATAAATGGTTTGCTCATCACTGGATTTCAATAGAAGGCGTGATTGTGATTACTAGTTAAGAGCATTTACAGTTGATAGCCATGAATAAAGCTTGTTAACAGTTTGAATTTAAGATTTCCTCTGTTCTATTTAGGGTGAGTTGTTATTTAAAACCTAGGGTATATATATATAATCGCATGATTGATTGATATGGGTTATGGTAGATTCAGTTTTATGAAGGATCACGAATAGATTGAGTGTTATTTCCAGTAGATTTAATGTTGTGAGTGATTACAACTGGATGGAGTATTTTATTTCTATTTTATAACAATAGCTACAGGAATGGTTGTGAAATTATCTTGATTACAGGACTGAAAAATGAATTAAGAATGGCTTGTATTTAAACCTTTTCTTTTAGTCTCCAGTGTGTAATATTGGTGCATGAATTATGAGTTTAACTCTGGATATTAAGATCATTGTGTTGCAGCATGAAAATGGCTTATAAATAACCTACCCTTTTACTGCCAAGCTTGCAATATTTGAATATCAATTACAACAGAGTCAAGGGTTTGAAGACTGTAACCATAAAGTATTTAGGGTTTATCTATTTTTTTGGATGAAAGATTGAATAGAAGTTGAAGTTGCATGTGAGTGAGAAGTCCTTGTTTATCACAATGTTTCCTTGAGTCGATAATTAACTGCACAGTAGAAACCAAAATCAGTGGATGCCTATCACACAGTTTTAACATCTATCGATGAGCAGAATTGAAGTGTTTTAGTGTTCTGCTATGTACATTTGTATGCATAAATCTTAAACAGAGTACATTGGAATTCCACTAAACGATCAAGCAATCCTTTGATAGATTGTGTGTTGACTACTTTAAGTTAAAAGGCCACAGGTTATCTTTGTGTGAATTTGAAGCATTAGATTTGTAATTCAGTTAGGAAACAAAGTCAATTAGGTATATGCATTTGGTTGATAGCAGGATTGATTATTTTTTATAGATTGTAGTCATAATAACTTAAATTGATGTAGAGATTGTTAGTTGCTTTAAACATTGCTGTAGCCTAAGATTGTATCTATTTCCTAGCAGATTATTTTGTTTTAAAAATCATAGAATTGTAATTTAAGAATTCCTCATTGGATGTTTTCAAGTTCAACAGTGAGATAAGGATTAGCAAATGGGTTCTCTTTTCTATAGTGTAGATTTAGTGATTTCTAGCATTGGTCCTTTAGGGTTAGTCTCATTGTTGTTAGCAGTAGATTAGGGTTTCTCGAGGAATGAGCATTAGGGTTAGTTTATCTGCACATATAGTGTAGCAGCTCAAAGTCTACGATTCTCCGGTTGATAAATTAAATTGAGGTGAATTAAATATCAATAATTTTAACCAACATTTTGGCGCCGTTGTCGGGGAGTTGCTCCAAGGTAAGCTGGTATTTTGCTCATTTTTTGAATTGATTGATTGAGAAGTTCAGGTAGATAGAATATTTTACAATACACAACAAGGTGGAGGGGAAACATTAAGACGCAAAGACGAATTCACTTTGGGATTCCCAAGGTGTAACAGCCTGCCGCAGCCACTTTAGTGGGTTACCCCCGAATTTTTGTTGTGTCCTTTCTGGTAAGTATGGTTGTTTTTCTTCACAAGTTTGAGTTATTAGAAGTGTGTTTATATTTCCTGTAAAAAGTGTTTATTTTCAGTTACAAGTGTGGTTATCCTTTTGTAGGTTAAGTGTGTTTAATTTCCGAAATCTAATTTTACAGCAATTGTTAGGTGTGACTAGTTGTGGCAGATTGGAGAAGGAGGATTGGTAAGGAAAAATTGCGCATTTCATAACAGGTTCCTTCAAACCCAACTGTGGCACAGGTATTTCAATTTGGTTTGATTAAAAGTTTTGTGATTTTCAGAATTTGTTTTGATGAGACCTAGAGATAGTAAGGGTAGATTCATTAAGGTTCACTCTGATCTTTTTGTAAACAACAAAACCCCCCCCTTCACTAACCCTAGGGATAGGGATACCAGAAACGAAACTGAAAACAACAACATTCAGAATTCAACAGAATTTGGGACCCAACCAGTAGGAACTGAGGTTATACTCAGTGAACAGTTACATTCAGAAGAAATCCCACAGATCCAACAAACTTCACCTTTAAAGGAAGATCCTAATTTGGTTGACACAGTGAACATAGAAAAAGTGAACTTCCTTCTGGAACATAACCAGAATCCGGTGGTTTTTCAATTAGAATCCACTACAGATTTACCTTTCAATTTTCAAACGTGGCCTAGGCCAGACCATCGGGATTCTATTCTATCCCCAAGAAGAGACAGGTTAGGTGTCAATTGGTTTAGGAACCCTCTTGTCATGAGTGATCAGGAAACTGAACACCAGATGGAAGGAGAAGTAGAACATGAAGGACGAACTGAAACAACTTTTGGCTTCCCCATTCTGGATCTTACACGGGATGTCAGTATGAAAAATATCCCAGCATCTTCATTACCTACCTTCTATGGGAAAAGTACTGAAGATCCGGATACCTTTCTATTTGAGTTTGACATCTTATGTAGGAGTTATAATTATCTACAGGATGCTCAAAAGTTAAAACTATTTCCAGCAACCCTTAAGGATTCTGCACTTAGATGGTTTATGAGCTTGGGGGAATCCACCATCCGAACTTGGGAACAAATGAAGAGTGCTTTCCTCAGAAAATACCGAGACTACTGTGGGCCTCGAGACTCCCAAAATGATATCTTTAAAATGCAACAGCATGAAGAAGAGAGTCTGGAGGACTTCCTAGAACGATTCTGCTTTGTATTACAGAAGTCTAAATATAATACCTTACAGGAGGATGCCGTCAGAACCCTTTTTCTAAAAGGGATCCTGGATGAATATGTGGAAATCCTCAACTTGATGGCATCAGGTGATGTATCTCATAAATCCTTTGAGGAGATTACTGAACTATGCAGGAAGTATTCGAGGAGTAGAGCCAAGGCAGGAAAAAGCACAAGGGAAGGTCCTTCCCGTATTTCTAGAACAGCAGGAACTAGTGGGGTCACAAGAGTTGAGTTGGGAAACTTGTTAGAAAATTTCAAAACTGACATTCTAGGCACCTTAAGCTCCCAATTCGATGCTTTGAAAACAAAGAAACGGCAAGAGGAGGAGGACATAGCAGCATTACACATATTCTGCCCCAAATGCAGAAAAAGACACCCCTTGAAAGAATGCCCTCTAAATACCATTTCAGTCTGTGCTCTTTGCTCTGCTCAACACCCAACTGACAATTGCCCTTCTTTACCAGAGCTGCAAGCTTTTTACAAGCTTAATGCGGAACCTACTGAAGCATCTAGAAGGCCTTGGCAGCCTAGACCTCAAAACATGTACCCAGAGCCTGTTTTCCAGAACCCTGCATATTATTATCCCATGCAGCAATCTCAGCAGCCATGGAGTCCACAAATGTGGCAGAATTGGCCCTCTCAACCTACTCAGACCCAGCCTTGGCAGCAAGGCTGGCGGGGACAGTCATATGGAGGACCACAAGGACAACCTTATGGAGGAACACAATCAACCACCCCTCCTACTTACTGTCCAATGCCACCAAATATTCAGCAGTTACTACCAGGATTTACACCACCTGCCCTTCCTCCTATACCCCCAGTTCCACAACAATATCAAAATCCAAATCCACCTCGACCCACATTGTTGCCAGCCCAACCTATTCCAAACCCTAATAATCGACCTCCCCAGCCTCTTAATAATGCTGAAATTCAAATGGCTCCAACTTATGTAATTCATTCAGCTCCTTTACAGGAAATACAATTAAGGTCTGGGAAAACATTGAATAAAAATCCTCCAGCAGTGATTATTCATGAAGAGACTGGAGAAGAAAGTGATGAAAAAGAGATTACAGAGGAAGAAGAAGTGCAGATTGCCTCAGAAAATACTCAAGCACTAGGAACTCATTTCCAACCAGCAGCCCATCCACAGGTAAATAACAACCCCCCTTACCCAGAGAGGTTATTAATTGAGAAGCCTGTGATGCGTCCACAGTTTGATTTGGAAAGTGAGTTGAGAAATGTTTGCATCAAAATTCCATTACTTCAGGCTATTAGAGATGTCCCTATTTATGCAAAATTGGTAAGGGAACTGTGTTTAAAGAAACCTGGTCGGAAACAGAAAGACCCACCCAAGATAAATGTTTTAGGCCAGCTGTCTAATTATATTTCGGACTGTCCCTTACCCCCAAAATTTTCAAATCCTGGGAATCCAGTGGTGACCATTTACATCAATGAGGTTCCAATAGGAAACACTCTAGTTGACCTGGGGGCTGCCATTAATGTCATGTCTATGACCACCATGCAGAGACTTCAGTTGCATAATCTCCTCAGATCTACTCCTACTATTTTGGAGTTGGCTGATAGGAGCACAGTCAAACCTGTGGGGGCCTTAGATGACATTACTGTCACAGTAGCTTCTTGGGAGTATCCAGTGGATTTTCTGGTACTCCAAACCAAACACCCAATGGGGGAACATCCTGTTATATTAGGCAGGCCTTGGTTAGCCACTGCTAATGCCTTTATAGGATGCAGAGAAGGTATTCTAACTATATCGAATGGCACTTCTCTACAAAACCTAATTATTTATCCTCCAGCACAGCCTGTATCGGAAAACATGTTATGGTTAGAGAATCCTTATGGGGATGAGGATGTGGGACAACCCTTACTGTCCATCAGTCAAACTAGGGGGCTGGAACACCAGACTGAGGATGATATCCTAGATCAATTTATTTCAGCCACCACTAGTATTGAGTACCCTCAGTCCTTCTCTGACTTAGACAATGTTTTCACAGAAGATTTTCAGGAACACTATTACCCTTCAGCCACCTCATCATCAGTAGTTTTATTTATAGATGAGAAGGTTGAAGCTGCAACTATACCAATGGAGATTAGTCCAGGAAGATCTTTGTTTATCAATGGGAATCTGTCTCAAAGCCAGCAAAATCAGGTAGTTGATTTACTCAAAGCATAGTCTGGGGCATTTGCTTGGGTTTATACAGACATGAAAGGCATTCACCCTGACACATGCATGCATCACATTTATACGCAGGAAAATATAAGACCAGTAAGGCAGCCACAGAGAAGAATGAATCCTGCGCTTAAAGACATTGTGAAGGAAGAATTACAAAAATTGTTGGATGCAGATTTCATCTATCCCATTTCTGATAGCAAATGGGTATCTCCGTTGGTGATTGTTCCAAAGAAGGGAGGTAAGTGGAGAATATGTGTTGATTTTCGTGAATTAAATAAAGCAACTCTCAGAGATTACTTCCCTCTTCCTTTCATAGACCAGGTTTTAGATACATTGTCTGGAAAGAAATATTTTTCTTTTTTGGATGGATACAGTGGATATAACCAGATAAGAATAGCCCCAGAGGATCAAGAAAAAACCACTTTTACCTGCCCATGGGGAACTTATGCTTACAAGGTGCTTCCATTTGGACTGTGTAACGCTCCTGCCACTTTCCAGAGGGCAGTGTTAGGTATTTTGGCTGATTTGGTCCATGACTGTGTGGAAATATATATGGATGATTTTACAGTCTACGGTAATGATTTCAAGGAAGCCTTGGATAATTTGGAGAAAGTTCTAATTAGGTGCCAAGAAACAAATCTTGCTTTAAGCCATGAAAAGTGTAAAATGATGTTAACTGAGGGTATTGTTTTAGGGCACCATGTTTCATCAGAAGGAATTAAGGTTGACCCAGCAAAAATTGAAATCATTACTAGTCTGTCTTCACCAACTACACAAAAAGAAGTCAGAAGTTTTCTGGGACACGCAGGGTACTATCGTAGGTTTATTGCTAATTTTACAAAGATAGCAGCCCCACTGTTCAAATTGTTGGCCAAAGACAGTGGTTTTGATTGGGATCAACACTGTCAGACAGCCTTTGACACATTAAAGTCAGAATTATCTTCAACACCAGTTCTGCGGGGACCAAATTGGTCTTTGCCCTTCCATATACAAACTGATGCTTCAGACACTGCCTTGGGGGGAGTGCTCGGACAGAAAGAGAATCAGTCCTCCTATGCTATTTATTTCATCAGTAAAAATTTAACACCTGCAGAACTGAACTATACAGTGACTGAGAAAGAGTTTCTAGCAGTAGTCCATGCCATCAATAAATTCCGGCATTATATTACAGGTTACGAGGTATTTGTTCATACCGATCATTCTGCTATTAAATTTTTAATGAATAAGCCAATCACTAGTGGCAGAATTACTAGATGGTTACTTTTGCTACAGGAATTTAACATTACCATAGTTGACAAACCAGGGAAGGAAAATCTGGTTGCAGATTTCCTCTCCAGATTAACTCATGCTGATAATAATGTTCTTGTCGATGATACATTTCCTGACGAACACTTGTTTGCTGTTTCTATTAAAACACCCTGGTTTGCAGATGTAGCCAATTATTTGGTTACAGGGAAACTACCTGCTCATTTGTCATCTTATGAAAAACGAAGAATCATACAGCAAAGTGCTAATTATTCATGGGTAGGTAATGATCTCTTTCGAACCGGTCCAGATCTGATTATCAGGAGGTGTGTGAGGGAGGATGAGATGTGTGACATCCTCCAAGCCTGTCATGATGGACCCTGTGGGGGCCATTTTTCAGACAAGCGGACAGCATATAAGGTGTTACATCAAGGGTATTACTGGCCTACCCTTTTTAAAGATGCTGAGAAGTATGTACAGGGTTGTGACAGCTGTCAAAGAATGGGGAGACCCACTGCTGCTGATCAAATGCCTTTACAAGCCCAGGTACAAATTGAACCCTTTGAAAAATGGGGATTGGACTTTGTTGGACCAATTTCACCAATGTCAAGGAAAAAGAGGTATATTTTAGTTTGCACTGATTATGTAACTAAATGGGTTGAGGCAAAAGCTCTATTGAGGGCCACTGAGAAATCAGTCATAGAATTTATTTACGAAGAGATTTTTACTCGTTTTGGTATTCCTCGTGAAATTGTGACTGACAATGGAGCACAGTTTGTCTCTAAATCAATGAAAGCACTTACAGAACAATATGGAATTAAGCACTATAAATCTTCTCCTTACCACCCCCAAGCAAATGGTCAGGTGGAATCAACCAATAAAGTGCTAGAATCCATGTTAACAAAGACTGTGCAGCTACGTCATAAGGACTGGGCAGACAGGCTACCCGAGGCATTGTGGGCTTACAGAACTACGTGGAGAAATACCACAGGGTATACCCCATATCAACTTGTTTATGGTAAACAGGTCCTGCTGCCTATAGAATTTCAGGTTAAAACTTTTCATACTGCTGCACAACTGAGCCTGAATTTAGATGAAGCCCAGGAGCAGAGGCTGATGCAATTAAATGAACTTGATGAAATTAGACAAGATGCTGTCCAACAAACTGTGTTGATACAGAATCAGCGGACTAAGTGGCATGATAAATTTTTGAAGAAGAAGACTTTTGTAGAAGGTGATTGGGCTCTGTTATTTGACTCACGATTCAAACACTTCAAAGGTAAGCTTACCACTAGATGGATGGGGCCATATGAAATTGTGACTGTTTTTGATAATGGTTCTGTCAAAATAAAAACAATAGACGAAGAACAAACTGCCTTTGTAGTAAATGGACATCGGTTAAAAGTATATCATAAACCTCTCTCTAAGCAAGAGTTCATCCATAACATGAGTCAGCAGTCTGAACTAGAACTGGTAGGTGAGGAAAAGAATTCTTCATCTCCTACTCTCTCTCAGTAATCTTCAGTGGAATTGTTTTTTTTTGTACATATGTACAGGGATTTGTTTTTTTTCTCTTTTTGAAAAGGTGCAGATATTCTTTTCAGCAAGACTCAGAATGTTTTTTGAAACCTAAGGGAGGTATCACTATCCTATTTCAGCATGTTGATTATTTTTGCAAGACATTTTTAAGGACTGTGTAAATTTGGGTCAATTTCTGAGTTTCAATGAATTATTGGAATGTCTGCATTTGTGTGTCAGATTTTTTTTTTTTTTGGAATTGTTTTGGCTATTCATAAGAATACTTGGCCACCAGGCATTGCCTACATTAATGCTTTAAGCTTCCCAAATGTTTCTGCTTATGAACCTATGGGCTGCGAGGACCATTTGATTTGGTTTCACACTAGATAAAGAGTGGGAATTGATGTTAGTTACAGCTATGGGCATGAAGTTATTCTTAAGATAGGCATCATGATTAAAAGGTGTTCAAGATCGGGTAGTTTGGGGGTTATTATCTCTTGGCTGTTATAAGATTAAACACATATATATATACTGTCTTTAGCCACTTTATGACTTTCACTTTCTACAGTTACGAAGGTTAGTTGTTCATATGGGCAAATCTTTACAGGCATATACAAAGAATACTCTTCCAATTCTGGTACCATCCCACTCCTAGATGGTTTTCAGAGCAGCTCCCCCACTCATCTATGCTAAATCAAATCATAAATTTTATCTTTAAGATGAAATTGGGACAAGAGCCTCTGATAGAAAAAGGGTGTAAGAGGTTAACCCGCCGGGATACTGAACAGGTCTGCTGGCAGCGGGTACCGACCTGTGGTATGAACAGGCAAACCCATCAGGGTTCTGAACAGGCCTGTTGGCAATGGGGCATCTGTCTGGGGAAGAAGCTTCTTAAGATGTTATAGTTACCCCACCGGAGTACTGATCAGGCTTGCTGGCAGTGGGTTCTGACTTTAATATCTTCTTTAACAGCCTCATCTATACTTGTCTATATGAACAACGTACCTATGTGAAGGTAAAAGAGAAGCCATGAGGCTGGTTAATTAAAAATTATTAAATTCATTAAAAAAAAAATGATAGCCAGTTGATAATCATCTCCAACTGTTTTTGGTATTTTGGGTTACCTGATTCTAAAAAAAGGTTTATTTTGATGCCTAGAACATAGCTGAGAAATGTAGTACTATTTGTTCCACTACTCAAATTATCCTGTGTGAAGCTGAGTCAAAATGGACCAGTACTCCATTAGCTTCTGTTGATTATTTCCCTTATCCTGTGGCATATGTCCTGGTGGAAAAGTTCTGTATGGATAACAAGGGTGAGGACTGAATTTTTGATTGATGAAGTCTGAATTGTTGATTGTTTGCGTTTGAATTTTTGATTGTTTAAACTATGAGTGATTGATGAAGCTTGCATTTCTGATTATTGAGTTATGAGTGATTGTTTGAATTTGAATTTTTGATTGTTTAAATTATGAGTGATTGATGAAACTTGCATTTCTGATTATTGAGTTATGGGTGATTGTTTGAATTTGAATTTTTGATTGTTTAAATTATGAGTGATTGATGAAACTTGCATTTCTGATTATTTATGAGTGATTGTTTGAGTTTGAATTTTTGATTGTTTAAATTATGAGTGATTGATGAAACTTGCATTTCTGATTATTGAGTTATGAGTGATTGATTGGAATTTGAATTTTTGATTGTTATTTGTATTTTCAATAAAAGATGGCTTCATAGCACGATTGAGTTTCCTGTGTGGTTAGATAGAGCAGCAACTTTGCAATAAGGAAATCAGGCCATAAAACTGTTGAGGGTCCAACGAATCTCTTAATCCAGGCTATTTGCTTATGAGCTCATCCAAGTGATGTCTATTTGGGAGATTCATGGTTTTATATCACTATTCATAGCCTAACAGCTGCTCCAAATGCTGGTACTTACCTTTATATTGGTAAATTGCTGTACATAGTTATCAGCCTAAAAGCACTGCTGTGTTTGTCAAAGTGCCGGATTGAGTGCCGGATTGAGTGCTGGAAGTTATATTCGGGAAATTGGCATGTATATGGTAATGGACGTTGATAGAGGTAAGGAAAGGTTTACGATTGACTAAACCTTAATTAGTAATAAGGTTTATAATTAATATTTTTTGCCATTATATGAAATCCGATGGTTATGAATTACTTTAAAAACTTTTGGTAATATTTCATTTTCTATTATTGGCAACCTTTAATAAAATTAATTATAACCTTGTTCTATTATAATTTGGGTTTTGACGTGTTAAGAAAACGTGTTAAATCATGGTTATCATCCCCTGCGAAGTGGGCAGTATGTGCCACCACTTGCAATGATTTTTTTCTTGTCACGACGCTGTCTTCATTACCCTTACTTCCTACCATTCTACCATGTTCATTCGGGTTTCTACAGTCTCTTACCATTGTCATTACCTGCGAATTGCCTGTCCGAATCCTTTGCTAATTCCCTGTTAATTCGCTACCTTCGTGGCTCCACCATGCTTAACCGGCATGAACCCTCTGCGTATGAGCAGCTATTAGCCATCCCTGAGTTCGTTGCATGCAAGGATATGTTTGTTCGGGCGGGATGGCATGCATTTTTAACTAATTTACAGGGCCACGATGACGCGGTCTCTCTACAATTCGCCCTGAGTTTCGACGGGCATACCGCTAGAGTGGGGGCTCTAGAGTTTGCAGTAACAGAGGAGTCCATTTCAGTTGCCACGGGACTTCCATGCACCGGTGATAGATGGTTTAAGAATTTCCGGCTGCCACGGAAAGATTATGACTGCGTTTTTAAACCAGAATATTTGGCTGTGAAGGGTGAGAAGGGTTTCTCCAAGCTGTGGGTCAGAGAAGAATTCCATAATTCCTTGATGATCATCACCAAGCTAATTACCTGTGAAGGTCGATTCTCCACCTACAAAGCCTGTCATTTTCGTCTGCTAGCTCATTTCGAGTTTGGTAAGCTCCTGAACTTCCCATTTTATTTTTGGAAAAGTTTGAGTAAGATGGCTTCGCAGGTGAGGAAGAATTTAGAGCATCCAACCCATAGTCTTTATCATCATGGGCTTATTAAAATGATCGTTTTAGCTGAGTTAAAGAAGCAGGGTCGGGGTTGGGAACAGTTTGTGTATGAACTCTCTAACCCTCATCTTCAGTCACCCTTGAGGAATGAATCAGGAGAGCCTGGTATCCCTGATCTAGTGGAAAAAGCTTCCTCCACCAACAATTCAGTTCCTCAAGATGATTGCCCTCAGGAACCCGCTGTTAATAGCTCCAAGAAAACCGCTCCATTATATGCTAAAAATTCCCCAATCCCTAAAAGGCAGTGCGTTAACTCTCGGTCTGGGGGGGATAAGGAGCAGGAAAATTTGGTTGTTTTGCCAAATAGACGTTTTACTCGCAGCATGGCCGCTAAAGAAGGGAGAAAGGGGTCTAAGGGTAAAGAACCTGTTCAAGTTGAGTTGTCATCATCCGATGCTTCCTCTACCCATGCTAACTCCGATTCTCCTGATTCCCCTCATTGTTCTGCATCATTGAATCCTGTCAGTGAACCCTTGCTGCCAGTATCCCCTTCCAAATCGAGTCTGAAATCTACCAAAGGATCTCCTTCAAAGTCAAGTTTGAAGTCTGTCAAGGTATCCTCTTCCAAATCAAGTTTAAAATCTGTTAGGGCATCATTTTCCAGATCTGGTTCAGAGGCTTCAGCACAAGGGATTGACTATTTTAGGCAAAAGAATATCAAATTGAAAAAGAAGCTGCAAGAATATGTGAGGTTGGATCGGGTTGTCAAACAAGAAAATGCCATTTTAAAAGCTAGAATAGTGTCCCTGCAAACCTTGGTTGATGAAGTTAAAGGGACAAATCATAGCCTTCGAAGACAGTTAAAGAAAAAGGACAAACAGTTTGAGCAGTTAGCTAGCATACAGCAACATTCTGCCCCCTCTCCTCCTCAGGTGCAAGTCCTGTTTAATACCTCAGCTTCAGTCTCTGGAGTTGGGTCCAAGGATTGACAACTCACTTTGAAGATTTAAAATTTTGCCTATCAGAAATTTCCTTGCATTGGGACATGCAAGACCTTCAGTCTGGGGGAGATGTTGGTCCTCTATTTTGCCCATTTGATGTACTATTTTCTAGTATTTAAAGTCTTAATGGATCCAATAATAATCAGCTTTATGTGTCTTTTGAAGATCAATACTGCTAAGAGCCATGGTAAGTAATTTTAATTATTTGATTGTTGTATTTTCTTATTTTTATGCATATGTTTTGGGTTTTAGGTTTCATTAAACCCTATGCTAATAATGATGTGGGTTTCTCTTCTACACAGGGTTCGTTTTGTTATTTGGCCAGCGTTCAAATGAGGAGATTGGGGATTCGATCTACCATCAGGGCGTTTTTATTGGATCCACATCATCTTTAAGATGCTTTTGAAGATTGCTCCACTGCTATTTCAGGCACGATCTTTGGATCAAGGGTTGTTATTATCTTCTCCTCAACGCTATGTGTATATTCTGGATCTGAGATTCCATTTTTGGCTCAGAATGGTTAAGATATTTTGAATATTGTTATTTCATATCGACCCTTGTCTCCAGGGCGTTTTCAATCTGCATGATTTAGTATAAAAGTGACTATGGACACCTTAGGTAGGGGGATTTGTACAAACTCCATTTTATGAATATGATACAGTGCGTATTTCCATCAAATCTGTGATTTAAATGTGTGAGGCGTTGAGGGCAGGGCCCACCTTCAGCACCAAACAGTAATGTTTCAGTAGTGTGTGTGGTTTGCAGCGATAGTTTGGCGTTTTTTATCAATATACATTTCCTTTCAGAATATAAATGGTTTGCTCATCACTGGATTTCAATAGAAGGCGTGATTGTGATTACTAGTTAAGAGCATTTACAGTTGATAGCCATGAATAAAGCTTGTTAACAGTTTGAATTTAAGATTTCCTCTGTTCTATTTAGGGTGAGTTGTTATTTAAAACCTAGGGTATATATATATAATCGCATGATTGATTGATATGGGTTATGGTAGATTCAGTTTTATGAAGGATCACGAATAGATTGAGTGTTATTTCCAGTAGATTTAATGTTGTGAGTGATTACAACTGGATGGAGTATTTTATTTCTATTTTATAACAATAGCTACAGGAATGGTTGTGAAATTATCTTGATTACAGGACTGAAAAATGAATTAAGAATGGCTTGTATTTAAACCTTTTCTTTTAGTCTCCAGTGTGTAATATTGGTGCATGAATTATGAGTTTAACTCTGGATATTAAGATCATTGTGTTGCAGCATGAAAATGGCTTATAAATAACCTACCCTTTTACTGCCAAGCTTGCAATATTTGAATATCAATTACAACAGAGTCAAGGGTTTGAAGACTGTAACCATAAAGTATTTAGGGTTTATCTATTTTTTTGGATGAAAGATTGAATAGAAGTTGAAGTTGCATGTGAGTGAGAAGTCCTTGTTTATCACAATGTTTCCTTGAGTCGATAATTAACTGCACAGTAGAAACCAAAATCAGTGGATGCCTATCACACAGTTTTAACATCTATCGATGAGCAGAATTGAAGTGTTTTAGTGTTCTGTTATGTACATTTGTATGCATAAATCTTAAACAGAGTACATTGGAATTCCACTAAACGATCAAGCAATCCTTTGATAGACTGTGTGTTGACTACTTTAAGTTAAAAGGCCACAGGTTATCTTTGTGTGAATTTGAAGCATTAGATTTGTAATTCAGTTAGGAAACAAAGTCAATTAGGTATATGCATTTGGTTGATAGCAGGATTGATTATTTTTTATAGATTGTAGTCATAATAACTTAAATTGATGTAGAGATTGTTAGTTGCTTTAAACATTGCTGTAGCCTAAGATTGTATCTATTTCCTAGCAGATTATTTTGTTTTAAAAATCATAGAATTGTAATTTAAGAATTCCTCATTGGATGTTTTCAAGTTCAACAGTGAGATAAGGATTAGCAAATGGGTTCTCTTTTCTATAGTGCAGATTTAGTGATTTCTAGCATTGGTCCTTTAGGGTTAGTCTCATTGTTGTTAGCAGTAGATTAGGGTTTCTCGAGGAATGAGCATTAGGGTTAGTTTATCTGCACATATAATGTAGCAGCTCAAAGTCTACGATTCTCCGGTTGATAAATTAAATTGAGGTGAATTAAATATCAATAATTTTAACCAACAAAGACCATACAGTGGAACAAAATTCGAGGCAGAGATCAACACAAATTTCGAGGTGAAGGTACAGAATTTCGAGGTGAAGGTACAGTCTGTACATAATTTATTGCCGTGTACAGACAATCCGTACAATGCAAAAAATTCGAGGTTGTTGGGCACATCATTCGAGGAGCAGGTTCACATGTGTGGGCCGTACAGGCACATTTTTCGAGGTGCTGGTTTTCTGTTTCAGCAGGTCGTGCAACATATTTTTTCAGTGTGATACTAACACAAATTTCGAGGTGCTGGTTTTCTATTTCAGCAGGTCGTGCAACATATTTTTTCAGTGTGATACTAGCACAAATTTCGAGAAGAAATTTATGAGATAAGTACTGCTGTTGTAGTTTGTAAAAAATTACTGAAAAATAAAATTTCTCTCTCAATCAGGTTTTCCCTTCGTGGTTTTATCCTCGACCAATTGGGTCAAAAATTATGTGTTTAAAATTTATGTGGTTCGCTGATTTAAATTTCCGAGTTTGAGTTTTATCGCTGAAAATTAAAATTTCTGAGTTATAAAGATTTGAAAAAGAATTTCACATGTTTCAAGACAAGTCATTTTTATGAATAAAATGTGCATATTGGGCATTAAACCATATGTAGAGAAGCTTCCAAGCTTGAAATTGGGTTGGGGTTCTAAAACTTTCATGGTATCAGAGTGGTGGTAAAGATCAGAATTTAAACACTTGGAAATATTTCAGTTTTGCAAAAAACAAAGGGTTTGTGAAAAACAGGGTCTTGAACATTTTCTTGAGAATAACATGTACAAGTTGCAGTCATGGTGACTGGACTTGGGGTTGCAAATTTTATCCCTTGGAAGGCTAGGATTATGTTGATACTTGAAGAAAATGAACTATGGGAAGTAGTCAATAGTACAACAACAAATCCTGTGATTGTTCCTACCGATACTACTGATAGGGATACCTTCATGAAAAAGGATGTGAAGGCAAGAAGGATCATACTTGATGCTGTGAAGGATCATGTGATCCCACATATTTCAGCGAAGGCACATGCCTTTCAGATGTGGGCAACTTTGACAAACATTTATCAAAGTTTTAATGAGAACAGAAATATGCTATTGCGGGAGAAGTTGAAGGATGTACACATGAGTAAAGGGGAAGGCATGGCTTCCTATATTACCAGGATTACACAGGTGAGGGATGAGCTTGCAGCTGTTGTGGAGATTGTACAGGGCACTGAGATGGTGCAGACAACCTTAAATGGTGTGACACAACCATGGAGTGTATTTGTGCAGACAATAGTTGCTCGTGAGAACATGCCTTCTTGGGATTGTCTTTGGGATGATTTCATACAAGAGGAGACACGTAGAGGATACCTACAGGGCAGTTCATCACATCATAGGGATGATGAGGAGAATGTGGCATTGGAAGCTAAAGGTAAGAAGAAGAAGTTCAAGAAGGGTCCTAAGAGTGGGACCAATCAAGATACATGTGAGCAAAAGAAAGACTTGAGTAAAATCAAGTGTTTCGCTTGTCAGAAGTTTGAGCACTATGATGGACAGTGTCCAAACAAGAAGAAGAAAGGACAATAGATGACAGCTACAACAGACATGGATGACTTTGCTTCACGGTTTGAGGGAGAGTTTTCTCCCTATGTTGGATGTACAAAGAGGACATCTTTCACTAACAGTGATATGGAGTATCAGGTACAATGTTCTTTGTTGGTTGACCATTCTTTGAGTGCCTTCGCCACTACTTCTACTTGGTACATTAATAGTGGGGCTTCGAGCCATATGACAGGTGTTCGAGATGTGTTCACTGGGATGACTGAGACATGCTTGAGTCTCGAGGGAGTGTTGGGTGATGACACGATTGTGAGAGCAGTTGGGTGAGGGACTATTACCTTTCCGAGGGAGTCTATGCAGTCCATGACTTTGAGTGATGCTTGTATGTCCCCGGGCTGAAGAAGAATCTTGTTTCAGTTTCCACTATTGAGGACAGGGGTTTTGGAGTATGTGTCCTAGATGGGAAAGTGCATATCTTTCCCAGAGTAGCAGGACCATCTACTTCATGTTCCATTGGAGTTAGATGTGGGAAACTGTACAAGCTTCTCTTCCAGCCTCATCATGCATTGGCTCATACTAACATTAGCATCGAGATGTGTGAGTTGTGGTATAAGAGGATGGGCCACCTTCATCATTCAGCTTTGATATTGCTGAGGGAGATGTCTATAGGTTTTCCTCAGTTCAACACAGAGCAGGGTGGTGTGTTCAGAGAGTGTACTTTGGGAAAGTACACCAAGACTGCTTTTCCGAGCAGTGACACAAGATTAGGTGGGATACTGGAATTGATTCATTGCAACTTATGTGGACCCATGTCTTCTGCTTCATTGACAGGATTTGAGTACTATATCAGTTTCATTGATGACCACTCTAGGAAGACCTGGATCTACTTTCTGAGAAGTAAACAATCTCAAGAAGTCTTGAGGAGGTTCCAAGAGTTTAAAGCTCTTGTGGAGAACCAAACAGGGAGGAAGATCCGAGCACTCAGGTCAGACAATGGGGGTGAGTATACCTCCAAGGAGTTTGATGAGTTTTGCAGATAAGAGGGCATCATGAGGCAGTTGACAGTTCCATATACTCCACAACAGAATGGAGTTGCCGAAAGGAAGAACAAAACTATAGTGGGAGAAGCTAGAGCGATGCTGCATGATTAGAGTCTTCCTTTCTCTCTATGGAAAGACCCATTTAGTACTATTGTTTATGTGCAAAACAGGAGTCCACACCGTGCATTGGGTTGTAAAACTCCTGAGGATATGTTCATCGGGAAGAGACCTGAGATAGGTCTCTTCCGTATATTTGGATTTCTTACATATTCTCATGTCCCTTTTGAGAAGAGGACAAAGTTAGAGCCCACAACAGAGAAATGCATCTTTGTTGGTTATGATGAGACTTCGAAGGATTTTCGCTTATACCTTCTTACACAGAGGAAAGTTGTGGTGAGGAGGGAGGTGAGATTTAAGGAGGAGAAAGCCTCCAGGAAGTCTTATGATTCAGAGATGGTGGAGCAGCAGGTTGAGACTCCACAGGTGACACCTTCACAGAGTTCAGCGAGTCAGGGTGCAGGTCACATGTTTCTAAAGTGACTGGGTCACAAATTATAGGTTCATCAGTTTCAGGTACTCAGTTTATAGGGACTTTAGGTACAAGGACAGGTTCATGAGTCATAGGTTCACATGTTTCACCTTCATGTGATTCAGGTGGTACAGGTTCAAGATCACCAGGTACGGGATCTCATGCCACAGGTACTTCTTCAGGGATACAATTGTCAGATGAGGAGGTTCAGGAGGAGGGCCTACCAAAGAAAGATACTTCCAAGAAACGTAAGCCAAGTTGTCTTAAGGAGCTTGTGAAGGAAGCTGAGGATTATGTGCGACCACCCAGGAGGGAGGTGAGAGAGAGCAGGGCACCAGAGATTTTCCAGTTATATGGCGATGGTGACTAGCTTGAGTGAGTCCGAGCCTACTACTTTTGAGGAGGATACCCCACACCAGGTTTGGAGAGATGCCATGATGGAAGAGTACAATTCCATCATGAAGAATGGAGTGTGGGAGATTGTTCTGAGACCAGAGGGGAAGTCAGTGGTGAATTCTAAGTGGCTCTATAAAATCAAGCATGTTGCAGATGGAAGCATCGAGAAGTACAAAGCTCGGTTTGTCGCATAAGGGTTCTCATAGGTAGAGGGAGTTGACTACTATGAGACCTTTGCATCGGTTGCTAGATTATTTTCGATCAGAGCAGTGATCTCCATTGTTGTAGAGATGGGTTGGAGGATTCATTAGATGGATGTGAAAACTGCTTTTCTGAATGGTTTTCTATGGGAGGAGGTATATCTGGAGCAGCCTCAGGGCTTTGAGATTCATGGGAGAGATTCACATGTGTGCATGCTGAAAAAGGCCTTGTATGGTCTGAAGCAAGCCCCTCAGGCTTGGTACTCGAGGATTGATACTTATTTTCTTTCGATTGGGTTTCAGTAGAGTGAGGTTGATCCCAACCTATACTTCATTGTGGTTAGGGGTGATCCGCTCATTCTTCTACTATATGTTGATGACTTGTTCATTATAGGAGCAGAGCACCTGATTGAAGCATGTAAGAAAGACTTGTTGATGTATATGTAACTTCGGAATGTGTTTCACTCATGTATTTCATTTATGTATATTGTACTCCTATAGAGATGTTATTATTCCTCTATATGGAAGTGTCGTCATTTATATTGTAAGTGTCGTAACTTATACTTGATGGGTTATTAGACCACCTTGTTGGGGTCGGCCCTGTATAAGTCATGTGGGTCGAAGGGTTATTAGACCACCCTATTGGGGGTCGGCCATGTGGGTAAAAGGGTTATTAGACCACCCTATTGGGTGTCGGCCCAGTCAGCATTATGTTATGTGGTTAAGTTAAGGCCGACCTAGTAAAGGTTATCAGACAAGTCAAGTAATGTATAAATAGAGTGTGGGAGGCACTCTATTTGATCATTCTATTCTCACACACACTCTTTGGAGAGTGGCGCACTTGTGGAGGAGAAGCTGCTGCTAGGAGATGTCTATCTTTTATGCTTGGGTTGTATCATTTCTCTATCTATCTCTGAGGAAGTTATTGGGGTTTTTCACCTTTATGGTTTTCCCCAAGTAAACTCTGTGTCTCTTGTGTGCTTGCATTATTGTATCCATGATTGATATGCTGTACATGTTGTTCTCTCGGTTAAGATCCTAGGTCAAATTGAAGTAAATTCTGAAAAACTAACATGGTATCAGAGCTAGCCTGAAAGAAGGCATGGTATGGCATGTATGACACTTGTTGCACTTGCGATGCTAGGGCTTGATATAGAAAAAACCAGTCATCATAGAATTGTCGCTATAAATCCATTTTGGCGAATTTTTTGGATCTGAAACTTTTACAGGTGGAAGATCAGATCCCTATGTACTTTGTGTCCAAAGGAAAACTTCTAATTCGTTGTACTTTGTGTTTTATGATTTGTACAATCTAGGGTTTCTATCTCTTCCAGATCTGAGTCATAAACAGGTGACCTAGGCAAAAAGATCATAACTTGTCCTAGGAAGCTCCAAATGAAATTTCGTAAAAAGTGTCAGGTAGTGCACAGACTGTGCTTTCTCAGGTAACTTTTTCAGAGACCGAAACTGAACCAGTGACACGTGGCACGCCGTACAAGTTTGCTCTCTTGTTTTATCCCATAAACAGGTCACGTTGCGACACTTGGCATAACTCTCTCTCAGAGAATCCAATTGAGGTCATACCTGTGGGGTTGGAAAGATGACAGGTCAGACTACCATAGGTACAAGTTTCATACCTTGTGGATCAGAAAGTTCGGAGTTACACCAGAAACATTCAGGTACATATTTCTATCAAAACAAAATTATTTTTTGAGCACCTTCATTCATGGCTTCAGGAATTTAGGGTTTCGGAGAAAGTTGGAATTTTTGTAATCGGAGACCACAACTGAATGCTACTCATCAAAATCGAAATTTAGAGACCAAGATCATATTTTTTGGTTGGGCAGAAGGTCGGGCTTGATCAGACCCTAGTTCGGGACTTTGATCGGAAAAGTGGAAAATTAGGGCTTCTGCAAAAATGAGAATTTTTGAAATCCGTGACCACAGCTGGAAGCTCCTCAGAAAAATAGAAGCTTGGAGATTTGGATCGAACCTTTTGATTGGGCAGAAAGGTGGGCTTTATCAAACCCTAGCTCGGGGTCATGTCTAGTGAATCCGGAAGTTTCAAAGGCAATTTTGAGGGGTGAAACTTTAAAGTTTTCAAATTCTGAGTATACCGGCTTGATCAAATCATCAAGACACATCTTTCTATCCTTTCATAGGTTTGAAATTCAAAGTTTGATTTTTTAGGGTTTCTCTAACAAACCCTGAACCAGCTCCAGATCTAGTTCCTGCAAATCAAGTGGATTGGGTTAATCCTAGAAGAGAATGGATTGGTCACCTGCACAAGTGAAGAAGTTCATGTTTCAGAGGGAGATTAGGCTAAGGCCTTACATAAGAAGATTACAAGTAATCTCGACAGGTATGACTTATCCAGGTATGTTTCGATATTTATTCATGATTAAGTTTATGGTATGTTTGTCTTTATATTATTACGGTTAGTACAATCTTGATTAAATTTAGACTTGTCGTATCACCTTTATAAAATTATGAATGCATGATAGAAGATATTTATTGATTAGGGTGTTGACACTTATGATTGTACTAATGCATTGTGGTGTTGTATGAGGTTGATGTTGTCCACTAACATGAAAGGTACATCAAGAAAGACAAATCATGTTCTAGTTCAAGAACATATGACCATGGTGACATGAAGACAAATATTCATCCATTGTCATGGATCACTTAGAAGTTCTATTTACGAGGTATTTATAACTTGGTTCTATAATGGTTAACTTATGAGATATGCAGATTACTAGCACAAGTCATTGAAGAGAACTAGAAGACATCATGCGGGTATGTTAGACATAACTGGCTAACATAGAAATCCAGGTATGTTTCTCCTATATAAAGTTAGAATCTTACCTTGTGTTAGGATCCCTTATATAAGTATACTTGGTGTGATTGGTTATGTTTATTCATAAAGTTAGAAATGTAAGTAATCAAGGGTTTATGCATACTATGTCTCTTATCTTGATTGATGATTTGACTAACTAGAAGAGTCCTATGCTCAAATAAGAATATGCATGAGTAAAAGAAGTCTTCTCTGAAACCTTGAATACTAATGTTTATTATCTGTGTTTGAAATGATCATGACTATACATGTTTAAGATTATTGTGTTTTGATAGTATTAAGATTATACTAATGAATGTGTGACTGTGTATGAGACCTTGAGGATAACACAATGATGATACTAGTAAGTATGAATAGTGATCGATAATGGATATAAGTTCAAAGACAGGTAATCGAGGAAGCAAAGATCAAGAGGGAGCACACTCTAGTAGTTTCTGCAAGGATGCAAATATTCAAAGGGAGTCGACCACTTCTCACAATCTACATCAAAATGGAGTTGCAGAAAGGAAGCAAGGACTGAGAGGGAGTCAACCCAACAAAAAAACAAAGAAGTATATGAATTATCATTTCTTGCATATTTGTTTGTTTAAATAATACTGTTCAATTATGTATATGCTTATGTTCTTAGACTTAGGTTGTTTATTATGCATATTAGAATAATTGCATTAGTGAACAGTATACTACTAATATGCATGTGATGGGTAAGTGGCCTATGGCACTGTACAACATTCCATTGCTACTTATCTAGAATGAAACCTCTTTGCTGACATGTTGGGAGTAGTGCAAACTCTTAACAATGTTCTGGTAGAGATTGGAAGGCATCTAGAAAGTTACAGGATATGGATGAATGTTGTATTGAAGCATTGGCTAAAATAATTGCATGATTGTATGACATATTTATTTATGTGTAAGAATTTGTTCTGAAAACTATGAGATGTTTTCTAATTATGCAATTTAACTTGTTTTGTAGGAAATATCATATACCATTGCCTACAAAAGAAGGACTACAACATTTGTTCAACAACAAATTTTATCTATTGAAGATATTAAAAATATTGAAGTTCCCAGGTTTCAGGAAGAATGCCATGATCGAGGAGTACCAGTCGATCATGAAGAATGATGGTTGGGATGCAGTCCCAAGACCAAAAGGGAAGTCTGTTGTGACTTCCAAGCAGATCTAGAAGATCAAGCATGCTGCAGATAGTAGCATAGAAAAATACAAAGTGAGGTTTGTAGCTCGTGGCTTCTCCCAGAAAGAAGGATTGATTATGAAGAGATTGTTACTCCCGTGGCCAGATACACTTCCATTAGATCAACACTTGCTCTCGCTGCAGTGATGAAGTAGAAGATACACCAGATGGATGTCAAGACATCTTTCTTGAATGGTGTAGTCGAAGAGGAAGTGTATGTGGAGTAGCCACTTGATTTTGAGACACATGACGGGAAGTCATATATGTGCAGAACTTGGTATGGTAGGATAGACAGCTTTCTATCCAGTTTGGGCTTTACCAAGAGTAAAGCGGATTCCAACCTTTACTACAAGGTTGAGGAAGGCAATCTTGTGATACTACTATTGTATGTGGATGACCAGTTTGTTACAGGTGATGATAGATTGATTGTCGATACCAAGAGGAAACTTGCAGCTGAGTTCGAGATGAAGAACTTGGAGATGATGCACTATTTTCTAGGCATGGAGGTGTGGCAGAGTACAGATGGAATCTTCCTTGGACAAGGGAAGTATGCAGTGGAGATCCTGAAGAGGTTCGGGATGATGGACTACGAGGCCATGGCCACACCTATGGCATCGAACCTGAAGCTTCTGTGTGATACTTCATCTGATCCGGTTGATGTCACTGTGTAGTGTCAGATGATTGGGTCCTTGATGTACTTGACGAACACGAGACCAGATATTTGCTTTGCGGTGAACACATTGAGCCATTTCCTGATGGATCCCAGAGGTGTTCACCTGGTTGCTGTAAAGCATATTCTAAGGTACTTGAAGGGTACGGTTGATTATGGGCTCAAGTATGATGCGAATCAAAAGTTTAACCTGCAGGGTTATGTTGATTCAGATTGGGCAGGAAGTGCTGCAAATAGGAAGAGCACTTATGGGTGCTGCTTCAATATGGGATCAGGTGTGATCTCTTGGTTGAGCAGGAAGCAGTCCTGCGTAGCACTGAGTACAGCCGAGGCAGAGTATGTTGCAGCATGTTCGGCTAGTTGTGAGGTAGTAAGGCTTCGGAAGCTACTGTCTGAGTTATTTGATCTACCGCTGGAGGCTATTGGTATATTTTGTGACAACCAGAGTTGTGTGAAGCTGTCTGAGAACTCGATGTTCTATGACAGGTCGAAACAAATAGAGATCAAATATCACTATATCAGGGATATGGTGCAGAGGGGAGCAGTGAAGCTCCTGTATTTTGCGACAGATGAGCATATTGCAGATGTGCTGACGAAGCCACTTGCCAGATTGAAGTTCGAGTACTTCAGACAGAGGCTTCGTGTTCTTCAGATTGACGACACTTCGAGGAAGAAGTGATGGAGACATTTGCTGAAGCCATTCCAAGCATGGTAGAAGGAGGATCCTTCACATGGCTATGGATATAAGCGCTGGATGATGAGCATCAGGACGATGCTCCAGTTACTACTCTGTATATGTATATGCATCATGTTGGATGCTTGATATGATCAGTGGGATAATTTATGTATGTATGCATCATGTTGGATGCTGGATATGATCAGTTGGATCATTGATGTATGTATGCATCATGTTGGATGTTGGATATGATCAGTTGGATCATGTGTATGTATTTGTATATGTATTATGTATGATCAGGTGGATCATGTATTTGTATATGTATCAGGTGGATACATTGTATGATCAGGTAGATCATGTATGTTGATATGTATCAGGTATGATCAGGTGGATCATGTATTTGGATATGTATCAGGTGGATACATTGTATGATCAGGCAGATCATGTATGATGATATGTATCCAGCAGATACTGTGTATGCATCAGGTGGATGCATTGTATGATCAGGATGATCATGGATGATGAGCTTCAGGATGTTGCTCCAGATGACATGCGTCAGGATGATGCAGTGATGATGATCAGGATGATCATGCGTACATCAGGATGATGTATGGTGAGTATCAGGTTGATACTCTGTGGCCGTGGACAGGTTGTGCAGATAAGCATATAATAAAACCCTGGGAGGTTTGCAGATTCTCTTGCTAGGTTTTGTCGCTGGCATATAATAGCTCCCTGGGAGATCTGGAAAATGCTCTTTCGAGGTTTTGCTTTGGGAGGACATATAATAGCGCCTTGGGAGGTTTGCAGATTCTCTTACTAGGTTTTGCCGCTGGCATATAATAGCTCCCTGGGAGATCTGGCAAACGCTCTTTCGAGGTTTTGTCCTATGGCATGTAAGTAGACCTGGGAGATTTGGACAGGATGAAAAAGGCTTCAAATGCTCTTTCGAGGCATTTCCATAACCACATGTAATAAGTCCTGGAGATCTGGACAGGATGAAAAAGGCCTCAGATGATCTTTAGGGTTCTTGCTTGACAAGACACTCTTTTAAGGTTTTGTGGTGGGGGTCACATGTAATAAGTCCTGGAGATCTGGACAGGATGAAAAAGGCCTCAGATGCTCTTTAGGGTTCTTGCTAGTCAAGAGAATATTTTAAGGTTTTGTGACAGTCACATGTAATGTGCTCCTGGGAGATCCGACAGGTAGAGCTGTGTGCTCGTAATAGCCTGGGATGCTGTAGCCAGGTTTTGTGACGCACGTAATAAGTCCTGAGTATTCCACAGTATGGCCAGTGATGATGAAGACCTATAGGTGGTGGGCCTACATCCAGTATGAAAATGACTGGCTCTGTAGAACTTCCTATGATGAGTAGATTCAGAGATTGATTGAGATAGCAGCAGCAGTGGCGATGACGATGATTCGAGGATGATGATTCGCTGATAATGATCCAGAGAAGAAGACTTGTGCTAGCAGATCTGTGTCAAGAAATACCTTCCTAGTTAAGAGGGAGTGTTGACGTATATGTAACTTTGGAATGTATTTCACCCATGTATTTCATCTATGTATATTGTACTCCTATAGAGATGTTATTATTCCTCTATACGGAAGTGTCGTCATTTATATTGTAAGTGTCGTAACTTATACTTGATGGGTTATTAGACCACCTTGTTGGGGTCGGCCCTATATAAGTCATGTGGGTTGAAGGGTTATTAGACCACCCTATTGGGGGTCGGCCATGTGGGTCAAAGGGTTATTAGACCAACCTATTAGGTGTCGGCCCAATCAGCATTATGTTATGTGGTTAAGTTAAGTCCGACCTAGTAAAGGTTATTAGGCAAGTCAAGTCATGTATAAATAGAGTGCGGGAGGCACTCTATTTGATCATTCTATTCTCACACACACTCTTTGGAGAGTGGCGCACTTGTGGAGGAGGAGAAGCTGCTGCTAGGAGATGTCTATCTCTTATGCTTGGGTTGTATCATTTCTCTATCTATCTCTAAGGAAGTTATTGGGGTTTTTCACCTTTATGGTTTTTCCCAAGTAAACTCTGTCTCTTGTGTGATTGCATTATTGTGTCCATGATTGATATGCTGTACATGTTGTTCTCTCAGTTAAGATCCTAGATCAAATTGAAGTAAATTCTAAAAAAGTAACAAGACCTTTCTTCAGAGTTTGAGATGACTGATCTTGGACTGATGCATTACTATTTGGGGATGGAGATTTGGCAGGAGGATGGACATGTTTTCCCGGGGCAAGGAAAATATGCTGCAGATGTTCTGAAGAGATTTCAGATGGAGGAATGCAGACCCATGTCCACACCCATGACCACCAACTGGATGAAGCTTCATGCTTCTGAGGTAGAGTTGGTGGATCCTACTATGTATCGTCAGTTGATTGGTTCTTTGATGTATCTAGTCAATACCAGACCATATTTGAGTTTTGCGGTTAACACTCTCAGTCAATTCATGGTGGAGCCCAGGAGAGTGCATTGGACTACCGCAAAAAACATATTGAGATATCTTGCAGGCACAATAGATTATGGTTTGGACTACAGGAGGTATGATGGAGTGGGATTGGTTGGCTTCACGGATTTAGATTGGGCAGATAGTGTTTTGGACTGGAAGAGCACTTCCGGTTGTTGCTTCAGTTTGGGCTCAATAGTTGTATCATGGTTCAGTCAGAAGAAAGAGTCTGTTGCATTGAGTTCTGCAGAGGCTGAGTACATGGCAGACAGTCAAGCTAGTTGTGAAGCTTTGTGGCTTTGCAAGTTGATGGTAGACTTTTTTGGTCAGGAGCTGAGACCTACAATTATACATTGTGATAATCAGATTTGCATTAGGCTCTTTGAGAATCTGGTATTTCATGACAGGTCAAAGCACATTGAGATTAGGTATCACTTCATCAAAGATTATGTCCAAAGAGGAGCTGCACAATTGCTGTATATTTCTACTGATGAGTAGGTGGCAGACATTCTCATGAATTCTTTGGGTAGAGGGAAGCATGTTTACTTCAGAGACAAGTTGGGAGTGGTGAAGAACACCTTGCTCGGTAAGAGGGAGTGTTGAAAAGTTACCAAGGGAGTGTTGTTCACCTTGTGTTTCCTTGGGGTGGACAAGAACACTTTAAAAAGGTGATCCATAGCCATTAATTAATAAAGTGAGAAGTACTTTATATTTATAAAGTCACTTTATTAAAAGTTAAGTCATGGTTATATCCTAAGTTCATTTTAATGATAAAGTCAAGTGAGTGATTAATTAAAAGGGTCATCACTTTATTAAATGACATGAGTGCACTAAATGTTATTTAATAATTAATTATTGAACATTTATTGAGATCCCTTCATCTAATCTAATCTAGACCATTAGATGAAAAGAGGAAGTTACCATGAACAAAAAGGTTTGGGGAAGGCAAACCTAACATCATTATTCACTTTTCCAAGAGAGAGTTATGGGAGAGCAAGAGAGAAGAGAGAAGAGGGTTTGAGAGAATTTGAACCAGAGAGAGAGAAGAAGAAATTTTTTGGCATGTTTCCCAAGAAATCCGTACAAGTGCAGCAGGGAAGGAATCCGTACAGCAGGGTACCATACAACATTTATTTGCATAGATTTCGAGGAGGTCTTACTGTAGCAGACCGTACAGTGGCAAGAAATTCGAGGCAAATATCAACACGAATTTCCCCATAAACCGGTCGAGGAGGGCCATGATGTTTCCCCCATCACCGACACAAAACAAGATCAAAGATTTCTAGAGTAGATCAGAATGTAGAGTGACACTTAAGATTGACTCAGGAGTAACCAACATGATAGAAGGTATAACGACTACAAATATTTGACTCGATGCACATACCTCTCTTGAATATGGGAATGGCATGACTTGGTAGCATTGACATAGCGAGAATGACACCGAACCCTAATGCAATTGATGATGGAAGCATTCTTTGGATGACTCAAAGGAGTGGAACGAATCATGGAATTGGTGGGACTTGAAGACAAGCAGATTGCCCAAGTGTTTGAATGTATATGCAAACGAGTGCCACGTTCAAGAGTGACTAAGTACTGCCACGATTACAATGAAACACAAACTCTTTCCTTATCCCCATCATGATTGATGAGTATCTCTTTTACTTTTTAACGAGCTTGAGGAGGGTAACAAATGCTCGGTATAGCTCGTCCTTTGGACGATTATGATCTCATATATTTTGCGAACCTGAGATAGGAGGGGTTCGTCCCAAAAAGGTCCCTTCAATGTCAGATTTTAACGAGTCTAGAGAAGGAAAAATCGACGTCATTTCATATTTAGAGAGTCTAAAAAAACTAAAGAAGACTCCAAATGGGTCTTTTTCATAAAACTTAGTCTCATCCGCAAAAGGATAAAATAACATGAGAGAGAACTCTTCTAGTCATGATTAACCGAAGTGCTCCTTTTTCATAAATAGTCCTCCTGGTCCGAAAAATGGGTAAATTATCGCCAGAAAGACGACATTTCCAATACTTTTACAAGCGTGAAAGAATCAAGTTCGCTTGGTGATCTTTTCACATTTAGGGAGTCTGAAAAGATATTAAAGAGGAACTCCGACGGGTTCCTTTTTCGTGGGAGTTTTGCGAGCCTGAAAAAGTGATAAAATGTAACTCGATGACTTATTCTCATAGTTTCGTGAGCACGAGAAGAACAAAAGGTAAGCTCGATGCCTTTAATATTTGATTTTAATGAGCGTCATGATAGCATAAAAAATGCTCGAAGTTCATACTTGATAAAAAGTATGAAACGTCAACGATGGTCACTAATCAAGTTAGAACAGCACTTTACTTCATCTGCGAACTCCAAAAACTAAGTCAGAATTGACAATAAGGTGTTGAGACGTAAAAGAATCACCAACCATAGTAAAAAAACCCATAAAAGAAATATTTAAAAATGAATAGTCCATTTCTTTTATATAAAAAGTCAAATAGTAAAGAAATATTTACCAATTGTTTTTTACCAAGCTGGAATAATGAGAACACCTCTTTGAAGTTCGATTTTCAAACGTTGATTGCGGAAGCTACGGTCAGCTGTTTCACGCCCCATCAGTCAAATGTAGACCTCAACCTTGCTCTTTACCTTTTTAGTGGATCAATTTTTAGTTTAGTTGTCATTTTTCAAGGATTTTTGACTCATTAAGCAAGGGATTGCATGCGCCCTGGGCGACGCGCTTTCCCCTTACGGGAAGTGCAGGGAGGGTGCTCTAACGTGCTTCTCCCATGGAAAAGGTGCATCGCTGGCGCACTGTCCGCAAAAGCGAGGTGCGTTGGCACAGATCCACAATTAAAAACAAATAATGAGGCAAAAAAGGTCCAACCCAAAGCCATGAAAAGGTTCTAATGGATGTTTATTTGATGCTTACATAGGTCTTGGCTCACACAATGGTCCAATAGAAATAACGGGAGCACGAAATCGAAGATGCCCAAGTGACAAATGATCCACATTCGATGAATGCTTTACAAAGATGTGGAATTTTGAAATTCTTTCATGTACAGGGCATGAGGGTTCAGGTATAAATGCTAGATTACCTGATTAGACTATGGGATCCAGATCAACAAAATTTCCGAGTTGGTGCCCACATCCTTACCTTGGATGTGGAGGATATCTATTTCCTGACAGGGTTGTCCAAGAGGGGAGCCCCATTTTCACTATCTAGTCCACAAGATAGTGACCAGTCGTTAGAGAGCTTGGTGGCACAATTTTATACACCAGGGACACAGATGCTTGCTAGGAAAATTCCCATAAAGAACATCCAATATCGACCCCTGCGAAATGTTCTCTTTACCATAGAGCGGGTGGCGGGCATCAGGGCTGCTCATCAGGCCACCAAGGCCTACATGCTATATGCCATCGAGTGTATGGCACCGGTGGTTTTCAACTAGTTTGAGGGACTCCTCACCAATCTAAAGGATCATCTCACCAAATGCCACAGGGGTGAGCTGAAGCAATTCGGGTATGGATCCATCGTGGTATCGTTCTTCCTGGAGCGAGTTCCACTGTTGAGACCATAGGTAGAGTTGGATGATCTCAATCCGCAAGATCCTCATATGGTCAGATGGTCAGAGGTCATGGCCCACCATGGAGGAGGAGGTCCTATTATTAGTTATGGGCCCACCTTCTTCAGGTGGATCCACGGGCAGCTCCTCATGATTGAGGACTATGCATATGCAGGTATTGACTTTAGGGGAGACCCGAACTTAGCTCTTCCCGAGGGCGAGCGGTGGGGAGACCTTGGTAAGAATGAAAATCTTGTGTTTATGCATTTTATAGTTTTTTAATGTTTTTGGGTAGTATTGATGGTTCAACATGTTTCATGCAGATGTTGGCCCGTCTCGATTGGTAGGTTCCTCTTTGATTGAGAGAAGAGGGGTGGTATGAGAGATGGAAACTGCTTAGCAGGATGAAATAGAGGAGCTTAACGAGATGGAGGAGAACCTTCAGATATTGACATTGGATATTCCTGACATATCCATCGATGACTTGCCTCGTCATTACCAGCACCATACAACTGGATTTTTAGGGCGTTTTGGTCGGTTGCTCCGTCGAGTAGCTAGGGCTATCATCTGTTATCATGAGCATCCACGGGGATATCTCTTTGTATGATATATGTACTGAAAGCCATAGGATTCATATTTTGTAGCCAGGACCTACTGAAAGCTTATGGGCTTCAGATTTTGTATCAGTACCACTTTTTTGTACACGATGATATATATATATATATATATATATATATATAACACTATTTTGCGGTTTTATACATTGTGTCTTCTATGATGATTAGGGAGATTTTGAATGTTAGCTTACACACCATGAGTAGTTTACATGTTATGTCGTTTTATACATATTTGATGAAAATGTTTATGAATGTGCAATGTACCAATCTAATATGAAATTAGCTAGGGAATCAACAATGGTGTTCATGTTTCTTGAAATGTGTAAGTGTCATGTCTCCTCTTTAACCATTTTTTTTTTTGCACGGGTCTAATGACCCTAGTAGTATTGTTTATAAGTATGCCATCAGATGTGGACTTTACTTGGAATTATATCCTATGCATAACACTATAAAAGTATGCACGTCAACTTTCAATGGAAATGCTCGTTGTGACTTTTACCGAAGAGTTATAGTTTTGTAGACTATATACACCCTTTCGTCTTACGTGTTATAAAAAAGAATACACCTGAACAAGTGCATGTGTAGTAGAGGTCCTTTATGTCAACATGAAGACAATACTAACCCCAATAAATGCGACAGTGAACACATGCTGTCTAACCTGAACCGATGGTATAAACATTTAATTACATGCCTAAACAATAAGCACTTAACACTTAGATTAAACTCTGGTACATATGAATATACTTAATCAATACCACCCTAGGTCCTGATATCTTTTCATCTTGCTATGCCCATATATATAGATATATAATTACTACATATATATATATATATATGTATATATATATAGATCATGTGTTCGATTAATGTATTTCAATCATAATAGAATACATTAATAGTTTGTTTATCCAAATAACAACCTTATGCTTCATATATATATATATATAATAACCACACACACATATATATATCTACCTTATTATTATCAATTAATATAATGTAACTAGAATACAATACCTTCATAATTTTATTAACCATCTACCATTATTAATGCCTAGGCCTACATGCATATCAAGGTCATGTATTTATGCCTAGGCCTACATGCATATCATACTATATACATAATATGCAATATGAAACATTGAATATTAAACTCGGCATGGGAAAGAACTTGTTGAACCCAACCTAAATCAAAGGTTATACCTATGTATATAAATTTATAAGTGTGAATATTTATACAACTAGATGGTTCAATGCTTATAAGCAAAGGCTTATACCACCAACATATTATTGCATACAATAATGAATATAAATATAAATATAAATCTAAATCTAAATCTAAATCTAAATATATATATATATATATATATATGTATGTATGTATGTATGTATCAATATAGAGTATATTGAGGCATATATGTACATTTCAATGCTATACACTAAGGCTTAAGAAGCCAACTTACCAATGCGTAAACATTATAAAGTTTGGGCACTATGGGAAGCCGACCCCACCACATCATGGTTTAAACAACGCTTAAGCGCTAACACTTATCCTTTGAACAATAGAACGCCCGGTATAACGACTGCTTATGTAGGTGACGATAATGCCACGAAATAGTGACATGGAGTTCCGTATAAACCATAACGCATGACTCACCGTTCAAACATGGAATAAGGAACTGCTACAGATTGGTCCCACGTTGACTCGATCCAACAGGTGGTCTGCGTGGTGAGGTGGATTGCGCCACACAGGCTTGACCACTCCTGAACCTCGTTTTAAACTCGCCTTTCTTTGCCATGTTGGCAGGTTCGCGCGATCCTCGCTCACGTGGATGAGACTCCACACTTGCTGCGTTAATGGCTTCGTTGACGTGGTGAAAGTGGGTCGCTCCATTAATGGAGCTACCTAAGCCAGCTATACCCCAACAGCGGGATACCATTCCCAAGGCGTACCCTGTACCAATCATTGAACTTCATTAATGCCTCAGTTATACTGGGCCGTCGATGGTGATCCAAACTGGTGTAAGGGAAATTGTGAACGGATCTACACCATCGATCCGGTTGATAGAATTTCGTGCCAACAACTTTCAAAGTTGAACAATAAATCCTTCAGCACCGGTTGCAGTGGTCATCCACCTTCTCTACCCGGTGCAACCTCATTGATAGTCGTTGATCTCTTGGTAGTCAGGGTTATTGTGAAGGTTCTGCGTAGGGAGCTTCGGCTCTGCATCGACGGTGGTGTAAGAATGATACACAGTCACTGCTCTTTCGTCATCAAGATGCAATACTGAACCAACTCGAACTAATGATCAGCATGGCCACCGTAGCAAGGTAATACAATGTTTCTTCTTTTGCATGCTTTACATTCAAAGGAAGTATGTTGACTATTTGTTTACGTTTATAATTTACTTCCAACGTTAATCCTTCTTCATGATGTGAACAAGTGTAGGCTGAGCGAAGTGGCGCTGCAACTCCAGCCCACCACCAGGTAATGTAACACTTAACTCGTATACAAAGTCGTTGTAAAGTTAAACTCTCGGTTATCAGATGTATCTCCCCAAGGTTTGACTTCGTGCCACGCTTCCTGTGAAGGTAGCCATGACAGAGTGGAATTGGGCACATACTTGAAAGCTTATAACCATCGCTGCGACATGGAGATGCTCGCTACGCTACCAAGTAACTCACCGACCAACCGCCTCGGGTTTGGTTTACCCCATTGGTGGGGGTAGAGTTACTTAAAACGTTGGTTAACTTTAGGATTAGGTTTTACTTGCTTTTGTTTTGTGTTTAAGAAAGAGCAAGGCTGTCGGCCAAGTGAGTAGGGGCATGAAACCTTCCTACTAGAGAGTCTTCGCAACCTCTGAGTGCTCCTTCGACGTCGCAGGGTAGACTGTGTATTTAAAATGAAATGTTTCAATTGTAGAAACTCACAAGCGTGAGTAATTACGATGTTCCAACGACTCTCTTCCCTAGCAAAGGTGTCGAGATCCTGTGTAACCAAGCTCCACTTGTCTATAATGGCACACTACTGCGTTTTTATTAAGTCCTTGACTGTGTGTATACTTGTTACTTTTCAATTCATAAAGATGTATGGATGCAAGGCCCAACTTGGTTTATAAAGACCCACTGCATTTTTCTTAAGTCCTTGACTGTGTGTATGGTTTAAATAATAATGTAACGTGCATTTGAAAACACAGTCTGTATGGTTAAATGCTTCTCAGCATTCGATATTTAATACAATGGATGTATTGTGCTACAACAGTATGAGCATATAGATTATTGATAGCTGCATAAATTATTGTCGTGTTTAATGCTATTATAAAATGGAAATCATCTTCATACTGCGCATCTTTTAAAGATTGAAACGATTTCGGTTTGCATTTAATAAGCATACAGTAATATTGTATAATCCGTAATTGATTAAAGGTTTGGGGTGAAGGCGTTAAGCCCTCCCAACATGTATGCGCACATGGTAGTTTATATGAATCAATTCGTTGTTTCGCTTCCAGCAATGTTTATTATATGTTTCCTGTTTAAACTTGGAATGCTCCCCGAGCATCAAAGTCCAGCTTAAACTCAACAATGTTCATGCATTTGTTTTTATGTAATATATAGATATATATTATATGAAGTCGCAGTCCACAATACAATGCGCAAATGAATAAATAACGCCATACATTAATGATAATGATAATCGGACTAAGGGTAAAACCCTGGTTTACATAAATCGCTTTCATTCTGCACTTAATGCACTCATGCCACATTTATTTTATATGCATGCAAATAATATAGCGATCTGGGTTATCCATGATTCGCATAGCGCCATAGGAAAATGGAATCATATTAATATTAATACGTTGAAACTTGCAATGTTTTCTAAGTAAAAGGATATTCATCCAACCCATAATGAGATTTGTACATGGATTTAACTTAGAAAATTATAGCAGCAAGTAGTTTCTTTCATTCCTCAAAGACTTAGCCTAAAAATGCCATAGAGATGCATAAGGTCGTTTATGACCAGATTCATTGAGAATATCAAACTCTGTCTAATTCAATAACTCAAAATACAACAGATATGAGCATTAGCATTTTCTAGTTTTTTTCTTTTCTGAAATAAACTCTAACATAAAAGGGTTAAGAAAATATAAGGGCTAGGCATGTAAACCTCCAGGTTTACATGTCTTCTCTATTCATAGCATTACAATACAAACATAAGATCTCTATTAAATACTGGAATATGTCTAATATAAATACTTGCATTATATGAAACATGCCCCACCAAACCCTAGGTTAGCACATGGACCATATCTGCTTTATATTAACTACTGTAGACATTTAAACAGTATAGGGATCATATTGCTGCATATCTACTGTAAATAGAATGCAAGTATTTTCACAGCCATCCCATAACACAAATATTCCAGATCTTAAAGCCTGATCATAAGATAACACTTATTGCAGAGATCTACTTGTCTAGCTGAGATTCATGCTCAGAATAGTCGTACAACGTTATATATATCTAGTCAGATCTGATGAATATGTCATTCAACTGTAAAATAGAGATATTTAGAAACACATACAAATATTGTTCCCTAAACAAAAACCTTGCAAGTTCAAAATATAAATACTTATCTAAAATATCCTGACCAATGGAACCGAGCACAAACCTCCTAGCCCTTGACCATCAAGTTCTCCTTGCCTTCAGGTCACCCCCGAGATGAGTTCACAGTCCCCCAGGTAGAGTATAAATTTTAAATTACCCTTAACTTGTTATTCCCCAATTTATTCAGGATTTTTTAGAGGCAACAGGAAACACAACACCCAACTCATTACTCCTGAGCTCCAAGATGCTCCAGGGGCTTTTAAGCCTTAGCCATTAAGAGAATCAATAAAACATAGTCTATTTAGGTAAATGCAGTACTCCTGCAAGCTTGGGGTAGTTCTCCTATCTGCACACAATTAAGTGGCCAAGCTCATACCAAACTATATGATTCCTCTTAAATTGGGTCAGTTTGGTCCTCCCAAATCTGCCCTCAATCACTTGGCTTCAACACCAATTTGGTTCTCCCAAATCTGTCCTCCCTCGCCAGTCTCCATTATCTCAGGTTGATGTTTTCCCAGTCCCATTACTCTTGTGTCTTCAACTCATGAGATTGTGAATAGTGATAATCATCATGAATGTGTTTCAATGAGTTTTCACTTTTTATTATCTTAGGGGAAAATTCCTCATTTTATGAATTCTTTTAATTCATTAATCTCTCAATTCTTTTCTTTAGGGTTTGCCAATTGTCTCCAATAATAGTTTCTTATTATTATTATTAACTGGCATTATTCCCTCCAACCCTTAGGGGACTGTGACTCCATCTCTTTAATGTGCTGGTCCACATGGTCACTATAAATCAATTTATCAGATTTCTGAAATCACCTAAGTAAATGAAATAATACTTAGCAGAAATATAATAGGGGTTCAAAGTCTAAAATTGGGGTATTACAGTAAGTATTGAATTGACTAAAAGGACCTCTCCAAGAGACGTACTCATCAGAATAGAGGGAGTAATATGGGGTTACAAATAGCGTAGACATGGTTGAGATGGGAGACCACTAATTGTGAATCGATATAGATTACAAGGTGGTCTATACCCAAGGAACATGGCTCGATCAATAGTCTCATTACCGCATGTTACTCAGCTACATTGTTAGTTGCAAACCCTAAGCAAGTTCCTCCTGAACCAATCAATTCATCGATAGGGAAATAGATTACCCAAGCTGCCGAAGCGAGGTTACGGGTGTGCAAGCGAGCGCCGTCTGTGAATCCAAAACACATTTCCATCTGCACATCTAGGAAGAATATGGTATAAGCGTAATGATAAGATCCCAGCACACTAAAAGTAAAGTGTCACACCAAACAAAACACACATCATGTACAATATATACAAAGTACTAATGTGTAAATGATTTAGGCATAGTACCGCTTTAGGTAGAGCCCATTGCGAGTCTCCCCCAAAGATATCCCATCATAATCCTCTAGTTCATATGTTCCCTTTTCCAAAACCCGTTTTACCACATATGGACCATGCCACATAGACTCAAGTTTTCCTGCCCACAACTTATCATGTTTTTGGTCATAAGTAAGGACTAAGTCTCCCTCGTTGAAGATATAAGGTTTCACTTATTTTTCATATTGGACCTTGATGCGTTTCTTGTGTGCTTCATTATCCAGAGCTGCATCACGACGGGTTTCATCGAGTTTTTCCAAGTATAGAAATCGTTCTTCCTCGGCAGTGGTGTTCGGTAAAAGTTAGACAGCGAGTTTTAGTGACGGAATCTCGCACTCGATAGGTAATACTGCCTCTAGTCCGTAAACAAATTGGAAGGGTGTAAAACCAGTGGTAGTTTTAATGGAATTCCTATATGCCCAGAGGGATGAAAAAACATTGTATCCCAGTTAGACTTATATGTTCCCACCATATGCTGAATCATGGTTTTCAAGACCTTGTTAATGGCCTCTACTTGTCCATTTGACTGAGGGTAGTAGGGAGTTGAGTTCTCATGTCGAAAACCTAGTTTGGCGCTTAGTTCATCCACCATCTTCTTTTGAAAATGTGATCCATGGTTGGTGACGATGGCTTGAGGGACTCTGAATTGCACAATGATATGGTTAAACATAAAGAGTGCGACAGTTTTTTTGGCTTCTTTGTATGTAGGAATAGCCTTAGCCCACTTGGTGGAGTAGTCGATTGTGACAATAACATAACCATGCCCCCCCACCGAGGTAGGATTATAGTGCATGAAGTCGATGCCCCATTTGGCAGAGGTACCGACGACAATAACTGGATGTAGTGGGGCAGGATGTGAGCTCTTTTCATAATGAAAAAGATGGCAAGGAGGAAACTTCTTGGCGGCTTCAATACAATCTTTAAAGATGGAAGGCCAATAGTATTTGGAGCGTAATATTTTATGGGCTATAGCCATCCCAGAAAGATGATCGTCACATGCCCCCGAGTGATAATCACTTAGAACATGCTCGGCCTTCTCATTAGTTAAGCAACGTTGGAGAATGGAATCGATACCACAATGATATAATGTATCACCAATGATATAATATATCACCAATGATGAGGTAATATTTTGCGTGGTGACGGATACGATGGCGTTCATCACGAGATAATTGAGGACCGAAGCATTGGGTTTGGAGATACAAGGTCATGTCTCCATATCATGGGTCAGAAGTATTGATGAGAAAAAAAGACTCGTCGGGGAGGGAGTCCATGGGATTAGTTTATTGATCAGTATAGGGAAGATTGCAAAAAAGTTCCGCAAAAACCAAATAATTCTTTGATTTGGCCTTCTCAAACTGGAGATCGAATTCTTGGAGAATCACAATCTAGCACGAATATTTCCCCCTATTACCTGACGCGTGAGAAAGTGTTACATGGGGTTAGAGTTGGCGATAATGGTGGTAGTGCAGAGGAGGATGTAGTGGCGGAATTTCTAAACGGAAATGACTGTCGTGAGAGCTATCTTCTCTACATGTGAATACCGGGTTCAGAGTCAATGAGACCCTTACTAAGGTAGTAGATCACATGCTCCTGGGCATCTTTATCTTCCTGTACTAAAACCATAGCAATAGTGGAAGTAGAAGTAGAAAGATAAAGGATGTAATACTTGGTTTAATTCGGAGGTTGTAACATGGGGCATGAGTGATGGCATGTTTAATTTTTTCAAAGGATTTTTGAGCATAGTCATCCCAAATGAACGGGATGCCCTTCTTCAAAAACCGCATGTATCCCTGTGTTTTCTCTGCGAAATTGCACACGAAACGCCGCAGATAGTTTTCCTTCCCCTGTAAACTTTGAAGTTCCATTATATCCGTGGGTGGTGGCAAGGAAACAATGGCCTCCACCTTGAGGGGATCGATGCAGATCCCATCTTTAGAAATGATGAAGCCTAAGAGGCGTCTAGACTCAACGTACGCCATGGGCAGTTGAAATCCATCTTATGTTGGTCGACAGGATGGATCTCAATTTGATTATAGCTAGAAAATCCATCCATGAATGAGAACATGAATGATTATCGGCACAGTTGTCGATGATTTGGTCGATAAAATGGGTAGGGTAATTGTCCTTGGGACAACCCTTATTCAAATCCCCGTAATCAACACAAACATTGATGGTTCCTTATTTTTTTGTAACCGGGACGACATTAGAGACCCAATCTGTTAACGAGACAAGATAAATGAACCCAACCTTCAACATATTTTTTATCTCTGCCTTAATAGCCACAGTTTTCCTAGGGTGCATGGGGCGAAGTTTTTGCCAGATAGGTTTTGCGTCGGCATATGTATGAATCTCATGCATGGGAATAGTAGGATCAATCCTAGGAATTTCTTGGTAGTTGCATGCAAATACATCGCGGAATTGTTTAAATAAGGCCATGAAAGTGGTGACTTATTCTGGAGAACAAGTTTGGCCTATACAAATGTGTTCCATGACTCCAGGTTTTACTGAGATGTCGATCGGAAAGGTCGGCGTAATGTTAGCCAAGTTTCCCTCGGTTACCGTATCATATATAGGAATATGAGGTTGAGGGTAAGGAAAGACATCCAGTGACACAATTGTTTCAATAACGTTCTCTACTGAATCTAATGGTGGAAGGAAGGACGATTGATGGTGAAGGTTTTCCCATGGGGGTTTATCCACACTCATAATCTCCATGATTGATTTGTTGGAATGAAAAGTATGGAGTAGAGGATTAGGTAGGGATGAGGTTCGCTGTAATGGAAGAGAACCTGAAGTAGATGCCAATGAAGAGTGGACATCTGGTAGATCAAGTGCTGATTGGATGGCCTTATAGCTTTTGCAGGGCTAAGAGGAATGACATCTCCAATCAAATCTAAATGAGCAGGATCATGCACAATCCACTGGTTCGGTCGAGTTGGAAGACGATGGGATTATAGACGAAATCATGTTCACCGTGGCAACATGGGAAGGGGGGTTTGGTGTTGGAAAAAATCCCATGAGGGATGAATCTTTAAGGAGTCCTACACCCACACTCTCATATATCTGCGTAGAGTGGCCTAAAAGAGGGACATTATCCGCAGGATGAGTAGTGGTGTCAGGTGGACAAAAATCTAATTGGTCAATGAGTGACAATTCTCCCTTGGTGGGGAAATTGCACGATGCGGAAGACAGATGATGCAACCGTGGTCATGGCATAGAACCAGTTTCAATCAAGTAATAAGTTAGAATCCAACGGGGCAGTGGCAACTTCCACATTCATGGAAACAGTCTTACTCTCCAAATCGACGACCAAAGATTGTAACAGCCTGTGAGGTTGAAATCCACGTCCATCAAATGATTTCAATGTGGTGGGGGAATGGTTCAACTCGGGAGAGCCAATGGCTCGCCAACAAGATAGCGACATAACCGAGGTAGATGATCCTTCATATAAGACAATATGGTGGATGCTTTTCCTAGAGATGTTAGTAACAATTTGAAACGCGATTTGGTGGGAAAGCCTCGGCTTGAAATAATCTAGTTTGAACATGATGGTGTTAGAGGAGTCAAGATCTACAACTTCTATTGCGAATAACGGGGTTTTATGCTGATTGGGATAGTTTTGTAAGAGTTCTAGCATCGACATAACACAAGGAGCTTGTGCTAGGTCCTCAATTATATTGTAGTTTTGAGAAGCCCGAGCGTTTGGATTAAAAATGGATTTTCTAATTGTGCTCTTGGGTGGACGCAATACTCAATCCGGTAAAGGTTTTTCGATGATGGGAGGACCTTGAGGTGAAGGAATGATAGATGTAGATGCGGGGGATTTTTTAGTGTTACCCCCGTTAGATTCCTTGTCAGAAGTAGAGTCACATGTACGTGATCGAGTAGACAAGTTGACTATTTCGCTCCACATCATGAGAACATGAGCGGTGATGGACAGTTCTCCGTGAGAAGGAGATGGTTGTTGTGCAACCATTTGTTGTTGTTGTGTGGGGAAGGGATCGGTTAAAAATGGTTGACTATTGTAACTTCTAAGAATATTATATTTGTACTTTATTATTCCGGAGATGTTTCATCCCTTCGAGGTGATCCTATTATGTATCCAGAGATGTTTATTCCTCTGATGAATTGTGGTAACAAGGATTATTAGACCCACCATGTGGGGGTCGGCCCTGAGTTAATTAATTAGGGGTTATTAGACTTCACTAGGAGAGGTCATCCCCATTAGGGAAATAGTCAGTCAGAAACTAGTACAAGTAGAGGAGAATGCTCCTCACTTATCTTACACTTGCTCAGCTCAGAAAGTGGCGCACTTGTGTTTGAGAGGTCTGCATAGGAGGTAGAGAAGGAGGTTAAGTCTTGGAGCACATCTTGTATTTTGGTTGATCATCTTATTGAGGAAAGCTTTGCTGGGTTTTCTACCCCATGAGGGTTTCCCAGGGTAAAATCTTTGTCTATCTTGTGATTATGTTTCTTTCAGTGATCTTGCTAGTCAAATTAGTTCAAAATTAACATGGTATTAGAGCTAGCCTGAATAGAGCATCTTTCACAAGGTGAAATTATATTTCTCTCTCTCTCTCCCAAAATTAGGGTTTCTGCAAAAGTTAGTATTTTTGGATTTTGGTTGCATGGCTGAATAGCCCTTCTAAAGATCTATCTTTTGAGCCCTGGATCAAGGTTTTTGGTTGGGTAGAACTCTGGGAAAGTCAAACCCTAGTTTTACCAAAAGTGCGATAAACCAGAAATTCTGTTGCAGATCCGGAAAAGTGAAAAGTTAAAGTTTCCTAGTAAGTACTACACTATCTCTTATCTCTTGGACTCCCCCAAGAGAAGATGGCTCCACGCACTAAGCTTGAAGACAAGCTAGAAGGTATAGAGAATTTCTGGGCATGGACATACAGAATTGGTCTCATTCTTGAAGAGAATGATCTTGCTCAATATATCAAGGATGAAGTTGCAGAACCTGAAGAAGATGAAGCCAAAGAGAAGCATAGGAAGGATTTGATTAGGGAAAATAGAATCATGGCCGATTCTATTAAAGACCACTTGATTCCCCAAGTGGCTTCCAAGAAGACTCCAAAGGAAATGTATGATGCCCTAGGAAGAATGTATGAAGGAAAAAACATCAATAGGAAGATGAACCTAAGAACTCAGTTGAAGAGTACCAAGATGCACAAAGGAGAATCCATTCAAGACTACTTCTCAAGGGTCTCCCAAATCAAGGAACAACTAGATGCCATTGGTGATACTCTTGATGAAGATTAACTTGTGATGACTACTCTAAATGGTCTCACTAGACCTCGGGAGTCATTTATACAAACTATGTGTGCCAGAAAAGAAAGTATGAAGTTTGATGTAGTATGGGAGGATTGTGTTCAAGAAGAAGCTAGGTAGCCAATAGAGAAGCCCTTCTCAAGGAGGATGACCAAGCCTTGGCTACACACACCAAAAGAGGAAGAAAGGGTCACTTCAAGAAAGTGGACCACAAGAAGTCTCAACCCTCTCATAGATTCAAAAGGAAAGGAGGAACAAACTCAGAAATAGACCTCTCCACAATCCAATGTTTCAATTGTCTTAAACTAGGACACTATGCTAGAAATTGTACTTTACCAGAAAAGAAGAAGAAGTTTGTTCACAAAATACATCATGCACATATGGCAGAAGATGATAGTGAAGAAGAAGAAGAAGAAGAAGAAGAAGAAGAGGAAAGGCCTCGAAGGAAAAGATTGAAATAAAGAAAGAAGATCTAGAAGAATATATCCTATTTTCTGCACTCTCTGGATCTGTGTCTCCTGGAGAAGATACATGGATCATTGATAGTGGTGCTTCAAAGCACATGACAGGTCAAAAGAAAACTCTCTCAAGACTTGAAGAAAATTCTTCTCCTCAAAAGGTATCTCTAGGAGATGATTATGAATATCCCATCAAGGGAATTGGTGAAGCAAGCTACAAGATTGATTCTGGAACACCCTTGAAGATGAAAGAAATTTTATATGTACCATGTTTGAAGAAGAACCTACTCTCTATCTCAACAATAGATAAGAAAGGTTTTAGAGTTGCTTTCATAGATGGACAAGTAGTTATGTGGCCCAAAGGAAAATCAGTTGAAGATGCAATTGTCATTGGTGAAGAGGAAGGAGGTCTCTACAAGCTCAAGGGACATCCAGAAGTTTCCCTTGCTCATGAAACCTCTATCCCTAGTGAGCTATGGCATAGAAGACTAGCTTACATTAACTACAAATCCCTACCCTATGTAATCAAGGTGGTCATAGGATTACTAGACTTGAAGGTTGATCATAATGGCTCATGCAAAGGATGTGAAAAAGGGAAGAATGTCAAGAACCCTTTTCCAAAGAGTGAAACAAAGACTAAGAACATCCTAGATTTAATACATTCAGATGTATGTGGACCAATGCCCACCACATCCCTAAGTGGGTTTGAATACTATCTCACATTCATTGATAACTATTCAAGGAAGACTTGGATATACTTTCTAAAAAGAAAGCATGAAGTCTTTGGAAAATTCAAAGAGTTCAAGGCCTTAATAAAAAATCTCTCAGAAAAGAAAATCAAGATTCTCAGAACAGATAATGGCGGAGAATATACCTCAAAGGACTTTGAAGATTTTTGTAAGGAAGCTGGAATCAAGAGGGAACTAACCACTCCCTACAATCCCCAACAAAATGGGGTTGCTGAAAGAAAGATATCATGGAAGCTGTAAAGACTATGATACATGACCAAGATCTACCCATGTATCTATGGGCTGAAGCAGCTAGGACAACAGTCTATGTACAAAATAGACCATCCCATAGTGCTCTTGAATTCAAGACTCCATAAGAAGTATTCACAAGAAAGAAGCCTGAGGTAAGCCATCTCAAAATATTTGGATGTCCAGTGTACATTCACATTCCAAAAGAAAAGAGAACCAAGTTGGATCCAAATCTTTTAGAATTTACATACCTGGTTTTCATCATATGGAAATAAGTAAAGATGTATCGTTTGATGAAGAAGCAGCTCTTAAGAAATCTAGGAAGTGCCAACTTGAAGAAATATATGAAGAAGATACACCTCCTAGAATCACAGAAGCTGTACCCATCCCTGAAGATGATGCACCAGAGGACCATGACATGCTAGAACCACAAGAACCCCCCATTACAAATTTATCTAGAAAAAGAAGGCCAGCATGGGCTAGATACATTATTCAAGGAGCTGAAAAATATGGAGCTCCTGAAGGTTCCACTAGAGAAAGAAAGAAACCAAAGCTAGTATCCAACTATGTAGCCTTGATGTGTGATCTTATGGATCAACAACCTACTAGCTATGAAGAGGCAGCTCAGAAGAAAGAGTGGGTAGAAGCAATGACAGAAGAATACCAGTCAATAATGAAAAATGATGTTTGGGATATAGTTCCCAAACCAAAAGATAAAAGTGTGGTTTCTTCCAAATGGATATTCAAGATAAAACATGCTGCATATGGTAGCATTGAAAAATATAAGGCAAGATTTGTAGCCAGAGGATTCTCTCAGAAAGAGGGAATTGACTATGAAGAAACATTTGCACCAGTTGCTAGGTACACTTCAATTAGAACTATCATGGCACTTGCATCTATGATGAAGTGGAAATTACATCAGATGGATGTTAAGACAACCTTTCTGAATGGTGTGATTAAAGAAGAAGTGTACATAGAACAACCACAAGGATTTGAGGTTAAAGATGGAAGAACACATGTATACAAGCTGAAAAAAGGCTTTGTATGGATTGAAGCAAGCTCTCGGAGCTTGGTACAGAAGGATTGACAGTTTCTTAACAAGCATGGGCTTTACCAAGAGTAAAGCTGATCCTAATCTTTACCTCAAAGTTATGGATGATGAACCTGTTATATTACTGTTGTATGTAGATGATCTATTTCTAACAGGAAATGAGAATCAAATTATCGAATGCAAGAAGAAGCTTTCTTCAGAATTCGAGATGAAAGATCTCAGATTAATGCACTACTTGTTAGGTCTAGAAGTATGGCAAGAACCAAAAGGAATCTTTCTAAATCAAGGTAAGTATGCTGTGGGGATTCTAAAAAGATTCGATATGTTGGAGTGGAAAGCCATGGCCACTCCCATGGACTCCAACTTGAAGTTATTAGTTAATGACTCATCATAATTAGTGGATATAACTCTATATAGACAAATCATTGGGTCATTGATGTATTTAAAAAATACCAGACCAAATATATGCTTTGCTATAAATACCCTGAGTCAGTATCTAGTAGAACCTAGAAAGGTTCACTTAATAGCTGCAAAGCATGTAATGAGGTATCTAAAGGGTACATTAGATTTTGGTCTATATTATCTTGGAAGTCACGAACTCATATTACATGGTTACTCAGATTCTGATTGGGCAGGAAGTGTTTTAGACAGAAAGAGTACTTCAGGTGGATGTTATGGTCTTGGATCTGCCATGATCTCATGGTTCAACAAGAAACAATCTAGTGTGGCTCTCAGTACTGCTGAAGCAGAATATATAGCTGCCTGCTTTGCTAGTTGTGAAGCAGTGTGGCTTCGAAAACTATTATCTAGAGTATTTGACTTAGAAATGAATCCCACTGTGATCATGTGTGAAAATCAAAGTTGCATTAAGATGACAGAATATCCAGTATTCCACGATAAGACAAAACACATAGAGATTCGATATTTTTATATACGAAATATGGTGCAGAGAGGAGCTATTAAGCTCGAGTATGTGAGCACTGAGGAACAAATTTCTAATATATTGACCAAACCTCTGTCTCGAGTGAAATTTGAGTATTTCCGAGACAAGCTTGGTGTAGTTCAAAAGGATCCTCCTCGAAAGGGGGAGTGATATAGTCACTGATGATGAGGTTTCCCTCATCGACAGCAAGGTCGATGATGACAATACCTGTTTATTATACCTAGATATTTATATGTATGCTTAGATTACTTATATTTATGATACTTATACTTATAATACTTATGTTACTTATATTTATGATATATGCACTTATATTGGTGAGGATACTTGTATTAATTGATGAGGATACTTGTATTGATTGATGAGGATACTAATATTGATGATATGTATACATGTATTGATGAGGATACTTGTATTGATGATGAGGATACTTGTATTGATGAGGACACTCGTATTGATGATATATGTACTTGTACTGATGATGTACTAATGATACTTGTGTTGATGAGGATACTGTGGGGATTGCATCATCCTTGAACATATGTTCTAAAAGGATCCATTGACATATGTCTCCGAGAATGAAGTCCTGAATGAACAGGTAGGGGATTGTATCTTCCCCGGACTTCGGTCCCAGAATTGAGCCGTAGACTGGGTCTCCGAGAATGAAGTCCTGAATGAACAGGTAGGGGATTGTATCTTCCCTGGACTTCGGTCCTAGAATTGAGCCGTAGACTGGGTCTCCGAGAATGAAGTCCTAAATGAACAAGTAGGGGATTGTATCTTCCCCGGACTTCGGTCCCAGAATTGAGCCGTAGACTGGGTCTCCGAGAATGAAGTCCTGAATGAATAGGTAGGGGATTGTATCTTCCCCGGACTTTGGTCCCATAATTGAGCCGTAGACTGGGTCTCCGAGAATGAAGTCCTGAATGAACAGGTAGGGGATTGTATCTTCCCCGGACTTTTGTCCCAGAATTGATCCGTAGACATTTGTCTCCGAGAATTGATGATAGGAATGTATCATCCTTGGACGCTTGGTTCAAAATGTACGTGATGGGATTGCATCGTCCCTAGACATGAGACTTGTCTTAAAGTGATAAGGATTGATCATCCTGTAATATGATCGCGTGTATTGCAGAAATGTTGTAGATCGAGATGATGATCCAGATGTTGTAGATCGAGATGATGATCCAGATGTTGTAGATCGAGATGACGATCCAGATGCTGTAGATCGAGATGATGATCCAGATGCTGTAGATCGAGATGAGGATCCAGATGCTATAGAAGATGAAGACTCAATACTGATGATGCTGATGTTCCAGTATTGACTATGTTCCAGTAACTGCTTAAGTTACTGATGATGATGTATTGAAAAAATCTTCTGATTATTTATAGATGTATCATGTATGATGTAGTCAATGACTCCTTGCTCTTGCAGATGTTGTTATAATATCCTTCTCGTTTAGGGGGAGTGTTGAATATTGTAACTTCTAAGAATATTATATTTGTACTTTATTATTTTGGAGATGTTTCATCCCTCCGAGGTGATCCTGTTTTGTATCCGGAGATGTTTATTCCTCCGATGAATTGTGGTAACCAGGGTTATTAGACACACCATGTGGGGTTCGGCCCTGAGTTAATTAATTAGGGGTTATTAGAATTCACTAGGAGAGGTCAACCCCATTAGGGAAATAGTCAGTCGGAAACTAGTATAAGTAGAGGAGAATGATCCTCACTTATCTTACACTTGTTCAGCTCAGAAAGTGGCGCACTTGTGTTTGAGAGGTCTGCATAGGAGGTAGAGAAGGAGGTCAAGTCTTGGAGCACATCTTGTATTTTGGTTGATCATCTTATTGAGGAAAGCTTTGATGGGTTTTCTACCCCATGAGGGTTTCCCAGGGTAAAATCTTTGTCTATCTTGTGATTATGTTTCTTTCAGTGATCTTGCTAGTCAAATTAGTTCAAAATTATCAAAAATGCGGGTGTGGGGTTCCCTTTAAATTTTTTTTTCACTTTGTCCCGATGTGGGCATTCTTTGGTGAAGTGATCGTCACCACATAGTAAACAATGATATTTAACCTTTCGTTTTTGTTTGTTGTCTTCGGGATTGGTTTTTGGCTTTTGCTGGTTAGAATACTTTTTAGATTTACCTTTGTTTTTCTTTTTACCACTGTATTTTTGAGGTGAAGCAGATTGAACAGAATTCACTTCTTCAGTGGAAGCAGGGCTAGGTGATTGTTTGGTGTTTTTTCCATCCTGTGTCGAAGGTGGAGTCGAGATATGATGGTTCCATGATCCACTAGATTGTGTAGCAGGATGGGTATGAATAGAAGCAATGATGCCATCGGCATGAGGTTCTATAGGTGGTTTTGTTGGATCATATGTAGGGTGGGGGGCATTAGGAATGATATCATATAAGGTGCCATATTGGGCATAGGACAAGTCTAAATAATGAGCACGAGATATGGCTTGTTCTTCTGTAACGACCCCACCCATAGCCACATCTTTAGCTATGATGGGAAATAGCGACTTTGTGAAGCAATCGACAAGGAGTTGATCCAGAATGGGGGCTTTAATAAGACGTCGTCTCCTCCTCCACTCATGAATATGATCAGAAATGTGAGTGGATGTGGTTTGACGGAGAGAAGTCAAAAGATCCATGCCGATTTCGTAGAGGATTGGTATCTGGAAGTGAGTAAAAAATGACATAGCTAAAGATCGAAAATCAACAAAGGAATGTGGTGGCAAATCAATCTACCAATTTGCGGCAGTACCGGTAAGGGTTCGTTGAAATAACCTCAGACGGATGGAATCATTCATTAAGGAATTGGAAGAACACCACAAATGATAAGTCATAACGTGGTTCTTAGGGTCCTCACTATGCTTGCCGTCAAACTTCGGAATATCTGATGGTAAATTCACAGGAATCATAGGCCAATTTATGCCATGTTGAATGGGATTGTTAGTCAACCGAGACAATTCTAGAAGATCAAGTGTATCCAGAAATGGTAATTGTTAGTTTGGATGCGGATACTGGTAGTATTGATAAGGCATATGTGTACCAGTAGGACCATGGATGGATTTATCGTAAGGTCCTCCTGTAGGGAATTGGCCATATGGAGGTGGGCCTCCTAGGTTGGGAGGTGGACCCAAAGGGGGTCTTCCTCTAGAATAAGGTGGTCATCCATCAAATGCGGGGTCCTTCTCCTACAAAATAAGGTGGGCCTCCGTTAGAATGCGGGGGCCCTCCGCTAGAATACGGGGGTGCTCCTCCTCCACAATAAGGTGGAGGTGGTGGTGGTGGACCAGATGGTGGGGGAGGAAGCATGACGGGTGGTGGAGGTGGTTGGTGTGTTCCACCGACTGGAGGTCCAAGCAGTGGAACATTATGGTGCCCCCATGGGGTGTTCATGTTTCTGGGATAGGGTAATGCAGGAAAAAGGTTTCCCGGATAATGTTTTCCTATAGTGGAATTATGATTTCCATGATAGATATACCCCCATGGGGGTTGGGTCCAAGTAGATGGTCCCCCCATTTGATGTGTCCACGTAGGTTGTCCCATGGTTGGTGTTGGCACCAGTTTTGTCTTGGACGAGTGGAAGGGTTAGATCCTTGAAAATAGTGGAGAAGGTCCTAGGTTTTCAAGTCATACGACCTAGAGGAATGAGAGGAGAAGCTTTGAATGTTTATAACTATGTTTGGGAAGAAAATGATTGATAATCCTAAGTCTTAACATTGCAGAGGGGATTAAAAATGTGAAAATCCGCCCGCATTTATATCATGGCACCAGTGAAGGGCACAGATCTAAGAAGATAAAGATCGAGGGCTGAGAGGCAACGTCGCAATGGTAAGATGGGTTAGTTTAAGAGTGGGTGGAGTGTGCTAGCCCGCGAGCAAATTGGAAAGTTGATCAATGGGTGGAAGGACAGATCTACGGCCAGTAGGTACTTCGGTGATTTGACATGCACGTGGAATTGACATTTTCAAATTTGTGAAGTTTTGGTAGGCCCCACATATTGCAACGGTGTAGATCTGGTGGAGTTAAGATCTACGGTGGAAGATTTGTTCGCAGATTGAACATGCACGGAGCATCGATGTTTTCCAAATCTGCGAACCTTGTAGGGGATGCACCTTTTGACAATCAAGATGTGGGAGAGATCTAGATCGACGATGGACAGTGGTTTCGTGGATCTAAAGTGCAAGGAAGGAAACACTTGAAGGAGGAAGACTGCGGCGGGCCTTGGGGGTTAAACATGGACAGAGATCCACGACCTAGATTTGATCGTGCAAATGGATGGCTTGAAAGCTTCTTCACCATGGGATATGTAAGACTGATAAGAAAATAGAAATAATATAAATATACAGCTGCACGAGGATCTGAGTATCATTTTTCCTGTGCATCGAAAAATGATAGAAGGCGACTTTGCAAAAGCAAACAACTAAGCCAAATTCTTAGACTAGCTATCGATAACCAGGTAGGCCTCCTGTCTCCATACAAAAATATTTAAATGGCTGAACTGAGTGAGATAGAACCTCAGGTTTTGAATACCGGAGGATAGGTGATTTGTTTGAGGATAAAGATGCCGAGGTTTACGACACAGTGTTGATAAACAACTCCATTGAGACAACTGAAGATAGGTTGAAGATCATTAGGGAACAGAAAATAGATGTGGATAAGGTTTACTTGTTGTTTTTTCATTTGTTTGCAATCGACCAAACCCCAAATTGTCTCGAGTTCGTCGACTGGTGCGCCACCAATTACTCCTCCTCTAAGAGGGTGATTATGGACACATACGGCTCTAAGATCCTGTTCCTGGTCAATCCCCTCACTGTTAGAAAAGCCCCATCAATCTCAGATGAGTTCTTCCAAAAAGCCAAAGAATGCAAAGAAGAATCCCTAATTCAACATTTCAGACAGGCCCCAACCGAGCTTAAGCAAATTTTCTTCCATGCTAGCCTGCAACCAAATGTTTCCTTCCAGAACCAACCTTTCCCTGGTGAAGTCAGTCTATTCACTGAAGAGTCCAAATGTGTCATCACCATGCTAGCCCAATTCCTAGGATTATATACTGACATCTATATCACTGAGCCTTTAATAAGCCTGCTTTTTGTCATGAGCAGATGTCCTCTTGAGCCTAAGGAGCCCAGTCAGTCCATCCAGTGTGCCTGTCTTAGGTTTGATGAGGCCCTAGCTAAGAATATCCATTCTCAGCTAGTGGAGTTCCCCAAAACTAGAAGCTTCAGATTCCAGTCATACCTGTTGATAATGTTCCTATCCTTTAATGGAGAGAACTTACAGATGCATGAGATGATGCTCACTAAGGAGACACTCACAGACTACACTAAGTTCATGAACAACATTATGTCTGAAGTCTACAATGTTATCTTTCAAAGGAACCTACCTAGGGTATTAACAAAAATGAAAGAGATGCTGCAACCTTCTCCAGAGAAGAAGATAGGCGACTGGTTCCTCTTAGAACACAACACAACAATCAGAGTTTATGGGTTTTCCCATGCACCCTATGTGCTGCCAACTTTTCTTACCCCTAGATTATTTACACTGGAATTCATCAGGAAGAAGGTGAAGGTGGAAATTGAACATTTCTTGGATGACAAGAAGGCTTCAAATATCACTTTTCCCTGGGTTGTAGGCCCATTCATTGTTAAAAACAAGTCTTCCCTTCCAACCATTGAAGGTGTGATGAGAGATATGGGATTCAAAACAAAGGAAACCATCAATTATGACCCCCACCACATCATCTCAGACAGAAGAAAAGAAAGTAACATAAAAGCTTTTATACATTTTGAAATTACAGTGCTGGCTGAGATTGCTAATTTGCTAGAATATCCTGGCAAAAGTCAGATGGATATATATACCTGATGACTCCACCTCCCTGGTACCAAAATACACTTCCCCACTACCTAGCTCTTCCATCCTGGTCCCAACGGTTGAAGAAACTATACCCTTTTCCAGTGGCTCTGGGGAAACCAACAATTTGGAAAGAATTGATGTCATGGATATAGATGATGACACAGAAAGAGTTCCCAAAAGGCAGAAAGTAGAAGAACCTGAGCAGCAGTTGGTACCGGTGGCAGCTGGTCAAAGTAAGAAGAAACATGTAAAGATTAAGGTTCCTTCCTTTGAGATCAGAGAATATGTATTCAACCAAACATCCACTGAGCCTGCTACACCAAGCAAGAGTAGAGCTAAACTACTGGATGAGTATAAAGAGAGTGCAGAAGCAGCCTCAGAAGAGTCTAAGCTGTATGCAGAGGTGAGGAAGATTTAAAATAAGGATGTGTATTTGGTAGCTAGCAGGAGCCATGCCCAGAACACATTGAACTTGACCTTAGCTACCAAGAACGGAGCCACTGAACTGAAAGTGAACTTGGAAGATATTCCTGTTCCTGATATGATAAATTTGCACAAGGAAATTGGGGAGGTTATATATGCCAAGTTGCTAAAGGCTACACTAGAATTATCCAAGTTGTAAGTTAGTAAGAACAAGGTTCAAAATCAACTCAGGAAAGAAAGAGTGGAGAACAAGGCCCATAAGGCACACATTAAGAAGCTGTAGAATGAGTTAGTGGCCGTTGAAGGCCAAGTAGACAAAAGGGCTAGTATTCAAAACTTGCTCAATGAGAAAGATAACACCATTCAGTCATTGAAAAAGAAGCTAAAAATCCCCTCCACCCAGCTGGTGGAAGCCTTTGTATTGACAGAGTTGGAGAAGAAGAGAGAAAAGCTACAAAATGAACTAACAGACTGCAAAGCTAGATTGTTGAAGTTTGAAGAGAAATAAAATCTATGGCTGAGTGATATCGCTCTTATGGTGGACAGTGAAAATAAGTAGAAATCTAAGTCTGAAGAGTTGGAGGGGTAAATTACAGGAGAAGAGCAAAGAGTTGGAGAACATGGCCACACCCTCCTCCATAGAATCGGGTGACTTCTTCCTTGTGGGGGCTATGGCACAGGAAATTCTAAGAGATTTAGAACTGGAAAGGTTAAAGAAGCAAAACAAAAAAATGAAAACCCTGATGTCAAATGCAGAGTAGGAAAATGAGGCTTGGGAAACCAAGTACCAGGAGATGCAAGTCAAAAATGAGGAATTGGTGAAGCAGGTCACAGGTTAGACCTCCCTACAGGAAGCAAAGCAAGTCATTTAGGATGAAATTATTGCAGAGGCAGACAAGCTAAGGCCATATCTTGATTTAATTTTGGACAAGGAGACTGTAATTAGGCTAGCCATGCAAAGCATAACAACAGTAAAAGAGAAGCTAAATAAGAAGCCAATTAAGAGTGCTTCAAATGCCATAGATTTCCTGAATGGATTAACTGATGGTGAGTTGAAGGATGCTAACATCAAGGACAGACTGTCCATTATTGTTGGGACTCAGAAATGTCCTATTTTCATCCACTTTACCTTTCGCTATTCTTCACATTTCATCGTCCCATTAACCTTTCATCATACCATTTCCATACATATACTTGAGTTTCATCTTATTATTTTCCACTTTATTCATTTTAGTATTATAAGTGAATTTATGATTAAATATTGGAAAATAAAATGTTTTTCACTAATATCTCAAGTATGGATGAGCTTTGTAATGTTTAGGAATATGGAAGGATCAATTCAAAGAAAGACTCCTCGAATATCTCCTCCACCATTTCAAGGAGATAGTTATTCAAAGAATATTCCAAGGAGAAGATCATGGAGATTTGGTTGGCATATCTTATTTAGGATGTATGAGAAACATGTGGAGAATTTGTGAGAGACATGTGGAGGATTTGAATGGATCATACTTTGTAATAATAGGAAATTAGTTGAGAGTGGTTGAGAGAATAGTGGATCTGTCATTATGAGATGGTTATCTTCTTCTCAAAGAAATTCATGTATAAAAGAGAGTGCTCTCTGTTAGGATATTCCTATACTCCATCCTAGTCCCACCAGTATTTTGATTATTTACATTTTCAGTCATGCATGCACTTTTAGGGTTTGCATGCATTCTAAGGTTTGCATGCATCCCAGTCATCTGTCCAGCACCTAGCCCTCAATTAGCCAGCCCCCAGGAGCTTCTCACTATTCAATTTTATCCCTCTAGTTGCTCAATGTGCCCTTCTTCCTTGATTTTAGGGAGCAACTTGCTCATCTTCACCTACCAGTCCAGTTGTCTTCAGTTTACACTTAGTTACACTCAGTTACACTTAGTTACACTGAGTTACACTCAGTTACACCTACTAGAGTTAGTTTGATTGATGGTTGACAATTACTTAAGCATTCATGACTCCACTGATGATGATGAAGACTTCCAGTTGTGCTCCGATGATCATGAGGACACCTAGTTGTGCTCCGATGACACTCTATTGATCTTATGATCACTCTGAGAGGCTAATTCGAATTGCCACCTTAGGCATTCGAATCCTCTCTACCATTGTACTATTTATTTGTCCATATTGTGATTAATTAACTAGTGTGTGTGAAGTATTATTTCTTTTATCCGAGTTCTACTGTACCATATTATTTTGTTGCTCATTATACTGTATTGATCACTCTTCTTCTATTTTCCTGCTTAATCATAATTACTCTTGTGAGGTATACATCATCTCTTAGATCTGCTGTGAGGATTTTCACATGGTATTAGAGCACGTTGAGAGTATTGTTTATCTCCATTCTTGAGAGTTTTTTGCAGGTTATTACCAAGATTTCGAGTGCAACAGTTGCAGCAGTTTCTGCATTTTTGCAGCAATAGCAGTTGCAGTTATTCTATATTGTTTTTACAGCTCCTCTACAACTTCAATGTATGATTTAGAAGGAATCCCTTTTCTTTCTCCATTCAACTATGATGAATGGAAACCAAGAATGATAGCACACTTGAAGATCCATGATCTTTTTTATTGTCATTTTGAAAGAGAGTTCGAATCCCCTGAAGAGAAGATTGATTGGTTAAATAAAGGTGATGATGCCTTTGGAGCAATGATGCTTTCTTTGTTTGCATACCAGAGATTCCAATTCAAATACCATGATGGTGGTGAAACTCCAAAGGAGTTATGGACTCCAAAAGAGTTATGGGCTCACCTGGATGAAAAATTTGGCAGAAAGAATGAAGGACTTGGTCCTAACCCATTCGAAAGCAAGCAAAGTGATGCATTCGCTCCTCTTGATGGTTTCTCAGATCATGAACCAGTATCATCTCATATTGAAGTTGTTGACAAAGAACTTGCAGATTCTCCACTCATGCTCAAACTTTCTTCTCTTTCTGTGCCAGCTCACACTCTAGATATTGCAGAAGGTCCTAAATCCTCTCTTGCACCAGAGTCTGTTGGTTTGCATCATGATCACATGATTATTTCGGAGGTAAAATCAGCTATCGAAGGTAATGCATTCGATCCTCTCAAGCAATCATCTCTTTTATACTACTATATGATCATTAATTCATGCTTTCAGAAGGTTATTGAAGAATATGGCCATTGCCACCCGCTTGAGATAATTTCTCATGCATCCATTGGTTTTGATCTCACCTCTTATGATTCAAAGGAGATCTCAAGAAACCATTGCCATTCACTTGGGATAATTTTTCCTGCATATGATAGTTTTTATCTCACCCCTGCTGGTTCAAAGGAGATCTCAAGAAACTATTCTTCGAGTCTTAAATCTGATTTGGATTTCAAGCAATTATTATTTGATGGTTCTTTTTGGCATAATCTCACCCATGATGGTTCAAAGGAGAAGACAAAAGACTATTTTCATATTCATGATTTTGATCCTACTTCAGTTGATTCAAATCACAGATTCAAGGATCATCCTCATACTTTTGGATTTGTTCTCATCACATTTGATCTGAAGAGAAAGTACAAGCACATGTTTTTTGAGCATGATCCACTTCTTCCCAAGAAGAAGATACCTCCAGACTTATGACCAAGCATCACACCTACTTGAGTTTGGAGCATTTATTTTTGTGTGTGCCTTATAGTCTGTTTATTGAGGAGGTGTATGTTTCCCATGAAATTTTCCCACTTCCTTAGTTTATTGATTGTTATTATTCATTGTATTGGGTGACCTTTGGTCTTAGTTACCAGGGCCTAGGATGGATTAAGGGGGGGTGTTAGGATATTCCTATACTCCATCCTAGTCCCACCAGTATTTTGATCATTTACATTTTCAGTCATGCATGCACTTTTAGGGTTTGCATGCATTTTGCATGCATCCTAGTCATCAGTCCAGCACCTAGCCCTCAGTTAGCCAGCCCCTAGGAGCTTCTCACTATTCAGTTTTAGCCCTCCAGTTACTTAATGCGCCCTTATTCCTTGATTTTAGGGAGCAACTCGCTCTTCTTCACCTACTAGTCCAGTTGTCTTCAGTTTACACTTAGTTACACTGAGTTACAATTAGTTACACTCAGTTACACCTACCAGAGTTAGTTTGACTGATGGTTGACAGTTACTTGAGCATTGATGACTCCACTGATGATGATGAAGACTTCCAGTTGTGCTCCGATGATCATGAGGACACCTAGTTGTGCTCCAATGACACTCTATTGATCTTATGATCACTCTGAGAGGATAATTCGAATTGACACCTTAGGCATTCGAATCCTCTCTACCATTGTACTATTTATTTGTCTATATTGTGATTAATTAACTAGTGTGTGTGAAGTATTATTGCTTCTATCCGAGTTCTACTGTACCATATTATTCTGTTGCTCATTATACTGTATTGATCACTCTTCTTCTATTTTTCTACTTAATTATAATTACTCTTGTGAGGTATACATAATCTCTTAGATCTGCTGTGAGGATTTTCACACTCTCTCTTCATTTGAGGGAGTAGATTGATAGGAGATTAGAGAGTAGATTAGGAGAAGATTAGTCTCAGATTGTAGAAGTTAGTTTTGACTTTGTAATATGGAGAAGGGGATTCTTAGCTTTTGTTCATAATCTTAGTTTTGATGCTTTCATGATTTGTCATTGAATGGTGTGATGGAAATTAAGATTTCTTTATTGTTAATGTGATCTCACATGTGTTGTCTCGTTGCTCTTCATATGTTGTCTTTCTTTTATGCAATTTACTTTTAGCAGTGTGTTTCAGCTTCCAGCATTAGACTAGCAATTGTGTGTTTCAACTTAAGGGGGAATTAGATTAGCAATTAGCCATTAGCAAAGGGGGTTAGATTAGATTAATTTCACTTCAGTCCTGCAGATACTTTGCATGTGCTTCTTAAGCCTACGAACCTCTGATTGACAAATTAAATGGTTGGGAAAATACTACAACAGAATTAAATGACAATATTTCCACCCAACATTTTGGCGTCGTTGCCGGGGAAGCATGATGGATTGAAGTGTAGATTTCAATTCCTGCAAGTGTGTTAGTGTAAATTTCAATTCCTGCAAGTGTGGTAGTGTAGATTTCAATTCCTGCAAGTGTGGTAGTGTAAATTTCAATTCTTGCAAGTGTGTTTTTTTGCAGCTGTGAAGAGTAATGTTATTTTGTACAAAGTGTTTTTTTTTCTGGAGTGTTTTTATTTTCTTTTTCTTTTTTTTTCATTTAGATTTGGGTGCTGTAAGAATCCATTTTTCAAAATGATTTAACAATGAGTTTAAGCTTGGAACAACTCACTCAGATCCTTACAAAAGTAGGGATCTTCTCTTCTCACGAAGAGGAGATCTTGAAAGCAGCCGAGAGCTTAATTACTCCTCCAGAAACATATGAAGAATTAACATACGAAGAATCCTGCACATTAGATGACGAACAATTATGCAAGCAGGAGGTCGAGGAGGACAAGAAGGAGTTGCAGCATGATCTGAGGAGTGAAAACTACGCCTATGAAAGCCCCATCAAACGATGGTTTCAAGCAAGTACCAGGGTAAGACAATTTATTTTTTATTTTTTTCTAGTTAATTCACAGTCACAGCAACTAATTTCACACATTACTGTTTATCCTCACTTTCTATTCACAAAATTGACACAAAATATATTCTTATTACTGTTACGTGAATGGCTACACTGGATATTTAACTACACGTAACTGCTTTCTGAATTTTAATGAGCATAGAGTAGGTAGGATTTTATTTCAGTTTTTGCTTTCACCCAGAATAAGTATGCTCTCCTCTGTGCTTCGTGCGATCTGAGGATCAAAAAGTAGGATGTTTTTTAACATTTTTCAGGAATTAATAATTTAATGTTTTGCAAACATGCTTAATTGATTTCATTTTTAAATTTGCAATTCATTTATCTCCATTTTCTAAAAAAATTTCAATTTACAAAATAAAACTAGCCTGCAAATTCATGTGGGTCGCGAATGTATTCTTTGGAAATTCTAACCTGCAAAAGTCGCTGAAATTCCATGCTGAAACTGTCACTACATGCTGAAACAGTGGCTGCAACTGTGTCACAATTGAATTGAGTCTGTTTTGGTCCGGTTTATTTTTGGTTTGCGTAATGTCGTCTCTAATTCCATGCTGAAACAGTAACTCCAAAACAGCAGTTGAAACAGTGTTATGCCTGCAAATTTCTCATTGATTGGAGTCACAATGCTGTTTTCTTTTTTCCTTTCATCATGTAGCTGCCTGCAAACTAACTCTGCAATAATGCCTTGACCAAACAATTTCTGAAATTTTCTGTATTTGCGCACTCCATTCACCTGCAATTCCTTAAAAGATCCTTCGATCTAAAGAACAACCTGCATCAACAATGAAACAACATGATAATTTAGATCTGCATGTTTGAAGGCGCATTGTCTAGATCGAGCCAAGAAAATAGTAGTAAAAGATGAAACTATGATTGGGATTGATTGAATTACATTGTTGAAATTGTGCAAAATCTTTCCCATTTGCATTCCAAAACAGACGTTCAAGGCTATTCATGATTTCCATTTGGATACCATAGATTGTCGATGTTCCCATACTTAGAAACAAAAACTCTTCATGTCACAACTGCCCCCAACTGGTAATGAAACAGTTCCAACAAAAAACGCATGCCAGATAAGAACATATTGATTCGCATCGCAATTTGCGGGCAGATGGAGAAGAATCGCGAAAATCAGGGACATGGGTTTTGTGCGCAACGGCCTCATTTACATGTCTAATGGGAAATCGCCCAAACAAAGCTACGGTTTGAGCTATGCAGCTGGTTCTCTAAACATGTAATTCTTAGATTTACTGTTGCGACCGGTTTCCAAATTAGCAAGTTTGTTGAAACAGATCACAACAAACTTCCTGCCAATTCATCTCTTCAAGACTTAGAACGATGATTGTCATGTGAGAACCTCCATTTCCATCAACAAACATTTGTGTGCTTCTGTATCCTACATTGGCTGTTGAAAACTACCAACAATCCAACCGAAAAATCCAAGACGTTGCCTACAAATACCACTGACAGCGACAAGCTTATTCTACATGCTCTTTATAAGAAGGCGACTAATGGGAAATGCAATACCTCTCGTCCAGAAATATTTTGATTGACGGAAGCAATGAGAAATTTCTCATTTCATCCATAAAATTGTAGAGGTTGACGTTGTTACATGGAGAAATAATTACATATTTGACTTTTCTCTTTGCTGGGTTACGAATGGTGTAAATCTGCTGCACAATATTGACTCTTTGTTGTGACATTGATTTTAGGAGTTTGGTACTCGCGGACCAAAATGACAGGTGCAGAAAATTCAAATTGCAATTATATATAGTTTGTATTAAATAATGAAATGCTATGTCTGCCTATTAATAAAGAGATGAGAACAGCGAGCCACAAGAAAGAATTTGAACTTCTGAGATTATCGACATCTATGGACTTGTGAAATTTGATAGTGCAGTACAAATTTGCTTGAATCAGCTTGATCGGTTAAAATCCTTTCATAATGCAATCTTCTTTTTGCAGATTTGCAAATTTGAATTTTGATTTTTTATAATATTTTGTAGATATAATTGAACATGTGCATACCATGAGACCATGCTGTTAGAAGACTGCCACATATGCAGATATTGATGCTAACCATTTGTGAAATTATACTCATCAAGCATGTTTTAACTGCATATTTTGTGTTAGTGTGCATATTCTTTCATTTAACTACACCAAAACCAAGGATAAGTTTGCAACACGAAAACATTGCGTTCAAGGCATGTCTTAGAAGAGATGGTTGGGCTTGCAAAGGATTTTGCATTAGAAAGAAATTGGAAATTGGCCATGAGCTTTGTGTTGATTCTTGTGCCTATGCTGGATTTTATGCAGAAAGCTGATTCTTTTCTCACGCTCATTGAATATCTCTATTACACACAATGTTTCATGACACTAATGTTTTTGATGCCAGGATCGTTTGCTTGATAATTGTTACTTGATGCTTAGAACACTAGAATTGAATTATCTGCATATGCATATTCAATTATATCTGACGATGTATAGGTCTAATCATGCAAGGAAAACATTTGGAATTAATGCAGCAATTTAATGAAGATCATACTCTTACACAATTTCCAAATGTTTGATTTCCAGAACTTTAGTGATAGGTATCAACAAACTGTTACTCATGCACATGGGAAAATTTGATGAATCCGAGACAGTAAGATTGTTTGTTGTTTTCCTTTAGCATAATTTTTGCATTTTTCTTTCGGTGTGTATTATCAAAATAACACAAAAACCATAAAAATAAAAAAATTTATAAAAATAAAAATAAAAACATTGTAAAAATTTAAAATTGCAAATGGACATTCCATAATTCCTGAACAAATCTCAAAACATGTTTTTACATTTAATGCTAATTTGTTTTCTTCAAGGCACTTTGACAACAATCAACTGGAAAAATAGCATACAAAAAACAGAGACTTTTTGCGTCATGTGTTGTTCATGCATCATGGTGTTTGTTGTTACACAACAACACATTCACAAAAACACCATTGTTGGGTTATGACTTCTTTACTCGCATATTGGTCATCTCTGTGTAGAAGTTTGTTACATCCAGGTGTGCAGCTCGATGTTACAATTGATTGTTACAGCTACAGTAATCAACGACGAAACAAGTGCACAACGACAACATGTATAAAAACATGTTTTATTTTTGAACTATGATTTGCCGCATTCGTATTTCTTTCTGCATGTTATGTCTTTTGAACTTCTCACGAATTTCATGCAAGATTAGTACTAAGTTTTTCTCAGGTTTGAAGACAATTGCATTTTGTTGCTGAAGTGAATTTTCAAGAATCACATAACTGTTTGAGAAACATGCTTTAACAGACAGTTTGAAGGAGCTGTTACTCATCATAATCATCATGACGTTTGCTGTTACACAGAAACCATTCATAAACCCATTGGGGTCATACCCACATCTCTCCTTCAAAGCACATTAGTCATCCATGTGAAGTCCATTTTCCATTGCCTTATCTGTCATGACTTCACACAGGCCTATCTTTCTGAGTCGCATACATCCCTTTATCTTTTTCAGTTTTTTCCATTTCAGTTTGCCTTCTGAATAAGAACATCCAAGTTCCCTTTCCATAATTACATTTTTCCATAAACATTGTTGCTACTGAGATCTTTCCTATAGTCCTACCAATATTTTTGTAAAAAATCGCATTGACTGATGTGGGATTCCTTAAGGCCCACCTTTCAACAAGTCTTGCCCCATCGACCTCAGCACCTTATCTGGGATATAGACTAGAGTTCCTTTTTGAGTACCTGGAGGCTTGCATGCCTTAATGGAAAGTTCTCTCGTTGACAATCATAGGAATACATCAATGTCCCTTGATCGTCATATCTTGCAAGTGGCTCGACATCAACACATCTATTCGTGCTTTGCAAGATGTACTCAGATATCTTGGCACTCATTGACATCAATGGTGAGTTTTCCTCGCATTGGTTAACGACATTCATCAATGGCTGGTAATCCAATGACTTCTTTTCATGCTCGACATCAACACATTTATTCGCATGACTAGAATTATACCATCAGGTTTTGTAGCGGGTGAAGACTATACAGTTTTTCATGATTCCCTCAGCAGTTACAGCAGCATGACTTCAGCTATATGAGAGTACCACTGTTCCACTTTCTTCCTTCGACATTTCCCATTATCTAGTTATAGCTGCAGCAACATTGACAATTACATTTTCATGATCATGCAACAGTGACATCTTCCACGATCCAGTCACAGTAGTTACATTCGCCGTAATTCAGCAGCAGAAATTTCAGTTACATTCTTATGATCTTGCAGCAGTGACATCTTCTCTGATCCAGCAGTTACAGCAGTTGCACTAGAAACATCACCAACCACGCTCCTATTACATAGTTCATTATCATTCTTGGGTAAGTGGAGGTATGTTTTCTTCTGAATTTTAATTATGCAATTCCTTACATGCTAGCAATGAATAATTTGGAAAATTCCCTCACCATGCTCCATTTCATTTTTCACTTTCATAACCCATGCCGAGTTGCACGAGGACATGCAACGAATTCAGTTGGGGAGGATGAAGATAGAGGTTGATGTACACTATAGAATCTCAAATGCAACCATATTTTTAGAGGACAGGAAATCTTTGTGACAGTTTATTTATTTTCTCATGCATATTGCTCCTTATATAAAATGCATAATTTGAATTGAGTATATCTCACAAACCATACATTGGATCCTCATAATTTTTGGACAGGGAATGGATAATATTATGATAAACAAAATTGGCAAGTTTAAGCTCAATCCAATGCACGGATTTTGAAAAAACAACCATCATCAACTACAACCAATTTGCAATTTTCTCGAAATCCGTGATGTGGGTTTTTCTGATTTTTGGTGTGGAGATGCATTGGACTAGTTAAAACTTGCTTGAAATTTTTTAGCCAAACCCAGATCATATTTTGTGATATATTGTCTCAGGAAGTTTGCTGCAACACCAGCTGTTACTCCACCAGATTTGCCCACTTTCGCAGCTGTTACTCCACAACTGTTACTCAGCCAAACCTTCCATTTTGTAGCTGCAACTTCGCCAAATTCTCCATTTCGCAGCTGCAACTCCGAACTATATTCACTATCATCATTTCCCTACCATCATTCCATTTTTCCACTATCATCACTCCATTTTTCATCTCACTTATCATTCACCAACATTTCTTTTCCAACAGATCATCGGTTGCACTTTGATTCATACACATTGCTACACATATTGGCATGATTCATAAAGGTAAATAAAAGGCTTTCTTATACACATTGATGCTTTCTTATGCACATTGATATCTTATCATTTCCAAGGAGTACATGGTTAAATTATTATTGCAGCAAGAAAACAGATAATGAGATAAATGTTGTTAACACAAGAACCAACATTATTTTCATGGTTGTTACACAAGAACCAACCATAAGAAAATGTCAGCTGCTACTCACACCCTGGAAACATTCATTAGTGGAAAGACATCATCAATCAAAGCCAAAGTTCAGATGCCAAAAGTTCTTAAGAAAATCCACGCATGGTTGCATGAGGACATGCAACAAGTTCGGTTGGGGAGTATGTTGGGACTCAGAAATGTCCTATTTTCATCCACTTTACCTTTCGCTATTCTTCACATTTCATCGTCCCATTAACCTTTCATCATACCATTTCCATACATATACTTGAGTTTCATCTTATTATTTTCCACTTTATTCATTTTAGTATTATAAGTGAATCTATGATTAAATATTGGAAAATACCATGTTTTTCACTAATATCTCAAGTATGGATGAGCTTTGTAATGTGTAGGAATATGGAAGGATCAATTCAAAGAAAGACTCCTCGAATATTTCCTCCACCATTTCAAGGAGATAGTTATTCAAAGAATATTCCAAGGAGAAGATCATGGAGATTTGGTTGGCATATCTTATTTAGGATGTATGAGAAACATGTGGAGAATTTGTGAGAGACATGTGGAGGATTTGAATGGATCATACTTTGTAATAATAGGAAATTAGTTGAGAGTAGTTGAGAGAATAGTGGATCTATCATTATGAGATGGTTATCTTCTTCTCAAAGAAATTCATGTATAAAAGAGAGTGCTCTCTCTTCATTTGAGGGAGTAGATTGATAGGATATTAGAAAGTAGATTAGGAGAAGATTAGTCTCATATTGTAGAAGTTAGTTTTGACTTTGTAATATGGAGAAGGGGATTCTTAGCTTTTGTTCATAATCTTAGTTTTGATGCTTTCATGATTTGTCATTGATTGGTGTGATGTAAATTAAGATTTCTTTATTGTTAATGTGAGCTCACATGTGTTGTCCCGTTGCTCTTCATATGTTGTCTTTCTTTTATGCAATTTACTTTCAGCAGTGTGTTTCAGCTTCCAGCATTAGACTAGCAATTGTGTGTTTCAGCTTAAGGGGGAATTAGATTAGCAATTAGCCATTAGCAAAGGGGGGTTAGATTAGATTAATTTCACTTCAGTCCTACATATACTTTGCATGTGCTTCGTAAGCCTGCAAACCTCGGATTGACAAATTAAATGGTTGGGAAAATACTACAACGAAATTAAACGACAATATTTCCACCCAACAATTATCATTTTGGCAAGGAAAGTGATGAACAAGCATCACCAGCTGGGAACCATTCAAGTAAAGATAGACATATTAGAACATCAAGTGAAGCTTTTTTGGGAGATGTTCGATCTTGTATTCAAGAAGGCACTTCATCTCTTTTGGGAGGAGGATGGAACCATGAGGACACAGGAAGAATATCAGGGAAAGTTATGGGAATGCAGATTGGATCATGAAAGCTTTGCTGACATGAACCAGCCTCTGACAGGAAAAACAGTGGTGGAAAAGTTAACAAAGGAATTTGAGCTAGTTTGGGTCTTCAAAGAAGCTTGTGCACACTTCAGGAACTATTCATATAAGGATCACACAGAAATGCGAGTGTTTCTTAAGGAGGTGGCCACGTCCGAATTTCCAGCTCCAGAGCAGTGGAAGACCGTTGAGAAGTTTGGGAAAGCCAAACTGACATTGCATGCATGAATATTCGAGGGTCACGGAGAGTGGCAGCCTGCAGAATAAGTCACCTAGGTTTTTGTTTATTTACTAGAGTTTGTTACCAGCTAGTAGATGATCGAGGGAACCTATAAAGGTTGTTAAGCCTACCTATTAGCATTTGTTTCTTTTTTGTTGTAACTAATTCTCATAGAGGATGAAACTTCCTGTATAGGTGTCATAGAATTTTGTAACAACTTTCTGTTTGGAAGCTAGGGTAGAATATATCGTGCTTGAGGGCTGATGATATCTATATATTCATGTGTGATGAAGAGAAAAAGGGTTGGAACCCGTAAGTCTTTTTGTGTTATGTATTTTGAGATGCTCCTTTAATAAAATTGGCAGAGTCGAACAAGTATTTTGAGCAGAGATTCTTGTGTTATTTTTTTACAGTCTGTACTTCCTTTTCTCCCGTGAATGTTTCCTTGTTATTTATGCCATATTGTTTTCTTTTCATGTTTGGTTACGTGTATATTGAGGAAGAATTCATATGTTTATGCTCTGTTTCTTTGATTCCAAGCATCCACAAACTTGTTCTACTAAAGTTAATGCATAATTAATTTTTACAATTCTATGTGTTAATGGACTGTTCTTATTTTCTTCTCTATCACCATACAAGCATATTTTTTACTGTAAATGAGTAGTTACCCTTCCACTGTTAATAATTCTCAATCAAAGCATTGCCACTTTATCATCTAAGTATTTTGACTCCATTTCCCAATGAATGTTCACCTTGCTTCAACCAAGCACCAATCTGATTTCAATTTTAATTTATATAACTGGCCTTGATAAACAAACATTGAGAGATCCCTCTCTGGAAAGATAGAATCCAACTCTCTTTCCTAAAGATTGGTTTTCTGTGTTACCTTAAAGAGACCTTTCCATAACCTTAGGGTCGATTTGAGTGCTAACATAATTGGTGTTGTTGCTGGGGAACGGAAGTCATATGGTCCCTGGGAGAAAATGGCAGAGAGTTCTAGTTTTCATAGAAAGAAGGGATTTCTGTGGGAAAATAGAGATTTCTGCATTTGAAGAAGGTTGTACATTTTCCCTGGCGACTCCACTGATCATAATTTTGAGTTGAAGGTAACTCCACTAGGGAGATTGGCGACTCCACTGTGATTTCCAAAGAAGGTTTCAGAAGGCATCCTGACCTCTAGAAGGATCCATACAAGAGGTAATCCTAATCCTGAGATTTTACTAGGTGTAGAAAACCCATAGAGCTTGTTGAGGCGTAGAACTAGAAAAGAGAAATCTAACATTTCTAATATTGAAAGCTCTTTATCTCAAGAAAGATTTTATGGTTTTCAAGACTTGGATTCAGAAGTAAGTGGTAGAAAGTATTTGTTGAGATCAAAGTCAGAATCATACCTAGAGCAAACAGAAGCAAATCCAAATAGTTTTGAGTCATATTTGCTAGATTCCCTGCGGTATGATCTACAGAACATTGTGAAAGTTGGAGAAAATAACCCTTGCTCTCTAACCTCTCAGCCACATACTAAAAACCTTGTTAGCAATCCACCTCATAATCCTCCTCATAACCCTCCTATACCTCAGAACCCACCTAGACCAATGGCAGCTAGGTTTGCACCCTTAGCTTTGCCAATTGTTTTGCATGATCTCCCCCAAAATTACTCACAGAGAATTCTCTATATGATGGAGATGGAAATTTTACAGCAAGACAACATATGGATAGATTTGAATATTTTATTGATTTAGAGGAGGTGGATCATGATGATGCAAAGATGAGGTTGTTTGTGTGAAAATGCTCACAGTAGATCCAAAGAGATGATGTAAACCTCACAATGAAAGAATTTAGGAATGACAGAAGAAGAATAGAGCAGAAGAACATAGATCCAAAGGAGCTCAGATAGTGGTAGAATAATTACACATGTTCCATTAATCTGAATAGTAAAAAGGTAAATATACAATGCTCAAGATTCGAATACACTAGGTGTGATTCGAATTAGCTTGCATGGACATATCCATAATCAGTGGAGTGTCATCAAGTCATAACTAGGAGTCCAACTCATCATCAATGCACAAGTAATAGTCAACCAAAAGTCAAATTGAGTCTAATTGAATGTGGTAGGTGTAACTGGCACATGGAATGCACTAATGTAGTGAAGGAGGCTCAGTGGAGGGCACTCATGGAGCTAACTGGAGTCAGAACAGGCTATCTAGTCACACTGGAGGTCCATCGAAGTGATAAGGTCAGTTAAGAGTGAGTCAAGCCTAAAATCAGGGAGAGAACTCTTGTTAACTGAACATAACTGGAGTGGTAGGTGAAGAAGTGCGCCTCTCTCATGCAGTAGGTGAAAGGAGGGTGCACTACGCACTAGGAGGGATGAAACTGATCAGGAAGAAGCTCCGGGGGCTAGCTAACTGAGGGCTAGGTGCTGGGACTAATGACTGGAATGCATGCAAACCCTAGAATGCATGCAAACCCTAAAAGTGCATGCAAACCCTAAAAGACTGAAAAGCTAGTAGGACTAGGATGGAGTATATGAATATCCTAACACCCCCCCTTAATCCATCCTGGGCCCTGGTAACTAGGACCAAAGGTCACCCATACAAGCAAATAAGATAGAAAAATAAAGAACTGTCCATAAACCGAGGAAATGGGGAAAACCTCATGGGAAAAATACCCCCCCTCAAAAGAACAGTAAACAACTCAAAGAACCATCATACTAAGCAGAAAAGAAGGAAGCTTTCATCAGTGAAAACTTCTGCAAAAAACTTGACAAGTTGATCCCCTGTAGGATGCCAAAACAGGTGCTAGATGTGGATCTAGTCTTCTGATGTTCCTTCCACTGTGTAGAGGATGTATTGGACAAAGCAAGTCTCTTAGGAATTCTTTCTGCAACTGGAGCAAATGGAACATGAGGAGTCTTCCCAAGTGATGGAAGAGAGAACCCCATCATCATGTTGCATCTCTCATGGAGAGGTAGATGGCATAATGCAAGGTTGGCATGATGCTGAAGTATGGTAGTTTTGTGAACAGATGAATCCTCAACTGTGTTCTCAGTAGTAGCAAGGACTGTGTGAGCCCATATTGACCTTGATTCTGGACTGAGAATATGTGTTGGTTCTGGATCTGAATCTTCTTGAACTATGATCTCAACATAAAAATCTTGATCTTCTTCTTCATCAGAAGAGGATTCACTCTGATCTTGATCAGAATTTGAAGGAATAGTTAGAGAGAAAGGCATGAAGTGTGAGAACTCATATGCCTTAGAGGCATGATTAGCAACCCCATTCGCTATAATCTTTCCAGTGGAGATATCAATAATCTCTACTGTGTTGGGACCAAAAGTTACTTGCTTTGGTGATCCTGTATGAGTCATCTGATATATTGATAACAAATTAACTATTAGAGAAGGAACAAATAAAACATTTTTGAACTTACCATGCTCCATATGTACTGTACCCAATCCTTTGGAAAAAATATGAGAGTTGTCTCCCATGTGAATAATAGGCCCATCTTTGAGATAAAGATGAAAAATATTCTTCAGAGGCAACCATGTGGTTGGAGGCTCCAGAATCTATGAGGAGGGATTTTGACTTTGAAAAACCAGCCATCAATGCATGGCAATCATCAGATCCACTTCCAGAATCAGACATCTTTGCTTCTTTTGGAACAACAATTTTGTTTTGTTCAAGAATCTTGGTTAGTAGGTCTATTTTCTTGTGCATGCAAGCTTTCTCAGGATGGTTTCCTCTCTTGCAGTAGGAGAAATTAGGTCTCTTGTGTTTATCATTTTTGGATTTAAAAGCCTTCTTGTCCTTGTCTTTTTGCCTCCCTTTTGCATTCGCTCCACTTGCTTCTCCAGCTAGAAGAGCTAGATATTTGGATGCCTTGATGGCACCCATTTGAATCAATTTGTCCTCTTCTTGAGTGAGAGCTTCAACAAAGACTACTAAGGTGGGAAATTTCCATCCAGGGATTGACATTCGCCCATAATGGAAGGTAGATACAAAGACAGAAAATTGAGATCCAAGTTTGCTCAAAATGGAGAGCACCAATTGCTCATCACTTTTAGTGATGCCACAGTGCTTGCATTGTAAAACCAATTTGTGAAATTTTGAGAAGAATTCTTGAATGCGCTCGAAATTGCTAGGTTGTAGGGAAACCAATTCATTTTCGAGAATGTGGCCTCTTAGCCCATCTTGTTTTCCAAACAGACTCTCCAATTTTTTCCATAACTCATTTGGAGACTTCAATCCTTCAACATGAAACAATAGATCTTCAGACATATGAATCCAAAGGCTTCATCCATTTTATTTAGATGCTTGGTTCTCTCTACAACTGTATGTGGTATGGCATCTTTTTCCTCAACTATTCTAGAAAACCCTCTCGACTTCAAGTGTACTTTCATCTTACCCTTCCATTTGAAGTAATTGAAGGGAGTGAGAATTATAGGAGGAGAAGGAGTATTCGAATTGCTCATCTTGACTACTGGAATGAGTGCAAAAATGAAACTACTGAATCTACTGCTGCAACTGCTGGAACTTCGAAATACCTGCAAAAAACTCTCAAGAATGGAGGTAGAATATACTCTCAAATGGCTCCGATACCATGTGAAAATGATCACAGTAGACCCAAAGAGATGATGTAAACCTCACAATGAAAGAATTTAAGAATGACAGAAGAAGAATAGAGCAGAAGAACATAGATCCAAAGAAGCTCAGATAGAGGCAGAATAATTACACATGTTCCATTAATATGAATAGTAAAAAGGTAAATATACAATGCTCAGGATTCGAATACACTAGGTGTGATTCAAATTAGCCTACATGGACAGATCCATAATTAGTAGAGTGTCATCAAGTCATAACTAGGAGTCCAACTCATCATCAGTGAAGTCATCAATGCACAAGTAATAGTCAACCAGAAGTCAAACTGAGTCTAACTGAATGTGGTAGGTGTAACTGGCACATGGAAGTACTAATGTAGTGAAGGAGGCTTAATGGTGGGCGGTCATGGAGCTAACTGGAGTCAAAACAGGCTATCTAGTCACACTAGAGGTCCATCGGAGTGATAAGGTCAGTTAAGAGTGAGTCAAGCCTAAAATCAGGGAGAGAACTCTTGTTAACTGAACATAACTGGATTGGTAGGTGAAGAAGTGCACCTCTCTCATCCAGTAGGTGAAAGGAGGGCGCACTAGGCACTAGGAGGGATGAAACTGATCAGGAAGAAGCTCTGGGGGCTAGCTAACTGAGGGCTAGGTGCTGGGACTGATGACTAGAATGCATGCAAACCCTAAAAGTGCATGCAAACCCTAAAAGACTGAAAATGAAAATGACTGAAAAGCTAGTAGGACTAGGATGGAGTATATGAATATCCTAACAGTTTACACAGAGCTTGTCTAGGGAAGATAAGAGATGGTTTAAAGATCTACCAACAACATATATCCCTGCCTTTGAAGCTTTTCAAACACTATTTTTAGATAGGTGGGAGGAAAATAAGATTCCCTTGCAAGTATTATCTTAGTATGACCATTTGAAGAAAGGAAACTTTGAGTCTGTGCATGAGTTTTCTAGCAGATTTATGAGGGTATACAACTCAATCCTAGCTTATATTAAACCTTTAGTAGGTGCTGCTAAACTTCATTATGCAGATGCCTTTGATGGAGATTTTTCATGCATGTTGAGGGAGAGGAAGTCACCTACCCTGTCAGCTATGTTAAAGGATGCTCTAGAGGTGGAAGCAAATATGATGGCTTCAGGGAAGTTGAAAAGTAAAATAGAAATAGATAAGAAGAGACAAGAATCCCAACCATCCACTTCTGCTTCCTCCTCTGCAAGTGATGTCAAATTTGAGATGATGATGAAGACTATGGAGAAATTGATGGACAGGCTGTCCCTAGATAACAAACCATCTAATAGAGAGAAACCTAAAAAGCAAATAAGAAATCCAAATTTTAGAAGACCATTTCCTCAAAGAAACCAAAGAAACCCTGAAGAACAACAAATGAGATCACCATTCCCAGAAAATTTGGTTGATGAGGAAGGGCAAGAAGACCCAATGGATACCCAGATTCATCACTTTGGTGATAGTGATTCTGAAATACATTTGACTAAAGAAGAACATAATTTTTTCACTCAATAAGATGACAATCATATTTTAGAGCTAGATTCATACCAATATCAAGGAGGATATCAGAATGCCATTGATGATTTTCAAAGAAAATTGAAGCTAAGAAATCGTGATATAACCATAAATAAAGGAAAGTCCATTCCAAACCAGCCTTCCAACACCCAACAAATTTTAGAAAAACAAAAAGAGAAGCAAAAAGATAATGTTGCACGGGACATCCCAGAGATTAAGGAAAAACAACCAAAGGAAATTAAACAGTCAAGGGAAATTGATGTGGATAAGACAATTTCATCCTTCAACCTGAAAACAGAGTTGTCAAAGGTTAAGATTTCTATCCCCTTTAATGAGTTGTTGAAGAATAATGAATATAGGGAAGAGATTACTAAAATGGTCAAGAATCAAGGTGAGTGTCAACCAGATATTTTAGAAGTGACAGATGATGCTCCCACTATTGTCTTTGGACCCAAAATTGAAGATATAGATGATAAAGAAGTCCCCCCTTTTATCTAAGTTTGAACATCCATGATATGATTTTGCACAATGCAATGCTAGACTCTGGTGCACCTCATAATCTAATGCCAAAAAAAATAGTGGAAAGTCTAGGATTGGAGGTTATTAGGCCTTATAAAGACTTGTTTTCTTTTGATTCTAGAAGGTCAAGTGTCTGGGATTAATAAATGATATGGTGGTATCTCTTGTACAGCTCCTAGCTAAAAGCATTGTGATGGATGTTGTAGTAGATGATATCCCTGCAAAGTTTGGTATGTTGTTATCAATATATTGGCAATCAAAATTAAGAGGAACTATGCAAATGGATTTGTCATATGCCACTATACACCTGTTTGTAAGCAATAGAAGTTTATACAGAGAAAAGAGACTATCCTATGTGGTCAGCAGCCAGGATTAGCCTGAAAATCATCCTATTCATGCAGTTGACACTAATTTGGGGTCCTCTATATTTTTCAATGATGGGCCATACACTCATCCTGAAGTTCCTGTGCAGATTGAAGTTAAGGAGGATGAGGAATTTGCAAAAGGAAAGAAGCCTTGGAAAAGAAACAAAATGAAGAAGGGTTGTGGACTATGTATTTTGATGGGTCTTTAAGTAAAAATGGAGTTGGGGCAGGGGTTTGGTTTATATCTCCAGCTAGAGAATTTAAAGCCTTGTCTTATAAACTGATTTTTGAATGTACTAATAATGTGGCTGAGTATGAATCTTTGTTGTTGGGTTTGGAGGCTTTGAAAGACATGGGGGAAAAGAGAATAGAAGTGTTTGGAGACTCAGAGCGCCTTCGAGTATTTGGTGGGAGAAGCTCAAGCTTATGGCTTAGAATTTTACGGGATCAATGGTGATCCCTGTTTGAGAGATGATGAACCCCAATAGGTGTCCTACTGTAATGCATAATACACATTTGAAAGGGTTTAATCAAGGGAGTTTGGGACAATGGTGAGTATAATGGAAAAACTGAGAACATATTATGCATGTATGACTAGTGTGTAATGCTTTATTCTTTGGTTTGGGGATTGCTACTTAAGGAGTATCTAGTATGCCCCCTACTGAATAGTTTGTTGCATGAGTAATTATCACATGTGTATTAAGTAAATTCCTTAGCTTAGATAATGTTGGGGAAATATGGGTTTCATGTTTTACTGTATCACATATAGCACATGATGGGTTAAATCTTGGGTTAGGGGGTTACTTATTGAATTTATAGATATTTTCTTTGGCAATTTGGGGCCTCCATTGTTGGAATTGGTTGTGACTGGTGGTGGTGTCATCATTGGTGATATTGTCCATGGGATCTCTAAATATGGTGCACTAGTGGGAGTGACCGGGGTGAAGTTGAAATGGACATACATTTTTGGTAAAATTTATGGGTATGGTGGAGTTAAATTCCAAATGGATATCCCTAAAGTAAGGCCTAGCAAGGTGAGTGTAACCATGACCAACATTCCTTATACGCATGAGGGTGGAAAATCAAAGGGGACCTGAATGACTGGTGCCATTGAAGGAAGTGGGGATATGATTGCTTCTTCAGGTTGGATCCCGTTTTTGGGTGAAGACGTAGAGGTAGAGGCAGATGATGGTGATTTATCTTTTGATGAGAAGATGGTACACATGATACCATCAATTGAGGTTAGGATAGATTGTGGAGGGATGACATATGACCCCAACAAGTTTAATTCGTTGTAGATACTAGGGTTGATATTTATGAATGATGGAAATTTTATGATCCTATAATGGGAAAGATGTTATTAGAGTTTTCATTGGGGCAAGGATCCTATTAGGTAAGATGGTCATGGGTGACCACTTTCATATTGTGGGGGAACATCATTGGGTGAAATACTAATGAATCTACCACCTTCATGGAATACATATAACTATGGCTTGATAAGATGTTGTAATCGATTTGTGCATTGAATACTTTGACATCAAGAAGTACCAATTTTCCCCATAATTCAATGGGGATATTCTAGTACATGCCTTGTGGTTGAGATGGATGACCATCATAAAAATTAAGAGTGATGGATGATGTTACTGAGTCAGGTGGTTTAAGACATTTCCAAACATGGGTTGACATCACGCAAGTGGACACTCCTTCATTGATGGTGTATTGATGAATGTTAATGTTCTTGATTGTGATGAGAATATGGAAAGTGGTAGGTGAGGGAAACTGAGGTTCTCCATTGTCTAGATAAAAAATATGAGGTGTGAATGGGATGGTTCGGTTGCACTTAATGTTGAGAGTAATTCCTTCTTTTGGGAAGGGAAAGGATGATGGGCCAAGTTGTAAGTGATGGTCCAAGTTGTATACAATCCTATAGTTAGGTGCTTCCCTCATGTGAGGATTAAGTATAGTGTGTCGTAGTAGTGGTTTTGGGATCCTAGGGATCTAACCACTATTAGGGCATGGTATCTACAGATTCCCAATAGTGGTAGTTGGTGTATTCTCCCTCTAGGGGTTGTCAGATACACCATATGATTTGGTTCAAGTTTGAATATGAACCTATGCTATGTTCATATATATATATTGAAAAGAACCATCCATTAGGAGAAGAGGTTCTTGTTGACGAGACACAACCCCTTGATTGGTGAAGGGTTTTTGTAACGCCACTTAATGTTGTGTTGGGGTGTTATTTCCTTGAGGAGGATTGGAATCGAATTTCTTTTTGGATTCCGTCATCTATTGACATTTTGGTATCAATCGACAATGGTGTGTGTAGTTTCCATAGGGTAAAAATGCAAACTTGGGTAACCCTTTTTTTAGAATGGGTGCATTTGTAATACAAAATCTACTTTCTTGGTCGAGAAAAAAAGTCAACAAATTTTCTCAGGTGAGAGCTTAAATTCTTCTCGTCTGAGAGTTTAGGGGAGTTAATTTTTTTCTCAGGCGAGATTTTTTTCAGGGTTAATATTTTCTTGGGAGAGAGTTCGAAAGTTTCTTGGGCGAGAAATTAAGATATCTGCCATACGCAAACTCTCGGATAGAAATCTCGAGTGAGAGATTTCAAACTCTCGGGAGAGAGAGTTAGATTCCTTTTTATTTCTCATCCGAGAGTGTGATTTCTATATAATGTGCATCAACAATCCCTGACCCTCACAAACCCCCACTGCCACAAGCTACTACCTACTGTGAAATTTTTTTCTTACCTCCCACGAAATTGTACGATTCCATCAAGGATAACAGGATAAGTTGTTGATTATCGCATATTGTAATTGAAAGTAATCAAACGTTAATAATTGTAATAATAAATTGTTAACATAAGCCTTACCGTACAATTTTAATTAGGGGTCCCCTTCATTTTTTGAGAAAAATGGAAGGGACTTGTTATGAAGACAACAAGCCTTTAATGAGTTGACAACTTGTTGATTGGTAGAGATTCCATAATTTGATTTCTAACTTCTTTGGTTCTATTTCACAACCACTTGGAACTCATCCTCTTAGAATCAATTAGAGTAAAATTTGAAAGGAGTTATAGGGTTTTGATCATTCCCTTGAAAGTGAAGAAAAATGCTGCAATGGTCAAATAGCTTGCCCTTCTCTATCCAAGATCTATATTTGTTTACTTGATACAAGAGACTCACTAAGATTAAAAACCTATTAAGTATTTTACACACATTTTCCATGTCAACCATATTCTTACATTGGAAGGTTTAAGAGAGATATGCTCTAGATCTACTAAACCATCCAGTTGAATTTCATGTCAAAAGAAGTCTACCAGTCTATCCTCCTTGGTACTGTCTCACCAAACCTCCATTCTATTCAAGGAAAAGTTTATATTTTCACCAATTATAACCCTACCCTATTTTACAAGCCACATCTTAAAAATCATTTCCCAAAATATCTTATTATCTCATAAGTTCCATTCACATTAAGGACAATAAAATTATGGCCCAACATTTATTGTATAATTTGATGAACAAACCTAAAATGACAACACAAGAATTAATTAGGTTCATATTATTGTTTCAACAAACAATAATACATATTGAAATATTAACATAATTTATGAAATTAAACCTCCAACCGTTGAGTACCTTCATCAACTTCTCTACAGTGGATAACCCACTATACATGGTCTCCCATAATACTAATATTTTAGGCTTTTCAACTCCCCATATTCTTGCAAGGGTAAGTAATTTGTGTTGACTATCCAAACCCCTAGTATTATCCAATATTATTTTAAGGACAAACCAATATTGGGGGTATAACAAAACCAATATGCTCATTATACATTCAGGGTACGGGGTGTAATTGTTTTTCCTTAATCATCACCAAAACAATAGATTATGTTAGCCTCAATGATCAATTGATGTCATAATCATTTATAAAGGTTATGCTACAAGGATAATTTCTTATGATCATAACTTCATCCTCATTAAGCATAGTCAAAGAATATAAAGTTGTCTATTATTTATGCTTAACTATTCAAGCATAAGGAGTATGGTTAATCCACGATGGTAGTGGTCCTTTAGAAATCCAATAAAAAACATTCACCATAAGGTAGCTAGTCAAGTTAAAGTAGTATAAGTTAAATATATCCTTTCTTGTAAATTTTCCACAAAACATAACAGTTAGTTCCATGAATCAAATTAACATATCGTTTATATTAAGTCTATCACTTGCTTTTTTTTTGTATATAATGCTGCCTAGCCAATACTTCTATCTTATGAAGCTTATGTGAATATTATTGGATATGTAGAAAGTTATTATAACAATGTAGTATTATAGTAGTACAATACATAACCACTTCTAACGATTTCTTCTTATCAATAGGCCAATTACATCTCACCACATATTAACCTTACAATACTACTAAGTACTCCTACTGTTAATTTTTCGATAATTTCATTCCATTATCATTAGGATCTCTAAAAGAATAACATGTACAACATATCTACAGCATATCAATCATAAACACAATCATGTAAGCACACAAGAGACATAGAGTTTCACCGAGGAAAACCAACAAGGTGAAAAACCCCGCAACTTCCTCAGAGATAGAATAAGCCCCAATACAATATCACAAGGATCAAACCCAATAAGATGTCTCTAGTAGATGCTCCTCCTCCTCCACAAGTGCGCCACTTTCTCTCTTAGTTATGCGAGCTTGAGAAGTGAGTGAATGAATCAAATGAGAGACACAACCTCTCTATTTATACACCGACTTGACCTGCCAATAAGCCACTGGGGCCGACTTCTCAATGAAGCCTAATAACCCAACCACATGAACTAACTAGGGCCGACCCCACACTAGTGGTCTAATAACCCATCAATACAAATGATGACACTTACAATGTAACTTGCGACACTTGCAAATACAAATGAAGACACTTCCAATCAGAGGAATAATACATTTCTGTTGGATATACAATAAAGTACAAATGTAATACATAGAAGAATATCTTCTGAAGTTACAAATACATCAACACTCCCTCTTAACTAGGAAGGTATTCTGAACACAGATCATCAATACATATTGGCGCAAGCCTTCAATTCTAGAGTTGGATCATCATCACTAGATCACGAAGCATCATCATCATCACTGCTGCTGTACTCAACATCTCGATCACTGGGCTATCTTTGAATTCTGCTCGTCATAGGAAGTTCTATAGAGCTAGCCCTTTTTCATGCTGGATGTAGGCCCACCAATTGTAGGTATTCATCATAACTGTCCATACTGTGGAATCCTCCGGACTTATTACGTGCGTCAACAAAACCCTTAAAGAGTATCCCAGGATCCTTTATGCGCCTAAGCACGACCGACAAGATCTCCCAGGGCGCTATTACATGTTGACTATCACAAAACCTTAAAAGAGTGTATTGACTAGCAAGAAATCTAAAGAGCATCCGAGGCCTTTTACGTGACTAGTACAACCTGTCCGGATCTCCAGGATATATTACATGTGACCCCCACCACAAAACCTTAAAAGAGTGTCTTGACTAGCAAGAACTCTAAAGAGCATCCGAGGCCTTTTACGTGACTAGCACAACCTATCCGGATCTCCAGGACGTATTATATGTGGTCATGGAAAAACCTCGAAAGAGCATCCTAGGACTGATTACGAGCGTACTGCTCAACCTATCGGATCTCCTAGGGCGCTATTATATGCCATAGGACAAAACCTTGAAAGAGCATTTTCCAGATATCCCAGGGCGCTATTATATGCCATAGGCAAAACCTCGAAAGAGTATCTGCAAACCTACCAGGGCACTATTATATGCTTATCTGCACAACCTGTCCACGACCATAGAGTATCAACCTCATACTCACCATACATCATCTTGATGTACATGATCACCCTGATCATCATCACTGCACCGTACTGATGCACGTCATCCAGAGCATCGTCCTGATACTCATCACACATGATCATCCTGATCATCGTCACTGCATCATATTGATGCATATCATCCAGAGCATCGTCCTGATACTCATCACACATGATCATCCTTCTCATCATCACTGCATCGTCCTGATGCATATCATCATACATGATCCAACTGATCATACAGATCATCCACCTGATGCATATACAAATACATGATCCAACTGATCATACAAAGCATCCACTTGATGCATATCCAAAGCAGTAACTGGAGCATCGTCCTGATGCCCATCGCACATCACTTACATCCATAGCCATGGGAAGGATCCTCCTCTCACCATGCTTGGAATGGCTCCTGCAAATGTGTCCCATCACTTCTTCCTTGAAGTATCTTCAATATGAAGAACACCAAGCCTCTCTCTGAAGTACTCAAACTTCACTCTGGCTAGTGGTTTCGTCAACACATCTGCAATCTTCTCATCTGTTGCAACATACAGGAGCTTCACTGTTCCTCTCTACACCATATCCATGATATAGTGATATTTGATGTCAATATGCTTCGACCTGTCATGGAACACCAGGTTCTCAGACAACTTCACACAACTCTGGTTGTCACAAAAGATACCAGTAGCATCCAACGGGAGATCAAATAATTCAGATAGTAGCTTCCTAATCCATACTACCTCACAACTAGCCGAACAAGCTACAACATACTCTGCTTCGGCTATACTCAGTGCTACACAGGACTTCTTCCTGCTAAACCAAGATATCACACCTGATCCCATACTGAAGCAGCACCTCGAAGTGCTCTTCCTATCTACAGGACTGCCTTCCCAATCTGAATCAACATAACCTTGCAAGTTAAACTTTTAATTCACATCATACTTGATCCCATAATCAACCGTACCCTTCAGGTACCTTAGAGAATGATTTACAGCAACTAGGTGAACACTTCTGGGTTCCGTCAGGAACTGGCTCAATGTGTTCACCACAAAGAAAATATCTGGTCTTGTATTTGTCAGGTACATCAAGGACCCAATCATCTGACGAGACATCATGACATCAACCAGCTCAGATGAAGCATCACATAGAAGCTTCAGTTTTGATGCCATGGGTGTGGCGATGGCCTTGCATTTCATCATCCCGAACCTCTTCAGGATCTCTACCGCATACTTCCCTTCTCCAAAGAAGATCCCATTTGCACTCTGCCACACCTCCATGCCTAGAAAGTAATGCATCATCCCCAAGTCCTTCATCTCGAACTCGGTAGCAAGCTTCTTCTTGGTGTCGGCATTCAACCCATCCTCACCTGTAACAAACAGGTCATCCATATACAACAGTAGTATCACTGGATTGCCTTCCTTAACCTTGTAGTAAAGGTTGGAATCCACTTTACTTTTGTTAAATCCCAAAATGGATAGAAAGCTGTCTATCCTACCATACCAAGTCCTAGGAGCTTGCTTCAATCCATACAAGGCTTTCTTCAACCTACACACATATGACTCCCTGTCATGTGTCTCAAAACCAAGTGGCTTCTCCACATACACTTCCTCTTCGACTACACCATTCAAGAAAGCTGTCTTGACATCCATTTGGTGTATCTTCCATTTCATCACTGCAGCCAGAGCACGTATTGTTCTAATGGAAGTGTATCTGGCTACAGGAGCAAAAGTCTCTTCATAGTCTATTCCCTCTTTTTGAGAGAAGCCATGAGCTACAAACCTCACCTTGTATTTCTCTATGCTGCCATCTGCAGCAAGTTTGATCTTATAGATCCACTTGGAAGTCACAACAGACTTCCTATCTAGTCTAGGGACCACATCCCAAACATCATTATTCATGATCGACTGATATTCCTCGATCATGGCATCCTTTCATTACTGCATCCCTGATCTTGGGAACTTCAGATTCTTCAAAATCTTCAATATATAGTTTTCTTAAACTTCATTGTGGAACAAATGTTGTTGTCCTTCTTTTGTAGGTGATTGTACATGATCTTTCCTACAAGTCAAATTCAATTGCATGATTAGAAACTTCTCATAGTTTTCAGAATAAAATCTTACACATAAAGATATATGTCATACAGTAATGCAATTATCTTAGCCAATGTTTCAATACAACATTTATCCATATCCTATAACTTTCTAGATGCCTTCCATCTCTACCAGAACATTGTTAAGAGTTTGCACTACTCCCAACATGTCAGTAAAGAGGTTTCATTCTAGATAAGTAGCAATGGAATGTTGTACAGTTCCATAGGCCACTTACCCATCACATGCATATTAGTAGTATATTGTTCATTAATGCAATTATTCTAATATGCATAATACACAGCCTAATTCTAGGAACATAAGTATATACATCATTGAACAATATTATTTAAACAATCAGATATACAAGAAATGACAAATTCAAATACTTATCTTTGTTTGTTTGTTGGGTGGACTCCCTCTCAATCTTTGCTTCCTTGCAGGAACCACTGGAGTCTCTGATAGTGTGCACCTTAACCAATGTTGAAAGTGGATGAGAGGTTCTTCCTTTCTGCCACTCCATTCTGTTGTGGATTGTAAGGAGTGGTCAACTCCCTCTTAGTCTCTGAATCACCACTTACAGAACTGGAAGACATCGGAACGCATACACTGGAGTGGATAATTTCCAAGATTCCTTTTGCTTTTCTTTCACTGCTTGGAAATGCCTTCTTTGTGTTCTTTCCTTTTGCACATCCTTTGCAAACACCTTCATGCTTTGACTGGATTTCAGGAAGACCTTCTACTGCTTTGCTTGAAATTGGTAGTGCTCTATAGTGCACATGAGCAAGCCTTCTATGCCAAAATTCACTTGGATCCATGGATTCATGTACCATAGCATGTTCAGGTTGTCCCTTCAATTTGTACAATCCTCCCTCTTGCTCTCCAATCACTACTGCATCATCTATGGTCTTACCCTTTGGCCACATGAGTACTTGGCCATCTACAAATGCAACTCTAATTCCTTTTTCATCCAAAGATGATATGGATAGGAGATTCTTCTCGAGTCCAGGTACATATAGAACATATTTCATCTTCAAAGACTTCCCAGAGTCTAGTTTATAGGAGGCTTCACTACTTCCTTATATGGGATATTGGTAGTCATCCTCAAGTTTCACCTTATGGGGTGACTCATGTTCAGATAGGTCTACAAATGATTCTTTAAACCCAGTCATGTGTTTGGAAGCCCCACTATCAATAAGCCAATCATCACATCCATGAGAGATAGTACTCGTGAGAGCAGATATTAGAACATATTCATCTTCACTTGATGAGTCATCACTTTCTGCTCTAACCTTCTTCTTGGGTGGTTCATCATCCTCAGCAGCATGAGCATGAAATCTCTTCTTGCTTCCCTTCTTCTTCTTGTTGAAGTTGTTTTTGTTATTCTTTTTGTTCTTAGGACAATCTGAGGAAAAGTGTCCCTTCTCATTGCATGTAAAACATCTTAGATCTTTCTTATCTCTATGATAATGATGGTGTAAAGATCTTTTTCTATGAGATGGCTCCCTCTTGAACTTACTCTTCTTGGTATGTGCTGTGAAAGCTTGATCTTCATTTCCCATCTTTTCTTCTTGGGCCACAAGCCTAGCTTCTTCTTGTGAACATTCCTCCCATAGTCTACTGAAGGAGATCAATTTCCTTCTTGCACAGATTCCTTGGATGAAGGAGTCCCATGACCTAGGTAGGCCATTCAATGTGGTTATTACAATTTCACCATTCTCCACTACTTCATCCACAGCTTCAAGTTGTTCCTTGATTTGAGAGACCTTAGAAAAGTAGGATTGAATGGTCTCTCCATTCTGAAGCTTTACCCCTTTCAATTGGTTCCGTAGAGTCATCTTCCGATTTATGTTCTTTCCTTCAAACAATTTGGTCAAGGAGTCAAACATCTCCTTAGGTGTCTTTAGGGAATACACATGGGGTATGAGATGGTCCTTTATAGAATCAGAAATGATTATGTTAGCCTTGAACAGATTCTTCTTGTGTAATGCCTTAGCGTCTTCTCCCTTTGGAACAAGAATCTCTTCACTTATGTAAGTGTCCAACTCATTCTCTTCTAGGATTAACCCAATCCTATACTTCCAGGCTCGGAAGTTATCAACCCCTTCAAGCTTATCCTCAAGCTTGGTGTGGTGAGACATATTAAAGAGTACTTCAAATGGAAATAGAAAAGATTTAGGTCTTACCACTTGATTTGTTGAAAACTGGATCTGGAGCTGGATTAGGGTTTGTCAGAGAAACCCTAAAAATTCAAAATTTGAATTTCAAATTACTGAAAGGATAGAAAGATGCGCCTTTCTAAGCTGGTCAAGCTGGTATAATCGGAATTTGAAATCTGCAAATTTTCACCCCTCAAAATTACTTTTGGAACTTCCAGATTCACTAGACAGGACCTTGAATTAGGGTATATTCCCGGAGCTTCACCCAACCAAAAAGTTCTATCCAAATCTCTAAACTTTGATTTTTCAGAGGAGCTTCCAGCCGTGGTCTCGGATTTCAGAAATTCCAATTTTTGCAGAATCCCTAATTTTTAGGTCAAAAACTGAAAATGCTCAGAATTGAATTCTGTCTAGACAGAAAGATGCGCCCTTTCTAGGAGAGTCAATCTAGCCTCATGCCTTTGATGATCTGTGGAGAGAAACCCAAATATTAAGAAGCCCTTGCTTCCACAGCTGCACAGTGCCTTCTTCTTAGGTCAGCTCTAATACCATGTTAATTTTTCGATAATTTCATTCCATTATCATTAGGATCTCTAAGAGAATAACATGTACAACATATATACAACATATCAATCATAAAAACAATCATGCAAGCACACAAGAGACATAGAGTTTCACCGGGGAAAACCAAGAAGGTGAAAAAACCCGCAACTTCCTCAGAGATAGAATAAGCCCCAATACAAGATCACAATGATCAAACCCAATAAGATGTCTCTAGCAGATGCTCCTCCTCCTCCACAAGTGCGCCACTTTCTCTCTTAGCTATGCGAGCTTGAGAAGTGAGTGAATGAATCAAATGAGAGACACAACCTCTCTATTTATACACTGACTTGACCTGCCAATAATCCACTGGGGCCGACTTCTCAATGAATCCTAATAACCTAACCACATGACCTAACTAGGGCTGACCACACACTGGTGGTCTAATACCCATCAATACAAATGACGACACTTACAATGTAACTTGCGACCCTTGCAAATACAAATGACGACACTTCCAATTAGAGGAATAATACATCTCTATTGGATATACAATAAAGTACAAATGTAATACATAGAAGAATATCTTCCAAAGTTACAAATACATCAATACCTACAAACATTAGTACTGTATCCTTGAATATTATGTCCTTAATTATAAAAGTGTGCACTAGGTGTAATACTCTCCTCATAAATCAAGACATGCAAAACTTAAAAGGGATACTCAATTACATAAATGCCCCTTCCTAATGCATTGTCAGTTGATTACTTCCATGCTTTATGATTGGAGCTAAACTATGGTTTAATCAATAAGTTTAGTCATGCAAACTATAAATAGGTCGCTTGGTTGGGAAATTTATCCACTAGGGAAGGGTAAAATGAATCTATCATTGGGTTTCTAACTCATAACTAAACTTAACAATAAGGTAAGCAATGTGATTCTTCTTCCCTTCCACACTTAGATATATAGCAACATGACTTTCAATTGCTTGACCTTCTAAATACTCGATCATTGAACATGAAACTCATCCTCTAACAAATAAAGCTTCTTTAAATCCCAGTGTTTGACCCCAAAATATAAAGTTTGACATATTTCAGTATTATATTACTCTTAAGTAAAATGCTAGGCCATATAGGAAATAAAGGCAAGTGAATCCTATGTTTCACCCATTGATAGAGAAGAAGTGAGAAGTTGTATAATTTTCAATGCACGGTTTTATTGTAATTAGGAAATAATATTTAGAAAATAAAATTATTTTAAGTAATTAATGAACTACAAATTAGGGGCTAAACCCTATTAAAGTGGATGAACCCCTACGCTTTCCACATGCTTTCATCACGAAGGAAATATTCTTTTTCTTTATTGATCTAGAATCTCTTGTGTTAATGATGAAATTTACCTCTCCAACTAGTCATTTTACAACCTTCTGAGATCCCTTTGGTTTCTTTCCATTTATCCATTTGCTATTCTAATTTAACATTTTTCTTTCCAATGAGATATCTTGAAAGCACTGTGATCTGGTTCTTATAAGCAGAAGCCTTTAAAGTTTGACCTTATCCAACATTAGCATGATAATAGAGCCAAACTCAGATCTAACATGTTGTACTTTAGTAGCATGCAAAATTTAGGGAGGATTCAATTAAGACAATTTCCATATTTGAAATAGCAATCAAACATAAAAGGATGACATTACCAACATCTGAAAATGTGTTCTTTTAAGTCAATTATCATGTTGCAACAACAGTAAATAACGATGTAGAAACCATGTTAAAACATGAGAATATCTATTGCATCTAACTATCATACTTTTTTATTCTTTGATAGATTTTATTTCAAAAGTTTATTCTACTTTTACAATCAGTTTAACCCATTGCATTAAACTCCATACTAGGGCCTTAATCTATCTCTCATTGCTCCATATGGATCGACGTGAGGCACCTCGAGGTGTTTCTAGTGGTTACAACCCTGGCAGACCTATTTCTGATGAGTGTATTGGAGGCACCACAGGTGCACAGATTGAGCGTCCCACTAGATTGTTTATTTCAGAGCCACGCGGCCACTTTACACACTTAGGTATATTCGATTATCATTTTACATGTTCAAGTATGTTTTATTCCATGCTTAATTTGAAGAAATCTGAATGGAATTTTTGTTTGACATGTTTATAATTTGAAAATTGTTTGTCATGCATAGGTGCACAGGGTCAATATCACACCAACTTGGCTGCTCTAGACCCACATTCATGGAGGGCACACTCAGGTATTTTGGACTATTTTTTAACATGTTCAAGTCTAGGCATAATTTGAAGAAATTTGAATTGAAATATTGTTTGACATGTTTATAATTTCAAAATTTCTCATCATGCATAGGTGCTCAGAGTCAGGGTTATGCTAACTTGGATTCTCTGGACCCACATTCTCGGAGGCCACACTCATGTATTTTGCACTATTATTTAACATTTTCAATTCTAGGCATAATTTGTAGAAATCTGAATTGAAATGTTGTTTGACATGTTTATAATTTGAAAATTTATTGTCATGTGCAGGTGCTCAGGGTTAGGGTCATGCCAACTTGGCTTCTCTGCACCCACATTCTCGAAGGGCACACTCAGGTATTTGGACTGTTATTTAACATGTTCAAGTCTAGGATAAATTAAAATTTTCTTGCAGTAAAAATATGAACATAAATATCTTGACTTTTTTTTAAAATATCATCATGCACAGGTGCACAGGGTCAACATCAAGGCAAGCTAGTTGCCTTGAACCCTCATAGCGAGATGATACAAATGGCCCCATTTGTATCATCGCACATGGATCAGTGTGATCCCGATGGAGATATTGGTAGTGGTTCCAACTCTAGCAGATGCCTTTTTGAGGGGTCTACTGGACGCACTGCAGGTGAACGGATTCCACATCGGGCTATTCCATCTGCTTCACACATAGATGCCCATATGACACATTTAGGTACATTTTACTGTTATCTAAATAACATTTTCAAGTAGGTTATATGTAGTTTTTCTTAACAGAACATGCATAGAAATTGTTTACTTTTTGTGCCTACTTTGAGTGTCTTATTCTATTACTCCACCTAGCACAACCAACCCACCATATGAAAGACCTATTTTAGGTAAAATTTCAACATAAATATTGCTTGACATGTTTAATGTGTTGAAAATGGAGTTTCACAAGTGCTGTTGTAATTGACACTTTATTTTCTTAACCATATGTAATTTTTTTTAACGAAACATGCATAGAACTTGATTGCTTTTTGTGTCTGCTTTTTGATGTTTCAATCATTTGTGCAAAATAATTTAAAATGACAAGAAGAACCTCTTATCCTTCTTTAGAAGAAGACTTCAACAGATCGAATAATGGAATTGTAAACTTGTTCAACAACTTTTCTTTGGACCACTAATCATCCTACCAATATTGTTATCGTTCTTCTTCTCAGTGGTCAGACAACTTCATCTATATCACAACAATAGGCTGCCCACTTCATGCAATGGCACACTACCCATTATAGTTGGACTCTTCTATTGCTTTTGTCAAAGAGAGCGCCATTTTGAGATTCCTTCATTCTGCTTAAGATGTTAGGAGAGATGCCACTAGTGTTTCCATTGCACCATGACATATTCATCATTTTTGTATCACAAATTCCAGATCCACTCCCCTTGTACATTTTTCTTTTGTATTGGATCTTTGTACATATGTATTTTGGACCTACTCTACATATTTGGAGTTGGCTCTTTTTGTTTTTCAGATTAGAGTCTTACCTTTTTTTTTTTATAGGATTCGGGTTAGCGCTCCCACTTTGTATTGACATCATGGTACTATATAGTCCCGTTGACCTACTTTTGTGGTAATTTGTTGGACATTAATAAATATCTATCTATCTATCTTTGAGCCTTTGTCATCATATTTCTTGATGACTCTTTCCACACTCTCAACCTTCTAAGGAAATGGTATACTTTGGCCAAATAAGGTTGTTAATGGAATCTCGTTATCCTAATTGCTTCTTTTCAAGTTTAAGTCTTTCCTTTTCTTCATCCCTTACATCATCCAAACTTGATTAGAAGTAACACTATGTTATAATGTTAGATTTTTATTGTGCTTATATGTGAATCTCTATATATATAACATCAGTGAATAAAATATTTCATTTGGTTCATCTTTTGTATCACTCAAACTTGATTGAAAGACCTCCATATATAATAAATTAGTTTTTATTGTGCTTACTTGGGCATTTCTAAAACTAGAGGAGTTGGTTCTTCACATCTTCAAATAGTCTGACTATTGAGCAGGGGCTTGTCGATCATAATTTGCTTAGATTTTCTTTGGGTAAGTACCGAACCCATGTCTAGGTAACAAACATAACACTAGACGGATTAATAGCTCACTATTCTTGCTTAGAGTGAGATGATGCAACACTCTTTTTGTGTGTTTATTATAGAAACCGATATCATTTGTTACGAGTTAAATTTTAGGAGTTAATCTCGTATTGAAGCTATGAGATTGTATTGGGTTTTCAATTGTTCTATTGAGGTGTATGTGCCAACATTCATTCATTAAAGCAAATGATGAATGATGAATTGGCTCTTTGTACATATTGGAAACAAATTTTGAGATCCTCTTTAGAACATAAAGTGGATAGGTTGCAGTAGTAACAGCACAAGATTTCAACAGCCAAAACTATGGCTTTACACTATATACTTCACTAAAACTATGCTTCCTCTGCAAAACAAAGAAAACTTTGAAAAAGCTGAAGTAATAAGCATCATTTGTACATCTACCACTTCCATCCCCTTAAAAGGGGGCATATAAATGTCTAACGAATGCAAAAAAAATGTATGAGATAACTACTGTCATAAATTTTAGATGGAGCATAGGCAAGTTGCATGGTTAGCATGCTTATTTTCCTCACAAGAGATTTCTTGCATGCTGGTCGGAAACCCCTCTCTATTCTTAAAATGGAGAGAATATAGGGGTAATACGATTCTTGAGTAGAATTAGTGCTTATGTTTAATTCTTTGTTGAGGTGGCGGATACCACCAAAGCACTTTCTCTCACTTTATACTTTATTGATACACAAAATTCAAGTTGGATGGGTAATATCAATATGCAATTTTTCATATCATGTCTCCCCTCCTCTATGTCGTGACTCCTAAGGAAATCAATTCCGCTTGTATTTTTATATACATCATATTAAAACCTTGGTTTTATACTGTTTATTTTAGGAAAGTGAAAAACAAAGCTATACATACTCTTACATCTGGACTTTGTATTTTAGATATGACACCATTCTTTTTGGAAAATGATCCCTTGTCTTGTGTGCCTTTTGTGACTACACAAACAAATGAAATGTTATTCATTCTATCAAGATTGTTATCTATGCATCTGAACCAATCACACTCCCAGAATCGTCAATATTTGCTTTAAATCACCAATTATGCTCCCAATATTGTTACCATAGGCTCTTTAATCTTCCAGAGTGATAAGTGTAGGTTTTGAATGCTAATTATGCTCCTAATATTGTTACTATGGGATCTAAATATTAACTTCTCATAATGATTCCCATTGAATCTTAACTTCAACTTACTAGAAGCGTTCCCATCTCTGTTGTGTTCCATGTTGAAAATTTGAGTAGTGGAATTCCATGGCCTTTGGTTATTCATGTTTCCATGTACTTTCTTAGGAGAGATAGTTTGCATGGCATATTTTTTCAAGATCATGTATTCAGTTTTTATTTATTTAAAAATGGAATCTTGGAGGGTATATGATAGTAAATGTTTTTGCAATAACAATATCGGTGGGATGATTAATGGGCCAAAGTAGAGTTGTGGAATGACACATAGAGTAGTAGCTATAGAGTAAGGCATCTTCTTTCCTTAGCCTTAATAATCCCAGAGTGAAAGCTAGAGAGTGCCTTTTAATCCTTAGTTTGTGTCAATTAGCTAGAGATGCAAGTATCACATAGATATGCAAGTATAATATATAGATCCCAACATAAAGAATATAAGGACTAGGAATTATCATATATCTAGATTACACCGGTATGAGCTCTTAGTGCATATGGAATTTGAAGATAGTTCTAAAAGATATGCTTAGGAAATATGTGTTAACGTTTTCTGTTTAGAACAAAATAGATACAAAAATAGATACATTGGTTAGTTCTAATAATGATAACTAGTCTAGTTATGTAATGACAGTGAGAGTTTTAAGCTAATACCTAATTCCAATGGGATAACATATTACTTAGACTATTTAGCTTACGCTAATTATGACTCTCTCTGTAGATTTCAATCTCTCTTTAGTCCAAATAGTAGTGATTGATACTAATTAGCTTTAGCTAAGCTTGATTCAACTAGATTTTCTGGAACTAACAATTATTTCTTCTACTTGGCTAAGCTTGCCTGATCCAACTAGTGTAGTGTAGTTCAACTTGTTGCTCTTTGCTTGATTTAAGCAGTTCAAAAGTAGTAGTTAAGAAGGAAGCTATAGTGAAACTGAAATGAGACTTATAATTAGTGCAAATTTGAGTCCAAAAGATAAATATATTATTATATTCCCTTCTTAGAAATAATAATGGATATCATTATATATGAGATTATGCAATTATATCTTAGATAAGAATAGGTATATCTATTAGATATGTTATTACTCTATTAAATTATTAAGAGACTAGCCTTATTCCCATGACCGAAGGCCATAGAGGAGACTTCAAGTTGTTGTCTTAAGCCGTAGTGTGTAATACCTACTAGATAGATGTATTGATTTCTTAGAGATGGATTTCAAAAAAACGTATAGAGTCTAGATCTATATATTTAGATAAGATATAAATTTATTTACTTCCGTCCAATCCTATTGACCAACCTCAGCATCATAATCCAATCTGTATCAGCATTAGACTCCAATCTATATCGGTGCACACCTCACAAATAAAATAAAAGTACTCCTGGCAATGCCAACTGGCTCCAATAATGAAACCTATCGTAGGCTCCGACAACTTCTGTGAGAGAAGAAGGAGGTTCTTCCTTTGCGAGTATGAGGATCAAATATATTTGGTTAGCGAGGTAAGAAGGATTCTTGGAAAGAGAAATAAATAAAGGATCCGTCCTTCCTTCATTTTGTGTGTGTATGTGGTATGTGTATCCCTATCCACCTCTGTAGGGAGTATTCCATTGAGTGGTTGTGCAGGACCCCAACATGCTTTTGAATAAGGTTTAGCATACACTATAACCACTTGCATGATACTACAAGCTCTAATACCAGCCTTAGTCTTGATAGTAGATGTAATACTTGCATTTTAGACTAGAGTAGCTTCCTCCATCTATACTAGTGTAATTGGACTTACTAGCCCTTATAGTAAGAACTATTATCCCTATAAGAAGTACTAGCATCTTGAGTTTATGCTGTAGGTCTACTTGCTTAGTCCACATGTAGTAGATATTGTTATAGAGTAGGCCCTATGGACTGGACTAGTTCTAGTCCTTGGTCACTCTTTGTCCCCATGCCTTAATCCTTAAGATACAAGCCCTAGCCTTAGCCTCATGGAATTCCCTATGGAAACTACCTTATTTCTTACTTTCCCTAAGGACCGTAGAGTAAATATTTTATTTCTTGATTAGTCCTTAGTACCATCCCTAGTACCAGCCCCCTAAAGGGGCCCTAAAGAGAGACTTCCTAAATAAAGATCCATGCGTTAAGCTCCCAATTAGCTTTTACTAAGTTCTGGACTTGGCTTCCTAGTGAAAGTCACATGGATGGCTTATGGCTATAGGTTGGATGTCTAAAGAAAGATTCAGAGCTTCAAGAAAAAAAGTATTCTTGCCTTCTCTTTCTGTTTATTGCCCATCCTTTTTTATTCGTGTGATGAAGGTTGCTTCTGTGTCTGGCTTCAGTTTCCTGGTGGGTGAAAGGCATCCATCCGTTGAAAGGCTCCTACATGTTGCTTATTTATGGTGGACTTGTATTATACTTGGTTGGATAAAGGAAAGAGAGGAAAATATATAATTGGTTGGGTATTACAATAGTGTTTAGATTCGCATGTGCCCTTGTAACCTAACTCATTCATTGTTGATTAAATTTTAAGTAGAATTTATTGTAGTGATGAAATCATTTCAACAATTTTTTTTTGTCAAGTTTATTTAGGAAAGGACCATTGGTCGATCCATTTTGTTCTATGATCATATTGCAAAAGACAAAATTGTTGGCAGTAGTAACCCAAACGTTTTTGAGACAAGGATGCATGGGCTCCAAACCACAAGGTCCTATATTATTCTGATTTTCCTTTGCAAAGAGGAAAAATTTCAAGGTATAATTGTCATTTCTTTTGTAACAGTGGAGAAAGTTGCACTTTTTGTAATTGTAAGATGCAACATGTTGCAAATTTGAGGATGTCTCAACTTGGGTTTTTTCCAATGAAGGATCTTTGAATCATTGAAATTTTAGATCAATGGAATAAATCTATTTTTTCTTGTTTCTTTGTCTAAAATATTTACTAGAAAATCAGATTTACTATGTCACTTAATAAAAGTAAAGGAGAAAAAAATAGAGAAATAATAGTATCTAGGTACCTGGTTTCTTCAAGTTGAAGGGTTGGTAATATCTATGTATGTAGTATTAGAATGGAGGAAAATTGAGCTAGAAAGAATAGAAAAACCACATATTTTACTTATAGTGGTACCTAAGTCCACTCTTCTCATTGCTTTGCTCATTTTGTTTTGTTGCTTCAACATTTTTCCTTGGTGTTCCACTCCTTTGGCAGCAAACATTCTTAATTAACTTGACGTCTTGCATACTACTGCATGCATATGCATCCACTTACAAAGAGCATGAAGAAAACAATGACTTGATAATTCCGCATGACCTTTATAATTCTGCATCCAACGAGTGCTCTCGCTCGAAATTTGAGTAAAAACACAGGGAGATATGTTGAAAATACGAACAAAAAAAGTAGTTTTTTTTATAACAAATATCTCAAGTCAACCATTATGGCTGACTCATTTGATTGAAATTCTATTGGTTCTTGAATTCCAACTCATCAAGCAATTATGGTTGGCTCGTTTTCTTATAAGGCCCATTTTAGACCTCAAATTTCCTCTAATGATTATAGTTTTCTCTTTTCTTCATTTAGTTAAATCCATGGTATTGTTTTATCTATCTTACAAATAATTTTTTATGGACATGAAGCATTTTTTATTGATAAAATTTTGTTGTTTTGTTTGCAGGTAGTGGCATACTATAAACTGGAGATGGGCATGCCATTGCGTAAAAACTACAAGTTCCAAAACATTTGCATGGAGCTCAATTGAAATTTCGTTTTAATTACATGGAGTATTTGGGATTTGGATGAGGTTGGGTTTCATGTTTATATCTAATAGTTTGTTCATGCATTTAGGCACTCCAGGAGGTCTATACAGATTTATGGTGGCCCATGTATCTAGACTTTTATTTATGACATGTGTATATGTTTAAATTTATGATCAGACAATCATCACTTTTTTGTTGGGACTGGATTCATATGATGTATTCTTGAAAAGTTTGGAGTTTATGTTAAATTTTTCCTCATGTAGTTTATTTCTTGCATGGTTAAGTTATGGCACTCCTCTAGATCTTGCATTTGATGCAATGCTTCTATTAGTGACTTTGTGCCAAGGTCATACTAAGTTGAAGTATATCATGTGATAAAATGAATGAACTATATCTTGTTTAATAAAACAAAGAGTGGTGTACATATAAATCCAAGTTGTTAAGATACAATGTAGATGTATGTTATGTTATATCACCTATAGTTGTAATTAAATCTCAATAGTTAATAAAAGAATCTATGCTAGAAACAAAGGATACAATTAATTTAGTAGAAGAAGAAATACCAATAACAAATACTAGAGAGGTAACTATAGAAGAAGACTTTTAGTTGCACAACTTACAGTTTCATATCCTTTACTAGCTACAGGATAAGTACCATATTTTCTCTGAGGTCTACTTTGGTCATCGACAGCTTACTTTTTTCATGAGTTTTTTAGTTGAACTGATCAAATTTATATGTTGTTGGTTGCATGCTTGTTCATAAATGCTTTTACATTGTTGGTTGCAAACTTTGTTCCATCTTTAGATAGATGCAAATATACACAAATATAAGCATAAATTATGAAAAAATCACATTACAAAGATGACTTTATTATTAGAAGAGGAATAGAATATGAGACAAATCTATCAATCCACAATATTAATGGTTAGTGAGTTAGAACAACTTGGAGTTTGATATTTTCATTTAGTTGGAGTTGTAACACCTTCTCTCTTTAGGATGCATTTTCATGACTTTTTTGTCAAAGCAAGCATATCATCTCTTACACAATCAATGGTATATATCATTTTCATGAATACGATAATCAACTAATTAATATGATATGGTATATATATTTTTCATGAAAATGTTAATCAACTAATTATTATGATATGATTCCATGGATGCAATGGATTAATCCTAATTGAATCCACATCGGGAAATCAAATGGAGAAAGACCCATTGGAAAACAATCTGGGCCTTCAAATTAAGGAACACAAGAAGGACTTGCAATTGTAGTTGATCTTCAACACCTCTATGGTGGTCTCAAAACACAAGAACTTATAGAATAAGTAGATCCCTTGGTCACTCAGCTCAAGCACCATAAAGCACAACTTTTACTTAAGATAAATTAAATGAAGGTTATTCATTTTCTTGTAGATAATTGGTTAACAGTGTTAAGACCAAGTAACAAACTGTACACATTCAAACTACATGTTTGGATGTAAATGTTGAAATACCAAGCTTAACAAGTGTCATTGACCCCAACCAATGGACTAAGCTATACATTGAAATCAATAAGGCTAATGAATTCTTGGATACTCTACCAAGGCATCTCAGTAAGTGCAAGGATAAATTTGATAATTTTGGTGAGTAACGATGAAGAATGATCAAGCATTGTAAAAAATGAACAACATTACCAAGCTTGATTGGACTATAGTGAAACAAACAAGGAAACTAGCCTAGATTAGGACAAGGCACAATTCTTTGTAGTAACAACACACCTATTTTTATCAAAATGGCTCTCTAAAATCCAATACTTTGATAAGTTCAAGTCACATGACAGTTTCAAGTGGTTCCATAGTTGGCCCACTTGTTTGACAAGTGGCATTAGGGTCCAAGTTTTAACACTTAGAATAAAGTGGAGGTAAGTTAGAGTTGAGTAAAGCGAAAGTCAACAAGTTTGGTTGGGGCCTATTGGCCCTTTGGTTTGAGTAAATAATGTAGTGATGCCTTGTCATGTAGTGCCATGAGTTCTTCCAAACTCTTACAACCTTCCAAAAATTAACATGGCATTCATAAATACGACTTTAAATCAATATCTTACCATACTTAAGTCATGCAAGTAAACAAAATATTTTTATTATAATACCTAATAAAGGCCAATTAATTAAGCTAAAATTTTGAGAGCCCAAATTCTATTGAAATTGAATCAAACTCAACAGGATTTTCCTGAAGATGCTCAATATTGGTATCTAGATTCATTGTTTTCATCTCAAAACTAATCTCAGGATCAAGTAGGTCCTAGAAAATATCCTTGCAAGCCCCCAGTGCCTGGAACACTTGGCGCAAGCTCCAAATTTGAATTATGTTTATTTCTAAAAATAGGATACTTTCCTAATATGAATTCAAAATATGTCTTAGGTTAGATGGTATAAAAACCTCAACCATTGATCCAAAAATTACATGAACACTAGTCTTCATCGTGACTGCAATTTCACGTTCTATGATTTCATTTTTGAAAGGTTGAATACTATGCATTTAAATTTAAGACTGACAATAGATCCATCATTTTCTCAAATGATTGAATCTTGCATAAGCAACCTAGAATGCAGTCCATTTGGTAAGGGTTAACTTAAGAAGCAAAACCTTTTTTTATGGCCACGTGAAACAAAAGGCTTATGGGTAAAGTAAATTTTTGTATGGCCAAGTCAATGAAAAAGATCATTTTACTTAAAATAATAACAATTATTATAAATTATAATACCCCAACTATGTAATGTTAAATTTTGAGCATTAATTCACAATACTCTAGGATCTTTACTGAGAGAATAACATATACAGTATATCAATGCATGACAATCACAATAACTATGACAAGCATCACAAGAATCAAAAGCATAAGAGACAAGAGACACAGAGTTTCCGTGGGGAAAACCCTAAGGTGAAAAAACTCCACAACTTCCTCAGAGATAGAGAGAGCAATGGCTCAACCAAAGTACAACCAAAATACATTGAGATAGTCTCCTAGTAGCAGATGATCCTCCTCCTCACTAGTGCGCCACTTTCTGAGTGAGAGAGATGTACTTTTCTGAATGATCTAAATAGAGATCACCTGATCTCTATTTATACTAACCTGTTTTCCTAGTGACCTTATGGGGTCGACTTGTCTAGCTAGGTACATCCACATTATAATATATATTTCAGGGCCGACCCCACACATGGTGGTCTAGTAACCCATCGGCAAGTACACACACTTGCGACACTTGTCAATCCACATGACGACACTTCCTTATAGAGGAATGAAACATCTCTAATAAGGGTATAATAAATATATATAAAATACATAGATGAAATACATTCCGAAGTTACATATACATCAAAAATCCCTCTTAACTAGGAAGGTATTTCTCGACACAGATCTGCTAGACAAGTCTTCTTCTCAGGATCATCGTCATCGATGCATCATCATCATCCTCGTCACTACTGCTGCTATCTCAACCAATGTCTGACTCTACTCGTCATAGGAAGTTCTACAGAGCCAGTCCTTTTTCATACTGGATGTAGGCCCGCCACCTGCAGGTCTTCATCATCACTGGCCATACTGTGGAATTCTCAGGACTTATTACGTGCGTCACAAAACCTAGCTGCAGCATCCCAGGCTATTACGAGCACATAGCTCTACCTGTAGGATCTCCCAGGAGCACATTACATGTGACCCATCACAAAACCTGGCTGAAGCATCCCAGGTTGTTACGAGCACACGGCTCTACCTGTCGGATCTCCCAGGAGCACATTACATGTGATCTCACCACAAAACCTGGCTGTAGCATCCAAGGCTGTTACGAGCACAAAGCTCTACCTGTCGGATCTCCTAGGAGCACATTACATTTGGTCCACCACAAAACCTGGTTGAAGCATCTGAGGCCTTTTTCATCCTGTCCAGATCTCCCAGGAGCAAATTACATGTGGTCATGGCAAAACCTGGCTAAATCATCTGAGGCCTTTTTCATCCTGTCCAGATCTCCCAAGAGAAAATTACATGCCATAGGACAAAACCTCGCAAGAGCATCTCAGGATGTTACGGGTACACAACTCCGACCTGAAGATCTCCCAAGGCACAAATTACATGTCCTCCCAGAGCAATGTCTTGAAAGAGTATCCCAGGCTGTTATAGGTACGCAACTCCGACCTATAGGATCTCCTAGACATGCTCATCTGCACAACCTGATCCACAGCCACAAAGTATCATCTGATACTCACCATACATCATCATGATGTACACATGATCATCCTGAGCATCATCAATGCAACATCCTGCTACATGTCATCTGGAGAACCTCGTCATCCACGATCACCCTGATCATACAATGCATCCATCTAATGCACACCAAGTATCTACCTGATACATATCGTCATACACAGTGTATCCACCTGATACATAGATACATGATCCACACAATGTATCCATCAACATACATGATCTACCTGATCATACCTGATACATATCAATATACCTGATCTACCTGATCATACAATGTATCCACTTGATACATATACAGATACATGGTCCAAGCATCCAACGTGATGCATATACAAAATACATACACATGATCCAACCGATCATATCCAACATCCAACATGATGCATACATACATATAAATGATCCAACTGGTCATATCCAGCATCCAACATGATGCGTATATACATACATAAAAATGATCCAACTGATCATACAAAGCAGAAACCAGAACATCATCCTGATGCTCATCATCCAGTGCTTACATCCACAGCCATGTGAAGGATCCTCCTTCCAACATGCTTGGAATGGCTTCAGCAAATGTGTCCATCACTTCTTCCTCGAAGTGTCCTTGATCTGAAGAACACCAAGCCTCTCCCTGAAGTACTCGAACTTCACCTTGGATAGTGGCTTCATCAGCACATCTGCAATCTGCTCGTCTGTCGCAACATACAGGAGCTTCACAACTCCTCTCTGCACCATATCCCTGATATAGTGATATTTGATCTCTATGTGTTTCGACTTGTCATGAAACACTGGATTCTTGGACAGCTTCACACAACTCTGGTTATCACAGAAGATACCAGTAGCATCCAATGGGAGATCAAATAACTCAGACAGTAGCTTCCGTAGCCATACTGCCTCACAACTAGCTGAACAGGCTACAACATACTCTGCCTCAGCTGTACTCAGTGCTACGCAGGGCTGCTTCCTGCTAAACCAAGAGATCACACCTGATCCCATATTGAAGCAGCACCCAGATGTGCTCTTCCTATCTGTAGCACTGCCAGCCCAATCTGAATCAACATAACCCTGCAGGTTAAACTTTTGATTCGCTTCATACTTGAGACCATAATCCACTGTACCCTTCAGGTACCTCAGAACATGCTTTACAGCAACCAGGTGAACACTCCTCGGATCCGTCAGGAACTGGCTCAATGTGTTCACAACAAAGCAAATGTCCGGTCTCGTGTTCATTAGGTACATCAAAGACCCAATCATCTAACGATACATAGAGACATCAACTGGCTCAGATGAAGCATCACATAGAAGCTTTAGATTTGATGCCATAGGTGTGGCCATGGCCTTGCAATCCATCATCCCGAATCTCTTCAGGATATCTACTATGTACTTCCCTTGAACAAAGAAGATCCCACCTATACTCTGCCACACCTCCATACCTAGGAAATAATGCATCATTCCTAAATCTTTCATATCGAACTCAGCAGCATGCTTCCTCTTAGTATCTGCAATCAATCTGTCATCTCCTGTTACAAATAAGTCATCCACATAAAGGAGTAGAACCACAGGATTCCCTTCTTCAACCTTGTAGTAAAGGTTGGAATCCACTTTACTCTTGGTAAAGCCCAAACTAGATAGGAAACTGTCCATCCTACCATACCAGGTTCTAGGAGCTTGTTTCAAGCCATACAAGGCTTTCTTTAATCTGCACACATATGGCTCCCTGTCATGTATTCGAAACCGAGTGGCTGCTCCACATATACTTCTTCTTCAACTACACCATTCAAGAAAGCAGTCTTGACATCCATCTGGTGTATTTTCCATTTCATCGCTACAGCCAGGGCAAGTACTGTTCTGATGGAAGTATACTTGGCTACAGGTGTAAAAGTTTCTTCATAATCTATTCCCTCTTTCTGAGAGAAGCCATGAGCTACGAATCTTGCCTTGTATTTCTCCACACTGGCATCTACAGCATGCTTGATTTTGTAAATCCATTTGGAAGTCACAACAGACTTCTCTTTAGGTCTTGGGACAACATCCCAAACATTGTTCTTCATTATTGATTGATATTCCTCAACCATGGCATCCTTCCATTCTTTCTTTTCTGCTGCCTCTTCATAACTGGAAGGCTCTTTGTTCATAATGTCACAGAGTAAAGCAACATAGCTGGTGTGTGATCTGGTTCTCTTCTTTGCTCTGTGTTCCTCTTCTGGAATGCCAAATCTTTCTGCATCTTGAATGAGCTCTCTAGCCCATGCAGGTTTCCTCTTGTGAGAGTTATCCTCACAGGGTGGATCTATAGGTTCTTGCGGATCTTCAAACTCACGAACAACTTCTGGAACTGCTTCAGTCATGGTAGTGTCTTGAAATCTAGTTTCCTTAGGTTCTTCATAAACTTTGATCGGTGCCTTCCTTGATTTGATGAATGCCGAGTTCTCATCAAATGTCACATCCCTGCTGACATCAATCTTCTTGAACCCTGGAAACTATATTTTGTAAGCCTTCGAGCTTTCACTGTAACCCACAAAGATACCCTTCTTTCCTGAAGGATCTAGTTTGGTCCTCTTTTCCTTTGGTACATGAGTGAATACTGGACATCCAAATATTCTAAGATGGATGACTTCAGGTTTCTTACCAGAAAAGACCTCTTCTGGTGTCTTGTTGTCCAATATCTTGTGGGGTGTTCTGTTATGCACATATACAGCTGTTCTAGCTGCTTCTGCCCATAGATGCATAGGAAGATACTGGTCATGGAGCGTTGCTCTTGCTGCTTCCATGATTGTTCTGTTCTTCCTTTCTGCAACTCCATTCTGTTGTGGATTGTAAGGAGCAGTCAACTCCCTCTCAATCCTTGAATCACTGCAAAGCTTCTTGAAGTCACCTGAGGTGAATTCTCCACCATTGTCGGATCTGAATGTTTTGATCTTCTTGTCAGTTTGATTCTCCATTAAGGTTTTGAATTCCTTAAACTTATCAAACACCTCATCTTTGTTCTTCAAGAAGTATACCCAAGTATTCCTGGAGAAGTCATCAATAAATGAGACATAGTAAACATACCCACGTAGAGAACTGGATGACATAGGACCACATACATCTGAGTGGATGATTTCCAGGATGTCTTTTGCCTTGCTTTCACTGCTTGGGAAAGCCTTCTTAATGTTCTTACCTTTTGCACATCCTTTGCAAACACCTTCATGTTTGGTCTTGATTTCAGGAAGACCCTCTACAGCCTTGCTTGCAATTGGAAGTGCTCTATAGTGCATATGAGCAAGTCTTCTATGCCAAAGTTCACTTGGCTCCATGGATTCATGTACCATGGCATGTTCAGGTTGTCCCTTCAATTTATACAAACCTCCCTCTTGCTCTCCAATCACTACTGCAACATCTATGTTCTTTCCCTTTGGCCACATTAGGACTTGGGCATCCACAAATGCAACCCTCATGCCTTTTGCATCCAAAGAAGAGATGGAGAGTAAGTTCTTCTTGATCCCAGGTACATAAAGAACTTCTTTCATCTTCAAATATTTTCTAGAATCTAGGTTGTAGGAGGCTTCACCACTTCCTTTGATTGGGTATTGATAATCATCCCCAAGTTTCACTTTATGGGGTGATTCATGTTCAGATAGATTCACAAAAGATTCCTTAAACCCATTCATGTGTTTGGAAGCCCCACTATCAATCAACCAATCATTACAACCATGGGAGATGGTACCTGTGAGAGCAGAGATCAGAACATACTCTTCTTCACTTGATGAGTTATTATCACTTTCTGCCCTAGCATTCTTCTTGGTTGGTTCATCATCCTCGGCAGCATGAGCATGAAACCTTCTTTTGTTTCCCTTCCTCTTCTTGGTGGAGTTGTTGTTGTCCTTCTTGTTCTTGGGACAATTTATGGAAATATGTCCTTTCTCATTACAGGTGAAGCATATTCTTCTTTCTTTGAAGTGATGTGAAGATTTCTTGGAGTGATATGACTCTCTCTTGGACTTCCCTTTCTTGGTGTGAGCTATGAGAGCTTGATCTTCATTCCCCATCTTTTCTTCTCATGCCACAATCCTTGCTTCTTCTTGTGAGCATTCTTCCCGTAGTCTACTGAAGGAAATCAACTTCTTCCTTGCACAAATTCCTTGAATGAAGGAGTCCCATGACCTAGGTAAACCATTCAAAGTGGTCATGATAACTTCACCATTCTCTACCATTTCATCCACTGCTTCTAGTTGTTCCTTGATCTGGGAGACTCTTGAAAAATAAGATTGAATGGTTTCTCCATTCTAAAACTTTACCCCTTTCAATTGGTTCTGCAGGGTCATCTTCCAATTTATGTTCTTCCCTTCAAATAGCTTGGTCAAAGAGTCAAACATCTCTTTGGGTGTCTTTAGAGAAGACACATGGGGTATGAGATGGTCATTGATAGAATCAACAATGATTCTCTTTGCCTTGACCAAGTTCTTCTTATGCAATACTTTAGCCTCTTCATCCTCTGGGATAGGGATGTCTTCTTTTATATATGAGTCCAACTCATTCTCTTCTAGGATTCACCCAATCCTATACTTCCAAGCTCGGAAGTTATCAGCCCCTTCAAGCTTATCCTCAAGCTTGGTGTGGTGAGACATCTTAAAGAGTACTTCAAATGGAAATAGAAAAGATTTAGGTCTTACCACTTGAAATGCTGAAAACTGGATCTGGTCCCGGATTAGGGTTTGTCGAAAAAACCCTAAAAATTCAAAATGTGAATTTCAACTTTATGAAAGGATAGAAAGATGCGCCTTGATGAGCTGATCAACCTGGTGCATTCAGAATTTGAGATCAGCAAAGCTTTACCCTTCAGATTTGTCCTTTTGTCCTCCCGAGTTCACTAGGGAGAGCCCTGAATTAGGGTTTGAGTTTCCCGGAGATCTACCCAGCCAAAAATCTCGATCCAAATCTCTAAACTTCAATTTTTTCAAGGCGCTTCCAGCTATGTCTTCAGATTTTAGAAATTCCTATTTTTGTGGAAACCCTAATTTTTAGGGCCAAATCTGAAAATGCTCGGAATTGAATTCTGATTGGACAGATAGATGCACCTTGATGAGTAGAGTCAATCTACTATATTGCTTTTCCAAAATCTGTGGAGAGAAACCCAATAAACAAGAAACTCAAGTTTCTGTCACTGCAAAATGTCTTCTTCTCAGGTTAGCTCTGATACCATGTTAAATTTTGAGCATTAATTCACAATACTCTAGGATATTTACTGATAGAATAACATATACAGTATATCAATGCATGACAATCACAATAACTATGACAAGCATCACAAGAAGCAAAAGCATAAGAGACAAGAGACACAGAGTTTCCGTGGGGAAAACCCTAAGGTGAAAAAACCCCACAACTTCCTCAGAGATAGAGAGAGCAATGGCTCAACCAAAGTACAACCAAAATACACTGAGATAGTCTCCTAGTAGCAGATGATCCTCCTCCTCACTAGTGCGCCACTTTCTGAGTGAGAGAGATGTACTTTTCCGAATGATCTAAATAGAGATCACCTGATCTCTATTTATACTAACCTGTTTTCCCAGTGACCTTATGGGGCCGACTTGTCTAGCTAGGTACATCCACATTATAATATATATTTCAGGGCCAACCCCACACATGGTGGTCTAATAACCCATCGGCAAGTACACACACTTGCGACACTTGTCAATCTACATGACGACACTTCCTTATAGAGGAATGACACATCTCTAATAAGGGTACAATAAATATATATAAAATACATAGATGAAATACATTCCGAAGTTACATATGCATCAACATGTAATGGATTAATTTGTACACATAGAAATAATGGAAAAGGTGACTTTTTCAGCAACAAAGACTCACGAGATCAAGTTTCTAGGTAACAGGGAAATTGACAATTTTGATGAAAAATTTGGAATCTTTGGCCAAGTTGAAGAAAATAACACTTAAGACTATGACATGCTAGAGAGATGCAATTTGGCGAAAATTCAAATTTTTTAACAAGGTATATTTTGATACTAATAGAGCATCTCTCTTCTCTTATTTAGAATAAGAGAAGAGAGATGTCACATAAAAAATGTGCTAATGGTTCTATTAAACAATGTAATTGTACATGTACATATATATACATGAAGGCTTTGTCTCGAGATAGATATTCTACCTTATTTAAATCATAACTATTTGAGAGAATATCTTAGCCACACACTAGGAGCTAATGTACAATTCTTATCCAACAAACTCCTAAAACCACGAGAAATAAGTTCATTCATGTAGAGGTACTCTCTACTTGGTAATAACGAATACAATATCAAATTATGCGATTAAATAATAGCACAAAACAAAGTATGAATTTAAAATTATTCCAATACCCTCCCCTAAATGATGAGTATTAGTCATTTCTAGTGATGTTTGAACATTGTTCTCTAACCCCTTGCAAAAAATTATTAAATAAAATAAAACTTGATGCGCAAGTAACATGTCGATCATCATTATAAATATTTTTAAGTAACATGCATAAATTCTATTCATTATATACATATAGCATATGCAACCTTGTAACACCATTCATAAACTATACATGTTTATCTTTAAAACTAGCATGCACATACAACCTATTTTAAGTCTAACACCTAGAGATACTAGATATTTCAATGGTAGTTTGATTACTTGTCTAACACCATGTCCATTAGATTCATTATATCTACTTCATGGAACCAATTATTGAGTTCATTCTTCACATCTCAACTTTTAAAACAATGTACTAGATGACTTATAATTTAGCAACCACTTCCAGACAAATAAAATGTATGCAATGTAGCAACCTACCTAAAACACAATTTATTAAGCTCTAAATACAATATAAGAAGTATTTTTTTTAAAGACTATTGACTACATACATATTTTTTGGAACAATGATCAAATAATTAAAGTAAACAAGCTAGATATACGAAAAATAAATAACACATCGGATTTACGTGGTAAAACTCCAAATGCGGAAACATCCATGGTGCATTGTTTAGTATTCTAGTTGTTTAGAAATATATGAATTCGCAGTACACGTTCCATTTTCACATAAGCAGAGATCAAAATCCATAGTTCACCACACAATTCAGATCACAATGTATATTCCAACAATAACAATTCTATGTTCTAACCCTACAATCAAAGGAAAATTTATCAATGAATTTGTTCCATTCACATGAAATGTACCGATGGCACATTTTCAAGAATGACATTATGATCTTCTATTGACAATTCCATTGTCGATGCTTGTACTTTTTCCTAGTCTTCACTGGTTTCAATTGCAATCGAGCTGCTATAACCAAATGGCTATATTGGGCACATATAACATCTACCTGTCATTCCTAAAAAATAATATGGTTAGTACATTTATTTACTTGTTCAAAGAGATGTCCCATTAAAACCACCGAACCCATTGCATATGTATAATTTGATGGATCTTTAAATTCTTGTGTCAACATGCTTTTCGACCTAGTGCATCTTAATAAGTAATAATGCACTTTTTTTGGATTATATGTCAGTGCAATGACAATGAAGCCATCACCTTCTCTAACCATATCAGAAACATGATCATAATATTTGTCAATCACAACCATCTCATGGTCAAGATATGCATCAGTGAAACTTGGAATGGGTCCAACGGTGTCAATTCTTCATGTACCCAAGGTTTCACAAATTTGTCAGTTTCATTTTGACACTCATCGATGGATTCCCCATTATCAATACATCTAAGACAAAAGCAAGAGTACTTTCGTTTATGAATTGAGTGTATATTTGCCACTTTCTCGATCCTAATGGAATGTAAATCCTTGTCCCACGGATTGTGGCACAATTATATGGAATCAATCTATCAACGTTGCCCATTTATGTATCCCAAAAGTAAATGTTCGAGGAAAATAGAAAACTCGTTAAAAATTCACATTTCACATATAAAAAAATATTTGTTATATATATATATATATATATAGATATATATATATAACACATACATATTTAAATCTTAACAACATATTAGTAAAATAAACTATATATATATAGATAGATATAGAGAGAGAGAGAGAGAGAGAGAGAGAGAGAGAGAGAGAGAAGCAGCAAGGAAACATTAACACGCCTTCTCACGTGAACCATCCTTTCATTGAACTCATGGCTTAAATTTTGCTTGCACTAGTTAACAACATCGAGTGAATTTACAAGTTGAACACCATAGTGACTCAATTGATATCTTCTAAGTGCACGCTTTATGTAGGCCCCAACACCATCATGCTCTCATTTTCCATGCACCGTTTCAAAAAAACTCAATGTGTGGCAAATATCCATTGTCTTGCGATGGAGTGACAACCTATAAAATGATCATATTGATTTAAACTAACCAGTGCAACCGTCATACCACACCTAATGTTCTTTAAAAGTCACTCCTTGTCTTGATAATTATTTATAAAGCATATTAAAGCGATGTTGAACGAAACATGTATCATGTGTACGGTTGTCACTAATGTATAAAGGGTACTCTTTAATCACTTCATGATGGTTTCATTGCTATCAATACCATCAACATCAAGCTCTGCATGTCTATACAAAATGTGCACAAGTATAGACACTTGGTCTGAATGATAATATTCACTTTGTATTTCCTTTTATGGTGTGAAAGGGTAATTCTCAGTGAAACCAACCAATGATAATATTGTTCCTTTTGGAAATATATCTCGTGATTGTTTGAATTGAACATCTTTCCACGTGTTGTGTGGGAGTGCTTAATATATCTATATGTTTTCTCCCTAAACTTTTCCATAAATGATGTCACTAAAATCTCATCTTCAAGTAAATCAATTTTTTTGGATGTTTTCGTTGAATCTGTAACAAGTGTGTACTAAACATATCCATATCTCTTCCGTTTCAAAGTGACATTTGATAGTCCAGGATCATTTTGATCAATAGGATATTTATCATCAAAAAGTGTCAAATTAACACATTAATTTCATTTTCTACCACCGACACATTCTTTCTAATAAAATACTTGATCATTCTCTCGTACACATAATATCTTGGAGATAAATTCATGAACACTCGGAGGAGGGGGATCGTTTGGCCAATATTGTATGTCAAAATTTACAAAAGTCTCATAATATAATTGAAATTTTACATGGTACTGGAAACAACATGTGTCCCGAATAGTGATGGGCCTGACATACCATGGTTTAAGTTTGAAAAATGTGCTAAGGGAAATTTTGACATCAACATTACTCTCCATAAAATTATTGAACATTTCCACTTGAGTGACCTATTCTATATGTTTGGCATGAGTTTCAAAATCTCCTTTAGATATTCAATGCTACACAACGTCCTTTTAATTTGGTTATACACAAGAGTTCGAATGCCAAAACTATTTGACCCTATCCCTCACATTATCTGTAAGTCTATCATGATAGGGTTTCCTATGTTAGGATAATTAATACTCAATCCTTGTCCTACCTAGCATTATTTATTTTTCCTAGTAGTTGATAATGTCATTTTCCACCTAGTGGTGTGCAGATGTCATCTAGGATCCATCATCCACCTAATGTGCTCTGCATGCATCATTTTAGGACCACTTGAGTCAGTTTCCTACAATTTAGGATCCAACTCAGTGTTCTAGTTCAGTCCACGTGAGTTAGTTTACTCTTGTGGGGGGGGTTTATGCTCCGATAGCCACTGTTTGTGGTATCATGCGCCCTTTTCTGAGTGATTTGCATGCCAAACTCACTAATGTGCCCCTTTTGGTCATTTAATTGATTGCCTCTTCAGTTAACTAAGATATGGTTGAGTTTAACTGAGTTTGGGAGCTCCAGAGCATTGATAGAGGTGACAATTCCTATACTAGATTGACTAAGACTCGAATTATCCTGGGATATTCAAATTCTCTCCATTGTAACATCATTGTTGACTATATTGATTATTGGATCATGTGACATTATTCTATTCCTATCTGAGTTCTCATGCATGATTAATTGTCTGCTCATTTTTACTGCAATTTTCACTGTAATTCATCTTTTATGCTCATTCTTTCTCTGTGAGGTATACTTAGATCCATGATATGATGCGATTTAGAATTTCACATGGTATAAGAGCTTAGTGAGCGTAGGTTGAGAAGTTTCTTTCAGTAGTGCACCAGAAGCCTCTGGATTTCCACAGCAAATCCTAGTGCCATTGCATTGAATTCATTGGAGAAATCCTTTGAGTTCTAGCCAGGTGTGAAGGATTCAAAAAAATGTGCCTATTTTCCTAAATTAGTGCTCAGTAGTAGTTTATCTCCAAAATTGAGATTTTTTTTCGCAGTATTTTGAATATTTTTTCAGTGCAGCAGTAGCAGTAGTTCAGTTGCATTCGCTCCAGTAGTTCATATGGAGAATGCTAATGCTCCCTTGTCTCCTAGAATCCTAACACCCTTCAATTAGCTTGATTGGAGGGATGATATGCATATGGAATTGCACAACAAGTCACTATATAGTGTCACAATGGGAAAGGAGTTTGAACCTCAAGCATTTGTTGAGAAGGACAAGTATCTTAATAGATTAGATGAATCATTTGGTTTCATGTGTATTCATATTTCCATAGATCTACTCTTCCACCTCAATGGATTGAAGACTCCAAGAGAGGTTTGGTTGAAGTTGGAGACCCTCTTCGGAAAACAAGATGAGATAAGGGGCCATATTCAAGGGAATGAGTTAATTGCTCTTCAACCCAACAGTTTCAAAACTATACATCAATTCTTTTCTAAATTCAAATCTTTGATCATGCAATGCAAGAAATCTAGCATTGAGAAGAAGGATGAGAAGTTGGTGCTATCCATTATGAGCAAGCTTGGTCCTGAGTTCTCCCTTTTTGTTTCTACCTTCCATTTAGGGAGATTGTCAATCCCTGGTTGGAAAATTTCATCCCTAGATGTATTCACTGAATCTCTCATCCAAGAACAAGACAAATTGATTCAGATGGGCTCCTTGAAAGCCTCCAAAAATCAAGCGCTTATGGTAGTAAAGTAAAAAAGTGTGATTGCAAATGGGAAGCAAAAGGGAAAGGAGAAGAAGCAATTTGAACCTAAGCAGAATTCAAAGTCTAGTCCATATGAAGGAGCCTCCAAATCCAAGAAGGACAAGAAAAAGAAATTTGAGAAATCCAAGTGGACATACTGCAAGAAGGGTAACCATCCCAAGATTTCTTGTATGAAGAAGACCATAGATCAAATGGAAAAAATCCTTGAACAACACAACATTTCCCTCCCAGAAGGTGCAAGGAAGACTGATCCAGGTGACAAGTCAGAAGATCATGAGAGATTCGATGCATTGAAGGATGGATTCTCACAATCCCAAGCCTTTCTTATTGATTTTGGAGCCTCCAACCACATGGTTTTTCATGTCTCCTCTTACCATTTTTTTTTTTGCACGGGTCCATAGCCCTTCAATACTATTTACAGTTACACCACTAGGTAATAATTATACATAGAAAAACATAACAGAAGTGTAACAAATTATGTACAGCTGTCACACATTGCTCTGCATGGTTCTTTACCGAAGTGCTATAGTCCTTCAGACTATACGCACTCTTATGTCTTAGGTGTGATGACATGAACATACTAGAACAAACGTGTGTGACTCAGAGGTACTTTGTGCTGACATGATAACACCTGCTACTTCTCGATACCAACGGTGTAACAATCAATGTCATGCCTAAGCGGTGTGCATACAACACTTAGTCCATGGCCTAATATGAGCATTGCAACATGACACCCCAGACCTGGTCTCATTCCAACTCACTCAACCAATACCGCAATCTGTATGAAGTTAAGGCTGCACATGAACATGCCATCCGATACTATTATCGTCATTAATACTTTAATGGACTGAGCCATAACTCTCCTCTTGGGAGTACAAATGTATTTATTACACATACCTGTAAATATTTATGCATTAAAATATATTAATGCTATATATTAATATCATAACTCCAAAAGCAAGGTATAAGTTACAAAAGTCATTTTATAACAATTAACCACTATATAATAAAAGGGTCATAGCTATTAATATATATATAATTACATATATATATTAATACTAGTATTAATTCTTTGCATACCCTATGACCAAAGCATACATAATAATACAACATACTATTATTAACCAAAGCATTACCATGCAATTCGAATTAAACACATAACACTACCCCTATTACCAACGAGGTCATAACATAACTTGTACTCACAAGGGCTAGAAACATGTATATATTTATATAGTTCATTATACATATGGCATATATTAAAGTGCCCTTTTCCTAACTTAATGCGCCACTCACTATAACACATAAGCATGGATTATTAAACATAAGAGACATATACAAAGCCTTAGCCTTAAGGCTAAAGGCATAAACTTAGCATATAATATTGTTGATTAAAAATGATAAACGGTCGCTAATAGACGCTGACCCTACCACTACGATGTAGCTCACAACAAACTATAACACTTAACGTTTTGACTTATGACTGGTCAACACCCAACCAGGTGGTATTAGTCCTGCTTCCATGAGGGTAGCACTCGGAGCCTACAAATAAACGTAGCTCGACTTGGAAGTTGACGTGGATAGTCATAAGGTTCTTTTGAATTCAAAACCGGCTCACACCAACATGTGGCCTAAGTGGCTTATGCCACACAGGCTTCACCAAACCAAAGCAACGTTTTAAACCCTCTCGTGGCTTCCTGTTGTCAGGTGATTGTGCTCACTTGGATGGGAAGCGTACACATCCTACGTTTGAAGCATTGGTCGATGTGGAGCATGCAGGGTCTCGTCCCATTAATGGAATCTGTCAGTTGATAGTGATGTCGATAACGTACTCACCACCCAACTCTGCAATACCATAACTCCTCCTGCGTCCTGCGTCGTTGATCGTGATCCGAAACCATGCATGGGAGTTTGTGATGCACTCAACATCGTCGATTTGGGCGTTGGGTTTTCGTGCCTAGCTGTCTCCACTCTTGCATTAACTCTGCCCTTCACTGGTAGTAGTGGTATCCACCTCTCTCTCTAGTATCACGCGTTGAAAGACTACCACTTGGCACTTGAGTTCATTGTTTCTCGGCTGTGATGAGAGCTTCGGCTCTGCGCAGGGTATGATGGAGATCTATGGCCAATTCATGGTACTATGGTTCCACAGATGCACGCTGCACCAGTCGTTACCATACTCGGTGTGAGCACAACACAAGGTAAGTGATACGTTTGTCGGATTGCATCAAGTTACATTTTACAATGTCATGCTTACTGCAAATTACATTACGTTGATGTTTTTCCCGCAATGGCCCAGGTTTGACCTTTGTTTTTCTTTATTTCTTAGTGTGGACAGTTGTCGATGGTGTCGGGCTATGTTGTGACTCAATACACAATCAGGTAATATAAAAAACATACCTTTCAGTTTCGTCGTGCGTTAACTTACTTGCTTTGGCAGTCATTAGGTTTTTAAGTTGTTAATCCCACGATTTAACCCTTCGCCACATTTCGTTGTGCAGGAAAACGATGGCGTGTGGTGGAGTGATGCACTCCTGCAAGCTCTTAGCTGAGGTTGGGGTCGTGGTGACTCGCTGGCTCAACAGGTAACTTTCCAATCCCACTCCTTCGGGTTTGGTTCACCCCGTTGGTGGGGGCAGAGTTAGTGAAACACTTGTTTGTTGAGGTTAGGGTTTACTCTGTCTCTGTCGGTACATTTTTTAAAGAGTTTGGCTCTTGGTTGAGAGGATAGAGGCGTGAAGCCATCCTATGAGAGCGTCATTGCGACCTCTACTTCCCTCTTCTGTTGTTGTAGGGTTAATATGTGCTCAGCAAAATGATGTGGCTCTTTCCACAGTCATACATGATTCGACATGCTATCCAATGACGCTCTGCCCTTGGCAGAGGCGTCGGGATTATGTACACGACTTCAAAGAAAATTAAAGTGGCCATGCCACAGCCCTTTTGATTCCAACTCTGTCTGTATATTATTTTTAAATCTTGGAACTCGTGATGTAAACTCTTTTGCAAGCCCAACTTGACTTTGCAACCCTCGGCAATTCTCGCCGGGTCTGTGGATTAATTACTTGCTATGCATTTTGGTTTACATACATGCATTGTACAGATGCCCTCAGCACTTGATATTTAATATACAATATAATCGCTTTGTTTACTCAATGTTTGTACAGAACGATTGAGGTTTGATGCATACGTTTTTAATGTTATAAATGCATACCAAAACATAGCTTAACAGCATATGTTTGCATTCATTAGTTTAAATTCTCACTGGAAGGAATCGAACTCATCACATGCACCTTCCATGATTTGTTTGCATTCGGAAATGGTATACTGTAAAGTATTTTTGATTTATGCATTAATATGTTTAGGGTTGAGGCGTTTAGATTGCCCATCGTATGCACACATGAATATGAAATGCGTCACAACGCAGTCTCAATCTCTAGCAATGTATCGTACCACTATTGTGTTTGAATGCTGCAATGTTTGATTAATAATATGTGGATTCGTTTATGCCCAAAATCGTTTCATTTTCATGTATATAATAAACTATTTAGCAATAGTTGAAAATGCCAGGTTTATAAACAAATGCACAGTGAATGCTCAATGTATAATATCATATATTAATAAATATGACATCCCTGCTAAGGGTCAAACCCTTAGCCACTTGAACCATTCGCATTCATCCTTTCGTCACTTCAAATGCATTCAATCCGTATCTATAAACATAGATGTGGTGACCTAGGTTATGTTTGGGTCGCATAAGGTCATCAGCCAATGCATTCACCTTTGTATTAATAATGCATATTATTATATTGTTTGCATAAGCATTTCCATTAAATGAAGAATGATAGTTAGGCATATATTTACTCATAAATATAGCAATGTATCATTATTTCAATACTCAACAAATAAATTGAAATGCCATTTACATGCATAACGTCGATTATGACCAGATCTGAATAAAATACAACTTCTGTCAACAACCAAATTAATTCAGATCTATATCAGATTTGCATTCTAGCATTTTTAGGGTTTATCTTTTCTTTTGTAAACTTAGCATAGAAAAATGATTGATAAACATATGGGCTAGGCATGTAAACCTTTGGGTTTACTTGCCTTCCCTATTTACAACATTATGATGCAAAACATAATATCTTATTTAAATACTGGAATATATTTAACCTACATCAACCTGCAATATGAAGACATGTCTCAAGAAACTGTAGGTTAGCACATGAATCATATTATTATCATTTCATATGCTACATACATTTATAACTGTATATAGGGTCTTAATACTGTAAATCTACTGCCATTAGAATGTAGATATTTTCACAGTCATCCCATCACATCAATATTCTAGATCTGTAAAATGATCATAAGATAACTCATAACAGAGATCTAGTTATTTAGCTGAGATTCATGCTCAGAAATAATCAAGAACAATACATATATAGTCAGATCTGATACATTTATATTTCAACAGTAAACCAGATATATTCAGAAACACATATATAAATACTGTCCAAAATAAATACTCTGCAAGTCAAATTATAAACACTTATCTGAATCTGTTGACCAGTGGAACTAGGCACAAACCTCCCAGCCTTTGACCAACAATACTCATTGCTCTCAGGTCACCCTCGAGCTGAGTTCACAGTCGCATAGGTAGAGTATTTATTTTAGTTACCCTTAACTTGTCACTTACCCAAGTTATTCAGGATACTTCAAAGGAAATAGGCAACCCAACACCCAACTCAATACTCTTGAGCTCTAGTATGCTCCAGGGGATTTTAAGCCATAGCCATGGAGAGAATCATTATCATAGTCTATTCAGGTAACAACAGTACTCCTGCAAGATTGGGGTATTTCTCCTACCTGCACACAATTAAGTGGCCAAGCTCATACCAAACTGTCTGATTCCTCCTGATCTGGGTCAGTTTGGTCCTCCAAAATATGCACTCAATCACTTGGCTTCAGGACCAGCTTGGTTCTCCCAAATATTTCCTCCCTCACCAGCATTAATTGTCTCAGGTTCAATTTTTCCATTCCCATTTCTCTTGTGTATTCAGCTCTTGAGATTGTGAATGATGCATAATGAATTATGAGAGTTTCAGTGAGTTTTCACCTTTTATTATCTTAGGGGAATTTTGCTCATTATGTGAATTATTTTAATTCATTAATATCTCAATGCTTTTCTTTACGGTTTTCCAATGGTCTCCAATAATAATTTCTTCTTCTTATTATTAAGTGCCATTTTCCCTCTAACCTTAGGAGACTGTGACTCCCTCTTTTATTGTGCTGGTCCACATGGTCAATAGAAACCTCTTTAGCAGATTTCTAACTTTCCTAAGTATAAATGAAATAATACTTAGTAGAAATTATCAAAGGGGTTCAAAGTCCAAAATAGGGTATTACATTACCCTTCCTCTTAAGTTTTCACCGTCATCGGTGTTAAACAATTTTGCAAAACAACACAAATTAACATAAACAAAATTCAGTTCTTGTCATGGTCTTCATCGAACAGGAAGGGGTATGTTGCCTGCATTTCTCATTCCATTTCCCAGGTAGCCTCATTAGGATTGTAGTGCTCCCATTTCACTTTTACCTGAACGATATTTCGATTCCGAGGTACCACCTCTTTCCGATCCAGTATGCATATAGGGTCTGTCTATAAATATTCTTCTGATTCCACCTGAATCACATGCCAGTTCACAATATGTTTAGGATCATATACATACTTTTTCAGCAATGAAACATGAAACACATCATGTACTTTAAAATTTGCTGGTAAAACTAACTGATAAGAAATAGGTCCTAATCTAGCAAGTATTTGGAAAGGACCACAAAATCTAGGTGCAAGCTTAGCAAATTTGCCCAAGCTCAAATAACTCTTTTTGGCCTTCACTCTTAAAAAGATGTGATCCCCAACTTCGAATTCTTTGTTTTCCCTATGCAGATCAGCATAGCTCTTCTACCTATATTGGGAAGTTTTCAAATTTGTTCTAACTTTCTGCACAATGTTTTCTAACTCAATTAACATTTCAGGACCCATCACAATCCGATTTACCGGATCGTCCCAAGTCATAGGGGTTTTACACTTTCTGCCATAAAACACTTCAAAAGGACTCATTCCTGCAAAAGTTTGGTAACCGTTAATGTAGGCAAATTCAGCTAAGTGTAGATAGTTTTCCCACTGCTTCGGGTTGTCCATGACATACAAGCGAAGCATGTCCTCAATGACTTGGTTTACCCTTTCGATCTGCCCACCAGTTTGCCGATGGTAGGTTGTACTAAAACTTAGTTTAGTCCCCAAACCTGCAAATAGATCTTTCCAAAAAAGTGAGGTGAACTTGGTGTCCCTATCGGATATAATCACCTTGGGAATTCCATGAAGTCGAAATAATTCCTTCATGAAAACCTCTTGAATGTTTATTTCCTTAAAAGTGGATTTGACAGGTATGAAGTGTTCTTCCTTAGTCATCTTATCCACAACAACCATGATTGCATCATGATGTTTAACTTTTTTAGGAAATCCGGTGATAAAATCCATGGAAATGGTTTCCCACTTCCATTCTGGAACTGGTATGGGCTGCAGCAACCCAGCCGGATGTTGATGTTCTATTTTCACCCACTGACAGTCCATACATTTAGCAATGTATTCAACAATTCCTAATTTCAGTCTAACGATTGTTCAATGCCGCATAAATTCTTGGACTTCTTGCTACGTCTTGGACCATAGAAGCCTCTTGCACGTTATGCATAGGTTTGCTTATGTCCTTTTTGTGAGGACAATCATACCATCGATGATTCTCCCCGTAGCCCCAACACTTGATAGGTGGATTCGCTGGTGTGGGTTCCAGTTTTCTGGTGCCTTCATTGTTGAACTTTTTAGTGGGCGGAACAAATTTTGATTGTGGCTTGCCGCCCTCAAATTTGTTGCTAGAATGTGTCCGCGAACCTTGGTTTCTAAAAAGGTTGGGTTTGTGATCCTTCTGCCTTATTTCAGATTTATGTTTCTTCTTCTCGTTCCACTTCTTGGACACTTCAGCTTGGTTCTGCCCCTATTCGTAACACAGTCTAGCCTTCCTGAATGCATCTTCCAAGGTCTTGGGATCATCAAACTCTATCCAATCCTTGTACCCAAACGGTAAACAATTCAGGAAACGCTGAATTTTGACTTTTTCTCCCTGAATGTATGGAACGTACTTCAGCAGTTCCAGGAATTTGCTGATCAACTCTTCCATGTTTGGAAATTCCAACTTAAGGTCATAGAAATATTTTACTTTTTTGTCGAAGTACCTCTCAGACAGGTACTTCTGTTTGAAGAACGTTGCAAAAGTCTTCCACTTTACTTTCTTCTCATTGATAGACCGGGTCAGCTTGAGATCATCCCACCAAGTAGATGCCTTACCCTGGATAATGAAAACAACAATTCTAGCCTTAATGAGGCTGGAATAATCGAACATGCATAGGTACTTCTCCATGTCTCGCAGCCACAATTCTCCTTCTTCTCAAGTTTTAGTTTCTTAGTAAAAAGTAGGAGGCTTGATCTTCTGCAATTCTGAATGTAAGTGTTGTACTTTTCATGTTTTCTTTTTCTTTTTAGGAACGTACTCTTCAGAATCCTCGCCATGTGACTCTTCATCATTGACATCCATATTAAAGCTAGCATAATTTCTTGGAGGTGTAGATTTGAACTTGGAATTTCTCTTAGTGATTGATTTTTCTGCATGTTGTTCCTCCGGTTTTGGGAGGTGACTGTTCTCCTTTTTCGTCAGTTTTTGCAGCAGGATAGCATTAATTTCTCGCTGCTCTTCAAAATTCTTAATGTTTTCTTCTTTGATGCTCATTAATTCTTGTTTTAGACTTTTCACTGTTTCCAGCATCTCGTTGGATGGTGTATCTCTTGGAGAACTTGGATTTCTCCCATGCCTGTTGGCCATCTCTCCGTGCTGGCTGGATGTTTCTACAACCATCCCGCCTTCTTGTTCTGCATAATTAAATTCTGCCATTTAAAGTTTCAGCTGCTCTACTATCTATGTGTGGCCAACCAGCTGTTGTTAGACTTTAAAACAACAGTTAATTAAAATTACATGCAAGATGCTACAGGCAAAGTAATTAAGCATTTATTATACACCATGTGAAAAATAATAAAAGCATTTAAAAGTATTTAAAAACATTTAAAAACACGGCATACACGCAATGAGATTAAGGTCCTAGTGTAGTGACCATGCTCTGATACCAATTTGTCATGTCTCCTCTTACCAATTTTTTTTTTTGCAAGGGCCCACGGCCCTTCAATACTGTTTACAGCTACACCACTAGGTAATAATTATACATAGAAAAACATAACAGAAGTGTAACAAATTACATACAACTATCACACATTGCTCTGCATGGTTCTTTACTAAAGTGCTATAGTCCTTCAGACTATACGCACTCTTACGTCTTAGGTGAGATGACACGAACATACTAGAACAAACGTGTGTGACTCACAGGTACTTTGTGCCAACATGATGACACCTGCTACCTCTTGGTACCAACGGTGTAACACTCAATGTCATGCCTAAGCGGTGTGCATACAACACTTAGTCCGTGGTCTAATGTGAGCATTACAACATGACACCCTAGACCTGGTATCATTCCAGCTCACTCAGCCAATACCACAATCTGTATGAAGTTAATGCTGCACATGAACATGCCATCCGATACTATTATCGTCATTAATACTTTAATGGACTGAGCCATAACTCTCCTCTTGGTAGTACATATGTATTTATTACACATACGTGTAAATATTTACACATTAAAATATATTAATGCTATACATTAATATCATAACTCCAAAAGCAAGGCATAAGTTACAAAATTCATTTTATAACAATTAACCACTATATAATAAAAGGGTCATAGCTATTAATATATATATCTATATCTATATCTATCTATCTATCTATCTATCTATCTATCTATCTATATATATATATATATATATAATTACATATATATATTAATACTAGTATTAATGCTTTGCATACCCTATGACCAAAGCATACATAATAATACAACATATTATTATTAACCAAAGGATTACCATGCAATTCGAATTAAAAACATAACACTACCCTTATTACCAATGAGGTCATAACATAACTTGTACTCACAAGGGTTAGCAACATGCATATATTTATATAGTTCTTTATACATATGGCATATATTAAAGCGCCCTTTTCCTAACTTAATACGCCACTCACTATAGCACATAGGCATGAATTATTCAACATAAGGGACATATGCAAAGCCTTAGCCTTAAGGCTAAAGGCATAAACTTAGCATATAATATCATTGATTAAAAATGATAAACGGTTGCTAATAGAAGCCGACCCTACCACTACAACGTGGCTCACAACGAACTACAACGCTTAACGTTTTGACATATGACTGGTCAACACCCAACCAGGTGGTATTAGTACTGCTGCCATGAGGGTAGCACTCAGAGCCTACAAATAAAAGTAGCTCAACTTGGAAGTTGACATGGACAGTCATAAGGTTCGTTTGAATTCAAAACTGGCTCACACCAACCTGTGGCCTACGTGGTTTCTAGATTACGCCACACAGGCTTCACCAAACCAAAGCAACGTTTTAAACCCTCTTGTGGCTGCTTGTTGGCAGGTGATGGTGCTCACGTGGATGGGAAGTGTGCAACACTGCATTTGAAGGCTTGGTCGATGTGGAGCACGCAGGGTCTTGTCCCATTAATGGACTCTGTCAGTTGATAGTGATGTCGAGAACATACTCACCACCCAACTCTGCAATACCATAACTCCTCCTACGTCCTGCCTTGTTGATCTTGATCCGAGATCATGCATGGGAGTTTGTGATGCACTCAAAATCGTCGATCCGGGCGTTGGGTTTTCGCGCCCAGCCGTCTCCACTCTTGCATTAACTCTTCCCTTCACCGGCAGTAGTGGTATCCACCTCTCTCTCTGGTATCATGCGTTGAAAGACTATCACTTGGCACTTGAGTTCATTGTTGCTCAGCTCCGACGAGAGATTCGGATTTGCGCAGGCTATGATGGAGATCTATGGAAAAATCATGGCACTACGGTTCGATAGATGCACGCTGCACCAGTCGTTATCATACTCGGGGTGAACAGAACACAAGGTAAGTGATACATCTGTTGGTTTGTGTCAAGTTACATCTTACAATGTCATGCTTAGTGAAAATTACATTACGTTGATGTTTTTCCTGCAAAGGCCCAGGTTTGACCTTTGTTTTTCTTTATTTCTTTATGTGGACAGTTGCCGACAGTGTCGGGCTATGCTGCGACTCAATACACAATCAGGTAATATCACAAACATACCTTTCAGTTTCGTCGTGCGTTAAGTTGCTTTCTTTGACAGTCATTAGGTTGTAAAGTTGTTAATCGCACGGTTTAACCCTTCACCACGTTTCGTTGTGCAGGAAAATGACGACGTGTGGTGGAGTGATGCACTCCCACAAGCTCTTAGTTGAGGTTGGGGTCGTGGCGACTCGCTGGCTCAATAGGTAACTCGCCAATCCCACTCCTTTGGGTTTGGTTCACCCCGTTGGTGGGGGTAGAGTTACTGAAGCGCTTGTTTGTTGAGGTTAGGGTTACTCTGTCTCCATCGGTACATTTTTTAAAGAGTTCGGCTCTTGGCCGAGAGGATAGAGGTGTGAATCCATCCTCTAAGAGCGTCATTGCGACCTCTACTTCGCTCTTCTGTTGTTGCATGGTTAATATGTGCTCAATGAAATGATGTGGGTCTTTCCACGGTCATACAAATTTGACAGGCTATCCAATGACGCTTTTCCCCTGGCATAGGCATTGGGATTATGTACACGACTTCACAGAAAATTAAAGTGGTCGTGCCACAACCCTTTTGATTCCATCTCTGTCTGTATATTATTTTTAAAGCTTGGAACTCGTGATGTAAACTCTCTTGCAATCCCAAGTTGACTTTGCAACCCTCGGCGATTATTGTTGAGTCTGTGGATTAATTACTTGCTATGCATTTTGGTTTACATACATGGATTATACAGATGCCCTCATCACTTGATATTTAATATACAATATAATCGCTTTGTTTCCCCAATGTTTGTGCATAATGATTGAGGTTTGATGCATACATTTTTACTGTTATAAATGCATACCAAAATGTAGCTTAACAGAATATGCTTGCATTCGTTAGTTTAAATGCTCACTGGAAGGAATCGACCTCGTCACATGCACCTTCCATGATTTGTTTGCATTCGGAAATGGTATACTGTAGGTCTTTTTTATTTATGCATTAATATGTTTAGGGTTGAGGCGTTTAGACTGCCCATTGTATGCACACATGAATATGAAATGCATCACAACGTAGTCTCAATCTCCAGCAATGTATCGTCCCACTATTGTGTTTGAATGCTACAATGTTTGATTAATAATATGTGGATTCGTTTATGCCCAACATCGTTTCATTTTCATGTATATAATAAACTATTTATCAATAGTTGAAAACGCCAGGTTTATAAACAAATGCACAATGAATGCTCAATGTATAATATCATATATTAATAAATATGACATCCCTGCTAAGGGTCAAACCCTTAGCCACTTGAACCATTCGCATTCATCCTTTCGGAACTTCAAATGCATTCAATCCGTATCTATAAACATAGATGTGGTGACCTAGGTTATGTTTGGGTCGCATAAGGCCATCGGCCAATGCATTCACCTTTGTATTAATAATGCATATTATTATACTATTTGCATAAGCATTTCCATTAAATGAAGAATGATAGTTAGGCATATATTTACTCATAAATATAGCAATATATCATTATTTCAATACTCAACAAATAAACTGAAATGCCATTTACATGCATAAGGTCGATTATGACCAGATCTGAATCAAATACAACTTCTGTCAACAACCAAATTAATTCAGATCTATATCAGATTTGATTTCTAGCATTTTCAGGTTTTATCTTTTTTTCCATAAACTTAGCATAGAAAAATGATTGATAAACATATGGGCTAGGCATGTAAACCTTCAGGTTTACCTTCCTGCCCTATTTACAGCATTATGATGCAAAACATAATATCTTATTTAAATACTGGAATATATTTAACCTACAACGACCTGCAATATGAAGACATGTCTTAGCAAACCCTAGGTTAGCACATGAATCATATTATTATTATTTCAGATGTTGCATACATTTATAACTGTATAGAGGGTCTTAATATTGTAAATCTACTGCCATTAGAATGTAGATATTTTCATAGTCATCCCATCACATCAATATTCTAGATCTGTAAAATGATCATAAGATAAATCATAACAGATATCTATTTATCTAGCTGACATTCATGCTCATAAATAATCAAGAACAATACATATATGGTCAGATCTGATACATTTACATTTCAACAGTAAACCAGATATATTCAGAAACACATATATAAATACTGTCCAAAACAAATACTCTGCAAGTCAGATTATAAATGCTTATCTGAATCTGTTAACCAGTGGAACCAGGCACAAACCTCCCAGCCTTTGACCAACAAGTACTCCTTGCTCTCAGGTCACCCTCGAGCTGAGTTCGCAGTCCCCTATGTAGAGTGTTTATTTTAGTTACCCTTAACTTGTCAGTTACCCAAGTTATTCAAGATACTTCAAAGGCAATAGGAAACCCAATACCCAACTCAATTCTCTTGAGCTCCTGGATGCTCCAAGGGATTTTAAGCCATAGCCATGGAGAGAATCACTATCATAGACTATTCAGGTAACAGTAGTAATCCTACAAGATTTGGGTAGTTCTCCTAACTGCACACAATTAAGTGGGCAAGCTCATACCAAACTATATGATTCCTCTTGATCCGCGTCAGTTTGGTCCTCCCAAATCTGCACTCAATCACTTGGCTTCAGGACCAGCTTGGTTCTCCCAAATCTGCCCTCACAAGCATTCATTGTATCGGGTTTAGGTTTTCCATTCCCATTTCTCTTGTGTATTCAGCTCTTGATATTATGAATGATGCATAATGAATTATGAGAGTTTCAATGAGTTTTCACCTTCTATTCTCTTAGGGGAATTTTTCTCATTATGTGAATTCTTTTAATTCATTAATCTCTCAATTCTTTTCTTTAGGGTGTTCCAATGGTCTCCAATAATAATTTCTTCTTATTATTATTAAGTGTAATTTTCCCTCTAACCTTAGGAGACTGTGACTCCCTCTTTTATTGTGCTGGTCCACATGGTCAATAGAAACCTCTTTAGTAGATTTCTAACTTTCCTAAGTGTAAATGAAATAATACTTAGCAGAAATTATCAAAGGGGTTCAAAGTAAAAAATAGGGGTATTACATGGTTGCCTCTAGAGAGCCATTTTCTTCATTAGATATCACTGATGGCCCTAGCATACACATGGGATATTACTCTCAAATATTTGTTGAAGGGAATGGCACAATACAACTTGAGCATGGAAATTTCAACAATGTGCTATATGTGCCTTATCTAGCAACTAATTTGTTGTTTGTTTATCAGATGACACACACAGGTTCACCAAAGAAAGTATTATTTGGACCTGACATAGTTGAGGTTGCGGGGATCTCATCTGGGAATTTGATAGCCAAAGGAGTTGCAAACCATGCCTCCAAGTCATATGATTTCTCCCGATTCTTTCCATATTCACATCAAAGTGCTCTCTTGACTCATGCAAATGAGACAAGCAGACTCTAGCATGAAATGTTCGGACACCTAAAATTCAAATACCTATAGTAGTTACACAAGGAAGAGATGGTTGAAGGTTTGTCAGATTTCTCTCAAGGAATTTGCAAAGGTTTCTTGGTAGGGAAGCACCCAGAGAGAAAGATGTTGGGAAGGAAAAGAGAGCTTCCTCCATACTAGATCTAATTCACAGTGATGTTTCAGGATCGATGCCCACTGCTGCATTGAATGGATCTAGATACCTTATGGCCTTCATTGATGAATACTATAGGATCTGTTGGTCATACTTTCTCAAAAACAAATATGAGGTATTCGAAAGCTTCAAAGTTTTCAAATCCTTAGTTGAGAACACTGTTGGAAGGAAAATCAAGGCACTCAGATCAGATAATGGAGGGGAGTACATCAAGAAGGAGTTGCAACATATATGTGCTTTCGAAGGTATTCAAATGCAACATTTTGTCCCATACACACCACATAAAAATGGTGTAGTAGAGAGGAAGAATAGGTCATTGAAAGAGATGGCAAGATGTCTACCTGCTTGCTTGAAGCAAGAGATATCGCATCAAATCTCTGGGCATAATCAGTGAAATATGCCACATACATTCAGAATAAGGTACCCACAAATATGTTGATGGGGTCACTCCATTCGAAGCATTGAAGGGACACAAACCTGATGTATCTCACCTGAGGGTTTTTGGATCCAAGGCATGGGCCAAAATCCCCTCCAACAAGAGGAAAGCACTTCAACCTCAAAGTAGCAAATGTATTCTTCTTGGATATGCAGAAGATGCAAAAGCTTACAAATTGATGGATATTGCAACCAAGAGATGCTTCATTGAAAGAATTGTTCAATTCAATGAGGATCCATTGCATGATCTACAACCAATTGAAGATTAAGGTATAACTTATTTACCTATTCCATTTGCTCCTAATGATTTTTCTACAGGTGATCCACATTCATATTCCAAAGAAGAAGATCAATATGATTCAGATCTATATATTGAGTATGAATATCTAGCAGATCCAGATCCAAATACAACGCCTACTCCCAATCCAAAGCCTAAATTGTCTCAAAATCTTATTGAGGCAGCTGGGGAGATTGTTGGATATCCATCTGACTACATAAGAACAAGATCTCAATAACAAGATGAAAACATTTCAATTTTCGATACAAATCCACTTCTCCTTGAGAGGTGTTTCATGATGGTGGGGTCTGATCCACAGTCTTACAGAGAGGATTTCCATGATCTGAGATGGAAAGTAGCCATGGATGAAGAATATGAGTCACTGCATAAAAATAAGACACGGGATCTTGTCTCTCTTCCCCTAGGGAGGAAATTAGTTCAGTGCAAATGGATCTACAAAAAAAAGCTTGGATCTAATGGATCTACAACCAAGTACAAGGATCGGTTGGTTGCAAAGGGGTACTCACAAGTTAAAGGTTTGTACTACAATGAGACATTTGCTCCTGTAGCAAGAATGGATTCAGTAAGGGTTTTTTTGGCCATTAAAACTTTGAATGCATGGGAGGTACATCACATGGATGTAAATAGTGCCTTCTTGCATGGCGACTTAGAAGAAGATATCTACATGAAACAACCTGAGGGGTACACTGATGATCCTTCCTTTGTGTAGATTGAGGAGATCATTGATGATCCTTCCTTGGTATGCAGACTAATGAGATCACTGTATGGAATCAAGCAAGCCCCAAGGGAATGGTATGCAAATATGGATTCCTTCTTACTATCACAAAGTTTGAAAGATGCAAATATGATTGCAATGTTTACATGCAACAGAAGGGATGATGTCTACTATTGATTGTTTTGTATTTGGATGACTTGCTCATCACTAGTGGATCTGCTACTGGGTTGAAGCACATCAAGTCATCCTTGAACAGAGCATTCACTATGATAGATATAGGACTGTTAAAACATTTCATTGGTCTTGAATTAACTCAAAATGATTTAGGGATCATGATTTCACAGTCAAGGTATGCATCTGATTTACTCACAAAGTTCCATATGGTTGATTGCAAAGACACATCTTTTCCTTTCCTATCTGGAATTATATTGGAAGATGGTGGTTCTACTCCATTGGTTGATAGCACTCTTTACAGACAATTGATTGGTAGCTTGTTGTATTTGACACATTCGAGACCACATCTATCATATGTTGGTGGTGTTGTGGCGAGGTACATGCAGGAGCCACATGAGTTGCATTGGAAAGAGGCAAAGAGGATATTTCACTATGTGCAAGGTACGAGAGAGTTTGGTATTCATTATTATACTGGTGCACAACTAGATCTGGTTTGTTTTACTCACTCAGACTGGGCTGGACACAATACTAATAGGAAATCTACTTCAGGGTACATATTCATGTTGGGATCAGGACCAATCTGTTGGTCAAGAAAGAAGCAAGCAACACTCACAGTTTCTTCAGCAGAGGCATAGTACAAAGGGAATGTGAATGGAGCTATCCGGGAAGTTTGGTTGCATGGGAAATTGATAGAGTTTGGAATTCGCACTTCTCCTTCAGTAGACCTTTTTTGTGATAATCAAAGTGCCATCAAGATCTCCAGTGACTCAGTTCAAAATCAAAGGACCAAACATATTGAGGTTCACATGCACTACATCAGGGAGCTAGTGCACAACAGGACCATCTCACTGCATTATTTTCCTACAGAGGAGATGATTGCAGACGTATTCACTAATTTTTTCATTGATAAGAGATTTTCTTATCTCAGATCTCTACTTGGTGTGAAATTTGTTTGAGCTCCCTGCTGTGCTATTTTTTAGGGAGGGTTTTTCCCATGAGGTTTTCCCTATTTCCTTTGTTCATGGACATTTATTTTATTTTCATCATTTATTTGATTGTATGGGTGACCTTTGGTCTTAGTAACCAGGGCCCAGGATGCACAAGTTTGGATTAAGGGGGGGTGTTAGGATAATTAATACTCCATCCTTGTCCTACCTAGCATTATTCCTTTTTCCTAGTAGTTGATGATGTCATTTCCCCCCTAGTGGTGTGCATATGTCATTGAGGATCCATCAGACACCTAATTCACCCTGCATGCATCATTTTAGGACCACTTGAGTCAATTCCCTACATTTTAGGAGCCAACTCAGTGTTCTAGTTCAATCCACCTAAGTTAGTTGACTCTTGTGGGGGTGTTTATGCTCTGATAGCCATTGTTTGTGGTCTCATGCACCCTTTTCTGAGTTATTTTCATGCCAAACTCACTAATGCACCCATTTTGGTTAGTTAATTGATTGTGTATTCAATTAACTAAGATTTGGTTGAGTTTAACTGAGTTTAGGAGCTCCGGACCACTGATAGAGGTGGCAATTCCTATTCTATATTGATTGAGACTCAAATTCTCTCCATTGTAACATCATTGTTGACTATACTGATTATTGGATCATGTGACATTATTATGTTCCTATCTAATTTCTATTGCATGATTAATTGTCTGCTCATTTTTACTGCAATTTTCACTGTAATTCATCTTTTATGCTCATTCTTTCTCTCTGAGGTATACTCAGCTCCATGCTCTACTATGATTTAGAATCTCACAACCTACAGATAATATCCGAACATGCTACTTCATCATTCTCATCTAATTGAATCCTAATTTTTTTATACTTAAATAAACTTTTTCTCTACGTGTTTAATATTTTTGAAGCCATTTCCATCAACCGACTCGAGGAAGTTCTTTTTGCAACAACACTTGTTAGAAATTCTCTATGAGCAGCCTTTTCAACATGATATTTCCTTTTGGAAAGTGTGGCAAGGGTGGCAATAACATTTTTTAATACCATATCATTTGTTTTAACCTCTTTGATACTTTTAATACCCAATAATTTAACTACATCTATTACGCATTTCTACTTCAACAATCTATTGAACAATTGAGCATGTGCTATATTGATAGAATTATCTTCAAAATATTTTTTAGTAATTGATTTTTCTCTATACCGAACTGTATGATCCTAATTCGGTGGTCCCAATTCTTCAATTTTATTTGAATCCATATTCTCAAAAACAGTTATCATCAATGGCGATATTGTTGCAACTTCCAATCTGTGAATTGATAGGTGTGGTAGGGACTTGTTGTGAGTTGGATGTTGACCCTACATAAAAGTATATAAATTTATAAATTAAACTTCATAGAGATATAGATATAGATATATTTTCCCAAGGAAAAAAAGTTGAATATATATATATATATCGAATTAATTTTAAAAGATTGTGAACTTTCAAATCAAATATATAAAAATTAAATAACTATTTAAACTTGAAATATTCATTACTCACCAATCATGGTGTCAATATCAAAACTGCCTATCGTTCCTTTGACATTTAGCATTTCCTCGTCACCTCTATTTGCTTCATTTATTTCAAGAATGTGTTCCTCGACATTTTACATTTCTTTGTCACCACAATGTGCCTCCACATTTTGTTCATTTTTTATATTTTTCTCTTAACTTTCTCATGCTTTCACAGTGTTTCTCTTTCCTTGCCTCTCGATCAATTATGATGTGATCATACATTCATTTACAATTCATTTGGATTCCCATGTTGAAGGAATTAAAACCTAAAATCCAATACCAAAAACCTAAAATCATAAATAATAAATTGGATATAAAATTGTACAATTAATGAAACAAATTGCAATATTTAAGAGTCAAATTGCGATATGCCAAAAACAACATTACATAAGTGATTTAAAGAAAATTGGAATATCCATTTTTTCATTGAAAAATTTTGCAATATTCGTGTTTTCTATTGGGAAAAGAAATATAGTAAGATATAGACAAATTTCACAAGTCTTTACTGAAATCACAATTTAATTCATTTTTCCTTAGAAAAATGTAATTATATGCTAAACACAAATCACAATGTGTCCTTTAGAAGAAAATAAAACATAATATACATAAACAAAAATCCAATTTCAAAATATGTATTTTATTTATAAGGAATAATATGCCAAAACGAAAATCACAATATGCCCTTTATAAAAAATAGTAACATGCTAAAACCAAATTTAGAATATGCCCTTTATGAAAAATTATAATATGACAAAACTAAATTGACAATATGTTCTTTATAAAAAAACAATAATATGCCAAAACCAAATTGTAAATATGTTCCTTATAAAAATATAGGAATATGCCAAACTTATTCCATAAGTAACAAAAACAAATCCACGAGAAATAAAAAATTACCCAAACTTATTTTTCATATTTTCACGCTTTCAACAAGATTCACAATGTAGTTGCACTTGACTCGCACTTGACCCGAACAAGTATAGTTGAAATACTTTTGATTTATGTTTAAAATATCTTGGTCGAGGGTGTATATATATATCTCTTGGGAGAGAGTTTAAGAATATTATCATACGTCGGCCAAGATCTTTAACATTTAATGTATCGGCTCAAAAAATATTCTTGTGGCGTTGCATGCTCAAATTCTTTTCCGAGAATTTAAAATCAATTCTCGGACAAGAGTCTAGCTGGAGTTATTTCTTTCAACCAGATTTACTTTTTGGGAAGAAAATATCTCTGCTGAGAGTTTAAACAAACTCTTAGGCTAGAGTTTAAACAAACTCTCGGGCAAGAGTTTAAACAAACTCTCGGGAGAGAGTTTTTTCTTGGCCAAGAGTTTCTGGTAGACAAAACCAGCGAGCATTTCCACATTTTACAGGAACTTATGAATTTGGACAACTCGAAACCCTACAAAATCACAGAGTTATCTTTCGGATTTTATACTAGTATATTCAACTTTAAATCTACTTTATCATCGTATATATATATATATTGATTTTCCTTAAGGATTGACATTTTTTCCAAACTCCATCGTTTAAAAAATTAGGCAATTGAAAATCAGTCACAATGAAAATTCAATATCTTGACAAAGACAACACCAAAAAAAATTGAAATCTTCACAGAGATATTCCTTGTCGTGTCCTCTTCGAAAGTGTACTTTTATTTTTTTCAACAACAGTCCAACTAAAAAGATAATCGAGGCTCACCAACATGTGTCAATAATGCACCATTTTTTGAACATATGTTATTTCGAAAAAATTGTTCTCAAGTCCGAAATACCTCAAAATATAGACCATGCACAAGTGCAGTGTGTGTAGATTATAACCACATATTTTTTAACCTAAAATGAATAACTGTCTCTCAAAAAACTAGTGCTCACACAGGTCACTCATTATCCATACCTAAAATTTTCAAGTATATGTTGTTGGTGAGCACCAAATTTGTCCCAATATATGTCCATAAAAAAAATTAAAAAAAAAATACGAGTATGAAGATAATTCAATTCTCTAAAGAATTTGTGTTTACTTCAAGGTGAAATTACTAACGGAGGTATGGGTTTAAAGGGGTAGAAGTTGAAAAACATAAACATTTGCAATTTGTTTTGTCAAAAAACAAGCAAACTACTTATCCAACTTTATGTTTTCATCCCTGTACTCAACACACATGGAAAAAGGGAAGTTGGTCCTTAGGTTGGATTTATTTGAATCCTTGATTGGAGGGGATTATTGGTGCTAGCATTTTGGTTTTGATTTTTCGTCGTTCCAGTTTTTTTTTTAAGGGCATTTCCCCCTTGCCCTTATGCCTAGTTCTTCTATTTATTTGTTCCTTTCTTATTTCCCTAATTTTCTGGATTATGGGGGTTAACCACATTCAACTGCTCAATTTTTTGAGTATGTTGCGTAGGAGAGGGTTGAACAAAATTGACGCCACCCTAAGGCATGGGGTGGGGACCAGGTGGACCATGAAATGGAAAATATGGATTGCATATGGGGGCGGGTAAATATGGATTAGGTGATCTATAAGATGTGGATGTAGGAAACGTGTTGGGTGTATTATTATCTTAATGAATCACCAAATATTTAATTATCGACTAGGGTTGATAATATTAGAGTTGTGGCAAAGTATATACTGAGGTAGAAGGGTACCTAAGACATCGGCTCGACCGACCTTAGAAATGTTTAATAATGAAAAGATCGAAAGATCTTTCAAAATGAAAAACTGAGTAAAACTTCAGAAATACAACTACTAAGTTGATTAGACCTAACCAAAACAATAGATCAAAATAGTATCAATCTATACTACTTTACTCTATGAACAATAACTGAAAAGATAAAAACAATACTCGTCTAAGAAACAAGACCTAGTCTAAAGCAAATCCACTCTTATGAAAAATGGAAACTACTGATCAACTATTCAAACTCTAATCTAGGAATTAGCAATACTAACTACTATGTAATAATTATGAATTCAGGAACCTATCAGTGAAGATGATTTAGTTTACAATTAACTATGTAAAAATAAGAAACTTACAATCTGAAGCAAGGTTACAAACTACTTAATGAACCTAAGAAACTCAACAGTTAAACTTCTCATGCATTGAACAAATACTCAAAACTAAGATAAGGTACCTAATTCCATTATCCTTGAGGATTTTGAGGAAATGTATCAAATGTAATAGGAACTGGAGAAAAAGTATCAAAATGACTTTCAAATGTGACAAGGAAACAAAACAGAAGTAAATCTAATTTAACTTCTACAAAGAGATGCAAGCTAAAAAGTGACCAATTGCAATTAAGCTTAAACATTGTAATCTATTCTTTATTCATAAGCAAATGACATTTGAAAAACTCTAGTTATGCTACCTAAGACTGATTTGAAATAAGATTCTATTAATAATCGATCTATTGACAAGAAAAACTAAGAACACGTACTTTAATGACTATTTTGAAATAGAAGGCATACAAATATTTATGCCATCCTACAAAGGTGAAGCATGGAATATAATTATCAACACAAGTTTAAGGAAATTTAAGCATATGCAAATGACTTGGATCTAGAAGCAAGTAGAAAACTTAATAAAGTATGTTATTTCTGAATCAAATGCTATCCATGAATGTCTTCATTAACTGTGTGAATGAAAAGAGAAGATCCCATGCTTGAACCGAATTTATGATCAAATCATGAAAACTAATGTACTTTTGAAAATGAAATTACCAAGTTTTAATCCAAAATCAATCTTAATAACAATAACGTAAACTAAGCTAAGAATGAGATTGACGAGTTCTAGAGTAGTAACAAGTTAAGAAATCAGAGATCAAAGTATTAACTATGGATCAAAGTACAACTAGAAACTAAGGAAAGTTAGAAGATAAGGAATAACTAAAAATGAATATGAAGCTTAAGCAAAACATTATGCTATTCAAATCAAGGTTCTGACTACATATACAACTGTTGGCTAACTACAAGAAATAATACAATTTGAAAACCTGAGAAATTAAACTCTAAACAAGCATAAAAATAAGACAAAAAAATATTAAAGTCTGTATGACAGTATGAAAGATAGTCTGGATGACAGAAAATGATGTAAACTATGAAAATAAGAAAACTAAATGATTCTAACACCAGTTGGTTTATGCATATTAATCTACAGTGCAAGTAGAGCAGTAAATAAATTGTTTAAAGATGAAATAATGAGAAGCAACTACACTAATCTATATCTAAGGAAAGAAATCATTCTCTATTGCATAATAAAACAGAGCTGAAAGGTAAGCAAATCTAATCTATAGCTACAGAAGAATTAACAGAGCTAAATCGAATTACAAACTGAACTTGAAACACTAAAATAATTAAATTCTATCTAGTTGCAATGGAAAGGTTTAAAAGGCAAGCTGGAAGGAACTATGCATGATCGATCACTTTAAATTCTGAAAATGTAAATTGTATTAACAACAAGAAATAAATTACAGGAAATAAAAGACCAACATCTATAGGAAAACCAAGTTAAATACTAGAGTGAAGCACCACTCGGCTGGGACTTGCGAGTCTCCCCGAGCGGCCTCCCACACCGCATAACCAGCAAAGACTCGTCCTACTACTCGTGGACTCTCCCTAGTACTCGTGGACTCGCCCACTCGCTAGACCCGGCGGACAATGAAGGAACTTGGCAGATACTCGTGGAACTTAGCAACACGCTATGGAAGGGGAAGGACGCCAAAAATTAGTTCCACGGGTTGAGGGTTCCACGCGGGTTGAGGGTTCGGGACAGTTCCAGTTCGTGAAGCTCATTGTTGCAGTGAAGGTTCGTGTGGCAAGCTGGTAGCTCATTGCGGTGAAGTTTCAGCATCACCTTGCTCGTTACGGTGAAGGTTCTGGGGTGGATACTCACCATGGAGCATCGCGGAGCAGAAAGTTTTTAGTCTTGACTTGTAGTTGCGCGTCTTCGTGGGTTGGGTAATTACTCTGGGTAATTACTCTGTGCAGTAATTTTTTATTTATTTATTATGTTACGTTATTGCTTGTTTATGTTATATAAATTTTATTATATAGGTTTTATTTATTTATAGTTTATGTATATTGTTTTTTTTGTTATATAAATTTTTTAATTTTTAATTTTTAATGTTATTTTGTTATATATTTTATATATAATATATATTATTTCTCTAGTTATTTTTATTTATATTTTTTATTATATAGATTTTGTTAAATAGTTTTGTTTATTTGTATTTTTTGTTATAAATTTTTTTATTAAATATTTTTTTTTTTTTTTTAATTTTTGTTTTATTTTGTTTTTTTCATATTTTATATTTTATTTTATTAATGTTATATATTGTATTTTACTGTTTTTGCTTATGTTTTATATTTTATTTTGTATTTTTTTAATTTTATATTTTATTTTATATTCGGAATTTAGTTATTATTTTATTTTATATGTTTTTGCCCAAAATGTACAATATTTTTATTTTTTTCCTATTTGTCGAGTCTTGCCAAGTCTGTCCCGAGTCTTTCCCGAGTTTTTCCCAAGTCCCCAAGTCATATACCAGACGAGTCTTTGCCGAGTCCGAGTCGTGCAACATTGGAATACTGAAAATGAAAACTACTTATCTACAGAAAAGAAATAAAAAAATATACAAAATGAAAAACCTTTGGTTGTTGAGGGGCCCTTCTCAGCAATCAAGGATTGTAGCTAACTCAGATTAATCACCAACATAACATAAAATTACTCATCAACATCTAAAATCAGAAACTTCTATTAATTGAATCAAAGGTTACACAGTGTTTTCTAGCTCAACGTCTATTCTCTCCAACTACTGTTTTGTTTCTCAACCTAAGACGTCTTTATATAATTTTACAATGAGAGAGAAGGTCGACCCTTTTAGTGGTCGACCTCTATAAAAAGAGGAGGTCTTAATACCTACAGAAACAGCTCAGTACAGCACACACGCGGTCTCCCACAATCTGCGCGTGTTGGTTCTCTTCACATGAGCAGCTGGTGTGTTGATTCTCTTTGACATGGGCAGCTGATGTGTTGTTAGGTTGGGCGAACAGGAAAATAGATCTTCTAGAATGAAGGCTCACAAACCATGAGGGACACGTTGCCAACAGAACCCATGTCACAGTTTTTGCCTTTAGTGCCCCAAAATATTCCAACCAACGAATCCGCGAGTGTGAACGTAGGGCTAAACGATGGTCCAAATGTGGTTGGGCATCTTCAGCATGAACGCGCATCTAAATGAGAGTTTGTTTGAAGACCATAGCCTGCAGAACGAAATCTATTTGCCAAACAAGTCGAGAAATGCTAGATTAATGTTAATAAACCACAAAATAATGATAATTAATCAAGGTTCATGTGATATTCAAATAATTTCATACCTGGGTTTGATTGGTGGTCTTGATGGTAAGAAGTATGAATTAATACGCCAAAAATGACAAAAGTAGTGCCAACAGAGCACTTTTAATGACCGAAAATGATGACAAAATTGGGCATCAACACTCCCCCAAACCGGAGATATGTCAACTCCCACCGAGAAAAGAAGAGAAGAAGTCAGGAAGAAGGCTGAGTTGCGGTAGCAGCTGCCTTCGACTTAGAAGAGGAAGTAGATTTAGGCTTAAACTTCCTGGGTTGAGCTCTCAAGGTGTCGTGCCTCGTCCGGAGAGAGCCATGAGAAGATGTTATGGCTATGTTCAGGTCTTTGACACTCTTCACTTGTAAACGCAGTTCCTTATTCTCTTGACGCAGATCAGAAATTATTTCAACATATTTCTCATTTTGGCTTGTTAATCGGGCTACATCCTGGGTCAATCTATCCATGGTCTGATGGATTTTAGTGGATGGTTCTGCAAAATACTCAGGATCCTTGTGAGGGCTCGATCCATTTAGACATGTTTCAAGATCAACAGAGGTAGTGTATTCTTCAAGAGCCTTATCTTCAATGTGTGCAGGAGCAGGTTCAAAGGCAAGGACTTCAAGCAAACGAGTAGAGATATTGGCTAATGAAAGAAGGGGTGTTTTAGGGACAGGTTCGTTCATCTGGACGTCAAGGCTATCTGAATGCACCGGCTGAATGACGGGTTGAACGACAGACTGAATGATGGTCTGATCGACAGACTGATCACGATTTGCCCTCCTTAATTTAGTGGGTACTGGTGAAAAGAGTGGGGGTTTCGTGGTCTTGTCCTCACGGACATGCTCAAAGCAGGAGGATGAATGGACAAGGTGCATTTCTCTTGAGGTACCCTCATTAAAATGCACAAAATCAGTATCCCTTTTTTCTTAGGCAGAGGTTTGAGCAGGCTCACCAGCACGAGTTTGAAATCGGTGACGCTTTCGAGAGGCAGAGGTTTTAACAAGAGGATTGTTAACCAAATGGGGGTTCAGTACTTCAAACACAAACTTTCCCATGTTTGCCCCTTTTCTCTCAACTGGTGAACGATCAGGATTTTAATGAGATAGTGGTGATATAAAGTACCAGTCGGGTTAACTACATTTTTCCTAACCTGGTTCGACATTTTCTCAAGTCTCTTGAGAAAATAAAATGGAAAATTTAGGGCTTGGTCATTAACAAAATGAGCTAATAATCTGAGGTGGCAGGCTTTGAAAATGGTGAACTTACCCTCACAATTTATCAACCGGATGATGACAGTTAAGGGCTGGAGGTACTCTGGCTTAATCCATTCCCGGTGGAACCCTTTTGTGCCTGCAACGTGTTGGTAGTCAGCCCTGAGAGCAAATTCATGAGCCGTCTACGGGAGGAAGAAGTGCTTGTGCCAATGGGAACCCTCCCTTGGAAGCTTTGTGGCCAATGCAATAGACTCCTCAGTCACAGGGAAGGTAAGATGGCCAACCCTAGCTATTTTGTCGTCAAATCCTTTGGAAAATAACAATGAGATCTCGTCATCGTGGCCCTAAAGAAGATGGAGAAACGAACCCCAACCTACTGGAAGAAAAATATCATGGCAAGCTTTGAATTCAGGGATACAGAGCAAATCCTGGTAGCTTCCAGGCTCATGGCAGATCGACATAGTTAAGAAGAGGTGGATGGATGCAAGAGGTACAGGGGGTTGCAGGGAATGCAATAAATGCGACTGGATGGACTCAGAGAGGACGAGAATGGACAGAATGAAGGTAAAATTCACGCAGGCATTGGTTTAAAATGTGATCCGTTTGAATGGTTGAATGATCATGAGCATAGATTTAGCATGTTTGAACGATCACGCTATCATTCAGAATCTTGAATCATGTGCTATCATAAAGATGTGTGCGTTAGTGAGTTTGTATGGTTATGACATATTCAACCATGTCCAAAGTAAACTTTGGACAGGTTGAATGTAATTTTCATCATGAGATTATAAGCATAGGTGACATAAAAAAGATGATGACTTTTGATTAATACATTGACAGATCGCATGATAATTTTTGCATGTAACTTAATGAAAGGTTAAAACCATATGATAGCCATATAATGATTCTGAAAATTGCAATAACACATGATTAATTGATTCATTTAATGAAGTCGAGATGAGTAAAGGAATGAGATCGTGTGCAGAGATGACGTTTGATTAATCCTTGGTATGGTTAGTCAATTAGATTTACCAGCAGAATTCAAAAATTAGATACCTTAGCACACTTAATCATGCTTTTATAAGCTATGGTTTCATTCGGATCATCATTCGGCACTTCATTCAGATCATCATTCATTCGCCTCATTCATCACTTCATGTGGATCGTCATTCGACCCTTCATACGGACCTTCTGTACAAAATGTGCTTTGCTGGATCTGACTATTGTTAATTATGCAGAGAATTTTTCTGGGCCTACTAGCACACAAAAGGACGATGTAAACCTGCTTTTCTGAAACTTCAGTTGCGGTCTTTCTTTACTTATCATGGATCTAAACAATCTTTTTCTACTTGCATTATTCCTGAAACACATATCATTTTATCAGAGATAAATGAAATTTTTTTTTTCTTAAATAATCAGAAACTAAAGACAATTCTAATCCTCCCCCAAACCAAAAATATGGCGTGTCCTCAAGCCATCAATTAAAAACTGATTGGTATTCAAATATTTTCAATTAATAGTTTAACCAATAACTCTAAAATGTTATTATTTTTGTAAGAAAAAGAAATACTGATGAATAATGGAGATGATTCATATATGCACATTCATAAAAAAATAATAGTGCTTAGGAAGGCCATATGAATAATGATCATGCAGTCTATGCGAACAATGCCATAGGACAACCAATCAGCCTTGACTCATTTTGAAATATCTCTTGTCATCCAATGAATATAGATAAAGTTCACCATGGAGTTCATTAGATTTCTATAGTTATGGGTCCCACTTCTAGGATAACCATATCCTAGGTATTGTTTGAATTAGATGACAGGGTCCAAGTCCAACTTACAACCATTCTCTAATGACAGTATAAATAATTGTCCTAAACATGTATTTGTGTACTCAGGTTTTTTAGATGAGCCATGTGTATAGTAATGGATTAACCATATCTCTTTTACCTGATATTTCCCCACTTCCAGCAGGCCTGTTCAGTACCCCGATGGGTTTATCTTGGTACCATGCAAGCATAGCCCTGCTGCCAGCGAGCCTATTCAGTACCCCAACGGGTTTACTTGCATTTACCGAGCTTCCTTGTTTAAGAGTTTACTTAGCATGGACTCGCTGCCAGCGAGCCTGTTTAGTACCCCGGCAGGTTTACTTCGTATAATGATTTTAGTATGAGGAAGCCGGTTGGCACTAGAGTGTGTTAAACCTGCTAAACACATAACTCAAATTTTAGAGCGAACCTTATCAGTAACTTTATTGATAATATCCTGGATTATAGATCATGCCAAAAGAGAATAACCGAAAGTTGTTCCTTGACCTCTCAGTCAATCTTCATCATAAAAGATTAGTAGTGTTCCCCGCAAGTAGAAATATCACTTACTCTTGGAATAGCTTTTAAAAAGTGCTTAAGATAAATTTTTTGATAATGAGTCTGGGATGAACTAGTAGTCCATAGGTGTGAAATAGATATTTGAAAAACATGATGATTAAAGTAGGTCTTAAGCAACTGTTCTAATGATAAATCAGGAATGTGCATGTTTGAATCAAATACCATATATAGAAGAATAAAAATGAAACGAACAAAAAGAATCATAGAAGAAAGTGGTTAGAAATGATATATATAAAGAACACTTTATCTTTTCACTATAAATTTTCAATTCTCTACAATAATCAAAAGAGAAGGAGTTAAGATGCATTATGAGTTTTTTAGAGCACTTCCCTTTTTCAGACAATATTTTATGAGCTGATTATAGAGATAAGGTTCTTGTAATCAAACTGCAAAACCACTTGTTAGATGATTAGAATTTATTCAAAACAAAAACGTATGTACAAAGAAAAGTCATATGAAAATTTATTAAAATTAGGGAAAATAGAAGAGTCTTCTTGTTTTAATTGACAAAAATTCCATAACCTGATCATAAGAATGAATTTCCTGTGTAAATGCAATCAGCTGTTAGAAATGACTCTTATTTATTTAAAGAAACAAAAATATATTTACATATATACAAACAAAGATAACCCAAAAATAAATCAAGAACTAGGAGAAGGAGAGACTTCCCCTTCAACTAGCTCCATCTCCTTCTGTTGTGAGACATTCTGCACAAAATCTTGTTTAGATATTGGTTGATGATAAAGTCTTAGTCTATGTCCGTTTACAACAAAGGAAATTTGTGAATCATCAATTGTTTTAATTTCAACAGCTCCATTATCGAAAGTTGTAACTATTTAATAAGGACCCATCCAACAAGTAGTCAATTTACCTTTAAAGTTTTTATACCTGGACTCAAAGAGTAATCCCAGTCTCCAGTTTTGAATTGCTTATGTTTGATGTATTTATCTTGCCACTTTTTGCATTGGTTTTGTACTAAAATTGTGTGTTGAATGGAATCTTGTCTAATCTCGTCTAATTCATTTATTTGCAAGATTCGTTGTTTCTGTGCTTCTTCCAGATCCATTCCTAATTGTGCAACCATACGAAAGGTTCTTACTTGAAATTCAGTGGGTAGAAGAACTTGTTTACCATAAACAAGTTCATAAGGTGTGTGGCCAATGGTATTCCTCCATGTTATTCTATAAGCCCACAAGGCTTCTGGAATCCTATCTGCCCAGTCTTTGTGGTGTAACTGGATAGTCTTGGTCAGGATGGCTTCTAATACCTTGTTTATAGACTCTACCTGACCATTGGCTTGTGGGTGATATGGTGAATATTTACAATGTCTAATACCATATTTTTCAGTAAGCTCTTTCATTAACTTGGAGGTAAACTGAGATCCTTGATCGGTTACAATTTCCCTAGCTACACCAAATCGGGTAAATATTTCTTCATATATGAACTCTACCATAGATTTTTTTGTGGCCCGGAATAAGGCTTTAGCTTCCACCCACTTGGTGACATAGTCTGTACAGACTAGGATGTACTTCTTTTTGCGAGACATAGGGGAATTGGCCCAACGAAATCTAGAGCCCATTTTTCAAAAGGCTCAATCATAACCTGGGGCTGTAAGGGCATCTCATCGAATGGAGTAGGTCTACCCATTCTTTGGAAACTGTCACATCCCTTGACATATTTGGCAGCATCTTTTAAAATGCTTGGCCAGTAATATCCATAGTACAACACTTTGTACGTTGTTCTCTTGTCAGAAAAGTGCCCACCACATGGTCCACCATGACATGCATGGAGGATCTCTGCCATCTCATCCTCTCGTACACATCGTCTAATAATAAGATCAGGACTAGTATGAAAAATATCATTATCAACCCAAGAATAATTAGAACTTTTCACTATGATCTTATGTTTCTCGGGTGGGGAGAGATGGTTTGGTAGCTTTCCAGTTGCTAAATAATTGGCTATGTATGCAAACCAAGGGGTTCGAACAGACACATCAAACAAATGTTCATCTGGAAATCTATCATCGACAGGGCCGGCATTATCATCAATTTGAATACGAGAGAGAAAATATGCTACCACATTCTCTCGACCAGGACGATCAACAACAATGATATTAAATTCTTGTAATAAAAGAAGCCACAGAGTCACCCTGCCATTGGTGATTGGTTTGTTCATTAAAAATCTAATGGCGGAGTGGTCTGTGTGTACAAAAAATTCGTATCTTGTGATATAGTGACGAAACTTGTTAATAGCATAGACTACTGCTAGAAACTCTTTTTTAGTAACAGTGTATTTTGATTCTGTAGGAGTCAAATTTTTGCTAGCAAAATACATGGCATGTGATGTTTGTCCTTCCTTTTGACCTAAGACTACTCCTATAGCTATGTCAGAAGCATCAGCGGATATATGGAAGGGAAGGGACCAATTGGGGCCCCTAAGTATTGGTGCCATTGATAGCTTTTCCTTTAAAGTTTCAAAGGCATGTTGACAAGCTTCAGTCCATTGAAAATTTGTATCTTTCATGAGTAATTTGAACATAGGTGCGGCTATCTTGGTGAATTTTTCAATAAAACGTTTGTAATAGCCTGCATGGCCAAGAAAGCTCCTTACCTCCTTCTGAGTTTTTGGAGGGGGAAGATTAACAATTATTTCTATATTGGTAGGATCCACCTTGATTCCTTGAAGAGAGACATGATGTCCCAAAACTATGCCCTCAGTTAGTAACATCTTGCATTTTTCATGACTAAGGGCTAAGTTTGTCTATTGGCACCGAATAAGAACTGTTTCAAGGTTATCAAGGGCTTCTTGAAAGGTATTACCATAAACTATAAAATCATCCATGTAAACTTCTACACAGTCATGTATAAGGTTAGCGGAAATTCCTAAGACTGCACGCTGGAAAGTGGCAGATGCATTACATAGGCCAAATGGAAAAAATCTATAGGCATATGTCCCCCAAGAACAAGTAAAGGTTGTCTTGTCTTGATCCTCAGGTTCTATTAATTTTTGGTTGTATCCGCTATACGCATCAAGGAAGGAGAAATATTGTTTCCCAGATAAGGTATCTAACACTTGGTCAATGAAAGGTAAAGGGAAGTAATCCTTAAGATTGGCCTTGTTTAATACTCGAAAGTCAACACAGATACGCCATTTCCCTGTAACTTTCTTTGGAACTACTACCAGAGGAGACACCCACTTACTGTCATAAATTGGGTAGATGAAACCGACATTAAGGAGTTTTTGTAATTCATCTTTAACTATATATTTTAGGGATGGATTCATTTTTCTTTGTGGCTGCCTGATAGGAGGTATGTTTGAATCTATGTAAATGTGGTGAATACAAGTATCTGGGTGTATACCCTTCATATCGGTGTATTCCCATGCAAATGCTCCAGTTTCACTCTTGAGAACTTTTAGTAATTGTTTTTGCTGACTCTCATCTAAACTTGCAATTATGTAGAATTTTTTTAGGACTAACCTCACAAGGTATGGTATAGGATCCTATATGTTCTTCGATTGTGAAGACACAAGGAGTATTCATAAATGTTGAGAGGCTCATGTTTTCTTGGAATTCATCTCCAAAATTCGATTAAGTTGGGAAAGGACTGCGGAAAGTCTATACATGTTGTGGAAGAGACAAATTGGTTCAACACATTTTCGGTATTTTGTTCTTGAAGTGCCTAGGAAAAATGACTAACAAGGGAAAGTTCTTCCAAGTTCTCATCCCCAAAAGGACAATCTAACCAAAACATGTTTTCAGTTATTGGTTGTGCTGGTGGGTATAAAGCGAGTTTTCTTGTAGATAACCCATCAGAGATGATCATCTCTCTATCCCTACATCCTATAAATGCATTAGCAGTGGCTAGCCAAGGTATTCCCATAATAATAGGGTGTCCTTTGGAAGGGTATTTTGATTCTATGACCATAAAGTCCACGGGATATTCCCATGAAGCCACTCTGTCACATACCCCAAGTTCTAAACATTTTATGCTATTCATAAAACATTATTTTTTATTTTTATTGTAAAGTTTTATGACAATTGACCAAGTGGGGTCATGAATGACTGTAATTAATTATTTTAAATATTTTATTATAAATAAATAAAAGTGGAGACAAATATCCAAAGGAGACTGTTGAATGAGTGTTCATTGATCCACTAGGGGGAATGGACTATGGTGGAGAGCAAATTGACACTTGGAAGCATCCCCAACTCACTTCTAACTGTTGCAGGGGGGAACTTCCCCACTTTTGTGGTCATGTTCCCTGAGAAAGTGGAACTGAGAAGGTGGCTCATTTACTGAAATAAACTGACCAAGAGGCCTAGGCATGCTATTTAACTATCCATCAAATTTAGCAAGAGGCTGTTCAATTCTTACCTTGTGATAATTTCTGAGCACAAGAGATTTGATGAGGGGAAGGTTAGAAGTGATTGAGTGAACTAAGTCTGCATTCTGAACTAGTGCAGCCACATTGCTGAGTTCAATACTGCTAAAGGCAAGTAGTGCTACTGCTAAGTACTACTGCTGAGTTGCAAAGGAACTTGTTCCATTATTCCACACAGCATCTTCGTCCTAGTGGTTCAGTGAACAGGCTCGGGGTTCCTAAGGCAAGTAGCTTGGCTATCTTCAGGATTTGGTTGGGTGGAATGGGCTCCTTTGACTGTTTGTTTCTTCTTCTACAGTTCCAGGTTCATATTGTGTTATCTTTTCTACTTCTGCTATGTTATTAAATTAAATAGGAATGCAACGTCTACCTATTTCTCTCATTATGCCTAGGAGAATTGTTTAAGATAATGGTTATTTTATCTCTGTAAATTGTATTGATGAATCTAAATGCAGTATGAATGACGAAATTGAAAGAATAGAATGATTGAGTATAAATCACCTTTTTGCATTTTTTTCACACACTATAACAGTGTCGTACTCTAGTACAGAAAGGGTTAAATTAGAGTAGGACAGAATGATCACATGCATAGGATAAATTTAAATGACTATGTCAATGACAGAGTTATCGCATTTCAGTTTATATCTTTGTTTTCAATCTAAATAGGTTAATTGAATCATAAAACAGAAGTTACTTTTCTTTCAAACATTTCATTATTCTCTGTTCAGTAATAAATCTGTCTCTAGTTACCGCAATAGTTTTATTACAGAAATCTTCTGTCTAAACAATAGTAAGAGTAGTGTTTGAAATTTAAATAGACTTTTTACTGAACTCTTTTCCTTAAAAGAAAACATTATATATACTTATATTTTATAAACAAGTTACTCGTATTATTCCTATCTATCATAGAAGCAGATCTATTATAGAATGGAATTTACCCTAGCAGTAATATCATAATCTATTCACACAGAAACCAAATAGATACTATTATTACAAACCATTATTATGTACTACCTAGGGTTTCTTGATTTCATATCTTTTCGTAAATAAAGCTAGAGTGAAATCCAAAGTATCATCATTAGACAGTCTATTTTTCAAAATAACAATTATATTCATTTCTGAACTATTGCTTTCCTTATTCATCATTTTCCCATTTTAGTCCATTATTCTTCCAAACTCAATGATGAATGCAAACATTAGTTTGAATAAATAATTTTGGATGTTTTGACAAAACACCAAGGCCGTAAACATTAATAAAAACATAGTCATTATAGTAGGGTTAAAACCCAGAGTACGGTTTACACAAGTAATATTTATTATTGACGAACTACGCCCTAATTATTTATAGTCACAACACATTTTCAATTGTGCTGGCAAAACGACTGAATCCTTTAATCTTTAAAACTTGCTCAAGAACTTTTAGTCAAAACCAACTGCTTAGTTCATAATGTTAAAACTCAATTTATGAGTCTTGGCGAAACACTATAAACAGTGGCCGAAATCATAAAAGAAACATGAGCTACAGCTCTTGGAGCAAAGCTCCTAAAATATTATGCATTACAAGCTTATCGACGGTTACAAAATCTTTTATAAGACTGTATCTACAAATTAAACCTTGATAGAGGCTAAAACACCTAACATTAACCATTCTCTTGTATCTGTTGGCGAAACCCTTGAGGTTTAAACCCAAGGCTTACCGGTCAAGCTTTATCCATGTTCGCAGTTGAATGCCCTACCAAAAGACTGGAACCCACCTACATAAGCACATTGAGTAGGGTTAAAAATACGTTACAAAAATGTTACGAAGACTGCACTCTTTCAAATATTAAAAACAACGAAGAATTGGAGTTCGGAACATTACCTTGTAAGGAGATTTTTTTATGTTGTTCTCCTCCAGGAAACCATAAACAAACGAAGAATCAACCCTGTCGAGCAAAACCAGATCATTACACTCAGTCTAAGACCAAGTGAAACTCAAATAGGTCAATGCGTTAAAGCTCACACTTCTCCTTCAACTTTACACCGATAGGTCGCAGTATCAAAACACAGCACCTCACATTCATAAACCCTTTAAAAGTTAATACAGACGGCCAAATGCCGTGAAATCTCTGAAGAGCCGAGCTAGCGGTGCAGGGTTCAAACCCTAGGGACTCGGAGGGCCTGTCGGCCTCCCTCCCCACTCCTTCCTTCCAAATGAATGTTACAAGATTGAAAACCGGGTTATGGAGAAGTAGGGTTCTACAAAACCCAAGAAAATTAAGATCGACGATCACGATGAAGCCACCACAGAACTTAGATGTATGTATATCTACTGCATTTAAAACCACATTTAAAACATAGTTCACCACAACCGAAGTGGGATTCCAACGCAGTCTCCAGCTTTGCATTCTTACCACTATCTTCCAACTCTATGACAGTTCATTTGTACATTACAGTGCAGCAACACTATGACCTCAACTTGAACATGTGAAGACTAGCCACGAAGGCTTACAGCTAGAGATCCACTACAGCGTTATTTATGAAATCTTTTAATTGCACCATCGTGGAAGCATAAGCTTGTCAATGCACATTTTAAGGAGTTATTACATCTTACTTCGACACTTATTACCTAGTACAATACGATTTAGGAAAGATCTTATGGTTTCAACTTAGAAACTTGGACATGCACATTAATCCCCGAAGCCTTACTAAGGTTTGACTTATGTGTATTACTACCGCGGGTCATGGCACCTTTAGTAAAGTATGATGTTTGCAATAGATGGATATTTCATCCCATATCTTAGATATTTCTGCTTTTCAATAGCTCGTATTTATTGAAACAAAAACTATGTCAATAAAAATAGAAGTTATATTTATATATGGTAGCTAGAATTTAAATGTAGAACAATGTATCACTATAGTTATTATTGGTGAATAAACAATGGCATTTTGATAGATAATCTCTTTGACAATTACTTTGCTAAATGAAAATATTAGAAAAACTAATCTTTGAAGTAATATAAGTATGATAAGGTTATCACTTAGAAATTGGTGAAGACTTGAAGACGTAACCATGCAAAGATCCGATAACTTAGCAAGATATTTTAATACCCAAACTTTCTTTTGTAGACCTGAAGATTCTTACAATAAGAGCATGAAGGATATCAAATTTAAATACCTGGAAGGTTCTAGAGAAGATAACACTATGCATACACGTAACAAGCCAGTTTGGTGACGTAGTGTAATACAAAAACATATAAGTAAGCTGCTAGTTGAATTCTTGGACATTTACCTGATCGCTGCACATGGTATTCACAAGCGAGGCTAGCAATAGCTAAGTAAGCCTCAGGGCGATTCAAGGGCCCCCTTCAGTACATGGAAATGATCAAATTAGTGCTAGAAATAAAATATATATAACGTGGAAAATAATGACGATGTGTTATGATAAAACACATAACATCAGTAATCATACTAATGCAATTTTACGACACTTCATATTTTTCAATGCTGACAGAGTATTTCATTAATTTGAGTCTAAGTGTTTAAACTGTCGAAATTATGTGTTAGAATATTAAGATGCCTAATAGCAGATTAGGAAAGTTGTTATCATTAAATTAGCACCTTAGAATTTAGCATGATGTTGTTACTTTTATTACCTCCGCATCGTAATCATAGCAATTTATGCTATTACGAAAATTTTAAATTTTAGTGAATTTTGGGGGGTTTTAAACACTGATACAATGATATCATCTAGGATCCCAGCAGGCTACACCATAGTGTGATCTACTAATTCCAGCATTTTTGGGGTAGGGCGGAGAAACTCTCCTAAATGGAGAGTTTCTAAAACTATGGTAGTCATCAGGTTAATAACAACCCCTAGATCAATAAGCGTGTTTCCTATACCAGTGTTATTGATGTAACAGTTACCACGGGGTTTCCTGGATTTGTATACTTTGGAATTATATATTGGTTTTCTATGTAATTTGAGATTTCACCTATGACATGAATTTTCAGAGTGTCTTTTTGCTTCTTACCTGGTCTCTTAATACGGAGTTCCTTTATTACTTTACTATAAATTGGTACGTCTTTAATGGCTTGTAATAAAGGGATCTTGATACAAATATTTTTAAGTTCATCAATGATATCATACTTTGGATAAGTTGCAGGTTTCTTTATTACTAGACGCTCTGGATATGGGGGTGCTTTTTCTCCTGGAGTTTCTTCTTTCTGAGAGGGGTCATGTGTTGAAACTTTTCGAATAACCACATCTTCGATAATGACATCATTCAAAATTTCATTAGGTATGTCTTCTTCTTCATTCTCTTCTCGGATGATAACTGATTATTTGGGTTGATCTTGGAGAACTCTTCCAGACTGCAGTTGAATCTCATGCACTGGTGCGGTAGAAATGGCATATGATGGAAGAGGTAGCAACCCAATGTTGTTAAGTGACTTGGTTTATTGTTAGGATTTGGTATCGGTTGTGCAGGAAATATTGTGGGTCTTGGGGGATTCATATTCTGGAAATGGTGAGGTTGATTTCTGATAGGGGGTAGTGAAGGAGGCACAAATCCAAGCAAGAGTTGATGGATATTAGGTGGGTAAGGATAGTTAGGCATAGGAGGAGGTTATTGAGCATATGCTTGTCCTCTCCATCCATGTTCCCATTGTTGTTGTTGAGCATTCTGAGGAGGATACTGAGGTGGCCAATTTTTCCAACCTCAAGTGTTCCATTGTTGAGGAGGTTGATAATGATGGTAATAGGGTGAAAATTGTAATGATGGATCCTGATATGATGGTTGATCTCTATTTTTCCAAGGCCTCCTAGATGTTTCACCAAAATTTCCACTCTTATATATAGCTTGCAACCCAGGCAACGATGGACAATTATCAGTTGGATGTTCTTCTGTACAAAGGTGACATACTGAAACATTATTCAATGGGAATTCTCATTGGGGATGTTTAGTTCTACACCTAGGACATAAAACACTCATTGCTACATGTTCTTCATCCTATCTCTTTGTATCTTGTAATGCATCTAATTGAGAACCCATGGCTCCTAAGATATCTGTTTTGAAATTTTCTAATAGGTTTCCCAATTCTAGCCTTGTAACTCCACCAGGACTGGATGTATTTCCTTTTAGGTTTCTAGTATAAGATTCTTGAATGTGTCTCCCACTTTTCCCTCTGCTCCTAGAGTAATTCCCACACATCTCAAAAATATGTGTGAAAGACTTATGAGAGATGTCTCCTGCTGCCATGAGATTAAGGTTTTCTAAGAATTCTTCTGAGATTCCCTTAAGGAAGAGTGTTCTTACTGCATCTTCCTGAAGATCATTATACTTTGATTTATGTAACACATAGTTAAATCTTTTGAGATAGTCTTCTAGGCTCTCATCTTCAAGTTATTGTATTTTGAAAATATCACTACGAGAGTCCTTAGGCTTACAGTAATCTTGATATTTTCGTAGAAATGCAGTCTTCATGTCTTCCCAAGTTTTAATACTAGATTCTCCTAACCCCATAAACCATCAAAGATGAAAAATATTTTAATGTGGCGGGGAAAAGTTTTAGCTTTTGGCCATCTTGTAGATAGTTATAGCTCCTACACAAAATGTCAAATTCGAATAGAAATGTATCTGGATCCTCACTACTCTTTCCATAAAAAATCGGTAGTGAGGAGGAAGGGATTTTTTTCATGGTTACATCTTGTGCAGTGTCTAAGATAGGGAACCAAAAAGTACCTTTAGTTCTAACCTCTCCCTCTTCTTCATCTTGTCGGACATGATCTTGATTTTCATTCTCCATGAAAACTTGATTTCCAAAGAGAGAATCCTAGGTTTTTCCTTTCTTGATGAATATGGGATGTCCCAACGTTCTGTCTCAGGGAGAGTATTCCTCTTTTTAGGAGAGGAATTACTAGCTACATGGGAGTCCAGTTTTGAAGGTCCTACAGTCGTTGTCTCAATCTGTGAAACAACTATATTCACAGAATTTTCAAAAAGAGCGTCTACTTGTGCAAGATCAACAAAGTCTACTAGATTTGGACCACCTACTATTGAGAAGGTTGTGTCTTTAGGTTTTGAAACTAATGGAGGATTGAGAGGTTCTGATGATTTATCTTTTTGAGCTTCTTCTTGTCTAAGTTAAGTCTCAATATGAGACTGAGGTTCTCCTAGTGGTATTTCTTTATGAACAAACTTCTCTGATGTCCTTATCTTTCCAAGTAGGACTATCCCCTTTAGGTGTTTTTCGATACCTTTCTGCTAAGTTAGTAGTTGGGGTGCCACGCCCCCCATATAGGTTAGTAGGAATTTTAGTGGGAAGGCTATTTTTAATGTATCTACCTTTTGAGTCTCTATACCTATTCATGAAAACAAAGCTAAAACTAAAATAAATTTCAATTGCATTACTACTATTGCTGGGTTTTGGGGATGCATGTTATAACAGATGCGTAGGTTCTTACCTCTTGTCTTATCGCTCACCCGCCACCCAGCCTATCTCTAAGTTTTAAAAGAAAAATACTAACTATTACTAAGGTTTTATAAAGAAATTTTACCTACCTACAACTAAATTCTACCTATATACAACTCCCCGGCAACGGTGCCAAAATGTTGGGTGTATTATTGTCTTAATGGAGTCACCAAATATTTAATTATCAACTAGGGTTGGTAATCTTAGAGTTGTGGAAAATTATATGCTGAGGTAGAAGGGTACCTAAGACATCGGCTCGACCGACCTTAAAAATGTTTAATAATGAAAAGAGCGAAAGATCTTTCAAAATAAAAAACCGAGTCAAATTTCATAAATACAACTACTAAGTTGATTAGACCTAAAAAAACTAATAGATAATAATAGTATCAATCTATACTACTCTACTTTATGAACAATAACTGAAAAGATAAAAACAATACTATTCTAATAAACAAGACCTAGTCTAAAGCAAATCTACTCTTATGAAAAATGGAAACTACTGATCAACTATTCAAACTCTAATCTAGGAATTAGCAACACTAACTACTATGTAATAATTATGAATTCAGGAACCTATTAGTGAATATGATTTAGTTTACAATTAACTATGTAAAAATAAGAAACTTACTATCTGAAGCAAGGTTACAAACTACTTAATGAACCTAAGAAATTCAGCAGTTAAACTTCTCATGCATTGAACAAATACTCAAAACTAAGCTAAGCTACCTAATTCCATTCTCCTTGAGGATTTTGAGGAAATGTATCAAATGTAATAGGAACTGGAGAAAAAGTATCAAAATGAGTTTCAAATGTGAGAAGGAAACAGAACGAAAGTAAATCTAATTTAACTTCTACAAAGAGATGCAAGCTAAAAAGTGACCAATTGCAATTAATCTTAAACATTGTAATCTATTTTTTATTCATAATCAAATGACATTTGAAAAACTCTAGTTATGCTACCTAAGATTGATTTGAAATAAGATGCTATTAATAATCGATCTATTGACAAGAAAAACTAAGAACATGTACTTTAATGACTACTTTGAAATCGAAGGCATACAAATATTTATGCCATCCTACAAAGGTGAAGCATGAAATATAATTATCAACATAAGTTTAAGGAAATTTAAGCATATGCAAATGACTTGGATCTAGAAGCAAGTAGAAAACTTAATAAAGATATGTTATTTATGAATCAAATCCTATCCACGAACATCTTCAATAATTGTGTGAATGAAAAGAGTAGTTCCCGTGCTTGAACTGAATTTATGGTCAAACCATGAAAACTAATGTACTTTTGAAAATGAAATTACCTAGTTTTAATCCAAAATCAATCTTAATAAAAATGAAGTTAACTAAGCTAAGAATGAGATTGACGAGTTCTAGAGCAGTAACAAGTTAATAAATCAGAGATCAAAGTATTAACTATGGATCAAAGTACAACTAGAAACTAAGGCAAGCTAGAAGATAAGGAATAACTAAAAAGGAATATGAAGCTTAAGCAAAACATTATGCTATTCAAATCAAGGTTCTAACTACATATACAACTGCTGGTTAACTACAAGAAATAATACAATTCAAAAACCTGAGAAATTAAACTCTAAACAAGCATAAAAAGAAGACATAAAATATTAAAGTTTGTATGACAGTCTGAAAGATAGTCCGAATGACAGTCCGGATGACAGAAAATGATGTAAACTATGAAAATAAGCAAACTAAATGATTCTAACGCCAACTGGTTTATGCATATTAATCTACAGTGCAAGCAGAGCAGTAAATAAACTATTTAAAGATGAAATAATGAGAAGCAACGACACTAATCTATATCTAAGGAAAGAAATCGTTCTCTATTGCATAATAAAACATAGTTGAAAGGTAACCAAATCTAATCTAAAGCTACAGGAGAATTAACAAAGCTAAATCGAATTACAAACTGAACTCGAAATACTAAAATAATTAAATTCTATCTAGTTGCAATGGAAAGGTTTAAAAGGCAAGCTGAAAGGAACTATGCATGACTAGTCACTTTAAATTTTGAAAATGTAAATTCTATTAATAGCAAGAAATAAATTATAGGAAATAAAAGAACAACTTCTACAAGAAAACCAAGTTAAATACTGAAAATGAAAACTACTTATCTGCAGAAAAGAAATGACAAAATATACACAATGAAAAACCTATGGTTGTTGAAGGGCCCTTCTCAGCAATCATGGATTGTAGCTAACTCAGATTAATCACCAACAGAACATAAATTTACTCATCAACAACTAAAATCAGAAACTTCTATTAACTGAATCAAAGGTTACACAGCGTTTTCTAGCTCAACGTCTATTCTCTCCAACTATTGCTGCGTTTCTGAACCTGAGACGTCTTTATATAATTTTAAAATGGGAGAGAAGGTCGACCCTTTCAGTGGTTGACCTCTCTAAAAATAGGAGGTCTTAATAGCTACAGAAACGGCTCAGTACAACACATAGGTCGTCTCCCACAATCCGCGCGTGTTGGTTCTCTTTACGTGAGCAGTTGGTGCGTTGATTCTCTTTGACGTGGGAATTTGATGCATTGTTAGGATGGGTGAACATGAACACAGATCTTCTAGAATGAAGGCTCACAAACCATGAGGGACATGTTTCCAACAGAACCCATGTCACGATTTGTGCCTTTAGTGCCCCGAAATATTCCAACCAACGAATCCGTGAGTGTGAAGACATGAACGCACGTCTGAATGAGAGTTTGTTTGAAGACCATATCCCGAAGAACAAAATCTATTTTCCAAACAAGTCAAGAAATGCTAGATTAGTGTTAATAAACAACAAAATAATGATAATTAATCAAGGTTCATGTGATATTCAAATAAGTTCATACCCAGGTTTGATTGGTGGTCTGAATGGCAAGAAGTATGAATTAATATGCCAAAAATGACAAAAGTAGTGTCAACAGAGCACGTTTAATGACTAAAAATGATGACAAAATTGGGCATCAACAAACCAATGGCCTGTAATACCCCAAATGATGGACTTTAACCCTTTTATATTTCTGTTAAGTATTATTTCATTTTACTTAGGTGACTTTAGAAATCTGAGAAATTGATTTTTAATTACCATGTGGACCAGCACATTAATGAGATGGGAGTCATAGGCCCCTATGGGTTGGAGGGAAAATGCCAATTAATATAATAATGAGAAATTATTATTGGAGAAAATGGAAAACCCTAAAGAAAAGATTTGAGAGAATAATGAAATAAAAGAAATAAGAAAATGAGAAATTTTACACCTAAGAAAATAAAAAGTGAAAAGAAGAACTCATTCAAACACTTCTTCACACTTGTTAACTTAACATTCTCATGACCATTATCACACAATAGAAATGGGATTTGGGAAGAACAATAACCAGAGCTAAATGAAGACAAGTGAATGGGGACAGTTTTGGTCCAGTTTTGTGTTCACAAAACTAGACCAGATTAAGAGAAATCATAACAGCTGGGTATAGCTTGGACACTTGGTTCTGTGCAGGTAGGAGAACTACCCCAAGCTTGCAGGAGCACTGCATTTACTCTGAATAGGTTGTGCTTGACTGATTCTCTTAATGGAACAGGCTTAAAAGCCCCTGGAACATCCTGAAGCTCAGGAGCACTGAGTTTGATGTTGGGTTTCCTGCTGTCGCATAAATTTTCTAAATAACTTGGGGAACAAGTTAAGGGGAATTTAAAATATATACTCTGATCCTTGGGGACTGTAAACTCAGCTCGGGGGTGACCTGAAAGCAAGGAGAACTTGCTAGTCAAAGGATGGGAGGTTTGTGCTAGGTTCCACTGGTCATCAGATCTCAGATACGTTTATATGTTGCACCTATATGATAAATTTTATCGACAAGATCAAAGTTATAGTTCTGCAAGATCAGACAATAAACTAATGCCATCTAATGAAGTTGCTCGCTCTGCCATTAGTGCTTTCTGAACGAGAGATTTATATAAAAGAAAGAAAAGAGAGATTATTGTAATTCCATGTTATTTGGTATACGCGAACAAGTACAGGTATATGGACTTGCAAATTTTAAACGAGAGGTAAAAGAGCTAATAACCGACTAATAGTCACGGAGCTGGTTTGAACCATGTAATTAAATTTTTGTACTGCGTAGCAACTTGATTTTGGTTCACAAATAATTGAACCAACACAATGGACACACTATATTTTTATAGTATCTCGCAGCTTTGACAATGATTTTAATTAAAGGCTTTTCGCTTCTAATATATGTACAGGAATACAATGACTATAATTAAAGGATTTTAGCTTCTATAACATATTGTGATGAATATGAATAAGTAATGGACTCATATAAATTGGGTTATTATTATTCGTTATGGATGGGATATAAAATCGGTTAATGGAGGCATATTTATTATTCATAATGGATAGGAGATCAACTGGGTTAATATTGTGCTTTGTTATTTGTTTTATGGTTTTAATGGAATCATATTTATTAATTTAATTTAAAACCTCTTAAAATAACAATAATTATGGGTGATGAAGAGACATAAAATTTAGATTTAAAAATAACAATAATTGTGGGTGATGAAAAGAAGTGATATTTATATTTATGTTAATAAAATGAGTTAGAAATTTAAATTTAGGTGAATAACAGTATATGTCAAAAATATTTCCGTATATATCAAAAATATTTTATAATGTTAAATTTTGTAATAAATAATATTACTTTTCATAATATAAATTTTGTAATGTAAAATGTTCTATATAGTTATTCTAATTATTAATATTTCATATTAATAAATCATAATATAGTATTAATTATATGGCTTAATGTTTGAAATATTTTAATTATTATTGTTTTATATTAATATCAAATATTAATATAACATATGTATTTTTAATATCTATACTTATTATTTTATTAATTATGTTTCAATTTGTAACATTTAATATTTGTATGAGAGATGTATTAATATTTAAAAGATATATTGGTTTCTATATATGTAAAATATAGTAGTAAATTTATATATATATATATATATATATATATATTGAAAATATAAATATAATTAAGAGATGGATTTTATATTTGTTAAATCAAATATTTCAAAAAAATACCTAATTCATTTTATAGATAGACATTTATATTTATATTTTGATATGTAATATTTAATAATGTTGCATACATTTAAATAATTATGTTCGGATTTATAACATTATTTCATAGATTTAAATAATTATGTTTCAATTTATAACATTTAATATTTGTAGAAGAGCTTATTAATATTTGAAAAATATATTGATTATATAATATATAATAATAAATTTATATTTTCTTAATATAATTATATCGACTCATATAATTGGTTTATGAAAATATGATCAATATAGTTTAATTTGTTTATAAGGTAAAATAAAGAAATAATATTATAGATAATTTTAATTAATAAAAATTCACAAACACACACATATATATATATATATATATATATATATATATATATATAATTTTATCATTTCATAATCTTTTGAAAATTTATTTTACTATTTTATAATTATATTAAAAAATTTATTTTATTATTTCATAAGTATATTAAAAAATATTTTAAAATGATTTTTATTTTATATTTTAATTTGAAAATTAAATAAACTTTTTTTTATATGAAATAGACATACAATATTATTGGTACATCTTTACATAATACAACTTTTTAATTTTTAATTTTCTTTAAAATATTAATTCAAATAACATGCTTTATCTTTATAATATAAAAAAATTATTTTTATAAATATTTTAATTACAAAATAATATATAAATTTGAAGGTATTACATTACCAATTGAGAGAATTAAGTGAATAAAAAATATGAAAAAGTGAAAAGAGTATATTATCTCACACTTTATATAATGAAATTTCTATCACCACAATTTTTAAATAAATAATGAAGATTTTAAATGTTTGAAAATTTAAAAAAAAACTTTAGATCTCTTTTGAAGTTCATTTTGTTATCTATTTTATAATTTGAAAAAAATAATAGCAGATAATTTATTTGTTTCTGAGTAAAGGCTTTACCATAAAAGTTTCTAAACCAACAACTTATTTAAAATTAAATTCATTTAATACATCGTGTAAAATGACATACTTATATGAACAACTCAATATATATTAATTTCAATGGTGGAAATACAGGAGGACATTATCACACATAAATGTTCATATAGAAATATGTCATAATGTCATGAAGGAACATATAATCCAATCATAGTCAATCATAAAGACAACAAATCAAGCATAATCAAGCATATGATATCAATATCAACCAAAGTCAACCATGGACATGCATAGTCAACCAAAGTCAACCACACCCACCCTTAATCAACCATAGTAAACCATACTCAAGCAAACCAAACCAAAGTCAACCATAGTTTACCAAATTCAACCAACGTCAACCAAATGTCAAACTTGGTCAACTATAGTCAACCATGTTTAACCATGATCAACCAAAGACAACCATTGTAAACCATAGTCTAAAGTCAAACAAGGTCAACTAATAGTACAATATAGAAAAACAAAGTCAACCATGGTCAACAAAAGTAAACCAAAGTCAATTCTGGCCAACTAAATTCCAAAATGGTCAACCACAATCAACCATACTCAACCATAGTCAAAAGTCTAACAAGTTCACCCAATAGTCAATTATGGAAAAACAAAGTTAACCACAGTCAATTGCAGTTGTCCATACTCAACCATGGTCAACCAAAATAAACTGTAGTCAACATAGTGAACCACAGTCTACAAAAGTCAACCTAAGTAAAGCAAATTCAACCATGGCCAATTAGCTAAGCAAAGTCAACCACATTCAAACAAACTTAACCATGGTCAAGTGTGGCCAAATAATGTCAACAACAGTTAATAATAGTCAACCATAGTTAATTAGTCAACCAACATCTACCATAGTGAAACAAAGTTAACTATAGTCAATCATGGTCAACCATAGTAAACCAAAGTCAATCATGGCCAACCAAAGTCAATCATAGTTCAACCAATAGTCAATTATGGCAAAACAAAGTTAATCGCAGTCAATCATGGTTATCCATACTCACCCATGGTCAACCAAAGTAAACCATAGTTAATGAAAGTCAACATAGGGAACCATGGTCTACACCAGTCAACCTAAGTAAAGCAAACTCAACCATGGTCAATTAGCGAAACAAAGTCAACCACATTCAAACAAAGTTAACCATAATCAATTGTGGCCAAACAATGTCAACAATAGTTAATAATAGTCAACCATTGTTAATTAGTCAACCAACATCAACCATGGTGAAACAAAGTTAACCATAGTCAATCATGGTCAACCATAGTAAACCAAAGTCAATCATGGCCAACCAAAGTCAACCATAGTTCAACATGGTCAACCATATTTAATCATAGTCAATTAGTCATCCAAAGTCAGCCGTAATCAAACAAACTAAACCATAGTCAACCATAACCAAACATGGTCAACTAAGGTCAACCAAACTCAATCACGGTTAATCATAGTCAACCATAGTACATCATATTCCACCATGCTAAACCATGGTCAACTAATAGTCAATTATTGCCAAACTAACTCAACCATGGCCAACAAAAGTCAACCAAATTGAACCATGGCCAACCAAAGTCAACCATGGTCAATCATAGTCAACCATACTCAACCATAGTTGACCATAGTGAATTAGTGAACCAAATTCAACCATAATCAAACGAAGTCAATCATAAACAACCATGGTTAACATAGTCAACCAAAGTTTACCGAAGTCGACCATTTTCCATCAAAGTCAACCATGGTCAATAATAGTCAAACAAAGTTAACCATAGTCAATTATGGCCAAACAAAGTCAACCATAGTTAATAATAGTCAACCATAATCAATTGTTCAACATAGTAAACCAAATTAAACCATTGTAAACCAAATTCAACCATGGTTAACCATAGTCAACAGTAGTCAACAATAACCAACCATAGTCGATTAGTTAACAGAATTCAACCATAGTAAAGCAAAGTTGGCTATAGTCAATTACACCCAAACAAAGTCAAAATGTCATAATAATTCATCTAGAAATATGTCATAATGTCATGAAGGAACATATAATCCAATCATAGTCAATCCTTGTGTCACATGTAATAAAGACAACAAATCAAGCATAATCAACCATATGATATCAATATCAACCAAAGTCAACCACACCCACACTTAATCAACCATAGTAAACCAGAGTCAAGCAAACCCAACCAAAGTCAACCATAGTTTACCAAAGTCAACCAATGTCAAACCTAGTCAACTATAGTCAACCATGGTTGACGATGATCAATCAAAGACAACCATTGTAAACCATAGTCTAAATTCAAACAAGGTCGACTAATAGTAAATTTTAGAAGAAAAAAAGTCAATGATGGTCAACAAAAGTAAACCAAAGTCAATTCTAGCCAACTAAAGTCCACCATGGTCAACCACAATCAACCAATATACTCATCAAGAGTCAAAAGTCTAACAAGTTCACCCAATAGTCAATTATGGAAAAACAAAGTTAACCATAGTCAATCCCCGTTGGCTATACTCAACCATGGTCAACCAAAGTAAACCATAGTCAACATAGTGAACCACGGTCTACAAAAGTCAACCTAAGTAAAGCAAATTCAACCATGGTCAATTAGCCAAGCAAAGTCAACCACAATAAAACAAACTTAACCATGGTCAATTGTGGCCAAATAATGTCAACAATAGTTAATTAGTCAACCAACATCAACCATAGTGAAACAAAGTTAACCATAGTCAATCATGATCAACCATAATAAAGCAAAGTCAATCATGGCCAACCAAAGTCAACCATAGTTCAACCAATAGTCAATTATGGTAAAAAATGTTAACCATAGTCAATAGTGGTTATCCATACTCAACCATGGTCAACCAAAGTAAACCATAGTCAATGAAAGTCAACATAGTGAACCATGGTCTATACGAAAGTCAACCTAAGTAAAACAAATTCAACCACGATCAATTAGTGAAGCAAAGTCAACTATAGTCAAACAAAGTTAACCATAGTCAATTGTGGCCAAACAATGTCAACAATAGTTAATAATAGTCAACCATAGTTAATTAGTCAACCAACATCAACCATAGTCAAACAAAGTTAACCATAGTCAATCATGGTCAACCATAGTAAACCAAAATCAATCATGGCCAACCAAAGTCAGCCATAGTTAATAATAGTCAACCATATTTAATCATAGTCAATTAATCATCCAAAGTCAGCCATAATCAAACAAAGTAAACCATAGTCAACCATAACCAAACATGGTCAACTAAGGTCAACCAAACTCAACCACAGTCAATCATAGACAACCATAGTACATCATATTCCACCATGCTTTAAACCATGGTCAACTAATAGTCAATTATGGCCAAACTATGTCAACCATGGCCAACGAAAGTCAACCAAATTCAACCATGTTGAACCATGGCCAACCAAAGTCAACCATGGTAAATCATAGTCAACCATACTCAACCATGGTCAACCATAGTTGACCATAGTGAATTAGTGAACCAAATGCAACTATAATCAAGCAAAGTCAATCATAGTCAACCATGGTTACCATAGTCAACCAAATTTTACCAAAGTCGACCATTTTCCATCAAAGTCATCCATGGTCAACAACAGTTAAACAAAGATAACCATAGTCAATTATGACCAAAAAAACTCAACCATAGTTAATAATAGTCAACCATAGTCAATTGTTCAACATAGCAAACCAAATTAAAGCATCGTAAACCAAAGTCAACCATGGTTAACCATAGTCAACAATAGCCAACCATAATCGATTAGTTAACAGAATTCAACCATAGTAAAAAAAACTTGGCTATAGTCAATTATGCCCAAACAAAGTCAACAATACTCAACCATAGTGAATTAGTCAACCAAAATCAAACAAAGTTTATCGTAGTCAATCATGGTCAACCATAGTAAACCAAAGTCAATTATGGCCAACAAAAGTCAACCATAGTTTAATTGACTAACCAAAGTCAACCATACTCAACCATACTGAATTAGTCAACCATAGTCAACCATAGTCAACACATGGTCAACCAAGGTCCACAAAAGTCCACCATGATCAACCTTAGTCATCCACAGTCAACCACGGTCAACCTTTATCATCCATAGTCATACAAAGTGAACCTTGCTCAAATTCAACTATGGATTGAGGTCAACCTTGGATTGAAGTCGACCTTGGATTGAACTCAACCTAGGATGGAAGTCAACCTTGCTTAAAAAGTCAAATGTGGATTGGATTCAAATATGGATTTAAGTCAAACTTTGGATTGCAATGAACTTTAGATTGAATTTAACTATGGATTGAATTCAACCATGGATTGAAGTCAACTTAGATTTATGTAAACCTTACTTAAAACTCAATTCATGAGTGGCGTAGACGCCGCACATTATGTAAAATTGAAATACAGCCACCCTTTTTGTTGGATTAGTTTATCAAATCACTCCAACCCGCCATAGTTAAAGATTTCTCCACCTCCATGCCGCAGAGCGAGGAAGAATATATTATGAAAGCCCATTATTTCGATATCATATATGCACAATCTGGATACCTTTAAACTATCATTCTTGATGCCCCTCGGCATCGATCGTTGGATCCTACACCTGTGATATCATCATTAATAAGGCATATTAATTATAATATTAATTAATATTAATAATCATTTTTCATTTATTATTTTTTTCTTATAAAATATATATTATATTTTCTTATTTATAATAATAAAAATACAAATAATAAAAAAATTCTTATTTTCTTAGATTTTTTCAATGTTTTATAATAATAATAATAATAATAATAATAATAATAATAATAATCTTCTTTTTTTTATTTCTTATTTCTTATTTTTTATTATTTTCTTATAATGTTATACCATTATAATAATTATAAATGAAAATAAGAAATAATAATAATAATAATAACAATATAAATACAAATATAAATTATCATTTATTATTAATATTATTCTTATTCTTATTATAATTATATTTTTATTTTTAATTATTATTTCCAATCATCATTATAAATTATTTTCATTTTTTTCTATTTGAATATATATTCTATTTTCTTATTTATAATAATAATGATTAATTATTAAAAATAATTAATTATAATAAAAATATTAATTCTTAATTCTTAATTAAAATAATTGTAAATAAAAATAATAAAATATAATTATAACAACAAAAAATGAAAATAATTTATAATGAAAATTGGCAACTTTAATAATAATAGTACTTTTAAAAATAATAATAATATTATTATTATTATTATTATTATAAAAACTTATATCACATTGTAATGTATTATTTACATGAACTGTATGTGTACACATTAATAATTTATTATTATTATTATTATAGTTATTATTATTACAAATAATATAATAAATAATAATTAAAAATGAATAATTCTTTCTGGCAAGTCAACCGTCAACTAGCAAGCTATATTAATAATTAATATGGTTTATATACGCCGATTGACGTATATCAACCATGACCACACATTTAAATGTGCTTGATATACGCCGATCGACGTATATAAGCCATATTAATTATTAATATGGCTTGGTAGTTTATACATTTGACTGTTAATGAGATTTAGTTATAAAAAATATATGTGAAAAATAAAATGGGAGGGGTATGGAAATTAATGTTTTATATATCATAATCCACACGTTCATATATAATTAATTAATGTTTTATATAATTAATTAATTATTAATTAATTAATGTTTTATATAATTAATTAATTATTAATTAAATAATGTTTCTTAAAAGTTTATAACTTTAAATTTATAGTAGAGGGCATGGCATATAAATATTTATAAATCTTAGTAATCAAAACATTACTTTAAGGGTCTCTTGTCTTACAAACAAAAGAGGTCTCATACATTAATTTGATATGTGAATAGGTGCAAAGTACCTTCCTAAGAAAAGTTATTGTATAAAAGGAAGAGAGTTTTTCTTGAGTTCTTTCCTTTTGGTTGGTGCATAGGTCTTGTTGACTGGTTTCCTACCTATGTTATACCTATGTTATAGACTAAGGGTTGGTGCATCTCTCTGTCTATCCACTGAAAAAGAAGGAAACAATATTTTGCTTATTAATGAAACCCAAGTTATTGCAAATCACAAGTTTGGTTATGCAATAATATCATTCAACACGTTTTATGATGGCAAGTTTTGAATGGTCCCATAAACAAAAATTAAAGAAAATATATGATGTGTTTTGAATGCTTGGAAAAGCAACATGAAATGCTATCTCATAGTATAAACATGTTACGATGCAATAAATACATACAGTCGATGCTACTCTTATTATGGTTGTTAGATTTATATTTTTGGAGCTATATGACATAAATTCATAATAGTTCATAGCCTCAACATTTTTTTACAATTAAAACTTTTAGTAAGTGAAGTTGTAGATGTCCTAATCAAACTTACGAAGAATCAACTCATGTCAAGTTTATTATATAGTGCAATAGATTATAACATTTAGATTTCTCACATCAACACAACAACTTCCAAAGAATATTAAGTCACCATGCATCTAAATGCACCGAAATGACGATACACTACATAAATTTACATTCAGAATTAGTAAATATGAAAATAACAAAGAAGGGACATTGACCATATGTGATTCTCGACTAAGTATTTGTCAAATAAACAACAATATGGGTGTTAGCCACTATTTCAATGTTCCTATGCTCTAATCATTTTCTTAAAGGTCATCATGCATTCAAGGATTCTTGGTTGAATTTGATTGGTAGCATTTTCTAGGGATCATGCATTGTGAGAATAGTGGTCTTAGGGCTCTTACCAAGTAGAGATGATGCATGACTTTTTATTTTTCTTGCATGTCTTCTGTACTCTGCCTTTGCATTGTGTCTCCATGTCCCTCTGAGTGGCTAGTTGTTGAATATATCTATGCTTATGGCCAATATAGTTGTCGACGCGGTGATCGACCATCGTGATCAGTGTTCCCATGATTGTTGAATATATTTGTGGCTCGTTGCTGAATATCTCTACTCTTATGGCCAAGATAGTTTTCGACGCGATGATCGGCCATGGTGATCAATGTTCCTGTGATTACATCCATAGACTGTTTGCGTTATAGTAGCTCTCTCCCTCACTTGGTGGGCGTTATTCCTTTTGCGTAGGAAAATGATCATCCAAATGATGAAATATCCACTTTGAACCTGTGGATATGCCATGCTGCCACATGCATCTTTTATTATTCCCTCGTTGTTGGTTCTATGTGTTGGTGTGTGGAATGGACGCCTCTGGCAAGAGAGTGTCCATTCATCTTCCAAATATAGTTACGGAAGAGTAAGAGAGCGAGAGAGATTTAACTTCTTGTTTGCATGACATATGTGAACATGGCATTGCAATTGCATAACCTGAGCATGACATGGCATTGCAGTTGCATAACCTGAGCAACAAAAAAAACACAATTCTTGTTTCTGCATGTTTTTTTTCTCATTTTTCACCATGCTTTTTTTCCATTTATTCCTGGCTATTGACATCGACATTGCAACTTGTTGCTCTTGTTTTAAATAGTATTCACATTAATACTATAAATAGTTTGCAATTCATATTAATAACATATTAATAGATTTAATATAGTTATTAATTGAAATGTTAAAGTTTCCTATAGTTTTACATTGTCGCAAAATGGTTAGTATACCGTGGATATGTATTTTCTCGCATATGAATTATCCCTTTATACTAACAGGTTCATGTATAGGTAAACCTTCTTAAGTATAGTTGTTTTTCAAGTATCGACACTGGTTGGAAAAGCGACAAAAGTACTAGTGAAGTATAGTGCACACAAGATCAGTATTATATATAAGTATGCTGTAGCGACAGCTAGAGTTCGTGTTTTCCGCAAATGTTTTAGCGGTGAGATTATTGATAATAATAAAAAAGTTGCGTAGAAGAGACGTGACAAATTGGTATCATGGATACGGTCACTACACTAGAACCTTTAGGCTCGCTTGCATGAATGTTGTGTTATATAGAAATAAATAACTAAAAATTTCTTTAGCATACTAATTCTTAAATTTTATGAATAGATGCTTTGTTGTTTATGACTTCTAACAAACAGTTGTTGGCCACACATAGACAGAAAAGTGGCTGAAATGGTAAGTAGCTGAGATGAATTATGCGGAACAAGAAGAAACGTTGGCTGTAGAAACATCCAGTCAGCGAGGAGAAATGACCAGTAGGCGGGAGAGGAATCCGAACTCTCCACGAGGAGTGACAACATCTAGTGAGATGTTGGATACGGTCAAAAGTCTGAAGGTTGAACTGCTCAGCATTAAAGAAGACAACATTAAAAACTTTGAAGAACAACGGGAAATCAATGCAATTCTGCTGCAAAAGTTGACTGAAAAAAGAAAACAGTCACATCCCAACACCAGAAGAACAACATGCAGAAAATTCAATGATGAAAAGAAATTCCAAGTTTAAGACTACACCTCCAAGAAATTTTGTGAGCTATAATATGGATGTTAGCGAGGAAGAGTCACGTGGCGAATATTTTGAAGAGTATGTTCCCAAAAAGAAGAAGAAAACTAGAAAAGTAAATCTGCTGCACTCAGAATTGAGAAAGATCAAGCCTCCTACTTTTAATGGAGAAGTTAAAACTGGAGAAGAAGTTGAACTGTGGCTGAGGGACACGGAAAATTATTTACGCATGTTTGACTATTCTAGTCTCATAAAGGCAAGGATTGTTGTTTTAATATGCAAGGAAAAGTTTCATCCTAGTGGGATGATCTCAAGTTGACCCGATCTATCAACGAGAAAAAGGTGAAGCGGAAAGCCTTTGCAACATTCTTCAAACAGAAATAGCTATCCGAAAGGTATTATGACAGAAAGTAAAAGACTTTACGGCCTAAAGTTGGGACAACAAACCATGGAGGAATTAATCAACAAATTCCTGGAGTTACTCAAGTATGTTCCTTAAATCCAAGATGAAAAAGTTAGAATTCAGCGTTTCCTGAATTGTTTACCATTTGGTTTCAAGGACCGGATAGAGTTCGATGATCCGAAGACATTGGAAGCTGCTTTCAAAAAGGATAGGTTGTGTTTTAAACAAGGTCAGAATAGGGATGAAGTATATAAGAGGTGGAATGACAAGAAAAACAAAATCTGATAGTAGGCAGAAAGGTCATAAACCCAACCATTTCAGAAACCAAGTTACGCGGGCACCTTTTAGCAACAAGTGTGATGGAAGCAATTCACACTCAAACTTTGTTCCACCAAACAGAAATATGAACACTGAAGACACCAGAAAACCGGAAGACACACCATCTAATCCACCACTCAAATGTTGGGGATGTGGAGAAAATCATAGATGGTATGAATGCCCTCATAAGAAGGATAAAAGCAAATCATTGCATAACATTCAAGAGGCTTCTACAGTTCAAGATATAGCAAGGAGCCCGACAATCTATGCTACATTGAACAACCGTCAAGCATAACATCAAGCCTCTATAATCGAGGTTGAAGGTATGATTTCCAGGACACCCATGTCTATCTTGATTGATTCTGGTGCATGTAAAAGTTATATAGACCCAAAACTTTGTGAGTCATGCAAACTTAGAAAAAACAAATACATGCATCTTTGGCTAGTTCAAATGGCCACGGGGGAAAAAGAAAAGTTTATGAATTAGTGAATCAGTGTCCTTTGAAGTTGAACAAATCTTACACTAGTACAGATTTAAATTTTTTTCCATTGGGATCTTACGATTTACTTATCGGTATGGATTGGATGGAAAAACATAGGGTTGTCATAGACTGCTATCAAAAATATGTTATATTTATGAATGATGTTGGACAGTTGGACAGTTGGAAAAGATTCAAGGGATAGTAAGAGCAGTGAAATTAAGGGAAATTTTTGCTCTTTAACTTAAAAGGAATGCACGAAAGGGATGTAAACTTTATGCTGTTCACTTAACAGAAAATTAGAAAAGTGAAAATTCAGATTTCACAAAACACCCTGTGTTGGCTGAATTTGAGGATGTGTTTCCCAAGGAGACTCCTGAGTTACCACCCAAAAGAGAACTGGATTTCACAATATACCTATCCCCGGGAATAGTACCAAATTCGAAGGCACCTTATCGGATGAGTACTACTAAATTGATAGAGCTGAAGGCCCAATTGCAGGAGCTGTTAGAAAAAGGTTATATCCGTCCAAGTGTGTCCCCATGGGGAGCACCGGTAATCTTTGTACGGAAGAAGGATGGCACATTCCGACTGTGCATAGATTATAGACAGTTGAATTAAGTGACTATCAAAAATTGGTATCTCTTGCCAAGGATTGATGATCTGTTCGATCAAGTTGGGGGTACTACTGTCTTCTCGAAAATAGATTTGAGGTCAGGTTATCATCAAATCATAATTAAAGAAGAAGATGTGCATAAGACATATTTTCGTACCTGTTATGGACATTATGAATTTTTGGTGATGCCATTCGGTTTGACGAATGCACCAGCCATGTTTATGTGCCTTATGAATAATTTTTTCAGTAAGTACCTGGATAAGTTTGTGGTGGTGTTTATTGATGACATACTCATTTATTCAAAGAATGAAAGTGAGCATGAGGAACATTTAAGGTTAGTGCTGCAAGTCCTAAGAGAAAATCATCTTTATGCAAAGTTAACTAAATGTGACTTTTACAAAGACCAAATACAATATTTGGGTCACATCATATCAGCCCAAGGCATTGAAGTGGACCTCGATAAGATCAAGGCTATAATGAGTTGGCCTACTCCCCAAAATGTAATCGATGTCCGTTATTTTATGGGATTTTTCGGGTACTATCAGAAATTCATTGAAGGATTTTCCAAAGTGGCTCATCCTATTACCTCTCTCTTCAGATAAAGGAAGTCAAGTTTATTTGGACAGCCAAATGTGAAGCTAGTTTTGCGAAGTTGAAACAGTTGCTTACTTCAGCTCTGATTCTAAAAGTGGTTGATCCTTATGGTGACTTTGTTGTATGCATAGATGCGTGCAAGGAAGGTTTGGGAGGAGTTCTAATGCAAGATGGTTCTGTAATCGGTTATGAATATAGAAAATTAAAGACGCATGACTTAGAACTAGCTTCCATAATTCATGCTTTAAAGATGTGGCAACATTACCTTCTTGGAAAAAGGTTTGTTCTTAAAACTGACCACATTGGGCTGAAATACATTTTTGAACAACCAAATCTGAATGGAAGGAAAGTGCGGTGGCTAGCTTTCTTAAGTGAATTCGATTTCAAAATTCAACATATCAAAGGAAAAGAAAATAAAATAGCTGATGCACATTGGAAAAATATTTGTTCTTAAAACTATCCACATTGGGCTGAAATACCTTTTTGAATAGCCAAATCTGAATGGAAGGCAAGCAAGGTGGCTAGATTTCTTAAGCGAGTTTGACTTTGAAATTCAGCGTATCAAAGGAAAGGAAAAAAAGATAGTTGATGCACTTAGAAGACACATGCACATGTTAACTATGGCTTCAGTTAATAGTTTTCAATATGATTTAGTGTCAAAGATCCGAACAACAGCTGAAAAAGACCCAAAATATATGAATTTAAGACAAAAGTGTCTTGCAGAAAATTCAAAATAGCAAGCAACAAATTACAGCATATCCAAAGATGGGTTGCTACTATTTAAAAATAGATTTTACATACCAGATCAACCAGAATTAAAACATTTAATTCTAGATGAATTTCACATGAGGCCATTTTCTGGTCATCCAGGTTATCAGAAAAATGGTAACAGTTGTTAAAAAACAACACTATTTGTTTGGGTACACAGGGTACTACCAAAGGACTGAACACCAAGAGCAACCACTTCACACAAACAGATCACAGATCAACACACCGATGTTTTGACGTGGTTTAAACCCTCTTGAGGGAAACACTCCACGGCCCCGGCCAAATAGCTTCTACGGGACAATTTATTATGCAAAGAAAGAAAGTTACAAATGAGCTTCTCATAATCGATCAACTAAACAATGACCCTCCATGCTCTTTAAATAGAGATCATGGACCAATCGGGTGTTAAGCCACGGATCAAGGTTAGGTTTGATCTAAGAGAAGTTGAGCCGTTGGATCACTCTATGTCGGAAACATATCGTGGCCGTCGGATTAAGTATTTACAAATGCATACTAATGCATACTAAAGAAACACACTATCCCTAACGGATATATTACACAAGTTGATCTTAACTAACTCCTAAGTGTCTAAATATCCTAACATCCCCCCTTAAGAACAACTTGGGATAGGATTGAAGGATTTACAAAAGTGACACTATTAGGAGAAGGAAGGAGGCATTAGAGCCTATCCCCGCTTAATGACAAGTTCCTGAAATCCTAACATAGATCGAAGTTTAGAAAACTTCGCTTCTGTAAGAGACTTGGTGAAGATGTCTGCAACTTGATCATCTGTAGGGCAAAAGAGCACTTCAAGAACCCGATCATGAACAAGATTTCTAATGAAGTGCATATGTAGCTCGATGTGTTTGCTGTGTTGATGTAGAACTGGATCTTTGGCAAGCTTGATGGTACTTTGATTGTCGTACCAAAGTGGAGTAGGCTGCTGCTGCTCGAATCCAAACTCTGAAAGGATCTATCGAAGCCATAAAGCTTCCTGACTGGCATTAACTGCTACTCGATATTCTGCCTCTGCTGAAGAAAGAGCAAGAGCTTGTTGTTTCTTACAAGCCCAAGTAATAGGTCCAGATCCCAGACTGAAAACATAACCTGCAGTAGACTTTCGATCATCAGGATCGTCGGCCCAATCTGAATCAGTGAAACCAACCAACAAAGGTTTCCCCCCTGTACTGTAATGAATCCCAAACTGAACTGTACCTCGAATATATCGGAGTATTCTTTTAGCTGCTTTCCAGTGACTTTCATGAGGTGTCTGCATATAACGGGCAACTCAACCAATGGAAAAGGAAAGGTCAGGAAGGGAATGAGTCAAGTATAAGAGACTACCAACAAGCTGACGATACAAGGTGGCATCGACTTCAGGTGAAGTACAAGTGGCAGAAAGTTTGACTCCAGACTGGAAGGGAGAAGGGGCTGGTGTACAATCTTCCATGTGAAAGCGACGAAGAAGGTCACAAGCATACTTAGACTGAGAAAGAAATATTCCTTCTTTGGTTTGCAGGACTTGGAGACCAAGAAAATAATGCAAATGTCCTAAGTCTGACATTTCAAAATTTTGTTTAAGACTGGATTTCACATGGGTTATAAGTTTAGGGTCACTACCAGTAAGAATAAGGTCATCAACATATAGAACAAGTATGATGAGATGGTTTCCTACTTTCTTGGTATAGACATTGGGGTCAGAATGGCATCTAGAAAAACCAGTGTCAAGGAGAAAGTTATCCATTTTGGCATACCAAGCTCTAGGAGCTTGCTTAAGGCCATATAAGGATTTCTTAAGGCGACAGACAAGGCTAGAGTTATTCTGAACATAGCCAGGAGGTTGTTCCATGTAAATTTCCTCCTGTAAATCACCATGTAAGAAGGCAGACTTGACATCCATTTGATGGACTTCCCAGTTGTGTAAGGCTGCAAGGGAAAGAACAAGGCGGATGGAGTTCATTTTTGCGACAGGAGCAAAGGTTTCATTGTAGTCAATCCCTTCAACTTGGGAAAAACCTTTGGCAACTAACCTTCCCTTAAGTATTTCAACACTTCCATCTGATGCATACTTAGTTCTGTAGACCCATTTACATCTGACAAGTTTTCTTCCTTTTGGAAGAGGTACAAGATCCCAAGTATCGTTCGCCATTAAGGAACGATATTATTCATCCATGGCTGCATCCCAATCTGGATTCCCTGAAGCTTCTGCAAAGGTTTCTGGATCATGATTCTCGGAAACTTGAGCCAAAAGAGAAGAGGCTCGCTGAAACTGAGAACGTGTTCGACGTTGATCTCTAGGATCACCGGCAAGATCACCAGCTGCTTCACATGTTGAACGGACCCATCGAGCAAGCACTTGTGCTGGTGCAACTGGAGGAACATGAGCAAGCGGAGGTGGATTTTCATCCTCACTGTCATCATCAGAAACTGGAGTTGGAAACCTGTCAAGGAAGTTGGAAGAAGAAGAAGAAGGCACAAACGCCGAATCAGGCTCGCAGGCCAAAGATGGCACAATCGTCGAGTTAGGCTCGCAGGCCAAGATATTTTCATCAAATTTAACATCTCTTCTAATGATTATAGCATGAGAATGTGGTTGAAGAAGTCTATAACCTTTTACATCTTCAGAATATCCAACAAATATGCACTTTTCACTTTTAGGCTGCAATGCTTTCTGTTTTTCATCCGGAATGTGAGCCCATGCTTCACTACCAAACACACGAAAGTGACTTACATCAGGTTTAGTTTTACTCCATGCTCATTCTGGTGTTATACCTTGTAATGCTTTTGTGGGGGTGTGATTAACTATGTAATTTGCACAATTTATGGCTTCAGCCCAAAATTGAAGACTTAGTCCCTTAGATTGGATTATACAATTAGCCATTTCTTTTAAAGTGCGGTTCTTCCGCTCAGCTACACCATTTTGTTGTGGTGTATATGGAACAGTGTAGTGTTGTTGGATGCCTTGTTCAGTGCAGAAAGTAGTGAACTATTTGTTAACATATTCTCCTCCATTGTCAGATTTTAACTTAATAATTTGATGACCAGATTGTTTTTCAACAAGGGCCTTGTAGGCCAAGAACATGTTAAATACTTCACTCTTAAGTTTTAGGAAATAAACCCAAGTGCGTCTGGTGTAATCATCAATGAAAGTTAAGAAATATTTGAAACCAGAAAAGGAAGTAGATGGAAGAGGACCACACAAGTCACTAGGCACAAGCTCCAAGGGAACCGAGGCGTGCCAAGAGGCACGTTTGTCAAAAATGTCCCAATGATGTTTTCCGAGTACACAACCGGAGCAAACACCATCTCTGCAATATACCATCGGAAGACCTGTCACCATATTTTCTTTACATAGTTGTTGCAATGAGCGATAATTTAAGTGACCAAATCGCTCATGCCAAAGTTTGCTCAAGTTATCACTATGAGCAACAAAAACTGAGGGGAAAGGTGATGACCCAAAGTTGTTAAACTTGTACAACCTGGTAATATCATCAACAATTTCGGTAGCTAGAACCTGTTGAGGATCTTTAAAATCCTTGATTACAACTTGGTGAGGTGTAAAGGTCACAGTTTTACCTTCACCAGAATGAGTGATCTGATAGACTAATAACAAATTGCAGGAAATTCTTGGAACACATAGTACATCACTAAAATGACCATTATCTACTGGAACTGTTCCAGCTCCTACAACACTTAGAGATCTATCATCACCAACAAATATTTGTTTGGTGTTACATTCATGCATAGTAGAAAAGATGGCTTGATCCTTAGCCATATGATAAGATGCTCCAAAATCAATGAGCCATTCATTTGAAGTAGAAGAAAAAGTTGCATTATAAGAATAACCAGATGCACAAAGTGCATGTCCATGAGAGGCAGATTCTGAAGGCGAATCTAGGCTGATGTGGTGCTTCTTCATTGCTGCTTCCAAGGCTGCCATCTTCTTGAAAAACTTAGATTCATCATGATTATCTTTCCCGCAATAGTTGCAATGACGCTCAGTCTTCTTGCCTTTTGGCTTGGATCCTTTGTCATTTTTTAAAGAAGGAGTTGACTGAGAGGGTTTTGGACCCTTGTTTGACTTATTATTGCGAAAATTTTGTTTCTTGGGAGGCTTGGACTTTTCTTTCTGTTGGGACAGTAAGGCTTTTCCAGATGTATCTGCATTGTTGATTATTCCAAGATGAATGAGTTTATCTTGTTCCCTAATCAAGGAATTACAAAAGGATTCAAGACTAGGCTCTTGATAGCTAGCTGCATTCAAGGATGCTTTCATGGAGTAAAATGTAGATACAAAAACAGAATATGCAGGTCCAAGTTTGGAAAGAATATGATAAATGCATTATTTGTCTTCCCTCTCAATCTTACATTCTGCACATAAGAGCTTGAGAGTTTTGTACTTAGATAAATAATCTTGAATGCATGAAAAGTCACTTGGATTTAAAGAAATCAACTCATTTTCGAGTTGGTGACCTCGAATTTCATTGTGTTTACCAAACACAGATTCCAACTTGTCCCAAGCAGTATTAGGTTCATCAATTCCATATATGTGGAATCGCAAATCAGTAGAGATTGACATCCCAATCAATCCACGAGCTTCATCACATCTATTTGCCCATTTTATTTTCTTATCATCACCAGTGGGTTCTTTTTCTTTCCCTGTGGTAATTCTGAAAAGTCCCCTACTTCGTAGAACATCCTCCATACGAGATTTCCATGAGAAATAGTTGGAACTGTTAAGTAGAATATCAAAATGGGCGGCCATATTTGTAAATTAATGGCTGTAAAAGCAGAAACCAATAGTCTGGATGTGAAGAGCTCGAAAAAATAGGCAGTTTAAAAAAAAACGGCACTGAAAACTGACTCTGTATGATGAAGTTATGCTTGAACAAGGAAACTGTTGAAGATGTCCCCAATAGTGACGTGGCAGCTAGAGAATGTCCAGCAAAAAAGGAACCCCCCTCTTCCCAAGATGAACCTTTTGACAATCACTTTACAAGAAAGTTGCTTTAAGTGAACCACTTTTGTAAAATAAGTGATTTCACTTTTACAATGATATTACTTTTAAATAGTGCAACAATAAAAAAAAACTTAAGTGACTCACTTGTATTTTTATTTAAGTGAGATGCACTTTTACAATAAAATAACTTGAAAATAGAAATTGCATGCACTTTTCCTTTTAAAAGCAACTTCCTAAGACTTGAACTCAAGACTTATTAAGGAATAAAGCAACTTTGAACCAAGTGAGCTAGATTAAAAGGTATGTAAAATATGGGAATGAGGAAGAGTGCTTTTTTTTTTTTTTTTACTCTTCTTGCTCGGTTTGCGTGCTTGCCCTTTTTCCTGCAAAACAGACCACAAAACGAAACAAAAAAAAAAATTTACACGCTTGTGGATTTAGATCTTGTTAGCTTGGCCGGAAATTCTACGTTTTCTCTCTGTTTCTGATTTGCCGAGATCGCGCAAGGTGCACGACAAAGAGCATACGCAGCCGAGAAAAACCCTTTCCCTTTCTGTTTCTAATTTGCCGAGATCGCTCAAGGTGCACAGCAAAGAGAATACGCAGATGGGAAAGCAACAATCCGAACCTAAAAAAAATCTAACAGTAAAAAAAATGAAATATGAGATTTTTTCTTATTAAAAAACGAAATAAAAAAAAATGCGTCACTGTAACATTATACCTTCAGATCTGATGAAATACGCATTTCTGGAGCAACCGGGAACCGTTTTCGATCAAACGAAAACTATTTCCCAATGGAAATGACGCTCCGGATGCAATGGAACACCTCCCACAGCCCAGAAATGCACAGAAATACCAGAACTAGAAACCCTTTCGAGTTTCGGCAATAACAGTTCAAGATCTAGATCATAACCGGAAGTGGCACTTCATAAAAGCTCTGATACCATGTTCGAGTACACAGGCTACTACCAAAGGACTGAACACCAAGAGAAACCACTTCACACAAACAGATCACAGATCAACACACCGATGTTTTGACGTGGTTTAAACTCTCTTAAGGGAAACACTCCACGGCCCCGGCCAAATAGCTTCTACGGGACAATTTATTATGCAAAGAAATAAAGTTACAAATGAGCTTCTCATAATCGATCAAGTAAACAATGACCCTCCATGCTCTTTAAATAGAGATCATGGACCAATCGGGTGTTAAGCCACGGATCAAGGTTAGGTTTGATCTAAGAGAAGTTGAGCCATCAAATCACTCTATGTCGGAAACATATCGTGGCCGTCGGATTAAGTATTTACAAATGCATACTAATGCATACTAAAGAAACACACTATCCCTAACGGATATATTACACAAGTTGATCTTAACTAACTCCTAAGTGTCTAAATATCCTAACACTATTGGCCTAGACTGAAATATGAAATTGTTGAGTATATAGCAAAGTGTATGGACTGTCAAAGGGTGAAAGTGGAACATCAACACCCGACTGGTTTGTTACAGCCTATACCCATACCAAAATGGAAATGGGAGACCATTTCTATGGATTTTATCACCGGGTTTCCTAAAAATAATAAGCAACATGATGCCATTATGGTGGTAGTAGATAAGCTGACTAAGGCAACTCATTTAATACTAGACAAATCCACATTCAAAGCAATACACATTGCAGAAATATTCATGAAAGAAGTCTTTCAACTTCATGGAATTCCAAAAGTGATTGTGTCCGACAGGGATGCAAAGTTCACTTCACAATTCTGGAAGAAATTATTTACAAGTTTGGGGAATAAATTGAGTTTTAGTACAGCCTACCATCCTCAAACAAATGGACAGCCTGAGAGGGTGAATAAAATCCTAGAGGAAATACTTCGCTTGTATGTCATGGATAACCCAAAATAGGGGGAAAATTACCTACACTTGGTTGAATTTGCCTACAATAATGGTTTAACTTATGTAGGAATGAGTCCATTCGAAGTTTTGTATGGTAGAAAATGCAAAACCCCTATGACTTGGGATAATCTAGTAAATCGGATCGTGATGGGTCCCGAATTGTTAGCAGAACTAGAAAACACTGTGCTAAAAATTCAAACAAATTTAAAAACTGCTCAAGACAGGAAGAAAAGCTATGCTGATCAACATGGAGAACATAAAGAATTTGAAAATGGGGATCATGTATTCGTAAGAGTGAAAGCAAAGAAAATATATTTGTGTTTGGGCAAGGTTTCCAAACTTGCACCAAGATTTTGTGGTCCTTTCCAAATACTTGACCTGTTGCTTATCAGTTAGCTCTACCGGCAAATTTTAAATCACATGATGTGTTTCATGTTTCATTGCTGAATAAATATGTATATGATCCTAAGCATGTTGTAAATTGTCATGTGATTCAGGTGGAATCAAAAGGATACTTCTAGACAGATCATGTATGCATACTGGATCGGAAAGAGGTGGTACTTCGGAATTGAACCATCGTTCAGGTAAAAGTGCAATGGGAGCACTATAAGCCTGAGGAGGCTACCTAGGAAAGGGAAAGGGAAATGCGAGCAGCATACCCTTTCCCGTTCGAAGAAGTACATGACACAAACTGATTTTGGTTATTATGTTATTTGTTGTTTTGAAAAATTGTTGAACACCAAGGATGGTGAAAACTTAAGGGGAGGGGAAATGTAATACCCCAAATGCTGGACTTTAACCCTTTTATATTTCTACTAAGTATTATTTCATTTTACTTAGGTGACTTTAGAAATCTAAGAAATTGATTTCTAATGACCATATGGACCAGCACATTAATTATATGGGAGTCACAGTCCCGTATGGGTTGGAGGGGAAATGCCAATTAATATAATAATGAGAAATTATTATTGGAGAAAATGGAAAACCCGAAAGGAAAGATTTGAGAGAATAATGAAATAAATGAAATAAGAAAATGATAAATTTCACACCTAAGAGAATAAAAAGTGAAAAGAATAACTCATTCAAACACTTCTTCACTCTTGTTCACTTAACATTCTCATTATCATTATCAGACAAGAGAAATGGGAGCTAGGAAGAACAATAACCAGAGCTAAATGAAGACAAGTAAATGGGGATAGTTTTGGAGCACAAAAATGGACCAGATTAACAGAAATCATAACATGTGGGTATAGATTGGACACTTGGTTGTGTGCAGGTAGGAGAACCATCCCAAGCTTGCAGGAGCACTTCATTTACTCTGAATAGGCTTTGTTTGAATGAATCTCTTAATGGCTGAGGCTTAAAAGCCCCTGGAGAATCCTAGAGCTCAGGATCACTAAGTTGGATGTTGGGTTTCCTACTGCCACAAAAATTTCCTAAATAACTTGGGGAACCAGCTAAGGGTAATTTAAAATAAATACTTTGAACCTAGGGGACTGTGAACTCAGCTCAGGGGTGACCTGAAAGCAAGGAGAACTTTCTGGTCAAAGAATGAGAGGTTTGTGCTAGGTTCCACTAGTCATCAGATCTCAGATAAGTTTATATGTTTCACCTATATAATAAATTTTATGGATAGTTATTGGAATTTGTTTATGTATATTCCTGAATTACTATTGAATGATTTATTATTAAGATCTGATTATATGTATAATGTTATATTGCTTTCTATCATGTCTCTTCTTCACCAAATTTTTTGTAAGGATCTAAAGACAAAAATCTACTTCTTTAATACTAACTCAGTTCTACCGCCAATCTCAACTAAGAACCGACCATATGGTTGGCCTTGTGTGCTTATGCCCATTAAAGTATAAGTTAGGCACATAATAGGCTTCCACCTACAACGACATATAAAGTAACCTACTCTAGGATAAACAAATCATACATAAATGATAAACCCAGAGTCATCACAAGTCATAGATTTTACAGTGCTTCAGCTACCCTAGGTAATATTATTACCCACATATAACCACATAATAATCTCACCAACGTAGTCGCCATTAGTAATGAAGTGCTATAGTCCTATGGAATATAAGCACCAATGATAATCCTACTTATAACTCATAGATTATAATATAAGATGATTTAAACATCACATGGGTCAATATACTTACCCACTAAAAACTTACATGCATCTATTACATTTATCATTTAAATGAAATAGATGAACAACACTAGAATTACCCTAGCGATACCACATTGGCTTCACATGCAATGTATATACCTATATATATTACACCTAACATTAACATGCATTACAATAAACATTAGTATTGACCTAGAGTATACTAATTCATGAACAAATCGACCAAGCCAAACAAAAAGCATTAACATAAACCTAACTTATAAATGTTGTACATATAAAATCACTAAGTAATAAAACTTGACTTTCCCAACTATATATATATATATATATATATATTATCCAAACACTTTGGACCTTGGCTTATATAGCCCATGTATTAATGTATTATGATTGGGCACTACTACGTTAATAACCCAACAATATTAAAGGTTTAAACAATGTCCCATCGTGGATATAAAACTTGGCATAAAAATTGACCTCCCAAGCAATAAACCAAGGGTAATTCGAAATCCACGAAACAATGAACCGGGGATACATAATAAAAACCCTAATTTACATAATATATATATTATGCATGGTTATCATTAAGGTTTCGTTGGTTGGTCAACGACTCCACGTTCTAAATGGTGGCTGTCACGTCCCCCATTTTGACCCTTATAATATTTTGGGCTATAATGTAAATAATGTATGCATATTATGTATGATTCCTACCGTGGAGCTCAAGGCCAAGGCCCCGCTAGTGAATGCTCGATCTAGAAGAGACAAGTATTTGAAATTATGCTACCCATGTGCTAGTGAACCATGGGAATTGTAAATATGCATCTTAATATAAATGCCCACAACTAGCTATGCAATGCAACAAGAGATGGGGGCATGATATTGCAAGGAATTGGGAGGAAAATATTCAAACCCTTGAGCCAATCAAGTCAAGCCAAGTGTCAATGAGAGAACCCATGAACCATCAACTACCCATGTTGATTTTGATGCCCAATCATTCATTTCTCCCAAGAGTTGGGTGAAGTAGTTAATGCCTTGGGGATTGGGGAGGTATGGCTGTCCAAAATTCGAGTATGGGCAAGCCACCCTCATGGAAAAACGTGTTTCTCCTTCTTGAGCAAGAAAACACCCACGAATTGCCTTCCCAAGCCATTATTCATGGTCAGACTTCACCCTCTCATGTTTTTAGAGCTTGTTGGGCATTTTTAGCTGGCTGGGCGTTTTATTTTGAAGCTTGTTGGGCGTTTGGGAGCTTGCTGGGCATTTTTGGAACTGCCTGGGCATTTTCCAGCCACGTTTTTCTGGTTTCTCTAGGTCTTCTAGCTGGGAAGAGGGCGTTTTTGTGTTGCAGGCCTGTTGGGAGCTGTATGGGCGTTTTTCTCCACTGATTTCTAGTGTTTTCCTTCCTTTCTGCCATTGCTGGGAACTCATTTTTGTATTACACACCTGTTGGGAAGGAGAGAGCATGATTTGGGGGTTTGTAAAGACCATTGCTACTCTCTGAATGCCCATGGATGTTTTCTGAAAATGAAATATCCTTCCCAGGGTTGTTTTCCCCATTTCTCACTTCGTTTTTGGGTTGCCCACGTTTTCCATCCATACCCAACACTTGGGGTTTCGCTGTTATGTGTACCCATGCCCAGTTTATGAGTTTTCTATGTGTGAGGGAGATTGTTGGGGTTGAATTGGGTCTCCATGGTTTTGGATTGAGCTTGAGTGGAACCATCCACAAATGAAGAGGGTTCATACTTAGCCTGATAAACCTAGCAGTGGTCTGGCTTGGCTTAGACCCAAATGATGTTTTGGTTGTGTATGAGTTGGATGTTCCCAAGTTCCTTGTAGATATCATGCCCAACTCGGGGGTGGCCTTTGGATGGACTCAGTATATGCTGTCGAAGAGCCTACGGTTGGGTTGAACATTGCAGTGACATAGCTAGTTGCTTGGGGAAATTGCGAAAGGAAGATAATTGTACTATGTCTCTGTATTTTACTTCTGTAATGCCTAATTTGATGTTTATATTGATACCCTGTACGCATATGAAGAGTGTGTGGATGAATATTTTTTATTCCGCTGTGCATGTTTAATTGAATTACATCTGCACACATGTATTTCTTTGCTTAAAAATCTAATGTATGGGCTGAGTTTATGTAAAAGCCCCAGGATTTGCCATCATGTCCCCTTCCACGAATTGGATAGATAGGTGGGTATGTGACAGAATGGTATCAGAACTGCTAGTTGCAGCATTGGACCTTCATGGGATACCTATTACAGTTGCAGAGGTAAGTATGCTTCTTGCTCAATTGTAGTCATTAAGAAAATTTGAAAAATAAAAAAAAAATATTGAAATTTTGAAATTTTTTCAAGTATTTTTTAGCTTTCTGCTAAGTTTGTATTGGCGGTGAGACTCGGGGATTCATCCGCAATGGCGGAAGGAACTTGCGAGTGTTTTCTTAAATAGGTGGAAAGGTTGACGAGTTTGTCTGCTATGGTGGCAAGACTCAACGATTTCATCCGTAACGGCGGAAGGAACTTGCGAGTGTTTGCCGAAACGGTGGAAAGTTGGCAAGTTTGCACCGCAATGACAGAGGAAGCTGGTAAGTTGCACCGAAGTTGGTGGTGAAACTTGGTGAGTTGCTCCGCAATGAACTGGTAGAGAATCCATAAGCTCGCTGAAAAAGAAGGAAAATCCTAGCGGAAAAATTTGGCGAGTTTCTGCCAAAACGATGGAAAGAGTTGGCGAGTTTTGCCGAAACGTGTCGGAAGGAAAAGCTGAGTTACGGAGGGAGAACTCGACGAGTTGCTTCGAATAATTTTCAAAAAAATTTCTAAGTGCTTACATCGGAAGAGATGGGAAAGTTTCTCTGCAACGACGGAAGAGATGGACAAGTTTCTCCACAACAACGGAAGAGATGGACAAGTCGCTCCGCAACAACGGAAAGAGTTGGTGAGTTTCCGCTGAAGCGGCGGAAAGAACTGTCGGGTTTGCGCCGAAGTTGCCGAAATGGTCGACCTAAAGAGATAGATGAGTTCGTCTGCGACACCGGAAGAAAATCAGCAAGTTATTCCACGACACCGGAAGAAACTCGGCAAGTTTTTCCGTGACACCGGAAGAACTCGGCGAGTTCGTCCACAATGGTCAGAAGAGAATTGCCGAGTCTGCCAAAACATAAAATTTCAGTGGCTTTCCAGGGTGAATTTCAGGCACCGAAAGTTGACAGTGTGGAAGGCATTTTGCATGCTTGGAATGTGCACTATGGATTGCATAAAGGTATTGAGGAATCTTCAATAAGAGTAATTGGTTGTGATATCCATTATCGAATATGAAAGGGAAATTCCTCACCTTAAAACTAATTCTGTTTGTAGCATAAGAATTGCATATTTGGAAAATAGAAAGAATAAATGATTACACATATGTATATGTTGAATTGCTAAATCATGGTAATATCATAGCTAATGATTGCTTGTATGCTTGGTAGGGAAGCCAAGGAAAGGATTAGCTATGATGTGGATGAGGAACTCCATGTCAGAATAAGGAATTGGGAAGAATTCCTTAACTCCTCTCTTGCTATTGTATTTATATACTAAAAATTATGGCATAAGGATGCTAGAAATGCGAGAGAGTAATAGATCAAAAATAAATTAGTGGGCATGATTAAATAGTCATTGCATAGTGCATGTGAAATTGCTTATGCATGAGCATGATGTTGCATAGGGGTAAAGGTAGTGAAAGTTACACATGCAATAGCCCATTAATGGTATTTCCTATGGTTGATCACTAGTAATGTTGTTGATAATGGTTGTACGAATATGATCATAGAAGCATGACTAAAAATGCAAGAGATTAGACAGATGAGATGAATATGCACTAGATGGCATATAAATCAACATTGCACGATGCATGTGAAAATGTTTATGCATGTATATGATATTGCATCTTGGTAAAATAGTGAGGTTTTACAATATGCAATGAGCCACTTAAGATAATCATTGTGGCTGCTAATAAGTAGTTATGTTTGCATTGGTTGTAGGATCAAATACAACCGAAGCATGGCTGAAGATGTGGATGATGATTGTTGCATATGACCAACAACCTTATGAAGAAAGGATGGTGCAACAAATCTATGATCGTAAAGTTGGAAAAAGGACTGTCTAGCCTTGGTAAGAGGCCAACTGATCAGGTAACATCAAACGATGTTAATGACAGCCATGAAGGTAATGGATATTTGTGCTTGAATGCATGAATGCTGAAAGAGGATTTGGTAAGATACCTTCAACTATGATTAAACTATGTTGATTTGGTTTGCATGTGGTATTAAGTGCCTGAATGTGAATGTCAACCTACCAAGTATGGTGAGGTGTGGGTAAGTGAAGGCAGTAAGCCTTACACCCTATAGTTTCTTAGAAATCTCAATGCATTCATATGAAATTATAACATGCCATTTGTGTATGTTGGATTATAAGTTTAAATAACCAAAGAAAGTAAAGACCTATAGTCATATTGTGGTAGTATATTCCATATGAAATAGGCATGGTTAGGCCATAATATGTTGGAATGCATAGTATCCGCGGATTGATGCAAAGTTGTATTGAGGGATTATGCATTGAGTGAATGCACATTAAAATATTATGTGAATGTTATGAATGTGCATGCATAGGTGTAAGTGCACATGTTGAGATGCATTGCGAGAATGCATGGTCGTGATATGCATAGGTTTCAATGCATTTAGATAATAGACGAAATGGTGAACTATTGTTAATCCTGATACCATTTCATGAGTTGCTATGAATGCAGGAGAAAGACTGCATGAAGAAGGTAGACATGTGATGGGCTACCAGAGCAGTCTGTTGGAAGGACAAAGTTGCATGGAATATGAAGTAATGAGTATTTACAGTTATTTAAATTGCATGGATAGAGTGTCTGTGTCTTGCAATCTTATGGTGATAATGATGCATATATAGAAATGTATATATTTCATTGCATTTCAAATGTTAATAGCTGAAGGAATTTGAATTATTGAGTGTTATAATTTTGAGATCACTTCAGTGATTGTTGTGGCAATGAAAGGATTATATGTATAGATGCTCACAACATTTTTGGCTATTTGAAGTTTAGTTCTCAGGTAGAAAAGTCCTGCGTATGGCAACGAGGATAAGTCCATAGTAAGGACCGAGATCTACCATGTGCAGAAGCCAAAGGTTCTGAGAAGGTTCTCATGGTTGTAATTTATGCCTAAAACAAATCTGAAAATTGTCTGGTTTAAGTTTATGAGAATAGTCTCATGGTTGCAAATTTAATTTCTGTAGGAAAACAGATTTACAAATTTCAGATTTGAGAATTTGTTTATAATTGCTAATGATTGTTTGGATTATATAGAATTGTGTCAGGAGGACATGTTGCAGGTGGATGTTCATGTATGGTAGCAAGGGTGAAACCATAATGGGTAGAGTGATACCACTTACAAGATCCAAACAATATGAGAAGGGCCTCATTGCTAAGCAAATCAATTTCTATAAGAGATAGAATTGCAAATTCATATTGAATTTAATTACTAATGCTATTGATTAGTTATGAAACAATCATATTTGAAGCTTATTGTTAAATGTTGCTGATTGTTTGGCTATTTGATAAAGTGTGCCAGGATGACACATTGCAGGAAGACCATGTGTGATGGCCTACAAAATCCAAACCAGATGGAAAGGACCCCATGCTTTGGAAATGGGTTTCGGGTGAAACACAATTGATAATGTCTCAGACAAACCGCATGTCGGTAAACCATGAAAGTGAGATGGTAAAGCTAAGCCTAGAAGGCATGTGAGACACATCTGCAAAATGAATGAGTATTCTGTGACCCTAGACAAGAACATGCATGTCTAAATTATTAGGGTTAATATGTAGAGCATGCTCTATCTTATTTATATCATTGCAGACTACTTGAGTATGATTAGGGCCTACATGGCACACATCGGAAAGGGGGTGCACATCTTTTCTGGTGATGGGTCATGATAGGGTTGTCAATATTGACTACACCCTACGGGAATGGACGCATTCCTGGTGTTTCAATACTTGATAGTGAATGTTATGGAATGTGGTTGCGATTTTGAGAAGCAATACTGATAAGCCTGCTTATCCTTCTTGTGTTGTTAGCCTACACAGATGTAGATTGATACTACACATTAAGAGGCAAAGTGAAGAAGGGTACACAGAAGGACTGTATAGGAATTGGTAACCTTTCTATGCTCACAATAAATATTACCAGAAGGGATGGACAGGCCCGAAGAGCTGTGTACTAAGAAGGGGTATCATCCTTATGTGAGTGGGGCCATGTTAACTGCGAAAAGGAACCACCGATTTGCACAAGAGAAGGAGTGGCATCCTTGTATGAATGAAGAGTTGATGTGTGTAAAGGGTTATGGTGCAAGAGGTGTGGTGACATTAGTAAAGGCATAAAATATCTACTGGGACAGCAGTGGGAGGGCGGGCGCCGAAGACTGACTGAAACCCTGAGATGCCTATGGCTCCATAGTAGAGCCTTGACCTATAATGGTCAGGTGGCGCAGTTTCCTTCCATTAGTCGATGACCCAGACAAATGTGCTGGCTCGGCACTAGAGAGGGCCAACTAGGTATGGGACTGGTTGGGCACCACCAAATGCTTAGTAAATCCAGTCGGCGTGAAGGTGTACTGGTGAAGCATTAACTACATCAAATTCCATAGGCAATCCCAAGGCTTGCAAAGCGAAGCAAGATCCTGTGGACCAGAGGGGAAACACACAATACAGATAAGTATTCAGTTTCATTTATGTCTTGTTTGAAATGATTTCAGGTATAAGTCTTCTAACAAGTAATCTGATACACTATTGTTTCTTTGTTGGAAACCTTGGTTATTGCAGGAAAGCATGGACCCTGAAAGAACTATAAATTCTTGGTAAAACCAGAGAGTAACTGGTTGTGCACTATAAATTCTTGGTAAACTAGAGAGTAACTAGTTGTGCACTATAAATTCTTGGTAAAACCAGAGAGTAACTGGTTGTGCACTATAAATTCTTGGTAAAACCAGAGAGTAACTGGTTGTGCACTATAAATTATTGGTAAACCAAAGAGTAACTGGTTGTGCACTATAAATTATTGGTAAATCCATAGATTAATTGATGCTCGATAAATTCAGAGAATAGTTGGTGGGAACATTAACCACTTTATGTTGTGGAGCAACCAACGTGCTAGCCAAACATTCCTTAATTAATTGATAAAAAACCAGTCGGCGTACTGGCCTAGCATTGCCTATTTGAATGGTTGTGGAATAGCCTGCTTGTTGTCCCAACATTCATTATTGTATCCACGGGAAATCCAATGCTTGGAAAGCAAAGAAGGATCCTGTGGAATAAAGTGAAGACATCTGATACATATAAGTATTTGGTTATCTTGCAACTTCTTGCTTATGAATATACGTGTGTATACGATTTGATTATGATTTCTCAAACTCTTGTCTAGAGATAAACCCTATGAAAATACACTAAACATGTGAATTGATTCAATGTTTGAGTGTAGGTATTGCTGGAAGCAAGGACTATGAAAGCATCTGGAGGATGCATGTGGACATGTGACCGTCCTAAAGAGAGCTCAGTATGAGCGGTAATAAAAGATGGTGCTCGTGAACATGACTGGGTCTTAGCAACCAGGGGTTCTGTAAGCAGAATGGGAAGGGGTACCCAAGTTGAAAAGCTTTAAACAGACCTTCAACACTAAGTGTCATAGCCAATAAAGAGAAATTCAAGCATTCACATTAAAGTGAAAGAGACTAAGGAGCATGAAACCACAGTGATGGCATGGCTCCGTAATAAAACAAGACTAAGAGGGAGAAACTCTTACTCTTCTCTTTCATTTTTATTGATGCATTTATAAAACAAAGAATTGTTGAATGCATGTCATGACTAGAAGAAGAATATGTTTATTTGCTTGAATTAAATTGTGAATGCTAAAATAGTTATTTCACTATGAAAGGATGAACATGAAATAGATCATGTGTATGTTGGTAAAGCATGAAAAATTTGGAAGTCGCATGAGTGAAGCATGGATGTTCCATGTCAATTAGGAAATAATTGACTAATTTTAATGTTTATATTATGCTTGTCCTAACAAAGAGTTTCCATGATAAATTTCACAGGTGAGAAATTGAAACAATTGGTTGCAACCGACACCAGCAAGTGTTGCTAGTAAGTAAAGACTGGTCAGTTGTGCACATTGACCATGGCGGCAGACCAAGGGCTATTAGAATTGGCTAAAAGTCTTCTTCAAACAATTGCAAAAACCCAATAAAATATTGGAGAGATGCTCAAGCCATAGAGGCAACAGAATGAGATGAACCACGAGGTTCTGCAAGACTCTATTCGTCTGCAAAAAGAGGTAAAAAGCATTCTGGGAGCAATCAGTAAGGTAAAGAAATGGAAGGGATTGTTTTGGAACAATGCCCTCATGCAGAGCTAGAAGGTCCAAGCCAACAAGAGCAGTTTGTGAAGACCAAAGGACTTGGTCCCGAAAACCCAAGTAAAGGGTGAGATGCAGGACAGACCTGCCATATTTTGTGAATTTTGGACATGTATATAACGTGTATGTATTCCTAGGTATTGGAACACCGAGGACAGTGTTATTCCAAGGGGAGGGGAATGTCATGTCCCCCATTTTGACCCTTATAATATTTTGGGCTATAATGTAAATAATGTATGCATATTATGTATGATTCCTAGCGTAGAGCTCAAGGCCAAGGCCCCGCTAGTGAATGCTTGATCTAGAAGAGGCAAGTATTTGAAATTATGCTACCCATGTGCTAGTGAACCATGGGAATTGTAAATATGCATCTTAATACAAATTCCCACAACTAGATATGCAATGCAACAAGATATGGGGGCATGATATTGCAAGGAATTGGGAGGGAAATATTCAAACCCTTGAGCCAATCAAGTCAAGCCAAGTGTCAATGAGAAAACCCATGAACCATCAACTACCCATGTTGATTTTGAAGCCCAAACATTCATTTCTCCCAAGAGTTGGGTGAAGTAGTTAATGCCTTGGGGATTGGGGAGGTATGGCTGTCCAAAATTCGAGTATGGGCAAGCCACCCTCATGGAAAAACATGTTTCTCCTTCTTAGGCAAGAAAACACCCACAAATTGCCTTCCCAAGCCATTATTCATGGTCATACTTCACCCTCTCACGTTTTTAGAGCTTGCTGGACGTTTTTAGCTTGTTGGGCGTTTTATTTTGAAGCTTGTTGGGCGTTTTTGGAACTGCCTGGGCGTTTTTCAACCACGTTTTTCTGGTTTCTCTGGGTCTTCTAGCTGGGAAGAGGGCGTTTTTGTGTTGCAGACCTGTTGGGAGCTGTATGGGCGTTTTTCTCCACTGACTTCCAGTGTTTTCCTTCCTTTCTGGCATTGCTGGGAACTTGTTTTTGTATTACACATCTGTTGGGAAGGAGAGAGCACGATTTGGGGGTTTGTAGAGACCATTGCTGCTCTCCGAATGCCCATGGACGTTTTATGAAAACGAAATTGCCTTCCCAGGGTTGTTTTCCCCATTTCTCACTTCATTTTTGGGTTTCCCATGCTTTCCATCCATACCCAACACTTGGGGTTTTGCTGCTATGTGTACCCATGCCCAGTTTACGATTTTTCTGTGTGTGAGGGAGATTGTTGGGGTAGAATTGGGTCTCCATTGTTTTGGCTTGAGCATGAGTGGAACCATCCACAAATGAAGAGGGTTCAGACTTAGCCTGATAAACCCAACAGTGGTCTGTCTTGGCTTAGACCCAAATGATGTTTTGGTTGTGTATGAGTTGGATGTTCCCAAGTTCCTTGTAGATATCATGCCCAACTTGGGGGTGGCCTTTGGACGGACTCAATATATGTTGTCGAAGAGCCTACGGTTGGGTGGAACGTTGCAGTGACATACCTAGTTGCTTGGGGCAATTGCGAAAGGAAGATAAGTGTACTATGTCTCTGTATTTTAATTCTGCAATGCCTATTTTGATGTTTATTTTAATATGTTGTACGCATATGAAGAGTGTGTGGATGAATATGTTTTATTCCGTTGTGCATGTTTAATTGAATTACATCTGCACACATGTATTTCTTTGCTTAAAAATCTAATGTATGGGCTGAGTTTATGTAAAAGCCCCAGGATTTGCCATGTCCCCTTCCACGAATTGGATAGATAGGTGGGTATGTGACAGTGGCCTAGGTGGTGATGTGGCTAGGCCACACAAGCTTGACCAACCCAATGCTCAGGTTTTAAACCCTACTTACATTTCCCTTGTGGCAGGTATGCACAGACTCTCGACAGCGTGGGAGGGTCCAATACTTGCTACGTTAAGGTTTGATGTCAACGTGGTTAATGGTTGGTTGAATCCATTAATGAAACTCCTGCATATAGCTGTGCCCGGGCATCTTGATGCCAAGCCCAGGGATGTACTGCGTACCTTGTGCAGACTCCATTAATGCATCCAAATGCTCTGGTCCATTGATTTCGATCCTACCCAGTTTATGGGAATTCGGGAACAAACCACGTCATTGATCTGGAGCTGTGGTCTTCGCGCCTAGCAACTCTATGGTATTGGCATTAAATCCTTAGTCACCAGTTGCAATGGTTACCAATACCTTCCCTTCCCGATGCAACATCATTTGATAAGGTATGAGCGACGAAGGCCTTCATTGTTGCATTGTTGTGGTCCTGAGCAGAGAGCTTATGCTCTGCACAGGCGATATACACCACGGTAACTGTGGGATGGCTTCGATGCCACAGTGATTTTCCCAAGCATGCTACGGTAAGAAAATACAACTACACCTTGTGCAAGCCCTTCAATACTTATTCAAAAATTTCTTATGTCTTCAACTTAATGACAATTGTCATGGTTTTCTTATGCAGGTGAAGTGTTTTCATGCTTCCAGGATACCACAGGTAACGTGTCCCTTTTTTTTACTGTGTTTGTTATGGTAATTACTAAGTTATGCAATTTGTTACTCGTTTTAACCCCGCCCATTGCTTGTGCAGGTAAGCCGAAGATGGTGGAGGTTGGGAGCACTCATGGTTCCTCCCATAACCATCGGCGAGCATGAGAAAAGGTTCCCCAACTGCCAGGTAACTCGCCAACCCAAACACCTCAAGTGTGGTTTACCCCGTTGGTGGGGGTTGAGTTACTTAAAACTTAAGAATGGGTTCAGTTAGGTTTTTAGCTTTTGTTGTTTTAAATGAACATGGCCGCACGCTCAATTTCAGAAGCAACACGCTTCGCTCTACGAAAGATGGTATTTACGACATTAAGATGTTATTCACTTAGAAATGCAGACTTGTACAACTTCTTAAGTGTTGATAAATGTTAGCAATTCTCCAGCTAGGCGCTCGAGCATTCACTAGTTAAATCGAGCTCTTCCTTGAATTGTTTAAATGTTAATGGTCCAAGCTTTTTAATGGGAATGCTATCGTTTTGAAATGAACTGCCAACCGGCAACTTGTGCATCCATTAAATATTTTCGTTCTGGTTATAACATGTAAATTTGTGATAATGTTAAAAATGTAGGGCAAGGAACTTATGTTCCAGCGCTTGTCTGTTTAAATAGAGCACTATGTTTCTAGATGCTCCTCGAGCCTAAACGCATGCATAGTTTGAATCCATAGATACATACCTAATAATGAAAGGTAGCTACATTATTTAAATATTATGTGTGTTATTTAAACAATCTTTGTTTCGAGCTGCTCATTTGTTTCTTGCTTGCATTCAGTGTCCCAATGCTCCCCGATCATTGACATATGCAAAACCATATGGTAGTTGCATCAAATATTTGGATTCACATGCATTCTCAATCTATAGAATTGTAACATTTAATAAATGAAACGTTGTTCCAGAATGCTAATCCGAGCATATCTATGAGTAATTACACTTACATAAAAGGGTTGTTGTGTCATTTAAGTATATTCGTATTCACATCCAAATGCCTATTTATTTATTTGAAAACGTAGCAATATTTGTTTTAATTGCTTACGGTGTGAATTCGTGGAAAATGCATATTGCATAATTCTCAGAAAAGCATACGGTGAAGTGAATCGTGAAACCAGGGTTCGAAACCCTTGCCGGCATACCATGTATATATTATATAACCAAAGCGTTGATAATGAACTTCTTTTATTGTTTGAATAATTGGTTGATTGGTTGTTTATGCATTTAATACTTATGCTTGCAATGGTTATGTTATGGAAGTCATAGCATGGAAATTTCCCTTCAGGAATGGTTTGTTATTTAAATGCATCGACTCTGTTTATAGATGCCTCCCGAGCATAAACGCATGCATAGTTCACACAGTAGATGCATAAATGTATTTTCATTCTCATTTATAATGCATTCTGAGATTTATTTAATAGTGTTTACAAAAGTAAAGGAAGTCAAAACGAGACCGCATACTAAACTGTTGTGTTAATTGTAAACATAGTGGATAGGAAATAAATTGAGTTTCCCACTGAGATTTAAAATGTGATTTATATAAATACAGAGCCAATAATTTAGATTCACCCTATCAATTAATGGAAACCTCATTAAATATAAAATACAAATGATTATAATCTCAGCAATCTTTTTTTATCTGTGTAAGATAGATTAAAAGCTTAAGTAATATAATGGCTTGACATGTAAACCTCTCGGTTTACATGTCTGCTTTATTTCTATAATGAGATGAGAACATAAGCCATGTCAGTAATGAGATATATTTATTTAAAAGAAGAGTACTCTATGTAATATATATTCAACATTCTCATATAATATAACCTAGACAATGATCATTCCACAATGCCTATCTCAGGCATATACATATCATTATTTATACTATGTATGACTACTTGTTGCACAAGCATGTATTCATTCTTACATTACACATACACTAAGAATAATACAGGTATTTCATCTAAATATTCAAGTTGTACCATATTACAAAGATCTAATAATTTATGAGGGATCCATACTCGAAAAATCAGTATAATCGTACATGTATAAACAGATCTGATAAAAACAACCTTTCAACAATAGATCGAAATATACATAAACATATCCTAATATTGTCCATAAAATTTATCATATAAGTGGAGCATATAAACTTATATGAAATATGATGACCAGTGGAACCTAGCACAAACCTCCCAGCCTTTGACCAGCAAGTTCTCCTTGCTTCCAGGTCACCCCCGAGCTGAGTTCACAGTCCCCCTGGTTTAGAGAGTATATTTTAATTACCCTTAACTTGTTCCCCAAGTTATTTAGGAAATTTCTTTGGCAGAAGGAAACCCAACATCCAACTCAGTGCTCCTGAGCTCCAGGATGCTCCAGTGGCTTTTAAGCCTCATCTATTAAGAGAATCAGTCATACACATCCTATTCAGAGTAAATGCAGTGCTCCTGCAAACTTGGGGTGGTTCTCCTAGATGCATACAACCAATTGTCCAAGCTATACCTAGTTGTTCATATTTATCTTAATCTGGTCTAGTTTTGTACTCCAAAATTGTCCCCATTCACTTGCCTTCATTTAGCTCTGGTTATTGTTCTCCCCAGCTCCCATTTCTCTTGTGTGATAATGATCATGAGAATTATTCAGGATCCAGTGTTTGAATGAGTTTCCCTTTTTATTCTCTTAGGTGTGAATTCTATCATTTTGTTATTTCTTTTCTTTCATTATTCTCTCAAATATTTTCTTTAGGGTTGGCCATTTTCTCCAATAATAATTTCTCATTGTTATATTAATTGGAATTTTCCCTCCAACCATAGGGTGACTGTGACTCCCATCTCATTAATGTGTTGGTCCCAAGTGGTCATCAGAAATTACTCTTCAAATTTCTAATGTCACCTAAGTAAAATGAAATAATACTTAGCAGAAATATAAAATGGTTAAAGTCCAGCATTTGGGGTATTACATTTCCCCTCCCCTTAAGTTTTCACTGTCCTCGGTTTTAAACAATTTTGCAAAAAAGAAAATAACATAATAAACAAAAATCAGTTTGTTTCATGTACTTCTTCGAACAGGAAAGGGTGTGTTGCTTGCATTTCCTTTTCCATTTCCCAGGTAGCCTCCTCAAGCTTATAGTGATCCCATTACACTTTTACCTAAATGATGGTTTGATTCCAAAGTACCACCTATTTCCGATCCAGTATGCATACAGGATCTGTCTGGAAGTCTCCTTCTGATTCCACTTGAATCACATGCCAATTTACGATATGCTTAGGATCATATACATATTTCTTCAGCAATGAAACATGAAACACACCATGTACTTTAAAATTTTCTGGTAGAGCTAACTGATAAGAAACAGGTCCTACTCTAGCAATTATTTGGAAAGGACCACAAAATATTGGTGCAAGTCTGGCAAACTTTCCCAAACACAAAGAACTTTTCTTTGCTTTCACTCTTAGGATACATGATCCCCAATTTCAAAATTTTTATGTTCCCTATGCTGATCAGTATAGCTTTTATGCATGTCTTGAGCAGTTTTTAAGTTTGTTTTAACTTTCTGCACAATTTTTTCTAGTTCTGCTAACATGTCGGTACCCATCACAATCCAATTCACTAGATCATCCCAAGTCATAGGGGTTTTACATTTTCTGCCATTCAAAACTTTGAATGGACTCATTCCTGCAGAATTTTGGTATCCGTTATTGTAGGAAAATTCAACCAAGTGTAGGTAATTCTCCCACTGTTTTGGGTTATCCATGACATACAAGCAAAGCATGTCCTCTAGGATTTGGTTCACCCTCTCAATCTATCGATCTTTTTGAGGATGGAAGGTTGTACTAAAACTCAATTTAGTCCCCAAACCTTTAAATAACTCCTTCCAAAAATGTGAAGTGAACTTGGTATCCTTGTCGAATATAATCACCCTTGGAATTCCATGAAATCGAAAGACTTCTTTCATGAATATTTTTGCAATGTTTATCGCTTTGAAGGTGGATTTGGCTAGTATAAAGTGAGCTGCCTTAGTCAACTTATCCACTAACACCATGATAGCATCATGTTGCTTATTATTTTTAGGAAACCCGGTGATAATGTTGCTTATTATTTTTAGGAAACCCGGTGATAAAATCCATAGAAATGGTTTCCCATTTCCATTCTGGTACGGGTATAGGCTATACAAACCATCAGGGTGTTAATGTTCCACTTTCACCCTTGGACAGTCCATGCACTTTGCTATATACTCAGCAATTTCAGATTTCAATTTGGGCCAATAGTGTTTTTTTTAACAACTGTTATCATTTTCTAATAACCTGGATGACCAGAAAATGGCCTCATGTGAAATTCATCCAGAATCAAATGTTTTAATTATGGTTGATCCGGTATGTAAAATATGCTTTTATATAGCAACAACCCATCTTTGGATATGTTGTAATCTGTTGCTTGTTGTTCTGAATTTTCTGCAAGACACTTTTGTCTTAAATTCATATATTTTGGGTCTTTTTCAGTTGCTGTCCAGATCTGTGACACTAAATCAAGTTGAAAACTGTTAACGGAAGCCATTGTTAACATGTGCATGTGTTTGCTAAGTGCATCACCTATCTTTTTTTCCTTGCCTTTGATATGCTGAATTTCAAAGTCAAACGCACTTAAGAAATCTAGCCACCTTGCTTGCCTTCCATTCAGATTTGGTTGTTCAAAAAGGTATTTCAGCCCAATGTGATCAGTTTTAAGGACAAACCTTTTCCCCAGAAGGTAATGTCGCCACATTTTCAAAGCATGAATTATAGCAGCCAGTTCTAGACTCAAACCCAATGGCATCACCAAAAATTCATAATGTCCATAACGAGTACGGAAAGTTGTCTTATGCACATCTTCTTCCTTAATTCTGATTTGATGGTAACCCGACCGTAGATCAATTTTCAAGAAGACAGTAGCACCCCCAACCTGATCAAACAAATCATCAATCCTTGGCAAGGGATACCGATTTTTTATAGTTACTTTATTCATCTGTCTATAATCTATGCAGAGTCGGAATGTGCCATCTTTATTCCGTACAAAGATCACTGGTGCTCCAGAAGGGGACACACTTGGACGGATATAACCTTTTTCTAACAGCTCCTACAATTGTGCTTTCATCTCTATCAATTCAGGAGTACTCATCCAGTAAGGTGCCTTCGAATTTGGTACTATTCCCGAGGATAGGTCTATTATAGAATCTAGTTCTATTTTGGGTGGTAACTCTGGAATCTCCTTGGGAAACACATCCTCAAATTCAGCCAATAGAGGGTGTTTCGTGAAATCTGAATTTTCACTTTTCTGATTTTCTGTCAAGTGAACAGCATAAAGTTTACACCCCTTTCATGCATTCCTTTTAAGTTGAAGAGCAAAAATTTCCCTTAATTTCATTTCTCTTACTACCCCTTGAATCTTTTCAAACTGTCAAACATCATTCATAAAAGCATCATATTTTTTATAGCAATCTATGACAGCCCTATGTTTTTCCAGCCAATCCATACCGATGAATAAATCGTAAGATCCCAATGGAAAAACATTTAAATCTGCAGTAGTGTAAGATTCATTCAAATTCAAAGGACACTGATTCACTACTTCAGAAACTTTTCTTTTTGCCCCTATGGCCATTTGAACCAGCCAAGGTTGCATGTATTTGTTTTTGCTAAGTTTGCATGAATCACAAAGTTTTGGGTCTATATAACTTTTACATGCGCCAGAATCAATCAAGATAGACACAGGTGTCCCGGAAATTATACCTTCAACCTCGATTATGGAGGCTTGTTGTTCTGCTTGACAATTGTTCAATGCAGCATAGATTTTTGGGCTCCTTGCTATATCTTGAACTGTAGAAGCCTCTTGAAGATTGTGCATTGATTTGTTTTTATCCTTCTTATGAGGACATTTATACCATCTATGATTTTTTCCACAGCCCCATCATTTGAGTGGCAGCTTGGATGGTGTGACTTCCGATTTTCTCGCGCCTTCGGTGATCATCCTCTTACTTGGTGGAACAAAGTTTGATTGTGACTTGCTGCCCTCAAACATGTTGCTGAACGGTGCCTGCGTAACTTGGTTTCTGAAATGATTGGGCTTGTGACCTTTTTTCCTACTATCATATTTTGTTTTCTTCTTGTCATTCCACCTCTTAGATACTTCAGCCCTATTCTGACCTTGTTCAAAACGCAATCTAGCCTTTCTGAAAGCATCTTCTAATGTCTTCGAATTGTCGAATTCTATCCGGTCCTTGAAACCAAATGGTAAACAATTCAAGAAATGTTGAATTTTGACTTTTTCATCTTGGATATAAGGAACATACTTGAGTAATTCCAGATTTGTTGATTAATTCCTCCATGGTTTGTTGTCCCAGCTTTAGGTCGTAAAATTCTTTTACTTTTCTGTCAAAGTACCTTTCAGGCAGGTACTTCTATTTGAATAATGATGTGAAGGCTTTGCACATTACCTTTTTCTCGTTGATCGCTTTTGTCAGCTTAAGGTCATCCCACCAAGCTGAAGCCTTTCCTTGCAGATTGAAAACAATAATCCTTTCCTTTATGAGACTAGGATAGTCAAACATGTGTAAATACTTTTCCATATCCCTAAGCCACAACTCAGCTTCTTCTCCGGTTTTAATTTCTCCATTAAAAGTAGGAGGCTTGATCTTTCACAATTCTGAGTGTTGCTGATTTACTTTTCCAATTTTCTTTCTCTTTTAGGAACATACTCTTCGGAATCTTCTCCATGTGATTCTTCGTTGCTGACATCCATATTATAACTCACAGAATTTCTTGGAGACGAAATCTCAAACTTTGAGTTTCTTTTTGTGACTGAATTTTCTGCATGTTGTTCTTCTGGGGTTGGGAGGTGGCTTTTTTCTATCTCAGTCATCTTTTGTAGTAGAACTGCATTGATTTCTTGTTGTTCTTCAAAAAATTTGATTTTTTCCTCTTTAATGCTTATCAACTCCACTTTTAGACTTTTAACCGTTTCTAGCATCTCGCTAGATGTTGTTGCTCCTTGTGGAGAATCCGGATTCCTTCCCTGTCTACTAGCCATTTATCTTTGTTGACTATATGTTTCCATAGCCATCATTCCTTCCTGTTACATAGAGTTCATTTTCAGACACCTACCGTTTTCAGTCACTCTTTCTATGTAACTGTGGTCAACATCTATTTGTTAGATGACATAAAAAGCATTTGTATCTATCATAAAAAAAATTAATATGCTATAGAAATTTTATCTATTAATTTCTACATAAAGCAATATTAATGTAAGTGAGCCTAAAGGTCCTAGAGTAGTGACCGTGCTCTGATACCAATTTGTCATGTCTCTTCTTCACCAATTTTTTTTTGTAAGGGTCTAAAGACAAAAAGCCATTACTTTAATACTAACTCAGTTCTACCGTCAATCTCAACTAAGAATAGGCCCTATGGTTGGCCTTGTGTGCTTATGGCCATTAAAGTATAAGTTAGGCACATAATAGGCTTCCACCTGCAACAACATACAAAGTAATCTACTCTAGGATAAACAAATCATACATAAATGATAAACCCGGTGTCATCACAAGTCATAGATTTTACAGTGCTTCAGCTGCCCTAGGTAATATTATTACCCACATATAACCACATAATAATCTCACCAACGTAGTCACCATTAGTAATGAAGTGCTATAGTCCTATGGACTATAAGCACCAATGATAGTCCTACTTATAACTCATAGATTATAATATAATCTAAATTAAAAATTATGTGGGTCAATATACTTACCCATTAAACAACTTACATGCATCTATTACATTTATCATTTAAATGAAATAGATGAACAACACTAGAATTACCCTAGCGATACCACATTGGCTTAACATGCAATGTATATACCTATATCTATTACACCTAACATTAACATGCATTACAATAAACATTAGTATTGACCTCACGTATACTAATTCATGAACAAATCGACCAAGCCAAACAAAAAGCATTAAAATAAACCTAACTTATAAATGCTTTACATATAAAATCACTAAGTAATAAAACTTGACTTTACCAACTAGATATATATATATATATATTATCCAAACACTTTGGACCTTGGCTTAGATAGCCCATGTATTAATGTATTATGATTGGGCGCTACTACATTAATAACCCAACAATATTAAACGTTTAAACAATGTCCCATCGTGGATATAAAACTTGGCATAAACATTGACCTCCCAAGCAATAAACCAAGGGTAATTCAAAAGCCACAAAACAATGAACCGGGGCTACGTAATAACAACCTTAGTTTACATAATATATATATTATGCATGGTTAGCATTAAGGTGTCGTTGGTTGGTCAACGACTCCATGTTCTAAATGGTGGCCTGGGTGGTGATGTGGCTGGGCCACATAGGCTTGACCAACCCAATGCTTAGGTTCTAAACCCTACTTGCATTTCCCTTGTGGCAGGTATGCATAGACTCTCGACAGTGTGGTTGGGTCCAACACTTGGTGCGTTAAGGTTTAATGTCGACATGGTTAATGGTTGGTCAACTCCATTAATGAAACTCCTGCATACAGCTGCACCTGGACCTCGTGATGCCACGTTTATGGATGTACTGCGTACCCTGTGCAGACTCCATTAATGCATCCAGCTGCTCTGGTCCATTGATTTCAATCCTACCCAGTTTATGGGCATTCAAGAAAAAACCACGCCGTTGATCTGGAGTTTTGGTCTTCGCACCCAGCAACTCTACGGTATTGGCATTAAATCCTCAGTCACCGGTTGCAATGGTTACCAATACCTTCCCTTACCGGTGCAACAGCATTTGATAAGGTATGAGTGACGAAGGCCTTCATTGTTGCAATGTTGCTTCTGCTCTGTGCAGGAGATCTATGCCACAGTAACTGTGGGATGGCTTCGACGCCACAGTGATTCACCCAAGCATGCTACAGTAAGAAAATGTAACTCCACCTTGTGCAATCCCTTCAATACTTATTCAAAAATTTCTTCTGTCTAAAACTTAATGACAATCGTCGTGGTTTTCTTATGTAGGTGAAGCATTGTCATGCTTCCAGGATACCATAGGTAACATGTCCCCTTTTTCTTCATACGTTAATTATGGTCATTACTAAGTTATGCAGTTTGTTACTGGTTTTAACCCTGTCCACTGCTTGTGCAGGTAAGCCGGAGATGGTGGAGGTTGGCAGCACTCGTGGTGCCTCCCATAACCACCGTTGAGTGTGAGGAAAGGTTCCCCAACTTCCAAGTAATTCGCCAACCCAAATGCCTCGGTTGTGGTTTACCCCGTTGGTGGGGGCTAAGTTACTTAAAACTTAAGAAGGGGTTCAATTAGGTTTTTAGCTTTTGTTGTTTTAAATGAACATGGTTGCATGCTTAGTTTCAGAAGCATCACGCTTCGCTCTGCGAAAGATGGTCTTTATGACCTTAAGATGTTATTCTCTTAGCCATGCAGACTTGTGCAAATTCTTAAGTGTTGATAAATGTTAGCAATTCTCCAACTAGGCACTCGAGCGTTCATTGGTTAAATCGAGCTCTGCCTCGGATTGTTTAAATGTTAATGTTCCAAAAATTTTAATGGGAATGCTATTCTTTTGAAATGAATCGCCAACCAGAAACTTGTGCATCCATTAAATATTTTTGTTCTGGTTATGACATGTAAATTTGTGATAATTTTAGAAATGTAGGGCATGGAACTTCTATTCCAACGCTTGTCTGTTTAAATAGAGCACTCTGTTTCTAGATGCTCCTCGAGCCTAAATGCATGCATAGTTTGAAGTCGTAGATACATACCTAATAATGAAAAGTATTTGCATTATTTAAAGATTCTATGTGTTATTTAAACGATCTTTGTTTCCAGCTGCTCATTTGTTTCTTGCTTGCATTTGATGTCCCAATGCTCCCCAAGCATTGACATATGCATAACCATATGGTAGCTGCATCAAATACTTGGATTCGCATGCATTCTCAGTATGCATAATCGTAACATTTAACAAATGAAACATTGTTCTAGCATGATCCTCTGAGCATATCCATAAGTAATCACACTTACATAAAAGGGCCGTTGTGTTGTTTAAGTATATTCGTATTCACATCTAAATGCCTATTTATTTATTTGAAAATGCAACAATATTTGTTTTAATTGCATACGGTGTGAATTTGTGGAAAATGCATACTGCATAATTCGTGGAAAAGCATACTGTGAAGTGAATCGTGAAACTAGGGTTCAAAACCCTTGCCGACATACAATGTTTATATTATATAACCAAAGAGTTGATAATAAACTTCTTTTATTGTCTGAATATTTGGACGATTGGTTGTTTATGCATTTAATACTTATGCTTGCAATGGTTATGTTATGGAAGTCGTAGCATGGAAATCTTACTTCATGAATGGTTTGTTATTTAAATGCATGGACTATGTTTATAGATGCCTCCCGAGCATAAACACATGCATAGTTCACACAGTAGATGAATAAATGTATTCGCATTATGATATTTATTTAATAATGTTTACAAAAGTAAAGGAAGTCAAAATGAGACCCCATACCAAACTGTTGTGTTAATTGTAAACATAGTGGATAGGAAATAAATCGAGTTTCCCGCTGAGATTTAAAATGTGATTTATATAAATACAGAGCCAATAATTTAGAGTCACCCTGTCAATTAATGGAAACCTCATTAACTATAAAATACAAATGATTATAATCTCAACAATCTTTTTTTTTCTATGTAAGATAGATTAAAAGCTTAAGTATTATAATGGCTTGACATGTAAACCTCTCGGTTTACATGTCTGCCTTATTTCTATAATAAGATGAGAACATAAGCCCTGTCAGTAATGAGATATGTTTATTTAAAATAATACTACTCTATTTAAGATATACTCAACATTCTCATATAATATAACCTAGACAATGATCATTCCACAATGCCTATCTCAAGCATATACATATCATTATTTATACTATGTCTGACTACTTCTTGGACAAGCATGTATTCATTCTTACATTACACATAAACTAAGAATAATACAGGTATTTCATCTAGATCTTCAAGATGTACCATATTACAGAGATCTAATAATTTATGAGGGATCCATACTCAGAAAATCAGTATAACCATACATGTATAAAAAGATCTGATAAAAACAACCTTTCAACAGTAGATCAGAAATATACATAAACCGATCCTAATACTGCCCATAAAATTTATCATATAACTGCAGCACATAAACTTATATGTAATCTGATGACGAGTGGAACCTAGCACAAACCTCCCATCCTTTGACAAACAAGTTCTCCTTGCTTCCAAGTCACCCCCGAGTTGAGTTCACAGTCCCCCTATTTCAGAGTATATATTTTAACTACCCTTAACTTGTTCCCCAAGTTATTTAGGAAATTTCTATGGCAGCAGGAAACCCAACAACCAACTCAATGCTCCTGATCTCTAGGATGATCTAGGGGATTTTAAGCGTTATCCATTAAGAGAATCAGTCAAACACAACCTATTCAGAGTAAATGCAGTGCTCCTGCAAGCTTGGGGTAGTTCTCCTACCTGCACACAACCAAGTGTCCAAGCTATACCCAGTTGTTTAGATTTCTCTTAATCTGGTCCAGTTTTGTGCTCCAAAACTATCCCCATTCACTTGCCTTCATTTAGATCTAGTTATTGTTCTCCCCAGCTCCCATTTATCTTCTGTGATAATGATCATGAGAATTTTTCAGGATCCAGTGTTTGAATGAGTTTCCCTTTTTATTCTCTTAGGTGTGAATTCCCTCATTTTGTTATTTCTTTTATTTTATTATTCTCTCAAATCTTTTCTTTAGGGTTGGCCATTTTCTCCAATAATAATTTCTCATTATTATATTAATTGACATTTTTCCTCCAACCATACGGTGACTGTGACTCCCATCTCATTAATGTGTTGGTCCCAACTGGTCATCAGAAATTAATCTTCAAATTTCTAAGTCACCTAAGTAAAATGAAATAATACTTAGTAGAAATATAAAAGGGTTAAAGTTTAGCATTTCGGGTATTACACTTTCTGAGTATGGATCTTCCATAAATTATTAGATATATGTAATATGGTACATGTTTATGATCTAAGTGAAATACCCGCAACATTCATAGTTTATGTTTGATGTATGAATGGATACAGTTTTGGTGCAGTGGGTAGATAGAAATATTGTTAAATAATAGTTTATAATCCTGAGATAGGCACCCTAGAGTAACCATTGTTTATATGCTACCATATGGTTATGTGAATGTAATTCAAATAGAATACAATTATTTTTATATACTGGCAGAGCATTGTTTCTATCATTATATTGTGTAAATGAGGCAGACATGTAAACCGGGAGGTTTACAAGTCAAGCCATCTATATTATATGAATACCCTTATTTCTATTTTTATAGATCAACCCAGAAAGGGGATAAGTGTGAATAGGACATTTTCCTACTTGTTTAAATGAAATTCTCATTTCAGACTGAGTTTATACATTCATATAAATCTGTATCTATAAGACATTTAGTCAAGTTTGGAGATCAAGGTCGTTTTCTAGCTACTCTGCGTATGCATGATATTTAAACTTCATTATGAAACTCGATTTGGGGTTTCCTATTCCTTGCATACAATTGCTATTTATATTACCAAGTTTTGAATGCGTTTTATCCTATAGCTGCTTTATATTTACAGTGGTGTTTTATATTAATATCAATGCCTTTAATATCGGCAGAGATAGAGTCACGATACTCTTTCAAGAACCAAATCGTGGTCTATTAACTGGAACCCACATTGAAGCAATGGATTACAGAGTTAATCATTGTATAACGTTAAGGGTTATAACCTATTGGTTCCATAAACGATTTTACACAGTATGCACACTCACTACTTTATACAGTATGAACATATTAAAATAAATAGTGTTACATTATACCATTTAAATACGAATCTAAATATATGTATGCATATGGCTATGCTCGGGGAGAAGTATGGAAACTGAGTTAATTTAATAATAAACAAGTGTTGGAACACTTATGCTAAGACGATTTTATAGTACAAGTGAAATGCGAAACAATATTATGCAGCTACCCTTTTAACATATGCGGATATATATATATATATATGAGTACTGAGAAGCAGAGAAATCATTTAACATTTGAATGCTGTAAACATTCCTTAACCAACGCAAAAATGTTAAATAGATGCATAGACAGCATGGGCGAAATCTTTAAAAACGAATCCCATTGCTTGGAGTTAAGCTTTTACATTCATTTCGCATTTAACATATGGATGCATACAGTATGTATATTTCAAACCAAAATGGCATCATTTCCATTAAAAAAGGTTGGAATTAACATTTAAAACAAAGACAACATACTAAGGCCGAGATGTTCAACCGACGAGCACTAATGCGCTGCATGTGAAGGCTTTAAACAAGTTTATCAAAACTTTAATAATTTACATTTCGCCTCTAAGGCTTAATACAACTCAGGTCGTGAAGACCAGTATTCACAAGCAGTAAGCGTGATTCTTCTACGTTTTGGGTCGGCGGCCATCTCTTCTTTTTATCAGCGAAACAAAACCTAATTAAACCCTTTATAATCTTTGAGTAACTCATCCCTCACCAACGACGTGAACCACCCCGAGGCGTTAATTGTTTGGTGAGTTACCTAACAGCTGAGGGACCGTCCTCACGCTCGGTGACGGTTGTGGGAGTCACCACGCGTGCCCCAATCTCCACCACCATCCTGTTTACCTGCACAAGCAGCGAATGAGGTTAAAACTTAATAATTAAAATTGTAAACATAATATATTTTTACCACATTATACAGCAAGGTTCGAATATGGGACACATTACCTATAAGAAGAGTGTATTCGCAGCCACGCTTCACCTAAGTATCACAGAGAACAACGATGAGCGGTTAGCCATCACCGAAGGAAACCACCCTAGTTAAGTATTGAAGATTACACAGAGCATAAGTGTTTTGACTTACCATTCCATGCATGGGAGAACGTTGGCATCCTCATGCTATAGTGCAGTGACTCGTTGTGGCGTCGAATCCATCCCTGTGTGTCCATGGCATAAATCTGCTGTGCAGAGCAGCGGCTCCTTGCTCAGAACCTTGACATGGAAACAATGGCAACCTTCGATGCTCAACCCTTTTACATTTGCTGCTTGCATCGGATAGGGAAGGTAATGTTTACCACTGAAACTAGTGGATGGAGATTATAATGGAAATGTCGTAGAGTTTTTGGGCGCGAAGACCACAACTCCAGGATCAACAATGGTGCTTGTATCCTGAATGCCAATAAACCAAAGTGGATTGAGATCAATGGGTAAGATTAGCTGGAGTTTAATGGATTCTGCATAGAGTATGGAGTACATCCCTGGACGTGGCATCACGTTGTCAGGGTGCAGTTGTAAGCAGTAGATTCATTTATGAAGTCAACCAACCAAGGATCCACGTCAACCAAAACCTTCACGCAGCATGTCGAACCCTTCCACAGTGTCGATATTCTTCGTATACTTTCCAAGTGGAAAGCCTAGCAGGGTTCAAAACATATGAAGTGGGTTGGTCAAGCCTGTGTGGCATAGCCACATCACCACCCAGGCCACCCTGGTAACGAGAAGCATTGACCCACCATCGTTTAAATTATCCATGGGTATTTTATAACTATGGTATGGTTGGTTATATAGTTATATAGACTATCATCATATTGGTTGAAACCATAGTCATTACTTTGGAGTCGATTTTATATTGGTATAATGTCACCATAGTGACATTATAAAACCTTTACATTTGGTTGGGTTATTAACATATTAGCGCCATTTGTTAATGCATTACTATATTGGCTAACTAAGCCATGGTTCATAGCATTTGGATGTAATATATATATATATATATATATATATATATATATTGTTTATAAAGTCAAGTTTTAATACTTGGTTATTAATATATCTAAAGTATTCTTATGTTAAGTTTACATTAATGCTTTTTACATTTGTTCTATTTGTTTATGGAATTAAATTATACACAAGGTTAATTCTAATGTTGTATGCATTACATTGTATTTCCATTCTAATGTTAGATTTTCATCATTTAATTCAATAGATCTAGGATCTTAACTAAAAGAACAACATGTATAGCATATCAAGCATAAGAGACAAGAGACAAGAGACACAAAACATTTCACCGGGGAAAACCAAGAAGGTGAAAAACCCCGCAACTTCCTCAGATATAGAATAAGCATCAATACAATGATCACCATGATCAAACCCAAGAGATATATATCTTCAGCGGCATGCTCCTCCTCCACTTGTCTGCACCCTCTTCTTCACTCTCTAATGCGAAGTGAGTGAATGAGACAATGTGTAAAATGAGAGAGTCACACTCTCTATTTATACACTAACTTTCACTTGACCTTTACCCAACTAGGTCGGCCCCAATTTAACCACTTAACATAATGCTGACTGGGCCAACCCCCACTAGGGTGGTCTAATAACCCTTTAACCCACATGACTCATACAGGTCCGACCCCATCAAGGTGGTCTAATAACCCATCAAGTATAAGTTACGACACTTACAATATAACTTGCGACACTTGCAAGTACACATGATGACACTTCCAATCAGAGGAATAATACTTCTATGTTGGGGATACAATAAAGTACAAATGTAATACATACAAGTGAATATCTTCCGAAGTTACAAATACATCAACACTCCCTCTTAACTAGGAAGGTATTCTCTTGACACTAGTCATCAATACATATAGGAACAAGTCTTGAACTCTGGAGCTGGATCATTGTCACTGGATCACAAAGCATCATCGTCATTGATGCTGTACTCGTCATCTCTATCACTGGTGCTATCTCTCAATTATTCTCGCCATAGGAAGTTCTACAGAGACAGCCCTTTTTCATGCTAAATGTAGGCCTAGCCTCCATGTAGGTCTTCATCATCTCTACGAGCAAGCCATCAAATAGGTACACCTCAGGACTGATTACAATGCCTCTGCAAAACTTGCAAGATATCCCAGGACTGATCATATGCCACCGCAAAACCTGCAAGAGCATCTAAGGACTGATTACATGCCTCTACAAAACTTGTGTACCCTATTGTCACCTCATAGTCCATGGAGCACAACCCAGATGCACATCACACAGAATTTAAACTCACTGGCATGGTAAGACACACCTCAACCATCCGTGAAAGGCTCAGCACTTATATCTACACCATGGGAAGACACACTTCAACCATGCGAGAATGGCATCGCACTTATATCCATAGCCATGGGAAGACACACTTCAACCATGTTAGGAATGGCACAGCACTTATATCGCAACCATGGGAAGACACGCTTCAACCATGCTTGAATGGCACAGCACTTATATTGCAGCCATGGGAATACACACTTCAACCACGCTCGAATGGCACAACTCTTATATTGCATCCATGGAAAGACACACTTCAACCATGGTTGAATGGCATAGCTCTTAAATCAACGACCATGAGAAGACACACTTCAACCATGTTGGAATGGCCCCAACCCTTATATCTTCACCATGCGAGGACACGCCTACCACCATGTGAGAATGGCTCATGTGCATCTGTGTCTCCGGACTCATCACTTCCACTTGGAAGGAATCTCGACCTGAATTACACCAAGCCTCTCTCTGATGTACTCAAACTTCACTCTAGCCAACGGATTGGTCAACACATCGGCTATCTGCTCGTCCGTCGCAACATATAGGAGCTTCACTGCTCCTCTCTACACCATATCCCTGATATAGTGGAACTTGCTCTCAATGTGCTTCGACTTGTCATGGAACACTGGGTTCTCCGACAACTTCACACAACTCTAGTTGTCGCAATATATACAAGTAGCACTTAGCTGGAGATCAAACAAATCAGACAGTAGCTTCCTAAGCCATACTTCCTCACAACTAGCCAAACAAGTTGTGACATACTTTGCTTCGATTGTACTCAGTGCCACACAGGACTACTTCCTGCTAAACCAAGATATCATGCCGGATCCCATACTAAAGCATCACCTCTAAGTGCTCTTCCAATCAATGGCACTGCCTGCCCAATCCGAATCAACATAACCCTCTAGGTTAAACTTTTGATTCGCATCATACTTGACCCCATAGTCAACTGTACCCTTCAAGTACCTCAGAATATGCTTTGCAGCAATCAAGTGAACATGTCTCGGATCTATCAAATACTGGATCAAGGTTTTCACCACAAAGCAGATATCTGGTCTTGTATTCATCAGTTACATCAAGGATCCAATCATCTGATGATACATCGTAGCATCAACTGGCTTAGATGAAGTATCACACGGAAGCTTCAGGTTCAATGCCATAGGTGTGACCATGGCCTTGCAGTCCATCATCCCGAACCTCTTCAGGATCTCTACTGCAATACTTCCCTTGTCCAAGGAAGATCCCATCTGCACTCTGCCACACCTCCATGCCTAGAAATTAGTGCATCATACCCAAGTCCTTCATCTCGAACTCGGCAGCAAGCTTCCTCTTTGTGTCGGCAACCAATCCATCCTCACCTATCATAAATAGGTCATCCACATACAATAGTAGTATCCCTGGATTGCCTTCCTCAACCTTGTAGTAAAGGTTGGAATCTGCTTTACTCTTAGTAAAGCCCAAACTGGATAGGAAGCTATCTATCCTGTCGTACCAGGTCCTGGGTGCCTGTTTCAAACCATACAGGACTTTCTTCAACCTACACACATATGAATTCCTGTCATGTATCTCAACACTGAGTGGCTGCTCCACATACACTTACTCTTCGACTACACCATTCAAGAAGGTTGTCTTGACATCCATCTGGTGTATCTTCCATTTCATCACTCACCTTGTATTTCTCTATGCTACCATCTGCAGCGTGCTTGATCTTATAGATCCGCTTGGAAGTCACAACAGACTTCCCTTCTGGTCTTGGGACCACATACCAAACATCATTCTTCATGATCAACTGGTATTCCTCAATCATGGCATTCTTCCATTACTGCATCTCGGATCCTGGGAACTTCAGATTCTTCAATATCTTCAATAGATAATTTTCTTGAACTTCGTTGCTTGGAACAAATGTTGTAATCCTTCTTTTGTAGGTGATTGTATACGATCTTTCCTACAAATCAAATTCAATTGCATGATTAGAAACTTCTCATAGTTTTTCAAAAACAAATTCTTACACATAAGAGTATGTCTCATGCAGTCATGCAATTGTTTTAGCCAATGCTTCAATACAACATTTATCCATATCCCGTATTCACACGGTAACTTTCTAGATGCCTTCCATCTCTACCATAACATTTGTTAAGAGTGTGCATAACTCCCAACATGTTAGCAAAGAGGTTTAATTCTAGATAAGTACCAATGGAATGTTGTACAGTACCATAGGCCACTTACCCATTACTTGCATATTAGTAGTATCTTGTTCATTGATGCAACTTTTCTAATATGCATAATACATATCCTAAATCTAGGAACATAAGTATGTACATGACTGGACAACATCATTTAAGTAATCATATATACAAGAAATGACAATCCAAATACTTATCTTTGTTTAGTTGTAGGGTGGACTCCCTCTCAATCTTTGCTTCCTTGCAGGAACTATTGGAGTGTGCTCTCTCTTGATCTTTGCTTCCTAGATTACATGTCCTTGAACTTATACTCATCCTGGACTATTATGCTGCTTAAGTGTGAACTAGTGTCACCATTGTGTTATCCTCAAGATCTCATACATAACCATACATACATTAGTATAATCTCAATACTATCAAAACATTATGATTCTAAATAATCTTATGTATGGTCATGATCATTTCATACATAGGTAATAAGCATTAGTATTCAAGGTTTCAGGGAGGAATTCTATTACTCATGCATATTCTTATTTGACCATAGGACTCTTCTGGTTAGTCATATCATCAATCAAAGTAAGAAACATAATATGCATAAACTGTTGATTACTTGAACTTCTAACTTCAAGAATAATCATTCATACAAAAGTATAAGATCCTAACACAAGGATTCTAAATTGATATAGGAAAAACATACCTATATTATCATGCTTGTTAGTTATGTCTAACATACCCATATAATGTCTTTTTGTTCTTCTTCAAAGACTTGTGCTAGTAACCTGCATAACTCATAAGTTAACCATTGTAGAACCAAATCATACATACCTCGTAAGTAGAGATTCTATGTGATCCATGACTATGGATGAGTCTTTGTCTTCATGTCACCATGGTCATATGTTCTTGAACTAGAACTTTCTTGATTTACCTTTCATGTTAGCGGAAAACATCAACCTCATACAACACCATAGTGCATTAGTATAATCATAAGTGTCATAACCCTAATCAGTGAATGTCTTCTATCATGCATTCATACTTTTACTAAGGTGATAAGACAAGTCTGAAATCAATCAATATTTTACTAACCTCAATAATATGAAGACAAACATATCATAAACTTAATCATGAACAGATTTCAAAACATAATGTATTTCCTCAAGTCATGTAAGTGTCCAATTCATTCTCTTCTAGGATTAACCCAATCCACTTTGATTTGTTGAAACTGGATCTGGAGCTGGATTAGAGTTTGTCAGAGAAACCCTAAAAATTCAAACTTTGAATTTCAGACTTCTGATTGGATGAAAAGATGTTCCTTGTTGAGCTAATCAAACTGGTATACTTCAATTTTGAAATCTCCAAAATTTGACCCCTCAAAATTGCCTTTGAAACTTTCGGATCTTCTAGACAGGATCCCGAACTAGGGTTTGATAAAGCTCGGTCTTCTGCCCATCCAAAAGGTTCGATCTTTTGTTCTAAGCTTCGATTTTTTTGAGTATCTTCCAGCCGTGGTCACAGATTTCAAAATTCCAACTTTTGCAGAAGCCCTAATTTTCCACCTTACCAATCAAAATCCTGAACTAGGGTTTGATCATGCCTAGCCTTTTGCCCAACCAAAAAATTTGATCTTGGTCTCTAAATTTCGATTTTGATGAGGATCATTCATCTGTGGAATCCGATTCCAAAAACTCCAACTTTCTTCGAAGCCCTAAAGTCCCGTCGCAGTGACAAGCCAAGAATGAAGGTGCTTAGAATTTATTTATGTTTTGACGGAAATATGCACCGTATTGTTTCTGGTGCATATCTGAAATCACAAATCCACAGGGTCTGAAACTTCAGCTTGTGGTATCCTGACCTTTCTTCTTTCCAACCCCACAGGTCTGACCTCAATTGGATTCTCTGAGAGAGAGTTATGCCAAGTGTCACAACATGACCTGTTTATGGGATCAAACAGGAGATCGAACTTGTACGGAGTTCCACGTGTCACTGGTTCAATTTCGGCCTCTTAAAAACTTACCTGAGAAACTACAGTCCATGCTCTTACTTCCACTTTTTATATAATTTCATTTGGAGCTTCCTAGCACAAGTTGTGACCTTTTTTCCTAGGTCACTTGTTTATGACTAAGATCTGGAAGAGACAGAAACCCTAGATTGTACTGATCATAAAACACAAAGTACAACGAATTAGATTCTTTACCTTGGATACAAGGTACATGGCGATGTTATCTATGACTTTTAAAAGTTGCAGATCCTGAACCTTCGCCAAAATGGATTTATAGAGAAAGTTCTACGATGACTGATTTTTTCTATATCAAGCCCTAGCTTCCAATTTGTCGCAAGTGCAACAAGTCTCATAAATGCCATATCATTCCTTCCTTCATGCTAGCTCTGATACCATGTTATATTTTCATCATTTAATTCAATAGATCTAGGATCTTAACTTAAAGAACAACATGTACAGCATATCAAGCATAAGAGACAAGAGACAAGAGACACAAAACATTTCACTGGGGAAAACCAAGAAGGTGAAAAACCCCGCAACTTCCTCAGAGATAGAATAAGAATCAATACAATGATAACCATGATCAAACCCAAGATATATATATCTTCAGTAGCATGCTCCTCCTCCACTTGTCCGCACCCTCCTCTTCTCTCACTAATGCGAAGTGAGTGAATGAGACAATGTGTAAAATGAGAGAGTCACACTCTCTATTTATACACTAACTTTCACTTGACCTTTACTCAACTAGGTCGTCCCCAACTTAACCACTTAACATAATGCTAATTGGGCCGAACCCCACTAGGGTGGTCTAATAAGCCTTTAACCCACATGACTCATACAGGGCCGACCCCATCAAGGTGGTCTAATAACCCATCAAGTATAAGTTACGACACTTACAGTATAACTTGTGACACTTGCAAGTACACATGACGACACTTCCAATCGGAGGAATAATACATCTCTGTTGGGGATACAATAAAGTATAAATGTAATAAATACAAGTGAATATCTTCCGAAGTTACAAATACATCAACATCTAATACAGTTGCTTGTATATGATTATCATGGATATAATAAGAGTGTTTATCACATATTACACTATAGCCTAGTTCCTTGCAAGTTAATGCTAGGGAATGGTATAATATAAATACATAGGTTATATGTTGGTAACATATAACTATGTTATTTTAAATAGTATTCACATTAATACTATAAATAGTTTGTAATTCATATTAATAACATATTAATATATTTAATATAGTTATTAATTGAAATGTTAAAGTTGCATATAGTTTTACATTGTCACAAAATGGTTAGTATACCGTGGATATGTATTTGGTCGAATATGAATTATCCCTTTATACTAACAGGTTCATGTATAGGTACACCTTCTTAAGTATAGGTGTTTTTCAAGTATCGTGGGAAAAGCGACAAAAGTAATAGTGAAGTATAGTGCACACACGATCAGTATTATATCTAAGTATGTTGTAGAGACAGCTAGAGTTCGTGTTTTCCGCAAATGTTTTAGTGGTGAGATTCTTGATATATATATAATAATAAAAAAATCGCGTACAAGAGACGTCACATGGCCCCATGGAGAGCTAAGGTGGTGCAAATTATGGTGTGATTTCTTAAGGAAAGTAGGACTATAAGGCATGTATGTCATTTGTCCAAAAGAGGGATTTGGAATGTTGTAAAGGGCCATTGTAGACAGAGTTGGAGGGAGACCATGATGTGGCATATCGGGCGGTAAAGAGCCATGTGGATTAAGAGTGTTCCCTTGGTGGAAACTAGCCTTGATGAGCCCATTAGTAGAGTGAGAGATACTGGAAAGAGCTTTATCTATTTAACGATGTAGAGGGACATCAATAATTATTGTGTATGCATACCCTGATTTGACATATATTAAATCAAAGGGTTTCACTTTGAGAATAGTCTCATCCTCATTTTTTGGCATGGTGGTTGCTACATATTTGGAAATCATTGGTAGGAGTGATTTTGGAAACCAGTCTAATAAGAACAAAGGCTATATTGTGATTTTGCACAATGTTCTACATTGACGCAATTCATGGATGTGATTTGCAATGTGCATGGATGTATTTTTCCTAACTTATGATAGAATATCCAATCCAAGGTCATGGATAACTAGTAGTTGGAAAGAAGTGAGGAAAATGGTGGGTATAAACTCAAATATAGAATGAGCATGGGATGTTAAATTAACATAACACTTAGTTTTCATCCTTGTGAGGGTTATCTAGAATAGTCGAAGGTGTATGGTATCTTCAAATATGTTATTTCATGAGCACCATATATGAAATGATATCACGTGGTTGGTTGGGTCATCTCATTGATATCCCTCAAATTTGAGAATTTCTAAGGGGATATTTACCAACATTTATGGCCTTGTTGAGTTATGATGGATAGGATCATTTATGAGTTTGGATAGATAAGTGATATTAAACATTCCATAAATGGTAAGGTTGATGGGGGAGTAGGGCCAACCATTGGGGGTTTTGGTAGAGGACCTACTCTTGGTGGTGAGGGAGGTGCAACTTGGTGGGGGGGTGAAACTCTTCTTGGTGGAGAAGAAGGTTTAACAGGCAAGTGAATGGGAGAACTTAACAAGGTATTTGTAAGGATGACCGATTCGATCACAGATGCTTGTGAATGTACCCAAATTGGTGGTATCCCTCGTGGTCAGAGGAGAGGTGTGAGTGTGGGAACCCCTTGAAATGATAAAATCGTTTCTTACACAAATGCCAAGTGTAAATTATATAATGATAAATTTTGATGGATAGAATTGAATGGGCCCAAGTGTAACTAATATTTTTTCCTCCTTTTGCACTATGATATTTCTGTCAACTCTTTTTCTTTCCCTTTTTAATGTTTCTTCTATAACTATTGGCAACGAAATCCTCTATCTTCCCTCTATTTTTCCTTGCAGCAGATTAATTCTTTCTTCAACTATATTCTAGAATTTTAATGGCCAAAAGCTTGTTCTAGTCAAGGACCAAGACAAAAAATCTGAAAAAATAAGCGGTCAAGGATCGGTCAAGCAAAGTCTAGAAATATATGACCAAGGGCCTGGATCAGGAAACACAGGCCCGGATACCACTGAAACGATAAAATCGTTTCTTACACAAATATCCATTGTAAATAACACAGATGATCCAAAAATGGACAAATAATAGAATAAATAATTGATAAGATGGTGAATATGGAAAATTACAAATAAGGGTTTGTATATATACCCATGTAGTGTCTCATGTTGTGAATAGGCATAACCTTTCATCAAGGTGTCTCTTCATAAGTGTTTAATTATGGATTTATTATTAATAATAATTAATTATGTTATTTATTATATATTGTGTTCATTACACCCTTCCTTGAATAGGAGGAAGGCCTTGCATCCTTAAATATTTCCTATAATTACTTAGTTCCTCAATGGTTCTTTTCGTTTGGTGAGATAAGGTGTATGGTATTGATTATGATAATAAACACAATCGAAAAATGAAAAAATATGATGATCACAATAACAAATGCAAGATGGTGAAAGTGTGAAGGTTTGTTTCAAAAGTTGAAAATGGAATCAAGAGTAAGTTCTTTTTAATTGTGTAGATTTTATTTGTAAAAAACAAGTAATGATATATTCCTATTATACCTAGCATCCTTCCTCTTAAAATGTAATTGGTCCTTCCAATCTCTCTCTCTTGTCGGATGGTTATGAACCCACCGAATACGGCTAGTGAAGATATGAATGAATCAGTTATAATGGGGGGTATTGGGGCTATGTTTTGGAAGGACTGGAAACAATTACAATAGCCATCAAAATATAACTCAGGTGCAAATGCACCCCACAAATTCCACCTAGTGAAAATCCTAGTTTTTTGCTACTAAGATACATGTGTCAATTATGGATAAGAGGTTTGGTCTTGAATGGTGGAATGTTTCCTCCACAAAGAGTTGGGTGGCTCAATGTGGAAAACACGAAAAAATATACATCAACTTTAGCATCCTTGGGCACTGTGATTTCTTATCTGGGTTTGATCACACTCACTTGTAGCAAGATTTTTATAGTTCCCTAAAATTCAACAACCTCTATTGTTTCAGATGAAGAAGATTGGTGGCCATTATTTAGATGCGTAGCCCAAATCCTAAATTTACTAAAAAAATAATTGTGACCTCTTTGATAGAGGATTTTAGTTCGTCAAGATTATGTTGTAGGTTGATTTTAATGGGTCCAATTTTGATTGAATTGTGCACAACAAGGGAGGTATTCCAAACCTTCCAATTTTTTGTATATATCAAGATCACTTGTGAGTGCAAGATGAAGAGCATACTCAAAATGAAAGGAGTCTTTAGGTCCCTTGGTGTGTTCTTCAAGTGAGAGATACATAAATGTTTTGAAAGGAAAAAAGGAAACTTGCAACTAACTTATGAGCTCATAAAGTAAATAGATATGAACATGAGTGGTTTGTTCCTCCTCCTAATTAATCTCTAAATGTGAATGAATTTCAAAAGATAACTTTAAAGATAGCTATGATACTAAGGGAGATATTTCAAATCCTTTGATTTTTTGAATTCATAAAGATCACTTGTGAGTGCAAGGTGAAGAGCATACTCAAAATAAAGGAGTCTTTAGGTCCCTTATTTGTGTGCAAAAGTGGACTAATCTAATTTTTTTAAAGAGAAATATGCAAGAAACAAAAGAGGTTAAACTAATGTAATCTTTTCCCAAATGCCTAGACTAATAATTTCCTTTGAACTTTAAAAGTAATGAAGAATAATATAGTCTACTTTAGTGAGAGCTAAGAGGTTTGTTGGGACCTCAAATCATCTACCTAGGAAAATTGCAAAAATGATTTTTCCCCCTATTTAGAATATGTGATTTGATATTTAAAGAAGTAAAAAAAAATTGTGAGTTGTTTGTTAATTCCTTAGCATGAGTGGGCATCCATATGGATTGTTGCTTGACATTATGTTCATTTAAGAAAAAAGACAAGAAATTGAGACCACCATGTGGGTTTTCCCATAACAATCACATTTTCACATGGGTTACAAGTTACAAATTCCACATGGAAAAATTGTGTGGGATAATGAATATAAAGTAACACTATCACGCCGAAGTCGAAGAAAAATCATGTGGATCAATGCGGAATGGACACTAGGAACCACGCAAGCAGAAAAATGGATGGAAATGGACATTGAGCCTGCAAATTCCACTAGTTAGGGGTATGAAAAACAAGAGTGTGATCATACAAAAGGCCCCAAATCAGTTAACAAGAATAAGACAACATATAGATAATAAAACTAAGAAAAATAAGCAGTGGAGTCGCCAATACTATTTTGGGGAAAATGTCACAAGGGTGAGAAATTCCTCCTCCCCTTGCAGGTTGCAACCAAGGAAACAATGTGAATGATGATTAGTAGACCAAACACTAACAAGCTAAATCCAAACTCAACAAGTAATTGTGAAATAAAGAGATTATCAAGTTATAAAATGCCATAAAACAAAGAGAATGAATTAGCTTCAACCATATAGTATTGTCCAATGGAAAAGCTTGTATACAAATGGTACCACCTACAAGAATGTAGCTCCAATAGTATCTAACACTTCCCTTTTGGATGGGTCCTTTTTAACTCTCTCAAATTGCTTACTAAATAACTTGGAATGATGAGGAGAAACACTTGCTTCTTGAGGAAGAAGTCAAGGGAACTTTGTGATGCCAAATGATGATAAGAATAAGTGTGAAATATGATCTCTCATACTAATTACTGCAACATAACCTTTCTCTAGATTTCTCTTATGAAATGCATGCTCATGGCTTCCTTTGATAGGTCAAATGGAGGTCTTCAAACATCTAGTTCTCCATGTGAATGCTCCACCTCATGAAGTAGTATTTAAGGTACATGTATATGGGGATATTGAATGCCCCCAAGCATGTGAAGGAGACCAATTCGATTTTTGAGGCCAAGATGTGGTTGTGAGCCTTGAATGTGATGTAGAGAGTTAATGGTCCACTAGATGGTACGATATTGCAACTTTTGAGTCTTTACCCATACAAATCCATGCAAGATTCATTTATAAAAGTTATGCAATTGTACTAAAGTAAAGACTGCTTCATTTTAAGGTTCAATTCTCATGTTGAATTTTATGAGGATGATGCTAATGAGTTGCATGTTGTATCTTGCTCATGTATTTCTTCAATAATTTTCGAAATGTCGCATGTATGCGAGATTTAGGTGATAAAAACATCTAGTTATGATTCATTGAGTTCACTTGAAGCAAAAAAGAAAGAGAGTACATAGATAAGTATTGAATTAACTTGAAAAATGCCAAAAATGTGAAATAAACTCATAACCGTGTGGAAAATTATTTAAATATAAACTTTATAAATCATTTTTTACCATCTTTGTCAAATATTAGAATTGGAATCACCATATCTTGGGAAAATGAAGGAATTTTTTTATGAAATGAAATCCTTTCCTTGATGGAAACGATGATCCATGAGTAAATGATCAATTCACTCAACCGAAAAATTTCCAAATACTGTAAAATATAATGTATTTGTTTCATGCAATGATGCTAAATCAAGATCTCAATCAACAAAAGGAGTGAATTTTCATAAGAGTTTTAATACCATGTTAAAAACCCGAGGTATATTTTCATAGGTTAAACACCTTTAAAAAGATGCTCACACATATATTAAATATAATAAAAAGCATGTTTACATGGATAAAACCCCCAAAAAGAGAAATGATCCATGACCCTTAGGAAATTGATTAATACATAAAATAATTTACAAGAGCATCTCTTATTTTTATCATCAACAAATGACCCTCCATGTTATATAATGAGAGACCGTAGACCAATTAGGTGCTAAGTCACATATCAAGTGTCATTAACATCGAGGATATATTTGACCCATTAGATCTCTCATGTGTGGGACATGATTGTGACCATTGGTTTAGTAAAGAACAAAAAAACACTAAATAAACAAACTAAAAGTGCATTTTAACCTAGCATTACATTAGACCAAGTTGACCTTAACAAACCCCTAGCATCAAAATATCCCAATAGGTTGCACATATTTTTCTAAACCAATTTCTTGAGCTAATAATTCATAAATCAAATATGCTTTGTGAAGCACTATCAAGCAAAGCACTTACCTTCTTATTCTTCATTTTAAGCTTGATCTATAAAATGGCACTCTGTTCTCCACTTGCCTTTAATTGTGGTAGTGTGATGTAGATTATATTATCATCCAAATCGAAGATGGATTCTTCCACTATACTTGTTTTTTATGGTTCTCCTTCTTCTTCTTGGACTTGAAACGATTTTTTATGTAATTCTAGATGAAGCTACGAAGACTTCTCATCCATCCACTTCATGGTGGTTGCAATGTTTCTTAGGAAATTTTACCTTATGGAATGTGAATACAACCATGTTGCATTTATCTTTTGTAACCTCTTCATGCTCCTTTTGTTTCCTCGTCTTCATACCCAACTCAATGTACATAGCTTTATTGCTTTCTTCATCTATTATTTGAAATTTAAAAGTTGCAATTGCATTAACATGTGACCATGTAGAGCCCCAGGGTAATTTAATACTATATCTACTTTTTTTGGTCAAATTCCCAACATAATGGATTACTTCTATAACTTAAACATGTATTGTTATATACTGTGTCCTCTCTCTTTCTTGTAATACCACCATGTTAGGAATCCATGTCAACCCTTCTCTTTACTTTGTTAGTATATTTTTGTTGGACGCATATGCTTTGTAAGTCGTCCCGTAGTTTTTGTTGATCCATTGTTTGTATTAGCCCATGGTATTGACCCATAGTATTGGACGCATATGCTTTGTATAAAGTCGTCCTGTAGTATTATATGTCCCATGGTATTGACCCATAGTATTGGGCATAGACTTAGTAAATAAGTGTGTGTTGAGGCCAATGAAGCCACCGTGAAGTTATTTGTATTGAGCTTGCTCAAAGGAGGTTTCCCCCTCGAAGTGGCCTATGATCAATAAAGCGATTCTAAGTTCTGTTATTTCTACTATCTCGTTTATTTTCATTAATTAATTATTGCAGGTTCTTCACATCTGGTATCAGAGCACTTTCTTGGGCTCGTTGGGTGAAATTTCTGCCAAAAACAAACTTCGCATCTATTGCAAGTTCGGATCTGGGAATAATCCCTATCCGCTTAACTGTGCGAAGTACCTGGGAATAAGCCCTAAAACTCATTGTGAGGAGTACCACAGGAACCCCGAAGTAGCTATCCCATTGAGAGGACCTACCAGCGAAAAGGGAAACGACCCCTACCTGATTGACTAGTTCCCACCCGTGAGGTAAACCAAGAACTATTGTTTGTGGCAAAACGGTTATCAGTTTTACCTGAGTCGTGGAGTGAGGGGTAATGCCCCAATACGCAATCCATCAAATAGAATTGGTGGCCGAGTGAATCCCCTGAACCGTTAGGAATTCGAGCATACCTAGGGTCCATATCTATTTTCAGCTGATAAATCGTAGATTTCCTCTGTCCAAAACTGTTATCGATCACTTATGTGCCATTGCAGATCCATCTATTTTCGATCACTTCCGCGTCATTGCAGATCCATCCTTTCACTCCATTTCCCTTAAAACTTCCTTGACACCCCTGTAATCCCATTCTGCATCTTTCATTCCGACAGATCCTATCCCAAATTCCACTTCCCAAAGCCAGAAATCCCACATTTGTCTCTTTTTAGGGTTTTCCATAACTTCTTTAATTTTCACCCAATCGCCTTCAAATTTTGTCGCCGTGTTCCTTCCCTATTTCTACTTCTTTGTCCCTCTCTAACAAATTTTCCCATTCTTTCACCCTGCTTCTGAAATACTCTTTTTTTGCTTCCATATCCATTCGAAAGTGTCCAAAACCTAGTCAAACCCCAATTACCCATCAGAGTTTTTCCCAAACCCAAATTTTCCTTTACTAAATAAGCTTTTGTTTGTGTTTTTCTACCCATTCACAAAAAAAAACTCTTGGTTATGGTTGTCACCCATGCAGGAGCAAAAACCATGGAGGAAGCACTTGCAGCCATCCAAACGAAACTCTAGGATTTGGATGAAAAATTTCTCGGCCTCCATCTTGAGCATTCATCCATGAACAACAAACGATAGTCTGAGTCTTCATCAGACAATGGGTTCTCTTCTTCCAGCAATTTCTATGGTCCGAAGCTCGATTTTCCTCGCTTCAATGGTACTGATCCGACTAGATGGATCTATCGTGCAGAACAGTATTCCAGTCTGCATAATAATTTTGATGTCAACAAAGTTCCACTTGCATCCTTTCATTTGGAATAGGAAGCTCTTCAATGGTACCGTTGGTACATCAAGGCTCATGAAGAGCCAAAATGGCCAGATTTTTGCCAACTCCTTTTGCAATGATTTGGTCCTAGTGCTTTTGATGACTTCACAAGAGCCCTCACTAAACTTCGCCAAATTGGCACAGTGAGAGAGTATCAGACAGAATTTGAGAAACTAGCCAATCACACAAAAGGATTGTCTGATGAATTCTACATGAGTTGTTTTATTAGTGGTCTTAAGGATTAAATCCACTCAGAGGTTAAAATGTTCTGTCCCAACACAATGATGGAAGCCCTGGGGTTGGCTAAGTTGGCAGAAGACAAGATTGCAGCCCAACAATGCTCCAAACCCACTTTTGTTCCCTTCTGAAATATGGGTTCTCAACGACCTCCCATCCTGCCAGCTCCTCAACCAACTCCTATCAAGCATTTGTCTGAAACAGATATGCAGACACGCGGAGAAAAAGGGATTTTTTATAATTGTGATGAGAAATTCACTTGAGGACATAGATATGTTCAGCAAAATCTCTATGTATTGGATGTGGATTCTTCGCCTACCTCTGAAATTGGTGAAGAAGCTCTAGATACAATGGATGACCAGGTCGACATTCAGGAGCCGCCTATTAACCCTCTGTCTCAGGAAGACCACCCAGATATATCTCTCCATGCTTTAGCTGGAATCACCACCCCCCAAACAATGCGGGTCAGGGGTTACTTCAATAAGCTTCCTCTTAAAATACTCATTGATTCTGGTAGCACTCATAACTTCATTGACCCTCGAATCGCCAAACAGGATGATTGTTTTGTCGATCCTTTCTCCAACTTTGAAGTCATGGTTTCCAATGGGGGCACCTTACCTTGCAAGGGGAAGTGTCACAATGTGCGTATCCCTCAGGAAGATTATAACCTGCGCTTTGACATGTTTGACTTGTCCTTATGCGGATGTGATGTGGTTTTGAGCGTTCAATGGTTACGCACATTTGGCCCCATCTTATGGGATTTTGTTGAACTTTGGATGCATTTTTCAATCAATGGGAAACAACACACATTTACGGGCTTACAACCAGGGTCTCTCCGCGTCATCAGTTCACATCGCCTGGAAAAGATCCTTAAGAATAATTCACATGGTGTCATCACTCAGCTCCATTCCATTCAGATGCACCCATCAACGGTCTCCACTAATTCCTTGGCTAGATATGCAGGTGTCTTTGTTGAACCAGTGGTATTGTCGCCTTCAAGAGACCTTTCCAATAAGAATTTAGCTGCATCTACATTTGAGAAGGAAATGATGGCTATTTTGCATGCAGTACAGAAGTGGATGCCATACCTATTAGGGAATTAATTCTGTATCAATACTGATCACCAGAGTCTGAAAAATTTCCTCAAACAACGGGTCTCCTCCCCAACACACCTAAAATGGGTTATCCAACTCATGGTTGATGCCTATGCGATCACTTACAAGAAGGGTAAGGACAATCTGGTGGTGGATGTTCCTTCTCGCACATTTGATGACCAAGTTTCTCATACAACTATTTCTCTTCTTGTTCCAAATTAGTTGCAAGCTATTCAACAGGGCTATGTCTTCTATGAACTCCATGCTTCTCCATCGGTAGGGCACTCTGGGTTCCTCAAAATGTATGACCAGGAATAGTGTAACTTCTTTTGGCAGGGACTAAAAATGACAATTCAATAGATCGTGGTTGACTATGATACTTGCCAGGTCAACAAGGGTGAAGCAACACTCCTTTCGGGACTGCTCGAACCCTTTCCCATCCCTACACAGATTTGGGCAGCTATTTCTATGGATTTCCTTGAAGCGCTCTGGTGGTACAATACCACATCTAAAATGACACCATATGAAGCAATCTATGGACAGGCACCACTATTTCTTCTTCCATACACCCTCAGCAGTTCCCCCATTCAGGCAATTGACTTAGTTCTTCGAAACCGCAATCAGATTCTTCTCATTTTGCAGGACAATCTTCACATGGCTAGAATTTGAATGAAACAACAAGCCAATTAGCACAGTTCTGAGTGCACTTTTCAAACAAATGATATGGTTCTTCTTGGTCTACAGCCTTCCAAGAAATCCTCCCTGAAACTAAAACGGTGTCAGCTTCTCTCTCAATCTATCACAAAGGTATTAATTCAATGGCACAGAATGCAACCCAAAGATGTTACAGGGGAACCACTCCTTCATTTTCCACATCTCAAGATTTGAGGACAAATCTTTTTCTAAGGGAGAGGGGATGTTAGGAACCCATGTCAACCTTTCTCTTTACTTTGTTAGTATATTGTTGTTGGGCACATATGCTTTGTAAGTCGTCATGTAGTATTTGTTGATCCATAGTTTGTATTAGCCCATGGTATTGACCCATAGTATTGGACACATATGCTTTGTAAGTCGTCCCGTAGTATTATATGTCCCATGGTATTGACCCATAGTATTGGACACATATGCTTTGTAAGTCGTCCCGTAGTATTATATGTCCCATGGTATTGACCCATAGTATTGGGCATAGACTTAGTATATAAGTGTGTGTTGAGGCCAATGAAGCCACCGTGAAGTTATTTGTATTGAGCTTGCTCAAAGGAGGTTGCCCCCTCGAAGTGGCCTGCGGTCAATAAAGTGATTCTGAGTTCTATTCAATTTCTATTATCTCGTGTATTTTCATTAATTAATTATTGCAGGTTCTTCACACACCATGTCGTGAGTTGTTCCTCTTCATGCCCTATGAGATAAAATTGTGACTTAATTAAGTCCTTAAATTTTTTCCATCTACACAAATTTTCCATCCTATTAATACATGGTTGAACATTTTATTTTCTTTATTTTATTGAGTTATTATAAACCTAAAATCACTTCAAACAGAAAGCTTAGGAACTTGCATTAATACCAATATGATCTACAATTTTTTTTGGATATTCAATTAGTCATTTTTCAAAATCATTTATTTATTTTTTACTAAAACTTTATTGTTAACATGAAAAATTGACAAATACTCTAATTTGCTTTTTCTTCAATGGACATATACATCCTTTCACATGGTATAAATCAACCCTTAGGGCTGAAGAGGCCATGAGTGGGGGATATCTATTCTAGAAAAGTATCCCTAGTCTCACACTTGGCCCCACCCATTTTTCATAAGCATTGGTGCCCACAAACACAACGACACACATGTCATTAGAGAGACTTGAACCATGGTGGCACATTAACAATTCCCCACTTTCACTAATTTTCCAAGCCACTGTTGATTTTTCAAAAAAAAAAAGTTATGATAAATTACATGTGAGAATTAAAATTCTACAATGAACATCCATTTCCGTTAGGAAATGAATTAACTATGTCATTCTTTCTATGAATAATATTTAATGATGGAGTCTAAAAAAAATCTAATATAACAAAATAGAAAATGATCAATCACACCATCGATACAAGATCTACCCTATAGAAATAATAACTTGGGGAAAATACAATCTCTGGAGCAATAGTTTTATTATTCAGTAGCACCCTAATTTATTTTTACAAAGTGTAAAGCCCCATATCTTGACAATCGATAATTAAAAACTCTAATGTGATTTAGCTTACCATTTTATTTGCTTATTATATGTTGACTAGGATAGATTGATTAAGACTATTGTTATATGGACATGTGGACTCCCATGAGGTGTGTATGGTAAGTGGAATTTACTATTGAATTCATTAATGGAAATGAATATGTTACTTCATATTGAACATGCAAATGAATATGTTACTTCATATTGAACATGCAAATTTAATATAGAATATCCATGTGTAGATTGTTAATTTAGTTGTTGCAAAAAGAACTTACATGATTATTTGTAAATGTCGTATTAGTGATATGGATTGGCACTTGAAAGAGTTGGGTATGGCTATATATATGTTTCATGTTAATGATGAACTATTCCACATGTTGATTGGCTATGAGATAGGTGGATTCCTATATTTCCAAAGGGCATGAGATGTCTTGAACATCATGAGTATAATGATGTTATATCAAATTCCATGCTATTTAATTGTGAATTCCAATATTTCTATGACATGTGGGTGAGTGTGAGTTTTGACAGGCATTGAGACTTGCCCAAAGTGGGTTTTCAATGATGGGACCCCTTCGATCAGTGATGGCATAGTATGGTTGATGTAGGGCATTGACCCTAGTACTATTAGGAGGGGTGGAGGCATTTCCCACCATCAAACCTCCGAAACCCAGAGTCATGGGAGGGATATGCTGAGCACGCTCCCGTGGATGTGTGATGACGACTAGTGGGTGCCTACTGGGGAAGCTTGGTCGATGTGGTCGATCGACACTTCCACTTACGGGTTATATACATGGTCATACGCGTAGTCGAGATTCCATGGTATATTCCAGCAGAGGACGGAATGGTGAGGTCAGGAGATGGAAGTAGTGGTGATTAGGGGGTTGGAGTATTGATGGGATGGATGGGACCAATGATGGATTGGATGGTGTTCTTGATTTTTATTAACTATCGTGATTATATGCTGGATTTCATCACTATGTTTATTTAATTAAATGTCTTATTGCTTCTGTATGAATTATTATGAATGATGAATGATGCATTGTTTAATTGTTCTTCAATGTGTTCTTTGTGATCATGTAATAATGATCTATTAGGATCATTAAATGTGATTATTAGTACCCATGCTTATGACGTGTGCACTGGCCATGCATACGCCAATTCATGAGTACAATACTATGATTGGTCAATCGATGAATAAATTAATATGGTTATATTAGTTAATAGTATATTGGTTGATGGATTGTTGAAAGTATTACTTGTGTGTTGAAAGTATGAGTTGTTGACTTGTCAAATATGTTTTAGATTTACATAAATTGATTGTATTATTGAATTACATATATAATTATATACATTTAATATAAATTATGTCATAGTATAATATAGTATATGAAAATATCTTATTTGACTTATGAATGAAACGATAATATAAATAAATGGATAGATAGGATTTGCACAAATTTTTAGAAAAGATTTGTCATAGTTGCATTAAGAAGGGAGCATGACAAGTAAGACTTTGCAACCATGTTTATTAATATTTTAATTATTTAAATCAAATTGCTATATTTTTCTAGAAAATGAATTTATTGATTGTTGACTATTATTTTTGGAATTTATTGATGGATGAGGAGGATGATGAGGAGTTTTGATATAAATAGGAGACTTGAGATTGGAAGAGGGGAGTCTTTTCCCTTGAAGGATATTTTGGTAAGAATTTTGATAGGAAGAGGTATTTTGGATAATTTGGGGTATGAGAAGTTTGGAAGAGTTTGAGAACTCTTGGAAGATTTGATACATAGCCTACTAGTGCATCACTGTTCTGTTCTTTGGGGGTCTCGGGCAGAGAGGGCCAGGAGGCCATTTGGATGGGACCGTTCAATGGCTTCCTGGGGCTAGGGAGCCGGCTAGGCCCCTAGTTGGCTGGGAGGTAAAAACCGTGGTCCCACTTTTGGGCAATGAAGATGGAAGCAACTCGAGTGGAAGAGGGAAGCTTGCTCAGTTTGGACTCCGTCACCATTCTTATAACGAGGTATTTTTCTTGTGATTTTAAATTGTTTATATGTTGTTGTAAAATTATCATATGATGCTATTGCTACATGATTACGATGTTAATTTATGTTGTGTGAATCACCAATGAAGTTTTAAAAATTCTAAGTTATTTGATGCTATTGCAAAATGCTTATATTTTGCTTATATGTTGTTATGGTTACACTTTTATTATTTGTTGTTTAGTCACAAAATCTATGTTTAATTACATTAAAATTTATAATGCCAATGGAGGCATTACATATGGTATCAGAGCTCTTGGTTCAAAAACTGGAACTTGAAGGGCTTGCATCAACTTGAAAAGGAATAAACGTGAAATATGAATTTCCATTGTAAATGAAGACGTAAATTTAAATTGTTTTGGGGTATGTTAATATTTACCGGTTCTAAGTGCTCTTAAGACTAAAATTTTTAGTTTTATGCAAATAGAGAATAAATATGTATGGATTCTCACTACTAAGTCCCTAAAACCATTTGGTATATTCTCCATTATGAGGTAAGAGTTGGAACTGAATAACAAAGTTTACTTTTGTTTAAAATGTTGACAGGTTATTGATACCGATGAGCCTATAAAACCTCTATTTATATGGTGACACAGAAAAACTCCTTACGGGTTTTGTAGACGAAGTACTTAAACTTTCGGTTATATGTATTTGTGAAGTCTGAATATACCCACAGACATATACAGCAACATTCTTCACTCTTCACGGTGAAATCAGAGAGTTGGATCAGACCGACAAGGTTTATGTGTGTAATATTTAAAGATTCTCAATACTGATAAACATGAGTTTCTTACATGAAGTAGTGGAAATCTTCAATAAAACATAACTTCATGTTCTGCAATAGTCTTCAATGATTGCTATCTAATACCAATAAACTTTTGTTGCAGTAAGAGTAGATGGAATGGATGTTTTGAATTTCTATGAGTCTTCTAATCTCATCATTGCTATTGCCAGTAGCTTCATCACCAACCCCTAAACTTCGAAATGCTTGCCAAGCAAGCCTAGCGCAGATGGCTAGCAGGGGCTGCCAACAAACGTGGGAGCTGCCTCCTGGGTTAGCGTCTGCTGCACTGTGCTTAGTCCTGCTCGCACTATTGCCGATAAAAAAAAAAAACTGATATTTATTTGAACAAAACAGAACCTTTAAAAAAAAAAAAAAACCTATGAGAACCTACAAAATACCACGAAATTAAAATATGGATATGTTTCCTACAAAACTGGGTACACTTAAAACAAAGAGTACAAGCATCGCCCTTACTGCAGCAAACCACAAAATGTAGTACTACAAGTAAAACCCAGTCATGCCCCAGGGTTACTCCCTTCGTGGCAGACTCGCTATAGCAAGAAACATATATAAGAAATACAGTCAGAGCCAGGGCTGCGCCCCTTTGGCTTGTCAACAAGCAACTACATGCCACCAAAAGAAAAATAAAAAAAAATAAAAATTCTGATATTTGAAGGATCTTGGATTCGATTCCTGTAAAGAAACATAAGCCCGAAAATATCGCCATTGGGTGCTTTGAAGGGGCCCGTGATATGCCCCACTGTGTCCAAAAAAAAAATGAAATTATTATTTCTGTGTTTCCTCTGACTTGTGCCCGGCCAAACGATCTAGTTATTTACGAAGCAAGTTCTGGGATTTCAATGGAAAAAACTGCAGTGCTAGAATTTGTATAGAAAACTTGTCGAAATCACTCTACAGCGGGGTTCAATGCAGCTCAAGAAGCTAGCATCCGGCTCACCTTCTGATAGCGACGAACCTGACTTGCTGCTTGAGCAGGACCTGGTCAACGTGAATCACGTAGTTCTCCTGTAGAATGTATTTGTATGCCTCGCTATCTATATAACCAACCAACCAACCTATCAAGGAAACCTATAAATCAAGGGCTAGCTTTCACCTCGATCGGGAAAGACAAGGGAACACCAACCAGCTAGTGAAATAAGATGAGATGAAATAATGTGACATGAGATAAGATCTATGCGATAAAATAAGAATGATAACAATATCCGATCCAGGAGATCAGAACACTTGGAAATGAAGCAACCTTATTAGTATTAATTAAACTCTCTAGTAGTAAAATAATGGCTACCTGAATTGAGTGAGTAGCAGCGACATTTCCGCGTTGATTCTTGGCATTGAAACCTATCTACTTAATATCGGGTGGCTAGCTATTTCTGCAGTCGCCTTGTAGATTAGGTTATGGGTGCAGGTTTTCTGGAGAGGCAGGCAGAGTAGCTGCAAGAAGCCACCGCCTTGGGCAGCCTCCTGGAGTGTGTTGTGTGCACGTCCCTCTTTAAAGATATCAATGTCTCCATACTTGGTAGCTCTTCACACCAGCATGTTGTCGGTCCATAGTTGTGTGGAACCGGCTATAGTTATATGGCTATATACGAGCGATATTACTCTATGCAATCAATCGATCCATTTAAACTACTTATGCTCTCTACTCAATTGATGTTGGTTCAAATGGTTATGCCGGAAATTATGATACTGGTACTTTTACTTATACTGGTAATGCTGTTCTGGGAACTGAGGAAGCTGGAAATACTATTTATTCAACTGATGATTATGTCAATGTCGGTTAAACTGGTGCTCTCAGATGGCTCCACCAGATTCACCAACAGATGTCATCATATATTAAAAATAGCCATAGGTGTTGAATGACTCCAACATAGATTATGTGCTTATAATCCCCCTTTGTGCTAGTGCTTCTTCTGGGGCTGCTAGGGATGGTAATAATAAACTGGTTATGCTTAAACTTATTAAAATGCGTACTAAAAAGGCTGCTCCTTTATTGAATGAATGAGATTATGTAATATCATATGTGAACCGTCATAGTAAGACTTCCCTAGAGACACGCATAAGCATAAATAATCATATATATATATAACCGCCATACCCTAACTTCCTTCCTTTTTGTTCAACTGATGCTTATGGGAATGGCACGCCAACTCCCCCCAGAGTCCAGGGTGAGAGTAACGATAGTGACCTTAGAAACGAAATGTCATAAAGGCTTTAGGATACCACTCCAAAAGAGCGAAACCATCATACCATAATGAAAGTCTCGGAACGAGTTGTCATACAGAAGGGCTCAAAATGTATTAATATATGATGATGCCGCCAGAACACGATGGACTTCCATAAGAAGCATAGGTGCTTCTCTTCTATATTACCTAGATCCTTTCCTAGGTGTAATAGTGGAGTCAAACTAAATGGCATAAGGCTTTACCGGGCCCATGGAATCCCCTTTTTTTATAACAAATGGAGTCATAGATCATATAGAGATATTGCAAACCCACCATACATGTTTTAGCCCTAACCTTATAGTCAGGCTTAATCTATGTCTTCATATATGATGCAACTGTTCTAACTGGACTTAATAAGAGGCATACATAGTCGTTCTATGTCTATACCCCTTTTGAACAACTTGGCATAGATGTCATGACAACTAAATATGCCGCCAAAAGGTATCCTAGTCTTAATCATAAAGGAGAATAAGTGCCTAACAATTCATCGAGACGCTCTTTTCATGGCAAGTACAACATTCCATTTATTATATAATTTATATTGTGCATATCTACGAAAAATCTCCTGCTCTTCGAGGATGTCCTCAGCATAGAGGAGTATGTGCTAGGGATTTGTAAAGATCTGTATTGCAGGCCTTCCCCACTTATTTGTACCTTCCCAATACTATTTGTAAAAGATCTTGTGCTACCGATCCCAGTTGACCATGTGTCGTGGGTACAAGCCAATCCGGCCATGTCCATGTGAGATCGAGCTGGGCGTAATTCCTCCAGCTGATCTTGCTGCCATTTCTTCCAGGAAAAGAAAAAGAAAAAACGAGAACCCTTTTCATTGTAGAGGCACCAGAGAATCAATTTGGTCTGGGGCTGAGTACTCCATTCCTTCCTAAAAAATAAATTAATAATAATAATAAAAATAATACCTGCGTTTTATGGATATGAAATATCCAGTTAAAAGTGCACTTCACAGTTTGGGGGGTAATAGAGAGATCGGTTTAATATTAATTGCATCAGTTAAGATGGAATAAAGTTTGACATCCTATTTTTAATGTAAAAATGGATGTTATTTCTTAAAGAATTTAAAACCAAATTGTCAATGGGAGCAACAACAACTAGACCGCATGCAATAAGCAAACCACAATAGCAACAGAACCATAAATTGATATCAAAACATTTATGGCATTGATACGGTCGGCAAAGTCCCTGCCTTGATTTCTGTTTTGAGAGAATGAAGTAACTCGCGGAACAGTGAACTGAGAATGAAGTAACTCGCTGAACAGTGGCTGAAGTGACTGATTGATGGATGGGACTATATATATATATACCGATGTCAGATAAATTTCTCATCCTTACCTTACCTCATTTAATTTAGTACCTTGAGTATTTGACAATTCAAAACCAAGTTTCCACTTCCCAATTCCCTGTGCATATAGGAAAACGGATTGCAGGCAATAAGTTAATAAAATAACTAAGAGATATTTTGAGATCTACAATTGATGTGATTACAGATTGTACTGCAATCAGCACCATTAATCCTTCATCCAGAAGTCTACTTAAAATACACGACACTAGGTATCTTCTATTCAAACAATGACGGTACAAAAGAAAACTTCGTATTTTTTTTATATAATAAAATATTAAAATAAGGTATAAGGTTTGGCGACGCCCATCCTTGTCCGTAATAACTCCCTCAATGGTTGTGCCCTAGGGTTATAAATGCATCATAAAGTCTAAACATTGGGTAGTGAGATGTGGGCCTCGAAAGAAACTTAAAGCCTTTGAAGGTTATGACAATGCCGTATTTGGGAAGAGAGTAATATCAAATCTTGATATTTTCATTTGCTCAGATTTTGTAAGACATAGTCATCTTTAGCACATATCCTTCTAGCTTACATATGTAGGGCGTGGACATCATTTGAAGCCCAAATATATATATATATATATATATATATATATAGATATAGATATAGATATAGATATAGATATAGATATAGATATAGATATAGATATAGATATAAAGAAATAAAAAGAGTTAAGTAAATAAACTTAACAACAATGTTTATCTAATTGTATGAAACAGTTATGTTAAAAAAAAAATCAAACCTATAGTTAGGTAGGAGGAGGATCGGCATCTAAGTTATGATAATATGAACCAATTTATGACAGTGAAAAAATTGATTATAATTTTATTTATTTATTATAATTTGAAATTTCTTCTTTAGATTAAACTTTCGTGGTTAAAATTATGTTTTTATTTTTATTATTAGTTATATATATATAAAATAAATAAATAAAAATTCAATATATAACTATTATATATATATTTAAAATGGTATATATATTTAATATTGTATATATGTTTAATATATTGTAAAAGGAGTAGTAAATGAGTAGTTATATATATTTAATATGTTGTAAAATGAGTAATAAATTATAATAGTGCGAATATTATATTCTTAGTTAGTTTGGTTGGTTTAGCTAGTAAATACATTTAATTTGGTTAATCCATTTATAAAAGGAATGCGTAATTGGTTTACATGAGTAGTGTCCAACTCAACATATGTTATAAATATATGTTATCATAAATGTATGGTAACATAATGGGTTGCATGAATCCAGGGGAGGCAGGAGGGGGAGGGGTGCTTATTGACCCCGCTGGAGAATTGGTTTTCACGTACTCCTGGAATTTGGGCATTGATTCTAACAATATAGCTGAAGCACTGGCTCTTTGGCAAGGATTAAACCAAGCCCTTCTTCATGGAATCCATGACCTCACCATTGTTGGGGACTCAAGGATTATCATCCAGTGCATCAACTCTAAGAACTTCCCTGCTTCCAATCGCCTTCGTCAAGTTCTCAGAAGAATTTCCCTGCTCATCCCTCTCTTCCGTAAAATCGAGTTCTATCACGTCTTGAGAGAGCATAATGGCCAAGCTGATAAAGCGGCAAACGAGGCAATATCGTTGGGCAAAGGGGCTCTTAAGATCAATAATGCACTCAGCTGGACCCCCATTCCTTAATTTTCAGAAGGTGGATACGCGTGCAAGCGTAAGGGACATTTGGAGAGCAGATCACAGGCCAGTTGTCAAGCCCTCCCGTCCCATGCGAGACGTGGCTCCTCCTGTCCTGGGTTTTAACACCTATCAACTCGTACGTTTCCCCATCTCCAAAATGATGCCATTTTTGCTCATGTTGTTGAGGGAGCGTACCTACGTCTGTACTTCCGAGCATGGGAAATTAACGGGAAATATTTCTTATAAGACGAGGAGCTCGCGCAATCTTAGCACGTCCCTTCACTGGGCTGATTCACCTGTGGTTTATCCCCTCGCTTCCATCATTTTTGGAACGGATGGTACGTTATCTGGCTTTGGTGACGATTACTCCCCGGCTTCGCATAAGGTCGCATTAATCAGAAACATGAACTGGCATGTAAAGGGCAGTACGGGTCTGGAATTCGACGACCCTCGCATTATGATGATGTGCTTTGAAGCATGCGCCATGCTTAAGACTCCTCTGCTCCATATTTATCAGGTGGATGGCCAGCAGGACAACACACGAAATCCCCATTGCGCTGCTTCTAAAATCACAATTCAGTCTTCCGGGTGGCGAAGTTCCTGGGCAACCTGTCTTGATCTCCTTGCTGTTTATCCCATCGTCTCAGAGAAAACGGTAGGAATGGCGGACTCAGGGGAGTCGGCCACCTCCTCCCCGGACCCATTGCAGGAATTGGAGGCTGAAGTTCGTGTTCTGCGGCGAAGAGTACGTCGTCAAGGGAATTTCATGCAGCAGCTGGACCATCAGGGAGGTAGGCGTCTGGACAGAATTGAGGACGAGTTAGCTCTCATACGCTCAGACTTCAAGGAAGCCTTCGAATCTTTGGAAGAAAAAGTCATGGTGGCAACTGATAATCTGGACCTCAGACTGCAACGCGCGGAGGCCACCCTCGTAAGCCTTCGGAAAGCTGAGAATGCTGGATAGGATAAGAATAATTCAGGCAATAGGCCAGTCCCTGGGGCTCGTCATCGCTGATAACAGTCTACTATCTGTCTTTTATTGTCTCTGTATAGCTAGCTCCTTTAAAAAAATAAAAATAAAAAGTCCTGATTTTGTTTTACAGGCACCTGTATTTACAGTTTGAAAGACCATATGGCTTTCCCTGTTTTGGAAGTGTAATCTCTCTACTGTTTTATTAATATAAAACCTAACCGCTTGTGTCAAAAAAAAAAACATAATGGGTTGCATGAGATAAAGAGTCAAAGGAGTTGAATGGAATTTTATTTATTTATATAAAAAAAAAAGAGTCATGGACTTCAATTAATTTGTTGGACATAATCTTTCTCTTAACCATTAGATAAGGTCATTTAACTTGTCTTAAAAAAAAAAAAGTAAAGTAAAAATTAGATGCAAATCTATTTATGTAAAACTCTATCTATTTATGTGAAACGAAATTTGGTGGGAAATGAGACAATAAAATTTCAATGAAATGAGATTTGGAAGATTTAATAGTAGTAATATATATATATATATATATATATATATATATATATATATATTTCATTGGTTTATATATTAAGAGTGAATAATTATATGTTAATTTATCATATGGATAATATATATTTTTCAATTAATAATATATAACAGTATAAAATATTATAAAGTTATGTGAAGAATGTGAATTATGAGGTAAACATGATTATAAGGAATTGACACACAAATATTTTTGCCATGTTGTACATTGTACCATTTGTGTAGATTTAAAATTTACACTTCAAATTTAATTCATCTTATTAAGATTTGATAACACTTAACAACCTCAACAAATGGAGGTCTAAGCTTACCTTTCTTTCCACTTAAACAAATTTTGGCTTGGGCCTGGTTAGATTTAAAGTTAAGAGATTGTTAAAAGGTAGGTCAAATTTTTATTTTTTTTTAAATCAATTACATCATATATATATTCAATTTATAGATTGTAGAAGATAGGAGAAAAAAAGGGGGGGTTGTACATATAGGAATAAAAAATTTAAAAAAAAATGTAAAATTTGAAATGGTTTATAGGGAAAATCCATAAAGAAAATAATATAATAAACTAAATTAAAGTAATGATCAATACTATTATAGATACTATAACAACTCAAACACACTTTTCACCTTAAAAAAAAAAATTGAAGAAAGTAAGGCTTATGTTTGGTTATTGGCATTTTGTATATTAAAAGAAAAAAAAATGATAATATATGTGTATATAAACAAGATTAACAATTTAGCCAATTAAATTTCAGATTCTTAAATAGGTAGGAAATATTTTATATAAAACAAACAATGTTAAAAATTAAATACCATAAAGTATGTACATAAATTATGTAAATGTAAACATGAAAAATGTGTAATTTTAGTGAAATTTAGTCAAATAAGGAAAAGCATGTGAATGATAGTACTAAGTTTGACGATGGTTAAAACTATATAGCAATATGATTATATAGCACTATGAGTATAACTATTTAGTGTCATGGGAGTGTTTACAAAAAAAAATTGTAATGAGCATTTAGGAAAAAATAAGTAAATAGTGAGTAAGAGAGGTGGTAGGACAAGATTCATGATGTGCATTAGTGATTGCACTATTGACAAATTTAGTCAGGATGGAAGTGATTGATGGTAACTATTTTAGTATAACATGAGGCTTGTGTGAAGGAGTTCTCATTTGACATGTGTTCACTAATAGTGTGTAATTGGTAAATAGACATAGCACTATTAAGTTATTATATGGTAATTCATTTAAAATACTGTAGAAATTTAGATATAATTAAATTACTAATGAGGGAGTAAATGGTGTTTATTAGAAAATATTCAATGAAGCTAAGAATCAATAAATGAGTCATAACAATACACCTTGAATCTAAGGAAATGATATATGGGAGACAAGGTCTTCTTATGAACTATGATATAGAAAACAACAACAAATTATGATTATATGTTAACTAAATAGGACTAAATGAAGTGATAAACCTTGATGAAGTTAGATCAATTGTGTGTATAACATGTAAAGTGTAACTTGAGAACACATCTTATGTGATGGAAGAGGTAACATTATATAATAACAACATGTTGATCATGTGAAGGTCTCATGGTACTAGCATGGCTAAGGTATTTTAATCAGAAGGAATAGAGATATGGTATCGAGATTTTTCTTAAAATTCTGAATGACCATAACTTCGGGACGAAGTTTCTTAAAGGGTGGGTGTATGTAACGCCCCATATCTTGACAATCGATAATTAAAAACTCTAATGTGATTTAGCTTACCATTTTATTTGCTTATTATATGTTGACTAGGATAGATTGATTAAGACTATTGTTATATGGACATGTGGACTCCCTTGAGGTGTGTATGGTAAGTGGAATTTACTATTGAATTCATTAATGGAAATGAATATGTTACTTCATATTGAACATGCAAATGAATATGTTACTTCATATTGAACATGCAAATTTAATATAGAATATCCATGTGTAGAATGTTAATTTAGTTGTTGCAAAAAGAACTTACATGATTATTTGTAAATGTCGTATTAGTGATATGGATTGGCACTTGAAAGAGTTGGGTATGGCTATATATATGTTTCATGTTAATGATGAACTATTCCACATGTTGATTGGCTATGAGATAGGCGGATTCCTATATTTCCAAAGGGCACGAGATGTCTTGAACATCATGAGTATAATGATGTTATATCAAATTCCATGCTATTTAATTGTGAATTCCAATATTTCTATGACGTGTGGGTGAGTGTGATTTTTGATAGGCATTGAGACTTGCCCAAAGTGGGTTTTCAATGACGGGACCCCTTAGATCAGTGATGGCATAGTATGGTTGATGTAGGGCGTTGACCCTAGTACTATTAAGAGGGGTGGAGGCATTTCCCACCATCGAACCTCCAAAACCCATAGTCGTGGGAGGGCTATGCTGAGCACGCTCCCGTGGATGTGTGATGACGACTAGTGGGTGCCTGCTGGGGAAGCTTGGTCGATGTGGTCGATCGACACTTCCACTTACGGGTTATATACATGGTCATACGTGTAGTCGAGATTCCATGGTATATTCCAGCAGAGGACGGGATGGTGAGGTTAGGAGATGGAAGTAGTGGTGATTAGGGGGTTGGAGTACTGATGGGATGGATGGGACCAATGATGGATTGGATGGTGTTCTTGATTTTTATTAACTATCGTGATTATATGCTGGATTTCATCACTGTGTTTATTTAATTAAATGTCTTATTGCTTCCGTATGAATGATTATGAATGATGAATGATGCATTGTTTAATTGTTCTTCAATGTGTTGTTTGTGATCATGTAATAATGATCTATTAGGAGCATTAAATGTGATTATTAGTACCCCTGCTTACAACGTGTGCACTGGCCATGCATACGCCAATTCGTGAGTACAATACTATGATTGGTCGATCGATGAATAAATTAATATGGTTATATTAGTTAATAGTATATTGGTTGATGGATTGTTGAAAGTATTACTTGTGTGTTGAAAGTATGAGTTGTTGACTTGTCAAATATGTTTTAGATTTACATAAATTGATTGTATTATTGAAGTACATATATAATTATATACATTTAATATAAATTATGTCATAGTATAATATAGTATATGAAAATATCTTATTTGACTTATGAATGAAAGGATAATATAAATAAATGGATAGATAGGATTTGCACAAATTTTTAGAAAAGAGTTGTCATAGTTGCATTAAGAAGGGAGCATGACAAGTAAGACTTTGCAACCATGTTTATTAATATTTTAATTATTTAAATCAAATTGCTATATTTTTCTAGAAAATGAATTTATTGATTGTTGACTATTATTTTTGGAATTTATTGATGGATGAGGAGGATGATGAGGAGTTTTTATATAAATAGGAGACCTGAGATTGGAAGAGGGGAGTCTTTTCCCTTGAAGGATATTTTGGTAAGAATTTTGATAGGAAGAGGTATTTTGGATAATTTGGAGTATGAGAAGTTTGGAAGAGTTGGAAGAGTTTGAGAACTCTTGGAAGATTTGATACATCGCCTACTAGTGCATCACTGTTCTATTATTTGGGGGTCTCGGGCATGGAGGGCCAGGAGGCCATTTGGATGGGACCGTTCAATGGCTTCCTGGGGCTAGGGAGCCGGCTAGGCCCCTAGTTGGCTGGGAGGTAAAAACCGTGGTCCCGCTTTTGGGCAATGAAGATGGAAGCAACTCGAGTGGAAGAGGAAAGCTTGCTCAGTTTGGACTCCGTCACCATTCTTATAACAAGGTATTTTTCTTGTGATTTTAAATTGTTTATATGTTGTTTTAAAATTATCATATGATGCTATTGCTACATGATTACGATGTTAATTTATGTTGTGTGAATCACCAATGAAGTTTTAAAAATTCTAAGTTATTTGATGCTATTGCAAAATGCTTATATTTTGCTTATATGTTGTTATGGTTACACTTTTATTATTTGTTGTTTAGTCACAAAATCTATGTTTAATTACATTAAAAATTATAATGCCAATGGAGGCATTACACAAAGTATAACTTTCTTAGAGAGTGATATACATCTTTCTAGCTTACAATTTTTTAAATATGCAACAATGACATTCAATTTAACAGTCATAACAAAGATAATCACAATACAAGTATTTTTCAAGATTGAAAATTCTCCATCATAATTAAAAGAGATCCAAAATTTCTACATTTGTTCAATATTATATATAAATAATGAGAAGGGAAATGACAAGAACATACCTGAAGTGGTGAGAAAGACTTATAGTTGCACATTAGGAGATCTTACAGCTACACCGACGACCGTCTGGATGACCGAAGTAGAAGGACAACATGGAAACCACAATTTGGGGACCTCTCTCCTCCCAATAAACCCCTAGTCATAGGCTAAGATCCCCCGAGCCCTCACTCAGCAATAATCCAATCAATGCTATCAACACCAAAAATATACCCACCACCTCCAAACCTAAACTCATCCCCAAAGAGGAACACCTCCCCTGGAATAAGAAGAACCCCTTCCCCTTCTCCTTCCTCCTAGTTAAGCTTTTCCAAGCTTCCTAAGGATGGACACATGTCCACATGCAATAACACCCATTTAAATTACACTTAATAGATAAAATAGAACATAATAACTTATTTCATTATTCTCCTTCATCAACCCCCTTCTTCAACCTAAGCCTTGGTTAATTTAGTTTAATTTTTAAAGTTATGCATTTATATTCTTATGAACCCCAATCCATTTAAATACTATACCTATCTACCTACATAATCTAATACTATTGTGTACGGATAAGACCCACTCGTGTGGCCATCACGAATATGTCCCATGCCTACACTATAACCCCGACATGCCCCCTAGCACTAATGCAATATAGGACAGAGGGGTGTTACATATTCACTCTAACAAAGATACATTTAATAGAAACACGCTCTCAACTAGAGATATTTGTGTGTTTTGGCTCACAATAGTGTAGGTATAGATATATCTTCAATGCCCTACATCACAATACTCTACATTAAGATTGGTATGCACACAAATCAAGTTTTTGGGACAATATTCCTCCATTGTTGATATGCATTTTCTTGTTGTCTTTCATCCTTGCAAGTTTCAAAATAGTCCCCCTACCCACTCCTTCATATATTCAATATCATCCTTAAATAAGCTCCCCAAAAGAGTCATTTTGTTGATGATTTTTCCCTCATCCTTTTATTGGCCATATGGAATCAATGGTCACACACATAATAATGACTAGCCAATGTTGGTATTTCTTGTTGAACCAATCTTGGTAGTTGCAATTTTGGTATATTTAACCCTATTGAATTTATTCTCTCCCACATGTGTCATCAAATAGTTTCTCTATCATGGTGCCTATGTGGCTCACATGTAAAAAATTGTAATTATATAGCTTTGTTGAGAAGGACATCTCAGGTATTTCTCCCTTGTTAAAAAACTAACATAGGATTCTCTTGCTTGACAAGTTTTTGGCATGCCAGGATTTCTCTCTTGGGTTTCATGAGTTGCATCTCTTGGAATAAAAAATTAAATCCAAAACTTGATTAACTTCCTTTTTACCAAATTTTATTGTCCTCAAGTCTTCCCACCATGTTTTCACGATTCTACTTCTTACATGAAAAATTGACCAAACACTCTAGTCTCATTTTCTCAACATCATTGCTCATGTGCTTAAAAAATACTTGAGTTATTTGCTCGATAGATAGAGGGTTTATTTCTATATGCTAGTAAGTTGAGTCACTATCTTGTTTGGTCAAGCATTGGCTTATTCCTATTTCCTCAAGCACCATTCCCCTCTTCTTGGTGGGTCATACCTTAACCATTTTCTTCTTCTCGAGATAGAGTTTTGTTCAATGGACTACACCATCTTTTTCTTAGGAAAATTCCCCTTCCCTTTTTCTCTTGGTTGGGAAATTAGGTTGGTTTCTCATCTTATCAAGAACTATTTCTCCCCTTTTTATTTTCTAGTCTAAAGGAAACCTCTTAGGAAAACCCCTAGGAAGTTCACTACATTTTGCAGATGGTACCCAATGTAAACCCACCAGTGTTGATTAGAGTCAGTTCCTAACTCATTAGGGACATCGAGTGAGGACCAAAATAGAGACAACCAACCTAGGGGATTGACCACAAGACCACTTGCATCAATCTCAAAGCACTCAACCACTTGAGCTATCCACCGAGCTATTTCTCCCATTCTTACTAAATGGATATCACCTTTTTCTCACTGAGTTGACACTTGGCATATTTCAACTCATTTTCTTGGCAAGCAGCCCCTCTTCTCCACAAGTAGACACTTAGTGGATTTCAACTTGTTTGCTTGGAAAGCAACCCCTTTGCTAGACAACCTATCCTTTTCTAGGTGATCTTTCCTTTGCTCAGAAGTCCTACTTTTTCTTGATGGATATGCTATTGATTAGATTTGAACCCACCTTTGCTTAATGAATTTACTTTGTTCAACACTCTAAACTTAACCATTTCTTTAGTTGACTCGAACATTTCTTTAACCCTTTTTCATATTTTGGAACAATTAGTTTACTTAGTTAGATTCATACTTCTATACTGATCTTGTAACTTATTAAACCATTTCCCACTAATATTCATGTATAATGTTATTGAAAGTGCAATAAATATTGAGACTTCTCTCATGGATTGCAATTGGTTTTTCTATTCGTGTTTATTTATATGTTAATATGTTATTTTTACCTTTTTTAATATAAATTTTCCATAAATGTTTCATGACTAAGAGATATATATTTAAAAAATAATAAATTAATTAAATATATGAAAACCACAAAAATAGATATAATAGAAATAACAGTGAAAATCCCCTCTACAATATGCTAAAATGTTCTTTCACTTTCTTTCATTATAAATTTTTTCATGAAAATATGAAAAGGGATGTTCCATAATTAAGAGATATATATTAAAGACATAGTGAATTAATCAATTATATGAAAGCTGCAAAAGAGATATAACATCGGTCTTTCTCATATGGAGTTACCTTGTCTCAATGATCGGCACTCTTGGCCTCCCCGTCTTCTCAGATTTGGCACTCGTGCTCGCTTTGATGGTGCGGCTACTGCTGCAATTGGAAAATGTGGGGCTGGAGCATTCATCGAATGTTCAAATGGTGATCAGTTTCATCTATGGATGCATGGTGGTGTGGGGACGAACACTAAAGGAGAACTATTGGCTCTTTGACTGGTCCTTTTCTTCTCGTCCAGGGCCAACATCATCCTGGAACAAATTGTTGGCGACTCTTTAGCAATTGTGGATTAGGCCAATTCGAAGGTCACTATCAACTATATATCTCTGTCCTCTTGGTTGTCCCATACAAAGACCCTTCTCGATAATTGTCTACAGACTTCTATTTTACATATTTTCTATGAACACAATGTTGTGGCCGATTCCCTATCTTGGCGGGGCCTCGATGCGGTGGAGGGAAGAATTTTCTATGAAATCATGGAGGGCTCACAACACCCTTCCAGTGGTTTCTGGAAAAAAAATTGAGTTATGATATGTTTTTTTGCGGCGATAGTTTCCTGGCTGGATGGTCGATGCCGGCTCATCTCTTTCCTTGTATTTTCTATTTCGACCCACTTATGGGGGATTGGTATATCCTGTTTCTTTCTCTGTATCTTGGCATGGTTATCGGTGGTCCCACGTTATGCCTGGTGGTTGTTTTGCTGTTTGTTTTTTTTGGTTGACTAGCTTTTTGGATGTAAAACTTCGATACTTTCTAATATAAGTATGACCTTTTTTATGTGAAAAAAAAAACATAAAGAGTAATGAAAACCACCTAGGCAACCTTGCATTAAATTGTAAATTAGTATTTTTAAAACTTTATATTACTCCTATTAGAAGTGAAATGAACAATACATCTATTTATTTTAGAAATGAAGAAATACCAATATTTTCTTTTATATTTTTAAATGTTTTTTACTAATCAATTATGATCCTTAATTCTATATTTACAATTTTCAGTTTTTTACTAATCAATTATGATATTTAACTCTATATTTATAACTTTCTCATAAATTAGGTAATACCAAAAATTATTTCTTTAAACAACTAAAGCATATACCAATTACCAAGAAAATAGAGTAATTGGTGTAACAACTGAAATGTTTATTGAAATAGTAAAAAAAAAAATTTGGTTTATATATATATATATATAATTATTAATTAATTAATTTAAATATGGATAGGATTTATCGATGTTACATAATTTATTCATACTGGTTGATGTTTGATGTTGATCATAAGATTTTATGTCATTTTAAGTTGTCTCTCCAATATTTATTTTGGTATCTCTAATCTAATGTGGATATATCTACGAAACTTAGATCTTCAATGATGGTAAGTTCTTTTTTTTTTTCAAGTCGAAAAAAAAAATAACTTAATATTAAAAAAAAAATCAAAATTACATCATATTGTCTTCCTTTTATCGACAACGAGAGCCATAAATACCATCCAACAATAATACATAAAACAACAAACAGAAATAAAAAATCAAGATGACAAGTTAAGCCCCAACTAAGATAGACCTAAATCCACTACCAATGCCCAAAACCAAAAAAAACAGCATGGATCTTCAACGATGGCAAGTTGTTTTTATCACTTTCCTTAAGATAAAAAGAAATGTTTCTCTACAGCGTAAATATAGTATCATGTTTTTAAAACATCTTTAGCTTCCATCGCAAGGGTTGGTCTAGATTCACATTAATTGGGAAGCTACGTGTCTCACGATAATCATTGCAAGATTTATAATAAACTAAAATGAGGTATGAAGGATTTTGGAATCGAGAATCTAGAGGAAAAAATTATAGGGTTGGTTCGTGCATACTTAATCAAGTCCATTAAGGATGTTAAAATGGGGAGTCGTCTATGTTGAATGTTGCCATGAAATAAATCTTAAATTTATTATCCCTTCAAATATACTTTGTTGGGTTGAATTAAACACCAATTATAAATAGTTGTCTAACTTATTGGATCTAAAGACACTAGCATATTAAAGAAAGGGAAGTTTTATTAAAAACATTCATTTAACCATTGGTTGTTACAATTCTATTTTTATGTTAGATTTTTTTTAATTAATAATTATTTTAAGAAGTGATAGTTTGAGAGGTTGAGAGTTAATTTTTGTATTTTTTTTATTTGAGTTAAAAAATTTAATAAGCGTTTTGACATGTTTTGTTTTGGATGAAAGATTAGGTACCTCCATTTGAGACATATTATAGCTCGGAGTTTAGTCTCAAGTTTCCAATTATATGTGGCTTGTAAGTTGTTACAACTAGCCTAAGGTTTATAGCAACAATCAACCATATTTACATCTAGGCCTTGCCCAAATAATCCCAATCAGTTATTAATTCCAATAGATTAAAAAAAAAACAATCCATCACACTCATATGATTAAAGAATTGTTAGACTCCTTTAAAAAAATGGAAGTTTCACTGTTAACATCCATCTAGCAATTAGAGTTGTCTTGTATGTTGTACATTATGAGTTTACCACAATCCATCAAAAAGTTAACAATAGTGCCCATCCAATCAAAAATCAAGTACGGGAAAGAATAATATAGTATTTATGTGTGGACACATTGATAATAAAATCTATAAGAATTCAAAATAGAGTCTCATAAGATTCACTTAATTTTCGATCTATAAAGCACTAAGAGGGAATCATCAAATCCTTCGAGGTGCAAACATTTCCTCAATATTTACATTCTAAAAAATGTTTGTTCCTCAACGCATTTGATCCATCTTTGCTCTTGATAAATATTGAGTTAAGATGGATCTAGGCCGGTGCATAAAATTTAAAATTGGACCAACCTTATGTGGGATGGGCAAATGAGATGGTTGTTACAGTCGCATCAATGCACCTCACTTCTAATACAATAATATACATGTGGCTAGCAATTACATAGATGTTGGATTTTAAAGGCTACAAAACCTTGTTCAACACCTTGTAGTATTTTGACCTCTTCATTAGTACTTCGTTCTTTGAACATCTTCATCATAAACAAATGGAGCCACAACTTTTAGTCCCCTTCATAAATGATTGACAAGATGACCTTCCCCATGAAATTCTCCTCAGTACTAATGATTTGATAAACTAAAGATTTAAGCTCTATAGATTTCACAAGGTGTCTAAGCAAAATAAATTCATTAGTTTTCAACAAAGTTTGAAGATTTATAAAACAACTCTTGGAGAATCTTATTGTGACCTATGAATTACAATTAAATTTGCATAAATATATCTAAACACCATTATTTGCAACTCATTAATTTCAAAACATGAAATGAGATTCAAGATGTCCAAAATTAATATGCTTACAACCAATAAAAAGGTCGCATTTTAAAACTTAATCCTTTTGTATCAAACCTATTAAAAAAGATAGCTATAAGCTAATTTAGTTTGGCTATAGTTTTTTATTAAATGTGGTAAATGGTGTAGAATGAAGAGTCGCACCAATTACATCTAGGTAGAATCACAACCATGACCAGGGAATAATTTAGGTACGAAAATTAGAAATGGCTAGTTTTCTATGTTTTTTTTCCAAAAAAGATTCACCCATTTCTGTTTTTTTCTAAAATGATTCACCCAAATTTCACATGATAAAACTATTTTACTTTAAACATCACCAAAATTGCCTAGAAACTATATAAAATCCTTCAAAATTTAAATAATTTTACAAAAATATTGCCAAACATTTTATGGTTGGAAATTTACGAACTAATAAGATTCATCAAAGCTTCTACACTTTAAGAAAATTATGGATCCCTAAAATTTTCCCTACCCATGGCTCATGCATTTAGCCCATTCCATGAGATTCTTCATACTAGGGGATTCCAAAGAGAATGCATGACTCATCATCCAACTACTGTTATTCTTATGGTGACTCAATGCAATAGTATCGCATCCAAGGCTATGCAAATATAGAAACAAATAGTATTGTATCCAAGGTTATGTGATTATACAAATGAATTTGTCATTTTCCAACCAGACACTCGACATAAATTGGAAGACCATTGGGATTAAGTTCATAGAGCTTTTATCATAAAAAAAATCAAAACCTTTGGAAACTATACATCATTCAAGTTGTTTTTACAAATCTATGCTTTTATGATTTACGAAGAGAAAGATATATTGAATTTTCATCATTTATTTATTAAAACTATATATATTTTGAAGAAAAAAAATTACATTTTATATTCAATAAGAATATGAATCACATTCTTTGAGTGTTCTTTCACGTATTACAACATAAAATAAAAGATGCAAAATCTCTTCAAAACCAAAATAGACTGATATAAAGACTCCTGTCAAACCCTAATCCCCATACTATAGGTTCTAAAAAAACTGTCTAATAAGTTCTCCATAATATACATGTATACAACATTTTTTTTTGTAGACAAAAAACTAATAATGTATCTATATATGATAACTAGTGCAAAAAATTATAGGGAGAATCTAGACTCAGATGAAACACATTTAGATATATCTTCTAGAAAGAGAAGGTTTGGTTCCAATTTTAAACCTTGTTTTGATAAAGAATCAACATGCTCATTTAAGTCCTTGTAAATGTGTGTGAATGTAATCAACTAAAAGTGGGCAGTATTGTTCATTATTTGAGAAGCAAGTACCTATAGATGGATATTTTGCATCTACTATCCATATTGCATCCATTCAATCACCAAAGAAAAAATGCCAAATACTTGTAGCATGTTGACCTCCTTTAAAGGTGTTATCATCATCAACAAATTAAGTGTCATCATCTCTGCATAATTATTAGTCCACATCCTTAGGCATGCGTTGAATTTGAAATAGTAAGAGTAATTTATGAGTAATAATCTATCCATGCCACATTTTTGTTTTAAGACTTGACTATATATATAAGTTCACAATCAAATCAGACACCAATTTGGTGTATGAGACCCCCTTGTTTGTGATACAAGGGACCCCCTCTACATAACGATGTAACTGTTAAAGTCTATAGAGGTGTACATGCCCTACCCCTCTCTGGATTTAAACTTATGACCTTGTAAGAGGAAACACATGTTCTTAAGCATTAGGCCCACTCAGGTTGTATATATGTGGTTTTTAACTTCAAATAAGAGCAAACAATGTATATTTTTTATTGATTGAATATTTATTTTTTCTAAAACATCATGTGTTAGTTCCACATAGAGCACAAAATGAATCACACATATCCATCATACTAGGTTGTATAAAGCACCTCTCCACAAAATAAGGGCGCGTCATAAAACACTATAGGAACCATAATTATAGATGATACTATGTATAAACGCATCAACAATGATCACAATGTTTGATTTGGCAAAGACATCTAATGATATTCATAATGAAAGCAGAGAGTTCAAATATTGACTTTAAAACCCCTTGCATAAAACTCAACAAATTTAACCATTTAAACTGAACCACCAAACTTAAAATGAAACATTACTATTATTATAATCCAAATTTGCACCTTCTTTATATATATATATATAGTTGAAAGTCGGCTCCCGAGTTGATCTTGGCGGCCATAAATCCTCCATGGTCGCTTTCCTCCTCCTCCCTTGCTTTGCTTTCTGCCTTTGGCCGACTGTAGAGTTTGGTTCCTACGCTTTGGAACAGTGGCGGTGCCTTCGCGCGGTGACCCATTGGGGAGCGGGCTCCTCCTGCCTCCCAGTGGCGACGACGGTGGTTTTCGTGATGAGTGGAGCAGATCAGGGGCTAGGCATCCTCGGCCTGTGAAGATGGAGGCTTCGGAGGACTGTGGCACGCGGGATACAAGTTCAACGGCGGCAGGTTTTCTTCTTGGGCGGTGGCTGTTCTTTCTTGGCAGCGAAAGTTCTTCCTTGGTGGCGGCAGGTTCTTCCTAGGCGTTCTTCCTTGGCGACGGCAGGTTCTTCCTTGACAGCGGCGGGATGCTAAGGATGCTGCGCATTGGGGATATCCAGGCCTGGTTTGTTGGCGACAGCGAGAGTAGGAAGGAGCACAGGGTCCCAACAGGCGGTGGTGGATTGCCGATAGCATTGACTTCGGCAGACTGTCGGTGGGCTAGTGCTCTTCTAAGACGGTGTTTGCTTCTTTGCCGAGGGGAGCCATCTCTGCGGCTATCTGTCAGGGAGAGGCTTACTTACGGCAGTCTGGGGTTTCATTGTTGAAGCCTGTGGCTCTGCAACATTTCAAGCGTTTTGGATAAAAAAAAAAATCTTTTTCTTTCTTTTCTTATGTTTTTTTTGCAACACATTCGAAGATGGTTTTTTTTCATTGTATTTGAGCCATTCATGGCTAGTCGGTTTAGGATTTTAGTTTTTTGTTGGATTTTTCTGAGGTGCCTTGATACCTGAAATTATATGAAGCTGAAAAGCTGCTACTAGATTGGGCTCGATGAAGCCTTCTGAGCTATCTAAATGTAATTTTGTACTCGCAAGATGAAATAAAATTACGCTTTTTTTTCTAGGAAAAAAAAATATATATATATATATATATATATATACACATTAAATTTAACCAAAAATATTTTAAAAGCATTGACCCTAACCCATTTAAAATAAGTGGACTTTTTTTTCCCGTGAAAAAAAAACATATTATTGATATTAAAAAAAAACTAAATCAAATAGTACATGATATATCAGTTGCAGAAACTATAGTCCAAAACCGGAATTACAAAATACTCCGATAAATACATAGAAAATATACTAACAGTATCAACCAAGAGACAAAATACTAGGACGGACCAAGCTCTAATCTAGAAAATACAGAGAACCCGACTCTATCATCGAGTTCTCATAGTGTTCTTCCCAAAATAGATAGCCCTCCGCATCATCCAGTACCAGCTTTGACAAGTAATCAACCTGTGTGTTAAACTCTCTATAAATATGTGTCAGCGTGTTAAACTCTCTATAAATATGTGTCAGGGACAGAGTGTTGAAAGTTCGCAATTCTGTCAAAATTCTGCTACATCAGTAAGCTAAGTTCAGAATTTGCAAAGTGTATTCACCTCGTGCCCACTTAATCGTGACACGTGAATCACCAAATACTTTAATAGTTCCCAACCCAAACATGTTGGCAATACGAGTAACACACCAGAGTGCTATCAATTCCGCTTTCATATTGGTCCCTTTGCCACAGTTTAGGCGGAAAGAATAAAAATGATCCTGGTTCAGATAAATGACACCACCTGCTCCACAATTTCCAAATTGAGCCGCTCCATCAAAAAAAAGTACCAACTCATCAAAAGTAACCTAAAAGTTTCCAATAACTCGTTTAACAGGATTGACCTCAACCGACAAAAAATGATGATATTAACTCATAACAGAATTGAGAATTGAAAATAAGTGAACCTTAACCTAAAAACAAACATACAAAAAAATTATATATATATATAAACTCATATTAAATTTAACCATAAATTAACAATAACTTATTTTAAAAATATTGACCTTAACCCATTTTAAAAAAGTGGACCTTAACCCAAAGAGAGAAACATACATTCTAAATAAGCATATTGACAAATAGATTTGCTCATAATAACAATCAAAGGTTGCTTCACATTTTGCATTGGTGAAAGTATATTTCGATATGCGTTCCACCCTTTCGAAATCCTTCCCTCAATGATGAACCTTGTGAATATAATACAACAACTCTATTTTATCAAACTCAATACCTTTTTTATAAGCACACCTTGTTTGAATGTTTCCATGAAATAAATCTTAAATTTATTATCCCTTAAAATATACTTTGTTGGGTTGAATTAAACACATTATAAATAGTTGTCTAACTTATTGGATCTAAAGACACTAGCATATTAAAGAAAGGAAAGTTTTATTCAAAAACATTCATTTAACCATTGGTTGTCACAATTCTATTTTTATGTTAGACATTTTTTTAATTAATAATAATTTAGTATTTTAAGAAGTGATAGCTTGAGTGGTTAAGAGTTAATTTTTGTATTTTTTTTATTCGAGTTAAAAATTTAATAAGGGATTTGACATGTTTTGTTTTGGATGAAAGATTAGGTGCTTCCATTTAAGACATACTATAGTTTGAAGTTTAGTCTCAAGTTTCCAATTAGATGTGGTTTGTAAGTTGTTACAACTAGCCTAAGGTTCATAGCGATAATCAACCATATTTACATCTGGGCCTTGCCCAAATAATCCCAATCAGTTATTAATTTCAATAGATTAATAATAAAAAAAAAATCCATCACACTCATATGATTAAAGAATTGTTTGACTCTTTTAGAGATATGGAAGTTTCACTGTTAACATCCATTTAGCAATTGGAATTGTCTTGTATGTTGTACATTATGAGTTTACCACGATCCATCAAAAAGTTAACAATAGTGCTCATCCAATAAAAAATCAAGTACGATAAAGAATAATATAGTATTTATGTGTGGACACATTGATAATAAAATCTATAAGAATTCAAAATAAAGTCTCATAAGATTCACTTAATTTTGGATCTATCAAGCACTAAGAGGGAATCATCAAATCCTTCGAGCTGCAAACATTTCCTCAATCTTTAAATTCTAAGAAATGTTTGCACCTCAACGCATTTGATCCATCTTTGCTCTTGATAAATATTGAGTTAAGATGGATCTAGGCCGGTGTGTAAAATTTAAAATTGGACCCCTTATGTGGGATGGACAAATGAGATGGTTGTTACAATTGCATCAATGCACCTCACTTCTAATACAATAATATACATGTGGCTAGCAATTACATAGATGTTGGATTTTAAAGACTACAAAACCTTGTTCAACACCTTGTAGTATTTTGACCTCTTCATTGGCACTTTGTTCTTTGAACATCTTCATCATAAACAAATGGAGTCACAACTTTTAGTCCCCTTCATAAATGATTGACAAGATGACCTTCCCCATGAAATTCTCCTCAATACTAATGATTTGATAAACTAAAGATTTAAGCTCTATAGATTTCACAAGGTGTCTAAGCAAAATAAATTCATTAGTTTTCAACAAAGTTTGAAGATTTATAAAACAACTCTCGGAGAATCTTAATGTGACCTATGAATTACAATTAAATTTGCATAAATATATCTAAACACCATTATTTGCAACTCATTAATTTCAAAACATGAAATGAGATTTAAGATGTCCAAAATTAATATGCTTACAACCAATAAAAAGGTCGCATTTTAAAACTTAATCCTTTTGTATCAAACCTATTAAAAAAGATATCTATAAGCTAGTTTAGTTTGGCTATAGTTTTTTATTAAATGTGGTAAATAGTGTAGAATGAGGAGACACACAAATTACATTTAGGTAGAATCACAACCATGGCCAGGGAAAAATTTAGGGGCAAAAATTAGAAATGGCTAGTTTTCTATGTTTTTTTCCAAAAAAGATTACCAATTTCTGTTTTTTCTAAAATGATTCACCCAAATTTCACATGATAAAACTATTTTACTTTAAACATCACCAAAATTGCCTAGAAACTATGTAAAATCCTTCAAAATTTAAATAATTTTACAAAAATATTATCGAACATTTTATGGTTGGAAATTTACGAACTAATAAGATTCGTCAAAGCTTCTACACATTAAGAAAATTATGGATCCCTAAAATTTTCCCTACCCGTGGCTCATGCATTTAGCCCATTCCATTAGATTCTTCATACTAGGGGATTCCAAAGAGAATGCATGACTCATCATCCAACTACTATTATTCTTATGATGACTCAATGCAATAGTATCACATCCAAGGTTATGCAAATATAGAAACAAATAGTATTGTATCCAAGGTTTTGTGATTATACAAATGAATTTGTCATTTTCCATCCAGACACTCGACATAAATTGGAAGACCATTGGGATTAAGTTCATAGAGCTTTTATCATAAAAAAATAAAAACCTTTGGAAACTATACATCATTCAAGTTGTTTTTACAAATCTATGCTTTTATGATTTACAAAGAGCAAGATATATTGAATTTTCATCATTTATTTATTAAAATTATATATATTTTGAAGAAGAAAAAAATTACATTTTATATTCAATAAGAATATGAAACACATTCTTTGAGTGCTCTTTCACATATTACAACATAAAATAAAAGATGCAAAATCTCTTCAAAACCAAAATAGACTGATATAAAGACTCCTATCAAACCCTAATCCCCATACTATAGGTTCTAAAAAATCTATCTAATAAGTTCTCCATAATATACATGTATACAACATAATTTTTTGTAGACAAAAAACTAATATGTATCTATATATGATAACTAGTGCAAAACATTATAGGGAGAATCTAGACTCAGATGAAACACCTTTAGATATATCTTCTAGAAAGAGAAGGTTTGGTTCCAATTTTAAACCTTGTTTTGATAAAGAATCAACATGCTCATTTAAGTCCTTGTAAATGTGTGTGAATGTAATCAACTAAAAGTGGGCAGTATTGTTCTTTATTTGAGAAGCAAGTACCTATAGATGGATATTTTGCATCTACTATCCATATTGCATCCATTCAATCACCAAAGAGAAAACACCAAATACTTGTAGCATGTTGACCTCCTTTAAAGGTGTTATCATCATCAACAAATTAAGTGTCATCATCTCTGCATAATTATTAGTCCACATCCTTAGGCATGCATTGAATTTGAAATAGTGAGAGTAATTTATGAGTAGTAATCTTTCTATGCCACATTTTTGTTTTAAGCCTTGACTATATATATATATAAGTTCACAATCAAACCAGACACCAATTTCGTTCTAATCCTTGACTATATATATATAAGTTCACAATCAAACCATACACCAATTTGGTGTATGAGACCCCTTGTTTGTGATACAAGGGACCCCCTCTACATAGCGATGTAACTGTTAAAGTCTACAGAGGTGTACATAGCCTACCCCCCTCTGGATTTAAAACTATGACCTCGTAAGAGGAAACACATGTTCATAACCATTAGGCCCACTCAGGTTGTATATATATAGTTTTTAACTTCAAATAAGAGCAAACAATGTATATTTTTTATTGATTGAATATTTATTTTTTCTAAAACATCATGTGTTAGCTCCACATAGAGCACAAAATGAATCACACATATCCATCATACTAGGTTATATAAAGCACCTCCCCACAAAATAAGGGCGCACCATAAAAACACTATAGGAACCATAATTGTAGATGATACTATGTATAAACTCATCAACAATGATCACAATGTTTGATTTGGCAGAGACATCTAATGATGTTTATAATGAAAGCAGAGAGTTCAAAAATTGACTTTAAAACCCCTTACATAGAACTCAACAAATTTAACCATTTAAACTAAACCACCAAACTTAAAATGAAACATTACTATTATGATAATCCAAATTTGCACCTTCATATATATATATATATATATATATATATATATATATATAATAATAATAAAATAAACTCATATTAAATTTAACCATAAATTAACAAAAAAAAAATTAAAATTATTGACCCTAATCCATTTAAAATAAAATAAGTGGACCTTAACCCAAAAATACAAACATAAAAAAAATATATATATATATATATAATAAACTCATATTAAATTTAACCATAAATTAACAAAAAATTATTTTAAAAGCATTGACCCTAACCCATTTAAAAAAAGTGGACCTTAACCCAAAAAAGAAACATACATTCTAAAAAAGCATATTGACAGAGATTTGCTTAGAATAACAATCAAAGGTTGCTTCACATTTTGCATTGGTGAAAGTATCATTTCGATATGCGTTCCACCCTTTCGAAATCCTTCCCTCAATTATGAACCTTGTGAATATAATACAATAACACTATTTTATCAAATTCAATACCTTTTTTATAAGCACACCTTGTCTGAATCTTACTCAAAAGTATTTTCTAGTGCCATTGGGGCCTATACTTCTTTCCTCATTCACCTACTGGTTTTACAATGCCTAATCATGCTCTAGATGCCCTGCAAGTGTCATAACATGTCAGAAAAGGTGGCAAATCCTCATTGGATGTACTATGGATTCTCAATTGGTAGTTGGAAATTTGGAAGTCAGGAACATTACAAAACTTGGGGAATCTTTCTTCCTTAGTACACTCTTAGATTATGCTATGAACAAATCAAGTGATGATTTGTTTAACTAACATATGATTTTTCAATGTACTTTATACTTTTTAAATTATGCTATGGACAATCATGTACTGATTTGTTTAACTAACATTTTGAGTTTTCAATATTGTACTTTTACATGTATGAAGGTTGGATAGCATATTAGGTTAAAAAAGATTAAACAACTACCCAATCAAAATAAAGTATAGTTCAATTATCGAAATAAAGTATTATAAAATGAAAAATTGCTTGGGATCCACTAACCAATAAGAAATCATAAACTAACAAATGGGACATTCACATATTTCACCTTATAATAATAAGGTGAAGGATGCATATAATTTGCACCGTCAAGTAAGATTGAGTCACGCGTGAGCATGTGATTAATGGGGTCGGCTCCTAAGATTACTAATGAAGTCTTCACATGTTGAGTGATTTTTTTAATTATTAATAGAAACATTTTTTAATAGTAGCGAAAAGTTGAATCGAGCATGGACTTGGTAAAAGCACTAGCATATGACTACAAAACTCAAATTTTAGATTGGCTTACTTCAAAACACGTTATTTAATAATAACCAAGTGTGAAAGTTCACAATGCCAAAAGGTTTACACCCATATACATAACCTTTATTGGAGGAGGGGGTTCATTATGATCATGGTGGTAGTCAGTTTGATGAGAGTATCTTGAGCCAAATTTAGAGGTATTAGGTGGTTTTTGACTCGTTGTACAAGGGGTCTCAATTCATAAGATCCATGTGGGTTTGTACTATGATTTGTAAAGACATATTGGCATATGTTAGTGTACTATCATACTTATAACTAAACTTATAATTAAGAGAAGGTGTAAGAAAATTCATAGTTATAAAAAATAATATCATTATGTTTTTTCCAAATAAAGTATAACAATTCAATTTATATAAGAATCCATGTTGTATATAACAATTCAATTTACATAAGAATCCATGTTGTATTTAATTTGATAATTCATGGGAAATTGCATATATCTCCTAGGAGAGCAATTTTTTATGTAATAAAAACTTTAAGGTACAACTAGCAGAAGGAAGCTATCCACACCAACGCAAACTTGGATATAGGATAGGACCAAAATATGCATTTGAGAGTCTCGCCTTGCTTACATTGGGAGCAATGTGAGTTTCAAATTTCTAATTAAGAAAGTATTTTCTTGATCGATAACCCTCCCATGATTAGAAACTCAGCAAATATTAAGTCATTTTGAGGTTCATATATAGGTTATTAGGCCTTGTTGGTCAAGATTAAGCACAATATCCTTTGGAACAAGGCATTGAAATCATACTAAGACAAATTTAATAACGTTTCCCAAATTGAAATTTTATTTCAGATCTAGCTAAACAACTTTTGAGATTAGAATCATGTTGTTTCACCCAGGGCCCGATTTTCCATCATGGAACAACATGAGGGATTGCCAAAGACAATTATCATTGAAATACAAGTTATCTAAAAGAGAGATCCCTCCAAGTTAGGAAGGGCTTAATGGCCTCCCAGGCCATCCAAAAAATTTGCAAAACAAAGGTGCCAACAACTTTAACTTTAGCGAGGCTAACCACCAGAGTCTAAAAGGATACATCTCACGAAATTGTTTGATCTATTAGAGCACGTTAACCAATTCAATGCCTTAGTAAGAGTTCTTAATGATTGTTCCCAATGCATACTTTCATTTCCCAATTGACACACAAAGACTGAGTTTGAATCATCATTTTGACTATACCAAGGCCTCCCAAATTCATTGGAGTGTAACAAAGGTCCTAAATGATTATGTGAAATCCATTTCGATTGGCATTATTATCCCAAAGAAAATTTCTAAGGCCTGTGTCCAAGCATTTATATACTAACCTGGAAGGACACTACAATAAGAGTAATACAAATGATTTGATGCAAAACATTTAGTCTATAAGATCATGATTTGATTGTGTCAAATAATAATCTATCCCCCAAATTGAAAACTAGGGTTGCATGATGATAAGTAGGTGGTGTTTGTAAATTGGCTTTGGGGTGTACATTTTCAAGCTAATGTGATTAGTACTAGTGTCATGTCTTGTGGGCCTTTTTTATGGTTGCTATGTATGTGATGCATTGTAAACTATTACTGCACTTACATATTTCTACGATGGGATTTTAATTCACATTAATAATTACTCTACTTTCAATACTATAATTTTTTTGACAAATAAAAAATGCAATGTGATGGTTAGAATGAGGTGCCACACTACCACAAGGAAGAGAGAGTGGACTAAGTTGCTACATAGATTTAGGGAAAAAGTGAGCAACCCTTGGAGAAGGATATAAGAAAAGAGGAATAAAATAGAATGAGGGAAGGCCACTAGATTGATTAAGGTTGATTATGTGACCTATCGCTATGGATTAATTAAGGTAATTCAATCAAGTCTCAACAACAAAATAGAAATAACAACAAATTAAAAAAGGAAGGAAGGATAACTAGGGTTAATTTACTAATATCCTTTGGTGATCAAGTAATCTAAATGATGAGGATGAAAGAGAGATAAAAATGAAGGAATTGAATGGATAGGACATTGTTGTAGGTGTTGAGTCTACTTATACTGAAAATGAGAGATGTCGTAGGTCTCCAAGAGAGGGTTTCTCCATTAGAATAAACTTGCACACATTGCTACACCTTCTTACAAAACATAGTTGACCCCTATCTCCAATACAATGCAATAAGACACCCTAAATCTACCATACAAATAATGAAATAATGAATTGTTTTATGGTAATCTAAAATTACTCTCAAAGGGGTGGTATTTATTTCTTTAATTGTGTTGGAATCTTCCTTGAGGTAGGGGCACTTAATCTTCCAATGTGTAGGAGGGGACTAAGCCAATGGAGATGTTCTAAGACAAAACAATCAACATTTAGAGGAGAAAATGGACCAAAAGCAATATATACATGTATAGACATTGGAGATGACAAGAATAAGAAGCAACCCAAGATCGTAAGAGAAGAGTAGGAGAGTTTAATCAAGACTCGGGGATACTCTAATAGTGTCCCTACAAGATAATTCAATAATGGAAGAGGAATTGGAGATCCTCTAAAAAAGGAGAGGAGTGATATATATAGGCATGGCAACAACCTCAAGGCATAAGTGAATGTTAGACTAGTCATTGACAAAGTGTTATGTACATAAGGTGTAAGTAAACATTAGACTAGCCATCTAATCATTTGACAAAGTGTTTCGTATAGAATACTCATCATTGAATTTCCACTTAGTACCATTGGTTTATTAGCTTGTACCATAGGTATTTCCCCCAAATTACACACTTTGTTCCATGAACCGTGATGCATAAATGATGTTTGTCCCTAAAAAGTCACAGTTCACCTTGTGCCAAGACCAGAGGCAAGGTGATTATTGGACTCTACCTAAGAATTAGACATCCCAAAAATATCATATATTTAAAGTAAGGCAAGTGACTTAAGGGAGAGTGATCCAACACATAAGAGCCTTCGTAATGAAAGACTAGAGGTAACCAAGTCATCATATCAGGGTAGGTCACAAATAAGCATGATACAGAAGTAGACCACACAACAGTAACTCTAATGGGTAGGCATATGTGAGTACTCAATTGTGAAATCCATATGCAACAAAATCTCTTGTGAAATATATTGCCCCAAAATGAATTCAAATGCACAATTCTTTGTTTTGGGCTCTAACTTTCATCTTGGACCCCCACAGAGTTAAATTTGAAGTATGATATTTGATCTTCAATCTCTTTTGTTCAACTTTGAATTTCTAGTTATAACTTTAATTAATGAGTTTCATGCTTTAACTTATCTATTTTACACTTTTTATGATTTTTTTAATTGCGTTCCTTTTCTCTATTTTTCTTATTGATGTCTTTCCACTTAAAAGTGATGTGAAGTTAAAAATGATCCATTAAAACTAATTTTATGTATCCTTTTAATGCTTCCTTTGATATGTTCCAAGGAGTTGCTTTCCTTTTTGGACTTGAGTTATCTTATTTGTGTTACATTTATAACTCCCTTGAGTGATTTACAATTGTTAAGTGCATATACGAGAATGCCACTTACCACTGACTTTAGATGAAAGGTTTGGGATCTTTGTTGATATTTCACATTTTGAATGATTTGCATAATTTTAGAAGTTGCTTCATAAAGATTTTTCTAAAAGGTATTAATTTTAGGGTTTTTTAATTTGTTTTCTTTAGTTTTATGTGGAAGCTTTAATGAAAAACCATTCTCACTTAAAATATGTTATTTAAAAAATTCATACAAGTTATCTTCTACAAAATAATGAGCATAGGTTTATGTTTAAGTTAACTGTATTCAAATCATCATTTTTATTTGGTGAAAAATATTTTTAAATATGGTAGGAATTAAAATAAAATTTATAATTTTATGAATTTTGCTATTTAAGTTTTAGTATATTTTAAGATTGTTTAGTTTGTCAAATTTTAAAAAAATATAGAACTATGTCTTACCAAAAAATGTACTTTCTATGATTGAAGTTGAAGTTGAAGAAATTTTAATGACATCCAAAGAGGCCTAGAGCTCCAGAAACAATCACATTTTCAAATTTCTCTCCATTGTATCTCTCTTGTCATGAATCTTGATCGAGAAATTCGTAGTTTGGAGAATCCTTGTTTCCTCAAACAATTCATTCAAATTGTCCACTTTCACATTGTTTTCAAACTGATTACGGATATCCTCATAAGCTGAACATTCCATGATGAAGTGCCATTCAATTTCAACTGCTCCTTTCCTACAAAAGATGCAAGTGCTTTCTTCCCAATCTTTCTTGGGGGTTAGCCATCTCCCCATTTCACATCTAAGATAGTGAGACCCAGCTATGCTATTAAAAATTTAGCCTTGATTGCAGCCCTCAAATAAGTCTTTTCATCATGTAACCATATTAGATTAATTTGATTTGACAATTTAAGTATCCCATATTACTACTACATCCTATAATGTAAACATCCCACATCTCATGTAACCACACAAACCATGTGAACATCCCACATCTCATGTAACCACACAAACCATGTGAACATCCCACATCTCATGTAACCACACAAACCATGTGAACATCCCATCCATTGTGTACCCACACAAACCATTTTGGGAGGAAATTGATAAAATAAAACAGATTGAAACAAACGGAGTTTAAATTTTGTCTTTTACAAGATTCGGACGAGAAAAGCATGTTGCGGAAGCTTTTGGATAACCCTGTTCAAGACTCCGTATAACATAGGCAATAACAAACAACTTAGGTAGGATGGTAAGCAGTCAAATCAATCATTTTAGAAGTCAGATAGAAGATATGATATAACTGAGGCTCTTCATGAACTATCACTGGGAATTGTCCTCTCCGTCCGATTCCTCAACAGCAGATCCATTAGGCCAGCCAAACTTTAGGGCCCTGAGGTGGGCAATGCAATGCGTACATTGGAGAATTCTCTGAAAGCTCTATGTGGGTTCCGCTTTTGAGTTGTCAAAGAAATGCCCTGTTATTCATTTACCACATTCTGTTCCAATTGTTGTGGGGTGTTGATTCTGCTCCAGCATTGAGGGGCGTTGATTCTGCTCCAGCATTGAGGATTGGCCAATAGGAGGCACTGAACTCAACCCAAGGGGGTCCATAGGCCTGCTGGTGATAACAGTGATGTTATTGTTATGAGTTTGAAAAGATAGGATTTCAATTATCATGGCATTGGAAGGTAATGGAAATTCTGTGTTTGATGGGCTTACTAACTATAACAAGTTTTCTGCTAATTCAGCCCTGAATTCCCCAACATCTTCTACAAGTTGGCATTCTGGCATTTTAGGCTATCCTCTGCACATGAACCGCCAATCATCTCTTCAAGCAACAGCAGAGGGCTTCTTTAGACCTGTTAACTCCTCTTATAGCTTAGATGATGTCTTGCCATTTTCAGTCGAAGTTCTGGACAGTGTCAACAGAGGAACCCATCTGCAAAATGTGAAGTTGGTATCTGAGCATTCGCCTGAGCGTAACCTTTTCAGTTCCATCAGGGCGCAGCAGCCTGGAATTGAGCAAAAATGCAATGCCTCCGGTGAAGAATCCTCAAGTTCTGACCAGAGTATAGTCGGAAGGAAAAGAAGACTCCTGCCAAATGATAAAGCAAGGTTTCAAGCTCCCACAGTTGTTTCTCCCAGTGAAAAGAATACTGAGGTATTTTATATTTAACCTTTAATACTTGTGTCTGGAACTTGGAATTTCTCTGTTTCTTTGTTTTTGTGGAACTTGGAATTTCTCTGTTTCTTTGTTTTTGTTTTTCCTCCAAGAAAACCCAAGAAATTCGTCTTCTGAATTCTCTCGTGTGGCCTCCCTCTGTAGCAGAATTTAACTTTGATTTTTATTTTGAGCTTGCCTAAAAAAATAATTTCATGCCTGGTAGGCATCCACGTTCTCACGGTGGCTTCGGAGCCACTCACCATCTCCTTACGAAATTTTCAATCATCCTAGTCTGTCCGTTTGAGTATTCTGCTGATACCGGTTCCAGTGATCCTGGCACTGTAAATCACCTTCCTCAAAAGGTTCCAAGAAAGTCGAAAGGGGGGGGTGTTGGTTGAATGGTAAAGTCAATTTGCCTGCCTCTGCGTGCCCTATGCCCTAGTATTTGATGTCATGTTTTCATCTTGAACCCAGTTGGCTTCCCAAAATATTACACCAAATTGGGATTGAATATTCTCTTGTTGCACATGTGCACTAACTAAATTTGTAAATAACATAGCAGTGAAGGTAAAGGTTTTTTGTCTGAGCAATCCACCTTCCTTGTTATGTCATTTTCTGAGTCAAATTAAGTCAGATGGGTTTCTATCAGGTGCAGTTTTAGATGTCTTCTAGCCTGCCTTGATATTGTAACACTCTTAACAGATCGGTTGTTTTCCTTCTTGACAGTATGAATCCAAAAGCAAACGCCCAAAAAGGGCAGAAGCTAAAAAGGAAAAGGATGATGCGAAGTCTGATGCTGAACAAGGAACCCACACTGGGAAGCCTGAAACGAATCCAAGACAATCTGAACAAATTGCCAAACCTCCAGAGCCACCCAAAGATTACATCCATGTGAGAGCAAGGAGAGGACAAGCCACTGATAGTCATAGCCTTGCAGAGAGGGTAAGTTACCTTCACATTTCATCATTAGGAAGAATTGTACGAGGAAGGATGGGCATGATTCTTGGTAGTTGAATATCTGTTTCAAAACTTAGAATCTATAGTGCACAGTCTTTATAGTCAATGAGATTGTAACCCTTTCAACTACCAAGCAGTGGTAGATGATTCCAAAATGGTAAACATCATTGTTATAATTCTACAGCTGGAATACTTTTAAAGGGAAAAGAGCATTAGTTATTGGCTGATGCATAAAAGAAAAACAATCAGTTCTTGGGTGATGTCTATGTTTCTATAAAATCTGCCACACTCGGAATGAATTTTTCATGAAAACCTTAAAAGTAAAGGAATTCTAATTATCTTCCCCGAATGACAGGTGCGAAGAGAAAAGATCAGCGAACGTATGAAGCTTTTGCAAGACCTTGTTCCTGGATGTAATAAGGTAGTCAAGGCTGGAGCTCTTTTCCTTTTCGGGTCTTGTTTTCTGCTTGGTAGATCCCACTGCTTTTGTGTTTGATATATTGAACTAAAATAAGGACTATTTGGTCTGTAGATAACTGGTAAAGCAGTGATGGTCGATGAGATAATTAACTATGTACAATCACTTCAGTGCCAGGTTGAGGTAAGGTCCTGAAAAGTCCTTTAAACGAATGATTTCATAGATTATCTGCTTGCTTATGATCATAATTGACTTGTTATTTTTTTCACAGTTTCTATCTATGAAGCTTGAAGCTGTGAACCCCAGATTGGACTTTAATATGGAAGGATTTCTTTCTAAAGATGTAAGTTCAATCAACATGTTCAGAAGTTCGATGTGGTCTTTTTACTGTAAAAAATGCTCATTTGGATTCTCAGATTTGCATTCCTCAATTATTTGGGTAGCTTGTTGCTGAAATGTAGCCAGAACATACTTTCATGCCTTAGACAAAAGTCACGGCATGATTGCAAGAGTGGATGATCATAAGGCTTCAAATGTAGTGTCTTTGAGTCCCTTTTTAAGCACTTATAGATCTCTTTGTGAGTTAGTATTGAGTTGTTTATCTTTGCTCATAGCTATATTCTTTTTATTGGAAATCTGTTATACATCTTGGATCTCTATATTTGCCATTAAGAGAATAACTAGGATGGAAGCTCATCTTTGAGTTTTTGTTGGTTATTTTGTAGATGCTTGAACCATCAGGTATGTCATTTGCTTCTGATACCTCTATGGCATATCCACAATTTCATCAGCCAGAATGGGTAACCAGGCAACTTAGCGTGCCCTGTGAAATGGAGGAACAGTGTATGGGAAATGCTAGACAAGTTGCACTCAGAAGGAGAATGAATGAAAATCCTACGTTGATAGAAGGTTGTGGAGATGCCAAGGTACTATATGATACATCATTTCAAAGCTCAGTGCCCATATCATGTTATCCAACCTGCATTTTTCAAATTCTGCATTGGTAGGTCATTTTAGGCGGTATTAGTAATGAGTTAGCTAAATTCTCCTCTTCTCACCTATTTTACCTGGAATTTTTGCAGATCTCACATAATTGGGATGATGAACTACGAAATGTAGTCAGATTGGGTGTTGGGCAAAACAATACGAACTTCTTTCACTTCTGAAAGTTTCTGGGGTGAGTGCGAAAATCCGGGAATTAATCATTGGTTTGCATTCAGGCTTCTTGATGTATTATACAGAATATTCACTTTTCTATCTCTGTTTGCAGGATCATTCCTTACATGTCACAAAAATATTGATCATCAACACCAGTCAGTGAATATTATCTACCCTAGAGGAAGTTGTCTTTGAGCAGGACCTTCTTAGCTTATACATTGCAAACTAACGAAAATCTATGTTACTGGAAACGCCACCCAAAGGTGTTGGAAACGTGCTTCCGTGTTTAGAAATGTCTGTACGAAACTCCTCTGAGAAATATAGCTGAAACGTTCAGTGGCGTTTCATATCTTTGAAAATGCTGTTTTGGTCGTTTCAAACAATGTTTAGGCCGTTTTGGTTGGCATATTGGTTTGTGCCTTCCGGTTTGCCCCTTAAAGACATAGGGCCACGTGTTAACAAAATCCAATACATATGGTCACAAAACACGCAATAGAAAGTCAAGTACAATGCAATCACTTTGATCAAAAGATGAAATTACTCATAGATCTGTCGAAGAAGAATCTGCAATCACTTTAATCAAGGGAGGAGATTACTCAGAGACCTCTTGAAGAGGCAGAGCATCCTCTGACCCATCATTGTATTTTATCAACGATTAAGAAACTTCCAATGTTCTACAAGCTTGTTTTAATAAGTGATCAACTTTTTGATTGGGTTCCCTCATTACATGTATGCATGGGAAAGATTGAAACAAGGATTTCAGTTCCCATGCTCACATGAGAGCTCCATGAAGATCCAAATTACTATGTTCCAAGTTTCTTAAATATGTTTGTGTGCACGCACTTACATGTGTACTTACACATCCTAGTTGCACCATATCTTGGTTTACTAAAAATTCTTTGTACTTGATTTAAATATTTTATTTGTACCTATATTCAGGGAAATACATACATTGTAGAAATAATTGCTGCAAATATTGTATTTCACCTACTCACCACAATTTAAAATCAAATAACTCTTTTTCAAACATCTAAGCATATGAATATAAATGGTTAAGGATGCTTCCTTTGTATGTTAACGTGCAGAGTATTTGTCACCTACCAATGGGTAGAACATTAAATAACATGTGACCTCTGCGCTAATTTAATGGCAATAATGGCTTCCACTATTTGATGGCCTCTTGCAAGGGTGCAACATTGTACATGGGGTAAACATGTCACTTGGAGGATTGAACCTTTGTGAGGCTATAACAACACCCTACTTTCCCCTACTTGGCAAGACCCCCTTTGAACAACCGAATACAAAGACTTTAAACAAAATTCTCAATAAAATGAGTAATAAGGGGTAACTCAAACCAATGGTCATTTTCTTCAAATATTCTAATATCATTAATGAATATCAATTCAATCAATGTTCCGTGCAACTTTTGTTTCAAGATGGAAACTTTCAAACTAACATAACTAGATAACTTTGGATCATTGGTTTGTCCATCATGCTATAAGTTAATGGTTGAGAAATCTCAAGTTCAAATTCCGATGGGTGTTTGTTGTGGAGCTTGATTATAATCTTCCTTATTTAGAGGTCGTGTGTCAGCCGTGTGGATCCTAGAACCTGACGGTGGGGTTCCCCCGCTCCCCCCCCCCCCCCCTCGCACTATAGTTGTTAGGCAGGTCCAGGTGGGGGGGTGGCAACTATTTTGGGAGCCACCCCCCCGGAGGGGATTCGGGGGGCAGCGTCCCCGTAGTGAAAATTTTGAAAAAATTGCCTTGTAAAATGTTGTAATTTCATAGTCAATCCGAACCATTCATCATTAGGTCGTAGATATTACAGTAGAAGTTATGTTAGGAATTGTTATCCCTAGAAGGCAACCCTCTTTATGTATGAGGGAATGTATTGCCAATGGGTAGTATTGTGAAAGACTAGTGTGTCTGAGGAGAGACTGTGAGAGAGTGAAGAGGAAGTTGCAACAGATATGTTGTAGGTTGTATCCTTTCATTTTGATGGACAAAATAATAAAAATGCTAGTTGTTTCTCTGTGGACATAGCCCATATTGGGTGAACCACGTATATTGGTGTGTCTCTTGTATTTTATTTTTATGTGTTTTATTTCTGCATTTTATTTTATGCTATTGCTCTACGATCTTTTTTTTTAAAACAATATGCATAGAGCCCCAATCAATATGTAATGCCCCTACTTCATCAATGTACATGGCCATATCAAGACCCATTAGATAGTTAGTGGCTAGTGACTTAATGAAAAATGACCATCTTTATTGAATAAAGACCCCCTAGGTGGTTTACATTCATTAATAGTTGGACCACAAGTAGTAAACGATGTAAGAATTGCAATTGTATTTGAAGTTTTGCTCTTGGAAGTTGCTCCCTTGAAGAGGCAAATGAACATATTTCTCTATTTTGAATATATTTCATACAAGATTCTCTTTCTAGTTTTATATATTCTCTCTTGTGTTTTTTTATGTTTTCTTTAAATTTATAGGTTTAAGTATATTACAAGTGGTATTATAGCTCTTTCTTGGGCCAAAAAGAAAGAATTTTTAGAATTATCGTTTCTCTTTCAAATGAGTCATCTTGGCATTTTTGCTCCAAATTTTGTTTTACAAAGTTTTAGGGTCTCAAATTTTCAAGGTATAGAAAAGACATGCAAAAGTAACTTGTATTAAAATTTCAGCGTTCGGGTCACGATAATTTTAGAGAGACACTCTGTGTAAGTTAGGGTTTGTCACTAATCTAGAAGGTTTTCCTCCTTCAAACGAGTCATCTTGTAATTTTCACTACATCATTTTTTCCATGGAGTTTCAGGGTTTGAAATTTCCATGTTACATCGAGGACATAAGGAAGTAGTGTGCGTCAAAATTTTAAGCTTTGGATCTCTATACATTTAGAGATAACCTTGTGTGAGTCAGGGTTTGTGACTAGCCCTAAACAGATGTTTTGGGTAAAATTGTTATATCTAGAGTTGGAAAGATCCAAGTTGAGTGCCACTAGTTTCATTAGAAAGAAGATAGACCATAGTGTTTATGGTACAAATTTCATATTTAGATCTAGAATATTGGACATGTGGCAAGTCGTACAAGTTTTCTTTTTTGAGAAGTCCAAAATCAACAAGTTTTGGGAAAATTACCCTAAAATTTTCTTGGCACAACAAAATTTTGTAAAACCTGTGGAATTGCATAGTAAACATATCAAGATAGTATTGAACAAAATTTCAAACTCAATTTTATTTTTTTAGAGACATTTTTTGACCTCTTTACATAACATAGAGATTTTCTATTCAATGGGTAAACTTATCATTGGGGAAGCATACATGCATAAAATACAAGTGTCGGTACTAAGTCACATTGTTGGACACCCTTGTAACCTTTGTTGGTACCCTTTCAAGTAATAACACATCAAACAATACCTGTATACAAAATTTCACTTCCACATATCCTTGGGTATATCGAAAGTCCTATAGATATACTCGAAACTAGCTTTAGATAAATTGATTGACCGTCTTATGGTTATAGCATACCGAGAAAAACACTTGGGGATATCACTCTCTAGTACCTAGGTAGTCAAATAATATGGCTAAGGGCATGATCAAGACTCCTTAATTTGTTCCTTGAGATATTGGGCCAATCAAAGATCAATAACACCTCAAACTCTCTTATTTTTAGGACCCTATAAACCTTACTCTCACCTAACCATCCCATATTGGATAGTCCTTCTCTCTATAGACCACCTTTCAAGACCCTAGACAACATGAACATGTGGTCTAATGCCACACGGTTTTAATCCCTACAAGAACAATACAAGACTCTTCAAGAAAAAAATTAGGACAATGATGACCATATGCAGCAAATTTGGGAGGAAGTATGTAGTCTAGATTAGAGTTGGATACGAAGTTAGACTAGAAGTTGGAAAGTATAAATGATTCTTTGGCTCGTCTGACAACTTATGGAATCTCATACGAAGTCCCTTAAAATACACAACACAGGGAGCCACACCAGGAAGGAACATCTCACTAGAAACTATTTATGCATCGGCAACCCCCCTTGGATCCTCACATCAATAAACCACACGCCAGGGATAATAACACCTATAACTATTTTTCTAAAGTAGACTTGAACAATTTCAATGGTTCTAACCCATCTAGATGGGTCGCCCAAATGGAACATTACGTTTCCCTTCCTGGAATTATTGTTGATATGATGAAACTTAGGGTGGGGATTTTATATATGGATCCATAACGATGGCAATGGTGGGAGTGTCATAAAAAATCCTATGGGTCCTACATCCCTTGGATTTTATTTGTTAAATCTCTCATGATCATTATGAGCGAGATACTCACTATTTGGGGTGACATACCAAGATATTACAAATAGGCTCAACCATAGATGTTATCTCAGCTTTTGAGAAATTAGCCATCTGTATACAGAACTTAATAGATTCTTTCTATAAAGGTTGTTTCATTAGTGGCCTCAAGAAGGTGATTCAAGCACAAGGCTTCAAAATGCAGCATCATGCTACCTGGTTTGAGGAATCTCAAACGACTCTAGAAGCAAAGACAATTATCAATGCACTAACCAACAAACCCTCTTCATTTCTCGCTCATGCCTTACATAGGTCAATTTCTCAAGTACAATTTGTTCTCCTCCCTTGAAAGTACAAAGGTCAACTATAACAAAGGTAGATTGACAAATATGGGGACTCTATTATAATTGTGATGAAAAGTATGCTCCAAGTCATAAATGTAAAAAATATAAGTTATTTCAAATTAATGTGACCACTCCTATGGAGCTCGAATTCGATCAAGAAGAACCACTCATCTCTCTTCATGCTTTATTCGGTATTTTAGCCCCACAGACCTTGAAACTTCTAGACTACATCAAGCACCCAAAGTGATAGTTTTGGTTGATAGTGGAAACCCTCACAACTTTAATAACCGACGAATGGCTAAAGAACTCCATTGCTATGTCCACCCGGTGCCCAACTTTAAAATTATGATAGCCAATGGATGGATGATAAAATGTGGGGACTGTTGTGAAAATGTGAGACTCCAATCGGGTGACAATTATCTTAAAACTCATATGTTGTCCATAGATATGGGTGGTTGTGATATAGTTTTAGGGGCATAATGACTATGCATAATGGGGCCAGTTATCATGGACTTTAAGGAATTATACTTGAGTTTTACTTAGGACTCTCATACTCACACTCTCAAAGGGATCCAGGTAGGATCTCCTGAAATCATAAGTTCTTATCAGATAGATAAAATATTGAAGAAATTCCACTCTGGAATTATTTCTCACTTCCATGCCATCTAGGTTCTGGATAACACCTACACTAGAAATCCAATCTAACATACAAAGTGCTTTAAACAAACATCAATAGGTCCTTGAGACATCGAAGGGTTTACTTCCATCTATAGGTGAATATGATCATGACATTCCTTTGATTCTAGGAATTCAACCACCAAATATATGACCATATAGGGACCCATTTGCACAAAAGAATGAAATTGAAAATATCATTCAGGAGATAATGGAGGCAGGAGTCATTTGTCCCAACAATAGCTCATATTCATCACCACTAGTCATGGTTTTTTTTTTAAAGGCACATGACATATGTGTCCTAATTTTCATGCCCTCAATAAGTTAACCATCAAAGACAAATTTCATATTTTAGTAATTGATGATCTGCTAGATGAACTCCATGGTGGAAAATTTTTCACCAACTCAACCTTCATTTAGTATACCACCAAATAAAGATGAAAGAGGTCAATAGTTCAAAGACAACTTGCAACACACATGAAGGTCATTATGATTTTTTGGTAATTCCCTTTGGACATTGTAATGCACCTTCAACCTTTCAAATACTCATGAATAAATTTTTGAGGCCATATCTTCTTGATTTTGTGCTTGTTTTCTTTGATGAAATATTTATTTACAACAAAACATGGGATGTTGTAATGTCCCCATTCAAATAAATTCATGACAGGAAAATTCCATCAATCATACTAGTTCCCTAGGTTGGATGGAGACATTGGGATTTGCAATAAGGGAGCTAATAAATGATGTTTAGAATTTGAATGGCATAAATATTTAATAAAGGAGATAAATAAATAAATACAAAGGAAAATCAAAGTGGCAATTGATCATGAAGACACATGGAGGATGTGGGACCCACACAAGCAAGATTTTCTATGCCACATGGCATCCTCCTCTTGTCAATTCGAATCCTTAAAAATCCCAACATTCTTGGGATGAGTTGGAAAGATCATACACTTGGAAATATGCATCATAGGTCGAATTGGGATGGAAGTGTAACTCCCATGGAAGAGGAAGAGTCAAAGGAGAAGTTTTTGGACACTTGGGCTGGATTCCCTAACCTCTATGACAACAATGATGAAGATGATATGACACCTATGACAAATTTTAGACCTGATTGCTAACATCTGACCAATATGACATGTCAAGCCTAAAAATATCCTCCAAGGTGGCACTCATGGGAGTTAGAGAAGCTCAAGAGATTCCTACTCGAATTGGTGGAAGGTAGAAGGCTAGGAAGTGGGAGACAAGTGGCAAATCTTGGATCCTTCCCTAATTCGAATTGGATTGGAGTCTATGGATGGAATTTGAACCTTAGAAGGATAAATATGTTTATAGAATACAGGGATCAAATAAGAGAGGTGATTTTGATCATTTTCAGAATTTGCATTTGATAGGAGAGCTAGTGGAGTGCTACTCTACTTGCCTTAGCACCAATTTCGAGGGTGAAAGATTCCCATCCTAGTTGGTAATTGGAAAGGCCATTTAGGCCTTTCATTTGGAGATTTAATGGATTCATATGTTGTAGGATCAAGCTACAGGGAATCTCGTGGTCACTTCTAGTTTAGGTTGTTTCTCCAACCATTTCAAGTTTTCTCAGCATATTCATGATCCTTGAGGAATTGCGCACTTGGTGAGATGTTGTAGTCTCTGGGGGAGATTCTAATGCCACATTATTTTATCATCTGGTGTAAATGCTCTATTCTTCATGTTTAGAATATCTTCAAGTTGAGATTCCAAGTGGAACTATGTAAATCTTATTATTAATGAGCAAATGGTGCCAATTTCCCCACTATGTTGATGCATGCCAATAATATGTTGATGTCTTCGAATGGACCAGTGAAATACTGATGATTTAATGATGTATGGAATTTTATTAATCTATTATACCAGTTTCGTTTTCAGTGCATAAGCTTTTGGATTCATATTGTTCATTTTCATGGCATTTGGAGAAGATTGCCTATCATTTCCCCCAAGGTCGAAACTAGTATTTTTGTACCTGATTTGAGAGGGTTGTAGTAGACTTAATAAATTGAATGGAGATGTATATGATACCATATTTATTTCCTTTAGATTTCCCCTTCCTTTGTTCATAAATTTGAGAGGGTCCAATAACATTTGGAGAGCCATCTTCATCACCTACCCAAGGGGGATTTGAACCCCAAATTGCTAGTCAAACTCCCTACTTTGGACATAACTTAAAGGAGAGTTTCGGAAGCCTTTTGAAGACTCTAAAGAATCCATGAACCTCATAATTATGTCCTAATATCATCCATACACCTTTCGTAACAATTTGGGAGCATTTGGAGACATTTTGGATACCAAGAGACCAATACTAGTCAAAGATCGAACTAGTGGAAAAAGTTGAAAATTTCACCATTTTAATAAATTTTAAAAAAAAGGGACATTACAAGTGGCATCAGAGCATGATCTTGGCACCTGATGTGGTATGATATTCATGAGGACAATAAGTTAGGGACCACCATTAGATATTGAAACCAAAAGTGCTTTTGTTGAAGATAAAAAAGTAGGAAAATAAGAGCAATGTTTTGAGGAAACTATGACTAGGGATGAAAAGGGAACCTCAGATGATAGTGAGGATTTTAGGAAACTCATGAAACCACTCTTTGAAGACATGACCAAGCAGATGATGAAAGGATTCGAATTTTTGGCTAGCCAACTTGGGAGCAAAGGAGTAATAGGAGGAAACAATAGTTCTCATCATGAGGAGAAGAAGGTAATGGGTGAGCATATCTTCTCAAGCACAAGACCCCATAATAGAGCTAATGAATTTCAGAGTGCAGCAAGGCCTACCACACCTAAATTTATCAATTCCAAAGAAAATATTAATACTCCAATTGATGTGCAATAAATTCTAATCGAATGGCAAAATTTGAGTAAAGATTGCAAAAACACCCTACCATTTGATCAATACCTCATTGTCTCAAACAAGCTCAAGATGAAGGAAGGTAATAAGAATCCATTTCAAAATAGAAAATTGAATTATGCAGTAAGTAAAATACCACTTACCACCTTTGATGGCTCATCTCAAAGTTCTGCACACACTTGGGTACAAAAACTAGATGTGTATTTTCAGCTGAATCCAATGGTGGAAGAGGATGCTTTAAAAATGGCAATTTTGCATCTTGACGGGGAAGCCAATGATTGGTGGTTCCATGGTCTGAAAAATTTGGGACATGATCAGGTTACAACTTATGGATAATTTGTTGACAGGGTATTAGAAATATTTGAGCAAAAAGACCCAGAATTGCCTTTCAAAGAACTAGCCCAATTGAAGCAAGTCTGAACCCCTGCTGAATATATGTTGGAATTCCAAAGATTATCAGTTAAGGTGGCTGATATATCTATGGTCAGGTTAGTATTACCCTTTACTAAAGGTTTGTATGAACCCTTAAAAGGTTTAGTTAAGTCCCACAAACCAAATTCATTGAAGGATGCCATGAATTTGACAAGGGATCTACAAAATGTGTTATCTAGGGCAAGGTTTCCTCCCAAGCCTACATTGTTAAATTTTCAGAATTTACTTCAATCTAATCTAGGATCTTAACTGAGAGAACAACATGTACAGCATATCTACAGCATATCAATCATGGAGACAATAATTCAAGCACACGAGAGACACCAAGATTTACTTGGGGAAAACCATAAAGGTGAAAAACCCCAATAACTTCCTCAGAGATAGATAGAGCAATGATACAACCAACCAAGAGAGATAGCCATAACCTAGCAGCAGATCCTCCTCATCCATAAGTGCGCCACTCCTCCTTGAGTGCATGTGTGAGAAGTGAGTGAGCAAATAGAGTGCCTCCTGCACTCTATTTATACTTGACTTGACTTGCCTTTTTACCTAACTCATGTAGGTTCGAATTTAACCACATAACATAATGCTGAGTGGGCCGACCCCCAATAGGGTGGTCTAATAACCCTTTGACCCACATGGCCGACCCCCAATAGGGTGGTCTAATAACCCTTTGACCCACATGACTTATACAGGGCCGACCCCAACAAGGTGGTCTAATAACCCATCAAGTATAAGTTACGACACTTACAATATAAATGACGACACGTCCGTATAGAGGAATAATAACATCTCTATAGGAATACAATATACATATATGTGAAATACATTCCGAAGTTACATATACATCAACACTCCCTCTTAACTAGGAAGGTATTTCTCAGCACAGTTCTTCTAGCACAAGTCATCGTCTCTAGATCATCGTCACTGGATAATCGTCATTGAGTCATCATCATCGTCACTACTGCTGCTATCTCAATCAATCTCTGAATCTACTCGTCATAGGAAGTTCTACAGAGCCAGTCCTTTTTCATACTGGATGTAGGCCCACCACCTGCAGGTCTTCATCATCACTGTCCATACTGTGGAATCCTCGGGACTTATTACGTGCCTCACAAAACCTCGAAAGAGCATCCCAGGCTGTTACGAGCACATAGCTCTACCTATAGGATCTCCTAGGGCGCTATTACATGTGACCCCACCACAAAACCTTGAAAGAGCATCCCAGGATGTTACGGGTACACAACTCCGACCTGTAGGATCTCCCAGGGCGCTATTATATGTGGTCATGGCAAAACCTCGCAAGAGCATCCTAGGACTGATTACGGGCACACATCCCAACCTATCGGATCTCCCAGGGCGCTATTACATGCCATAGGACAAAACCTCGCAAGAGCATCTGCCAGATATCCCAAGGCACTATTACATGCCATAGGAAAAACCTCGAAAGACTATCTGCAGATCTCCCAGGGCACCGAATTACATGTCCTCCCAGAGCAAAACCTCGAAAGAGCATTTGCCAGATGTCCCAGGGCACCGAATTACATGCCATAGGCAAAACCTCGAAAGACCATCTGCAAATCTCCCAGGGCACCGGATTACATGCTCATCTGCACAACCTGATCCACGACCACAGAGTATCAACCTGATACTCACCATACATCATCCTGATGTATCCATGATCATCCTGATCATCATCACTGCAAAATCCTGCTGCATGTCATCTGGAGCAACATCCTGAAGCTCGTCATCTATGATCATCCTGATCATCACTGCAACATCCTGCTGCATGTCATCTAGAGCAACATCCTGCTGCATGTCATCTGGAGCAACATCCTGAAGCTCGTCATCTATGATCATCCTGATCATCAATGCATCTACCTGATGCATACCAAGTATCTATCTGATACATATCATCATACATGATCCTCCTGATCATCAATGTATCCACCTGATACAAATACAAATACATGATACATATCACCATACATGATCCACCTGATCATACAATGTATCCACCTGATACATATACAGATACATGGTCCAAGCATCCAACATGATGCATACATACATACATAAAATGATCCAACTGATCATATCCAGCATCCACATGATGCGTACATACATACATAAAATGATCCAACTGATCATATCCAGCATCCACATGATGCGTACATACATACATAAAAATGATCCAACTGATCATATCCAGCATCCAACATGATGCGTACATACATACATAAAAATGATCCAACTGATCATATCCAAGCAGAAACCAGAACATCATCCTAATGCTCATCATCCAGCGCTTACATCCACAGCCATGTGAAGGATCCTCCTTTCAACATGCTTGGAATGGCTTCAGCAGATGTGTCCATCACTTCTTCCTCGAAGTGTCCTTGATCTGAAGAACGCCAAGCCTCTCTCTGAAGTACTCGAACTTCACCCTGGCTAGTGGCTTCGTCAGCACATCTGCAATCTGCTCGTCCGTCGCAACATACAGGAGCTTCACAGCTCCTCTCTGCACCATATCCCTGATATAGTGATATTTGATCTCTATGTGTTTCGACCTGTCATGAAACACTAGGCTCTCGGACAACTTCACACAACTTTGGTTATCACAGAAGATACCAGTAGCCTCCAACGAAAGATCAAATAACTCAAACAGTAGCTTCCGTAGCCATACTGCTTCACAACTAGCTGAACAAGCTGCAACATACTCTGCCTCAGCTGTACTCAGTGCCACGCAGGACTGCTTCCTGCTGAACCAAGAGATCACACCTGATCTCATACTGAAGCAACACCCAGATGTGCTCTTCCTGTCTGCAGCACTGCCAGCCCAATCTGAATCAACATAACCCTACAGGTTAAACTTTTGATTCGCTTCATACTTGAGCCCATAATCCATTGTACCCTTCAGGTACCTCAGAACATGCTTTACAGCAACCAGGTGAACACTCCTCGGATCCGTCAAGAATTGGCTCAATGTGTTCACCGCAAAGCAAATATCTGGTCTCGTATTCGTCAGGTACATCAAGGACCCAATCATCTGACGATACAAAGAGACATCAACCGGCTCAGATGAGGCATCACATAGAAGCTTCAGATTCGATGCCATAGGTGTGGCCATGGCCTTGCAATTCATCATCCCAAACCTCTTCAAGATCTCTTACTGCATACTTCCCTTGTCCAAGGAAGATCTGATCTACACTCTGCCACACCTCCATGCCAAAAATAAATAGTGCATCATCCCCAAGTTCTTCATCTCAAACTCAACAGTAAGCTTCCGTTACATGTCGGTAATCAATCTATCTTCACTTGTAACAAACAGGTTATCCGCATACGAAAGTAGTATCACTGGATTGCCTTCCTCAACCTTATAGTAAAGGTTGGAATCCGCTTCACTCTTGGTAAATCCCAAACTGGATAGAAAGCTGTCTATCCTACCATACCAAGTTCTGCACACATATATGACTACACCATGCTGTCTTGAAATCCATCTGGTGCATCTTCTAATTCATCACTTTTATATTTCTCAATGCTGCCATCTGCAACATGCTTGATCTGATAGATCCATTTGGAAGTCATAACAAACTTCCCTTCACGTCTTGGGACATCATTCTTCATGATCGAAGGATCATGGCATTCCATTTCTTCATCCCAGATCCTGGGAACTTCAATATCTTTGCTGAACAAATGTTGTAGTCCTTTTGTAGGTGAAGATATACGGTCTTTCCTACAAAATAGGTTAAATTGCATGATTAGAAACATCTCATAATTTTCAGAACAAATTCTTACACATAAATAAATATGTCATACAGTCATGCAATTATCTTAGCCAATGCTTGAATACAACATTTATCCATATCCCGTAACTTTCTAGATGCCTTATAATCTCTACCAGAACATTGTTAAGAGTGTGCACAACTCCCAACATGTCAGCAAAGAGGTTTCATTCTAGATAAGTAGCAATGGAATGTTGTACAGTGCCATAGGCCACTTACCCGTGTATATTAGTAGTATACTGTTCATCAATGCAACTATTCTAATATGCACAATACATATCCTAAGTCTAGGAACATGAGCATATACATCATTGAACAATTTTATTTAAACAAACACATATGCAAGAAATGATAATTAAAATACTTATCTTTGTTTGTTCGTTGGGTGGACTCCCTCTGAGTCTTTGCTTTCTTGCAGGAGCTGCTGGAGTCCTAATCTGCAGTAGCTTCTTCTACACATTGCTGTTGTGGAATGTAGAGAGATGGACAACTCCCTCTGAATATCTGCATCCTTTCATAAACCACTGGACTATACTCCCTCTTGATCTTTGTTCCCTGGATTACCTGTCCTTGAACTTATATACATTCTCGATCCCTATGCATGCTTGTTAGTATCACCATTGTGTTATCCTCTAGGTCTAATATAAAATCATACATTCATTAGTATACTATTAAAACACAATAATCTCAAGCATGTATAGTCATGATCATTTCAAATAGAAATAGTAAGCATTATTATTCAAGGTTTATGTAGGATTCTTATGGTTAGTCAAATCATAAGAAACATAACATATCTAAACCTATAATTACACAAACCTATGACTCTTCAGGTTAGTTGAATCATCAATCAAGATAAGAGATATAATATGCATAAAACCTGTGATTATTCAAACCTATACCTTCATGATTCTTCTGGTTAGTCATATCATCAATTATGGTAAGAAACATAATATGCATACAACCATGATTATTCAAACCTATGACTTCATGAATAATCATTATCAACAATAGTATAAGATCCTAACCCAAGGTAGGATTCTATCTTGATATAGGAAAAACATACCTGGATTAGTATGCTAGTTAGTTATGTCTAACATACTCACATGATGTCTTCTTGTTCTTCTTCAATGACTTGTGCTAGTAACCTGTATATCTCATAGGTTAGCCATTATAAAACCAAGTTATACATACCTCGTAAATGGATCTTTTATGAGATCCATGACAATGGATGAGTCTTTATCCTCATGTCATCATGATCATATGTTCTTGAACTGGAACATGATTTGTCTTTCTTGGTGTACCTTTCATGTTAGTAGACAACATAAACCTCATACACCACCATAATGCATTAGTACAATTATAAGTGTAAACACCCTAACCAATGCATATCTTCTATCATGCATTCATAATTTTGTTAAGGTGATACGACAAATCTAAAATCAAGATTGTACTAACCGTAATAGCATGAAGATAAAAATACCATAAACTTAATCAAGAACAAATCTTAAAACATACCTCGATGAGTCATACCTGTCGAGATCGCTTGTAATCTCCTTATGTAAAGCCTTAGCCTTATCTCCCTCTGAAACAGGAACTCCTTCAGTTATGCAGGCGACCAATCCATCTTCTTCTAGGATTAACCCTATCCACTTGATTTGCAAGAACTGGACCTGGAGCTGGATATGGGTTTGTTAGAGAAACCCCAAAAATTCAAACTTTGAATTTCAAACTTCCGAAAGGATAGAAATATGTGCCTTGATGAGCTGATCAAACTAGTATATTCAGAATTTGAAAACCACAAAGTTTCACTCCTCAATTTTGCCTTTGAAACTTTTGGATTCACTGGACGTGACCCTGAACTGGGGTTTGATGAATCCCACTCTTCTACCCAATCAAAAAGTCTGATCTTGGTCTCTAAATTTTTATTTTGATGAGTAGCATTTAGCCGTGGTCTCTGATTACAAAAATTCCAACTTTCTCCAAAGCCCTAAATTTCGGAAGCCATGAATGAAGGTACCAAAAAATAATTCTGTTTTGACAGAAATATGTACCTGATTATTTCTGGTGTAACTCCGAAATTTTTCATCCACAGGGTCTGAAAAAGTTTCTTGAGATAGCCTGACCTGTTAGCTTTCCATCCTGACAGGTCTGACCTCAATTAGATTTTCTGAGAGAGAGTTATGCCAAATGTCGCAACGTGACCTGTTTTGGGATAATACAGGAGAGCGAACTTGTACGGCGTGCCACGTGTCACTATTTCAACTTCGGTCTCTGAAAATTGTTCTTGAGATATATTGGCCTGTTATCTTTCCATCCTGACAGGTCTGACCTCAATTGGATTCTCTGAGAGAGAGTTATGCCACGTGTCGCAACGTGACCTGTTTATGGGATAATACAGGAGAGCAAACTTGTACAGCGTGCCACATGTCACTGGTTCACCTTCGGCCTCTGAAATTTTTTTTTGAGATAGTACAGTCTGTGTACTACTTGTCACATTTTACAAAATTTCATTTGGATCTTCCTAGCCCAATTTATGACCTTTTTCCCATGGTCACCTGATTTTAACTCATATCTGGAAGAGGCAGAAACCCTATATTGCACAGATCATAAATCACAAAGTACAATGACTTAGAGGTTGTCCTTTGGAAAAAAGGTACCTGGAGATTTAATCTTCGTCCTGTAACAATTTCAGATCTGAAAACGTCTCCAAACCGGATTTATAGCGAAAGTGCTACGACGACTGGTTTTTGCTATATCAATCCCTAGCATCGTAATTGCAACAAGTGTCATACATGCCATATCATGCCTTCTTTCAGGCTAGCTCTGATACCATGTTAAATTTTTAGAATTTACTTCAATCTAATCTAGGATATTAACTGAGAGAACAACATGTACAACATATCTATAGCATATCAATCATGGAGACAATAATGCAAGCACACGAGAGACACCAAGATTTACTTGGGGAAAACCATAAAGGTGAAAAACCCCAATAACTTCCTCAGAGATAGATAGAGCAATGATACAACCAACCAAGAGAGATAGCCATAACCTAGCAGCAGATCCTCCTCCTCCATAAGTGCGCCACTCCTCCTTGAGTACATGTGTGAGAAGTGAGTGAGCAAATAGAGTGCCTCCCGCACTCTATTTATACTTGACTTGACTTGCCTTTTTACCTAACTCATGTAGGCTCGAATTTAACCACATAACATAATGCTGAGTGGGCCGACCCCCAATAGGGTGGTCTAATAACCCTTTGACCCACATGGCCGACCCCCAATAGGGTGGTCTAATAACCCTTTGACCCACATGACTTATACAGGGCCGACCCCAACAAGGTGGTCTAATAACCCATCAAGTATAAGTTACGACACTTACAATATAAATGACGACACGTCCGTATAGAGGAATAATAACATCTCTATAGGAATACAATATACATATATGTGAAATACATTCCGAAGTTACATATACATCAACATACATTCCCTTCCAAATTCAGATTTGACAAGAAGCCTTGGCAAAGAGATGCATTTGAAAGAATAAGAAAGAGGGACTAAATAGGGAAGAACTTAAAAGGAAGAAATTATGCTACACATTCTTCCAACCATGGGCACTGGGGCATAAATGTACTAAGGGAAAAGCTCAATACATTGAAGTATTTTCTGATAATGATGAGTATGAAGGGGGTATGGAGGAAGAAGGACATATTTCAGATCAAGAAGAGGGATATGATATAGAAAAATAAGGGAAATAAGAAGAAAATAATCCTTCACCTGACAAAGCAAGGATGGCAGTACTTTCAAGAATGCCTCGCTATCACACTATTCGATGCAAGGGAGTGGTACAAGGACAAAGGGCCTGGGTATTGGTAGATGGAGGAGCCACACATAACTTCATTGATGTAGACATGGTAGAGAGAAGGAATATACCTACTGAAGCATTCGATGGCTTCACGGTCATCATTCCAAGCCACCACACTATGGAGTGCAAAACATGGGTTCCAAAGCTGCAAATCACCATAGGTAACTACACTTTTTCTAGTAGCTTTTATGTAGTTGATGTTGCCGATATGTGGTTTTGGGAGTGCAATGGCTATACTCTATAGGGTAGCATACAATGAACTATCAAATTCCTGAAATGAAGTTTCAAGATTCAGAAGGAATACTAAGGGTTGTGAGAGGGCAACACACTTATCCAAATCAAGTAGTGACCTTCCACAGTATGAGATCCATATTGAGAGATGGTGACATAGAATGGGTTGTTGAATGTTTCATCACCTCTCCCAATCCAAACATAAAGGTTTTTGAACACCCAAAGAAGATAGAGAAACTACTACAAAAGTATGAAAAAGTTTTTGGAGACCTTCCACATGGTAGACCACTTGATAGGGGGGTTGAGTACAACATTGTTTTGGAGGAGGGCACTTCACCCATCCAAATACCACCCTATAGACATACAAAAAAATTCAGAGATGAAATTGAAAAGACCATCCAAGAACTCTTAGAGTTGGGACTCATTAGACCAAGCTCTAGCCCTTATGCCTCTTCAGTAGTGTTGGTGAAGAAAAAAGATGGAACCTTAAGGATTGGCATAGACTTTAGAGCTTTGAACAAGAAGAAAATCAAGAATAGGTATCCTATTCCTAGAATTTAAGAGATCATGGATGAGCTATGTGGGGCAAAACATCTCTCCAAAATTGATCTTAGATCAAGTTACCATCAAATTTAAAAAAAGGAAGAAGATGTGCAAAAGACTGCTTTTAGATGTCACTATGGCCACTTTGAGTTTCTTCTTATGCCTTTTGGATTAACTAATGCTCCATCCACATTCCAAGCATGCATGAATATGATCTTTTGCAAGCAGCTTAGAAAGTTTGTTTTGGTCTTCTTTGATGATATTCTCATTTATTGCAAAACTTGGGAAGATCATTTGCATCATTTAGAGGTTGTGTTGAAAATTTTACAAAAACAGTCCTTGTTTGCTAAGATGTCTAAATGTGAATTTGGGATGAAGGAACTTTTATATCTTGGGTAAATTATTGTACAAGAAGGAATGAAAGTGCACATGGGAAAAATAAGGGCTATCCTTGAATGGCCATCACCAAAAAAATCAGAGAATTAAGAGGTTTCATTGGAATATGCACCGATTATAGGAAGTTTGTGAAAGGGTTCTCTAAATTGACTTATCCACTCACTGATTTGACAAAGAAAGATGCTTTCAAGTGAGATGAAGAGGCTGAAAAGGCCTTCCAAAAAATGAAAGAGGTAATGAGTAGTTGTCCAATACTTGCATTACCTAATTTTACTAAAGCTTTTGTTGTGGAATGTGATGCTTTAGGTGAAGGGATAGGGGATGTCCTAAAGAAAAATCAACACTCTATAGCCTTTGAGAGCAGAAAGTTACAGCCACATGAGAAGCTTTACTCCATCTATGACAAAGAAATGTTGGCCATCATGCATGCCTTGGCCAAGTTTAGACAATATTTGGTGGGAAACAAGTTTGTAGTGAAAAATGATCACAATAGTCTAAAGCACTTCCTCACCCAAAAGGATCTTAATGAAATGCAACAAAAGTGGGTAATCAATATCCAATCCTTTGATTTTGATACTGAATATGTAAAAGGGAAGAATAACATTGTAGCAGATGCATTATCTAGAAGACCTTCCTTTTTTTTCATGGATATTGCAAAATATTGGAAAAAAATGCTAATGGTTGAATAGGCCAAAGATAGTTTTGCGTGTGATGTGTTAGATGGGGTCAAAGGGGATGATTACTATAGGATTTTAAATGGGATGATATATTATAAGGGTAGAATTTATTTGGTTCAAAATTCAAAACTCAAGTACAAGATTTTGCAAGAAGTGCATGATTTTACACTAGCTGGCCATCCGGGGATCTTCAAAACTTATAGGCAATCAAGGAAAAGGTTTTTTTGGAGAGGGATGAAGGAAGATGCCCTAAAATATGTAAATGAATGTAAGGTATTTCAACAAAACAAATATGAACTCACAGGCCCAGCTGGTTTATTGTAACCATTTCCCATTCCGGAACAAAAACGAGAGAGTATCTCAATGGACTTCATCACAGGTTTGCCCAAATATTTGGGAAATGATTGCATATATGTGGTAGTGGATAGGATGACGAAATTTGCTCATTTATTTGTTGTTACATCATCTTTTAGTGCTGCACAAGTGGTTGATGTTTTTTTTAAAGAAATCTTCAGATTGCATGGCCTCCCCAAGAGCATTGTAAGTGATAGAGATAGTAGATTCATGGGTGATTTTTGGCAAGAACTTTTCAGATTGGTGGGCACTCAATTGACTCCAAGCAAAAGATATCATCTACAAACCGATGGTCAAACAAAGAGAGTGAATCAATGGTTGGAAGGGTACCTAAGGAACTATGTGGGAGAGCAACAAAAAGCATGGATAAAATGGCTACACTTGGGTGAGTTTTGCTACAACACCACTTTTCATATGTCAATAGGAATGTCTCCATTCAAATCATTATATGGTTATGAAGTACTCACTTTTGTTGAGCATATATTTGGTGATAGTAGAGCCCCAAAAGATAAATATTGGGTGGAAGAGAGCCAAGAGATTTTAAATATTTTGAAAGGCAACTTGTAGGTGGCCCAAAATCAGCAAAAACAATATTCATATCAACATAGGGAAGAAAGGGCCTTTCAAATCAATGATTTGGTATATTTGAGGTTGCAGCCATATAAAAAAACATCTTTGAAAAAGAAGGGAGCAAAGAAGCTTAAACCAAGATACTATGACCCATATAAGGTAGTTTGGAAGGTTGGGGAGGTAACATATGAGCTAGAACTTCCAGAAGGAAGTAAAATCCACAATGTATTTCATGTTTCATGTCTCAAGAAGGATGTTGGTTAGTCAATTTTCATTTTAGAAACACTTCCTCCTTTGGATGATGAAGGTCAGCTCATACTTGTTCCGGAATTTTTTTTGAAGACTAGGGAAAGAAGATTAAGGAGCATAACTATCAAAGAGTACTTGGTACAATGGAAGGATATCCCAAGTGAAGATGCCACATGGGAGGAGGAACAAATTTTGCAGCATCCAAATCTGAGATTGCTTGAGGACAATCTTGGGTGGGGAAGACTGTAATGTCCCCATTCAAATAAATTCATGACAAGAAAATTCCATCAATCCTACTAGTTCCCTAGGTTGGATGGAGACATTGGGATTTGCAATAAGGGAGATAATAAATGATTTTTATACAATTGAATGGCATAAATATTTAATAAAGGAGATAAATAAATAAATACAAAGGAAAATAAAAGTGGCAATTGATGATGAAGACACATGGAGGATGTGGGACCCACACAAGCTAGATTTTCTATGCCACATGGAATCCTCCTCTTGTCAATTCGAATCCTTAAGAAGCCCAATGTAACAATAAAATAATAAATTAATTTTAATATTAATTTATTATAATTAAAGACTATCTAAAATCAATAGTCATGCCCTTTTACGAAAATGTGCATGACGGGCTTATATAAAGCCCAAACCTATGTAACTATTAATCATCTACCATACATTACATATTTTACTTTACTACAAGTCATTTATGGCTTTCTTACGTTACTTGTAGTGGTTATTTACTTAGTAAGGGACTCTTGTTCCTCCAGTGGTATCAGAGCTTATTTACTTAGTAAGGGACTCTTGTTCCTTCAATGGTATCAAAGCTTGTTGATTTCGACTTGTGGCCAAATTGTCAAAGTTTCTTTGAGATTTAGGTTTTTAACCTTACATTAGGCTTTTAGCCATCCTTATTGAACAAAAAAAATTATTAAAAGAGAGAAAAAAAAGGAGAAGGAAATAAAAGAGAAGTTAAAAAAAGAGAGAAAACAAGAAAGAAGACCGCATAAAAAAGGAGAAGAATAAAACCACACATTGCCTTGGTTTTATAAAGCCATCTGTTGGTTTTATAAAACCAGCCTTGGTTTTATAAACTAGCCTTGGTTTTATAAAGAAACCATTATTTATAATAACTCATACCTTAATTAGGATGAGTTTAGTTATTATATGATTAAAAATTAGTTTGTTGGAATATATATATATATATATATATATATATATTAAACATTAATATAATACTATTATTAATTAATTAATAATTATTATTATATTAAAAGAAAAATTATTATTTTATTAAAATAATAATTATTTGTAAAAAAAGAAGAAGAAGTTAATTGACCTAATAAAAAGGGGTCAAGGAAAGTTCTTTCCCAGATAGACATATTGAGAATTATTACATCTTTTTAATCCACCCTTGTCGAAGGAATCAAAGACCAATTAAAGACCATCTATAGTCCATAACAAGCATAAAGACCGTCTCTAGTCCAGAACAAGCATCTAACGTCGAAGAAATCAGAGACCATGGAAGTCGGTTTGTGACTACATATAGAAAAATTAGAAGCCAAGTTAAAGCACTATCAAAGAGACAATGAAGATTTACATGACAGGATTACAAAATTTGAAGCAATAATTGAAATACGTAAGCTACAACAAAAGTTCGATGAACAAAAATCTTCGACCAGGAAAGTTATATAGAAAAATTGTATGTACAAATTGATGAATTAAGAGCCGAAAATAAACTCAATCAGAGGCTAGAAGATCAAGATATAAAGAATGAAATAATTAAATACGAAGCAGAAATAAAATGCTTGAACAAGATCCTTAATGACAAGGATGAAGATCTGAAGAAGATACGACATAAATTAAGAGATCAAGAATCAAAGGTCGACCAATGTCGACAACATATACAAGATCTTCAAACACAAGACAACAACTCTAAAAAGGCACACAAATCGCAGATCGCAAAGAATAATAAAGCATTATACAACAATGCTGAAGAAATTTTCAGACTAAGAAATCATAACAAGATACTAGTCACAAAAATTAAGAAACTGAAAAAATAGACGAAAGATAGAACAATCTACGGAAGACATTGAAGGGACACTTCTAGATAAACAGGAAGAAAATAGTTGCATCAGAAGTCATAACGAGGATCTTAAAGAACAACTTAAGAAGTCGGAAGAAGTTAGGAAATCACAAGTAGAAGTGATTAAGAAGTTTCAAAAGGATAAGATACAGTTAGAGAACAAGTTGGAAAAAATACAAGACGAAACCTTAAAACCTCAAGGGACGAAAATACAACTTCCAACTCAGAGCAGTGATCAAGAGACGACTTTCGTAAAATAAATTTACAGTGTGAAAATTCCCTATCGACACCCCAACCATAAAAACTGATACCCTAAAAAGGAGGAAATATCAGAAGATAAAGGTACTAAGGTGATCAAAACTCCCGATGACATATCAGTATAGAATCCCGATAATCATCAAAAAATCAACTTGGGATGGATTGATCCCTCCACATATCAAAAGTTATGCTCGATGCTTAAAAGTTCGTATCGACATGTGTCATCAACTACGACACCACAAAAAGCAATACATAAAAATTATAAGGCTTTGAGGACAAAGCCTTTCTAAGAGAGAGGCAATGTAACAATAAAATAATAAATTAATATTAATATTAATTTATTATAATTAAAGACTATCTAAAATCAATAGTCATGCCCTTTTACGAAAAGGTGCATGACGAGCTTATATAAATCCCAAACCTATGTAACTATTAATCATCTACCATACATTACATCTTTTACTTTACTACAAGTCATTTATGGCTTTCTTACGTTACTTGTACTGGTTATTTACTTAGTAAGAGACTTTTGTTCCTCCACCCAATGTTATTGGGATGGGTTGGAAGGATCATACACTTGGAAATATTCATCATAGGTCGAATTGGGATGGAAGTGTAACTCCCATGTAAGAGGAAGAGTCAAAGGAGAATTGTTTGGACACTTGGGCTAGCTTCCCTAACCTCTATGGCAACAATGATGAAGATGCTATGACACCTATGACAAATTTCAGACCTGATTGCTGACATATGAACAATATGACATGAAAGGCCTAAAAATATCCCCCAAGGTGGCGCTCATGGGAGTTAGAGAAGCTCAAAATATTCCTACTCGAATTGGTGGAAGGCTAGGAAGTGGGAGACAAGTGGCAAATCTTGGATCCTTCCCTAATTTGAATTGGCTTGGAGTCTATGGATGGAATTTGAACCTTAGAAGGATAAGGATGTTTATAAAATACAAGGATCAAGTAAGAGAGGGTATTTTGATCATTTTCAGAATTTGCATTTGAGAGGAGAGCCAGTGGAGTGCTACTCTACTTGCCTTAGCACCAATTTCGAGGGTGAAAGATTCCCATCCTAGTTGGTAATTGGAAAGGCCATTCAAAAATTTCATTTGGAGCTTTAATGGAGTCATATGTTGTAGGATCAATCTACAAGGAAGCTCATTGTCACTTCTAGTTCAACTTGTTTCCCCAACCATTTCAAGTTTTCTCAGTATATTCATGATCCTTGAGGAATTGCGCACTTGGTGAGCTGTTGTACTCTTTGGGGGATATTCTATTGCCCCATTATTTTATAATATGATTTAAATGATATATTCTTCATGTTCATAATATCTTCAAGTCGATATTCCAAGTGGAACTATGTAAATCTGATTATTAATGAGCAAATGGTGCCAATTTCCCCATTATGTTGATGCATGCCAATGATATGTTGATGTATTCGAATGGAATAGTGAAATATTGATAATTTAATGATGTATGGAATGTTAATAACCTTTTTTACAAGTTTCATTTTCAGTGCATAGTATTTTGGAGTGATATTGTTCATTTTCATAGCATTTGGAGAAGATTGCCTATCATTTCCCCCAAGGTCGAAACTAGTATTTTTGTACTTGATTTGAGAGGGTTGTAGAAGAATTAATAAATTGAATGGAGATGTATATGATACCATATTGATGTCCCGTAGATTTCCCATGCCTCTGTTCATAAATTCAAGGGTTCCAATAGCATTTGGAGAGCCATCTTCAACACCTACCCAAGGGGGATTTGAACCCCAAATTGCTAGTCAAACTCCCTACTTTGGACAAAACTTAAAGGAGATTTGAGGAAGAATTTTGAAGACTCTAAAGAATCCTTGAACCTCATAATCATGTCCTAATATCATCCATACACCTTCCATAACAATTTGGGAGCATTAGGATTCATTTGGAGACCAAGAGACCAATACTAGTCAAAGGTCGAACTAGTGGAAAAAGTTGAAAATTTCACCATTTTAATAAATTTCAAAAAAAGGGACATTATAGATGCCCATGTACAACATGTTGATGACATATTGATTTATAGTAAAAAACGGGATGCTCGGGTTGGGTTCTCCATAAGATGTGGATGTGGGATCTTATGGTGCCATTGGAGGTGGTAGAGAAACTTGTGCCTGACTTGTATTGGGGAATGTGGGACTGTATGGTCCATAGGTCATTTGTTTAAATGGAGGATTCATAATGGTTTGAGGGGCCACTGATGTTGGAGGTGCCGATGGGTACTGTTATGCCACATTGTATGGCGTGGAGGTTTTTGGTTAGGGGAACATTCCCTTGATGGGAAATAGCTCCAATGAGCCCCTCAACAGAGTGTGATGTGCCTAAAGGAGCTTGGTTCAAAGAACAATGCCAAGGGGCATTGAGGATGATCATATACAAATACGTGGACTTAGCATAGATCAAATCAAAATGTTGGGCCTTGAGAATGATGTCTTCTTACATTTTGGGCATTATGGTTTTCACATACTTGGCAATCATAGGGAGGATTTGTTTGAGGAATCCATCCAAAAATAATTTGCATTGGATGTCTATTTTTCCTAGTGTCTATTTTCTTTAGATCATGGCATATGGGTAATTGAAAATACATGAGAAAGGTGGTGGCGATGGCCTTAAAAGTGGAATATGTCGCAAATGGTAAATTGAAATACCATTTGGTTGACGTACCTATAAGGGTTCTCTGAAATAGTCAAAGGAGAATGGTGTCCTTGAAAATATTATTGGACGAGCACTAGAGGTGAAATGACAACACATGGTTTGCTGGATTGTCACCTTTTTTTCCCTCAAATTTTGGGATATCCGAGGGGAGCTTGGGGAGCATGCCTAGCCAAGTCCCATCATGTAAAATGGGGTCATTTATTAGATTGGATAAATTTGGGATATTTAGACTTTCCATAAATGGAAGTGATAAACTCATTGTTTTCTTCTATATCTTACCTACTCCAAAAGGTTGAGTTGGTGGTGGAGGTGGTAGTAGAGGGGGTGGTGATTGGGATGGTGTAGGTGATATGGGAGGTGATCCAAGTAAGGTATGTCCAAGCAAATTTTCCGCTATAACAGTTTCCCAAGTATACCCCTGGCCCGATGGTCTATCTTGTGGTCTACAGGGAGGTAGTGTGGGAAGTCCTCCTTAAATAGGAGGATGACCTTGCAGTATGATAGATTTCATGAGGGTTCTTTGTTTCACAATAGTTGTGGTTGTGTGATCCAATGAGAGTGAGGTGTTAGAAAAACAGGATCACAGAGCAATAACAATAAACAAGATGCAAATACAAATTACACAACACATTACAAGAGAGACACCAATATATAGTGGTTCACCCAAGATGGGCTACGTCCACACTGAAATTGCCAATGCTTATTATTATACCATCCAGTAAATTAAGGGATATAACCTGTAGCACATCCGCTGCACTTCCTCTTCACTTTCTCGTAGTCTCTCTGTACGATCTCAGAGATATTTACAATGCATAATACCTAATACATCAACCCTAGCAGTATTACAATGTCTTTCTTATAAAGGGGAAATACAATGGGAAAATACCACAGGTTACCCAAAACCATGGGCCCATAAACTGTTGGTGAAAAAATACCAAGGTTGGGGAACGATTGTACAGTCCTTTTTCATATCACAGAAAGCTGGGGTAAACGGCTAAGACAACTTCATCTATGAGACTAGAAGATCTGGCTCCACAACCAACAATCTCCCACTTGGAGACTGATCACAACAACTCCACCGCTGATGTACTTGCTGGATCTTAGACTTGAAAAATTTCTCATATCACCTTCACACTAGAAGGCCAACTAAAACTGAGCAGGAACTTAGTTTCTCTCTGGTCACTACCTTTGTGAACATGTCTGCAGGATTATGGCTAGTATGTATCTTTTCCAGTTTCAACAGTTCATCTTCTAGAACAGATTGTATGAAATGGTACTTGAGCTGTATATGTTTAGTCCTAGAATGGAATGATGAGTTCTTTGCAAGATGAATGGCACTCTAGCTGTCACTATACAACCTGCCATCCTTCTGCTTTTTACCCAATTCCTCCAGAAACCTTTGCAACCAAATCATCTCTTTACTAGCCTCTGTAACAACAACATACTCTACTTCCGTTGTTGAAAGTGAAACAACTTTTTGCAGTTTCGAAATCCAACTTACTATGTTCCACATACAGTAAAAACATATCCTGTGGTGGTCCTCCTACTATCCTTATCACCTGCCATATCTACATCAACATATCCCTGTAGAACAGTGTCTAAACCTCCAAAACATACTTCCGGAGTGGTAGTACCTCTCAAATACCTGAGAATCCATTATACTTCCTTCCAATGTTCTTAACCTGGATTGTTCATATATCTTCTCACAACTCCCACTGCATGTGCAATATCCAGTTTTGTGCACACCATGGCATACATCAAGCTGCCAACTGCTGATGAATAGGGAATCTTAGACATGTAATATTTCTCTTCCTGTGTCTTGGGACGCATTTCCTTACTTAGATTGAAATGGCTGGCCAAAGGTGTACTAATTGGTTTTGCATTCTGCATTCTGAACCTCTCCAACACCTTTTGTATGTACTCACCCTGAGACAATGTCAATTCACGATTTTTTCTGTCTCTTATTATTTTCATACCAAGGATTTTCTTTGCAGCACCCAAATCCTTCATCGCAAATGAATTAGCTAGCTTATTTTTTAGCACATTTATATTCTGCATGTTAGACCCTGCAACAAGCATGTCATCCACATACAATAACAAGATAATATATCTTTCATTGTCTCACCTCTTGAAATAAACACAGTGATCAGAATGACATCTTCTATAACCTTGTTCTATCATAAACCTGTCAAATTTTAAATACTACTACCTTGGAGCTTGCTTCAAGCCATACAAGCTCTTCTTCAACCTGCATACCAGATCTTCCTTTCCCTTTCACCTCATACCCTTGTGGCTGCTGCATATATATATCTTCATCCAAATCCCCATGGAGAAAGGTTGTTTTTACATCTAACTATTCAAGATGCAAATATTCTACCACCACTAGACTTAAAATAGTCCTAATTGAAGTCATCTTAACAACATGAGAAAATATTTCATCAAAATCTATACCTTTCTTCTGTACAAACCCCTTTACAACAAGTATCGCCTTGTACCGCTTCTTACCTCGTTCTTCTTCCTTCAACCTGTAAATCCATTTTTTCTACAATGCTCTTTTACTAGCATGCAACTGAACCAAATCCCAAGTTTGGTTTCCTACCAATGAGTCCATCTCCTCATTCATGCCTTGCTCCGACTTCTTTCTAGTTTCCACCTGCATTGCTTCTTCATAACATTCTGGTTCACCAACATCAGTCATCAATAAATAATACATTGAAGGAGAGTATCGTTCAAGGAGTCTACTTAACCTGGTAGATCTTATTACACTTGCAGGAGTTTCAGGTACTTGCTGCTGTTCTTGATTTTCTGGCACCTTTGAAACTTCATTTTCTTTAATTTCATCAAGCATTAAGTACTCTGTCTTTTTTTTTTCCTGTTTCTTTCCTTGCAACTGATCTTTATACATGACCTTTTCATTGAATATCACATCTCTACTCCTGATGATTTTGTTATTTTCATAATCCCATAAGCAATAACCAAATTTATCAACCCCATATCCAATAAAGGTACATTTCTTGGATTTAGCTTCAAGCTTTGTTCTATTTTATTTATCAATATGGACAAATGCTTCACAACCAAAATTTCTTAGAAATGAGTAGTTTGCCTTTTTATCTGTCCATGCCTCCTCTGAAATACCACCATCCAAAGCACTTGAAGGTCCTCTGTTTATTATGTAAACAACAATATTTACAACATTCGCCCAAAACTATAAGGGAAACCCTGCATGCAGTCTCATACACCTTGCATGCTCCACGATTGTTCTATTCATCCTTTCTGACACACCATTTTCTTGTGGTGTCCTTGAGAATGTCTTCTCTCTATGAATCCCATGGTATGAACAGTAACTATCAAACTCCTTGCCGCAGTACTCACCTCCATTATCAAATCTGAGACACTTCAACGTTTTTCCTGTCTCATTCTCAAACAAAGCTTTCGACTTTTAAAAGTAGCAAACACATCAGATTTCTATCTAATGAAATAAACCCAAGTGTTCCTAGTTGTATCATCAATAAATGTAACATAATAATGAGAGCCACCAAGAGATAGTACCTGAGCCGATCCCCATACATTTGTATGCACAAGCTCTAACTTTTCATACTTCTTCTGTTTCCCAACCCTGAGAAATCTGACTCTCTTATGTTTTCCATAAACATAGTTCTCAAAAAATTCCAAACTTACCTGCTTCAAATTTGGCAGCAACTTCTTTGAGTAGAGAATCTACATCCCCTTCTCACTCATGTGGCCAAGCCTGTGATGCCACAATGTTGTATCTGTTCATGTGGAAGCTAAAGAGATAGAATGGTCAGTATTATGAGGAAATAAATACAATGTAACTATCATGTCTCCTTTTGCTATCACCATTGATCCTTTAGTGATATTCCACCATGTTTCTCCAAACGTAGATAGACAGTCGCCATCTCCCAACTGCCTTATTGAGATCACATTTCTTTTCATAGCAAGAATATGCCTTACATCTTTCAACAACCAATCAGTTCCATTCTTAAATTTTATCCATACCTTACCCATTCCAACAATTTTACATGGCTCATCATCACCCAATAAAACATGTCCAAAATCGCCTGGAACATAATCATGAAAATATTTCCTATGGGGTGTAGCATGACATGAAGCCCCTGAATCTTCTACCCAATAATCACTAGTATTATCTAATGCAAGAATCAAAGCATCTTGTAACACATCACCTGCTACATTTGCTTCCTGGGTAGTTTCCTGTTGTCCATCTCCTTTCTTATTTAGATATCTGCAGTCTTTCTTCAGATTTCCTTTCTTTCCACAGTTCCAACACTCTATTTTTCCCAGTTTGGACTTGGATCTTTTCGTTTTAGACTTGCCACGATTGCCTTGGCTCTTTCCTCTCTCCTTTTGTCTTCCCCTACTCTCCATGGTCAACGCATTACCTGATTTCTCACCTGTGCTTTTTCTTCACATTTCTTGGCTAGGAATAACACTAACAAAATCATCAAATATCAAGGTGTTTGAACCAGAGACAGAGTTACTTACATCCATGACCAAGCCATTCCAACTTTCTGGCAATGAACACAAGATTAGAAGATCCCTAACCTCATCATCAATGTTCACACTTACAAAACTTAGTTGATTTGTAATCGTATTAAATTCATTTAAATGATCAACAATAGATCCACCTTCAGACATCTTCATATTAAATAAACGCTTCATTAGAAATACCTTGTTGGAGGCCGAGGGTTTTTCATACAGCTTTCCCAATGCGCTCATCAAACCCTCCGCTGTCTTTTCTTTTGAGATATTGAAAGCCACCGACGAAGCCAGGGACAACCGTATTGTTCCCAATGTCTTTCTGTCAAGAACCTCCCATTCTTCATCCTTCATAGCGTTGGTTGCTTTGCTCTTCCTCCCAACTGTAAGAATAGATCCTTCTGGTACAGATAGTCCTCCATTTACATCTTCCATAACTGGTAGTTCTGGCCATTAAATTTCTTGAACTTAAACTTTCCTTCTTCCGCCATTGCTCCCACTCGATCCAGAAACCCTAGTTTCCTACGGGTTTATCTGCCAAATAGACCTTTGGCTCTAATACCAATTGTTAGAAAAACAAGATCGCGGAGCAATAACAATAAACAAGATGAAAATACAAATTACACAAACACATTACAAGAGAGACACCAATATATCGTGGTTCACCCAAGATGGGCTACGTCCACACTGAAATTTCCAGTCCTTATTATTATACCATCCAGCAAATGAAGGGATACAACCTGTAGCACATCTGATGCACTTCCTCTTCACTTTCTCACAGTCTCTCTTTACGATCTCATAGATCTTTACAATGCATAATACCTAATACATCAACCCTAGTCATATTACAATGTCTTTCTTATAAAGGGGAAAGAAATACAATGGAAAAATACCACGGGTTACCCAAAACCATGGGCCCGTAAATTGTTGGCGAAAACATCCCAAGGTTGGGGAATGTGATCCAGGTGGATATCGGTGGTGTCCCACCTCTTCCAACTGGCTCAAAACAGTCTTCTGGCAATTTTGGTAATTTACTATTTTTAGCAGTTTTTTGGGTCCTGAACTTCTAGGGTCGCTTTGAGGCCCTACACGACGTTTTTTGGGGTATCTTTTACCAGCAAATTTGATCATCAAATTCGTCAAATTTGTCTTTTAAGCTGTATTCCTTGGATATATCTTTTCAACGAGCTATCGTGCGCCCCAAATGGAGATTGTATGCAAAAGTTACGACCCCGGGAAGTTGATGTACTAACTTACCCAAACGGGGCCCACATGACTTTTGGCGCTTTGTCTCCTAGGGTTAGGTTTTTGGATGTCTAGGGTTTTTGAAATTCCTATTTATTGTAAAAGGCCTTGAGAGCCTCATTGTAACCATCTTGTTTTGAATGAGCGCAGCCGTCACATCTCTTCTCAGAGATAAGCCGCCACCATTCCAGGAAGCTTGTTTTCCGCCGCATTTTACAGTTTTAGCTTATTTCCTTATTGAATAGAAAATCGGTTTTATTGTACTTTGTTATTTTGTGTTAAGCATCTGGTAATAACCTGTATTCATTTCGTTATGCTCATAAATTCCAGATCAGAATGAGTGTATAGTCCTTTTGCATATCACAGAAAGCTGGGGTACATGGCTGAGACAACTTCATCTATGAGATTGGAAGATCTGGCTCCACAACCAACATGAGGATGAAAGGAATTAAACAAAATTGAAAATATGCAAAAATATGACAATCATAATAAAAGTTGCAATATGGTGCAAATGTATGGGTATGGTTCAAGTTTTTGTGCAAGTGATTCCAAGAGTTGGCTCTTATTTTTTAATTACGTTTAGATGATATTGTGTAATACAAAGAAAAAGTGTATATTCCTTGATTGAATTAATGTCCTTCCTCTCAATAGTCACTGGGCCTTCCAATAGCTCTCTTGTTAGTGGTTATGAACCCATTGAAGACGACAAGCGAAGGTTTGAAATATTCATTTACAATGAGGGGTGTTGGGGCCATATTACAGAAGGAATGGAAACATTTCCAATAGCCAATGAAATATGACTCAGGTGGAAATGCATCCCACAAATGCCATCTAGTGATAATATTAGGTTTTGGCCACTAAGATACTCGTGTCAAGTGTGGATAAGGGGTTCGAGCTCAAGCGGTAAAGTGTTTCCTCCACAAAGAGATGGGTGGCTCAATCTCACAAACATAATAAACTATGCCTCATATTTTTCATCGTTGAGAACCACGCTTCCTTATCTGGGTTTGATCACACTTGCTTATATCAAGAATTGATAAGTCCCCTAAAAGTCAACAACCACTATGTTTAAAAAATGTAGAATATTGGTGAGAATTATATGGTTGCCTAGCTCAATCAATCCTAAACTAACTAGAAATAATGTTTTGTGACCTCCTTGATGGAGGATTTTAGTTGGCTGAGAATTACAATGCGATGTTGATTTTATGATAGTCAAATTTGAATTAAAGGTGTGACAAGGGAGGTATTTCAAACCTTCCAATATTCATCCATATCACTTGTGAGTGCAAGATAAAGGGCATACTCGATTAAAAATATTCTTTAGGTCCCTTGGTGTGTGCTTCAAGTGGGAGAGACACACATGTTTGAAAGCAAAGTAAAGTGAAATTTGCAACTAACTTAAGAGCATAATAAAGCAAAAAGATGTGAAAATTGATAATTCATTAATCCTAATTAAACTCTAAGTGTGAATTGATGGTTTGCAAAAGAAAACTAATGCAAGCTTTATGAAATGAATAAAGTGTGATAAGTGAGGTATTTTAAACCTTTCACCCCATTCTAAATTGAGAATATCACTTATGAGTGCAAGACAAAGAGCATACTTGAGCAAGAGGAGTCTTTAGGTCCCTTATTTGTGTGAAGAAGTGAACTAATATAACTTTCCTTGAAATCAAGAAATATGCAAGAAGCGATGAGAATTAAACTAATCTAAGTTATCTGATTTTCCTAAACTAATAATTTCTATGAGTAGCAAGAATGTGATGATGTAGTCAACTTCTTGTGATAACTAAGAGGTCCATTGAAAACACCAAAGCCTATAGCCTAATAACATGCAAAAATGATTTTTAGTCCCTATTTTGAGCTATGTGGTTTAATTACTAGAGAAATACAAACAACTTATGAGTTGTTTATTAACGTTTTGTTCATTAAGCAACCCTTGAAACTGCATTTGTCATGAAATTAAGTAAGAAAGACAAAAAATGCACAACCACATGGGTTTTTGACCCACCGACACACAATCATGCAGGAAGGTAGTTACACAAGCTGAGTAGATTTTCTGTGCATGTAAATGAATGGAATGCCACATGGAAACGTGAGTGTTGAATAGAATGTTAAGTGGAACAGGCATCAACAACCACATTGTTCAAAAAATTGGTGGAAATGCGCCTTGAGCTTACAAATCTTGGATGGTGAAGGGATGAACAACAAGTGTATGAGAATGTAAGACACCCCAAATAATTTATCAAGAAAAGGACAACCTATATATCATGAAATAATCAAAAATATTAGTGGAGTCACCAAAATACTATTGAGGTAAAATTGTCACAAGGGTGAGTAGTCTTCCCTCTTTTAGTCCTTGTAGGTTGTAGAAAGGAAACAATATGCTAGATGTGGGTTAGTGTTCCATACATCAAATGACAAAGAAAGACTCAAACAAATAAATAAAAGGAAAAATTGACAAGTGCTAAGAAAAATAAAATAAAGTTGATGAGTGTGTTAAACCAAATGATATTTTCCCAATGGAAACGTTGGTTACAATAGTGTCACCTAGGAGATGGAGGCCTCAATGGAAACCAAAAAACCTCCTTAGGGAGGGCCCCTTTTTCATGTCCACACAAATACTTGATAAAAAACTTAGAACAATGGATAAAAACTCTTGCTTCTTGAGGAAGAAGACAAGGGATCCTTGCATGCCAAATTAGGGTAAGAAGTGGATTGAAAGATGAGCTCCCACACCAATTCTTACACCATAAATTTGATTTAAATTTCTCTCTAATAAATGCATTCCCATGGCTTCCTTTTATAGGCCAATGGAGGCATTGAAACATCTAGATCCCAATGAGAATGCTCTTGTTCATGAAATGGTTTTCCAAGTACATGAAGGGGCTATGGAATGCTCCCAAGCATGTGAGGAGTCCAGTTCAAATTTTGGAACCAAGAGTGTTGTTATGAGCCTTGAATGCATTGTGGAAAGTAGGTGGTCTCACCACTGGTACAACCACGTGAATTTCAAAGAAAAAATCATGCGTATCTACAAGGGTTGCTGAACAAAAAGTTGTGCTATCTACATGGGTTCCCGATGCAAAGGTAGCATTGTTGTCCATAATGAATGATTTTATCTTTTTTCTTTTGTTTTCTCGAATATCCCTAACTTGCAGAAGTTTCCTATGTTCTAAAAAACCACGAACCAGGTGTTAATTTTTTGATAATTTCATTCCATTATCATAAGGATCTCTAAGAGAATAACATGTACAGCATATCTCTACAGCATATCAATCATAGACACAAAAACAATCACACAAGAGACACAGAGTTTCACCGGGGAAAACCAAGAAGGTGAAAAACCTCGCAACTTCCTCAGAGATAAGATAAGCCACAATACAAGATCACAATGATCAAACCCAATAAGATGTCTCTAGCCGATGCTTCTCCTCCTCCACTAGTGCGCCACTTTCTCTCTTAGCTATGCGAGCTTGAGAAGTGAGTGAATGAGATAAATGAGAGACACAACCTCTCTATTTATACACTGACTTGAACTGCCAATAATCCACTAGGGATGACTTGCTAATCAAGCCTAATAACCCAACCACATGTGCTAACCAGGGCCGACCCCACATTGGTGGTCTAATAACCCATCAATACAAATGACGACACTTGTCGATGCACATGACGACACTTACAAATACAAATGATGACACTTCCAATCAGAGGAATAATACATATCTATGGGATATACAATAAAGTACAAATGTAATACATAGAAGAATATATTTTGAAGTTACAAATACATCAACACTCCCTCTTAACTAGGAAGGTATTCTTTTGTCACAAGTCATCAATACATATTGGCGCAAGTCTTCAATTCTGGAGTTGGATCATCATCATTGGATCACGGAGCATCATCATCATCATAGCTGCTGTACTCGACATCTCGATCACTGGGATATCTCTGAAATCTGCTCGTCATAGGAAGTTCTACAGAGCCAGCCCTTTTTCATGCTAGATGTAGACCCACCACCTGTAGGTCTTCATCATCACTGGCCATACTGTGGAATCCTCAAAACTTATTATGTGAGTCAACAAAACCTCGAAAGAGAATCCCAGGATTGATTACGAGCAAACATCTCAACCTATCAGATCTCCCATGACCTTTTACATGCCACTGTACAACCTGTCCATGACCACAGAGTATCATCCTGATACTCATGATCATACTGATCATAACATCATTCACGAAGCACAACCCAGATGCACATCACACATCACTTACACTCACTGGCATGGGAAGACACACTTCAACCATCCGTGAAAGGCTCAGAACTTATATCTACACCATGGGAAGACTGTAATGTCCCTTGCTAGGAATTTTATTAAAATTGCAATTTTCCACTTTTTTTTTCCCTAGTTCGACCTTTGACTAGTTTTGATCTATAGGTCCCAAATTTGCCCCAAATGATCCCAAATATTCTGAGAAGGTATATGAATGATATTATAACATAAATATGTGTTTCAGGGATGCCTTTGGACCTTTAAAATACTTCTGCAAATCCTCTTCCAATTCTAATCAATGTAGGTAACTTTACTAGTGATTTTCCTTTGACTAGTATTGGTCTCTAGGTCTCAAATTGACTCCAAATGCCTTCAAATATTCAAGGAAGGTGTATGAATGATATTAGAACTTGCATATGATGTTTATGGATGAAATATGTCCAAAAAAATACCTCTGCAAAATCTCTTAAGATTCTGGACCAATTATGCAATTTTACTAGTAATTTGGGGTTCAAATCCCCCTGGGGTAAGTACTGAAAATGGCTTCCCAAATGCCTCCAAACCCACTCAAATTTATGAACAGAGGTATGTAATGTGTTAATTATTTTATTAAAGTCTCATATGCACCATTAATGGATTATTACAATTGTTCTCACCCTCTCCCATTCAACTGCAAAAATCCCCAATTCGACCCTTGGGGAAATGGCACTATTTCACCTCCCAATACAACTAAACTGAGTAAAAATGCTTCAAATGATCAAGTACAGTACATTAAACTTGTATAAGACATCCATGGAATTATATTGATCACAAATATATCATAGAATAATCCATTAATTCGAAATCATCATCAATACATTGGCTCACAACAAGGTAGTGGGGAAATGGCATTGTTCTTCCATTAAAAATGATATTTATACATTTTTACTTGGAATTTCGACCTGAAATTTTTTGGAGATGAATAACAGAGTATTTAATTCATATTTCAAAAGAAATGGGGCATTAAAATCTTCCCCAAAGAGTACAATAGCTCACCAAAAACGACCTCCCTTAAGGATCAAGAATATGCCATCAAAACTGGAAATGGTTGAAGGAGTGAGCTGCAATAGAAGAAACCATGAGATGACCTGTAGCTTACACCTGAAAATAAAGACTCCATTAAATCTCCAAATGAAAGGTCTGAATGGCCTTTCCAATTACCAACTTGGATGGGAATCTTTCACCCTCGAAATTGGCTAAGGCAAGAAACTAGTCATCCACTAGCTCTCCCTCTTCACAAATGCAATTGCAAATTCTACAAATGATCAAAAGCTGGTTTCATTCTTTTTTATTTAAATTTATAAAGTTCTAATGTCCTCCATGGGTCTAATTCCTTCCAAGATACTCATGCCAACTCAAGTTGGGAAGAGATTCCAAAGAACGCCACTTGTACAACAATTCCTAGTTTCCCACTTCCACAAAATCATACGTGGAAGCATCTTAGCTTCCCTAACACCCTTGAGCGCCCTCTTGGAGTCTATTTTTATCTCTGACATGTCATGTATGTCATATGTCAGCCTTCAGGTCTGATTTGTGTCATAGGTGTCATAGCATCTTCATCATTGTTTTCATAGAGCTAGGAAATCTAGCCCAAGTGTCTCACTAACTCCAAATTGCCTCTTCCTCTTCCATGGGAGTTACTCTTCCTCTATATTTCGACCTTGGATGAGTCATGCCATGAATAATACCTTTTGGAATCCCCCAAGTATGTTACCATTCACCTTGAATTCGAATTGGTGAGAGAATGATGCCAAGTGTAGTGGGGAAATCTAGCCATATGTGGGTCCCACTTCCTCCATGTTTCTTCATGATCAAATGCCACTTTGATTTTCAATTGTATATATTTATTTAGATCATTTATTAAATATTTATGCCACTCTAATGTTCAAACATCATTTATTATCCCCATTATTCCAAATCCCAAAGCTTCCACCCCAAACCTAGGAAACTAGTAATTTTCCCCATTGGCAATTATTTGACCTTTAACATCAATTTTACAAACTCTAATGAATATGGCCAATGTGATTAGGCCATTGTGACTCAATTCCAAATTTGGGACATGAAAAATCCTCCCTTCCCAATATTGCTTGTCCTCAAGCAATTTCAAACATGGGTGTTGAAGAACCTGCTTTCTGTATAATTCTTTGAAGTTGCCATTGAATTGCCCAACCTTGAGTCTTTGAGTTTCCATGAAGATTTTAGAGGAACCACCATGCTTGCTGCTACACTACTCTGATTAAAATCACTTTATTAAGTGGGGAATCCATCTCCCATACTGCTTGCTTCCCCCCAAAAAATGAAACTAATGAGACAAAAATTATTCCAGGGTCCCATTGCTTATATTGCACCCCAACAATTAAGAGTGCTCTCCAACCCACACCATTAGATAAGAGGATTCCTGGATCCCATTTTCTTGTATGCATTCTTCCAAACATCATGAGTACCAAATATATATCATCAAAGTACATAACAACATAATGAAAATGTACATCAAGGATATGCTCCATCAAAGAGTCATGAAAGTGCTTATACCTCCAAGCAAGTAGACCACCATTTTCCAAGTCCATACAAGCTTCAAGTGACCAATCAAATCTGCTCCAATGACATAGGTGAGGATCCCATGTCCTATAATGCTGCTCCAAAAGGATGTGATATGCATCAAAATATTCAACCATGTATTCTTTCATCCAAGAAGTGAATGAAGAATCTCCACTAAAATCTGAATCAAATAATGAGCAGAAAAAACAAGGAGACTTCAAATGACTCAAAGAAGTCTCACCCATACATCCATGAATGTGAGAATCATAAAAATATAACAAAGTATGTGGCTTCCAACAAAAATGTTCTCCAATCATAAATCTATTCTCCCAAGTGTTGGATGAAGTTCCTCCAACATCAAATGAATCAAATGTTGAGCAAGAAAAACCATGAGTCTTCAAGTGACTCAAATGCATATCATAGGTGCATCCATGTAGATTTGCATCATCATAATGTAACAAATAATGTTGCTGCAAATGTGAATAAGAACGTGCTCCAACCATATCATCATAAAAGGTAAATCTAGGAGTTCCATACTCCTCACGTGGCACCATAAAAAAGAACCCTTTCACCCATACTTCATTGAGACTAATACTGCAAAACATGGAATTGTAGGATGTAGGAGAATGTACTAACTCACCCAAATGATCAAAAAGTGCAAAATTTTCATCATGGGAAGGATCCATGTGGGTAGTATCATGCAGATCCTTCAAAAGTGGGAAACCTTTGTCATAGATTGGTTCCAATGTAGAGGAATCATGCTCTTCTTTAAAAATTGCATAAGCTTCATCAAGAGACAATTCAAGTTCCTCTTCCACCACATCAAGTGTTTGGATCTCTTCAAGTTCATCTTCAAACACATTAATCACATTCAAATTCCCACATTTCTCATGATCCACCATGTCATGAGAATCCTCCAAACAATCTACCATTTGACAATCTGAAACATAGGAGGAAAAACAAGTATCTTGCAACTTTTCAATAAGTTGCTCATTTTGAATTGTGAGCTTATGAATATCCTCATTATTCTTCAAGTATGCATCATGTAACAATTCATTAAGCTCAAACAAATGGTTTCTATCAAAAAGCAAATACATGAAATTACCTTTGATGTGGCACATTGCTCTTTGAATCTTCTCCATGTCTTCAAGGAAGGATGTTTCCTCCAATGAAGTAGCTCTCCAACAAGAATTTGACACCAATGCTTGAGTGTCATGGAGAATGTTGAGGGACTCTTGGATCTTATTTTCATTCATCTTTAAGTACCCTTCAATAAAATGAGGCTCTTGCAAATGAACCTCCTCATCTTCTTCAATTTTGCTTGGACCAACTTCATGAAGCTCAAGTGGTGATGAGGAAGTTGATCTTGGTTCTTCTTCAACTGCTACAAGGTCTTCATTATCATGATTAATGGAACTTGGGATTGTAGCAACACTTTCAAAAGTGATCTCTATGTCACCAACATAGAGGTGTGAGCACCCATCGGTAGGTACTCCTTCATAGTTTAAGCATCCATCACTAGATGCTCTTTGGTTCCTGTCTAACCTAGAAGGTGTCTCGAAATGATCTTCCATATTTTCAATAGAATATTCTTCATGCTCCTGTGATGTCTCTTCATTTTTATCCTTCAAGCAAGATGATGCATTTTTCCCCTTGTTTTCCTTATGATCAATATCTTTGGAATCTCTTTTTGAAGAATTCCCAAAAGATCTCCTCAAGTGGGACATAATTTCATGCACACATGTATGATACTCACTCCAAGGTTCTTTACAAGAAGGGCATAAACCTTTCTTTACTAACTCCACATCTTCATTTTTTGGCCTATTTTCAAAAACATGTTCAACAAAGTACTCAAAAGAAATGGCATTTTGTGTATTTTTTCTAAAAGCAAGATATTATTGATATTTTTGATATTGTTGGGGCAAGGTTTTATATTTTGCTCTCCATCTTTGGAACTCACTCATAGAATTATCCTTGGTTGGTGTGACACACTCATATTCATCAGATTTAAATTCATAAGAATAATCTTCATTTCTCTTGAAATTGCAAGAAGTGTTGCATGATGGCACCTCTTCTTCGTACCATTCACATTCTGCTTCATATTGCTCATAAGCATCTGCATATTCCTCATAAGAATTGTAATCATAGGATTCATCATAATAGTAAGACATGGCTGCCAATTATTCTTGAATGTATGAAACTAATACACAGGTGCAAGGACCATGCTCTGATACCACTGTAATGTCCATGGCTAGGAATTTTATTAAAATTGCAATTTTCCACTTTTTTTTCCCTAGTTCGACCTTTGACTAGTTTTGATTTCTAGGTCCCAAATTTGCCCCAAATGATCCCAAATCTTCTGAGAAGGTATATGAATGATATTATAACATAAATATGTGTTTCATGGATTCCTTTGGACCTTTAAAATACTTCTGCAAATCCTCTTTCAATTCTGATCAATGTAGGTAACTTTACTAGTGATTTTCCTTTGACTAGTATTGGTCTCTAGGTCTCAAATTGACTCCAAATGCCTTCAATATTCAAGGAAGGTGTATGAATGATATTAGAACTTGAATATGATGTTTATGGATGACATATGTCCACCAAAATACCTCTGCAAACTCTCTTAAGATTCTGGACCAATTATGCAATTTTACTAGTAATTTGGGGTTCAAATCCCCCTGGGGTAAGTACTGAAAATGGCTTCCCAAATGCCTCCAAACCCACTCAAATTTATGAACAGAGGTATGTAATGTGTTAATTATTTTATTAAAGTATCATATGCACCATTAATGTATTATTACAACTGTTATCACCCTCTCCCATTCAACTGCAAAAATCCCCAATTCGACCCTTGGGGAAATGGCACTATTTCACCTCCCAATACAACTAAACTGAGTAAAAATGCTTCAAATGATCAAGTACAGTACATGAAACTTGTAACATACATCCATGGAATTATATTTATCACAAATATATCAGAGAATCATACATTCATTTGAAATCATCATCAATACATTGGCTCACAACAAGGTAGTGGGGAAATGGCATTGTTCTTCCATTAAAAATGAGATTTATACATTTTTACTTGGAATTTCGACCTGAAATTTTTTGGAGATGAATAAAAGAGTATTTAATTCATATTTCAAAATAAATGGGGCATTAAAATCTTCCCCAAAGAGTACAATAGCTCACCAAAAATGCCCTCCCTCAAGGATCAAGAATATGCCATCAAAACTGGAAATGGTTGAAGGAGTGAGCTGCAATAGAAGAGACCATGAGCTTCCCTGTAGCTTACACCTGAAAATAAAGACTCCATTAAAGCTCCAAATGAAAGGTATGAATGGCCTTTCCAATTACCAACTTGGATGGGAATCTTTCACCCTCGAAATTGGCTAAGGAAAGAAACTAGTCATCCACTAGCTCTCCCTCTTCACAAATGCAATTGCAAATTCTACAAATGATCAAAAGCTGGTTTCATTCTTTGTTATTGAAATTTATAAAGTTCTAATGTCCTCCATGGGTCGAATTCCTTCCAAGAGACTCATTCCAACTCAAGTTGGGAAGAGATTCCAAAGAACGCCACTTGTACAACAATTCCTAGTTTCCCACTTCCACCAAATCACATGTGGAAGCATCTTAGCTGCCCTAACACCCTTGAGCGCCCTCTTGGAGTCTATTTTTATCCCTGAAATGTCATGTATGTCATATGTCAGCCTTTAGGTCTAATTTGTGTCATAGGTGTCATAGCATCTTCATCATTGTTGTCATAGAGCTAGGGAATCTAGCCCAAGTGTCTCACTAACTCCAAATTGCCTCTTCCTCTTCCATGGGAGTTACTCTTCCTCTATATTTCGACCTTGGATGAGTCATTCCATGAATAATACCTTTTGGACTCCCCCAAGTATGTTACCATTCACCTTGAATTCGAATTGGTGAGAGAATGATGCCAAGTGTAGTAAGGAAATATAGCCATATGTGGGTCCCACTTCCTCCATGTGTCTTCATGATCAAATGCCACTTTGATTTTCACTTGTATATATTTATTTAGATCATTTATTAAATATTTATGCCACTCTAATGTTCAAACATCATTTATTATCCCCATTATTCCAAATCCCAAAGCTTCCACCCCAAACCTAGGAAACTAGTAATTTTCCTCATTGGCAATTATTTGACCTTTAACATCAATTTTACAAACTCTAATGAATATGGCCAATGTGATTAGGCCATTGTGACCCAATTCCAAATTTGGGACATGAAAAAGACACACTCAACCATGCGAGAATGGCACCGCACTTATATCCATAGCCATGGGAAGACACACTTCAAACATGATAGGAATGGCACAACACTTATATCACATCCATGGGAAGAAAAAATTCAACCATGCTCGAATGGCCCCAGCCCTTACATCTTCACCGTGGGAGAACACATCTACACCTTGTGGAGAATGGCTTCATCCCTTACATCTTTACCGTGGGATAACACATCTACACCTTTTAAAGAATGGCTCCAACCCTTACATATTTACCGTGGGAGAACACATCTACACCTTGTAAAGAATGGCTCAGCAATTACATCACGACCATGGGAGAACACATCTACACCATGTCTGAAAATCCTATGTGCATCTGTGTCTTCGAAACTCATCATACATGATCATCCTGATTATCAACACTGCATTGTCCTGATGCATGTCGTCTGGAGCATCGTTTTGATACTCATCATCCATGATCAACCTGATCATCGTCACTGCATCGTTCTGATGCATGTCATATAGAGCAACATCCTGAAGTTCATCATCCATGATCATCCTGATCGTATAATGCATCCACTTGATGCATACCAAGTATCTACCTGATACATATCATCATACATGATCCACCTGATACATACACAAATACACGATCCACCTGATCATACAATGTATCCACCTGATACATACAAAAATACATGATCCACCTAATACATACAAAAATACATGATCCACCTGATCATACAATGTATCCACCTGATACATACAAAAATACATGATCCACTTGATCATACAATGTATCCACCTGATACATACAAAGCATCCAACTGATGCATATACATATACATAATCCAACTGATCATACAGAGCAGTAACTGGAGCATCATCCTGATGCTCATCACACAGCACTTACATCCACAACCATGGTAAGGATCCTCCTCTCACCATGCTTGGAATGGCTCCTGCAAATGTGTCCCATCACTTCTTCCTCAAAGTATATTCAATCTGAAGAACACCAAGCCTCCCTCTGAAGTACTCAAACTTCACTCTGGCTAGTGGTTTCGTCAACACATCTCCAACCTGCTCATCCGTTGCAACATACAGGAGCTTCATTGATCCTCTCTGCACCATATCCCTGATATAATGATATTTGATCTCAATGTGCTTCAACCTGTCATGGAACATTGGGTTCTTAGACAACTTTACGCAACTCTGGTTGTCATAATAGATACTAGTAGCATCCAATGGGAGATCAAATAACTCAGACCGTATATTTCGAAGCCACACTGCCTCACAACTATCCAAACAAGCTACAACATACTCTACTTCAGCCATACTCAGTGCTACGCAGGACTGCTTCTTGCTAAACCAAGAGATCACATCTGATACCATACTGAAGCAACACCCCGAAGTGCTCTTCCTATATGTAGCACTGCCTACCCAATCTGAATCAACATAACCTTCTAGGTTAAAATTTTGATTCGCATCATACTTGAGCCCATAATAAACTGTACCCTTCAGGTACCTCAAAATATGCTTTACAACAACCATGTGAACACTTCTTGGATCCGTCAGGAATTGGCTCAATGTGTTCACAGCAAAGCAAATATCTGGTCTTGTGTTCGTCAGGTACATCAAGGACCCAATCATCTGACGATACACCGTGACATCAACTGGATCAGATGAAGCATCACACAGAAGCTTCATGTTCGATGCCATATGTGTGGCCATGGCCTTGTAGTCCATCATCTCAAACTTCTTCAGGATCTCTACTGCATACTTCCCTTGTCCAAGGAAGATCCCATTTGCACTCTACCAAACCTCCATGCCTAGAAAATAGTGCATCATCCCCAAGTCCTTCCTCTTAAACTCGGATGCAAGCTTCCTCTTGGTGTCGTAAATCAACCCATCCTCTCCTGTAACAAACAGGTGTTGACCAACGCGACCAACACGACCTCGGTCGATAGGGGTTCACTTCACTGTCGACACATACCATAGTCTCCTTGGGCACCGGCTCGGGCAGGTTTGAGCCCACCCAACAACACTTGCAGAGCGGATGAGGTCTCACCCAAGGCGTCCAGGAAGAGCAGACAGAACAATGTTTCCGCCAATGGAGGAGGACAGTTGTGGCTGCACAAACTAACTCTATTGCGATACTTAAACAGAAAATTTAAACATTCGGCAAGGAGTTATAACATGTTAATTCATCGCAGCATTTATCATCACATTCAACATAGAACACATTACTTAATCACAACATTACATTTATCGTCATAGCAACAGTAAATAGATATTGCATCAAACAGCATTCATACATCGTAACATTGCACAAAGATCGTACCAAAACATCATCATTATATTACTGTCGCGGTCATATACCAGAAGCAAAACACAGATCTCATACACAATCGTTCTTCTTTCTCTATTCTCCTATTCCCTCACTTCTTCTCATCTAACACTTACAACTCTTATCTATTTATAAGCTTTTGCCATTACAATACTTGTCCACTTACAAACGACTTCCTAACCGACATTGTGGAAAATTGACCCAATATCTAACTGACTCGGTCCAAATGACCCCAAAAACCCGCATACAGCGGTACAACTGACTCACTATTACATAACATATGGTCCAAGTGACCCAAAACCCGCCCACTGTGGTATAAAATACTCCTTTCTCTCCCTCATCCATCGTGTCACAGCATCGGTGGTACCACAACATTTCCCCATCAAACCACCTTCCAACAGGCTTTCAACACAATCTTGTGGCTCTCCCTTGAGCCACGTCAACTGTTGGACATAGTGCACGTCGCACTGAACTATGTTCCGGTAACTGTTCTTGCTGTTTGGATCACGCGGTGTTGTCCCACTCCTTCTGCTACAATGATCACCGTCTGTATGTTTAACCCAAAATGGTCATCGCCCGACTTGTTGTCATGTACTTTTCAAACTCATCCTCGAGTCTCTTGGTACAACATTGATGGGAAGAAAAAGAGGACGAACAGTACCAAGGGGCAAAATTAGCAGATGACTCTGGCACATCTGTTTTGCACCAGCAACTGGTTCCTACTGTGGGCGGGGAGCTACCGCCCCAACCTACTCAGGGGTCGAGAAGAGCACAATCCTTCGAACAACTACTGCATACTTAACCATGCTGGAATTGCCCTTGGCTCGGGCATACCATAATCTAAGTGCACCCGCCATATCAAGCGCTCATGGACACTCGTCGTTCGGGCTTGTAGGGGCCCTGGGGTGCTGCCACGAGAAACGAAGTGAAGCATTTCCACATCCTCCTTGGAATTCCTCAGAACTTAACTTGCAAACGGATCAACCAGCATAACCACTCTATTTCAGAACAACTTCGTTGTAGCGAACTACCATCTACCTCGGCTACTTATATCCATACCATTCCCGGGTCACAACGATGGGAATGATGCCCCACTTCCTCTCATCTGCGTGTGTGAACCCATCGAATGACACAACGGGGGTGACCATGCTGTCACCGAAGATCCCATGTGTCGATGTGTGAGCAATCTCCTCACATTGTGCTGATCGTACCGGCCCAGCGTGCTAGGTACAAAACATGCCGTCGTCATGTGGTAATCCAACCAAATCTGTCAGGTGCAATCATGTATAGGGATGATGGGCAGCGGTGACAGTAGTCACAAAACTGCCCTGTACCCCCGAAATCCTCTGTAATAATCACAAAAATCCTTCAACAAAATCTGTCATCAGTCCTGGTCACAATACTGCCAGGAGTCTCCAAACTTGCGGCACAAGCCTCCCTGCTTTCGCATACCTTCTTCTGTTGGTGCGCCATCTGTCACCAAGCAACCTGCAACACATAATTTTTTTTTTTTGATGTGACTCAGACATCGTACTGCTCCAAGCCTGATCGATAGGGCTTCAACCTGTGACCATTTACCAGCTTGGGGAGCATCGCCCCATCCAACCGCTGCAACTGAACCGCTCCTCCTGAAGTAATACTATTGATGCGATATGGACCCAACCAATGCATCTGCAACTTTCCTGGATGTTTCATAAACTTGCTGTCGTATAATAACACTAAGTCACTGTGCTGAAGCTATTTACTTTTGATATGTCGATCATGCCATGCCTTCTGGCGATCCTTCTCCACCCCTTGGTGAAAGCCAACGATAAATCGATCCTCTTCCATCTCCACCAATTGTGCTAGACGTTCATCAAATGCTGCAACATCATCCATGCTCGTAAAAGTGGCAATTTGTAGACTTGGAACAATGTACTCCATAGGCATAATTGATTCCTTCCCATATACCAGCTTGAAAGGTGTCTGACCAGTCAACCTTTTACATGTGGTGCGATAAGTCCACAATACTACTGGTATTTTCAGATCCCAGTCGTCGCGGTTCACATTGCACACCTTTGTCAATGCATGCTCCAATACCTTGTTAAATTCCTCCACCGTTCCATTCGCCTGTGGGTGATAGGGTGTACTATTCTTATACTGTATCTGCAACTCCTCCGTCAATGCACTGATAGTGCGATTAAGAAAGTGGTTTCCTTGATCACTCAACAATATCTTGGGGCAGCCAAAATGAGTGATAATTTAATCAAACAAAAATTGAGCAGCTGTTGTGGTGAAGCAATCAACTACAGGTGTTGCCTCAGCCCATTGGGTCAAGTACTCTGTCGCCGTGACAATATACCACGCACCTGTGTGTTTCCCTGGTGGAGTGATCGGTCCTAAAAAATCCACAGCCCATTTTTTGAATGGTTGCAATGTCACTTGAGGTAGCAACGGCATCTCGTCTTGTCTGGATGGCTTTCCCATTTGTTGACAAACATCGCAAGACCGTGCATAGTCTATCGCATCATTATGTAGTGTGGGCCACCAAAGTCCTGCACGCAGTACCTTCCGGGTAGTCGCCCGACCACCATAATGTCCTCCCGCTACTCCACCATGTGCCTTAGCCAGTATCTGCGTTTGCTCATGCGGGAAGACACATCTGTGCATTATCTCATCAGCACCCAATTTATACAATTGCCCCGTGATTAGCTGAAAGTTAGCAGCCTTGACAACCAACCGCTTCTTCCGAGTAGTGGTAAAGTCAGCGAGTGCGGTTCCAGTCACTAGAAACTAAAGCATGTCATCAAAATACTGATCAACGACGGCAACGTGGAATAGTTGGGCATCCGGCAACCCATCTTCGATATTAGTCAGTTCCTCCCCTGTATCAATCTGTGACAAATGATCTAGTCCAGCATTCAACCGCCCCGGTTTCACAATGACTTCAAAATCAAACTCCTGAAACAAAAGTAGCCAACGACAGATCTTCCCCCCCAACACAGGCTTATTGACCAAGTATTTTAATGCCGAATGATCAGTAAACATTTTAAACTGGCCACCCAACAAATAGTGCCTGAATTTCTATAGCACGTAAACCATGGCCAGACCTTCACGCTTTGTGGTAGTGTAATTGCATTCTGCAGAGGACAACTTGCGATTGGAAAAAGTAATGGGATGATGAAGGTCTCCTTCTCCGGATTGAGCCAACACAACCCCTAATGCAATCGATGAAGCATCAACATGGACAAGGAATTCCTTAATCCAGTCCGGAAAGACCAAGATTGGGGCTGACACCATCTTTGCTTTGAGCGTTTCGAAACTATCCTGACATTCCGGGCTCCACTGGAATGCCGCGCCCTTCTTCAACAATTTTTCCATAGGGGCAGTAATCGCAGCATACCCCCTAAAGAACTTGCGATAATATCTCGTATGACCCAATGTCATGCGCAACTGCTTAACGGTGGTTGGCGGTTGCAACCCCAAAATGAGCGCAATTTTGGTGGGATCAACCAACAATCCCTGCTTACACACGATATGACCCAACAATATCCTGAACGGTGCACAGAAAATACATTTCTTCAAGTTTAACGATATCTGGTGCTGTCAGCATCGCTCAAGCATTAACTGCAGATTGACTAGATGATCACAAATCAATCCATAAACGGTCCAATCATCCATATATACCTGCAAAAACTTCTGAATAAAATCTTTGAATGCAGCAACAATGACTTGGGAGAATATCGTAGGTGCCTTCTTCAAACCAAACGGCATTACCGTGTACTGAAAGCAACCCCATTCAGTAACAAAAGTTGTTTTATGGCGATCTTCCTTGGAAATGCGAATCTGATGGTAGCCAGAGAATCCATCAGTGAAAGAGTTCATCTCCTAGCCACCCACTCCTTTAAGTACTTCATCAGTAAACGGTGTCAGAAAAGGGTCATGCATGCAGGCATCATTCAACTTTTGCAAGTCTTTGCAAATGCGCACTTCACCTATTTTCTTGTCCTGCACAACTATAGGATTGATCCATTCAGACTCTTCCACAGGTTCGATAATACCAGCATCCAACATGCGATCAAGTTCTGCCTTGACCTTTTCTTTATGTCGCGGATTCAACCGATAAGGTCGCTTTTGGACTGGATTAGCATCTTGTTTCAATGGAATCTTCATCTCTCCTAAATCACCTAGGATTCCCTTCATTTCAGAAAACTTCGTGGGAAACACGTCTTGAAACTCATGAAGTAACTCAGTAACCTTACTTATCATCTCATCATCCCAATAATCCATAACATTAGCAAACTTGGGAGTATCCTCGGTGCCGATATTCATCTTGCGAAGCTGCAATGGTTGACTGAATGGATTACTTGGTGCAACATGTGGGACCACATCGCGACTTCCTTCAGATTCGGGAATGTTAACATTCCAGAGATCATCATTGGCCTCTGGGCCACCACTGATGTTGAAGCACTCCATGAGAGAATGCATCTGATAGTGCGTGTGTAGGTTGACAGGGTAGGCCGCTGGAACAACTTGAAATATCACGTCGCGGATGAGCTGTAGGGCATTATGGACATCAGGGTTGGCATCCGCAAAAGTGAACATATGAGTGAAACAGATTGTCAACTCCCCCCATGTTGTAATGTCTCGGCGCAAATCGGCTGCAGTGTACCACGAGCACGGTATCTCATCCAGATTATGGACAAAAGCATGGACCCACTTGTCTATGGATCACGCTATCCATAAGAGTTGGTACTCCATCACATGATCACTGGGATCAGTCGGGCCATCATACTTGCCAGTGTGATAAACCTCAGTGTCGCCTAACCGAACCATCATCAACCTTCGACACTGTGACCAACCTGTAATGAATTTCTTATGTGTTTCCCACCATCGTGCTGGAGCAACTTTCAGTGCTTCCTCCAAGGCCAGCAATCGCTGTGGTTCTGGGACGCGGTCTTTAAATTCTGCTAAAAAGGTGTGTAGGCCAGGAAACCCCTCGTAGACAGGCAATGTGATCGTTTCTGTCGCAACACGACATAAGGATTGCGTAACTAAACCACATTTCCGGAATGGTACTTCATGCATTCGATTCTGCCAATGTTCCAATGCATCATCAAAGTCGGAAGACGCAGAGCTCTCGCTGCGCCACTCCAACTCACCATAGGAGGTAGGATGAATATAATCTTCAGAAATATAAAATGCATGATCCCATCTAGTATGATCATCATCTTTTATAGGCTCCACGTAGCGGCGTCCTTCAGCCGGATCCAACGGGGCTATGACTTTGAAATCGTGATTCTCAAAGGTCATCATGCGCTTCTTGAAGTTGATTACAGCTCCACTATCGTTAGCCCATCCGATCCCCAAGAGCACCAGATAAGAGCTTCCTCCCTCAACCACTTCTATAACATCAAAGTTAGCATAAGTCTTCATGCCCTCAATATTAATCGTGAGCCGCGGAACTCACCTAATGGGTGTTACCTTCGCATGGTTAGCCAACCGAAGCTGCACAGGAGACCAGCTCAATGGGGGACTCCCCATCTTCTGCCACGCCTGCTTGGTTAAGATGTTAACATCCGAACCAAGGTCAAGAATCACAGAGTGAACATCATAGTCACCAATCTGAATATTCATTCGCATCTCCTTGCCAGTCTTCCATTGCTGTAGGGAGTTTACTGCTGACTCTTGTCGTCCTTTCGAAAATCACTGTAGCCATCCCTCAATCTCAACTAGGGCAGACGGGTCTCAGGCCAATGATAGATACCTTTCAAGGAACTTTTGCAACGTCCCTGGTGGTGGTGGACGATCAACGTCTGATTTAGTATAAAAAACAGGCGGCATATCGCAAACAACAGCCTTACCGCGGTCTTTCTCCAAGGTGTGACGTGCTTCCAGGAATGTTTCTCACTCTGTATCAATGTCGAAGGGTACCGTCTTCTGACCAGCCAATCGAATCAGTGGTCGTGAACCATCTTCCCCAGTCGTTTTGCCTCCACGAGTGACAACAACCACCGAAGCATCTTGTGGTCGCGGTTCGGCAGAAATGGTCGCAATATTTGCACCCTGCGTCTGGTTCTGCTGCAGATTCCCCGGTTGATTGACATTTTGATTGACGTTCGGTGGTGGTTGTGGGGGCTGGTTCTGTACTAGTTTTTGTGGCTGGGCCTGATTCTGTAGCTGCAGAGCGTTCCCATCTTTCCATCGTGCAATCAACTATGGAAAATTCACAACAGTATGATCATTACCAAAACAAAATGTACATTGATTCTGTAGCAGTGGGCAGTCGCACTAATAATGCCCCCACACTGCACAGTGGTAATATTGAACAGGTCTACAACCACCCCGGCCTCCTCCTCCATGACCAAATCCGCCACCGCATCTACCCCTGTATCCTCCTCGGTAGCTTCCCTGCTGCTGGTATTCTTGCTGCATTGGTGCTGGTGGAATCCCTTGCCCTTGTGGTGCATATTGCAGTTGTTGTACATATTGTGGCTGTGGGGGAGTCATCTGTATCAGTGTGTATTGCGGCATGAACTATTGCGGTTGTTGTTGCTGTGGTGCAAACTGCATCTGCGGCTGGGCTACCTGCAGTTGCAGTTGTGGTTGTTGCACCGTGCGCTGATCGTCCTTGACGTAGAATGCATCACACATCCTCTCCTGTAGAAACCCATATGCACGACAATCCTTGTCATTGTGACCCACCGACTTGCAGAATGTGCAGTAAAGATTTCGCGGGGTTGTGACCATTTTTTGCATATATGGGCAATTATCATGACTGTTCCCAAACACATGACAAACGTGACACCACGGCATACTGCCGCCATTCAATGGGTTTGGGGCGCCTGACACCAAATAATTACAGAAATCCGGGCAATTAACCTTTGTATGCCCTTCTCCTCGACATTGTGTACACCATACTTCATCACGTTGTTCCTTGTTCTTCTTCAAATCTTGCAACTATATAGTCAGGTTAGCAAGCTATGTCTGTATTTGTTGTGAGGAAAATGCACCTATAGTTCAGGGGAGAAACTACCAACTTTCAGTGTCGAAGATAGACTTACAAGCATTCTGCAAGTACAACAAATAAATGAAGAGATTAGGGTTTAGAGATGTAGGCACCTTACTCAGAAGGTTGATCCTAGATTTTCCTCCCTCGCTCTTCAATGCTTATCCAGTGTTGCAATTCCCATACCTACAAAAAAACTTAATACCTTTCTCAAATACATTTGACTACATATATAAGGCTGATATTCATAATAAAAGAAGACATCAGACTATAAGCAAATTGTAATCAAATCTGAGACACACATAAATAGGTCATATTTGGAAAGGAAAGAATGTCTAATCTTTATTAATGAATGAAAGCAAGTACATAAAGTTATACCTTCTTTCAAGCTTGGCACTTCATGAAACCTAGATTCAAGGTCTCCTGCTTTTGTTCTCCAAGGATCCCAACCTCTAATCAGCTGTGCTAGGGTTTATGAGAAACTGAGGCACAAGAGAGGGGATGAGGGTCTCCATTCCTCCAGCATAACTTTGTTATAGGCTTGGTCCCCTCACATGGCCCTTCTACCCTCCTTATATAGTCAGTGAAGGAGAGGAAAAGAAGTTATAACCGAGTAGGAGGTTCCCCAACCAACTTAACTTCCCCAAATTTCGAGATTTTGACTTGTACAGGAATGTAATCTACTCTACAGTAGACAAACTAGTGCACATGTGGAGGTGGGCGCTACTTTAATGAAGCAGAGTAGGGTATGGGCGCTACTATCATACATGTGTACCAGCGCACATGTTGAAAAATGGCCAAAAACAGGCTTTTCTGCTCATTTTCAGGAGATGGTTTGGTCTGGAAAAATGTTCCCAAGGGCTGTAATTATCAAATGGGTCAAGAATGAGGCAATTTCAACCATTTTTAGTGTCCCAAATGACTCCTCCATCCAAAAGTGTCCTATTGTGTGACTTAACTTGATCTCAAGAAGTGTCGTCATGCGACCAAGGAATGCAAGTGTCGTCACGGATAGAGAGGTGTCATTTTAAGCTATAAAAATGCCCCCTAATGTATGAGGTTAGAGGAACTGAGGGAAACGATGGCCGAAATACATTATAAATAACAAAGAGTTGAATCATGGAGGAACCGGAGAAACCAAGAATCATAGGATCAAATGAAGTACCTGAAAGCAAGGCAATGTCAGACAAACTTATCCTTGGAGTAACTGTCCATGTTCAAATAATGGAATATGACCTCCAAGCGGATACACTAATGATCAAAATACAGATGCATATATCATGGCCACTAGAATACAAGCGTGGATCCATGGAGAACATAAGTGTAAACATAGCCACATAAATACAAGGTGGATCTATGTCAAAATTGGAGAACATAGCCATAGAGAACAAGCTGGATCTATGTCTCATCAAGAGCCAAAAAGAGTGTGGCTCAGTCTTGCTCAACTTGGGCGATAACATAAATGAGGTGATGCTATCAAGGATCCCAAGGTCTTCATCCAAAAAAAACCCAAGGTACAAACCTATCCATGCGAATAAATGAGTTGATGTCGAACATGGGAGGTATCGTTTGATTACCGGCCATTGATGAATACCGTTAACAAACGCGAGGGTGGCCACCAATAATGAAAATGGAACCCAAGTAACCTAGTACATTCAAGCAAGTGCGAATAAATGGTCTTACTGTCGAACACTTGAAGAATCCATCGGATAGGAGACATTGATGTATTCCCATCTATCCAATAGCCAGGGAAACTGCCACTAATGACTGTAATCCCCAAGGTACTAATCGAAAGTCTAAACTTCATTCCCAGAGTACAATGAGTTGAAGTCGATGGGAAGAATCCCATTGGAAGGGAGGCCTTCAAGTATCCTCCATCATCCAACACGAGGGACACTCAACAGGTATGAGCTGATTTGGAGTAGGACTGAACACATGATGAAACATACTGACACCAAGGAATGGCCGACGCATAAGTTCAAGGCAACTGCAGAATGGACGACACAATTTATATCCTTGAACAGTGAGCACGACACAAGAGTGACTTAGGTAGCTTTGAACACAAAGAGACCACGATGCAAATCTGCAATGTAGGATACATTAACAGATTCTCCATATGATTGGAAGACTAACCAAACGGAGGAGTAAGAACTCTGAGATCAGGTTTATCCTAAGGCCAACACTAGAACCCAACTTGTTTTATAGACTCAAAACAGGTGCTTTGTTGAAGGAGATCAGTTGACTTGCTGTCATCATATTGAAAGATATTTTAACATTCTTCCCTTCCCTTTCCTTTTTCATTTTTTAACGAGCTTGACAAAGAACTAAATCATGCTCGACGGTATTTTCATATTTAAGGAGTATGAAAAACCTAGAAATAAACTCCATACACCTATCCGTGGATTTTATATCAAGCTCGGATTGGTCTGTGCTCGGCGGTGTTTTCTTGCTTATAGAGTTGAAAAACTTAAACAGTCTTCTATACACCTATCCATGGATTTTATATTGAGCCCAGATTGGTCTATGCTCGGCGGTGTTTTCTTACTTATAGAGTTGAAAAACTTAAATAGTCCTCTATACACATTTTCGTGGATTTTACATCGAGCCCGGATTGGTCGCGGTTTTTTCTTGTTTATAGAGTTGAAAAAATTAAACAGTCCTCTATTTACCTATCCGTGGATTTCACATCGAGCCCGAGTAGGTGAATGCTCGCTTGGTGTTTTCATGTTTAGAGAGCCTGAAAACCCTAAAGAAAGGCTCCGAAAGGTCCTTTTTTGTAAATTTAGTCTCCTTCCCCGAAAAAGTGTAAAATAATGGAATAACTCTTCTAGTGCATACAAGAGTATACCTAGAGTATACCTTTTCCGTAAATTATCCACCAAGGCCCGGAAAAGGGATAATTCTATACCTAAGTGGATGTCAGTTCAGTTATTTTAACGAAAAGACAAATATTCTCGGCAAACTTTTCCTATTTAAGGAGTCTGAAAAGGGCTTAAAAGAACTCCATAGGGATCTTTTCTGTAAAGGTTTAACGAGTCCGAAAAAGTAAACTCGTGACCTCCTTAGTGTTTTTAACAAGCTCAAAGGAGATAGAAAAATTCTCATAACTTCCTTACTATTTTCAATGAGCTCGAAGTGAAGATGAAATAAATTCTCATAGCCTCCTTACTGTTTTTAACGAGCTTGAAGGAAAGGTGGAAGACTGCTCGTAACGTACTTACTGTTTTTAACGAGCTCGAAGTAAAGGTAGAAGAATGCTCGAAACCTGCATACGGTTTTTAATGAGCTCGAAGTAAAGGTGGAAGAATGCTCGAAACTGCTTACTGTTTTTAACGAGCTCGAAGTAAAGGTGGAACAATGCTTAACACCTGCTTACTATTTTTAACGAGCCCGAAGTAAAGGTGGAAGAAATGCTCGTAACCTACTTACTGTTTTTAACGAGCTCGAAGTGAAAGAAGAATGCTCGCAATGGGAGGAGATGAGTGTCAGGAACATGCGATACTAGCTCCAAGCACATGGAACAAAGCTATTCCTAATGCAAGGAACATGAGCAAGATAAGGACACTCAGGGTGTGTCTCCTCGAGGTAAAAGGTGTCAAACTGCGAAGGAAAAATGATACAGGGCTTAGCAGAAATGAGATCAGAGATGGAGGCTTATATAACGAGCTAAAAGCGTGGAAGCCGGCATCAGGCTCATTAGCGCAAGTGGGATCATAACAGATGCATATGCAACTTGAACACAAAGATGGGAGCCTTATCAGGGATGGCCAGAAATATATGAGGAAGAAAGATATGAGGCTTCTTCTCAAAGTCATGGTAAATCTAAAATGGCTCTCGAGCCTATGAGAAAAACTCTGCATGGGCACCAAAATGGCATAAGGGTGCTGACTAGGGTGACCCATGTTAGGTAGGCTCTGCTGTCGGACTGGTGCACAATGCATAAAGATATGGCTAACACACCAATATCCAATAGGTTCTACCCTATGGCGAATTCGGATGGCAAAAGGTTCAAATGCAACATAACAGCGGGGAAGCCTAAACCTACATGCAAGGTTCCGAATGTACCTGACATGGTCGCACAAGGTGTCGAAAAGGACTAGTAAGAAAGTATAAATCCAGCTAAGAATCCTGTCTCCAAGAAACATTAGTACCAAGATCATATCTAAAACATATGTAAAGAAATACTTGATACAAGGCACTGTGGTAGAAATACTTTCAACTTCACTATCATCAACAACAGGCATAAACAAGGTAGAGTTTTCAAATGAAGAATCTATGGTACCCAATCCCGAGGACTTACAATCAACAAGATCAACTTCAGGATGAAGATCAAAGTTGAAGGACATGATGGAATCTGCAGAGACAAATTCATCATCACGGGAGTTGAAAATTCTAGAAGCAGAATCAAACTCAGCAGGAACACCGATTTGCGGATCTATAGGAGAGTCTAAAGACTCAACAATAGGAAGATCAGACTTTAAGGTCAAACCGAGGCTGGACATGACTGCGACTGGATCAACATCCAAATGAATGGCAGATTGTACTATGGACTCTAGGAAAACTTCATCAGAAGGAAGTATATCGTCCCAGATAGAACACATATCTAAACATTCAGATGGAGGTGTCACTTGGTCAAAAGCTGGGACTAGGTCCTGAAAAGGTAAGCATGAACTCAAAGACTTCTTCTCAGTAGCGGTTGAACTCAAGGAACAATATGCCACATAAGCACCATGTGACATAGTAGTGCCTAATGACGAGGGATCTGACTGGTCTACAGTTCGGTAATAAGGAGGATCAACGAATGCAAGCTGGTCGATAGTGACGATGCTTTCGTTATGAAGAAAATGCATCACACAAAAGAGCGTAGACACCACAGAATTCATAGCATAAACGTAATCACGCCCGAGGATCATATCAAAGTCCACAGGGTCCTTTAAAACCATAAAATCAACTAAGACTATTTTTCCACCCAAAGTAACAAGTACCTGACGGAGGAATCCGATTGGTTCACTAGGTCTTCTTTCGAAGGTCAACGGCCAATTAAAAGCTGGAATAACATTAGGGAAACCCAAATCTCTCCAAGCATAAGAGGATAAGATACTAACAGAATCTCCTTCATCTACAACGCATCAATCAACCGTATGGTTCCCGATATCAAACTTTATTTGGAAAGGTGTCGAAGAAGGAAGACGAGGCTCGACTAGACTATTCCAATCAAAGGAAACGGTCCTAGGGGTTGTTAGGGGTTCACATGGAACATATGAAGTGCCCCCTTTTTTAGGAACATCCAAACTGGTAATGCAGAAGACTTCAGGGACAGGTGCATCAGTCTCCAAAGGACTGATGGGATCAGTCGAAGATTGCATCGATTTGATCACTTCAATCTCCGAAGGAAGAGTGGGATCGACCAAAGATTGCATTGGTTCAACCACTTTATCAACCAAAGGTTGATTTGACTGTAGGAAATCTATAGACAACTCAGGAACAGAGGTTCCTTCAGACATGGACCACACTCTTCGTGCCTCTGGAATGGCAGGGCATCGGTGAGTAAGGTGATCTCCCTTACAAAGTTTACAAGGGAACTTTGGTTTCTGTCTTATAGGTCGAGACTCCTTTACAATGTTGGTATTCTTAGCATGAATAGCATTGGCTGACAGCTTGCCCCCAGCATGACTTGCAGTGGCTGGTTGCTCAAAAGCAGAAGACTCTTGAACTAAGGACCACACTTTTTTCACTTCTGGAAGTACATGGCACAAGTAAACAATGTGATCTCCCTCACAAAACTTACAAGGGAACTTACACTTTTGTTTGTTGGGTTTGTCTACAATGTCAACTCCCTCAACATGACTTGCAATGGCTGATCTGCTGTCTCTAGTATGACTCACAGGAACTGGTGACTTGTCATTAATATGACTAGCAGTGATCAATGACGTGTCCTCAACATGACTGACAGTGGTTGAAGACAAACTTTCAGTATGATTTTCAGTGACTAAAAGTTTTCTCCGAGCATGACCTCCAGAGGCTAGGAAGGTGCCCCCTGCATGATTTGCAGAGGTAGGGTGCTTGCCCCCAGCATGACTTACAGAGGCTAGGTTGTTGCCCCCTTGTTTTGGCATCTTCTTCCCATTCTTCCTCTGTCTATTCCTTTTAGACTGTTGGTTACTAGTATTGCTACTTTTGCCACATGAGGTAGAAGGAGGAGGAGAAGATGTTACTGGCAAGGGAGGCACATGGTTCTGATGCTCTTGATTTGAGGTGCTTACAAAAGAAGCGTGAGGAGCATGCAAGACATTCAAAGTGGAAAACAACCAAACTGGCATCCCTATGGTGAATCCAGGAATATTCAGTGTAGCCATTAAGGGAGTGCCAATGTTTCCAATGAATGGAATAGCATAAGGATCCCCCATAACAGGGGTACCTTGATTGGCACTTTCCAGAACGCTAGACATAGTTTCCTGCTCAAATGAACAAGAAGTTCTCTAAGGAAAACTAATACAAGTAGCACAAAGAGCACACCACTAAAAAAGGTCCTAGGTAAATCAAACCAGGAAAACATATGCCTTCTCGAGAAGAGTCTAGGATGATGAGGGCCCAGAACATGTCAACGAAGGATGAAGAACAGTTACCCGGGGTCCACAATACAATGACTAAGGGTGAAAGCGCTGGAATCACCCAACCACCCTCCCAAAGACCGGCAAGGGATTTCCTCCCCCATCTATCCTAGGTACAATAGATATAACCGTCCATCATCACATATGTATGAACCTATGGTCAGATACTAAGGATACTGCCACATCGAAAACTCCTGGAGGAACAGTATTTGGTCGAATTAAAAGGCGTGGGCAGGGTAACTGAGCCCGAAACGCAAAAGATTCAACGCGATGCAATCCTGGTATATGCTCAAAACATAAAGTAGGAGGTGTATTCCCAACAATCTGATCTCACAAGAACTATTGCATAGATCCTAGGCAAGCTTTGAATGAAGTGGGTTTACCTGCGATAGTCGAACTACGATTTTTGCGTAATGTGTGATCTTGGGTGGTTTAAGGTGTTTTAAACCCAATATCCTAACCAAGACTAGTTGGTGTATAGTGTAACCTAGAAAATAAAATGTTACTAGTACATTTTATTAGGGTTCATTTTAAAGGTTACTTGCTTACTCAAAAAGGTAGTGGGTGTGTGAGAGTGGTTATAATAGAGATAGAGTACTGAAATGAAATATTTACCACTAAACAAATCTTTTCTTTTCAATGCAAGTCTTAAAATTATGATCTAGAATGCATATGCAAATGCAGTTTTTAATCTTTCAAATGCAAAAAAATAAAGCCTAAATGTACAAAATTAAACTCAAAACCTAAGAATGCAGCTACTCAAGCAAATAGGTATGCAAAAGAAAACTTGTTCTTTTTGAATGCAAAGCACTCTTAAATATTTTAAGCCACTTGCAAGGTACTCTATTCAGAAAATGAATCAAAATTCTTTATGCTTTTCAAAGGTAAGAAGCAAAACTGAAACTAACCTACTATCAAAGCAAAAGCAAAGAACTTTCAGGTTCTCTTTATTGAAACAGTAAAAGCTACCAAATATGACTTTCAAATTCTTATTGATGTAAGCATGCCAAACATTGGGAAAAGAGTACAAAAAATACTTTTAGAACCAAACGAAGAAAATGAACTACGAAGAAGTATGGTTTGGTAAAGTCAGGTCTGCACATAAACAATGCAAACAAGGTCTTGAACAACAACCAAAACACTTGAGCTTTCACTACAAAAGAAAAACTAAAAGCATAAGGGAGGATAAGAAACCAACCTAAAAGAGAAATTTCACTCAAATAGGTACAAACAGGGTCAAGTAGACTCAGTATGTTTCAATCCAATGGGAATGGAGCAAGTAGGTTCAGTCAGACTCAAATTAGGGTACAAAACACCAGACTGGTCCACAACCCCCCAACTTGGGTCCACAAGCCCCAAAACTTTCCAAACAAGCCCAAAATGATCAAAAGAGGTCCAAGTCATGAACATAGGATCAATAAAAGGATAGGAGACCACTTACAGTGGTTTAACTCAGACCTAGGGTCATCAGGGACCCCAAAAATGCAGCCACAACCCCCAAATTTGGGTCCACAACCCAAAAAACTCAAAAATTTCAAACCCAGATTGTGTGCGCTACTGTGTATAAAGGAAACCATTTCCCATAACAGGGGTGGGCGCTACTGTACTAAGAAAAACTGGCGCATGGGCGCTACTGTGCTTCACAACCCCCCAACTTGGGCGCTTCACAACAGTAGAGCGCAGGTGGGAAAAGTTGAAAAATGGGGTTAAAACCCCCCAACTTGGGTCCACCAGGGTCTGAAAGGGCTAGGAAGGGTCTGTAGGAGCCAAGGAGGGTCAAACAAAGCCTAATCACTGATTCTAATCAAGAAAATGAACAAATACCATCAAAAAAACTAAAGAAATGACCTTGGATACCCCTAAGCAGTTAGGCTTTCCCCAGCGGAGTCGCCATTCTGTTGTGAGGAAAATGCACCTATAGTTCAAGGGAGAAACTACCAACTTATGGTGATAAAGATAGACTTACAAGAATTCTGCAAGTACACCAAATAAATGAAGATATTAGGGTTTAGAGATGTAGGCACCTTACTCAGAAGGTTGATCCTAGCTTTTCCTCCCTCGCTCTTCAATGCTTATCCAGTGTTGCAATGCCCATACCTACAAAACAACTTAATACCTTTCTCAAATACATTTGACTACATATATAAGACTGATATTCATAATAGAAGAAGACATCAGACTATAAGCAAACTGTAATCAAATCCGAGACACACATAAATAGGTCATATTTGGAAAGGAAAGAATGTCTGATCTTTATTAATGAATGAAAGCAAGTACATAAAGTTATACCTTCTTTCGAGCTTGGCACTTCACGAAACCTAGATTCAAGGTCTCCTGCTTCTGTTCTCCAAGGATCCCAACCTCTAATCAGCTGTGCTAGGGTTTATGAGAAACTGAGGCACAAGAGAGGCGGATGAGGGTCTTTATTCCTCCAGCATAACTTTGTTATAGGCTTGGTCCCCTCACATGGCCCTTCTACCCTCCTTATATAGTCAGTGAAGGAGAGGAAAATAAGTTATAACCGAGTAGGAGGTTCCCCAAACAACTTAACTTCCCCAAATTTTGAGATTTTGACTTGTACAGGAATGTACTCTACTCTACAGTAGACAAACTAGTGCACATGTGGAGGTGGGCGCTACTTTAATGAAGCAAAGTAGGGTATGGGCGCTATTATCATGCCTGTGTACCAGTGCACATGTTGAAAAATGGCCAAAAACATGCTTTTCTGCTCATTTTCAGGAGATGGTTTGGTCTAGAAAAATGTTCCCAAGGGTTGTAATCATCAAATGGGTCAAGAATGAGGTAATTTCAACCATTTTTAGTGTCCCAAATGACTCCTCCATCCACAAGTGTCCTGTTGTGTGACTGAAATTGATCTCAAGAAGTGTCGTCATGTGACCAAGGAATGCAAGTGTCGTCACGGACGGATAGGTGTCATTTTAAGCTATAACACCCAAGTTGGTACTGTCTTCTCCTCACTATAAGGTATTTTTCCTGCACAACATATCCCAATGCATGAGCTTCCTACACCAACCATGCTTAATACCTCAACACCTAAACCTAGTGCTCAAAACATCCTAGTGGTTCCCAATATATCTCCACTTGGTGGCCATGGATACCCTTAGGAGATCATGTGCGATGTTTCAAAGTAATTTTGTTGGCCCTACCTACCTATATCCCAACTTGGAGGAAAATGATACTCTCATGAGATCGAGTGCGATGGTTCAAGGTGTTGCTCTTGAAGTAAGCTACCTAAAATATTGTTTTAGATACTAAGTCTTAGGTTCCTCTCTTATCCATGTATATGGTCCCACGACCCATCCTTGGTGCTAAAAACCTTCTAGTGGTGCCATATTACAACTTAGAGGCCAAATATCCTACATAGAGGCCATGTGTGGTAGGTTAAGAGTTTATTCATGGTCCTTGAGTTTCAAAGGCTATATTTTAGGACTAAGGCTAATGTTTCATCACTCTATCTTGGTTTAGGCCTCAATACTTACACATAGTTCTCAAAATACCATAATGGTTCCAATATGCTCTATTGAAGGTGAAGGATCCCCTTGAGAGGCCATTTGTGCTTGTTCAAGGCATTGCTATTAGCATTGGAAGCAAAAGATATCCCTTTAGGGTCTAAGGCCTAGATTTCCTCCATTCACCATGCTCAAGGCCTTGTGAAGAATACATTGTTCTCAAAAATTCATAATGGTGTCCACATCACCATTTTGACGTCAAATGATATCCCCTTGAGAGGTCATGTGCTTTAGCTCAAGGAATCATTCTTGGGACTATATTCCATTAATATTCATTTCATTGTCTACCAACCATGTCCAAGGAAGAGAGACACATCCGTGGGCCAAGTATATGCTTGACAAGTTGAGTGTGGTTGATCAAGGCATTGTTCTTTAACCTAAATGCATATAAATTTACTTTGCAAAATAAGGCCTAGATTTCCTTCCTCAATCGTGTTTAAGGCATAGAGACTCATACCTAGTATCCAAAATATTCTAATGGCACTTGTATCCCCACTTGAAGGTGAGGATAACCTTGAGAGGTCTTAGGTGGTGGTTTGAAGTATTGTTGATGGCCATGAGTACCTATAATATTTATTTGGAGTCATATCCGCATATTTCCACCCCAAACAATGTCAAATTACTTGAAATCCATCCCTACTACTCAAAATATTCCAATGGATCCCTTAGCCCCACACAATAGAAAAAAATACCCTTGAGAGGTGCTATGTTGTAGCTTGAGTTGCTTCTCTAAGCCTTAGATAACTAGAAGCTTCCTTTATGGCCTAAGTTGTAGGTTTTCTCCCCTAACCTCGCTCTGAACTCCAAGACCCATACATAATTTTGAAAAACTTCTTAATGTCATCAACATCCCACCATTAGGTGAAGGGTGTCTTCCAGAGGTCATTTGTGGTGGGTTGAGGTGTTGTTATTGGACCTCTATGCATAAAAGTTTCTTTTAGGGTGTAAAACCAATAGTTTATTTGTAGACCATGTTCATAATCTTGAGACCCATATATAGTATTCAAATCCTTCTAATGTAATTAAGATCCCCACTAAGAGGTGACTAATTCCCTTGGTGGTGATTCAAGCCATTGATATGGGCCTTTGGTGTATAGAATGTGCCTTTAGGGCCTAAGGCCTAACTTTACTCCATTTACCATGTCAAAGGCATTGACACCCATGTCTATTGCTTAGTTCCTCCTAATGGAATTGGTATCTCAACTCATACGTCAAGGATACCCTCAAATGGTCTTATATAGTTATTTGAAGTGTCTTTCTTGACCTTGGATTCCTAGATAGTTCATTTAGCATCTAAAGTTCAAGTTTCCTCCCTTTTCCATGTATAGGGCCCCAAGCCCCATACCTAGTCCTTAAAACCTTACAAATTCCACCCATATCCCTATTCTAAGGTCAAGGATCCCCTTGAGAAGTAATGTCTTATGTTTGGAGGTGTCTACATCTTTATTAGCCTTGAATCCTTAAAAGCATCATTTAGTGCCTAAGGCTAATTGGTTTCCTCCCTTAACCATATAAATGACTCCTAGTCCCATATGTACTGATCAAAACTTCACAATAATATTAATATCCACACACATAGGCTAAGAATACCCTCACAAATCCATGTATAGTGGTTTGAGGAGATTTTATTGGCCATATATGTTTAGAAGATTCCTATAAGACTTAAGGTAGAAGTTTCCTCCCTCAATCATGTTCGGGGCCCCAAGACTCTACATAATGCTCAAATCTTCCTAATGGAACTAATACCCATCAAACAATTTGATAATTAATTATTACTATTAATAAAAAAATTATCATTCAAACAATTAAATTTCAATTCAAAACACTTTTATCACCATTTTTATAATCTTAATAAATTAAAATTGATTATATTTGATCATCTTTCAACAATAATTTTGTAAAATGCATATAATTATTTATTTGAAGTGACAATAATATAAAAAGTAAACAATTGAATCAATTATATATATATATATATATATATTTATGGTGCAAAGTCTGATATTAAAAACATTTATTTGCTTGAATAAAATAAAAATGAAATCATTGAAGTGGGTTATTTACAAAAATAATTACTTGTGAAAGGACTTATCACCACCTTATTGTACTTGCCAAAGTATCATACACCACTTCTCTAATTAACATATATGATGTGGCATGCTATTCCCAATAAGATTAACAAATACTATCACCAATTTAATACCATATAATGTAAGTGGTGCTAATATCCTCATATTAACACCATATAATATAAGTGGGTCTAACTTGTGGTGCTAAAGATGGACTTAAGCTGTTGATTAAAATCTAATAATGATACTAATGTACATTACAAATTTAATAAGTTCAACATAAAAAAAATTCAATTGAATAATCAAATTTCAATTTAAATCATTTTTACTGCTACTTTATAATATTAATAATTAAAAAAAATGGTTATTTTTATTGTTTGTCAATATTAGGAGTCATAAGTATTTATTTTTTAAATAGTATTTAAGATGAATATTTGAATTAAATTGAATCACGTGAATTGATTTGTTTAAATAGTGTAAAAATAAGAAATTGAATTTGTTGGGATTGTGGTAAAAAACTCATAAATTAGTCTTGATAATTTATTTAAATGAAAAAAATTATAAATAATTAAATATAATAATTTACAAAATAATTATTTGTGAAATGGTTTTGTTTATGGTGAAAATCCTCATAAATAAATCCTACATGTACATGTCCATGTGACAAATAATTATTAGCACCACTTTATGGTACTTTCCAACATGGCATTTCTCTTAATATACATGAGTACAAACATAATTTCCAATAAACATTAACAACACTTTAACACGACAAAATATATGTGGTGCTTTTTTTCACATGTGGTTCACAAACTCCCTAGTGGGGCTGCTACATCCACGGTAAGAAATCACAGGGGGCCCACCCAAAGGGGACACACCCCGTTTGCTCTGATTACAAAGCTAACCTGATGGGGACATCAAGTGAGGCCCTTATATATCGATGCATAGCCACCCAGGGATTTGACCCCAAGACCATCTGCTCACAACTTTCAGCACTCAACCACTTGAGCTAGCCCACCAGACTAAAAAATATGTGGTGCTTATGTAATCAAATACACATTTTGTTGTTGAGAGGATGGATGGCTTACGTAATCTGCTTTACAATTCAATCACAACTTTTGTTTTATGGATTTTGAAGATGAATTTACTTTTTTTGTTGAAACAACATTCTATTAAAGAAATTTACCCCTGTCCAAAATCCCAAGAGCATAAAAGGGACAAAGCATCACCAATATCATACAACAATGGAAATTCATAAAGCTTAGTAGATTTTGTCTTGGGGAATGTGGTAGAATGATCTTAGGTTTTGTGAGAAAAGCTCTGATCACTTCATGCAACATTTGCATCTTCTTCCAACAATGTGTATTATGATGTTGATCTTTGTCCCTAAAAGAATAATATTTGGTTGGCTCATTCTCCTTTCATTTGGATCCCTATCATGACTATAAAATAAAATAAAATCGAAAAATTACATAAGTATTGGATCAAGTGAAAGTTCATTGAAAAATTCATCAATATGAATGAGATGAAGTTGTACATACAAGATCCTTATCACGGGGCTACTAAGAAAAACTACATATACAAAACCCTAGCTAACAAAAACCAAGAAAAACCCTAGCTAAAACAAGGATAATCAACAAGCATTAATCAATCAAGATAAAATTCCTTTGAGGTAAATATGCCCCCCCCAAAAGTCTTGAGAATTGGATTTTTGGAGGCGCTCTTTAAACAACTGCCCCCAAAAATCCAATTCTCATGACTTTTTTTGGGGGGGAGGGAGGTTTTAAAACCTCCTTGAAAATGACTTTTAGGAGGGGTCTTTAAAACCCCCTCCCAAAAAGTCATGCCAATTGGACTTTTGTGGGTGGCTTTAAATAAACCACCCCCAACAGTCCAATTCTCATGACTTTTAAGGGGGGGATTTTTAAAAACTACCTTGAAAAGGACCTTTAGGGGGGTCTTTCAACACCCCCCAAAAAATGTAATAAAAATTAGACTTTTGAGGGCAGCTTTATAACAACTGCCCCTAAAAGTCGAAATTCTCGTGATTTTTAAGGAGGGGGTTTTAAAAAATGCCTTGAAAAGGACCTTTAGGGGGGGTCTTTCAAACCCCCCCACAAAAAAATCGTGACAATTGGACTTTTGAGGGCGACTTTATAACCACCGCCCCTGAAAGTCCAAATTGTCATTAATTTTAAGGGGTTTGTTTTACAAACCGCCTTAAAAAGGAACTTTAGGGTGGGTCTTTCAGACCCCCCTCGAAAAAAGTCATGACAATTGGACTTTTGAGGGCGGATTTATAACAACCTCCCCCAAAAGTCCAAATTTTCATGACTTTCGGGGCCGGATTTAAAACAACCTCCCTCAAAAGTCCAATTATTATGAATTTTGGGGATGGCTTTAAAATAACAGTCCCCAAATGTCCAATTCTCATGAATTTTGGGGGGGGGGTTTGAAAACCGCCTTGAAAAGGACCTTTAGGGGGGTCTTTCCAACCCCCCCCGCAAAAGTCCTGAGAATTGGAATTTTCGGGGGGGGGGGGGGGTGTTTAAAAACCGATCTCAAAAGTCCAATTCTCGGGACTTTTGAGGGGGGTTTTAAAGAACAATCCCCAAAGACCTAAATTTTCTTTTTCTTTTTTTTTGGGGGGGGGTTAGCAAAACCGCCCCTAAAAGGGTGATTTGTTGTAGTGTTCTACTTATAATATAATAGACTGCTAGAATTATATCTACTTTTGTCTACTATGCATGTATGTTCTCTTAATATGTATCAATGGCAACTAATGATAGTAATCCCCCATATTGCAACACTGGTTCCATTGCTGGGACTTGAACTTGTGGTCAAAACTACATATAGATACTTGAACTTGTAGTATCTTGTGATATAGATACTGCATTAGAAGAAGTGCATAGGTGGTGGTATAGAAAATTAAAAATCTAGATCAACAACTATGCAAGAAGGAATAATCTAATGATTTCATAAGCAAGGAAAGATTCTTCACCACGAACCATAAGAAATTTTTGGAGTCTATACCTATCGTAATGTACAAATTCATTGAACAAACCACATATGAAACAAAGTGAGAAAGATAAATAATTTTTTCACAAGTTGAATAAGAGTGGGTGAACTAACCTTTAAGAGTGGATTGAAAAATTGTGGACAAATTTTGTGAAGAACAAGCACTTGAAGAAAGGATGTCGGTGGACAACATGAAAATGATATTTTATGATGACTTGCATGGAAGTTCTCTCTACACAATACCAATACTCCTTCACAAGTTTTTGATTGACAAATGGGTCAAGCATATCTTGGAACCTTGACCACTGGTTAATACATCTATCTCTATCAATTAGGATAAGAAGCAAGTTGAGTGGGATTAATTTCTAAAGAAATGAAATTATACCTACCTAACACCATATTTGAATTAGAGTAAGTTGGGTTGGAGATGGGGGCCGGCTTACCATGAGGTGCTAGTAAAAGAGGCATACTATTCGATCATGGAAATAAAGGGAACCAAGAGATAATGCAAGTTGGAAAACAATCTAGTCAAAATGTTAGAACATAAAACAAAAGTAGATATCCAAAAACTTGAAAGAGAGAAAGAAGGAAAAGGAGGGAAGAAATACGAGAAGATACAAATCCTTATTGGTTGAAAAATAATATTAAGAAGAAAGGAAGTTACAAGTCTGACACTACTTGAGTCAAATTTTAGTTGACCAGTGGAAGAAAAGGAAGTGGCCATGACCAACCTAACCTTGAATAGTGAGATATAGAGGATAGTCACAAGATTTGGAGCGCTACATTTGATAAAATCATAATACAAAGAAGACATCAACATGTGAGAAATTGCAATCTATAATGTACCACCATAGACACCTCGAAGTGCCACTATTCGAGAGATATTAGCCAAAAATTTGCATATTGAACCCAGTCAATCATCAATATGGAGTCGACTAGATGAAACAAATCGACTTATTAGGATGATAATTAAGAGATCTAAGGATGGGAATTGGATCTCCATCATTACAATTGAAGAAACACCTGGTATCCTCATTAAGTACTCGGACCTCGGGGAAGCATACCCCCTACCTAAGCTAATTAGTGAAGAAGAAGAAACAAACAATCGACAAAGGACACAAATGGAGAATCACAACCTTTAGAGATTGTTAGATATAAAGAAGTGGAAATCCAAACCTTAAGTCAAAACTAACTAACTACAAAAGTAATGGATATTAATCACACTATTAAGATGCCTATTTACGAAGGGGGTGAAGATCCAAATTGACACTGTTTTCTATGTGAGAATATTTGGGATGCGAATGACGTTGTCGATGAATCTAATCAAGTGGCACATTTTGTGAGAGTTCTGAGGAAACAATCCCTCACATGGTTCATAAACTATACATAAAATCATAACAAAACAAGAGACAAAATCAAACAATTTTATTTTTGCATTTTCAAAACCCAAGATAGCAAGCATTTAGTAGCTCAAAAATTGAATTAATTTAACTAAATGCCTAGAGATCTGTGAGATTATGATAAAAGATTCAAAGATATTATTCATATACCATACACAATTGATGATCAATTACTAGTTTAGTGGTTCGTTAAAAGATTACTACTTAGAATCAAATTACCTCTAAGAATTCATGAAACTAAGACCTACTAAGAATCCCTTAGGATAAACTAGTGTATTGAGACTGATTATGAATGGGTTGCATTGAAAAATGATAGAAGACTAGAAGAGAGAATATATATTACACAAAATCCCATTAAAGATCATACAATACAACGATCAAAGTTGTGGTTCACAATATATCTACAAGAAGGCCATACCAAGGACAATTGCAGGAAGCCTGTCATCCGACAACAAGATGTCAGGACATTATGTATAGATACTTTTTGCAAAATTTGTGAATGTTCAACTAACCATGTAACACATGATTTCTCTCACAATTTTAAAAATAACAAGAGAAATTTTTTCTTTATTCGCAAAGAAATGTCTCATAACACATTTGGATGCCAACTACATGAAAGAAACAAATTAAATGTATATCACACTCAAGTAGCTGATCAGAATAAGAAAAAAAATGGATACAACAGTCAAGGTGGATATGGTGGACAAGGTGGCTACGACAATCGTAGAGGCTTTAGGGGGCGCAATGGTAATAAGGATGGTCGCTTTGGTGGTCGACAAAGAATATCACATTGCTTTATATGTTACAAAACTTACCACTTTAGTCTCAACTGCCCCTAAAAGACAAAACTAACCTAAATTTCTGTGTAAAATGTGGTGTAGGGGATCATTTGTTGGAATATTGTACGAACATGGTAGAGAAAACATAGAACAAAAAGAACGTCCACCTACTATAGGGATACCTGAAGTACATAGAGGTAAATTAAAAACAATTACAAGTAATTACGAGATTAGGAACCATGACATGTAATGACAATGCCAGCAAAATCCTATTGTAAGAGTCAGAAAGAATAAATAATCGGACTAATCAAACCCCATGAAGAAACGTGGGATATCCAAAGAAGCATTAAAGATATTCTAGGACATTATTTGAGAAGAGGAACTACAGGATGCAACACAAGAGCATACGAATATAAGCACCATACTAAATAAGTTTCTTGACTTAGTAACTAAAGAAGAAGCAATTGGTCAATTAATTGAGTTGTTAATGTTAGTTTTTTCACAATTTAATTAAATATGATCTAGGATATTATTTGAGAGAACAACATGCACAACATATCAAACATAAGAGACAAGAGACAAAGCATTTCACCAGGGAAACCATAAAGGAGAAAACCCCGCAACTTCCTCAAAGATAGAATGAGCAATAATACAAAACCCCAAAACAAAGAGATGATCTCCAACAACTTCCTCCTCCTCCACTTGTGCGAACTTCTCTCTCTCTCACTTGTATGAATGAGTGAGTGAGTGATTGATGATGAAATAGAGAGGATGCTCCTCTCTATTTATACTTTACTTTCACTTTCCTTTTACCCTAACTGGTCCGACTTCTCCTAGGACATTCTAATAAACCATTACAACTTAACTCTGGGTTGACCCCACTAGGGGAGTCTAATAACCCACTCAAATACAATAATAGTTTTCTTGGTTGGAGGAATGAAACCTCTCCATCGGAAGTACAATGACATATGAATACAATATAAAATTTACAAGTGAAATACATTCCGAAGTTACAAATACATCAACACTCCCTCTCAACTAGGAAGGTATTCTCTTAACACAGTTCATCAGCACAAGTCTTCGTCACTGGATCATCATCAAAGATGGATCATCATCATCACTACTGTTGCCAGGGAATTTTTTAAGGATTATAAAAGTATACTTAAGTATAGTATTCTAGGCGATTATTTTAGATTGGAAAAAACATATATATCGAATAGTAAGCGAATATCAAATATGAAACATACAATTTACTATTGAAAATTGTAAATTTTGGTGAATATTATGATAAGAAAACATATTTTATGTAAATATAGGCGATATTAGAGACTAAAAATGACCAAATAGCAAATTTATTTTTTGAAAAAATGCCCAAAAAATAGCCAATTGGTGAAATTTCCCCCTTAAAATTTTCCCTGGCTGCTGCTATCTCAACCATCGCCTCCAATCTACTCGTCATAGGAAGTTCTACAGAGCCAGGATTTTTTCATGTTGGATGTAGGTCTAGCCTCCATGTAGGACTTCATCATCTCAGCGAGCAAGCCATCAAGTAGGTACATCTCAGGGCTGATTACGCTGCCTTTGCAAAACCTACAAGATATCCCAGGATTGATTATATGCCTCTGCAAAAACTGAAGGAGCATCTCAGGACTGATTATATGCCTCTACAAAACCTGTGTACCCTACTGTTACCTCATCTTCAGATCATCTCATCGTCAATGGAGCACAACCTAGATGCACATCACACAACACTTACACCACCCAACATGGGAGAACACATCTACCACCATTCGGGGAAGGCTCCAGCCCTTACTTTTTTTCCATGGGAGAATACATCTATCACCATGTGAAAAATGGCTTCATCCCTTACATCTACACCATAGGGGAACACATCTACCACCATGTGAGAATGGCTCCTGCCCTTACATCTACACCATGGGAGAACACATCTACCACCATGTGAGAAAGGCTCCAACAATTACATCAATGACCATGGGAGAACACATCTACCACCATGTCAGAAAATCTAGGCAATTACATCAATGACCATGGGAGAACACATCTACCACCATGTCGAAAAATCTTGGCAATTACATCAACGACCATGGGAGAACACATCTACCACCATGTCGGAAAATCCCATGTGCATCTGCATCTTCCAGACTCATCACTTCCCCTTGGAAGGAACCTCGATCTGAAGTACACCAAGCTTCTCTTTGAAGTATTCAAACTTCAATATGGCCAGCGGCTTGGTCAATACATCGGCTAGCTACTCATCCGTCGCAACATACTGGAGCTTCACCGATCCTCTCTGCACTATATCCCTAATATAGTGGTACTTGATCTCAATTTTCTTCGACTTGTCATGGAACACCGAGTTCTCAGACAACTTCACACAAATCTGGTTGTCACAATGTATACAAGTTGCGTCCATTTGGAGATCAAACAAATCAGACAGTAGATTCCTTAGCCATATTGCCTCACAACTAGCCGAACAAGATGTGACATACTGTGCTTTGGCTGTACTCAGTGCCACGCAGGATTGCTTCCTGCTAAACCAGGAGATCACACCTGATCCCATATTAAAGTAGCACCCCAAAGTGCTCTTCCTATCAATGGAACTTCCTGCCCAATACGAATCAACATAACCCTCCAGGTTAATCTTTTGATTCACATCATACTTGAGCCCGTAATCAACTGTACCCTTCAGGTACTTCGGAATATGCTTTGTAGCAATCAGGTGAACATGTCTCGGATCCGACAGGAACTGGCTCAATGTGTTCACAGCAAAGCAAATATCTGGTCTCGTATTCGTTAGGTACATCAAGGACTCAATCATCTGACAATACATCATGGCATCAACCAAATCTAATGAATCATCACTCAATAGATTTAGGTTTGATGCCATAGGTGTGGCCATGGCCTTGCATTCCATCATCCCGAACCTCTTCAGAATCTCTACTGCATACTTCCCTTGTCCAAGGAAGATTCCATCTGCACTCTGCCACACCTCCATGCCTAGAAAATAGTGCATCATACCCAAGTCCTTCATCTCGAACTCGACAACAAGCTTCCTCTTCGTGTCAGCAATTATCCCATCCTCACCTGTCACAAACATGTCATCTACATACAGTAGGAGTATCACTGGATTTCCTTCCTCAACCTTGTAGTAAAGGTTGGAATCCGCTTCACTCTTGGTAAGGTTTAAACTAGTTAGGAAGTTGTCTATCTTGCCGTGCCACGTCCTGGGTACTTGTTTCAAACCGTACAATGCTTTCTTCAGTTTGCACACATGAGACTCCCTGTCATGTGTCTCAAATCCGAGTGGTTGATCCACATACACTTCCTCTTCCACTACACCATTCAAGAACGCTGTCTTGACATGCATCTAGTGTATCTTCCATTTCATCACTACAGCCAGAGCAAGTACTGTTCTAATGGAAGTGTATCTGGCTATAGGTGCAAATGTCTCCTCATAGTCTATTCCTTCTTTCTGGGAGAAGCCACGTGCCACAAATCTTTCCTTGTATTTATCTATGCTTCCATCTGCAGTATGCTTGATCTTGTAGATCCACTTGGAAGTCACCACAAACTTCCCTTCTAGTCTCGGGACCACATCCTAGACATCATTCTTCATGATCGACTGATACTCCTCGGTCATGGAATCCTTCCATTCCTTGCTTTCTTTCACTTCTTCATAGTTGGCAGGTTCCTTTTCAATGATGTCACATAGTATGGATACATAACTAGTGTCTGTCCTCGGTCTCTTGCATTCTCTATAAATTCCTTCTGAAGTGCCATACCTTTCTGCATCTTGAATTACCTCTCATAGCCATGCTGGTTTCCTCTTATAGGAATTCTTCTCACGGGGTGGATCTATAGGTTCTTTTGGATCTTCTATATCACGGTCTTCTTCTAGATTTACTTCATTCATTGCCGTATCATGGATCCTGGGTGCTTCTGGTTCTTCAATGTCTTCAATAGGTAGCTTTCTGGATTTGTTTTATTCTGAGTCTTCATCAAATCTTACATCCCTGCTAATGTCGATCTTCTTGAATCCTGGGAAATATATTCTATAAGCCTTTGAGTTTTCACTGTATCCCACAAATATACCCTTCTTTCCTAAAGGATCTAACTTCGTCCTCTTTTCTTTCGGAATGTGTATGTACACTGGACAACAAAATATTTTGAGATGGCTGACTTCTGGTTTCTCGTCGGAGAAGGCTTCTTCTGGTGTCTTGTTGTCAAGTACTCTATGTGGAGTACAATTCTGTACATACACAGCTGTCATTGCAGCTTCTTCCCATAGATGCATAGGAAGATCCTGGTCATAAAGCATTTCCCTTGTTGCTTCCATAATTGATCTATTCTTCCTTTCTGCAACTCCATTATGTTGTGGATTATATGGAGTGGTCAAATCCCTCTTAATCCCTGAATCTCTGCATAATTTATTGAAGTCTTCTGATGTGAACTCTCCTCCATTGTCTGATTGAAAATTCTTGAATCTCTTCTTTGTGTGGCTCTCGATCAAGGCTTTGAATTCCTTGAACTTACTGAGTACTTCATCTTTTCTCTTCAATAAATATATCCATGTCTTCCTAGAAAAATCATCAATGAAAGGAACATAATATACATACCCACTCAATGAACTGGATGACATTGGACCACATACATCAGAGTGGATGATTTCCAATATTCCTTTTTCCTTTCTCTCGCTACTTCGAAATGTCTTCTTAGTGTTCTTTCCTTTCTCACATCCTTTGCAAATGCTTTCATGCTTTTCCTGTATTTATGGAAGACCTTCAACAGCTTTGCTTACAAGAGATAGTGCTATGTAGTGCACATGTGCAAGCCTTCTATGTCATAAGTCACTTGGCTCCATGGATTCATGGACCAAGGCTTGTTCTGGTTGGCCCTTCAATTTGTATAATCCTCCCTCTTGCTCTCCAATCACTATTGCATCACCTATAGTCTTTCCTTTAGGCCACATAAGAAATTAGTCATCTACAAATGAAACCATCATACCTTTTGCATCCAATGCAGATATGGAGAGAAGGTTCTTCTTTAGTCCTGGTACAAATAGAACTTATTTCATCTTCATAGACTTTCCAGAGTCTAGCTTATAAGAGGCTTCACCAATTCCTTTTATAGGATACTAGTAGTTATCCCCAAGTTTTACTTTGTGGGATGACTCATGTTCAAATAGGTTCATAAAGGATTCTATGAATCCCGTCATATGCTTGGAAGCCCCACTATCTATAATCTAATCATTGCTACCATGTGTAACAGTTCCTGTGAGGGTAGAAATCAAAACATACTCTTCATCGCTTGAAGAATCTTCACTTTCTTCTCTAGCCCTCTTCCTGGTAGGTTCATCATCTTATGCAGTGTGAGCATGGTGTCTTCTCTTAATGTTCTTCTTCTTGTGGGAAATGCTTTTGTTCCTGGGAGAATCTCTAGAATATTGTCCCTTCTCATCACAAGTATAACATCGAATGTGGGAGATATTTCTAACAGATCCTCCAAAGTTTTCCCTCTAATTCTGGTGGTGTTTATTACCCTTATTGTGATGAGGATGCTCCCTCTTGTTGTTATTCTTCCTGGTGTGTGCTGTGAGAGCCTGATCTTCATTACCCATCTTTTTGTTAAGATTCAATATGCTAAGACAGAAAATATCAACATTACATTCCATTTCACAACAATAGCATATATAGGATCACTGAAAGAAGAACAAGCACAACATAAACACAAGAGACACAGATTTATCGTGGGAAACTCTGATGGGGTAGAAAACCCAACAAAGCTTCCTCAATATAGATGACCAACAAATACAAAGATGTAATCCTCAACCATGAGCTCCTTCTCCTCCATAGAAGATATCTCTCTCTCACTTATGAGCTAATCACAAGTGAGTGAATGTGTGTTAAATGAGGAACACACCTCCTCTATTTATACACAACTACGACTTGACTTTTACACTAACTAGGTCAGCCCCAACTTTAACCACTAGGTTAAACACCCCATTACAACTGACTCTGGGCCGACCCCACTAGGGAAGTCTAATAACCCAAGTTACCACATTCCAATGGAGGAATAAACATCTCCAGATATACAATAAGGTCTTCATGTAGGAATGAAACATCTCCAGAATAATAAAGTACAAATATAATATTCTTAGAAGTTACAATATTTCAACACTCCCCCTTAATGAGAAGGATATTATAACAACATCTGTAGGAGCAAGGAGTCATAAACTACATGGTACATGATACATCTATAAATCATTGGAATCTTTCTTCATACATCATCATCAGTAACTCATTCAGTTACTGGAACATAATCAATTCTGGAACATCAACATCATCAGTATTGAGTCTTGATCTTCTGCAACACTCGATTAGCTACAACATCATCATCATCTGGATGAATCGATCAACAACCTCATCATTTGGATCTATCGATCAACAACATTGTCATCTAGATCATCACGATCAACAACATTGTCATCTAGATCATCACGATCAATAGCATCGTCATCTAGATCATCACGATCAGCAGCATCGTCATCTAGACCATCACGATCAACAACATCGTCATCTAGACCATCACGATCAATGGCATCGTCATCTAGATCATCACGATAAGCAGAATTGTCATCTAGACCATCACGATCAACAACATTGTCATCTAGATCATCACGATCAACAACATCGTCATTTATACCATCACGATCAATAACATCAACATACCAGCATACTCTGCAATGTACAAGATCCTATTACGGGATGATCAATCTCTCTCACTTTAGGACATAGGTCCAAGGATGAAACAATACTGATCCACTTACGGGATGATCAATCCCTCTCAATTTAAGACATCTCTCATGTCTATGGATGATGCAATCCAGATCTCTTTAAGATACCTCACCATGTCTAGGGATGATGCAATCCTGAATAAACTTACAAGATGATTAATCCTTATCACTTCAAGACACCTCACCATGTCTAGGGACGATGCAATCCCGAATCAACTTACAGGATGATTAATCCTTATCACTTTAAGACACCTCACCATGTCTAGGGGCAATGCAATCTCGAATAAGCTTATAGGATGATTAGTCCTTATCACTTTAAGACACCTCGCCATGTCTAGGGACGATGCAATCCCGAATCAGCTTACAGGATGATTAGTCCTTATCACTTTAAGACACCTCACCATGTCTAGGGATGATGCAATCCCGAATCAGCTTACAGGATGATTAGTCCTTATCACTTTAATACACCTCACCATGTCTAGGGACGATGCAATCTCGAATCAGCTTACAGGATGATTAGTCCTTATCACTTTAGGACATGAGTCCAAGGATGATGCAATCCTGATCCACTTACGGGATGATCAATCCCTATCACTTTAGGACATGAGTCCAAGGATGATGCAATCCCGTCACGTACATTTTGAACCAAACGTTCAGGGACGATGCAGTCCTATCACGTACATTTTGAACCAAACGCTCAGGGACGATGCAGTCCTATCATGTACATTTTGAACCAAATGCTTAGGGACGATGCAGTCCTATCATGTACATTTTGAACCAATGCTCAGGGACGATGCAATCCTATCATGTACATTTTGAACTAAACGTTCAGGGACGATGCAATCCTACCACGTCCACTAGGGACCACTTTCTCAGAGACATATGTCTACGGATCTCTTTTAGGACATGTGTCCAGGGATGATACAATCCCTCCTCGTCCACTTAGACAAAGTCTAAGGACCATATATCGACCTCATTGTCGAAACTGGTAACCTCATCGCTGAACTCATCGTCGAAACAGGTAACCTCATCGTTGGAACACGTAACCTCATCATCAACCTCATCGTTGGAATAGGTAACCTCATCATCGACCTCATCGTTGGAACATGTATGCTCATCATCCATACAAGTATCCACATCATCGATATAGTATCCTCATCATCGATTCAGTATCCTCATCATTGATACAAGTATCCATATCATTGATACAGTATCCTCATCATCGATACAATATCCTCATCGATACCAATATCCAAATATCATCATCGACCACATCACTCCCCTTTTCGAGGAGGGTCCTTCTGAACGACACCAAGCTTGTCTCAAACTTTACTTGAGACAGAGGTTTAGTCAATACATCAGCAACTTGTTCGTCAGTGCTCACATACTCGAGCTTGATAGCTCCTTTCCACACCATATCCCGTATATAAAAATATTGGATCTCTATGTGCTTTGACTTATCATGGAACACTGGATTATCTGCCATCTTGATACAACTCTGGTGGTCACACAGGATCATAGCGGGGTCCATCTCTAAGTCAAACAATCCTGATCACAACTTCCGAAGCCATACTGCTTCACAACTAGTAGAGCAAGCAACTATATATTCCGCTTCAGCTGTGCTGAGAGCCACACTTGACTGCTTCCTGCTAAACCACGAGATCATGGCAGATCCTAGATAATCACATCCACCCGATGTATGCTTCCTGTCTGATACGCTTCCTACCCAATCAACATTTGTGTAGCCATACAATCTAAAGTCATGATCTCCACAATAACATAGACCAAATTCTATCGTACCCTTTAGGTACCTCATCACATGCTTTGTAGCTATCAGGTGAACTCGTATAGGTTCCACTAGATACTGACTCAAGGTGTTCACCGCAAAGCATATATCTGGCTTGGTATTCGTCAGATACATTAATGACCAAATAATTTGTTTGTACAGAGTCACATCAACTAACTATGAGGAGTCATCAACTAACAACTTCAAGTTGGAACCCATCAAATATTCTCAACATTTCCATAGCATACTTTCCCTGGTTGAGAAATATTCCTTCTGAGCCTTGCCATACTTCCAAACCTAGGAAGTAATGCATCAATCTGAGATCTTTCATCTCAAATTCTGTAGCTTCTTCTTGCTTTCCATGATCTGTTTCTCATTCCCTGTCAGAAAGAGATCATCCAGATACAATAATAGTATGACAGGTTCATCATCCATAACCTTAAGGTAAAGGTTAGGATCAACTTTAATTTTGGTAAAGCCCAATCTTGTCAAGAAGCTATCAGATCTCCCTCTGTGACTGAACATCATTCACACTCTGCATTGAGTGTTTGTCTGCATAGCTATCCGTTCCATCTCTCGTCAAATGGGTCTACGAATATGAGCCTCAAGATCATTTGAACTCTGTGGTGAGTTCCTTCTTGCATCCATATAAGAGAAGAATGCCATTTGTATATGGACACCATCGTCAACCTTGTAGCAAAGGTTGAAATCTACATCACCCATGGTGATCATTAATCTCATCAAATGACTATCAATCCTGGGTACCCGTACATAGATTTCTTCAATTGAATTCTGGGAGTTTTCTCGATTCACACTTCTTCTTCAATTACACTATTAAGAGAAGGGTCTTATCTAGCCACAAACATCTCGTCATGATCCTCTTTCTCTTTCTAAGAGAATCTTCTAGCCACGAGCCTTCTATAGTATGGTTGATTTGTAAATCTTCTTGTTGAACATCCATCACTTGTTCGGTGTTCATCATTCTTCATGATCTTTCCTACAAATCAAAGTTAATTACATGATTAGTAATACTTTATAATCATCAAATCATGTTGACATGATAATCTATTATGCATACAGATATGATTCACCTAGTTATGCAACTATCTTGACCAATACTTTGGCACAACACTTTTCCATATCCTGTATGCATACAGTGGCTATCTAGATGCCTTCCATCTCTACTAGAACATACTATCAAGAGCATGCACAGCTCTCAGCATGTCATCATGACAAGCAACAATGGAATGTTTGTCCAACTTACCAATCATATGTATATTAGTAGTATATTGTTCAATGCTATATGAATGTTTACACTCAACATGATATATTCTAGGAATGCATATAACTACTACAAGCAATATCATTTACTATTTCAGAGATTCAATTAACAACTAAAATACTTATCTTTTATGGTTTCCTCCTACTTGATCTCTATGTCTTTGAACTTCTTATCCATCCTGGACCACTCGTAAGTAGAGATTCTATGTGGTCAAAGACTATGGATGAGTCTTTGTATCCATGTCATCATGGTCATAGAACTTGATTTGTCTTTCTTGATGTACCTGCATCTTGTTAGCAGACAACATCATCCTCATACAACACCACAGGTGCATTAGTACAATCATAAGTGTCATAAAACTAATCAATGAATGTCTTCTATCACTCATATGCATTCATTATCAAACAATCATAATTGTACTAACCTCAATAAGATGAAGACAAACATATTATGAACTTAATCAAGAATCATATTTCAAAACATACCTGTGTCTTCTCAAGTCATACCTGTCAAGTAGTCTTCTCTATAAGGGTAAAACCATACCCATCCAAGGTATATCACTTGTAAACATCATATGTATGTTCATGGTGCTAGGATGATAGGATATCAGCTCCATTTAAACCTTCTTCATCGCTGCCCTATGAGTCTCCCAATTTTGCTAGTGTTTCTTCTTACTTGGAAACCCTAATCTTCAATCTCCTTCCTCCCACAACATTTTGATGGAGGATCAATATGAATGGATTCAAAATCCATTATCAAATCTTACAATGTTGTATCAGGTGTATCCAACATTGTATCAGGTCCTTCCATACCTAAGAACTGAAAACCCTAAGTGAGAGCTTCTTCCTGCTCATCTTAGATTTCCTCCGTTTTACCATTTCAGATGTGCCGTATTGTTTCTAGTGCATCGCTGAAACTTCAGATCTGCAGGGTCTGAAAATTTGGCCTGTGGTATCCTGACCGGTCATCTTTCCAACCCCATAGTTTTGACCTCAATTGGATTCTCTGAAAGAGATTTATTCCAAGTGTCGCAACGTGACTTGTTTATGGTATAAAATAGGAGAGCGAACTTGTACGGAGTTCCACGTGTCACTGGTTCAACTTCGGCCTCTGAAAAACTTACCTAAGAAACTACAGTCCATTCTCTACCTGTCACTTTTTATGACATTTCATTTGGAGCTTCCTATCCCAAGTTGTGACCTTTTTTCCTACGTCACCTGTTTATGATTGAGATCTGGAAGAGGCCAAAACCCTAACTTGTACTAATCATAACTCACAAAGTACAATGAATATGAGGTTTTCCTTTGGAAACAAGGTATAGGGGGATGTTATCTATGACCTGTAAAGGTTTCAGATCCTGAACATTCGCCAAAATGGATTTATAGTGAAAGTTCCACAATGACTAGTTTTTTCTATACAAAACCCTAACCTTCAAATTGTCGCAAGTGAAGCAAGTGTCGTAAGTGCCATACATTACCTTCCTTCTGAATAGCTCCGATACCATGTTAATATTAAATATGCTAAGAAATAAAATATCATCATTACATTCCATTTCACGACAATAGCATATACAGGATCACTGAAAGAACAACAAGCACAACATACACATAAGAGACACAGATTTATCCTGGGAAATCCTCATGGGGTAGAAAACCCAACAAAGCTTCCTCAATATACATGACCAACAAATACAAAGATGTAATCCTCAACCATGAGCTCCTTCTCCTCCATAGCAGATCTCTCTCTCACTTATGCGCTAATCACAAGTGAGTGAATGTGTGTTAAATGAGGAACAAACCTCCTCTATTTATACACAACTCCGACTTGAATTTTACACTAACTAGGTCGGCCCCAACTTTAACCACTAGGTTAAACACCCCATTACAACTGACTTTGGGCTGACCCCACTAGGGAAGTCTAATAACCCAAGTTACCACATTCCGACAGAGGAATAAACATCTCCAGATATAAAATAAGGTCTTCACGGAGGAATGAAACATCTCTAGAATAATAAAGTACAAATATAATATTCTTAGAAGTTACAATATTTCAACACTTTTCTTCTCGAGCTACAATTCAAGCTTCTTCTTGTGAGCATTCCTCCCACAGCCTACTGAATGTGATGAGATTCTTCCTAGCACAAATTCCTTGAATGAAGGAATGCCATGACCTAGGGAGACCATTCAAGGTGTTCATCACAATTTCTCCATTCTCTATGTCTTCTCCCACAGCTTCAAGTTGTTCTTTTATCTGAGAGACCCTTGTAAAGTAAGACTGCATGGTCTCTGTATTTTGAATCTTCACATTCTTCAATTGGTTCCGCAATGTCATCTTCTGATTTATATTCTTTCCTTCAAACAGCTTGGTCAAGGAATCAAACATCTCCTTGGGTGTCTTTAGATATGACACACGAGGTATGAGATGGTCCTTGATAGAATCTTCAATGATCCTCTTGGCCTTGACCAAGTTCTTCTTATGTAAGGATTTAGCCTCATCTCCCTCTGGAGCTAGAAACTCTTCACTTATGTAGGTGTCCAATTCATTCTCTTCTAGGATTAACCCAATCCTATACTTCCATGCTCTGAATTTATCAGCCCCTTCAAGCTTATCCTCAAGCTTGGTGTGGTGAGACATCTTTAATGAGAAACTCAAATGGAAATAGAAATAGATTTAGGTCTTACCAATTGATTTGCTGAAACTGGATCTGGAGTTGGCTAGGGTTTGATAGAGAAACCCTAAAAATTCAAACTTGGAATTTCAAACTGCTGTCTAGATAGAAATATTCCCCTTGATGATATGAGCAAGCTGGTATACTTGGATTTTGAAAATTCCAAAAATTAACCCCTCAAAACTGACATGCGAATTTCGGATCTACACTTTCTGGTATTTCTGGTTTTCTAGTTTTTCTGGTCCAAAAATCAAAGTAGGGTTTGATATCCCTGGGTTCTACCCAACCAAAAAATTCGATCTTGGTCTCTAAATTTCGATTTTGCTGAGGAGAGCAATCCTATGCTGAGAGCACTCCAAAATTCCACTTTTGTCAAAAAGCGCTAATTTCCCGCAGCAGTGACGGGCCAAAAACTGAAAAATGCTCAGAATCAAATTTTTTTTCGACAGAAAGATGTGCCTTCCTTAGGAGAGTTAGCCTAGCCTCATTCCCTTGATGATCTGCAGAAAGAGACCCAAAAATTAAGAAGCCCTAGATTCTGTAGCTGCACAGTGTCTTCTTATCAGGTTAGCTCTAATACCATGTTAGTGTTTTCACAATTTAATTCAATATGATCTAGGATCTTATCTGAGAGAAAAACATGCACAGCGTATCAAACATAAGAGATAAGAGACACAAAGAATTTTACCGGGGAAACCATAAATGAGAAAACCCTGCAACTTCCTTAGATATAGAATGAGCAATAATACAAAACCCCAAAACAAAGAGATGATCTCCAGCAGCTTCCTCCTCCTCCACTTGTGCGAACTTCTCTCTCTCTCTCACTTGTATGAATGAGTGAGTGAGTGAATGATGATGAAATAGAGAGGATTCTCCTCTCTATTTATACTTTACTTTCACTTTCCTTTTTCCCTAACTGGGCCGACTTCTCCTAGGAGAGTCTAATAACCCATTACAATTTAACTGTGGGCCGACCCCACTAGGGGAGTCTAATAACCCACTCAAATACAATAATACCTTTCCCGATCGGAGGAATGAAACCTTTCCATCGAAAGTACAATGACATACGAATACAATATAAAATATACAAGTGAAATACATTCCGAAGTTACAAATACATCAACAGTTAAGGATTTTAATATCCTATCAAGAAAATGGCAGGAATTCAAAAACTATAGCACAACTAAATGATGAAGTGAAAACTTGGAAGATCGGGACCCATTAGTTGACTTAGATATTCAGGATTATCACGTTTTCCAAGTCGTAGTTGATTTTGGATCACAAGTGAAAATATTTCGAGAGAAACATGATTAAATATGGGACGACCAAATCTGGTAAGATCCCAAAATTTGTGAAGAACCTGCAACAATTAATTAATGAATACACAATATATCAGATCACATAATACTTTTATTGATTGTAGGCCACTTCGAGGGGGAAACCTCTAGATAGGAGAAAACTCACTATGGCTTGGGGTAGACCACTACAGACAACTGACTACCAGAAATTAACTCAATTCTCAACGCTATGCTATATAATTGACAATGCTAAGATAATGAAGAATATAACCAACCTCGATCCAAACGTTTGATGTAGATCCCCGTTGTTGCTTTCAATCCGTGCACTTGAATCTGCAAAGTAGTCTTGATAGCCAATATACAACAAGTACATATAATATATAAATGACATTAACATCATCAATAGCAATGGTGTTAAATTTTCAGAATTTACTTCAATCTGATCTAGGATCTTAACTGAGAGAACAACATGGACACAATAATGCAAGCACACAAGAGACACAGAGTTTACTTGGGGAAAACCATAAAGGTGAAAAACCCCAATAACTTCCTCAGAGATAGATAGAGCAATGATACAACCAAAATACAAGAGACAGTCTTCTCCTAGTAGCAGAGCCTCCTCCTCCACAAGTGCGCCACTCTCCGAAGTGTGAGTGAGAGAATAGAATGTGTAAAATGAGAGAAACACACTCTCTATTTATACACTAACTTGACTTGAACTTTACTCAACTAGGTCGGCCTCAACTTAACCACTTAACATAATGCTGACTGGGCTGACCCCCACTAGGGTGGTCTAATAACCCTTTGACCCACATGGCTTATGCAGGGCCGACCCCAACAAGGTGGTCCAATAACCCATCAAGTATAAGTTACGACACTTACAATATAAATGACGACACTTCCGTATAGAGGAATAATAACATTCTATAGGAATACAACCACTTCCGTATAGAGGAATAATAACATCTCTATAGGAATACAATATATATATATGAAATACATGGGTGAAATACATTCCGAAGTTACATATACATCAACACTCCCTCTTAACTAGGAAGGTATTTCTCGACATAGGTCTTCTAGCACAAGTCATCTTCTCTGGATCATCATCACTGGATAATCGTCATCGAGTCATCATCATCATCACTGTTGCTTCTATCTCAATCAATCTCTGAATCTACTCGTCATAGGAAGTTCTACAGAGCCAGTCCTTTTTCATACTAGATGTAGGCCCACCACCTACAGGTCTTCGTCATCACTGGCCATACTATGGAAATCTCAGGACTTATTACGTGCATCAAAAAACCGTAAAAGAGTCTCTTGACTAGAAAGAACTCTAAAGAGCATCTGAGGCCTTTTTCATCCTGTCCAGATCTTCAGGACTTATTACATGTGACCCCACCACAAAACCTCGAAAGAGAATCCCAGGACTGATTACGAGCACAAGGCTCAACCTATCAGATCTCCCAGGGCACAAATTACATGTGGTCACCACAAAACCTCGAAATAGCATCCCAGGACTGATTACGAGCACAAGGCTCAACCTATCGGATCTCCCAGGGCACAAATTACATGTGGTCATGGAAAAACCTCGAAAGAGCATCCCAGGACTGATTACGAGCACACGGCTCAACCTATTGGATCTCCCATGGCACAAATTACATTCCATAGGACAAAAACTCGAAAGAGCATCTGCCAGATATCCTAGGGCACAAATTACATGCCATAGGAAAAACCTTGAAAGACTATCTACAGATCTCCCAGGGCACAAATCTATGTCCTCCCAAGCAAAACCTCGAAAGCGCATTTGCCAGATATCCCAAGGTACAAATTACATGCCATAGGAAAAACCTCGAAAGAATATCTGTAGATCTCCCAGGGCACAAATTATATGCTTATCTACACAACCTGTTCCACGGCCACAGAGTATCAACCTGATACTCACCATACATCATCCTGATGTACACATGATCATCCTGATCATCATCACTGCAACATCCTGCTGCATGTCATCTGGAGAAACATCCTGAAGCTTGTCATCCATGATCATCCTGATCATACAATGCGTCTACCTGATGCATACCAAGCATCTACCTGATACATATCATCATACATGATCCACCTGATCATACAATGCATCCACCTGATACAAATACAAATACATGATCCACCTGATCATCCCTGATACATATCAACATACATGATCTACCTGATCATACAATGTATCCACCTGATACATGGTCCAAGCATCCAACATGATGCGTACATACATATAAATGATCCAACTGATCATATCTAGCATCCAACATGATGCGTTCATACGTATAAATATAAATGATCCAACTGATCATATCCAACATCCAACATGATGCGTACATACATATACATATAAATGATCCAACTGATCATATCTAGCATCCAACATGATGCATATACAGAGCAGTAACTGGAGCATCGTCCTGATGCTCATCATCAATGATCCTCCGGATCATCATAGCATTGTCCTCTTTAGATCATCTCATCGTCCACGAAGCACAACCTAGATGCACATCATCCAACACTTACACCACCGACATGGGAGAACACATCTACCACCATTCGGGGAAGGCTCCAGCCCTTACTTTTTCACCATGGGAGAACACATCTACCACCATGTGAAAAATGGCTCAGAAATTACATCACGACCAAGGGAGAACACATCAACCATGTCAGGAAAGCTCATGTGCATCTGCATCTTCCAGACTCATCACTTCCCTTTGGAAGGAACCTCGATCTGAAGTGCACCAATCCTCTCTCTGAAGTACTCAAACTAAATTCTGGCCAACGGCTTGGTCAATACATCTGCAACCTGCTCATCCGTCGCAACATACTCTGCTTCAGTTGTACTCAGTGCTACGCTGGACTTCTCCTTGCTAAACCAAGAGATCACACCTAATCCCATACTGAAGCAGCACCCAGATGTGCTCTTCCTATCTACAGCACTGCCTGCCCAATCTGAATCAACATAACCTTGCAGGTTAAACTTTTGATTTGCATCATACTTGAGCCCATAATCAACCGTACCCTTTAGGTACCTCAGAATATGCTTTACAGCAACCAGGTGAACATCTCTTGGATCCGTCAGGAATTGGCTCAATGTGTTCACCGCAAAGCAAATATTTGGTCTCGTGTTCGTCATGTACATAGAGGACCCAATCATCTGACGATACATCGTGACATCAACCGGATCAGATGAAGCATCACATAGAAGCTTCAGGTTCGATGCCATAGGTGTGGCCATATCCTTGCAGTCCATCATCCCGAACCTCTTCAGGATCTCTACTGCATACTTCCCTTGTCCAAGGAAGATTCTATCTGCACTCTGCCACACCTCCATGCCAAAAAAAAATAGTGCATCATCCCCAAGTTCTTCATCTCGAACTCGGCAGTAAGCTTCCGCTGCGTGTTGGAAATCAATCTGTCATTTCCTGTTACAAACAGGTCATCCACATACAGGAGTAGAATCACAGGATTGCCTTCCTCAACCTTGTAGTAAAGGTTGGAATCCACTTTACTCTTGGTAAAGCCTAAACTAGATAGAAAGCTGTCTATCCTACCAATTTCTGCACACATATATGACTACACCATTCAAGAAGGCTGTCTTGAAATCCATCTGGTGTATCTTCTATTTCATCGCTTTTATATTTCTCTATGCTGCCATCTACAGCATGCTTGATTTGATTAATCCATTTGGAAGTCACAACAGACTTCCCTTCAGCTCTTGGGACCGCATCCCAAACATCGTTCTTCATGATCGAAGGATCATGGCATTCTTCCCGTATCCTGGGAACTTCAATATCTTCAATAGATAATTTTGTTGCTTGAACAAATGTTGTAGTCCTTCTTTTGTAGGTGAAGGTATACGGTCTTTCCTACAAAACAAGTTAAATTGCATGATTAGAAACATCTCATAATTTTCAGACAAATTCTTACATATAAAGAAATATGTCATACAATCATGCAATTATCTTAGCCAATGCATCAATACAACATTTATCCATGTTCCATAACTTTCTAGATGCCTTCCAGTCTCTACCAGAACATTGTTAAGAGTGTGCACAACTTCCAACATGTTAGCAAAGAGGTTTCATTCTAGATAAGTAGCAATGGAATGTTGTACAGTGCCATAGGCCACTTACCCATGTATATTAGTAGTATATTGTTCATCAATGCAACTATTCTAATATGCATAATACACAACCTAATTCTAGGAACATCAGTATATACATTATGAAGAGTATTATTTAAACAATAAAATATGCAACTAATGACAATTCAAATACTTATCTTTGTTTGTTTGTTGGGTGGACTCCCTTTGAATCTTTGCAATTCCATTCTGATGTGGATTGTGAGAAGTGGTCAACTCCCTCTGAATATCTGCATCCTTGTAGAAATTACTGGAGTGTGCTCCCTCTTGATCTTTGCTTCTTGGATTACCTTTCCTTGAACTTATATACATTGTCGATCCCTATGCATGCTTGTTAGTATCATCATTGTGTTATCCTCTAGGTCTCATACATAATCAAACATTCATTAGTATAATCTTAATATTATCAAAACACAATAATCTCAAGCATGTATAGTCAGGATCAATTCAAGCACAGATAATAAACATTAGTATTCAAGGTTTCAAGGAAGTCTTCTTTTATTCATACATATTCTTATTTGATCATAGGACTCTTCTGGTTAGTTAAATCATCAATTATGGTAAGAAACAAATATGTATACAACCATGATTATTCAAACCTATGACTTCATGAATAATCATTATCAACAACACAACAATATAAGATCCTAACACATACCTGGATTTGTATATCAAGGTAGGATTCTAGCTTGATATAGGAAAAACATACCTGGATTAGTATGCTAGCTGGTTATGTCTAACATACCCGCATAATGTCTTCTGGTTCTCTTCAATGACTTGTGCTAGTAACCTGCATGTCTCATAAGTTAGCCATTTTAGAACCAAGTTATACATACCTCGTAAGTAGATCTTCTATGTGATCCATGACAATGGATGAATCTTTGTCTTCATGTCACCATGATCATATGTTCTTGAAGTAGAACATGGTTTGTCTTTCTTGGTGTACCTTTTATGTTAGCGAATAACATAAAACTCATACAACATCACAATGCATTAGTACAATCATAAGTGTCAAAACCTTAATCAATGAATATCTTCTATTAAGGTAATACGACAAATCTAGTAATTAATCAAGATTGTACTGTAATGATATGAAGACAAACATAGCATAAACTTAACCATGAACAGAATTCGAAACATACCTATAAGCCATACCTGTCAAGATTTCTTCTAATCCTCTTATGGAAGGCCTTAGCCTCATCTCCCTCTGAAACAGGAACTTCTTCACTTATGTAGGTGACCAATCCATCTTCTTCTAGGATCAATCCAATCCACTTGATTTGCAAGAACTAGACCTGGAGCTGGATTAGGGTTTATCAAAGAAACCCCAAAAATTCAAACTTTGAATTTCAAACTTTCAAAAGGATAGAAATATGCACCTTGATGAGCTGATCAAGTTGGCATATTCAGAATTTGAAAACTGCAAAGTTTCACCCCTCCAAAATGCCTTTTAGATTTTCGGATTCACTAGGGAGGACCCTGAATTAGGGTCTGAGTTTCCCGGAGCTTCACCCAACCAAAATATTTGATTCAAAGCTCTAAGCTTCTATTTTTATGAGGAGCTTCCAGCTATGGTCACAGATTTAAAAAATTCCTGTTTTTGCAGAAGCCCTAATTTTCCACTTTTCTAATCAAAGTCCCGAACTAGGGTCTGATCAAGCCCGACCTTCTGCCCAACCAAAAATTCTGATCTTGGTCTCTAAATTTCGATTTTGATGAGTAGCATCCATCCGTGGTCTCCGATTAGAGAAATTCCAACTTTCTCCAAAGCCCTAAATTCCGGAAGCCATGAATGAAGGTGCTAAAAAATAATTATGTTTTGACAGAAATATGTACCTGATTGTTTTTGGTGTAACTCTGAATGTTTTAATCCACAGAGTCTGAAAATTTTTCCTGACATAGCCTGACTTGTTATCTTTCCATCTCAACAAGTCTGATCTCAATTGGATTCTCTGAGAGAGAGTTATGCCAAATGTCGCAACATGACTTGTTTATGGGATAATGCAGGAGGACGAACTTGTACGGCATTCCACGTGTCACTGGTTCAACTTCGGCCTCTAAAATTTTTTCTTGAGATAGTACAGTCTGTGTACTACCTTTCACTTTTTATGAAGTTTCATTTGGAGCTTCCTAGCCCAAGTTATGACCCTTTTCCCAAGGTCACCTGATTTTGACTCAGATCTGGAAGAGGCAGAAACCCTATATTGTACAGATCATAAATCACAAAGTACAGCGAATTAGAGGTTATAATTTGGATACAAGGTACATGGGGATCTGATATTCAATGTGTAAGCATTTTAGATCTGAAAATGTTTCCAAAACAGATTTATAGCGAAATTTCTACAATGACTGGTTTTTGCTATATCAAGCCCTAGCATCGTAAGTGCAACAAGTGTCATACATGCCATATCATGCCTTCTTTCAGGATAGCTCTGATACCATGTTAAATTTTCAGAATTTACTTCAATCTGATCTAGGATCTTAACTGAGAGAACAACATGTACATCAAATCTACAGCATATCAATCATGGACACAATAATGCAAGCACACAAGAGACATAGAGTTTACTTGGGGAAAACCATAAAGGTGAAAAACCCCAATAACTTCCTCAGATATAGATAGAGCAATGATACAACTAGCATACAAGAGATAGTCTTCTCCTAGCAGCAGAGCCTCCTCCTCCACAAGTTCGCCACTCTCCCAAGTGTGAGTGAGAGAATAGAATGTGTAAAAATGAGAGAGACACACTCTCTATTTATACACTAACTTGACTTGACCTTTACTCAACTAGGTCGGCCTCAACTTAACCACTTAACATAATGCTGACTGGGCCGACCCCCACTAGGGTGGTCTAATAACCCATCAATTATAAGTTACGACACTTACAATATAATCGACGACACTTCCGTATAGAGGAATAATAACATTCTATAGGAATACAACCACTTCCGTATAGAGGAATAATAACATTCTATAGGAATACAACCACTTCCGTATAGAGGAATAATAACATCTCTATAGGAATACAATATACATATATGAAATACATTCTGAAGTTACATATACATCAACAAATGGTCCATGATATTATAAGTAAATGCAACCCAATGTAGAATAAACAACATTCACAACATTAATGGACGAGAACATGAGTATTTCTATTAATAAACAAGAAGTACAATGTGATATGACCTCTTGCCGGCAACCAATCTGAACCAAGATATGGGTCAATCCACTTGTTCCTCCACCACTTCAATCCTCCATGGAATGGAAAACTCAAACTATGATAGGAGTTTGGAAGGTGAACATAAGGGTTCACAACTACAAGGATCAATGAGTGTAGACTCAAGATAGGGCAAAAATCCACTAGAGTTCTCTTGCTCTTCTTTCTCCTCCCGTCCATAATCCATATGTGCTCAATATATAGTCCTCTCAAAGGTAAGTGAAAGGACACATCGAGGCATTTCTTGGGCAGATGAAGGGTCAAAGGTCACCCAATGACCACTTTTTGGAAGTAAAAAGTAATAAACTAGTGATTTTTACCATTTTACATGCTACCCACAGGCTATAGTGATGCAATTGCGCCCACTGTAATGATGTAGCAAGCGTACAAGGGAAAAAATAGTTTCTGAAGGATATAAAATGGATCAAAGTCAGTAAAATGGATCCTGTAGGCCAAAGAATGCTGATGCTCACAAGGTGGAAAATTACATTGTAACAGATGCCCCCTAATGCATGAGGTCAGAGACTGATGCTATGATGGCCGAAACACATTATAAAAAGATCTTAGAAGTGGAGTGATGGAGACACAAGTGGAAGGAGCAGCTCACTCATCATAATACAATAGTATCCCTGAATACATGTCGGTAGTACAACAATATGATATAATGGCCATGAATAGGAAGTACATAGTGAATACATGTCATAAGTGATCATAGCCATGATCCCTCTACAGTAAGATATGGTCTCCTGCTGAAAAGGAAACAACTGGTGTAAACTGGAGGTACAAACTGCTGATATCTGAGAGGTGATATCTTAGATGTAAAGTCATAATCATAAGTAGCATACTGAATGCCACTATCGCCTGGGGTCTTCTACACAAGTCTTCGACAGTGCAAGTCCCATCAAGTGAATAAAGGAGTTGGGGTCGAACCTGATGTGACATCGTCTGATTACCGGTCAATGATGTATACCATTAATAAATGAGAGATAACTCACCAATAATGAAAATGGGCATCAAGGCACAGAGCACAATCATCAGAATGTGAATAGATGAGTTGAAGTCGAACACTAGGATGAATCCATCGATCAGGGGACATTGATGTATTACAAAAACTGTCGATGGCGAGAGAACCTGCCACTAATGACTGCAAGCCTCAAGGTACTCAACTGAAATCTAAGCCTCAAGTCTTGGAATAAATGGGTTGAAGTCAACGGAACGAGACTCGCTGGAAGGAGGGCATTAAGGAATCCCCCATCAACCAGCACGAGGTACCAGCTATGCTGAAAGATTTGGAAGATCTCAGGTGAAACGGACTGACTCAATAAGGATGGCCGACATGCAATAGTCAAGAAATCTGAGGAGTGGCCGACTATGGTTTCAGGACTTCCTTTGAACAAGAGCATGAGCAGATGGATAGACTCAGGCAACACAGACTCAATATAAACTGTGTGATGTAGGAGGCATCACAAAGGGCTCCATAATGACTATAAGCTTAACTAATCGGTGGAGTAAACTGAGAAACAAGTACAGCTCCTAAGGTCCAACTATAGTCCCGACTGATAATGTGCGGAGTAGAATGAGTGCTTTGTTCAAAGGCGACACAACAGCTGCCAATAAGAAGTAGTAACCATAATCTCGTCCGACTTTTTGGAAGATTTGATTTTTTGGTCTTTTTCATATTTGGAAAAGCTTGAAAAAGAATAAAATTGCTTATAGTACAACAAGTGAGGGAACAAGTGTCAAATAGCGAGCAGACTAGTCCCAAGAAGTGGAACATACCTATGATCAATGCAAGGAAGCGTATGCAGGATGTGGACACTCGAGGGTGTGTTCCCTTAGGGTCAGAAGGTCATAAAATTGTGTAGGACAAATGGAAGCTCTGCAAGGCTTGACAAGGAAAAGTGCTTAGGCACCAAGCTAAGAACTGAGTAAGCGGGAGCCTGCACAAGGCTCAAGCAACAAGCAGGATGATGCAATGCAATCACAATCTTATATAAATGGGGGAGTCTTTATGGGATATGGCCAGCATAAGATAAAGTAGAGTATGAGTCTTCATCGCAAAGTCATGGTGTGACTATAAAGGACTCCCTATCTTAAGTAAAAACAACGGTATGGGAATCATAATGCATAAAGGGGGTCTAACTAGGGTACCCATGTTTGGAAAGGCCCTACCGCCACATAATGACACTTCTATAACAGTGTGAAGGTTCTGTGTCAGTTAAGAAGCGGGGTCGCACCTAGGGTTTATGAAAGTGGTCAAAAGGTCAAATGCATAATGCATGTGAAAATGACATCTAACCTATATGCTAGGTGTAAACGTACCTGCCGTAGGTGTGAAATGCTAGGAAACATCTTCTGCCGAAGAGATCTGGTCAAAAAATGCTACTCCAAGACGTCATATTAGTCCAAAACAATGTAAAATGGTGAAAACTATAGACTAGTGGGTTTTGAAAATTATAAATAGTAACAAAAATTTACAATTTACAATTCATTTTTACTATTCACCCATTTGGAGTTTTGTGGTTAGTTTTCACCTCAAAGTTCAACTGCCGATTCTGGGAGCTACAGGTGTCCATTCATCGAACCATCTGGAGTAGGTTGGTAGTCTCATCCATACCTTCAATTTCATTGCTTTAATTTTAGTTTTCAGTGGTTGGATTTTTAGTTTGGCCAAGCCCTAAATGGCTTTGGCGCTACCCGCGGGCTACTACTATGCGAGTCGTGGGTAGGGCACCATACTCGCAGTCAATGCACAGGTTGACCACGGGTACCCGCCACTGTATTCAAATTTTCCTGCAGGTACGGCCGTGAAGTTGATTTTGCAAATGAAATTGACTAAAATCTTTGTTTTTTCTCACTCCAGCATGGTTCTAGAGTGGAGGGAGAGGGAACATGACCAAGTAGATGAGGCCGTTCGCAATGATGTGCAAACGCAACAAGCATTACAAGCATGTGGGTTGTACAAATTTTGGAGTATAGGGGGTTTAAGGGCCCAAAACCTACTACTCCGCTGATTGATAGATTATTGGGATGTTGATGCACAGAACTTCATTCTCAACGGGAAAATCCTCACACTGGAAGTGGAAGACATCTACTTCATTACCATTTTATCCCGTCGAGGTGAGGTGGCAAGTATTTGGTCTCGTATTGTGGGTGGTGGGATCACCATCCTCGATTATATAGCGCGGTATTGTCCCGCAAATACACGAGCAGTGGGGTGTCAGGTGCCCATCAATGCCATAGTAAATCTGAGTATGAAGATTATTGTGGCTACCTTGGTGTGGATAAGTGGTTGAAAAGCTCTGCACCAGGCATCTCGGCCAATGATGTTCTATGCGTCACAGTGTATGCAGCCTATAGTATTTGATTGGTGTACCATGCTACTGGGGTCTATGAAGACCCAACTGACAAAATGCAAAGAAGGGAAGGAATTTTTTTTTGGGTATGGCAGTATCTTGTGCAGTTTCTTCTTTGAGAGAGTTCTGGGGCGTAGTTCGAGGGTTGAAGTCCCTCCTCATAGTCTCCGCGATCCATCCCTGACCCGATGGGCTGAGATCTTGACACGATAGGGTGGTGGCCGTCAGACATCACCATATACTCAGGAGTTTTTCCACTGGTGGGATCGATAGGTCATTTCTATAGAGGACTATCCTTATGCAGGGATAGACTTCCACCAAGATCAGGACATGCCGCTCCCACTAGATGTAGCGTTCGGAGACATTGGTGAGTACTCTTTTTAAGTTTTTTTTTTTATTAAATTTTTATGGATTTTTTATTATATATGTAAATGCAAAAATATTTTGGGGGTAGTATCATGTATTAATGTTTGACTGTTTGCTCGCAGACAAGGGCCTAGTGAGACCTAATGGCTTCCTGAGACATTGTCGCCAGGGTAGGGGTGATGAGGCAGGAGGTGCCACAACAGAGCACACTCTACAGACCTTGCAGGGAAACCTATCACAGATGGTTGCCAGGGTACCACAGATAGAGGTGGCGCAGCTGCTAGAGGCTATGCAGCGCCAAGTAGTAGGGGTGTCGGGTAACTGGGTATGACTGCTACAACGGATAACAAATGCAGTACAATACTTCTATGAGACTCATCTTGTCGGGGCGGTGGCTAGGCCTCCTCGTAGAGAGTAGATATCTCAGGATCTCAATTTTGTAGCGATATGTATATTTTTTAGGGCTATGAGCTCTAATTTTGTATCATGGCACTAACATTTTTGGACATATTTATATATAAACTATGGTTCTCCGGTTCTACTATATGTGTGTATGTACAAATGTATGAATGTCTCTTTTATTTGTGTGCTTCAATGTGGATGTGACAAATGCCAATCTAATACATAGTTAGTGGATGCATCAGATATATGATTAACACTTCTTAGAACATGTAAGTATGTAATTGAAACAAAATGTCGTTCCAAGAGTCTTACCTTTAGGAATTTCCATAGTAGAATAGGGTCTCTCACACGGTACCAACCATTCAACTAAGACACAACTAGTTGTGAATCCAGGCGGACTTCTAAATACCGGACGCCATGTAAAATAGCATCCTGAAGTAGCTCAATCACGACACTATACTCAGACACATTATTAGATGTAGGACCGAGACAGGCACCTCTTGAGGACACAACTAGATGGTCAAGTGAATAAATAACCCAGGTAGCAGAAGCAAGTTGCTGCGTGTGATGGCTAGCACCATCTGCAAAACCTAAGAACGCAGGAGATTTCACTGACATCTGTCAATGAAACGGAAGCTAATCAGCGGACCCAAAAAACCAAGAAAAATCTAAACTATGTACAAAAGTAACTATACAGTAGTATACAAAAGTATTAGCCTGAACCAGAGGTTCAAGCGTAATACCACTTGAGGTAGAGCCCATTGTTAGGCTCTTTCAAGATGGTCCCCTCATAGTCTTCTAGTTCATAGGCTCCTTTTTCCAGGACACGCCTCACGATGTAAGGACCGTGCCACATTGGGTTGAACTTGCCTGCCCCCAGGGGTTCTTTAGCTTGGTCATATAAGAGGACCAAGTCACCTTCAACATATTGCCAAGGACGGACAAACCTATCATACTGAACCTTGACATGACATTTGTTGGCATCTATAGCCATAGTGGTATATCAACGTTGCTCGTCAAGTTGCTCAAGGTGGATCAAACATTGCTCGATACTTATCGTATCAGGGAGGAGCTCTATGGCCAATTTAAGCGAAGGGATTTTGCATTCAATCGGTAAAATTGACTCCACACCGTGTACTAACTGAAATGGTGAGAACCCGGTGGTAGTCTTGACTGCGGTTTGATACGCCCACAAAGCAGGATATAACATGATGTGCCAATTGTTCTCGTTTTGTTGGATGGTACGCTGGAGAATGGTCTTAAAAGACTTATTAACTACTTCAACTTGACCATTCGCTTGGGGATAATAAGAAGATGAGTGCTCTTGATGAAACCCAAGCTTGAGAGACAATCCTCCATCATCTTGTTCTGAAAGTGACTACCATGGTTAGTGACAATCTCTTTCAGAATACTGAATCGAGTGATAATTTGATTGAACACGAAATGGGCTACAGTAGCACCATCGACTTTTACGGTAGGCATGGCATTAGCCAATTTTGAAAAGTAGTCCATGGCCACTATGATATGGTGATGCCCCCCAGCCGAAGCGAGTTTGCAATCCATGAAATCCACCCCCCACTTGGTGAAGGGACTGACGGTGACGACTGGATGAAGGGGCGTTGGATGCGAGTGTATATTTTGAGAGAACACCTGGCAAGGGTGGCATCTCTTCACAGTGTTAATACAATCCTTAAAGAATGAAGGCCAAAAGTAACCAGCTCGCATAATACGTTGGGTTGTAGCAAGCCCGGATAAGTGACCTCCACACACCCCTGCATGGCAATCATTAAGCACCCGCTCCGCTTCTTCGTGGGTTAAGCAACGATGGAGGATAGAATCATTTCCTTGGTGATACAAAGTGTCACTGACGATAGTATAATCTTTAGCATGATGCTTCGCACGCCGTCACTCGTCTTGTGAATAATGCGGAGTAAAATTCAAAGTTTGGAGATATACAATGACATCCCCATACCAAGGGTCCTCGGACGAGATAAGAAATAAATGCTCATCCACAAAGGAATATTCATGGATGACATCCTCATCAAGTCTCGGAAGGTCCGACATAAGCTCAACAAACACCAACAATTTCACCGATTTCGCCAGAGCAAAATCGAGATCGAACTCCTGAAGGATCACAATCCATTTATTGTACTCTCCCCCTATAAGGCGTCGTGATAGCATGGACTGAAATGGATTGATATGCACTGCAACTATGGTTTTTCTAAGCAAAATGTAATGTCGTAACCGCTGGATTGCATGGACAGTCGCAAGCACCAGCTTTTCCATGTGAGTATATCTTAGCTTAATGTCTACTAGATTTCGACTGAGGTAATAAATAACATGCTCGACGAGCGTGTCATCTACTGAACCAAGACCATTCCAATCATCTCTTGAGACATGACCACATAAAGGATAAAATATCATGGGAAGTCTGGTGGACTAAGCACAGGGGCCGACACCAAAGATTTCTTAAGGGCATCAAAAGACTGCTGGGATTGCTCATCCCAGATAAAAGGTGTGCCTTTCTTCAATAAGCACGTGAAACCTTTGGTAAGATTAGCATAATTTACTACAAATCGACACAGAAAAGTAGCTCTCCCTTGGAGGCTCTGAAGTTGTAACAAGTTGTGCAGAGGAGGCATCCGAAGTATTGCCTCAACTTTAAGAGGATCGACTCTAATACCCTCTTTTGAAACTATGAAGCCCAGAAGCCGACCAATCCTTACAACAAAGATGTATTTTTTTGGATTCAATCGAATCTTGTAGTGTATACATCATTTGAGAATCATGCGGAGGTGCTTGGGGTGGTCCACTCTCTTGCGAGAATGGCCAGCAAGATCATCCAAGAAAACCTCCATAATATTTTTAAGATCGTGAAAGGCGTAGGTCATGGACGCTGAAATGTAGCTCCGACGTTTTTAAGGTCGAAGGGAATTTTCCAATATGCAAACGTTCCCCAAGGATAAATGAAAGTTGTCTTATGTTGGTCCTCGAGTTTGATTTGAATCTGGTTATACCTTGAGAAGCCATCCATGAATGAAAAAATCTCACTTCCCGCACAAGCATCCAAGATTTGATCGATCAATGGCCCGCCGAAGGGCATTTTACGATATGCAAATGTTCCCCAAGGACAAATGAAATTTGTCTTATGTTGGTCCTCGGGTTTGATTTGAATCTGGTTATACCTTGAGAAGCCATCCATGAATGAAAAAATCTCACTTCCCGCACAAACATCCAATATTTGATCGATGAATGGCATGGGGAATTTGTCTTTCAGACATGCACAGTTCAAATCTCTAGAATCAGTGCATACACGGATCGTTCCCTGCTTCTTATCCACAGGAACAGGGTTTGACACCCATTCGGTAAGGGAAACGGGGTAGATGAAACTAGCTTTGAGCAGTTTCTTCACCTCTGCCTTGATAGTGGCTGCCTTCCTAGGGTTCACAGCACGTAAGTGTTGTCGAACCGGTTTAGCATTGGGATACATTCTAATATCATGTTCAACAATGCTGGGGTCTATTCCTGGCATCTCCTCATATGACCAGGTGAAAGCTTCCCGGAGTTCCGTAAACAAATCAGTGTAAATAGCAATCTCCTCAGGAGTGCAATTGTCACCAATGTAGACATTCTCAACCTTTCTGGGAGTACGAGAGATGTTGATCGACGTAGTCGGGGAAATATTAGCCATATTCCCCTCCGCAAAAATATCATGCGACCCTAAAAGAGTCACAGGGTGACCAACCATATCTGCTAGAGTCATCCTAAACTCTTCCTGTTCAGCGAGCTCGAGGTTGGGAAGGAAATAAGAGCGATGGTGCATATCCTCCCAAGGCCTTTCACTACCACACATGGCCTCCATAATAGGTTCATCAAAAGGCAAAGTATCATCAAGGTAGTCATGTGAACAAGACTAGTTGGCTGCTCAAATCGGCATCGTAACGGGATCTTCCTCGACTGTCTGGGAAGAAGAGAGATCCGGTTTTGCAATGGCTTATTGAATATGGTGGTAAGCAAGCTCAGCTACAAATAGTCACATAGACATCCCAACGTGCGTAATGTCTCCAGATGTAGAACTCATGGACGGTAAAGTCCATGGATTAGTACAATAGGAAGTCCGGAATGGCATACTATGCAAAGGAGGAGACACATCATTGGAAATGGTTCCGATAAAGTTCATAGGTGCAGGAAAAGTATGAGTTCCCATCAATGAAGGGAACATACCAACACCTATGTTCCCAGTTCCCTGCTGAGTGTTCCCAGTTCCCTGCTGAGAATCAGTAACCTACGGGACTATGGATCCCGTGGATGCTGTGGAAGGAGTATTAATGAAATCCAGCTAATCAATGGTCACAATCTTGCCTTCATGAGGAAAGCAGATAACTCTAAATATAGTAGACGCAACAAACTTCATACCGTACATCCAATTCCGACCCAGTAAAAGGTTGTAGTCGATGGGCGCATCAACCACCTTGACTTCAATAGGCACAGATTTACCTCCCAAGAAGACAACAAGGGAAGGGATAATTCCATGTGGCTTAAATGAACGATCGTCGAATGCAGTGAGCGTGGTTCTAGACGTGAGTAGTGGAGGAGATCCAAGAGCTTTCCAACAATTTAATGACATTACTGACGCAGAAGCACCTTCGTCAACCATCGTACATTTGACAAAATTCTAAAGGCACGCCACCTGGATTTGAAAAGCCACATGGTAAGGTAAGCAAGGTTGAACATCAGTAGTGTCGAACTTGATAACACTGGAACTTCCCCCATCCTCAACTCCTAACACACTCAAAAGAGCATGTTTTGATAAGGACAGGCCTGCAAAACTTCAAGAGCCGACATGGCACACGGAGTTTGGCCCAAATCTTCCACAATGGAGTAGTTATGGGCGGCTCGAGCATTAGGATTATGCATAGAGTGCTTGAGAACACCTTTCGGTATCCGCAACATATTAGAGGGCTTCTCGATATGCAAGGAATTGTCAGGAGGAGGGGGAGGCTCACTCCCCATATTAGGTTGTGGTGCGCCATAATCGCGTTGACAAGTGGCAACACTAACCTCCGATTGAACCATATTCACACATCCATAACCACTAGTATTGGAAGAAGACATTGGCATTTCAGTAGGTCCATAACCAGTGGTAGGAGCATGTGAAGCCATGTTTTGATGATGAGGAAGGGGATCCTTTAACAAAGCTGCGCTCTATGCAAAATGCTTCGATGCTTCTTCTATTCAAGGACATAAGTGAGTAAGATGATCTTCCCCACAGAGCTTGCAAGGAAACTTCACCTTACGCCTAGGTTTATGGTCCTCACCAGCATTTCCACCTTCTAGAGGAGGGTTGGCATTCTCCTTACGAGGGGTAGTGCGATTTCTATTATTGTTATTCCCATTGTTTCCACCCTTACAGTTGTTTCTCCCCTTTTTCTTACCACCAGGTTGTTGGTTACCTGACGGTTTCATTGATTGCACATTGTGTACATTAGACGACGGGGTGGAAGTGGACAAGGTGTGAACCTGTCCGGGAGTAGACTGGTTTAGCGACAAATTTTGCATTTGATTAGCCACCAAATATACAGGGCGAGTGCTTGCGGATCCCACAATTCCATCGACATGCGGTCCAGGAACTGACTTGGGCTCATGGCGTGTTCGCGGTGCATTAGGAATAATGTCATACAATATGCCAGATTGAGAGTATAGTAAATCCAACTGCTGGACTTTTAAGATGGCTTATTCCTTAGTCACAATGTCGAACATCGAAACATACTTAGAAATTTATGGGAGTAGAGACTTGAGGAACCATTCCAACATAAATTCTAGAGGAATGTTGGCTTTCACTAATATTTTCCGTCGACGCCACTCTTGAACGTGGTTAGAAATACGTGTGGATTTATTCTGACGGAAGGTAGACAAAAGTTCAGTACCGGTATCATAGCGAACTGAAAATTGGAAATGGTCTAAGAAAAACAAAGCAATCTCATTGAATCCCCTATAAGTGTTCCCAGGAAACTCAACATACCACTTCGCAGCTGCCCCTGTGAGGGTGCGTTGAAATAGTCGTAATCTAACGGAATCGTGATTCAACGTGTTGGAGGAGCACCAAAGGTGAAACATTGTGACATGATCACCCGGGTCCTCACCACCTTTCCCCTCAAACTTAGGAATGTATGAAGGGAGATTGGTAGGGACTGGAGGCCAATTAGGGTCATGACACACCGGAGGATTCGTGAGCTTCAAAATATTTGGAAGATTCAAACGTGCAAGGAACGGGAGCTGCGGCTGGAAAGCTTGATTATAAGCTCCCATAAAAGGTTGGTTGAATGGAACCGAATTATAAGGTGGACCAAAAGCTTGACCATGAGCATTAAACTACTAATAATGAGGACTTGATGGACCATAAGCTTGACCATGGCCATAAGGTTGATAACCTCCTCCGACCTGATCCATATGAGAGTAAGCAGGTATATAAGTATTTTGGGCACCATATTGAGGTGGGTTGTACTGGTGGCCACCACCGACTGTGTTGTAGTAAGGGTTTCCACCATAAGTATGGGGAATATACGTACTATTCGTAGCGAGAACCGAGCTGTAATGACCATAATGGTGAGGTATGTTCCCACCCCCAACATTAGGATTAGCATGAGCAGTCGTATGGTGACCATAAGCATGAGAAGTATTCCCAACCCCAACGTTGGTGTTACTAATAGCAGGAATGGTGGCGTTATGACCATGAGGATAAGATATATTCCCACCTCCTACATTAGTATTACTAGTAGCAGTAGTGGATGCAAAAGTATGCAGTATATGTCCACCCCCGTGGTTAGGAGGAGCATTAACATTCGCGAAAGTGGTCCTGGGTTGACGGGTAGTGATATGTGTGTTAGGTGGTGGATGGCGAGTTGTGTTTCGAATAGTGTTCCTATTAGGTTGGGTATCCCTAGGAGGCGGTCGTCTTCCAACATTAGCATTGTTAGGAGAAATATGACCAGTCCCCATACTACGTGTGTGAGTGGACAACGTGGTGCCACCGACAAGGGTATTGCCCCCAGTGGGTGCAGTGTTGCTAACACCATGAATGGTGCCAGCATGACTACCAAAAGCAGTGGAAGGATCAACTGTGGTGTAATTCGGCATACCATATGAGAATGCGGTAGGTTTGACCATAGGGCCTCAATCATCATGGACCTCTGGAATCCAGTATAAATAATTATGTGGAAACGAAGGATCGAACGGGTCGTCCTCAGGTGGATCTAGACCAAACAAACTAGGTTGGGTCTCAGGTGGATCACCCCCCCATGCCTCACGAGGAGTAGGGGTGTCTAACGTGTGCTCAACTCTACCCGATGGAATCGTAGGGATTTCTCCTTTGTCAGATTGTGCAGCGGTCATGACGTTTAGGATGTAAGTCTCGTAAGAATCTGAAGACTCGTAGGGAGCTCGCCAACGTCCTCTAGCAACGCGGCATGAAAGTTTGGCAGGCTGCAAACCATCCAACCGACGGGATCGGTGGAGAGCAGGACTCTGCGCCACAATATCTCCAAAGAGAAAATAAAATCAAAATGTCCCCTAAAGGCCAACTATTGATCAAAAATAGTAAATCAAAAGCACACACCTAGAGAAACTACAACCAAGAGCAGACAAACAGAGTGGCTAACTGAGCTCCCAACACTAGAGCCGGTATGTCTCGCCTAGGAGAGGCTTGAGACTCCCAAAATATAGCCAGAGGTAACATAATCAGTTATAGAGACACCCAGGCTTCATTTCGTGCAAAGGGTCGTAGCCCTCGACAACAAACAACTATGTTGTGCAATCCCTATCTGAATCAGGACACAAACACCATAACCACTGCAAGTACCCTATGTTATACCTAGGTAAGGCAACTATGGTCACTGCAATATAACCAATGCTCAGGGGGATAGTCGCAGGTGGGATCCGTCGTATGGGCAGGGTAGCTGAGACCAAAAATCAAACAGGGTCAAATCCCCCAAGAGTCCCCAGATATGAACAAATCCTGGAAATATATCCCATGTTCAGCTGGTATCAGAGGGATATCTCCTCAACCAATCTCCCGTGACCTCGTGCTTAACTCTGGTTTGAGTAGAGCTTCCTGAGAACACCGATGTATACCATGGATTCCTCTACTCTTTGGCCAGACACCTAATGTTTCGTCTAGTAGTCTTGGATTTTTAACTCACAATGATTTATTCCAAGACTCTAAACCTATGCTAGTTGATGTACCCTATAAATAAAATCGGTCTAATCAATTTTAATATTAAGCGTTAATTTTAGTGGATGTGATTACTCAAGGGATATGTTCATGAAACTAGTGATGTGTATGACTCGATAGTATGCAAAATCGTCAAATCCTAGACTCATCTATCCAAAAAAACAATGTCACTAGCATGCAAAATCAACCCAACGGTTTCGAAATAAAAATGCAATCCTTTTATATTTTCAATGCACAAGCAAAACCTAAATGAAGGCAGTAAGCACTCAATGCAAGATGCAGTACATAAAAGCAAAAAAAAAAATTGTATTTTCTCTTATAAGCAAAAGGAAAATGCAAAACTATATGTATTTTTTGTATTTTTCAATATAAGGAAATGAAAAATGCAAGCAAAATCCTACTATCTAGTCACTGATATGCCAAGGAGATCACTAAGACAACTCAGCAGATACCAAACAGTAAGACTCAGCCAAAGGAATGAGCTCAAAAGGAAAAAAATCAACAAGGCTAAATCCAAATATGGGTAAAAAACCAACAAGGCTCAACCAAGAGAAAAGAAGAGTTTTGGTCACAACCAAGACATGGAACAGTCAAGAAACAGACCAACAAAGACTTAGGATCATCCAAATCCAACCAAGCAACAACTAAAAGTCATAAACAAACCAAAGCTAGAGTTATACGCTATTGTCGAAGGAAAACCTCCGAGTACCCACGAGCAGTAGAGTAAACAGAGGCGGGTGTACGCTTGCAAAGCTAAGCTAGCCCGCGGGTAAGGAAAGGAAAATGGGAAAATAAAGAGTCCAATGGCTCAGAAAAAATAAGTTTTCTATAGTGTATCTCAACGGCCAATCAGTGACACAGAGCTTCGACAAACAACAACTCTAATTAAGGACTAATGCTCAAAAAATACCCAAACATGAATGTTTTCCCCAGCGGAGTCACCATTTCTGTATTGGAGAAAACTCACTATGGCTTGGGGTAGACCACTACAGACAACTGACTACCAGAAATTAACTCAATTCTCAATGCTCTGCTATATAAATGACAATGCTAATATAATGAATAATATAACCAACCTGTAATGTCCCTTGTTAGGAATTTTATTAAAATGGCAATTTTCCACTTTTTTCCCCTAGTTCGACCTTTGACTAGTTTTGATCTCTAGGTCCCAAATTTGCCCCAAATGATCCCAAATCTTCTGAGAAGGTATATGAATGAGATTATAACATAAATATGTGTTTTAGGGATTCCTTTGGACCTTTAAAATACTTCTGCAAATACTCTTTCAATTCTGGCCAATGTAAGGAACTTTACTAGTAATTTGCCTTTGACTAGTATTGGTCTCTAGGTCTCGAATTGACTCCAAATGCCTTCAAATAAAAAACACCCTCCCTCAAGGATCAAGAATATGTCATCAAAAATGGAAATGGTTGAAGGAGTGAGCTACAATAGAAGAAACCATGAGCTTCCCTGTAGCTTACACCTGCAAATAAAGACTCCATTAAAGCTCCAAATGAAAGGTCTGAATGGCCTTTCCAATTACCAACTTGGATGGGAATCTTTCACCCTCGAAATTGGCTAAGGCAAGAAACTAGTCATCCACTAGCTCTCCCTCTTCACAAATGCAATTCCAAATTCTACAAATGATCAAAAGCTGGTTTCATTCTTTGTTATTGACATTTATAAACTTCTAATGTCCTCCATGGGTCGAATTCCTTCCAAGAGACTCATGCCAACTCAAGTTGGGAAGAGATTCCAAAGAACACCACTTGTACAACAATTCCTAGTCTCCCACTTCCACCAAATCACATGTGGAAGAATCTTAGCTGCCCTAACACCCTTGAGTTCCCTCTTGGAGTCTATTTTTAGCCTTGACATGTCATATATGTCATATGTCAGCCTTCAGGTCTGATTTGTGTCATAGGTGTCATAGCATCTTCATCATTGTTGTCATAGAGCTAGGGAATCTAGCCCAAGTGTCTCACTAGCTCCAAATTGCCTCTTCCTCTTCCATGGGAGTTACTCTTCCTCTATATTTCAACCTTGGATGATTCATGCAATGAATAATACCTTTTGGACTCCCCAAGTATGTTACCATTCACCTTGAATTCGAATTGGTGAGAGAATGATGCCAAGTGTAGTGGGAAAATCTAGCCATATGTGGGTCCCACTTCCTCCATGTGTCTTCATGATCAAATGCCACTTTGATTTTCACTTGTATATATTTATTTATCTCCTTTATTAAATATTTATTCCATTCTAATGTTCAAACATCATTTATTATCCCCATTATTCCAAATCCCAAAGCTTCCACCCCAAACCTAGGAAACTAGTAATTTTCCTCCTTGGCAATTATTTGACCTTTAGCATCAATTTGACAAACTCTAATGAATAGGGCCAATGTGATTAGGCCATTGTGACCCAATTCCAAATTTGGGACATGACAAATCCTCCCTTCCCAATATTTCTTGTCCTCAAGCAATGTTAAACATGGGTGTTGAAGAACCTGCTTTCTGTATAATTCTTTGAAGTTGCCATTGAATTCCCCAACCTTGAGTCTTTGAGTTTCCATGAAGATTTTAGAGAGGAACCACCCTGTTTGCTGCTGCACTACTCTAATAAAAATCACTTTATTTAGTGGGAAATCCATCTCCCATACTTCTTGTTTCCCCAAAAAAATTGAAACCAATGAGACAAAAATTATTCCAGGATCCCATTGCTTGTATTGCACCTGAACAATTAAGAGTGCTCTCCAACCCATACCATCAGATAAGAGGATTCCTGGATCCTATTTTCTTGTATGCATTCTTCCAAACATCATGAGTACAAAATATATATCATCAGAGTACATAACTACATAATGAAAATTAATATCAAGGAGGTGCTTCATCAAATAATCATGAAAGTGCTTATACCTCCAAGCAAGTAGACCACCGTTTTCCAATTGCATACAAGCTTCAAGTGACCAATCAAATCTGCTCGAATGACATAGGTGAGGATCCCATGTCCTATAAAGCTGCTCCAAAAGGATGTGATATGCATCAAAATATTCAGCCATGTATTCTTTCATCCATGAAGTGAATGAATAATCTCCACTAAAATCTGAACCAAATAATGAGCAGAAAAAAAAAGGAGACTTCACATGACTCAAAGAAGTCTCACCCATACATCCCTGAATGTGATCATCATAAAGATATAACAAAGTATGTGGCTTCCAACAAAAATGTTCTCCAATCATAAATCTATTCACCCAAGTGTTGGATGAAGTTCCTCCAACATCAAATGAATCAAGTGTTGAGCAAGAAAAACCACGAGTCTTCAAGTGACTCAAATGCATATCATAGGTGCATCCATGTAGATGTGCATCATCATAAAGTAACAAAGGATGCTGCTGAAAATGTGAATAAGAATGTGCTCCAACCATATCATCATAAAAATTAAATCTAGGAGTTCCATACTCCTCATGTGGCACCATCAAAAAGAACCCTTTCACCCATACTTCATTGAGACTAATGTTGCAAAACATGGAATTGTAGGATGTAGGAGAATGAACCAAATCACCCAAACGATCAAAAAGTACAGAAGTTTCATCATGGGAAGGATCCATATGGGTAGTATCATGCAGCTCCTTCAAAAGTGTGAACTCTTTGTCATAGTTTGGTTCCAATGTAGAGGAATCATGCTCTTCTTTAAAAATTGCATAACCTTCATCAAGAGACAATTCAAATTCCTCTTCCACCACATCAAGTGTTTGGATCTCTTCAAGTTCATCTTCAAACACATCAAGAACATTCAAATTTTCACATTTCTCATGATCCACCATGTCATGAGAATCCTCCAAACAATCTACCATTTGACAATCTGAAACATAGGAGGAAAAACAAGTATCTTGCAACTTTTCAAGAAGTTGCTCATTTTGAATTGTGAGCTTATGATTATCCTCATTATTCTTCAAGTATGCATCATGTAACAATTCATTAAGCTCAAACAAATGGTTTCTATCAAAAATCAAAGACATGAAATTACCTTTGATGTGGCACATTGCTCTTTGAATCTTCTCCATGTCTTCAAGGAAGGATGTTTCCTCCAATGAAGTAGCTCTCCAACAAGAATTTGACACCAATGCTTGAGTGTCATGGAGAATGCTGAGGGACTCTTGGATCTTCTTTTCATTCATCTTTAAGGACCCTTTAAGAAAATGAGGCTCTTGCAAATGAACCTCCTCATCTTCTTCATTTTTTCTTGGACCAACTTCATGAAGCTCAAGTGGTGATGGGGAAGTTGATCTTGGTTCTTCTTCAACTGCTACAAGGTCTTCATTATCATGCTTAATGAAACTTGTACCTGTAGAAACACTTTCAAAAGTGATCTCTATGTCACCAACATAGAGGTGTGAGAACCCATCAGTAGGTACTCCTTCATAGTTTAAGCATCCATCAGTAGATGCTCTTTGGTTCATGTCTAAGCTAGAAGGTGTCTTGAAATGATATTCCATATTTTCAATAGAATCTTCTTCATGCTCTTGTGATGTATCTTCCTTTTGCTCCTTAAAGCAAGCTGATGCATTTTTCCCCTTGTTTTCCTTAGGATCAATGTATTTGGAATCTCTTCTTGAATAAATCTCAAAAGCTCTCCTCAAGGAGGACATCATTTCATGCACACATATATGATACTCGCTCCAAGGGTTTTTACAAGAAGGGCATAAACCTTTCTTCAGTAACTCCACATCTTCATTTTTGGGCCTATTTTCAAAAACATGTTCAGCATAGTACTCAAAAGACATGGCATTTTGTGTATTTTTGCTCGAGGCAAGATATTCTTGATATTTTTGATATTGTTGGGGCAAGGTTTTATATTTTTCTCTCCATCTTTGGAACTCGCTCATAGAATTATCCTTGGTTGGTGTGACACACTCATATTCATCAGATCTAAAGTCATAAGAATAATCTTCATTTCTCTTGAAATTGTAATAAGTGTTGCATGATGGCACCTCTTCCTCGTACCATTCACATTCTGCTTCATATTGCTCATAAGCATCTGCATATTCCTCATAAGAATTGTACTCATAGGATTAATCATAATAGTAAGACATGGCTGCCAATTATTCTTGAATGTATGTACCTAATCCACAGGTGCAAGGACCATGCTCTGATACCACTGTAATGTCAATGGCAATTTTCCACTTTTTTCCCCTAGTTCGACCTTTGACTAGTTTTGATCTCTAGGTCCCAAATTTGCCCCAAATGATCCCAAATCTTCTGAGAAGGTATATGAATGAGATTATAACATAAATATGTGTTTTAGGGATGCCTTTGGACCTTTAAAATACTTCTGAAAATACTCTTTCAATTCTGGCCAATGTAAGGAACTTTACTAGTAATTTTCCTTTGACTAGTATTGGTCTCTAGGTCTTGAATTGACTCCAAATGCCTTCAAATAAAAAACTTCCTCCCTCAAGGATCAAGAATATGCCATCAAAACTGGAAATGGTTGAAGGAGTGAGCTACAATAGAAGAAAACATGAGCTTCCCTGTAGCTTACACTTGCAAATAAAGACTCCATTAAAGCTCCAAATGAAAGGTCTGAATGGCCTTTCCAATTACCAACTTGGATGGGAATCTTTCACCCTCGAAATTGGCTAAGGCAAGAAACTAGTCATCCACTAGCTCTCCCTCTTCACAAATGCAATTGCAAATTCTACAAATGATCAACAGCTGGTTTCATTCTTTGTTATTGACATTTATAAACTTCTAATGTCCTCCATGGGTCGAATTCCTTCCAAGAGACTCATGCCAACTCAAGTTGGGAAGAGATTCCAAAGAACACCACTTGTACAACAATTCCTAGTCTCCCACTTCCACCAAATCACATGTGGAAGCATCTTAGCTGCCCTAACACCCTTGAGCACCCTCTTGGAGTCTATTTTTAGCCCTAACATGTCATATATGTCATATGTCAGCCTTCAGGTCTGATTTGTGTCATAGGTGTCATAGCATCTTCATCATTGTTGTCATAGAGCTAGGGAATCTAGCCCAAGTGTCTCACTAGCTCCAAATTGCCTCTTCCTCTTCCATGGGAGTTACTCTTCCTCTATATTTTGACCTTGGATGATTCATGCAATGAATAATACCTTTTGGACTCCCCCAAGTATGTTACCATTCACCTTGAATTCGAATTGGTGAGAGAATGATGCCAAGTGTAGTGGGGAAATCTAGCCATATGTGGGTCCCATTTCCTCCATGTGTCTTCATGATCAAATTCCACTTTGATTTTCTCTTGTATATATTTATTTATCTCCTTTATTAAATATTTATTCCATTCTAATTTTCAAACATCATTTATTATCCCCATTATTCCAAATCCCAAAGCTTCCACCCCAAACCTAGGAAACTAGTAATTTTCCTCCTTGGCAATTATTTGACCTTTAGCATCAATTTGACAAACTCTAATGAATAGGGAAAATGTGATTAGGCCATTGTGACCCAATGCCAAATTTGGGACATGACACAACCTCGATCCAAACATTTGATGTAGATCCCCGTTGGAGCTTTCAATCCGTGCACTTGAATCTGCAAATTAGTCTTGATAGCCAATATACAACAAGTACATATAATATATAAATGGGATTAACATCATCAATAGCAATGGTCCATGATATTATAAGTAAATGCAAACCAATTTAGAATAAACAACATTCACAACATTAATGGACAAGAATATGAGTATCTCTATTAATAAAAAAGAAGTACAATGTGATACGACCTCTTGCCGGCAACCAATCTGAACCAAGATCTGGGTCAATCCACTTGTGCCTCCACCACTTCAATCCTCCATGGAATGGAAAACTCAAACTATGATAGGAGTTTGGAAGGTGAACATAAGGGTTCACAACTACAAGGATCAATGAGTGTAGACTCAAGATAGGGAAAAAAACCACTAGAGTTCTCTTGCTCTTCTTTCTCCTCCCGTCCATAAGCCATATGTGATCAATATATAGTCCTCTCAAAGGTAAGTGAAAGGACACATCGAGGCATTTCTTGGGCAGATGGAGGGTCAAAGGTCACCCAATGACCGCTTTTTGGGAGTAAAAAGTAATAAACTATTGATTTTTACCATTTTACATGCTACCCGCGGGCTATAGTGATGCAACTCGCGGGTACACCCAATGTAATGATGCAGCAAGCGTACAAGGGAAAAAATAGGAAACAATAGTGTTTGAAGGATATAAAGTGGATCAGAGTCAGTAAAATGGATCCTGCAAGCCAAATAATGTTGATGCTCACAAGGTGGAAAATTACGTTGTAACAACCTCCTTTGAGAAAGTTCAATACAAAATAATTTCATGGTGCCTTCATAGGCCTCAACACACACTTATATACTAAGTCTAGGCGCCAATACTATGGGTTAAAACCATTTGCCAATACAAACTATGGATCAACAATACTACAGGAAACTTACAAAGCATATGCACCAAACAAAAATAACACAAACTATGGATCAATAAATACTACGAGACGACTTACAAATCATATGCGTCCAACAAAAATATACTAACAAAGTAAATACATGGGTTCCTAACATCCCCTCCCCCTTAGAAAAAGCTTTGTCCTCAAAGCTTTAAATGTGGAAATTGTTGTTGAATCTGAAGGAGTGGTTCCCATGTAGCATTCTCTGGTTGCATGCCATGCCACTGAATTAAAACCTCTGTGATAGAGCGAGAGCAAAGCTGACAAGTGCGCTTATTGAGGGCGGCCTCCGGATCCAAAAGGATGGATCCTTCATTATCCAGTTCAGCTAAAATAGTTTTTCCTTTGATGTTGGTGCCATGAACTTTCTTCAGACAAGAGACATGAAATACTGGATGAATGCGGGAAGAAGGAGGAAGTTCCATTTATAAGCAACGGACCCAATCTTCTGAAGAATCTGATATGGCAAATAGAACTTTGGAGCAAGCTTATGATGCCCTTTGAGTTTCAGGGTGGATTTCTTCTACGGATGGAGACGAAGAAAAACCATATCACCTACTTGAAAAGTGCGCTCAGAATGGTGCTGATCAACTTGTTGCTTCATGCGATTTCTTGCCATGTGAATATTTTCCCGCAAAATGCGAAGAATCTGATCGCGGTTGTGAAGGACTGTTTCAATTGCCTGAACTGGTGAACAGCTGGGGGTGTATGGAAGAAGAACTGGCGGTGCCTGGCCATAGACTGCTTCATATGGGGTCATTTTAGAGGCAGTGTGGTAAGAGGTATTGTACCACCATTCAGCGAGAGGAAGCCACTTTTCCCATTGATGTTGTTGTTCAGAGGTGAAGCAACAAAGATAAGTTTCCAAGCATTTATTGATAATTTCAGTCTGAGCATCTGTTTGTTGGTGATACCCTGAACGCATCTTCAGTTTGGTGCCAGTGTGGTGAAATAGTTCTGTCCAAAAATGACTGGTGAAAGTCGCATCACAATCCGAGACAATGGAGGAAGGGATGCCATGAAGACGAAAGATATGGTCCAGGAAAATATGAGCAACTGAGGAGGTTGTATAGGGAGGGCTGAGAGCACAAAAATGAATATATTTGGAGAGGCTATCAACCACAACCAAAATCACTATCTTCCCTCTAGACTTAGGGATCCCTTCAATGAAATCCATAGAAATATCTATCCAAATCCGTGTAGGTATGGGAAAGGGTTTGAGCAATCCCGAAAGGAGTGTCGTTTAACCCTTATTGCGCTGGAAGGTATCACATTCAGCCACCATTTTTTGAATTGTCCTTTTCATGCCTTGCCAAAAGAAGTTACGCTGTCCCCGCTGATACGTTTTGAGGAACCTAGAGTGCCCTGCCGATGGAGAATCATGGAGTTCATAGAAGACATCCTGTTGAATATCTGTGCTCTGGGGAAGTACTAGACGACCCTTGTATCTCAGGGAAGCACCATCCCAAGAGTAATGTGGTACAATAGAAGGTTTTTTGGCCAAGCATTGGATGATTTGAGATAATGAAGAGTCATTGACATAGCCCTGTTGAACAGATTGCAACCAATTTGGAACAGGCATAGAAATAGTTGAAAGAGAACCTTGGTCATCAAATGTGCAAGAAAGAGAATCCACCACAATAATGTCCTTACCCTTCTTGTAAGTGATCTCATATTCATAACCCATGAGTTTGCTAACCCATTTCTATTGTGTTGGGGAGGATACACGTTGTTCTAGGAAATATTTCAGACTCTAGTGATGAGTCTTGATGTAGAAATGATTCCCTAATAGGTATTGGCGCCACTTCTGTACTGCATGCAAAATAGCCATCATTTCCTTCTCATATGTAGAGGCAGCTAAATTCTTACCTGAAAGGGCTTTGCTAGTGAATGCAATGGGGTGTTCATCTTGAAGGAGAATAGCACCAAGTCCATTGTCGCAAGCATCACTCTCAATAGTGAAGGGCTTGGAAAAATCAAGCATAGCTAGAACAGGTGTAGTACACATAGCTTGTTTCAGTTTGTCAAATGCACACTCAGTAGCATGTGTCCATGTAAAAGCATCCTTTTTCAATAGAGTAGTTAATGGAGCTACAATATTCCCATAATCCTTGACAAACTTGCGGTAGTTTCCAGTCAACCCCCAAAAACCATGAAGGCTCTTGAGTGTCTGAGGATGAGGCCAATTTTCATGGCAGTGATTTTCGCAGGATCCACGCAAACCCCTTCTGCTGAGATAATGTGTCCGAGATACTCGAATTCCTTCTGTCCAAAAAGACATTTAGATTGTTTGGTGTGGAGATGATGGTAAAAGAAAAGTTTCATTACAAGATCCAGATGTTGGAGATGTTCAGCCTAGGTTTTACTGTCGATGAGGATATCATCAAAGAATACTAGAATGAATTTTCGCAAGTAGGGATGGAATATTTTATTCATCAAGGGCTGGAATGAGCATTAGTGAGGCCAAAGGGAATGACCAAAAACTGATAGTGGCCATCATGTGTGCGGAAATCTATTTTATGGATATCATCCTCATGAACCCAAATTTGATGATACCCAGAACGAAGATCCAACTTGGAAAAAAATTGAGCACCATGAATCTCATCAACAACAGGAATTGGAAACTTATCCTTGATAGTGAGGTGATTAAGTGCTCAAAATTCAATGCAGAGGCACCATGACCCATCTTTTTTGTGGACAAGAAGAACTGGTGAAGAAAAGGAACTAGTGCTTGGGCAAATAATACCTTGCTTCATTAGTCCCGAATGAGCATTTCAATCTTTGTTTTTTGGTGAAATGGGTAGCGATAGGGCCTAATGTTGGGAGGAACGCTTCCAGGAAGGAGTTGAATATGATGGTCCTCTGGCCTCGAAGGTGGAAATCCCACTGGTTCAGCAAAGACACTTGTATATCGATCCATAATTTGTTGTAGTTCCAAAGGAGTGGTGGAGACCGCTGATGGTTGCATTTGAATGGAATGGATCTGAGCGATGACACCATGTGAATTCTTCTTAAGGATTTTTTCCATGTTATGTGAACTGATGATGCTGAGAGACCCTGGTTGTAAGCCTATCAATGTGTGTTTTTTTCCATTGGGGGAAAACTGCATCCAAAGTTCAGCAAAATCCCATAAGATGGGGCCAAGTGTGCTTAGCCATTGAGCGCCCAAAACCACATCACATCCTCCTAAGGTCAAGGAAAACATGTCAGAGCACAGGTTATAATATCCCATAGATATACACACATTACGACACTTCCCTTTGCAAGATAAGGTTCCCCCATTAGCAACCATGACTTCAAAGTTGGAGCAAGGATGGATAAAACAATCATCCTGTTTGGAGATCCAAGGGTCAATGAAATTATGAGTGCTACCAGAATCAATGAGTATTGTAAGAGGAATCTTCTTGAAGTTACCCCTGACCCGTATGGTTTGGGGGGTGGTGATTCTAGCTAAAGCATGGAGAGATATCTCTGGCTAGTCGTCTTGAGACGGAGGGTCAATAGGTGGCTCCGAAATGTCGACCTGAGCATCCATTGTATCTGGAGCTTCTTCACCAATTTCAGAGGCAGGCGGAGAATCCACATCCAAGAGATAGAGATTTTGGTGAACACATCTATGTCCCTGAGTGAATTTCTCATCACAATTATAACAAAGCCATTTTTCTTTGCGTGACTGCATCTCAGTTTTAGACAAATGCTTGATAGGAGTTGGTCGAGGAGTTGGCGGGATGGGAGGTAGTTGAGAAACCATATTTCGGAAGGGAACAAAAGTGGGTTTGGAGCGTTGTTGGGCTGCAATCTTTCCTTTTTCCAACTTAGCCAACCCCGGGGCTTCCATCATTGTGGTGGGACAGAACATTTTGACCTCAGAGTGGATTGCATCCTTTAGAACACTGATAAAACAACTCTGGTAGAAGTCATCAGGCAATCCTTCAATGTGGTTGGCTATTTTCTCAATTTTGGTTTGGTACTCTCTCACGGTGCCAATTTGGCTAATTTTAGTGAGGGCTCCTTTGAAGTCATCAAAAGCACTGGGACCAAATCATTGCAAAAGGAGCTGGAAAAAATCTGTCCATTTTGGCTCATCATGAGCCTTGATGTACCAACGGTACCATTGAAGAGCTTCCTATTCCAAATGAAAGGATACAAGTGGAACTTTGTTGACATCAAAAGTATTATGCAGAATGAAATACTATTCTGCACAATAGATCCATCCAGTTGGATCAGTATCGTTGAAGTGAGGAAAATTAAGCTTTGGACCATGGAAATTGCTGGAAGAAGAGAACCCATTGTCTTATGAAGACTCGGACTGTCGTTTGTGGTTCATCGTTGACTTCTCAAGATGGATGCCGAGAATTTTTTCATCCAGATCTTAGAGTTTGGCTTGGATGGCTGCAAGTGCTTCTTCCATGGTTTTTGCTCCTGCGCGGGTGACAACTATAACCAAGATTTTTTTATTTTTTTTTGAGTGCGTAGAAAAACAAAAATGGAAACGATTTCAGTAAAGGAAAATCTGGATTTGGGAAAAAATATGAAGGGTAATTTGGGTTTGACTAGGTTTTGGACACTATCGAATGGACAGGGAAGCAAAAAAGGAGGATTTCAAAAGTGAGGTGAAAGAATGAGAAAATTTCGTAGAGACGGACCCTATATGCTCGGCTTCCTAACGGTTCAAGGGATTCACTCAGCCACCAATGCTGTCTGACTGCTTGCATATTGGGGAAGCACCCCTCACTCCACGGGTCAGGTAAAACGGATAACCGCTTTGCCACAAACGATAGCTCTTGGTTTACCTCACGGGTGGGAACTAGTAAATCAAGTAGGGGTCGCTAGCAGGTCCTCTCAATGTGCCAGCTACTTCAGGGTTCTTATGGTACTCCTCACAATGCGTTTTATGGATTATGCCCAAGTAATTCCCACAGTTAAGCGGATAGGGATTATTCCCAGATCCGAACCTACAACAGATGCGAAAAAACATTTTTTGGTAGAAATTTCACCCAAAGAGCCCAAGAAAGTGCTATGATACCAGATGTGAAAAACCTGCAACAATTAATTAATAAATACACGATATATCAGACCACAGAATACTTTTATTGGTCGCAGGCCTCTTCGAGGGGGCAACCTCCTTTGAGCAAGCTCAATACAAAATAACTTCGTGGTGCCTTCATAGGCCTCAACACACACTTATATACTAAGTCTAGGCACCAATACTATGGGTCAAAACCATGGGCCAATAAAAACTATGGATCAACAATACTATGGGCGACTTATAAAGCATATGCGCCAAACAACAATAACACAAACTATGGATCAACAAATACTAAGGGATGACTTACAAAGCATATGCGTCCAACAACAATATACTACAAAAGTAAAGACATGGGTTCCTAACAAAATTACCTCAAATTATCAGATCAAGGCATGATAGAACCAATTAGCATGGTGTTAAAAGATGCTTGAACTAGTATTATCAGAATATCAACAATAGTTGATTATGAGGTAATTGACTTGGTTGACGGGATGTCCCCATATATGTTCATGGTCGGTTGACCTTAGAGAAGAAAGATGAAGGCAATGATATCACTAGAAAAAGATAGAATACAACTTAATAGTTATAATACCACTTGACCCCAATGAAGGAAAACCATGGACAAAATATTGTGACAAAAATGATGACATCATAAAACTATACCAAGTTATTCAGGGAAATCACGACACGGTCAATCCTAACAAAGAGGGATAATTACACATCTAGACACCTTTTATCCATTGGACATAACTCAAATACACAACTATATGATTAGTAAATAGAGAATTATGAATACAAAGCTAAAGACGGTTGGATGGTACAAGAAATACCTAAAGTGAGCTACCGTCAATGTTTCTCCATCTCAATGATTCCGCAAGTCCATGAAAAAATAGATAATCAAAATCCTATTCTTATACCATGTGATATAAAATCAATAGTTTTTCCACTCCTAAGATATAAATAAAGAGATTCACCATTGGTACATGTTGATCAAGTAACAAAAAATGTCGACAAACAAGGCCGTCTACAAATCTTGTTCTAGACATTACCGGTCAATCCACGAGATGGTGGGACACTCATAAAACATGACTGTGGACATGGACAATTGTATCAATATATTTCATTGAGATATTTGAAGGGAAATTAGTGAAAAAATATCAGATCGAAAATTTAACACTTGTTGTAGACTTATTCTCTCAGATACATAGATGTGAACGTGAATGGCATATAATAGGATACAAATATGAAATAATATAGCCACATATGTTTCCGAACACTTTAGGTGACTTACAAAATACAAGGTCAAAGAATCTAAAGGGGAAATCAAACACTAGGAAGTAATAAAATTCAAATTTGTTAATAATTTTACATTCATACATGCAAGAGAGGAACTGGAAGGCACACTATAACAAATTCATAAGTTTGTTTCAGATCCAGATGATCAACAAAAAGGTGTGAAAGATATGGAACTAACCAACAAAATGATGACATCATCTTGTAAATGAATAACATATCACCAAGAAAATTTGATGCATGTACTAGTGATAAGAATAAATGAAGAAACAAAAAATATTCTAGGAAGAAGTTTTAGATGAAAAACGGACCATACAATGGTATTACAACAAGTTAAATTAGTTCGATTAGTAGTAACGAAAGTTGACACAGAGGATGACGAAAATAGGGAAATTCCATAATCATTTACCAAATTCAAAGAGGGAGAAATAAATATAGATTAATGGAAAGCACCAGAATGGATGGACGAAAACATAAAAACACGGGAAGTTGAAATTTTAGACAATAATCGATCGAAAATGGAAAAACAACGAGACTACTGGTTGGATCAATGGAAATATGAAATAGCCAATCTACTTAAAGAATATCAACATGTATTTTCCAAATATTATAAATATTTAAAAGGTTTGCTAGAAGGGATGAGAGATCAAAATTGACCTTATACTAAAGAAAAAATAGTGAAGAAACGATCATAAAAACTAGCCCATAAGTATAAATAAATCGTAAAGAAAGAAATTTATAATATGTTAGTAGAAATCATCATCTATCCAGTTGATCAATCGGAATGGGATAGCCCTATGGTCATCCATCCTAAGAAACATGACCTAAAAAGAATACGAATATGTGTCGATTTTAGAGGGTTAAATAAACTCACCCTTATAAATCCATTTCCCACGTTATTTGTAGATAAAATTATAAATAATGTTGCGGAGTATGAATGCTATTCTTTTACAAGCTATTTTTTAGGCTAAAATCAAGTTTCCATCTCCAAGGAAGATCAACCAAAGAAAACCTTTGTTACAAATTTTAGAGCATTTGCTTATAGATTCATGCCTTTTGAATTGAAAAATGAACCTACTACATTTTCCATAATTGCATTCAAAGCTTTCCAGGAATATATGTACAAAACCATAGCGGTATAGTTTGATGATTGGAAAATCCAAATTATTTTGAAGGATCATGTCCATTGTATGTGATTAATGCTTGAACGTTGTCGACAAATCCAATTATACATGAACATAAAGAAGTGCATATTTTCCACTCCCATAGGAATACTTTTGGGTCATGTGGTATGTAGGGATGGCATAAAAGTCAACGTAGAAAAAATAAAAGAAGTACTTGACTTGAAGCTTCCTATTAATCAGAATCAAATACAAGTATTCTTGGGTCATACAAGGTACTATAGAAAGTTCATAAGGCACTACTTCGATATAACTTACCCATGGAATAATTATTAAAGGTAGATACAAAATTCAAATGGATGGAGTGTAAAGAGTCATTTGAACTATTAAAAAGAAAATTAGTTGAAGCACCAATTTTACGATTCCCTGATTGTGTTGGTAGGCGGTTTGGTAAGGAAGAATCATAGCATCGTCGATGCTGTGACACGTCAGATGATGTCGTGGAAGGAAGAAGGCTCTATTATTTTATGTATTTTTTGAGTCGTTAGCACCGCAATAGGTAGGTTTTTGGGTCATTGGACCACATGAGATGTAATGTTGATTTAAGTATACCGCAATAGGCGGGTTTTTTTTGGGCCATTTGGACCGTGTCAGTTAGATTTTGAGTAATTTGTCCAAAAGTCAGTTAGGAAGTTGTTAGTAAGTGGACAAACATTGTAAAGGCGAAAACCTATATATAGACAGGAAGTTGTAGATCAAAGGAGATAGATCAGGATGAGAGAGAGAGATCAAGCATAAATATTTTGGTATGTTATGGTGCGGTATTGCCGAAGTCTGCGATTTGCAGAGGCATTGTATTGGGTTTTTGTAGTAATAATATGATTTGATGAAAATGTTTCTGTGCATTCCTGATGTATCTTCTGTCTTTTGGTGATAATGCAATGTTTCTTTGATGCAATAGTCGCTTTATTGTTATAATCTTCCGTAACGATGAATGTTTCCATTAAATGACGCTGTGAGTACAATAATGTCGAAGTGAATATATAGATTTATCGTTGAATGCTGCAATAAGATTACCTAGATGATGCCGCAACATCCTCCTTCATTCAGCGGAAACATGGTTTCGTCCACTCTCCCTTGATCACCTCGGGTGAGACCTCATCTGCTCTGCAGGTGTTGCTGGGCTGGGTAAAACCTGTCTGGGCCGGTGCTTAGGGAGAATATGGTGGGTTGGTGTTGACAGTGATGGGAACCCCTGTCAACTGGGCTTGAGTCAAAAAATGGTTCGTTATCGGGACCGTGTGCGAAGTGAAAGGAGGATATGTTGTAGCACCAGATAAAATCGGAGATCCAAGAATGGTTTGATCAGAAGTTGCAGGAATTCGCTGAAGAAGAAAGCCGGAACACTTGACTAATAGTAGGTCAGTGGGTAGATAGATATATTCACGATAGTCCATATGAGTGCTTCTTTTGTGATTTCCTGGTCCTGTTGTTCGAATGGTTGGAGAAGTTGACCTTTCAGAAGAGGAATTTCCAAGGTGGCGAACCAACGACTTGGACCCCCGAGTTGATTCAGGAGCTACAGGAAGTTGATAATAAAGCATCACGGGCTGTCAAAGTGTGGTTTGATAGCATCCTGGAGGGCTATATCATAGAGTTCGCGGTTGATACTCAGAAATCCTATAGCGAAGCTGAAAGATATTTTTTCCGCGAACCTTGAGGCAGGTTTCTGCTGTCACTTCAACTGTCAATTAAAATGTTTACTTGCGAAAAGGGTTTATTGAAGATGCATCTTGATCACTAGACAACGTGGTGGGTAGAGGCCGTGGGTACCGCGACAGTTGGGGGGGCGATACATGGAATGATAAGGGGTAGATGGGTGTAGGTCATGATGAGACTATGAGTGAAGTCGAGGAAGAAAGTGGTCTTACGAGGGGAGGAGCGAAGTTCCGACAGTAAAAGAGGCAGAGGACGGGAGAAGGTCCTACTGCTGTCGAACCACAATGCCGTGAAGGAAGACCACATAGGATGAAGCAACCTCAAAGTCCTAACAAGGAAAACCAGGCTGCGCCCAGGATAGAGGAAGGACCAAACCCCAACACCAATGGACCAAACCCCAACACCAATGTAGCCATACCTCCACTCACTATCTCCCATATAGCAAGAAATACCACTTCGACACTGCCAAGTTCATCAATACCGCAGAAGTTAATCGGTAGTAGTACAACGAAAGGAGGAAGGAAGCCCTGAATGGCGGGCGATGATGCTAAGTTACCGTTGTAGCACAAGAGTGGGACGGATAACCCAGAACAGTATTGGTTTTTGTGTGAATCAGTCTGGACCGTAAAACATATCATTGATGATGCCGCTAAGAAAGGACAGTTAGCAACAACCCTGCAAGGTCGTGCATTAGATTAGTTTATGAAGTTTGTTCTAGTCCCTACAGGAGCCCCAAAGAAGTCACTAGATGAGATTCAGGATGGGCTGATTGCAAAATTTAGAAAGCCCAAGTCTGAGGCTCAATATATTACAGAATTTAAAGAAATTAAGCAATATCCCAATGAGATGGTGTGGGATTTCGACCAGCAATTCAAGACACTGATGGAAAGGGTTAATTTCGATATGAACGTCGTCCAACATAAAGAGTGGTTCATCACGGCACTACTACCACATATTCAGCTACCATTGATGCAACAAAACATTTCGACGCCCAGTGAAGCTCTAGAAATTGCAATGCGATTGGAGGCATCGCCGATTGGAGAAAATGCAGTCGGGATGTCACAGATACAAACATAGATCACTAACTTGACTATACAGCTACAAGATTTAAAGAAGGGCAAGGAGCAACATGAAGAAGTATGGTGTACGCGATGTCGAGGAGAAGGGCATACTAAGGACAAGTGCCAGGATTTCCACAATTATTTGGTTTCAGGAGCGCCGAATCCATGGAATGGTGGTAGCATGCCGTGGTGTTTCATATGCCATGTATATGGGCACATCCATGACAATTGCCCATATATGCAGAAAATGGTCACAACCCAGAGGAATCTGTATTGTACATTTTTCAAATCGGTGGGTCACGATGACAAGGATTGCTGTGCATATGGGTTGCTACAAGAGAGAATGTGTGATGCATTCTATGTAAAGGACGACCAACGTGCCATACAACAGTCGCAACCGCAGCCGCAGGTAGCCCAGCCGCTACCTCAACCGCAGATGCAGTTTATACCATAGTAGCAGCAACCGCCGCAGTTCATGCCGCAATATGCTTCGATGTAGATGGCTCCACAGAAGCCATAGTATGTACACCAACCACAGTATGCACATCAAGGGCAAGGAATGCAACAAGTACCAATGCAACAACAGTGCAACCAACCACAGTACCAACAGTAGGGAGGATACCGAGGAGGATGTGGTAGAGGATTTGGTCTTGAAGGAGGACGTGGTGGTCACGGACCTGTTCAATGCTATCACTGTGAGGTATGGAGACACTACCAGTGAGACTATCCATTACTGCAGAACTAATGTACATTATGTTTTGTCAATGATCACGTGGTTGAGAATTGTCTGCAGTTGATTGCACGATGGCAAGCAGGAAATACTCCCTAGTTGCAGAACTAGCCCTAGGCACAGCAGCCTTCCCAGAACCAAGTTTAGAAACCAGTGTAGAACCAGAATATGCGGCCTAATCAGAATCAGAATGTGAACCCACCAGGGAATCCACCATTGAACCAGACCCAGGGTGCGAATATCGCGACAATCTCTGCAGAGCCAAGACCGCAATATGCTTCCGTTGTTGTGGTCACTCGTAGAGGAAAGACAACTGGGGAAGACAGTTCACTGATTCGATTAGCTGGACAAAAGAAGGTGTCATTTGAAATCAATGCAGAGCGGGAAGAATTTCTTTAAGCGCATCGTGCACTAGAAAATGACTGAGGTAAAGTTGTTATGTATGACATGCCCCCTACTTTTGATACTACTTCGGAGACTGGCCCGTCGCGGCGGTCCAGCACACTTCAAGAATTTTTGGAACATTGTTTATCCCTAGCAAGAGATCCCAACGCTCTTGCTGCGATTGAAGATTTGTTGTGACGACCAGCCCAGGATCGACAAGAGCTCGCGGTCAATTCTCTAAAACAACGAAAGACGAGTAAGGAGATGCGGATGAATATTCAAATTGGCGACTACGATGTTGATTCGATTATTTTGGACCTTGGTTCGGATGTCAACATCTTGACCAAGAAGGCTTGGCAGAAGATGGAGAGTCCCCCATTGAGCTGGTCTCCTGTGCAGCTCCGGTTAGCTAATCACGCTAAGGTGACACCGATTGGGAGAGTTGTTAACACCCAAAAAGTGTTCACTACCTCATCTACCCCATTACATGGCTCATTTGTCCATTTTCCTACCATATTTCCCTAAAAAACCCTGAAAATACCACTAAAAAGCGTCCAAAAGGCCTAAAACGCCTCCAAAAGGCCACAAAACCATCAAAAAAGCCTCGAAAAGGCTAAAAAAACCCATTTTTCCTCCAAAAATATCCAAAATTCCTCTAAAATAGCAAAATTCCTCTAAAAAGGGAATAAAAAATATAAAATAATGAGGAAAAGGAGGAAAAAAACCCTATACAGCTGCCCTAAACCATATGGTTCCCAAAACCATGGGCCAGCACTCCACCACCAAAAAACTATAAATAGGTGATGGAGACCCCTTATTCCATATCCACAATCAAGTATACCCTTACTCTGCCAAAATCTCTTTTGAAACCCTAGCTCACCATTGAGCCACTTTCACCTTGAGAGCCCCTTTTGGCCCATTTCCACCATTGGAGAAAGAGAAGGAGCACATTGGAGCTTGGAGCAACCCTCTTGGACATTGCAAGAGCTTCACCAACCTTCACATTGAAGGTAATATTAATACAAAAACCACTATTTACATCTTGTTTTTTATGTTTCATGCACATGTATTAGAGTAGTTTACATTTCTGTTTTAGCTTAATAATTTACATTTACTGAACTGCTACTAAGGAGTCCATTCTCCTTAGTAGGTGCTCATTTGCACAAGCTAGGGGTAAAACCCTAGCTATAGTTTTGGCGACTCCCCTAAGTTTGAATTTCTGGTTACAATTTTTAAATCTTTTTTCTGTTCAGCTGTCCCTTTCGGCCGCCGTATACCGTGTTTTTTCCCCCAACAGTCGCATCCCGACCGCGTCTTTCAGGCACTTACCTGCGACCCAACCGGGGCTCTCAAACTGTTTCCGGTGACCTGCCGGCCGCTTTCAGTCTGTTACCTGCAATTCGGCCGCGGCTATTAGCCTGTTTGATCCAGTCTAACTGCGGCTATTTCCCTGTTTTCGGCGTCCCGCCTGCGGCTTTCGGCCAGTTTCCCGTAACCCGCCGGTGCCTTTTGGCGTCTTTCCTGCGTCCCGCCTGCGGCTTTCGGCCAGTTTCCCGCAGCCCACCGACGCCTTTCGACGTCTTTCCTGCGTCCCGCCTGCGGCTTTCGGCCAATTTCCCGCAACCCGTCGGCGCCTTTCGGCGTTTTTTCCTGCGTCCCGGCTGCGTTTTTCAGCCCAGAACCTGCAACCCGCCTGCGACTGTTCATCTGTTTTCTGCGGTCCGACCGCCCAGATTGGCCCAAAACCCGCGGTCTGATTTCTGCAAATTTTTCCCTATTTTGAACCCAAAACTTTGCTGCACTATTTTCTGCACCAGCACAGCCCTCTGTCCTACTGCAGCCACCCTTCCTTATAGCATTTTTTTACAGTTTTTATTTATGTTTCATTTACAGAATCGTTTTTACATTGGAAAAAGAAAATTGTGCATTTTAAAAGTTCATTTCTATATTGTTATTGCTAGATAGAAAGTTTCCCTCCCTAGTGGCACTTTCTACTTGGGTTCATCATCATCTCACGAGCACACACTCTGTCACATAATTCAAGTGAGCCTTAAAAACTATCTAACTCAACCAATATTCTAACCCCACTTGGGGAACACAAAAGAATATTTGTAGTTAGGTAGGATCGGGGGGATAGGCTTCCAATAACACCCCTTGGTTACTTACACTTGAGACATAGCTGTTGTCCAATTAGGGAACCAAAATCCCCTAGTACTTTTTGGCACGGTCACAACCAGTTTACCAAAGGGCCTCTCCCCTAGGAGGGTTGAAGTCGCGAGACTGGTTCCGGAGGCCTGAGTGGAATACCGCACTCCATTCAGTAACCGAAGCGCTACCTTTCGCAGTTCTTGGGATATCCCTGTATTGGGGTATTGCGGTAAAAGGACCAAACGACAGATTCACCTTTCTGGACGTGTCATGAACGGGGTATCTTAGTTGCCATTCTTCTAGGATTGACTACCCGGTGTCCCTCCCGGTAGGGGGACATCTTAGCCACTTGGATTTCCTATTCATATTGTCTGACTTGGATTTCATCACCTTGCAGAGGATATGTCTAGTTGAGTCAGAATACTTTTAGTTAGGTGTTTGCATGCTCCCTTACCTCCCTTTGGTCTAGTGAGTTCACCATTTTTTATTTTTAGGAAACCTGCTGCTTGTTGGTATTCTGACCACTTTGTTGACACTCCACCTATTGTAGCACAGCTGTTACAGTGGGTGTTTTGAGTTGGTTGTTGGCCTGAGTGCCTTGATTTTTGAGCTCTCCTTCTGCACACTCGGTTGCATTAGGGTTTTTGAGCTATTTTTTACTCACCTCAACCCACAGAGATTCGAAACCATCTGTCACCATTGAGTCCCCGAGACATTCTCGGTGCCTCAGGGGCGAGCCCCCACAGCATGGTTCACTTGACACCACCCGTCATCGCCACAGATCATCATCACTTGATACCACTTATCACAGATCTAGAGCCTTTTCACTTGACTCCACTCGTCAACGGCATAGGACTCCATCACCAGATATTGACGCCCCTTACTTTACCTCTGATTCTGAAGAAGAGTCTGAGAACCCCATTTACACTCCCCCTACTAGCCCCATGGCTGGAGTGACTTCCACTTCTTTCGTTGTAGGGACCATTGGTGGCATGTCCACCACTACACCAGTTACCACACCTGCTCTGGGAATGCCCTCGATGGGGGCCACATCCACCATCCCGGTCACCATTCCCATTCCCGTAGCTAGCTGACATACCACCACTCCACTAGTGACTCACACTACCCATGGTGGTGCAGGCCCATTCTATACTACCTTAGTTCCCCCACTTGGGGGCAACATTCCCAACCCTGCCCCTCTACTTGGGGGCATGGGCCCCAACTTGGTCCAACCCAATCCTGTGTCACATCCTTCTTCCAGTCTGCCATTCATGGCTAGCCTCAACCTACCTGACCTAGCCAGACTGACCAACGATCCTATCCGACACGACCCCACATGGCCTCACATGCCTACCAAGCTCCCCTCTGACATCCCTATGTTCGAGGGCAAGGCGGGTGAGGACCCACAAAACCATATCATGTCCTTCCATCTATGGTGTTCCTCCAACTCCATAGTGGATGACTCTATTCGCCTCCGTCTGTTACAGCACACCTTCACTGGCTCTGCAGCCAAGTGGTATATCGAGAAACCCCATGGGACCCATGCCACCTTTACTTCCCTTGCCTCGACCTTCCTGCAGTTCTTCCAATTACCTGTCCGCTATGACGCGGGCGTTGCAATCCTCCTATCTTACAGACAAAACATGGCTACCCACATCACGGACCACATTCATGAGTGGCGTAGACACCGTAGCTTATGCAAGATCAAATTAGACGACTGTATCTTCCTAGATTGGTTCCTCAAGTCCCTTCTTCCTGTTATTGCTAAGGATGTAGCTTCCGAAAGACCCTAGTCTGAAGAGGAGGCCATCCTTAAGGCACAGCAGTTCGACCTCATTTACGCCCAGTCGGGTTATCTCTATACCATTATACCTGACACCCCTTGTGGCGAGTCCTCCCATCACGATGCACCGGGGGCATCCCACGCTGCAGATGGCATCATTGGTCATGTTTCTTCGCATCCCCAACCCTTTTCCATAGCACGTCCTACCCCGAGCCCCGACCTTTCGCGGGCCATCTCACAGTCTGGGGCAACCAACTCATATGCTCCTATGACACATCACCATCATTCTCATGGACCCACCTGTCCACCTCAGTGCTTCGGTCATGCACCCCCTGCTTATAACCCCCCAGTCGCACCTCAGCCCTATTACCACCAACAGGCTATACCAGCTCATGCGCCTTCTCAGGCCCAACCCGCTTATTACCACCAGCAGGCTGCACCATCTCATGCACCTTCCCAAGCCCAACCAGCTTATTACCCGCCACAGGTAGCCCCTGCGGCAAACCCACAACCTGCTCCGCAGACATATCAGCCACCTCCTCAAGGTGCCGCACCTGCGTAGTCTCCACCCACATATCATCCACCGCAGCCTGCTCCCGCACCTGCACAACCTCAAAACCCACTTGCTTCTCAAGGGCAAGTTTACGCCCAAAACAACCCGCAGCAAAACCAGAACAACCAATGCAAACAGGGCCAACAAAACCGCGGCAAGGGCCATAATCGAGCGAACAAACAACCTACAGACCAAGGTGGTCAACCGGCTAATTCCCCAGACAACAACAATGCGGCCCCCGCTAACCAAAACCTTGATCACCCGCCCAAGCAGGATAAAAACCCTAATTTGCGAACGAACCATCCTTGTTCTATCTGCGGGGTCTATGGCCATTACACACATACTTTCCCACATTTGGAGCGAGCTCGGCAACTTTGGGTTGATGATGCCCATCGCCAAGGACATGCAGCTCCTCAAGCGCAGCCCAACCCCCCAAAACCTTAGCAGCCACCTTTGGTGCTGTAAAACCCCTTACCAACCCAAGGCGTCGTGAATACTCAGCCGTTGGTGCCCCCCCAATCCAATGCGCCACCCCAACAACAACAAATCACTTATGCTGCTCCTGATCAACCCATGTTTGATTCAGGTACCCACCACTTGTTGATGATGTCATCCACTGATGTCAACCTCCAGACTCACCGAAACCAATATGGCTCCACCTCTGTAGCCTCTCCCACTGATAAAACCACTAACGCTAACCCCACTGATCAAGCGTTACGTATCCTTCCACCTCCAATAGATGGCGCTTCCAAAGCCCCTCGTTTCCCACTTTGCCGTATCAACAATAACCCCAATGCGCGCGCTGCGTCAAACTACAACATTGTAGACGACCTAGCCCAATCTCCCGCAGCCATGTCTGCGTTAGAAGTCTTGAAGAACTGCCCTTCCCAGCGTAAGACTTTACTCTCAGCCATTGGGGCTATTGACCCAAAATGATTCGAATTTGATGGCTTTTGATTTGGACCAGTCTGAACCACACCTACCTTCCACCTTAGCATTCCAAGTTTCTGTTTTCGTTCGGAATCTTGTCATCCATTGATGCATCATCGATGAGGGTGCCTCCACATGCGTTATGTCTACATTCGTATGGCAGAATTTGGGATCCCCTACCCTCCAGCAGTCCACCACTACGTTACGCGCCTACGACGGTCGTTCGGCTCAGCCCCAAGGTCTCCTAGCCAATGTCCCTGTCCAGTTAGGTGGTAAAACCGTCCTCATCGATATCGAGGTCATCAACGCCCAGCTTGATTACAACCTCTTACTCGGTCGCAGCTACATGTATGCTATGCGGGCGGTCGCTTCCTCTGTCTTTCGTACCATGATGTTCCCCCATGATGGACGCGTGGTTAAGATCGACCAACTCACTTACTATGATCCCAATGCCCCCGCTGCACCAGAAAATGTTCTCCCCATGGTTGAACAACCGGTCAGTGGTGCTGCTACCTCATTTGTTTCCTCTTTGGGACCTGGAGTTTACTCAGACCCGCCGATGACATCCACCTTCCAATCCATTCCTCCCCCGTCATCTACGCCCAAAGTGTCTGACTTATGTACCCTATCCCACGATAACCAAGCACCTAACAATCAACCACCCTTGTTTCCTAAACCCCCACTGGTACCTAGCCATATTGGTGTTACACCTATCCATACAATTCCCTTTCTAGTCCCTCCCTCGGGAGTAGTAAGCGCCCCGGTCATGGCTACCCTTAGCCTCCCTGGGCTAACCTTGGGATTACCCGTCTGGTATCTTTCGCCTCCCGTTCCCCCGCCGATACCAAGCGTCGTCCTCCAACCGGTGCAACCCATGGCTACTACCACTCAGCCACCTCCCGGTGTCTCTACCCCTTCTTCCTCCACGAATCCCCCTCCTACTCCAAAACCCACTGGGGGCAGAGGTCCCCAACCTTACACTGTTGTACCACCTCCCAAGACAGTCAAAAACCCCCCAGTATTTCGTGCTCCTCCCAAATGCTCATTGTGCGATGAGTTAGGCCATGCGACTCACCAGTGTCCACAGTTACCTTCATTACAGGAACACATGCAGATGCTCGATGATGACCCCAGTTTCCCGGTTGTCAAACTAGATCCCACTCCCAGGCCTAAAGATAAATCACTGCGCACTAACCACCCCTGTGCCATATGCGGTATTTACGGGCATTACTCACATCACTATCCCGATCTACCCAATTACAGAGTAGCTCTCTATGAGATGAACAATCTGGATCTCGAGACGGCACCAACCACCATTGAAGAGATTCACCCCCCGATCTCACCCCCATCCGGGGAGTTCAACACCATTTACATGATCTCTTCCATTACCATTCCCACGTCAACCGATTTGACTGCCCAAACTTTCCGTACTGATGAGGAGATTCTTGAGGCACTCACTACCCCGGAGTATCCCTGGGATGACATGCACCATCATTCGTATTTCCTCCCAAAAGCATCTTCCTCTAGCACCGCTACCCAATTTGCGGTTGAATCCAAAGACTTCCTTCCCACCAAGGTCGACTGGTTCAAGGACCCTATTCCTGCTCCTGATGCCTTTGAGGAGGGTAACATGGCTAACATCTCACCTGTCATCCAAATTGATATCGCTGCCCCCGGGAGTGCCCCTGAACTCATCACTTTAGGAGCCTTCTGCAGTAAGCAAGAGATTGAGGAATACACAAACCTCTTCCGAGAGTTCCGTGATGTCTTTTCCTGGTCCTATACTGAAATGCCCGGTCTTGACCCCGCCATTATAGAGCACCACATTGACACATGGCCTGATGTACCCCCGTCCATCAGAAACAGCGTCCCATTCATCCCTCAAAGCTCCCAGCTGTCAAAGCAGAGATTGAGAAACTACGCAAGGCAGGATTCATTTATCCTATTGCTTATACCACATGGGTTTCAAACCCCGTCCCCGTTAACAAAAAACAAGGCACCATTCGAGTATGCACTGACTTCCGCGATTTAAACCGTGCTTGTCCCAAGGACAACTTTCCCACGCCATTTATTGACCATCTCATTGATGTGTGTGCGGGACATGAAGTCCTATCTTTCATGGACGGTTTTTTCGGATACAACCAGATTCAGATTCGTAAGGAAGACTAGTACAAAACTGCCTTTACTACCCCATGGGGCACCTTTGCCTATCGCCTCATGCCTTCCGGCCTCAAAAATGCTGGTGCTACCTTCCAGTGGGCCATGACCTATTGCTTTCACGACTTGGTCCATATCTTGCTAGTCTATCTTGATGATCTTACAGCTCGTTCCCGGAAATGATCAAACCACCTTAACGACCTTCGGCAAGTTTTTCTGCGTTGTCGCAAATACCAAATCCGCTTGAACCCACACAAGTGTGTCTTTTGCGTTCCGGCAGGTCGATTGTTGGGTTTCATTGTTTCCCAGAAAGGAATTACTGTTGATCCCCTGAAAGTTCAAGCCATCTTAGACCTTCCCGCTCCTTGCATGCTCCGGCAGCTCCAAAGTCTGCAGGGGCGATCCAATTTCCTTCGACGCTTCATCCCTGATTATGCCAGAGCCATTCACAGTTTCTTGCGCCTACTCCATACCCACATACCTTTTGTCTGGGATGAGCAAGCAGAAGCTGCATTCGAAGCCCTCAAGAAGGCTCTCACACAAGCCCCTTTGATATCCCCTCCAGATTTCTCTCAGGACTTCATCCTCTACGTCTCGGCATCCGAGCACGCTGTGTCTGGAGTCTTGGTTCAAGAAGACGTCTCTCACCGAGAGCATGTCATTTACTACGTCAGCCAGACCTTGTCTGGTCCACCCCTACGTTACCCATATGAGGAGAGACTATCCCTAGTTGTGGTCTTTTCCGTCCAAAAACTGCGACACTACATCTTACTTAGTCATACTACAGTCGTTGCCGACTCCAACCCCATGGTCTATCTCCTAAACCGGCGCCTACTGCAAGGTTGTGTTGCTAAATGGGTCATTATCCTCCAGGAATATGACCTCGCTTTCTGAACACCTAAGAGCACTAAATCCCTTGCGCTTGCCCAGCTCATCACTGATCTACCTTCCCTTCTCCCGGCCCCACAAATCTCCGACGAGTTACCTGACAATCACTTGTTCACTATCTCATCTGATGACCCATGGTATGGTGATATTTTGTTATACCTGCGCACGCAGAAGTTCAGACCCAAAGTCACCCGTAATGGACGTCGTCGCATCCGTCACCAGACCTCTTGATTTCTCCTCTTAGGCGATGTTCTTTACCGGCGGGGGGTTGATACCATTCTTCGTCGTTGCCTTACACACGAGGAAGCTGAACACATCCTCAACGAATATCATAGCGGCGCCTGCGGCGGCCATTTCTCTGGAATGGCCACCGCCCAGAACGTCGTCCGCGCCGGATATTTCTGGCCCACACTCTTTACCGACTACATCACCGTGGTTAAACATTGCCATAATTGCCAACTTTTCGCCCCCAAGGCCCGGACACCTCCTGCTCCGTTACACCCAGTCATCACTGTTGGTCCCTTTTGTAAGTGGGCCATCGACTTCATGGAATGTAGACCCCAGTCTGCCAACAGCCACAAGGACATCATTGTCGTCGTTGATTTCTTCACCAAATGGGCCGAAGCCATGCCTACCTTCAATTGTACCGCGGACACAGCTACCCATTTCTTTTTTAACCATGTTATCACTCGATTCGGGGTTCCTAAATAGTTGGTCTCGGACCATGGTTCACACTTCGAAGATATCGTTTGGTGCGAGTTATCCACCCTACTCAAGTTCGAACATTAGTTCTCCTCTGGTTACTACCCCCAAGGGAACGGCCAAGTAGAGGCCATTAACAAAATCTTAAATACCATCTGCCAACGCACTGTTGACTGGCATAAGTCCAATTGGAACCATATGCTCTTCCCCGCCTTATGGGCTTACCGTACATCCACCAAGACCGCCACTGGTTTTACTCTGTTTCACCTAGTTCACGGCGTAGAGTATGTCCTCCCCATTGAGTGTCAGATACCTTCCTTACAAATCGTCGTCGAGCTTCTCCCCGATACCTCCCCACTCGAGAAACGTCTGCTATCCCTCGAACAAGACGATGAAGACCGTCATGCCACTCTCCAGACCATTGAAGCTGCCAAGAACCGCTCCAAAGCTGGTTATGACAAACATGTACACCCTCGAACTTTCCACGAAGGGGACCTTGTCCTCGCCTATGACCAATCCCATGACAAAACCGGCAAAGGGAAGTTTGAATCCATGTGGCAAGGCCCTTACATCGTGCAGACTTGTCTCGGCAAGGGGGCATACATCTTATCCGACTCTGAAGGTCACCCTTTGCGCAACCCTCGTAATGGGTTGTATCTCAAATGCTTTTATCCCTAAATCACTCATGGCCTCATGGGTTCGCATTGTACAGTTTGCTCTCTTTTTTGTTTTTCACCTTTTTTACCACGATCTTACATTCCTCATTTTTTGCATGACCACAGATGGACCATCTTCCACCTCACTATACTGGCTTCGCCGATGGAGCAAGCCGCTGGTCTCCCAACCTGGCTTCTGCAGCGTGGGTCCTATATTCCCCTTCCCATGAAATGATTCACCTTGACGGAATCTGTATAGGCGCTTCTACCAATAACCAGGCGGAGTATGATGCTGTGACCAGTCTCCTGACTGCTGCCCTTCAAATGATCATACGTCACCTCCATGTGTTCCTTGACTCCCAGCTGCTTGTCTCCCAGCTCAACAACTACTACCAGGTGCGTGATCCCTGCCTCTTTAGAAAATTCCTGCGCACAAAACAACTCAGCCGACAGTTTGAATCCATAACATTCACCCATGTCCCAAGAGCTCAAAATAGTGTTGCAGATCAAATGGCCAACAACATTCTAGATTGGCACATCAATCACACCATGTAAAAACCTCCATCATGCATTATCATCTCATAGCATCTCATAAAAATATATCAAAAAACCCAAAAAGATTGCAAGGGGCATCCACGTGCCTATCATCACATAAACATTTGCATCCATGTACAATAAAAAATACAAACACATTCATATACAGGGGCATCCACGTGCCTAGTCCTACATACATAGTGTTGCATCCATATGCAATACATCACATAACATACACAAGGGGCATCCATGTGCCCAACATCCTATACTACTTGCATCCACGTGCAATGTAAAACAGATCACAAATCATAAAGCGTATCCACGTGCGTACAACTAAACCAATATCACAAGAAGGATCCACATGCATATATATATATATATCAAAAAATACATGTTCAGTGCTATATATGTCCTGAGTACCCCTGTACTCAGCTAAACAAAAAATGGCTATACATCCCTAAAGCCTCATAAAATACATGCCGTCGCTAGAAAACTCGGGGGGAGTCCCCTGCGCTCCCTAATGAGAGTCGTACCCTACATCACTGCCTGCATCGGCCGCCTCTGAGTCCTCCCCCCGCTCCTCCTCCGGCAAGTCCTCATCCCCTGCGGGCTCCTATGCCCGTGCCCTGTCTGCCAAGATAGCTACCCAGATCGCAATAGATCTGAACTCTCGGGGTGCTCTCATGCAATCCTGAACTACATCGGGATCCACATCCCGCCATCCCTCGTCGGTTACTCCAACTAGTAACCGATCCAGCAACACTCGAACGGACTCCAAATTCCCCTCCGCGTCCCTCCGACGCACCTCGCCTCGGCCAGGTAAGGCTGGTGCCGCCACATGTCCCCTACGTGCCACATGTCTTGGCGTCGGTCTCGGACCCACATCTGTAGATCACACATCAGTCAGTAACAGTATATATCATACCACACATCATATATAAAACTTGACATCCATAACATGCAAGTAACCCAATACGTACCGTCTGGTCCCCATGCCTGTCCTGGTGCTCGTGGCGCCTCTGGGTCTCCCGTGTAGTCCATATCCCTATACGGATAGTCGTCCAGTGGCAGTGGTATCTGTAGCCACTGCAGGTATAACTCATGGGTAAAGTACCTACCCACCTCCCCGCCACCACGACGACGCATCATCTCGCCCCACCACAGCATCCGCGGCTCCCTCATACCTCCTGCCCTGATCGGTACCCGCGGACGCAGGGTGGGTACCCTCTCCATGAAGAATGCACATAGGAAGGAACCGTAGCAAAACCTCTTGCCCGATTCCTTCACCGCTGTCAGCTGTCGCTGTACACAGGTGAGGAACATCTGTCCCCACGCATAATAGACCTCGTCCAGTACGTGCTCCATAAGCTGCATCTGGCCACCAGACACCTTCTCCGGTGACTGGGACCCCAACACACGTACCACGCATGCTGCAATCGCCCGTATCGCCGGCTCCTGTAGGTCTAGCACTCGGAGTGCATTCCTATGCACCCTATCCTCTGGAGAACAGTATCTCTCCAGCATGTCCTCCATATCCACATCGGCGGATACTCTCAGCTGCGTATCCGCCACTCTACCCAGAAAGGGCAACCCTGTCAGGAAGTACACATCAGTCAGGGTAAGGTCCACCCTCTCACCTTGCACCATGAAAGCCTGTATGTCTAGCTCCCAGAAACTCACTATTCAGTTCAGCAGAGCCCCTGCTGAATGCATCATGGGCACCTGTGCGAACTTCAGCAGTCCGCACATCCCTAACACCGCCCGCACATGACCATCATCCCGAATGTAATCCACTATCCCATCTGGGATCTCCCGCTCTCTCCATAGTACCAGCGACATCCTGTCAAACACGCAAGGCAAACTCATCAGACTCATGTCAAAGAAACCGCATCGAACCCCGCGGTCTCCACGCGTGTCATTCGCCATGGAACCCGCGGTCTCCGACCACGGCTCACCCGAAGAAACCCGCGGTCCACCCCACGTGGACCATACAAATAAACCCTGGGACCCACTACCCACCCCCTGAACCCAAAAAACGTGCAGGTATGAGTTTGACGGAATACCTGTATCTCCCGGATCTGAAATCGACCGGTCGGATCGTCCAGAAACGCCACCTCACCTCTGGTCCACTCTGATCACTAGTCAAATTCAAACAAGTACAAATGACATTTGTCATGTTGGACCCACTCACTATTTATAGTCAGTTGACTTTTTCCTCTTTTGGCCCTTCTGAACCCACACGGAGTTTATTTTTCGCACCATTTCCACCATTGGAATCAGCACGACGAGACCGTCCTGATGGTCACCTCGTTGCATTATTTTGTTCTCGTCATTTTTTACACATTTTTCAGACGCCACTAGTCGCCTCGGTTTGCGTGCCACATCGGCCATTCTCCATTTTTAGCATATTTTATCATCGGATTCATTTTTCCGAGCTAGTGATGATGCTTGAGATCATTTCTTGCTCTCATCCCCATATTTTTTGGGTCTTTTTCCAAAACACCCCCAGTCACCTCGGTTTGCGTGCCACATCGGCTGTTGTCTGTTTTCGACACTCTTTATATTGCCGGATTCATTTTTCCGAGCTCATGATGATGCTTGAGATCATTTCTCGCTCTCACCTGGTACAGTTTCAACATTGTGTCCTGACACCTTGCTGCCTCGGTTCGTGTGCCACATCGGCCGCCATCGGACTGTTCCACACTTTTACATGGGCCATCCACTCCTGTCATACTGCAAATGCTTCGTTATTTTGCCACCATTTCCTTCACCCCACAAGGAGGCCCACCAATGTTCCCTCCCACTCTTGTTCTTGGTCATCATATATGTTCCTTGATTGAACACTTCCTCCTTGCCTGGCCATTCCTTTTGTTCGATATAATTTTATCCCTTTTTCGGGCCGGACAAGTCCTTTACGAAAAAGGCACTTAGGGAGTTTCTGTTAAGCTCTTTTCTGACTCCTAAAACAATGAAAAGATCGCCGAGCAATATTGCTTCCTTTCATGCTCATTAAAGTACCTGAAAGGGCATCTATCTGGTATAAGTTTACCCCTTTTCCGGACCTGGTAGACTAATTACGAAAAAGGAATACTCTAGTCACACCGGCTAGAAGAGTTCTTCATTGCACCCTTATATGCTTCTTTGGGCCTTGGAGACTAAACATACGAAAAAGAAACCCCCTGGAGTCTTCTTATTTGCTTTCAGACTCTCTAAAATTGAAAGCAACCACGAGCACGAACTGTCCTGGGCTCGTAAAATCCACACGACAGTACCATTCCATCATTTCAGAGTCTTCTTATCGCTTTCAGACTCCTTAAAATTGAAAGCAATCACGAGCATGAACTGTCCTAGGCTCGTATAAATCCACACGACAGTACCATTTTACACTCACTTCTTCTAGTTCCTTAACCCATGAAGAAGTCATCCCGTGCCTCCAGGCACTATGATCGATCATCTCGGCAGCACCCCCAATCAGGTCGCCTTTGTTCAGAGTATTCTGCAGTCTCCAACCATTTTACCCCAGCCTGAGTCTCCCTCAGACTAGTCCACCTCCCAGATCCAATATAGCGATGATCCCTTTCCCATCAGTTAGTTTCATATGCTGCCCGATCATCCCCGTTATCATACTCTGAACAAAGGAAGTTTGAGTTCACCCACTCTACTTGCCCAGTTATTCCCCCCAGTTTGTCAGTCCTGCCATCAGTACTATCACATTTTGGTTCTCCGCCTCGCGCTCCTGTCAAGGAAACATCATTTCCTTGATAGTTGCATGTCTCCCTTTGTCGACGACAGCCCCTCTATTCCATAGGATAGACTCAGAGGCCCCTGCGCCTTGGACCCATCACCATCTGTGGTGAGTGCCTACGGACCATTTTGGGAGGAGTCATCATTGCCTCTCCGAATGGTTGTTTCTCACATGCTTGACTTCAGCACCTTGATCGCATCGCTGAGAATCGCGCAGGCTTTACATTCCTATCATTATTTGTCGAAGACCCCGGATTTCCCCTGACTCTAGCACATTGGTGAGTCACTGCGGAACACCCAGTTGTATGTTCCCGTGGATGTCCGGGCTGCGTTGGCGATTGTATTCGGAAGCCATCCAGTTATATGCTTCCTTGAGTACCCAGTTCAGTCCCAGTTCAGTCCCAGATCAGTTCCAGTTCAGTGTACCATTGCGAGTGTACCCCTTGTCACTCTGATCTAGCAGCTCACCAGTTCCTTTGGTACCACACTCAGTAGCACTGTTGATTATTCCAGTGTATCAGTTCTTTAGCTCAGACATGGTCAGCCCAGCAGTATGTCCCAGATTTGTGTCCCCTCTGGACCCTTATGATGTACACCGTGGTTCTTTATGTATCTTTCAGGTCCCTCTTTTTTGGGCCTCACAGTTCTTTTTATGTATCTTGATATGAGCATGGGTATGCCCGCCTCGTCCATATATTGAGATTCTGCCTCATTCAGTTTTTGAGGCCATGTATATTTCAGGTCCCCATATTTTGGACCCCATTGTTATTATTATGTTATATCCTGATACGAGCATGGGAATGCCCACCTCGTCCATATGATCAGATGATTCCTCATCCATTATTGAGGTTATGTACTTTTAGTTCTTGCAGTTGTTCGGGATCGTTGTTCCGGGCTTCAGTTTGTTTCTTCTCTTCTCCACACCCCAGGAAAACCATATATGACTTATGATGTTCATCGGCCATACGATGAGCTCCTTCCCTCGCACATCAGGGGGCAATCTGTTAACACCCAAAAAGTGTTCACTACCTCATCTACCCCATTACATGGCTCATTTGTCCATTTTCCTACCATATTTCCCCTAAAAACCCTGAAAATCCCACTAAAAAGCCTCCAAAAGGCCTAAAACGCCTTCTAAAGGCCACAAAACCATCAAAAAGCCTCGAAAAGGCTAAAAAACCCCTTTTTCCTCCAAAAATATCCAAAATTCCTCTAAAATAGCAAAATCCCTCTAAAAAGGGAATAAAAAATATAAAATAATGAGGAAAAGGAGGAAAAAACCCTATACAACTGCCCTAAACCATATGGTTCCCAAAACCATGGGCCAGCACTCCACCACCAAAAAACTATAAATAGGTGATGGAGACCCCTTATTCCATATCCACAATCAAGTATACCCTTACTTTGCCAAAATCGCTTTTGAAACCCTAGCTCACCATTGAGCCACTTTCACCTTGAGAGCCCCTTTTGGCCCATTTCCGCCATTGGAGAAAGAGAAGGAGCACATTGGAGCTTGGAGCAACCCTCTTGGACATTGCAAGAGCTTCACCAACCTTCACATTGAAGGTAATATTAATACAAAAACCACTATTTACATCTTGTTGTTTATGTTTCATGCACATGTATTAGAGTAGTTTACATTTCTGTTTTAGCTTAATAATTTACATTTACTAAACTGCTACTAAGGAGTCCATTCTCCTTAGTAGGTGCTCATTTGCACAAGCTAGGGGTGAAACCCTAGCTACAAGAGTTCCACGAATGGTGGTGGACATTGAGGGAATGAAAACATATGCTGAATTTGATGTAATAGAAGTAGTTGAGGGAGGAAGCTCTTATCCAGCACTATTGGGGATTGGTTGGGCTAATGATAGTGGAGCTGTAATCAACTTCAAGCGACGGATGATGACTTTTGAAAATCATGATCTCAGAGTTATCACCCTGTTGGATCTGGCTGAAGGTCGCCGCTACATAGAGCCAGTGAAGGACGACGATCACAGCGGATGGAACCATGCGTTTAATATCTCTAAAGATTATATCCATCTGATTGCCAATGGTGAGCTGGGATGGCGCAGTGACAACTCTGCGTCTTCCGACTCTGATGATGCACTAGAATATTGGCAGAACCGCTTACATGAGGTGTCGCTCCGTAAGTGTGGGTTGATCACACAGTCATTATTCTGTGTCGCAACTAAAATGGTTACGCTACCAATATATGAAGGACTTCCTGGATTATCTGAATTTCTGATAGAGTTTGAGGAACAAGTTTCCGAACCACAGCGGTTGCTGGCATTGAACGAAGCACTGAAGGCGTCTCTAGCACACTGGTGGATGACACACAAGGCATCAATTGATGGATGGCCGAAATGCAGAAGATTGATGATGTTACGCTTCGGTGATACCGAGGTTTACCACACTAGGAAGTATGATGGTCAGAACGATCCTGGTGGTCACTTGATGGAGTGTCAGCAGTTATCGGTATCACAGCCCAAAGACGAATGGATCCATGCGTTTATCCATACGTTGCATGAGATTCCACGATCATGGTATACTGCAGCCGAGTTGTGAGGGGAAATTTCTACTTGGATGGAGCTCACAGTGTGTTTTACCCATACATTCAGTTTTGGGATACTGATCTAGAGGTCAATAATACATTACAACTCATCCATGATGTAATTCTGTAGGTTGTCTCGATGGCGTATCCTACGGATCCGCATACGCACTGCCAGATGCAGTGTCTCATGGAATGCTTCAATATAAGTGGTGGTCCAGAAGATGGTGATGATCCGAGGAATGTGAATATCCCGGAATCAGAAAGAAGTCATGATGTCCTACCACCTGCTGTGCCAAGTGATCCGATTAGTTAGCCATTGAAGATCCGCAAGATTAACATTGGGGCAGAGAACAATACAAAGTTCGCGAATGTCGGGGATTACTAGGATGATGAGCTGATCAGCAAGTTCACTGATTTTCTCCATGAGTTTCAGGATATATTTCCCACAAAGTTTTCTGACATGAAGGGGATTCTGGGTGAATTAGGGGAGATGAAGATTCCATTAAAACCAGATGCTAAGCCGATCTGATAGCGACCCTATCGATTGAATCCGTGACATAAGGAGAGGTTCAATGTAGAATTGGATCGCATGTTAGACGTCGGTATCATTGAACTAGTCGAGGAATCGAAATGGATTAGTCCTATGGTGGTACAGGATAAGAAGGCTGGCGAGGTGCGCATTTGCGTTGACCTCAGGAAGCTAAATGATGCATGTTTGCATGATCCGTTGCCAACCTCGTTTACTGACGAAGTGCTCGAAGGTGTGGGTGGCTAGGAGATGTACTCTTTCACAGACGGGTTCTCTAGCTACCATCAGATCCGCATTGCAAAAGAAGACCACCATAAGACAACTTTCGTTACCGAATGGGGCTACTTTCAGTACACCGTGATGCCGTTCGGCTTGAAGAATGCACCTGTGATATTTTCGCGGGTTGTCGTTGCTGCATTCAAATATTTCATTCATAATTTTTTACAGGTATACAAGGATGATTGGACGGTCTATGGTTTTGTCCGCAATCAGCTGGCGAATCTGTAGTTGATGTTGGAGTGATGTAGGCAACACCAGATCTCCTTGAACCTAAAGAAGTGTATCTCTTGTGCACTGTTTGGCATATTGTTGGGTCATATTGTGTGTAAGCAAGGATTGTTGGTTGAACCAGCAAAGATTGTGCTTATTCTAATTTTGACACCACCGACTATTGTTAAGCAGTTATGGGCGACACTAGGACACACGGGGTATTATCGCAAGTTCATCAGGGGTTATGCTGCAATTACTGCCCCTATGGAGAAGTTGTTGAAAAAGGATGTGGTATTCCAGTGGAGCCTTGAATGTCAGGATGGCTTTGAGACACTAAACATGAAGATGGATTCGACGCCGATATTAGCATTTCTTGACTGGAGTAAGGAGTTCCGTGTTCATGTTCATCGATCGCACCGGGAGTAGTGTTGGCCCAGCTCGGAGAGGGGGATGTTGATCACCCCATTGCTTTTTCTAGTCGAAAGTTGTCATCTGCCAAAAGAAACTACACTACTATGGAGAGGGAAGGTCTGGAAATGGTCTACGCGTTGCAAAAGTTTCGCCATTACTTACTGGGAGGCCATTTCAAGATGTTTACAGATCATTTTGCATTAAAATACCTGGTCAATAAGCCTATGTTGGGGGGGATGATCTGTCGATGGCTACTTCTGTTTCAAGAGTTCAATTTTGAAGTAATTGTGAATCTAGGGTGGTTAAATGTTGGCAAGGATCATATCTCCCGGATTGAAACAGGGGAGGAGCCAACTAACGTTGAAGATGGGTTGCCTGATGCGCAATTATTTAAAGTTGGAATTGTTGATGGCTATTTTGAAGAAATCATTCAGTTTCTGGAGATAGGTACCGCACCAGAAGAATTCACCACTAGTCAGAAGAAGCAATTGGTAGTCAAGGTTGCGGACTTCCAGCTAATCGCAGGAGTGTTGTACAAGATGGGTGCTGATGAGATATTGCGACGGTGTGTTTTTCCACATGAGCAAGAGTAGATCCTTTCCAAAGCACATGCAGGAGTGGCTAGAGGGCACTATGGTGGCCGTGCGACGGAAAGGAAGGTACTTCGAGTGGGGCTCTGGTGGCCTACGTTGCACAGTGATGCGACAAATTATGCACGGTCCTGCAACATTTTTCAGAGAACGAGGAATCCATCCAGACGGGATGAGATGTCGTTGATGCTTCAGTTGACGTTGCAACCATTCGAAAAATGGGCAGTAGAATTTGTGGGACCTATCCATCCCCTGGGTAAGCGCACTGGTGCTAGGTATATCATCATGGCAACAGATTACTTGACACAATGGGAAGAAGCTGCACCAGTCATTGATTGTTCCGTGACCACAACAGCGTGGTTTCTCTTTGACCACATAATCACTCGCTTTGGCTGCCCCAAGATATTGTTGAGCAATCAAGGAAGCCACTTTCTCAACTACACCATCAGTGCATTGACGGAGGAGTTGCAGATACAACATAAGAAGAGTACACCCTATCATCCGCAGGAGAATGGCACATTGGAAGATTTCAATAAGATATTGGAGCATGCGCTGACAAAGGTGTGTAATTTGAACTGCGATGACTGGGATCTCAAAATCCCAGCAGTATTGTGGGCCTATCACACCACATGTAAACGACTGATAGGATAGACACCATTCAAGCTAGTGTATGGGCAAGAGGCGGTTATGCCTACGGAGTATATCATTCCGAGTTTGTGCATAAAGGCAGCAACTAGCATGGATGATATAGCAGCATTAGAGGAACGTCTTGCACAGTTAGTACTGCTCGAGGAAGATCTCTTCATCGTTGGTTTCCATCAAGGTGTGGAGAAGGATCGCCAAAAAGCTTGGCACGATCACCATATCAAGAACAAATAGTTTCAACAAGGAAATTTAGTGTTGTTATATGACAGCAAGTTTATGAAACATCCAGGAAAATTACAGATGCATTGGCTTGGTCCGTATCGCATTAGTAGCATTACTTCAGGAGGAGCGGTCCAGTTGCAGCAGTTGGATGGGGCACTACTCCCAAGTTGATTAATGGTAGCAGGTTGAAGCCCTATCGGTCGGGCTTGGAACAACATGATACCTGACTCGCGTCGAGGAAAAAAAAAAAAAAGGTGTAGATCGATTGGTGGCAGGATGGTGCACCAACAGGGACGGAATGTGGAAGCAGGGAGGCTTCTGTCACAAGTTTGGAGTGGTCTGCGACAAGTGACAGCGCTACGATTGGGTCACATCAGAAATCATTATGTCGCTGGCACTTTTTCATTTTGGGGAAGATATGATCATTAGTCGCATCAGATCATGTCAGAAGAATGCACGTTTGGAATAAGGAATACACCGAGGCAGCATGGCCGACGACACTTAGAAGGATGGTTTGTAAGGTTGGCATGAGGCATCCACCACGGCAGCATGGCTGAAGGACTGCTTCACACATTTTTTAACACAGAGCGATAGGCGGCGATATGATCGCTCTGCCCACCTCCGATGTCTGAGTAATGGAATCTTATGATTACCCTAGAAGTGTGAGTAGGTGGTGTACAGGATTGCCACGACAAACGAATGGTTGGATGCGATGTATAAATATAGGACCCAAGGATAGGAGGAGCACAAAGGTTGTTTCAGTTAAGAGAGGTTATGTTACGACATGCTCAGGCATCTAGCTAAGTTAGGAATTCCAAGGAGGTTGTGGAAATGATCCATTTTATTTCCTGTGGGAGCACACCAGGTGCGCTGAGGGCTCGAACCACGAGTGTACATGAGCGGTTAGAGAAAGCTGCGCCTCGGACACTCAGGGGTTACAAGCATGAGATCTTGTTCGAGATGTCTAGGCAGTTGGTGATGGTTCGAAGTCTCGTGGTCCCTGCAACCACACAAAAGGGGGGGGGGGTCATCACCCTCGAGTCCCTGTAACGTATGCTTACTAGTGCGAAACAGATGTGCCAGAACCACTAGCCTGTTTTACACCCTGGCATTGCCTATAAAATTCCTCTCCATCTACAATCGACCTCTAGAGACTGGAGGATGAGTTTGCAAGGTCTGCGACAGTAAACTAGGAAGAGTCCACTTTTGGGAAAGAAGTACATGATAGCGAGCAGATGATCAGTGTAGCAAAAGGAGCAGGACAACATCGTGCGATTTAGACAGCAAGAATAGTTGCAGAACTATAGTTTATCCCTAGTAGAACGAAGACCACAGATTTCACCATGTCCAGTTGACGTGGATCGAGGGTGAGCCACACGATTGTGTTGGGGGACTGTTGGCAGGCGGTTTGGTAAGGAAGAATCGCAGCATCGCCGATGCTGCGACACGTCAGACGAGGTCGCGGAAGGAAGAAGGCTCTATTATTTTGTGTATTTTTTGAGTCATTAGTACCACAATAGGTGGGTTTTTGGGTCATTGGACCACATGAGATGTAATGTCGAGTTAAGTATACCGCAATAGGCGGGTTTTTTTGGGTCATTTGGACCGTGTCAGTTAGATTTTGAGTAATTTTTCCAAAAGTTAATTAGGAAGTTGTTAGTAAGTGGAAAAACATTGTAAAGGCGGAAGCCTATATATAGACAGGAAGTTGTAGATCAAAGGAGATAGATCGGGATGAGAGAGAGATCAAGCAGAAAGATTTTGGTATGTTTTGGTGCGGTATTGCCAAAGTATGCGATTTGCAAAGGCATTGTATTGTATTTTTGCAGTAATAATATGATGTGATGAAACTGTTTCTGTGCAATCCTGATGTATCTTTTGTCTTTTGATGATAATGCAATGTTTCTTTGATGCAATAGTCGCTTTATTGTTATAATATGTCATAACAATGAATGTTTCCATTAAATGATGCTAAGAGTACAATAATGTCGAAGTGAATATATAGATTTATCGTTGAATGCTGCAATAACATTAACTAGCTGATGCCGCAACATCCTCCTTCATTCGACGAAAAAATGGTTCCGTCCACTCTCCCTTGATTGCCTCGGGTGAGACTTCATCTACTCTGTACGTGTTGCTGGGCAGGGTAAAACCTATCTGGGCTGGTGCTCAGGGAGATCACGGTGGGTTAGTGTCGACAGTGATGGTAACCCCTGTCGACTGGACGAAAACATTTCATGTTTATATCGATGCATCAGGTATAGTAGTCGGGGAAGTCCTAGCACAACCAGGAGAAGACAACTTTGACCATCCAGTTTCTTATGCCAGTTTGAAATTAAATAAGGATGAAAGAAATTATTCAACAATAGAAAAAGAAACTTTAGGAAGGATTTTTTCTCTAAATAAATATCAACATTGTCTCTTAGAAAACCCATTTATATTTTATATTGATCATCAAGCGCTCAAATATCTAGTGAACAAACTGGTGCATTAAGGTAAAATTTGTTGATGCTTATTGCTACTATAATAGTTTGAGTTTGAAGTCATTGTATGACCAAGGAAAAATAATGTAGGACCGAATTACTTATCAATATTAGAAACTGGAGAAGACCCGATAGGAATTGAAGACGACCTTCCCATTACAAACCTCTGTAAGATTGAAGAAGATCCAATTGATTTAGATGACATAGTAGGATTTCATTAAGAAGGAACGACTCCAATCAATATGCCAGAAAAGAAACAAAAAATACTAGCAATGAAGGCTGCCCCATTCACAATAATCAATGGATAACTATACAAGAGAAGACTTGATGATACCTTGAAAAGATGCATACTCAAACATGAAATACAAGATATTATTAACGAAGCACATGCTAGACCTATCGAAGGCCACTATCATGTTGATACTACAATGAAGAAAAATTTACAGTATGGTCTATGGTGGCCTACTCTACCTAAATATTTTTTAATGACGATAAGCCGGTGTGATAAATGTCAACAACTTGATCAAAATATGGGCATTCGATTTCGATCAATAAGCCGGTGAAATTCCATTAGTGTCCATCAATCCCAATCTTCCTTTTGAAATATGGGCATTCGATTTTATAGGACCATTTCCCAAATAATTAAGGAGGATTGAGGAAAGGTATATCATAATAGGAGTTGAATACTTAACAAAATGGGGAAAATTTGAACCAATCGAGTCACGTATGAAAGAAGTTGCTATGAAATTGATCTATGAAAACATAATTACAAGGTTTGGTTGTTCCCTAGTCACTAATAAGTGATAGAGGAACACAGTTTATCAATAAAACAATTGAATTTATACTAAAGGAATGTATGATCAATCATCATAAAAGTAGTTCTTAGCACCCCAAATCGAATGGAGCAATCAAGTATTTTAATAAGACATTAATGAAAGGACTAACACAAAATTGAGATAGTAATTTATATGATTGGGATGATAATATTTTTGCAATAATATGGGAATACAAAACAACATACAACAGGTCGATGGGTCAGACACCATTCAAACTAGTATATGGTCAAGAAGTAGTCATCCCTTTACAATTTTGACAACACACAGACCATGTTGCCAAATTCCTTCGACTTGGTACAACGAGAGAAAGATACGATTGGATATTCTAGTTACATAAACTGGAAGAGGAATGACATATTGGCCTTGGGCATCTAAAGATACAAAAACAACAATAAAAAATGTGGCATTATAGGAACTTAAGAAAGAAGGATATCTTCATTGGTGATTTGGTACTACTATAAAACAACATAATAAAAGGAAAACCAAGAAATCTAGAGAAAACATTGTTGGGACCCTATGTGGTCGAAGGAATATGACCGAATAGGGAAATAGAGTTAAGAACATTACAAGGTACACTACTTTCTAAAGTGATAAATGTTTCTTGACTAAAACGGTAGGTCACCAATAACTAAATAAATAAATAAATAAATCATTATACACTATTAGGAAGAGAGAGTAGCTCTATCTATAGGTAGGATACAAAACCAATTCAAGAAACCAAATAAACAAAGACAACGAGTGACCAACAAGGTGGCCATCGATGGCAACGGGGTAAATGATCGACGAAAAAATTAAAATAAGGATAGTTGGACTCTACGTCGACCATGAATAAAAAAACACACAAGTCGATGAAAAAATGAGAAAAAACACATGAGAACCAAGTACGGTAGCCATCTCTTAGAATTATTACCACTCATGCCATCAATTAAGCTCACACATGTTCGAATCCCTATTGATTCAGGTATTAACAATCACATGAAGGAATTATTTTCAATCTAACATTCCACACAAATGATTTGTTACTAACTTTACACTTTGCACAAACCAAATCACTCCTGAATTTCAAGACACCAAATATAATCATTCCATAACCAACCATAAATCACGGGGGCTTCACTAGAAGGAAATATAATATCACGTTCATTCATATTGCGGTATTAAATATTCATCAAAACTTTAAAATTATATTGCTTATATATTAAGGGGAAAAGGTTTTTTTTATTTAATGTAACAATACAAAAATACTTTGGGGTCTTTTTTATATGGGTGGGCTGACAAATATCCGCCAAATGGAGATGGCGGGATCATGGTCGGATGAGAAATCGGGTTGAGGCAAGGCTCGGGCTCACCAGTACGCAGGGAAATCGCTTCTTGACACATGCTTGAGGCCAAGGGTTTCGCGGTGAAGTGGGTTGTCATTCAATCATAGTCGAGAGACAGTGGTCATTGATAGCCAATTTTTACCAATAGTATTCAGCCAGTTGTTACCAATATCCTTGGGAGGCTCTAAGCCTCCAGGGCCTGTTATACGCCCTCGATAGGCCTTGGGGGATTGAATACCCGACCACTCGTGCCTATTACAGGACTTGGGAGGTTTAGTCAGCCTCCTAGATCTTGTTACAGGCCCCAAGAGATTGGATACCAATCTAAATGTTGTACTATGTGCATTGGCTCTAGTGAGATACAAGAAGTGATTCTCCTATATCTTCATTAGACCATTAGATGTTGCAAATCATAATGATATGGGGTTGAGTAATTGCATTGTGGGTGAAGTAATGTGCATACACAATATACATCAAAATAAGAAAGGTGCATTGTAGAATGCATGTGGGGTCATAAGAGGGGTATCATATCAATATACTAGGTAGAAATATAAAGGGGTATAAAAAATGTTAATGAAAAAATTGATACATACAATATCTAGTGAAAATAGGGTTTTTTTTTAAATTAGGAAGGCATATTGGGAGGGAGTTAAAAAAATGATTTTGGAAGGTATTTTCCAATATTTAGTGAAATTAGGGGTACTATTTCATATGCCACGAACGAACGAGCTATGATAGCAGTTTATTGAGTGAAGCCCCCGTGCCATAAATAGACCAAAGCACCCGCAACAGAACACAATTCATATCTTTCCAAGTGTGAAAGAATCCAAGCAAAAAAGCAAAGCATAGAATAGTGATAAGAAGGAATTCATAGTGATAAAAGCAGTCCAGAGATTGGCAATGCCACCAAAAATGAAGGGTGTAATGGATGTAACAAAACCACATTAGGAATAAACCAAAGAAAATAAAAGAGAGGACACGGAGCTTCAATCCAAATTGGAAAGAAGAATTTACAGATCAAAACATGCTAAGGAAAAAAAACAATTGGGATAAGCATTAGAAGGCATTCAAGCATTGGGACATGAAAAATGGAACCTGGAATTTAGAGAGTCAGACATTGCAGAAATTAGGAATCATGTTTTATCTTGGTGCATTGTTGATAGCAAGTCTTGACAGGATGAAGGAGAAGGAAAATATAATTTTGGTCAGTAGATACCACCAGAGAAATCTCTATCTTTACGAACTGGTGGAGATAAATTCCACCATGGCCCAACAAGTAACCGAGCTCCCAATACTCAGTGACCCAATCGTAACTGCAAATCAACTATTAGCACTGGTATAATATTTTACCGAGACTCCACAAGGAAAGAATTCAAAATGATTAATAATGAGCATGGTCAAAGACCCTAAAGTAAAGTGCGTCGCTAGCATAATTGCGCTTTATTCATCAAGCACTAGTCGAGCATTAGATGTAAAAATAACTATGTAGGAAGCCATCAAACAAATTGTAGAGCAAGGAAATGTTTTCAATTCTACAAGTGGGAGAATCCATATTTATTTCAAGGGTTGTGTCGTTGATGATAAATCTCCAATAATTTTATGCTAAATGGACGGACTTGACATCAGGCCTCACCCCAAAAGAGATGTTCTATTATAAATTTGATAATCTGAAGACATCATGTCAATGATGGCATGCCACAAAACATACGAAGAAACTTGTCACCAACAAATCACATACAACTAGACATGGACTGTACAAGAATCTACTATGTGCATGGAGCAGGTGGAGAGCCTGAGGAATTGAACTATTACCCCTCAACAGATAATATTTCATGGATTTGTCGAGGCATTCAAATACATAATATAGATTCCCACCTTAAAAAAATGGGTGAAGTATAACAGATAATAACTTCGTTGCAAGATGGAGAGCTAGAGGAGGAAAGGGAGGACAATATATATATAACAACATTTGCACATGTCAGAGAGTTGATAGTATTGCCTCTCATAAAAAAGAATACAATAGTAAAGAAAAACAAATAAACAATAGTTGATATACATGAATCTAGGGAAGGGAATGAGGGTGGATTGCAAATAGTTATCCCTAGTTCGAGACCTATTGAGTGGGAGTAGCCTGAAATAAAGAAATATATGTAGCAAGTAGCCGCCAAAGTTTTGTCGGTAGAAGAAGGTGCCAAAGGAACCAAGTAGCAAGAGAACAAATGAAAACTAATAATGGAGTTGAGTATTGGTCTCGATTATTCATAGGCAATGCCCTGCGCAAAGGAAATAATAGTAAACACAATGAAAATAAAATAAGTATTGAACAACGTTAGACATAAATGCATATGGGGGGTGCATAGGAAGAGCATAAACAAACAAACATAGGAAAACCACCAAAGGTGTCGACTCAACCCTAAACGCATACTAATTTTACAATTGACAAATCGTCTGCCACACAACAAGTCAACTTAACACAAGAGTCAAGCCCCCCATACCCAACACCGATTACCCAGGAACCAAAATAGATTCCCATATAGATCGATCCACCATATCCAAGTACAGTGAAAACAAACTTTCCACTATCATTTCCATTACAATCAACCCCACAACAATCAACCCATACACAATCACTCCTACCACAAACCTCACACTCAATCCCAATGCAGTTGGTGCCAACTCATTCGATACCCACACAGTCGCCTCCACCTTAGTTAACTCCGTTACTCCACCACAAATGACCTTACAATGGAGATTGCCATCACCACAAATGTCCCTATCGACTGCCCACACACATAAACCAAAAATACCACATTCTAATAGAACAAAAAGAAGCAAAGGAAGCAACATCAACACATGGACTATTTTCAATGAAAGAACGAGAAGATGGGCACATCACAATCATGTTCAAACTAAATATTGCCATATACATTGAACTACAACATATTATGTAAATAGTGACTAAGGAAAAGGACAGAAAATGGAAGGACCTCACCATACAAAGAGATCACAAGTGCCAAAAAGAAATTAAATCCTTGGAGGAATGTAAAACAAAAGCAAAGGATGCCATGAGCATCAAAATACAACAAGAGCCCAAAGACCCCATTCATTGCATGAAACACCTAATAGCATAAATTAAAGATCAACATCAAATTTGCATGGGCCACAAGAGGAAAACAAATGAACAAACAAGAGCCTTGGTTTGGTTGTTCATTTTACCCCACAATTCAACAATTAAAAACTAAAGGAAATGTGCAGTTGAATTTTTAAATTTGATAGTTTCGAATCTTTTAAGCAGGTTCATCCTCAGGAGAACGATAATCTCACTTTTTCTTCTACACATGGGTATGATATAAATACTTATTTATCATTTAAACTTTGTAGGGAATAGGGTAAGGTAGGTTTTTTTGTTTTCTAAGGTTTAAGGGTTTTATTATTATTATTATTATTTTTTAATAGTTTGAAATTAGGTTTTTTATGAATTTTAATATCTAATTAATAATGCACTTTCTCTAATCTAGGTTAAGTGCTTTTAGTTTTTTATTTATTATTAATTAAGAGTTTTAATCAATTAGTGATTTTATTAAAGTATATAAATATGTGATTATTTAGTAATTTTGTTAAATGAATATAAGTCTTATATTAAATGTGTATAAATCTTGTGCTAATTAATATATAAATATATATTTAGATTGTAATTGTATTTTAGTTTTTTTTTTATTAGTCCCTGTCATAGGCAGAGACTATATGTTCCACATTTTGCTATTAATCTACTTCATCCAAAAATATTCTTAAAGCTTAGCTATAGTTTATGTAATGTTTAAAGAATTTAGTTATTTATTTGTATTTATTTAATAAAATATTTTAAGTGTAATCCTTATTGGTGAAAAGGATTTGAAAAGACAATTTTTATCATTGTCACTGATTAAGAAAAATAAAAATAAAATAAAAATTCAACGTGACTGTAAACTTGCAAATGTCAACATCTAAATATTTTCTAACATAGTCTGACATTTCCTAGAAAAGACAAACAAAGACATGCATAGGGATGGGGTTAGGTTCACATCCTTCAAAGTCGATAGGAAGTTGATAGGTTTTCATGCTCTAGCTCTCATCGAGCTGCTTTCTATTTCGCTCGTACCTTTTTCGCTCAAATATTTGATGTTGGTTGAGCAAAGGTTGTTTTCAAACTTTATTTTGGCCAAGCAAACTCTATAGAACTGTTTTCCCTGGTGTTGCTAGAAACCTACAATGTAGTCTTTTTGTTTTCATTACGTTTCCTGTTAGAGAAGGTGCTTTATGCATACTGATGCAAGCAGCTCTGGTGAAAGTGGTATTCTTACTGAACGGTTCCTTCATCTACTAATTACCTAAGACTGTGTCTGAAACCTAATTGTGCATAAGTCAAGTTCATCAACAATTCATAGTTTGCATTGGAATAGGAAATTCCAGTGTGAACATCAAGTTGTGCATTAGGTTTTATCTGTGTGCTTAGTGTGTTAGTTGGTCATGAGCACAATTGTTGCCTCGCCTTTTTTGTTAGCTCTTCAGATTTGAGCTGGATCTTGTAAATATTCTGGACTGAATGTAGTGGAATCGTTATGTTCGCATGGGGTTTGGATAAATTTGTGTTGGGTGTTTTATATTTCAAGTATTTTCATATGGTTTGGGTTTCTCAGTTGTTTTGTTTGAAATATACTTTGAATCCATGATGGAATTCAAGTTTTGAACTGGCTCACGATAAATATGTGTTTTGAACTGTGTCAGGATAAATATGTTGGGATGAATGTGTTTTGTAATTGTTATCATGGATTCAGGTTTTGAACTAGCTCACGATAAATATGTGTTTTGAACTGTCTCGGGATAAATATGTTGGGCTGAATGTGTTTTGTAATTGTTATTTTTGCATGGGGTTGAAATAAAGCTGTGATGGGTGCTTTAAATTCAAAGTTCTCGTATGATTTGGGTTCTGAAAGTTCTACTTAAGCATATATGTTGTACAAATTGTTGCTTGAATTCACATTCTGAGCAGGATCATGTAAATATACTGGTCCGAATGTATTGGAATCGTGATATTTTCCATTGGGGTTTGGATAAAGCTTTGCTGGGTGTTTTTAATTTGAAATTTTTTCATATGGTTTGGGATTTGAGGATTTTGTCTGGATTTTGGCAGGGAGCTTATATGGTGGAATCTTCCTAGGACGAAGCTACAAACTCCAACCACATGTCTATAGTGCATTCTTGAAGATCTTGTTCACTATGAATTGTTGATGAACTCACTCAATGAGCTTGCAAAGTGAACTAGAGGAAAATACTTCTGGTCTAGGAAGTTTTCATGAGCTAAATGAGTTCTTTGATGCCTCGGATAACCTGCATGGTTTCTCTGATGCTTCAATGATGTTGAACGATATCTCCAAACCAATAGAGGGCATTTCCATGGGTTATGCTGACAATTATTGGTACTACATGCTTCCCGAGGTAAGCACCTACATGGCTTGGTAGCGGAAGTGGGTCATTCACGAGTATTGCCTTCGTTGGCTCATTTGGTTTATTGGGATCCATCAAATTATTCTTCAATTGGTGATGAACATTATTGAAATCAATATACTATTGTGGTCCCATAGCTTGATTTTGCAAGTTCAAGCTTGATTATAATTGAAAAGTCTGCAGAATTTGCAGTCATTGAATTTGTGAATATCCTTATTATTAACTATGTTGTTGTTTTCCTGTGTTATCACCTTTAATGAACATGGTATTTCCCAACAGGCATCTAATGTTTATGTAGAGCTAGATTTGGCACAAGTAGAAGATAATTTAGCAACTATGCTTTTGTTTTCCTGTGTTATCACCTTTACTGAACATGGTATTGCCCAGTAGGCATCTAATGTTTATGTTGAGCCAAATTTGGCACAAGTAGAAGATAATTTAGCAACTATGTTGTTTTCCTGTGTTATCACCTTTATTGAACATGGTATTGCCCAGCAAGCATCTAATGTTTATGTAGATACAGATTTGTCACAAGTAGAAGATAATTTAGCAACTATGTTGTTGTTTTCTTGTGTTATCACCTTTACTGAACATGATATTTCCCAGCAGGCATCTAATGTTTATGTAGAGCCATATTTGGCACAAGTAGAAGATAATTTAGCATCTCAGTTTAGCGCAGAAGAGCAAATGATGGATATAAGTAGTAACTTCTTTTCCTCTGGCCTCTGGCGAAGTAAGTGATACAAGGATTTTGGTGCCTCTTATAGGTATATATTGAAAACTTTAGTCAAAACATTTACATGCGTGTATGTTATATAATTTAATGCTCTTTAGAGACATAGATTTCCATGATTTAGGATGATGTTTGCTTGTGAGAACACAACGTACTTGATTGTTGATCTTTATAGTGTTCTATTTCTTTATGTATATTATCTTAGTGCCTGGTTCATTGTATAGGTGGTAATGAGCACACTACAGTGTTCACACAACATATGAATGCTGCAATGATACGGCAGCAGGACCATAATGAATCCACGCCAGGCTCACTGTCAAGACTTATGAATATACTAGGTTCCATTGATTCACTCCCTGCATCAGCTGTTGAATATCCTTCCAAAAAGGGGTCTTTGCACGAACAACCAAGCTTTGGTTTGATGCATGTTAGAGCTGCAAATGCTCATCTTACTGTTGTAACATTGACCTGCACATGCTCGAATAATCAGGGACACAAAAAGGGGGATGCAACCGGGTGTTAAATTTTGAGCATTAATTCACAATACTCTAGGATCTTTACTGAGAAAATAACATGTACAAAATATCAATGCATATCAATCATATCAAGCATGTCAATCATCACAAGAAGAAAAAGCATGAGAGATAAGAGACACGGAGTTTTCATGGGGAAAAACTTAAGGTGAAAAAACCCACAACTTCCTTGGAGATAGAGAGAGCAATGGCTCAACCAAAGTACAACCAAAATACACAGAGATAATATCCTAGTAGCAGATGATCCTCCTCCTCACTAGTGAGCCACCTTCTGAGTGAAGGAAGAATGAGTTTCCGAATGATCAAAATAGAGATCTCCCGATCTCTATTTATACTTGCCTTTTTTCCTAGTGACCTTATGGGGCCAACTTGTCTAGCTGGGTACATCATCCATATATTACATAAAATAAGTGTCGACCCCACACATGGTGGTCTAATAACCCATTGGCAAGTTCACACACTTGCGACACTTGTTAATACACATGAAGACACTTCCGTATAGAGGAATGACACATCTCTATAGGAGTACAATAATATATAAATTAAATACATGGATGAAATACATTCCGAAGTTACATACACATCAACACTCCCTCTTAACTAGGAAGGTATTTCTCGACATAGATCTGCTAGCACAAGTCTTCTTCTATGGATCATCGTCATCGACATTGCCGCTGCTATCTCAAACAATCTCTGAATCTACTCGTCATAGGAAGTTCTACAGAGCCAGTCCTTTTTCATACTGGATGTAATCCCACCACCTGCAGGTCTTCATCGTCACTGGTCATATTGTGGAATCCTTAGGACTTATTACGTGAATCAACAAAACCTCGAAAGAGAATCCCAGGACTGATTATGAGCACACAGCTCAACCTATCGGATCTCCCAGGACCTTTTACATGCTACTGCACAACTTGTCCATGGCCACAAAGTATCACGAAGCACAACCCAGATGCACACACAGAGCACTTACACTCACCGGCATGGGAGGACCAACCTACCACCATCCGTGAAAGGCTCACAACACTTACATCAACGACCATGGGAGAACACATCTGCATCATGTTGGAAAGTCTCTACACTTACATCAATGCACATGGGAGAACACATCTACCACCATGTCGAAAAGGATCTGCACTTACATCAATGCACATGGGAGAACACATCTACCACCATGTCGGAAAGGCTCTGCACTTACATCAACGCACATGGGAGAACACATCTACCACCTGTTAAATTTTGAGCATTAATTCACAATACTCTAGGATCTTCACTGATAGAATAACATGTACAGTATATCAATGCATAACAATCACAATAAGCATCACAAGAATCAAAAGCATGAGAGACAAGAGACACAGAGTTTCCGTGGGGAAAACCCTAAGGTGAAAAACCCCACAACTTCCTCAGAGATAGAGAGAGCAATGGCTCAACCAAAGTACAACCAAAATACACTGAGATAGTCTCCTAATAGCAGATGATCCTCCTCCTCACTAGTGCGCCACTTTCTGAGTGAGAGAGATGTACTTTTTCCGAATGAATCTAAATAGAGATCACCTGATCTCTATTTATACTAACCTGTTAGCCAAGTGACCTTATGGGGCCGACTTGTCTATCTAGGTACATCCACATTATAATATATATATTTCAGGGCCGACCCCACACATGGTGGTGTAATAACCCATCGGCAAGTACACACACTTGCGACACTTGTCAATCCACATGACGACACTTCCTTATAGAGGAATAACACATCTCTAATAAGGGTACAATAATATATATGAAATACATAGATGAAATACATTCCGAAGTTACATATACATCAACACTCCCTCTTAACTAGGAAGGTATTTCTCGACACATATCTGCTAGACAATTCTTCTTCTCGAGATCATCGTCATCGATGCATCGTCATCGTCACTACTACTGCTATCTCAACCAATCTCTGACTCTACTCGTCATAGGAAGTTCTACAAAGCCATTCCTTTTTCATACTAGATGTAGGCCCACCTCTTGCAAGTCTTCATCATCACTGGCCATACTGTGGAATTCTCAGGACTTATTACGTGCATCATAAAACCTGGCTGCAGCATCCCAAGCTATTACGAGCACACAACTCTACTTGTAGGATCTCCCAGGAGCACATTACATGTGACCCATCACAAAACTTGGCTGAAGCATCTCAGGCTGTTATGAGCACACAACTCTACCTATCGGATCTCCCAGGAGCACATTACATGTGATCTTACCACAAAACCTGGCTGAAGCATCCCAGGCTGTTACGAGCACACAGCTCTACCTGTCGGATCTCCCAGGAGCACATTACATGTGGTCCACCACAAAACCTGGCTGAAGCATCTGAGGCCTGTTTCATCCTGTCCAGATCTCCTAGGAGAAAATTACATGTGGTCATGGCAAAACCTGGCTGAAGCATCTGAGGCCTTTTTCATCCTGTCTAGATCTCCTAGGAGCAAATTACATGCCATAGGACAAAACCTCGCAAGAGCATATTAGGATGTTACGGGTACACAACTCCGACCTGAAGATCTCCCAGGGTACAAATTACATGTCCTCCCAGAGCAATGTCTCGAAAGAGCATCCCAGGCTGTTATGGGTACGCAACTCCGACCTATAGGATCTCCCAGACATGCTCATCTGCACAACCTGATCCATGGCCATAGAGTATCAACCTGATACTCACCATACATCAACCTGATGTACACATGATCATCCTGATAATCATCACTTCAACATCCTGCTGCATGTCATCTAGAGCAACATCCTGAAGCTCGTCATCCATGATCATCCTGATCATACAATGCATCTACCTGATGCATACCAAGTATCTACCTGATACATATCATCATACATGATCCACCTGATCATACAATGTATCCACCTGATACAAATACAAATACATGATACATATCACCATACATGATCCACCTGATCATACAATGTATCCACCTGATACATATATAGATACATGGTCCAAGCGTCCAACATGATGCATATACAAAATACATACAAATGATCCTACTGATCATATCCAGCATCCAACATGATGCGTACATATATAAATGATCCAACTGATCATATCCATCATCCAACATGATGCGTACATACATATACATATAAATGATCCAACTGATCATATCCATCATCCAACATGATGCATACATACATATAAATGATCCAACTGATCATATCCAACATACAACATGATGCATACATACATATACATATAAATGATCCAACTGATCATATCCATCATAAACCAGAACATCATCCTGATGCTCATCATCCAGCGCTTACATCCACAGCCATGTGAAGGATCCTCCTTCCAACAAGCTTGGAATGGCTTCAGCAAATGTGTCCATCACTTCTTCCTCGAAGTGTCATCAATCTAAATAAAGCCAAGCCTCTCCCTGAAGTACTCAAACTTCACCCTGGCTAATGGCTTCGTCAGCACATCTGCAATCTGCTCGTCCGTCGCAATGTACAGGAGCTTCACAGCTCCTCTCTACACCATATCCCTGATATAGTGATATTTGATCTCTATGTGTTTCGACCTGTCATGAAACACTGGATTCTCAGATAGCTTCACACAACTCTGGTTATCACAAAAGATACCAGTAGCATCCAACAGGAGATCAAATAACTCAGACAGTAGCTTCCGTAGCCATACTGCCTCACAACTAGCTGAACAGGCTGCAACATACTCTGCCTCAGCTGTACTCAGTGCTGCGCAGGACTGCTTCCTACTAAACCAAGAGATCACACCTGATCCCATACTGAAGCAGCACCCATATGTGCTCTTCCTATCTGTAGCACTGCCAGCCCAATCTGAATCAACATAACCCTGCAGGTTAAACTTTTGATTCGCTTCATACTTGAGCTCATAATCCACTGTACCATTCAGGTACCTCAGAACATGCTTTACAGCAACCAGATGAACACTCCTCAAATATGTCAGGAACTGACTCAATGTGTTCACAGCAAAGCAAATGTCTGGTCTTGTGTTCGTTAGGTACATCAAGGACCCAATCATCTGACGATACATAGAGACATCAACCGGCTCAGATGAAGCATCACATAGAAGCTTCAGATTCGATGCCATAGGTGTGGCCATGGCCTTGCAATCCATCATCCTAAATCTCTTCAGGATATCTACTTTGTACTTCCCTTGACCAAGGAAGATCCCACCTACACTCTGCCACACCTCCATACCTAGGAAATAATGCATCATTCCCAAATCTTTCATATCGAACTCGGCAGCAAGCTTCCTCTTTGTATCACACCAAGTTCTAGGAGCTTGCTACAATCCATACAAGGCTTTCTTCAATCTGCACACATGTGACTCCCTGTCAGGTCTTGGGACTAAATCCCAAACATCTTCTTCATGATCAACGGATCATGGCATTCCATTTCTTCATCCCAGATCCTGGGAACTTCAATATCTTCAATATATTCAATAGATATCTTTGTTGCTGGAACAAATGTTGTAGTCCTTTTGTAGGTGAAGATATACGGTCTTTCCTACAAAACAAGTTAAATTGCATGATTAGAAACATCTCATAATTTTCAAAACAAATTCTTTACACACAAAGAAATATGTCATGTAGTCATGCAATTATCATAGCCAATGCTTCAATACAACATTTATCCATGTTCCACAACTTTCTAGATGCCTTCCAGCCTCTACCAGAACATTGTTAAGAGTTTGCACTACTGCCAACATGTCAGCAAAGAGGTTTCATTCTAGATAAGTAGCAATGGAATGTTGTACAGTGCCATAGGCCACTTACCCATGCATATTAGTAGTATACTGTTCATCAATGCAACTATTCTAATATGCATAATACACAACCTAATTCTAGGAAAATCAGTATAATATTATTTAAACAAACAAAATAGGCAAGAATTGATAATTGAAATACTTATCTTTGTTTGTTTGTTGGGTGGACTCCCTCTGAGTCTTTGCTTCCTAGCAGGAGATGTTGAAGTAGCTTCTTCTACACCTTTCTGTTGTGGAATGTAGGAAGATGGTCAATTCCCTCTGAAAATCTGCATCCTTGCAAGAGCTGCTGGAGTGTGCTCCCTCTTGATCTTTGCTTCCTGGATTACCTGTCCTTGAACTATATTCATCCTTGCTGACATCAATCTTCTTGAACCCTAGAAAGTATATTATGTAAGCCTTCGAGCTTTCACTATAACCTACAAAGATACCCTTCTTTCCTGAAGGATCTAGTTTAGTCCTCTTTTCCTTTGGGAGATGAGTGTATACTGGACAACCAAATATTGTGAGATGGTTGACTTCAGGTTTCTTACCAGAAAAGGCCTCTTCTGGTGTCTTGTTTTCCAATATCTTGTGGTGTGTTTTGTTCTGCACATATATAGTTGTTCTAGCTGCTTTTTCCCATAGATGCATAGGTAGATCCTGGTCATGTAGCATTTCCCTTGCTACTTCCATGATAGTTCTGCGCAACTCCATTTTGTTGAGGATTATAAGGAGAAGTCAACTCCCTCTTAATCCCTGAATCACTACAAAGCTTCTTGAAGTCACCTGAGGTGAATTCTCCACCATTGTCGAATCTGAATGTTTTGATCTTCTTATCAGTTTGATTCTCCATCAAGGTTTTGAATTCCTTGAACTTATCAAACACCTCATCTTTGTTCTTCAAGAAGTATACCCAAGTCTTCTTGGAGAAGTCATCAATAAATGAGACATAGTAAACATACCCACTAAGAGAATTGGATGACATAGGACCACATACATCTGAGTGGATGATTTCCAGGATATCTTTGGCCTTACTTTCACTGCTTGGGAAAGCCTTCTTAATGTTCTTACCTTTTGCACATCCTTTGAAAACACCTTCATGTTTGGTCTTGATTTCAGGAAGACTTCTACAGCCTTACTTGCAATTGGAAGTGCCCTATAGTGCATATCAGCAAGTCTTCTATGCCAAAGTTCACTTGTCTCCATGGATTCATGCACCATGGCATGTTCAGGTTGTCCCTTCAATTTATACCATCCTCCCTCTTGCTCTCCAATCACTACTGCATCATCTATGGTCTTTCCCTTTGGCCACATTAGGACTTGGTCATCCACAAATGCAACCCTCATACCTTTTGCATCCAATGCAGAGATGGAGAGTAAGTTCTTCTTGAGCCCAGGTACATAAAGGACTTCTTTCATCTTCAAAGATTTTTCAGAATCTAGGTTGTAGGAGGCTTCACCACTTCCTTTGATTGGGTATTGATAATCATCCCCAAGTTTCACCTTATGGGGTGATTCATGTTCAGATAGATTCACAAAAGATTCCTTAAACCCAGTCATGTGTTTGGAAGCCGCACTATCAATCAACCAATCTTTACAACCATGGGAGATAGTACCTATGAGAGCAGAGATTAGAACATACTCTTCTTCACTTAATGAGTCATCATCACTTTCTTCCCTAGCCTTCTTCTTTGGAGGTTCATCATCCTCGGCAGCATGAGCATGGAACTTTCTCTTTCTGCCCTTCTTCTTCTTGCTGAAGTTGTTGTTATTATCCCTTTTGTTCTTGTGACAATCTGAAGCAAAGTGACCCTTCTCATTGCATGTGAAGCATCTTAGATCCTTCTTATTCTTTTGATATGATCTTTTGTAGCGAGAGTGCTCCTTCTTGGGCTTTCTTCTTTTGGTGTGAGTTGCGAGAGCTTGATCTTCACCTCCCATCCTTTCCTCACGAGCTACAAGCCTAGCTTCTTCTTGAGAGCATTCCTCCCATAGTTTACTGAAAGAGATCAATTTCTTTCTTGCACAGATTCCTTGAATAAAGGAGTCCCATGACCTAGGTAGGCCATTCAAAGTGGTCATAACAACTTCACCATTGTCCACTACTTCATCCATAGCTTCAAGTTGCTCCTTGATCTGAGAGACCTTGGAGAAGTAAGATTGAATGGTTTCTCCATTCAACATCTTGACCCCTTTCAATTGATTCCGCAGAGTCATCTTCCGATTTATGTTCTTCCCTTCAAATAGCTTGGTCAAAGAGTCAAACATCTCCTTGGGTGTCTTTAGAGAAGACACATGGGGTATGAGATGGCCTTTGATAGAATCAACAATGATTCTCTTTGCCTTGACCAAGTTCTTCTTATGCAATACCTTGGCCTCTTCATCCTCTGGGATAGGGGTGTCTTCTTTTATATATGAGTCCAACTCATTCTCTTCCAGGATTAACCCAATCCTATACTTCCAAGCTCATAAGTTATCAGCCCCTTCAAGCTTATCCTCATGCTTGGTGTGGTGAGACATCTTAAAGAGTACTTCAAATGGAAATAGAAAATATTTAGGTCTTACCACTTGAAATGCTGAAAACTGGATCTGGTCCCCGATTAGGGTTTGTCAAAAAAAACCCTAAAAATTCAAAATGTGAATTTCAATTTTCTGAAAGGATAGAAAGATGTGCTTTGATGAGCTGATCATCCTGGTGCATTCAGAATTTGAGATCATCAAAGTTTTACCCTTCAGATTTTCCTTTTTGTCCTCCTGGGTTCACTAGGGAGAGCCCTGAATTAGGGTTTGAGTTTCCCGGAGATCTACCCAGCCAAAAATCTCGATCCAAAGCTGTAAACTTCGATTTTTGCAAGGAGATTCCATCTATGTCTTCAGATTTCAGAAATTTCTATTTTTGTGGAAACCCTAATTTTTAGGGCCAAATCTGTAAATACTCAGAATTGAATTATGATTGGACATATAGATGCACCTTGATGAGTAGAGTCAATCTACTATACTACTTTTCCAAAAACTGTGGAAAGAAACCCAATAAAAAAGAAACTCAAGTTTTCGTCACTGCAAAATGTCTTCTTCTCAAGTTAGCTCTGATACCATGTTAAATTTTGAGCATTAATTCACAATACTCTAGGATCTTCACTGAGAGAATAAAATGTATAGTATATCAATGCATAACAATCACAAATAAAATCACAAGAATCAAAAGCATGAGAGACAAGAGACACAGAGTTTCCGTGGGGAAAACCCTAAGGTGAAAAACCCCACAACTTCCTCAGAGATAGAGAGAGCAATGGCTCAACCAAAGTACAACCAAAATACACTAAGATAGTCTCCTAGTAGCAGATGATCCTCCTCCTCACTAGTGCGCCACTTTCTGAGTGAGAGAGATGTACTTTTTCCGAATGAATCTAAATAGAGATCACCTGATCTCTATTTATACTAGCCTGTTAGCCAAGTGACCTTATGGGGCCAACTTGTCTAGCTAGGTACATCCAAATTATAATATATATATTTCAAGACCGACCCCACACATGGTGGTCTAATAACCCATCCACAAGTACACGCACTTGCGACACTTGTCAATCCACATGACGAAACTTCCTTATAGAGGAATAACACATCTCTAATAAAGGTACAATAAATATATATGAAATACATTCTGAAGTTACATATACATCAACACCACCATGCCGGAAAGGCTCTACACTTAAATCAACGCACATGGGAGAACACATCTACCACCATGTCGGAAAGGCTCTGCACTTACATCAACGCACATGGGAGAACACATCTACCACCATATCGGAAAGGCACTGTGCATCTGTGTCTTCGGAACTCATCACACATAATCCAACTGATTATGTAATGTATCCACCTGATACATATGATCATCATCATAGCATCATCCTGATGCATGTCATCTAGAGTATCGTCCTGATACTCATCATTGAATCGTCCTGATGCATATTTGGAGCAACATCCTGAAGCTCGTCATCCATGATCATCCTTATCATACAATGCATCTACCTGATGCATACCAAGTATCTACCTGAAACATATACAAATACATGGTCCAAGCATCCAACATGATGCATATACAAATACATATAAATGATCCAATTGATCATATCTAGCATCCAACATGATGCGTACATACATATACATATAAATGATCCAACTGATCATATCCAGCATCATCCTGATGCATATACAGAGCAATAACTAGAGCATCATCCTGATGCTCATCATCCAACGCTTACATCGACAGCCATGTGAAGGATCCTCCTTCCAACATGTTTGGAATGGCTTCTACAAATGTGTCCATCACTTCTTCCTCGAAGTGTCATCAATCTAAAGAACACCAAGCCTCTCTCTGAAGTACTCGAACTTCACTCTAGCTAGTGGTTTCATCAGCACATCTATAATCTGCTTGTCTGTCACAACATACAAGAGACTCACTGCTCCTCTCTGCACCATATCCCTTATATAGTGATATTTGATCTCTATGTGTTTCGACCTGTCATGAAACACTAAGTTATCAGACAGCTTCACACAACTCTGGTTATCACAGAAGATACCAGTAGCATCCAACAGGAGATCAAATAACTCAAACAGTAGCTTCTGAAGCCATACTGCCTCACAACTAGCTAAACAAGCTGCAACATACTCTGCCTCGGCTGTACTCAGTGCTACCCAGGACTTCTTCCTACTAAACCAAGAGATCACACCTGATCCCATACTAAAGCAACACCCAGATGTGCTCTTCCTATCTGCAGCACTACCTTCCTAATCTGAATCAACATAAACCTACAGGTTAAAATTTTGATTCATTTCATACTTGAGCCCATAATCAACTGTACCCTTCAGGTAGCTCAGAATATGCTTTACAGCAACCAAGTGAACACTCCTCGGATTCATCAGGAACTAGCTCAATGTGTTCACCGCAAAGCAAATATATGGTCTTATGTTCATCAGGTACATCAAGGACCCAATCATCCAACGGTACATAGAGACATCAACAACCTCAGATGAAGCATCACACAGAAGATTCAAGTTCGATTCCATAGGTGTGGCCATGGCCTTGCAATCCATCATCCCGAACCTCTTCAGGATATCTACTGCATACTTCCCTTGTCCAAGGAAGATCCCATCTGCACTCTGCCACACCTCCATACCTAGGAAATAATGCATCATCCCCAAGTCCTTCATATCGAACTCGGCAGCAAGCTTCCTCTTTGTATCGACAATCAATCTATCATCTCCTGTTACAAATAGGTCATCCACATACAGGAGTAGAATCACAAGATTCCCTTCCTCAACTTTGTAGTAAAGGTTTGAATCCGCTTTACTCTTGGTAAAGCCCAAGCTAGATAGGAAACTGTCCATCCTACCATACCAAGTTCTGGGAGCTTGCTTCAAGCCATACAAAGCTTTCTTCAATCTGCACACATATGACTCCCTGTCATGTGTTTCAAAACCGAGTGGTTGCTCCACATATACTTCCTCTTCAACTACACCATTCAAGAAGGCAGTCTTGACATCCATCTCGTGTATCTTCCATTTCATTGTTGCAGCCAGGGAAAGTACTGTTCTGATGGATGTGTACCTAGCTACAAGAGCAAAAGTTTCTTCATAATCTATTCCCTGTTTCTGAGAGAAGCCACGGGCTACAAATCTTTCCTTGTACTTTTCTATGCTGCCATCTGCAGCATGCTTGATTTTGTAGATCCATTTGGAAGTCACAACAGACTTCCCTTCAGGTCTTGGGACAAAATCCCAAACATCATTTTTCATTATTGATTGGTATTCCTCGACCATGGCATTTTTCGATTCTTTCTTTTCTTCTGCTTCTTCATAACTGGAAGGTTCTTTGTTCATGACATCACAGAGTAAAGCAACATAGCTAGTATGTGATCTGGTTCTCTTCTTTTCTCTATGTTCTTCTTCTAGAATGCCAAATCTCTCTACATATTGAATGAGCTCTCTATCCCATGCAGGTTTCCTCTTGTGAGATTTTTCCTCACGTGGTGGATCTACAGGTTGTTGTGGATCTTTAATTTCACCATCAACATCTGGAATTGCTTCAGACATGGTATCGTCTTGAAATCTAGTTTCCTTAGGTTCTTCATAATCTTCAACAGGTGTCTTTCTTGATTTGACGAATGCTGAGTTTTCATCAAATGTCACATCCCTGCTGACATCAATCTTCTTGAACCCTAGAAAGTATATTCTGTAAGCCTTCGAGCTTTCACTATAACCCACAAAGATACCCTTCTTTCTTGAAGGATCTAGCTTGGTCATCTTTTCCTTTGGGACATGTGTGTATACTGGACAACCAAATATTCTGAGATGGCTGACTTCAGGTTTCTTACCAGAAAATACCTCTTCTGGTATCTTGTTGTCCAATATCTTGTGGGGTGTTCTGTTCTGTACATATACAGCTGTCCTAGCTGCTTCTTCCCATAGATGCATAGGTAGATCCTGGTCATGCAGCATTTCCCTTGTTGCTTCCATGATTGTTCTGTTCTTTCTTTCTGCAACTCCATTTTGTTGTGGATTGTAAGGAGCAGTCAACTCCCTCTCAATCCCTATATCACTACATAGTTTCTTGAAGTCACCTGAGGTGAATTCTCCACCATTGTCGGATCTGAATGTTTTGATCTTCTTATCAGTTTGGTTCTCCATCTAGGTTTTGAATTCCTTGAACTTATCAAATAATTCATCTTTGTTCTTCAAGAAGTAAACCCAAGTCTTCCTGGAGAAGTCATCAATGAAAGAGACATAGTAAACATACCCACTCAGAGAACTGGATGACATCGGACCGCATACGTCGGAGTGGATAATTTCCAAGATACCTTTTGCCTTACTTTCATTGCTTGGGAAATCCTTCTTAATGTTCTTACCTTTTGCACATCCTTTGCAAACACCTTCATGTTTGGTCTTGATTTCAGGAAGACCCTCTACAGCCTTGATTGCAATTGGAAGTGCCCTATAGTGCATATGAGCAAGTCTTCTATGCCAAATTTTACTTGGCTGCATGAATTCATGCACCATGGCATGTTCAGGCTGTCCCTTCAATTTATAAAAACCTCCCTCTTGCTCTCCAATCACTACTGCATCATCAATAGTTTTACCCTTTGGCCACATTAGGACTTGGCCATCTACAAATGCAACCCTCATGCCTTTTGCATCCAATGCAGAGATGGAGAGAAGATTCTTCTTGAGCCCATGTACATAAAGAACTTCTTTCATCTTCAAGGATTTTCTAGAATCTAGGTTATACGAGACTTCACCACTTCCTTTGATGGGGTATTGATAGTCATCCCCAAGTTTCATTTTATGAGGTGATTAATGTTCAGATAGATTTACAAAAGATTCTTTAAACCTAGTCATGTGTTTAGAAGCCCCACTATCAATAATCCAATCATTACAACCATGATAGATAGTACCTGCGAAAGCAGAGATCAGAACATACTCTTCTTCACTTGATGAGTCATCATCGTCACTTTCTGTTCTAGCCTTCTTCTTGGGTGGTTCATCATCTTCGGTAGGATGAGCATGATATCTTTTCCTGCTGCCCTTCTGCTTCTTGATGTTGTTGTTCCTTTTGTTCTTGGGACATTCTGAAGCAAAATGACCCTTCTCATTACATGTGAAGCATCTGAGATCTTTCTTATCTTTATGTTGATGATAGTGTGAAGATTTCTTGGCATGAGAGTGCTCTCTCTTTGACCTTCCTTTCTTGGTGTGTATTGTGAGAGCTTTATCTTCACTTCCCATCTTTTCTTCTCGGGCCACAAGCCTTGCTTCTTCTTGTGAACATTCTTCCCGCAGTCTGTTGAAGGAGATCAACTTCTTTCTTGCACAAATTCCTTGAATAAAGGAATCCCATGACCTGGGTAGGCCATTTAGAGTGGTCATGACAACTTCACCATTCTCCACCATTTAATCCACTACTTCCAGTTGTTCCTTAATCTGAGAGACCCTAGAAAAATAAGATTGAATGGTTTCTCCATTCTGAAACTTTACTCCTTTCAATTGGTTCCGCAGGGTCATCTTCTGATTTATGTTCTTCCCTTCAAATAGCTTGGTTAGAGAATCAAACATTTCTTTGGGTGTCTTTAGAGATGACACATGTGGGATGAGATGGTATTTGATAGAATCAACAATGATTCTCTTTTCCTTAACCAAGTTCCTCTTATGCAATATCTTAGCCTCTTCATCCTCTGAGATAGGGTTGTCTTCTTTTATGTATGAGTCCAACTCATTCTCTTCCAGGATTAACCCAATGCTATACTTCAAGGCTCGGAAGTTATCAACCCCTTCAAGCTTATCCTCAAGCTTGGTGTGGTGAGACATATTAAAGAGTACTTCAAATGGAAATAGAAAATATTTAGGTCTTACCACTTGACTTGCTGAAAACTTGATCTAGTCCCGGATTAGGGTTTGTCAGAGAAACCCTAAAAAATCAAAATGTGAATTTCAACTTTCTGAAAGGATAGAAAGATGCACCTTGATGAGCTGATCATCCTGGTGTATTCAGAATTTGAGATCTGCAAAGCTACACCCTTCATAAATGCCTTTTTGTCTTCCCGGGATCACTAAGGAGGACCCTGAATTAGGGTTTGAGTTTCTTGGAGATCTACTTAGCCAAAAATCTCGATCCAAAGCTCTAAAATTCGATTTTGCAAGGAGCTTCCAGCGATGTCTTCCGATGCCAGAAATTCCTATTTTTGTGGAAACCCTAAATTTTAGGGACAAATCTGAAAATGCTCATAATTGAATTCTGACTGGACAGGTAGATTCTCCTTGATGAGTAGAGTCAATCTACTATACTACTTTTCCCAAATCTGTGGAGAGAAACCCAATAAACAAGAAACCCTTGGTTTTCGTCACTGCACAATGTCTTCTTCTCAGGTTAGCTCTGATACCATGTTAAATTTTGAGCATTAATTCACAATACTCTAGGATCTTTACTGAGAGATTAACATGTACAGAATATCAATGCCTATCAATCATATCAAGCATGTCAATCATCACAAGAAGAAAAAGCATGAGAGATAAGAGACACAGAGTTTCCATGGGGAAAACCCTAAGGTGAAAAACCCCACAACTTCCTCAGAGATAGAGAGAGCAATGGCTCAACCAAAGTACAACCAAAATACACAGAGATAGTCTCCTAGTAGCAGATGATCCTCCTCCTCACTAGTGCGCCACTTTCTAAGTGAAGGAAGAATGAGTTTCTGAATGATCAAAATAGAGATCTCCTTATCTCTATTTATACTTGTATGTTTGCCCAGTGATCTTATGGGGCCGACTTGTCTAGCTAGGTACATCATCCATATATTACATAACATAAGGGCCGACCCCACACATGGTGGTCTAATAACCCATCGACAAGTTCACACACTTGCAACACTTGTCAATACACATGACGACACTTCCATATAGAGGAATGACACATCTCTATAGGAGTACAATAATATATAAATTAAATACATGGATGAAATACATTCCGAAGTTACATATACATCAACACCAGGTCTTGCACTTGCTCGTCTGATGTATCTTATGGAATTACGAAAGGTTTAGTTTTGGCTAATAGCTCTGTAATCGGTCCGGTTGGCTTAAAATCAAACATCTCTAAACCTTAAAAAAAAACAGTAGTCTCTAAACCTTTAGAAAAAATAGCTATCAGGAATATGAGAAACGGCTTCCTCTTTGTTTTCTTCTTAGAAGCCATATCAGCTTTGGTGTGGCTTCTGATGCTTGGAGCTACTGTTAATTTTGGAAAGTATATCTGCACGTTAATATTCTTGTAGTAGAAGCTCCTGTTGGCACATCAAACATGTTATTTGGTATTGCAAAATTTCTAGTACTTATTTTGTAGTACAAAACTGCATATTACGGTTTAACTTATGAATCTGGGTTCCTTTTGGATGTAAACAATTCAGAAAAGAAGTAATTATTTAGCACTACAAAACTGCATATTACAGTTTAACTTATGAATCTGGGGTCCTTATTCTTTTGAATATGAACAATTTAGAGGAGAAGCTACTGGGTCCTTGTTCTTTTGAATATGAACAATTCAGAAGAGAAGCTACTATTTATTTGAGTTGTCAACTTTCCAGATATCAAGTTTTGTAAACCTTAACTAGGCGTTTATTCTTAATGTATTTTGGATTGCAGAGACCAAGATAATATTTGAATATGTGGCCTTTAAAGCAAGGGAATGTAAATTAGAATGGCATTCCAGTAAAGTAACCTAAGGTGCACTGATGATGTCATATATTTCTCATTTATGTTTTTCTTTTACTGATATAATTTATTTTGTTTTTTGCAAGGTACAAGGAATGTTTTCAGATTTGATGTTTTCATTTTATGTCCAACCTTCACCTTTACCCAATTTCAAGGGCACAAAATCTTGGAAAAATGGAACACACATGGACTGCTAGACATACAGGTTAATGGTGACTGGTTTCAACTCTACTTTTACAGAATCATCACAGTGCCATACTACTAACAACATCAAAGCATTTCATATTCTTCATCATCCTCTGCTTGAATTATAAAAATTCGCTGCATTAGATTCAGAGAATAATTTGCAGCTAGTCACTATTTGTACTCACCATTTCATAAAATATTAGGCAATCAGTTGGTATATTAGTTATAAATGGTTCAAATCTTTTTTAATAGAAACAAGATTTTCTATTAATATGTACAAAAAATTACAGAGCGATACCAATCATACATGTAGGGTTCGCATCACTACTCTTCACTTGAGATATTTTCAGAGGGAAAATTTTCATAAATAGGGCCAGATAGATTGTTTTTGTTTGACCGCCATACTGTTCATAATCTTCTACACCCTAAAAACTGAATACAAATACATAAACGATAGCATATTCTATAGACACTGCATACACTAGTTAAGCATATTCCCTTTCTTTAAACAAAACCATGTAGTGGTGAAATGCCCATATCCTAGGTATGTTAATTCAGTTCGGCCTCCATCTTTGCAATAGGAAGAATTCCCCACACTGTCTTTCTTTGGGATTGCACTAGATTAGGAGACTAGGGGGAGGGCTTCAAGAAGCTTTTGTTTATCGTTGCTTTGCTATCGGTGGTCGTCAATCACTTTTCTCGCCCTTTTTGGTGAAGGTGGTCTTCTATTTTTGTAATACCCAAGTTTTAACTCTTGGTGGTCTTCTATTTTTGTAATACCCAAGTTTTAACTCTTGGTGGTCTTCTATTTTTGTAATACCCAAGTTTTAACTCTTGGTGGTCTTCTATTTTTGTAACACCCAAGTTTTAACTCCTAGTATATATATTGTGGAAAATGTTTTTTCTGTGGTTATTCTGACATATATAAAGACAGGTAGGCTATTTTGACTTGTATCAAAGTCAGGGTGAATCTGTAATTTAATGTTATTCTTAGCTGGGACATGAGGCAAAAGTCCAGTTAGTGAATGACCATAAATTCTGTGCTTGGTTATGTTTAAGGGTTGTAATATTCAAATATTCAAACTCGTAATGGGACTTTTCCTCTGCAACTACCCACAACTTCATACTTTTTCAACGACGTCTACCCATCCAAGTTGGATTTGTTCATCTTCGCTTGCAACCCTATCCACAACCTCAACTATAGAGTTTCCTTCTTCAATAGGATAAACCTATACTCTAATACCAATTTCACAACAAAGGGTGCCTCAATTCCTTCTGCAAAATTCAAAAGAGACACCCTCAAACTAGATTCACCCGTAATTAGTAATTCAACATGCTATCATATTCACAGAGGCCATAGCTCAAATGAAAACACACACAACAAGTGACACACCGGGTTTTTTTTTTCTTAAACCGTTTCTCAAAGGCACCACCATTCAATCTCACCAACACATAGGAATTTAAGAATCTATTTAAACACAAGGGCGTGAATTAAAATTATGGGCTCATTTTCCTTCTATTAATCTCAAGGAATCTTATACAATACACATAATTGGCCTCAAAGGGCTCTCTTTCAAGTATACAGAGGGATAACACTAGATCAAGATTCATGATGAGTTCATCTCAGCTTAGGAAACAAATATGAATTGTTTTGTTTGCATCAACTCACCGACACGTTCTTTGATCAACCATTCTTTGGTGAGAATCTGAGATCGAGGACATATATGAAGGTCCCAAGTGACTATTGCAAGTCATCTCTACATCTCTACGAAAAAAGGTTTCTTCATGCACTAAATTTTCAGAAAGTTCTAGGCGATGTCTTTTCATTTTGTGGTGGTTTCATATCTCAGGTTTTTGTTTCTACTCTCTTCTAGTCGACTGACCCAATCCAAATCAATATTGGTAATCTGCACCCAAGCAGTCTCACGCACGTGAAGAATTAAGTAGTCTACAATCATATCAATTTCCCATTGTTCGTATGGTTCGTATACTTGTACTCTTAGGTTGACGTTAGCAAAGAGAGCATAGTTTGTGCAATGGATAGATCAAACTAGGGTTTTTCTACAGAGGAAGGCAACATCCATGGCTCTGAAGATTTCAACTTGATCACAACAGTGACCAAGACATTGCTAGGCAAGATTACTAGCCTACCAGGCATGAAAACTCGTCCATGGTTTAGCATCCTGACACCTCTGTCATTGACAATGGTCTCCTATGCAAATTCGCATGGAACTCTCTCGAACAGGAAAATGAAGAAATGAGTCCAAAAAAAAGGTTTTAGGGTGTAAAGCACATAGGTGGATCTAATGTTCATCCTACAGGTGGACGACATGCATTCAATTGTCATGTAGGCATAAAATATTGATGTGGAGAGCATTTCCAGGTGGAGAGAAGGTGGGGATGACCTTATTCCCCTCCAAATCATTGGATCATTAATACGAAGTTGCACGACCCAGAAATAACAGGTGATTACTTGCCATGCAAGGTAAATTGGAGAGTGAAGTTGTATGGTGGTAATGTTTTTTATCACATCACCAAGGATCACGCCAAGCAATCAGAAGTCTAGGATCTGGTTTCAACTTTACTAGTCTTGAAAATACAGTGAATCAAACATTAGTTGGAGATCCACTATCTCAAACTACTCTATTGACTCAGGTATTATCCTCGCATTCTTTTCACTCAGACATATTGCAATTTTTATAAGATGTTGAAATTTTGGCCTATTGTAACAGGATTATTTAGTTGTATATTGGATTTAAATTGTCACTTTTTATTACATACAATTTCCAAATCAAGGACTAATCCAAATCCTAAGGGATGGCTTTTCTCTCGAGGAAATGTCTCAGGTATGATTTCAACACCATTTCTTTAATGTCTTAGACTGATGGATGATCTGAAAATTGTAAGTTATTTTACAAAGTGGTTGCAGAAAATTGACAGGAAATAATCTTATGTAGGGCTTTCTTGGTAAGATTACAAGAATCAAGGATCACATATGGATTACAATGTAGCAGAATATTCCACTCAAGTAAATATTTATTTTTGTTTAACAAAATTTGGTGGTTTGCTAACTTGGTGAAGATATATTTGGAAGCAAACCCTCACTTTTTGACATTTTATCTAGGCATCACAAAGTGGATATGGAGTCAAGTATGTCACACAAGGGACTCAAGGTGCTTTCACTGGGGACTTTTTGAATCATACATCGCTATTAGTCATAGGTAAGGCATGCTTTGGCAATATGCAAGTTGAAGATTTTGGTTTTGGATTTCTCAATGGCAACTATAATCAAGCATATTCGTTCCAGTACACATTTGATGGACATTATTGACTGATTTGAAAGATTGGAGATATGTAGAGATATCTTCATAAAATGAGTATAGTTTGGTTTGTGATGTGATCTAATCTTATTTGAACATTACTAATCAAATGAAGCTCAAAATTCACATATATTGTTTTATTCAATACTAGAAATCCACAACTACTCCATATGATAGCTAATGCATTCATTCTTTCCAACTTTTTAATAAATTGGTTTTAATGATAGAAATGTTCTTAAAATACGGGTCTCTTAAACAATCTTACTATATTTATCATGATTAATTTCTTGTTCAGAAGAATGATGATGAATCCAAGTATTTCACATAGAAAATGTGTCCTTAAATAATGAATTTCTTCTTTTAAATAATTTACTCTTTAACAATGATTTGGTATGCAATCATTTGTTCTTTTCAATCTATTTATTTCTTCACCTAGAATGCAGGGACTAAGCTATACGCAAATCTTGTTATTATTATGTTTCAATATCATACTTGTTTGTATTCTTATAAAATTACTTAACCAACCATTTATTATGTTTTGATTTTAATTTCATTTGTTTTTTTATAATCTATCTATTATATTTTTATTTTTAATTATATGTAAAGTTATCATGTTTTAATATGTATTAATTATTTTGAATTTCTAGTGTAATTTTTAGGTTAATTGTTGTTTCTATTTAGGGTTAAGCTCTACATTGCCTTTTAGTTCATTAGTGAATATGTTAAGTAGGTTAATTGCTAATATATTTATATGTTTATTTATCTTTTCAATATATGAATGACAGGTTTCGAGGCTTCCTTTAACCTTCATCCATCATCACGGTTGAAATTCCTCCCACATTTCTCAATTTCTATGGCTTCACGAATTTTCCTTTTGTAATAATGAGGGACAATCGCTAAAACTTTTGAGTCTTCTAGGAAAATATGATGTTTGGTGGTGTGGGAATGCTCAGCTATGGCCGAGTTTTTTATTCTATTATGTCGTATATCTGCACTATGCTCTTTTAACCTAGTTGCGATTGATTTACCAGTATCACCTATGTAGGAATCACCACATGAACATGGTGGTTTGTATACTCCTTTTTGGTTTTGGGGATTAATGGGGTCCTTGGATTTGTCAAGCATGGTTCTTATAGAGTTAGGAGGAGCAAACGACACCTTTATGTTTTTCTTTTTTAGAACATTGGCAATTTTGTTTGTAGTGCCATGGATATATGGTAGAGTAATTATGGGGAGAGTTGTATCTTTTTCTTTTTCTTTGGTATTCTTTTTGTTCCTCTTAATGTTATGGAAAACTTTGTTGATTTCCCTTCTCTTATATCCATTGTTCATGAGGGACGTTTTAAGGTGTTTTAACTCCTCTTCCATGTTATCCACATAAGATTTATATTTATATATTAATTAACATAAGATTTATACACATTTAATATAAGACTTATATTCATTTAACAAAATTACTAAATAATCACACATTTATATACTTTAATAAAATCACTAAATGATTAAAACTCTTAAGTAATAATAATTAGAAAAACTGAAAGCATTTAACCTAGATTAGAGAAAGTGCATTATTAATTAGATATTAAAATTCATAAAAAACCTAATTTCAAACTATTAAAAATTAATAATAATAATAATAAAACCCTAAAACTTTAGAAAACAAAAAAACAGACCTTACCCGATTCGCTACAAATTTTAAATGATAAATAAGTATTTATATCATACCCACGTGCAGAAGAAAGAGTGAGATTATCGTTCTCCTGAGGATGAACTTGCTTAAGAGGTTCGAAATTGTCGAATTTAAAAATTCAACCACATATTTCCTTTAGTTTTTAAAGAGCCCTGGTATCAGAGGAATATGGAAAATTACATCACCTAAAAGAACAACATATCGAGACAGAAGCACAAGTTCCCACAACCAACACAATGTTTAACAATTTGTCTTCAAATTTTACCCATGTTTACCATAAACTCAGGTCCAAGTAAATGGTAGTCATGAACTTGACCAGTAGACAACAAAAGGCATTAGAAAATAGAGAAAGGAAAGCACTAGAAAAAAACTTGGAGAAATAAAGGCAACAAGAAGAGATACAATAAGAAGAAGCAGAATGGCTATAGGAAGCGAAAAACAATGCATAATTAAGTTAACAAAATGATTCAAGATATACATTTCCTAGACAGAAGGGCTCAAAAACCGAATGTCAACATCCAAGCGCAAGCTCCTCTTGTAGAAACAAGAAATGCAGTAACCACAAATTTGGTTATTGAATAAGTCGTAGAAGAATGAAAAATGTTTCATAAAAAACTTCATGTTTCAATACCACATATTCACAAGACAGTCACCGACTCCTAGGCTATTCATATGGAACCACCACCACAACCAGCACCACCATGACCAGTCGAGAAATAATTTCCAATAAAGTGCATCTTTTAACCAAGAGAAAGAACTAGAGCCGACTGAGAGTATAGAAATTGACAAGCCTTCAAGAAGTTGTATTGCACAATTTTGAAAAATTCATCTTTGTAAAAATCATGTCGTTCTTTTTTACTTTGGTTTTGGTATTTCTCTTATTCAGTATGAAGACTAATTTGAGAATGGGGAATACATTGGAAGGGACTAGTTGCTTAGTTAACTAGGCTTGTCGGTCGATTGACAATCAACTAGTCAACTGGCCCAACAGTTCAACCAACATTATGAATAGTTATGTATAATTATATGATGATTCATATGTATAAAAGGATATCATTTTATGTTGTAATATGTCCTTCTACTTATAATATAACTAACTATTGGAGTTTTGTATACTTTTGTCTACGTATGCATGTATGTTCTCTTAATATCCATCAATGGTAACTAATGATTGTAATCCCCTAGATTGCAACATCCTCCATAGGGGATTTCCATGAAAAGTAGTTGGTACTGGTAAGTAGAATATCACTTGGACCAAACATATTATAATATGTAGTCAATATGGATTCAAAAATAGAAATTGATAGTATATATGCAAAGATCTTGAAAAAATAGGTAGTTTTACAAAAAATGAAATGAACTCTAGATGTCAAAGTTATGCATTTTTGAAGAAATGCATAAATGGAGCGAGGGAGCCATGTGGAAAATAGAGGTTGATCCACTTGGTGATGGACACACAATGAGGTCATTGAGTAATAAATAATTCCTCCTCCCCTTCACTAAGTTTGCCTATAATCTCACTTTTACAAACAAGTTACTTTTTAAAATAAGTGACCCAATTTTATAAAACAAGTGAGAAACACTTTTACAATCATGTTACTTTCAAAATTAAAGTGGCATAAACTTTTTCAAAAAGTAACTTAACAAAAGAATGCCTTGAACTCAAGACCTCTTACACTAAATAAATCAATTTTCAACCAAGTTAGTTAAACAAAAGATATAGTAGTGTTATGAAAGAGAATTGGGTCGTTGTTGGTGTTGTTGGTGGTGGCGGTACTGCTGTTATTGCCATTGTTGTTGTTCATGATGGTTTTGGTGTTGCTAGATCGTGCCTACCAAAAAAACCTTGTATTTGGCCTAGAAAACATTTTTGCACAATCACACACAAACAACAAACAAAAATTTCAAACCAACACATTTCAAGTTTGGGGTCAGATCTTGGTTAGCTTACCCAAAAAACGCATGTTTTTATCTATGTTTCTAGTTTGTCTATGTTGTTGATAATTTGATCATGACCATCATATTACACAAGTACAAATACATACTAAAGAAACACACTTTACCTAAATACGCATTAGAACAAGTTGATCTTAACTAACTCCTAAGTGTCTAGATATTCTAATATAGTGCATCTAATATTGCCATCTAGAATAAACACATTCTAAACCATAGAGAATTTCCCACATCATACATGAGAGAAATTCATAAGCACAATATGGGGACCCTAAGGGTTGAATATCCATTAATGATTACATATCCTTACAATAATAACTTAAGAATGAATTAGCATAGTTTTTGGTTGGTTGTGGTGATATTATGTTTTTTTTCTCAAACTTTCCTATTCCTTTGTGCAAAAGTTTAAAAACTCTCACTAACAATTCTCCACAGTACTCATTTCATATGTCTTCTTGAAAAATTCCCATTACTAAGTCACATACCCTTAACATTTGTGCATCTTGGAATTGTTTATATGACATAAATACCTCTCTAATTCAATACTAACTCAACAACCAACTTTTTACAATGACCTCAATGGTATTATCACTAGTTTGAACCATAAACAATTCAACCACAAAAATGGACAATTGTCATCCAATTATAGAAACATAATCTGCCCTCATATCTAATATGATGAGTGTTTGTAGATGGTTGATTCATAATTTATATGAACATTGACCATGATCACTCCAAATGTATTGTTGTACGGAAAATGTTCCTAATGACTAGGGTAAGTAGAGGTCACCAACATACTGACATAATCATGTAGAAACCAAGGAAAATTGTAGACAAACAACAAGATATAATTGGTGAAATAAATAAGGGTTTGAAAGTTGAGTGATTGGTACCTTATATCAATGAAGGCTGATCCAAGCTCTTCAATCCTTTAGTTTTATTCCACAATATTTCATAAAGACCTACAAAAAAAATGTAACCCTCCTGAAAGCTTTTGACCACAAATGGATAAATAATCAAATTGAAAGCATGTATACATAGAAATGTGAAAATACTCTCAAATATCCAATTCATGCATCAAATGCTAGTAATATTGGAAAGGAAAGAACTCTTTAAAAGGAAGCTCGATAGTATCTTTCTTGTAAAATTTTAATGAGTCCAAGAAAGTAAACACAATACCTTCTTCATTTTTGAACAAGCTCGAAGAAAAGAGAGAATATTTCTTGATAGGGGTCCAACCATGTGTAACTTTATGAGTCCATGGAAGAGAAACTAAAGGATTTCTTTTTTTTTACGAGTTTGAAGAAAATATAGACTAATACTCGATAAGGTACTGATCCGTGGATTTTAATATCGAGCCTAGATCTATTTGTGCTCGTCAATGTTTTCATATTTAAGGAGTCTGAAAAACTTAAACAATAACTCCATACGCCTACTCATGGATTTTATATCGAGCCCGAGTTGGTATATGCTCGTATGGATTTCACATTTAGAGAGTCTGAAGATCCTAAAAAAGACTCCAAGGGGTACTTTTTTCGTAAAGTTAGTGTCCTCGCCCGAAAAAAGGGTAAAAAAATGCAAGAGAGAATTCTTCTAGTCATGGTGAATTAGAGTATTCCTTTTTTGTAAATAATCCACAAAGGTTTGGAAAAGGGGTAAAATTATACATATGTGGATATCCCTTCATGTCTTTTAACGAGTCTGAAGCAAACAAGTATACTCGAAAATCTTGTCACTTTTAAGGATTCTAACAAGAGCATGAAGAAAAATCCATATGGGTGGGAGCTTTATAAAAAGGTGGCCATCAATATGGAGAAAGTGTGCTATCTAGGTTGTCCCATGTGAGGTGATTCCTAACCATGGAAGAACAATGACAATACTGGGAAAATATAAGGTTTAATGTCGCAGTCCATGGTGAAAAAATGGGTCTTATGGCGTAATAATATGGTGAGGTATTAATGCAGTGCAAAGGATAACGGTAACCTAACCTATATGCCATGATTAACAAACCATTTTCAAGTGGAAATGTGGACAAAACCTTATAAAAAGTGTCTTCTTGCTTGTTGACCTAGTCAAAACACCTTCATTAGTGGTCACAATTAAAAAATATGACATTAAAATACATTAGCCTAGATAAAGTGGGTAAAAATAAAAAAATGTTTACCACAAATAGTAAAAAAGGGATAAAAACCAAGTTATTTACCATTTTACCATTGCAAAGAACCAAAAATCCCTAACAGTTCAATCATTGATTGCGACCAAACTAGTGGACGATTGTTAATTCTGTTAGTTGCATTTAATTCTTCTCCCTCTCCTCTACATTTTGCATATAATTTTTATGGCTTTTTGTGAATTTTTTGAGTTTTTATTTAACATTTAAATTTAAATATGCGTACTCACGAGTGTATAATATTGAACTAGCGGGTACAAGAAATAATCACGGGTGAAGGGTTCTTCACCTACGGGTAAGCTGCTACTATCATAATACAGAACCACGGATGATGCAGTTTAGATTTGAAAAACTCAATGCTCACTCAAATTAATGGTTTCCTTGCAGATATGGTTCTAGTATGGAGAGAACGAGAACATGAGGCTATGGATAGAGATTCCATGGTGGACCCCTTGACCTTGAATGCATTACGCCGATGTGGTTTGTTGAAATTATTTCACGAGGAAAATATGAGGGCCCAACCCAAACTACTCAAGACACTAGTACACTAATGGGATCCCAATCAAGCAGTGTTCAACCTTCATGGTGAGACCTTAGAGATCACAGTGGATGATATCTATTTCATTACCATATTATCCCATCGTGGAGAAGTGGCAAACCTTAAAGGTACTTTTCGTGGAGTTGGGGCCCTCTTCATGAAAGACTACGTGAACACCTACTGTGTACCTAGAGAAGAGAAGAGTGGAAGCCAAGTGGCCATAATCCAAATAGCTATTTTTCCACTAAAAGTGATTTTGAGCACTATCAACCGAGTGGAAGGTAGTTCTGCACTACATTTGGCCACTTGTAATTATTTGCAAATCGGTGTAGAGTTCCTCTGCAATGTTATCTTTGATTGGTGCACCAGACTGTTGGTGAATATGAAACACCAACTTACGGAATACAGGACGGGGAAGAAGAAGAACTTCATGTATGGCAGTATTCTAGCTGCGTTCCTCTTCGAGAGGGTTCCTAGATTGAGCCCTAAATTGGCCCTTCCATCTACCGACCATCACGAGCCAAGATTGGTTCGTTGGAGCGAGTTGTTTATCTGATGGGGAGGTGGAGATACCAGGACTTCTTATGATGATTATGATTTCCTAGGATGGTGGGGCCAACAGGTGCTTGCATTTGAGCAATTCCCGTATGCAGGATTGGAATTCCGAGGAGACCCTGAACTCATGCTCCCTCTAGGAGAAGCGTGGGGAGAGATCAGTATGATTTTTATTTTGTAATATTCAATTTTTATGAATTTTATCATAAATATTAACATGTATATATATTTTGGTGAATCTGAGTATTAACAAAGTGTTTGATGTAGATGTCGGGCTAGTATGGTCAGTCGAACACCCTAGAGTGTTTGTACGACCAGCAAATCCGGGTGGAGCAAATGCTATGCTCAGGACCATTAAGGTGAAGATGAGCCAGTTGACACATGATATTCATACTTTATGCATAGAGCAGATGCCTATGGACATGCAGGAGCATGTGGTGGGAGTGCCCCCTGCATGGATTAGACTGCTTCGTAAAGTAGCTAGGCTAGTCATCTGCTATAGGGAAGTAGTGGTTGAGGAGGCTAAGGCTCCAACCTCTCCATAGTGACATTTACATCATTTGAGGCTATAAGCCAGATTTTTGTAAACTAATATGTATTATTGATGGATATGGATACTCAAACTCTTTTTTATTTTTTGGACCTATATATACATCTATCGGTTATATTTACATGTTTCTTCTATGCATGTGGTTATGCAATTACTGTGTATGATATAAATTCCAATCAAGTATATAGTTTGCATATGCATCAGTTATAGTGTTCCGATTTCTTGAAATGTGTTGATATGTAATAAAATCAAATTGTGTTTCAAGTAGTCTAACTTTAAAGAACTGACGTAATAATGAAGGATCCCTAACTCGATACTCACCATTAACTTGAGATACAACTAACTGAGAATCAATTCTAACCTCCATAAATGAAATTCCATGGTGTGACACATCTTGGAGCGGCTCAATGACAATGCTATACTCAACCATATTGTTAGTAGCAGAGCCTAAACAAGCACCTCCTGACGAAACTAGCTGACATGTAGGTGAATAAATCACCCAAGTGGCTGAAGCAAGATTATGAGTATGATGACTAGTGCCATCAGCAAATCCTACAAACAACTCGGTTGACATCTGAAACACAACCAAAACTAACAAGTTATACAACTTGACGAGAACATGACATTGTTCTCGTTTTTTAGGGGGTCAATTTTAGTAGTTGTTTCTACCCTCGTTTCAAAAAGTGTGTATATTGGTAGCACCATTTTTCATTTTAAGCCATTTTTTTGTGATTTTGAAACTTCTTGGTCATAAGAAAATTATAACTTTTATTTACAATGGCTCTTTTTCAAAGTTTACAAAAATTCTACATTTAGTAGCTAGTTATAATGAAAAATACACACTTTTTTGAATTTTTGTTACTTTTAAAAACCATTTAGATTGACAAAATTTATATATATATATATATATATGTTAGAACATTTTTCCACCTATGTACATTAATCATTTATTAATGATGATTAATTAGCCCAAGTGATTAATGATTACATCCCTAAGTTGATTAGCTACTAAATGGTCAATTATCATGAACTAGATGGCAAATGTGAACAAGTGCTGAGTCAAACCAGCTAAGTGGAGCGCTCCCCAGGGAAATTAATGCACTCAACATGCCTAGAGCGCCCTCCTCAGGTCATTTAATGCACTCAGCATGCTTCTCTTCTACCTAGGGCGCATTTGCTCTCTTTGTGGACAATCTTGCCTTGTTTTGTCACATTTTTGACCAATTTTAGACTCCAAACCTCTAGCCAACCAGTTTCTTCACATGTGTGAGGTCACATGGGCCTGTCCAGTCATTCCCAGCATTCACACTGCAGATTCGAACCAGTTTGGGATGGTTTGGGATATTTTGGTCAACCTAGGGGGGTTTGAGCTTTTTCTAAGCTAGATCAGTGTGAACACTCCAGATGGATTCGAATTCTTCCAGATTTGTATATATGGGTGTTCTTAACCTTTGTTAAGGTTGGACAGTTAATAATATTGACATTATTCACCATTTCATGTGTAATTGTTCTTCATTCATTTAAATTTTTTATGCCATTCTTTCAAATGTTGTGCAATCTTTCACCAGTGAGGAATCCACAGTAGCTAGATTCAGCTGTGCTTGAGATTTTACATGGTATCAGAGCTCTTGGAGCTAGAATTCGAACCAGCAGACTGTTGTAGTGGATTGCCAGAAACAGTGGAGAAACCACATAATTCCTGAGGCCATTGCCTTGAGCTTACTGGAGAAATCTAGTGGCTCCTCTCAGGTGTGATGCTCTCCCGAATGCACCCACTATCCATACAGGGTTCGAATCTGTGAGTGTAGATCCCTCCAGAGTGATTTGAGAGTTGTTTGCAGGTATTGGAGTTCAGCATTGTCAGCAAGTGCGAATTGCAGCAGAGGAGAATGGAGCCATCTCACCCAAACGTGCTCACACCTTTCAACTATTTCGATTGGAAGGCAGAAATGGTGATTTTGCTGAGATCCAAGGGTCTCTACAGAATCACGATGGGCACTGAGGTTGAGCCAAACTCAGCTGTGGAGAAATCCAAGTTTTTCAACAGAATGGATGAGGCATTTGGCCTCCTTTGTCTCAGCATTTCGAGAGACCTCCTGTTTCATGTAGAAAGTCTAGCAACTCCAAATGAAGTGTGGCTCAAGCTTGAGACACTGTTTGGAAAGACTGATGAGATGAGAGGCCACCAGCTCGAAAATGAGCTTGTCTCACTGAGCCCAGGGAATTTCGATTCCATCCAGGACTTCTTCACCAAGTTCAAGAACTTGGTCTTGCAGATCAGACAATGTGGCATAGAGAAGAAAGAAGAACAGTTGGTGTTGTCCATTCTCTCAAAATTGGGTTCAGAATACTCAGTTTTTGTGTCTTCCTTCAACTCCACAAGGCTCACAGTCAGAGGTTGGAAGATGCCATCCTTGGCTGACTTCATGGAGATGCTAACTCAAGAGCAAGACAAGCTGGTCTTGATGGGCTCCATCAAACAAAAAGATCAAGTTCTTACAGCTGGAGATTCGAAATGTGGAAGAAGCAAGCAAAAACCCAGGGTTTCGAAACCTCAAGAGAAGAAGAGAAAGGATGAGAGGCCCAAATCCTCTGAGGGGGTTTCGAATCCTGTCAAGAACAAGGGAAAGAAGGCTGAGAAGACAAAATGTAGCTACTGTCAAAGAGGTTTTCATCCAGAGAGCTCATGCATGAAGAAAACCATAGACACCATGACACATCTCCTACAGAAAAATAACATTCCTCTTCCTGAAAGTTCCAAGAAGAAGGAGTGCGTTTTTGAAGACAAGGAGAGCTGCCATGCTTTGGTGGCTAGCTCATCTCATTCACCTTTGTTCATCATTGATTCAGGTTCCTCAAGGCACATGGCTTCCTCAAGAGACTCGTTTTCTGAACTTGCTCCCTACAGTGGTCTCTCAATTCGAATGGGAGATGACTCAGAAATCCCTGCTCATGGCATTGGGAAAATCTCTATGGAGAATGGCTTCTTCTCCAATGTGCTGTATGTGCCAAACCTTGCAGCAAACTTGCTCTCTGTATATCAAATGACTCATACTGGAGCAGCAAAGAAGGTGGTCTTCACTCAGGATGAAGTGGAGATATCAGAAGTTTCCACCGGGAAAATTGTTGCAAAGGGTGTTGCAGACCATGACATGAAGATGTACATGTTCTCCCACTTCCTCGAATTTTCTTCACCAAGTGTGCTGCTGTCACATGGGAATGAGACCAGCAAGCTATGGCATCAAAGGTATGGGCACCTAAACTACAGATATCTTCAAGTTTTAAGCAAAGAAAATATGGTAGAAGGGCTGCCCCAAATCAGATTTTCGAGTGGAACATGCAAGTGTTGCATGATTGGGAAACATCCTGAGAGGAAGTATGACAAAGGGAAGGCTAGGAGGGCTGATCAACCTCTTGGGATAGTACATTCTGATCTCATAGGGCCACTCCCCACACCCTCCTATGGCTGCAGCAAATATGTGCTCACCTTCATCGATGACTACTCAAGGTACTGCTGGTTATTTTTCCTTAAGCAAAAATCTGAAGTCTTTGATTGTTTCAAGATTTTTAAGAGCATGGTTGAGAACTTCAGTGGGAAGGCCATGAAGATTTTGAGGACTGATAATGGTAGAGAGTATGTCAACAACAATTTGCAGCAGCTCTGTCAAGAGCATGGCATTCAGATGCAACACTCAGTGCCCTACACACCTCAGCAAAATGGTGTTGCAGAGCGCAAAAATAGAGCACTGAAAGAGATGGCAACTTGCATGTTGCAAGCAAGGGATTTGTCTCCTAAATTATGGGCTGAAGCTATGAATTGTGCAGCATATGTTCAGAACAGGGCACCACACAAAGCACTGCAAGGAATCACTCCATTTGAAGCTTGGATGGGCCACAAGCCAAATGTCTCACATTTCAGAATTTTTGGCTCAAGGGCTTGGGCCAGAATTCCACCGGAGAAGAGAAAGGCATTGCAGCCCCAAAGCAAGGAGTCAATCATGGTTGGGTATGCAGAGGATTCCAAGGGCTACAAGCTCTTTGATCCATCCACTCACAAAACTTTCATTGAAAGAAGTGTCAAATTCGAAGAGGAAGAATTTTTGCAAGCTAGTGAACAAGGTGATGGGGAATGCTCATTCCCTCGTCTTGATGATGAAGTAAGTAGTGATTCATTCTCTGATATTTCTGATTCTGATATTGCTGAAGATGATGTTGATATGGATTCTGAACATATCCCTCCCTCAAGGCCCAAGTGGGTAGAGAAAACAATTCAAAGTGCCGGAGAGCTAGTGGGAGATCCCCAAGATGCTAGGAAAACTAGATCTCAATTTCACAATTCCTTTGCATATAATAATTCTGATCTGAGTGAGGCCTGTTATTTGATGGTTGGATCTGATCCAATGTCATATTCAGAAGCATGTACAGACCCAAGGTGGCAATCAGCCATGCAAGAGGAGATGAACTCACTCCATGAGAACAAAACTTGGGATTTGGTCCCTCTTCCTCCCAAGAGGAAACTAGTGCAATGCAAGTGGATTTATAGAACCAAAATTGGATCTGATTGCTCTGATCTGAAGTATAAGGCCAGGTTGGTAGCTAAGGGTTACTCTCAGGTCCAAGGAGTGGACTATACAGAAACATTTGCACCGGTGGCAAAGATGGACTCCATAAGACTAGTTTTGGCAATTGGGGCTTCCAAGCAATGGGAGATTCATCACATGGATGTAAAAAGTGCCTTTCTTCATGGGGATCTGAATGAGGAGATCTATATGCAGCAGCCTGAAGGTTTTATTTCTGATCATAGACTTGTTTGCAGGTTGAACAAATCACTCTATGGGCTCAAGCAAGCTCCTAGAGCATGGTATGCAAAAATGGACAATTTTCTGCTATCTTTGGGGTTTGAGAGGTGTAAGTCTGATCCAAATGTGTATATGCAGCATGTTAGTGATCTGATATTGATTATTGTACTGTATGTTGATGATCTTTTGATCACTGGTAGCTGCACCAAAGAACTTGACTCAGTTAAGAGAGCATTGCACAGTGCATTCTCCATGACCGATCTAGGATTGCTGAAACAATTTCTGGGTTTGGAGATTGATCAATCTGTGAATGGAATTTCTGTATGTCAGTCAAGGTATGCTTCAGATTTGCTGCAGAAATTTAAAATGGCTGAATGTAAGTCTGCAAAATTTCCATTTCTTTCAGGAGTTAAGCTTACAGAATGGGGTTCTTCACCACTAGTTGACAGTTCGTTGTATAGACAACTAGTTGGGAGTTTGTTGTATCTTACACACTCTCGACCAGATTTGTCTTATGCTGTTGGGGCTGTTGCAAGGCACATGCAAGAGCCTCATGAGATCCATTGGAAGGCAGCCAAGAGGATCCTTCATTATGTTCAGGGTACTAAGTCTTTTGGTATCCATTATGCTGCTGGTTCATCCCTTGAACTAGTAGAATTTACAGATTCTGATTGGGCCGGTGATTGTATTGATCGGAAGTCAACTTCCGGTTATGTCTTTATGCTTGCACATGGACCTATATGCTGGTCAAGCAAGAAACAGAGCACTATTTCCTTATCTTCAGCTGAGGCCGAGTACAGGGGAGCAGTCAATGCAGCCACACAATGTGTTTGGTTGCAAGGTATTCTTGCAGAGTTCGGGATTGTCTTTGATTCACCCACTATTCTTTGGCGTGATAATCAAAGTACAATCAAGATTTCTACCGATCCAGTACAGAGACAGAGGACCAAGCACATAGAGATACACATGCATTACATTCGGGGTTTGGTGCATGACCGGATCATAGCATTGCAGTATTGCCCATCCAGTGAGCAAACTGCTGATATCTTCACCAAGTGTTTTACCGAGAAGACCTTCACTCACCTTAGATCTTTGCTTGGGGTGAGTGATGCATGGTGATGATTGGTGTATTTTGATATATGCCACATGTCCATTTTAGAGGGGAGGTTTTATTTCCCATGTGGTTTTCCTCCTTACCTTGGTTACATGGACAAATAAATTTTCATGATGTAAAAGGTGACTTGAGCCTAGTTGCCAAGGCCTTAATTTTTGATATTTCACTAAGTCTAGCTTAAGGGGGGGTGTTAGAACATTTTTCCACCTATGTACATTAATCATTTATTAATGATGATTAATTAACCCAAGTGATTAATGATTACATCCCTAAGTTGATTAGCTACTAAATGGTCAATTATCATGAACTAGATGGCAAATGTGAACAAGTGCTGAGTCAAACCAGCTAAGTGGAGCGCTCCCCAAGGCAATTAATGCACTCAGCATGCCTAGAGCGCCCTCCTCAGGTCATTTAATGCACTCAGCATGCTTCTCTTCTACCTAGGGCGCATTTGCTCTCTTTGTGGACAATCTTGCCTTGTTTTGTCACATTTTTGACCAATTTTAGACTCCAAACCTCTAGCCAACCAGTTTCTTCACATGTGTGAGGTCACATGGGCCTGTCCAGTCATTCCCAGCATTCACACTGCAGATTCGAACCAGTTTGGGATGGTTTGGGATATTTTGGTCAACCTAGGGGGGTTTGAGCTTTTTCTAAGCTAGATCAGTGTGAACACTCCAGATGGATTCGAATTCTTCCAGATTTGTATATATGGGTGTTCTTAACCTTTGTTAAGGTTGGACAGTTAATAATATTGACATTATTCACCATTTCATGTGTAATTGTTCTTCATTCATTTAAATTTTTTATGCCATTCTTGCAAATGTTGTGCAATCTTTCACCAGTGAGGAATCCACAGTAGCTAGATTCAGCTGTGCTTGAGATTTTACAATATATAAAGTTTTTTTTTAACTTTTCTCTCAAATAAATCAATTTATGGGCAATTTTATAAAAAAAATGAAAAAAAATAGTCATTTCAAACATTTTTTTATGCATTTTAAGCTTTTTTATGTATAAAACTAAAGATTCTTTTTTTTAAATTGAAAAAATATCCAAAACAAAAAACAAAACAAAACAAAAAACTTAAAAACAAAATAAGTAATTAAATAAAACAAAATTAAAAAACTCTAAAATTTAAACTAAATTTGAAAAAAATAATCAAAATTATAAAAAAATTTAAATTAAAAAAAAAACCTATATAAAAAAAATATTTCAAAACAAAAAAAAATAAAAATAAAAATTATAAAATATATAACAAAAATTAAACTATATAAAAATGTAATTTAAATAAACAAACAAACAAACACCAAACCCCCTCTCCCCCTCCCGTCGGCTCCCCTACCTCCTCTACGCTCCCTCATCCCTCCCGCTCCCCTACCTCCTCTACCCTACCCTCTCCTCCGCCCCTCCTACTGCACCTCCCTACCTCCTCTCCTCCCCTCCCTCCCAACCCCCTTCCACCTCCCCTCTCTCCCCTCTCCCCCCTTCCCTCCACCTCCCCGGCACCCGCACCCTCTCCCATCCCCCCTCCCCCATCCCTATCGCCCTCCCCACCGCCCACGCCTTGCCCAGCCAACCCCTCTCACGGGGTGGCTCTATTATGAGAATCGCGTCGCCATGAAGAGGCCACGCTTGGGCAGAAGAAGGAGCGGTGCCACTCCTTCTTCTGCCCAAGCACTGCCTCTTCACGGTGGCGCGATTCTGAGAATCGCGCCAACCCATGAGAGGGGTTTCTGGGAAGGGCGTGGGTGGCAGGGAGGGCGACGAGCGACAAGGAGAGAGGGGGGAGGGTGTGAGGGGCAGGGAGATGGAGGGAAAGGTGGAGAGGGGAGAGAGGGGAGGGGGGAAGGGGAGGAGAGGGAGGGGAGTAGAGGGGGTAGGGAGGTGCGGTGGGAGGGGCAGAGGAGAGGGGAGGGTAGAGGAGGCAGGGAAGCGGCCGAGAGGGGGGAGGGTAGAGGAGGTAGGGGGGTGTGCAGGAGGGGGGAGAGGAGGTTTTGTTTAGTTTTATTTTTTAATTTTTAATTTAATTTAAGATAGTTTAAAATTTTAATTTTTTTTAAATAAATATATATATATAGTTTTATATTCAAACATCTTCAATATTTTTAAGTTTTTTTAAATGTTAATTTTCGTTAATAATTTTTTTTTAATTTGGTTTTTGATTTTTTTAATAAATTTTGCAGTTTTCAATTTTCAATTTTTATTTTTTTTTAATTCTAGGAGGTCAACTTTTCAATCTGAGGTTCGGTTTAGGGTTTTGATTACAACGATACCACCCATGGTTCATTTTCAGGTTGGTTTTTGGTGTTTTTGATGCAAAAATAAGAATTTTTATGGCTAAAGTTCTCGTTTGTTATATATAGTTCTCGTTTTAGAGTATACTGCATTTCCTCTTTCTCCCTTGTGCACCTAAATATCGTAATTTCCACATTTTATGGTTTAATATATGGTTTTATTATGAATAATATCTTAAATTCTTTTATTTTATATGAAAAGAGTGGTGAAATAATTTCTTGAATAATTTGTGTTTAACTCAATGCTAGATTTATATAGTGTTACTAAATGTTTTAATAAATACAATTTTAAATTATGATACAATGATATAATAATGTCATTTTTTGAAAAAGTGTGCTACCGGTAGCATTAGTTTTCAATTTAGGGCTTGATTTTAAGGTTTTTGTAAACAACAATAAGGATTGTTTTTGTCCATGTCTATATTTTTAGCTAGAAAAAAAAGTGGTGCTACCGGTAGCACCACGTTTTCATTTGGAGTTGTTTTTTGGTGTTTTTTATGCAAAAATATGAGTTTTTATGGTTAGATTTCTCGTTTTGAGTATAAAGTTCTCATCAAGTTGTATAACTTGTTAACTATGTGAGAAATAAGAAAATTTCAAACTCTACACTATTGTACAGTTATTTACAAGAAAAAAGTATATGAACTATGCCTAATACTTCTTCAAATAGAGCCCATTTCTAGGCTCTGACAACTTATACCCATCATAATCAACCAATTCATATGGACCTTTCTTCAAAACTTTGGAGACTACATAAGGTCTGAGCCACATAGACTTGAACTTGCTTGTCCCCAAAGGATCTTTGTCTTGGTCATAAAACAAAACGAGGACTCCTTCAGAGAAAACTCTAGGTCTAACAGACTTATCATATTGACTTTTGACTCATCTCTTGTGTGCTTCATTTGCAATGAGCACATCTTGGAATTGTTCATCAAGATGTTCTAGATGAAGCAAATTGTATTCTAAAGAACATGTGTCAGGTCAAAGTTGAATGGCCAAATTTAATGACGGTATTTCACAATCAACCAGTGTGACTGCTTCCAACTCGTGAATGAGTTGGAAAGGTGAAAAACCCGTAGCAGTATTTGCGGTTGTTCGATACACCCAAAGAGATGGATGTATCATAATATGCTAGTTTGACCTACTAGCATTAATTGTGCATTGGAGAATGGTTTTCAAATTTTTGGTCACTGCTTCAACTTGTCCATTCTCTTGCAGATAGAAAGGAGACAAATGCTCTTTTCTAAATCCACGCATAGTAGTCAACTCAGTCATCATGTTATTTTGAAAATGTCTACCATGATCCGTAACAATCTCTTTGGGGATACCAAATATAGAGATAACCTGATTTAATATGAAATAGGTTGAAGTCTCTGAGATAATAGATGACGTGCTCTTGGAGGTAGTTATCCTCCTGAACTAGAACTATTCCAATTGTAAAATCATATGTGTCCAGATATAGAATAAATTCTTGAGTATAACCTGGAAAAATCAACAAGGGGGCTGATAATAATGCTTTTTTCAAAGCCTCAAAAGCGTTTTAAGCAACCTCGTCCCATAAAAATGAGGTATCTTGTTTGAGTAAACGCATGAACCCTTTTGTTATCTTTGCATAGTTAATGATCAAACGTCTGAGGAAGTTGGACATGCCCTACGGACTCTAAAGTTGACAAATGTTGCGAAGAGGAGGCAATTTAATGATAGCCTCTACTTTCAATGGATCGAACATAATCCTTTTGTTGGACACAATGAAACATAGCAGTCATCTAGACTCGACGCTGAACACGCATTTGTGAGGATTCAAATGGATCTTGTAATGCCTGCCTCACTCAAACACAAGTCATAAATGGTTTGGATGATCTCTTCTCTTTCGAGATCGTGCAGGGAGATCATCCAGGTATGGTTCAACTATATGTTTGATATCATGGAAAGAAAAATTCATTGCTCACTGGAAAGTAGCTCCAGCATTCTTCAAACCGAAAGGAATCTTCCTATAATCGAAGGTACCCCAGGGATAGATAAAAGTAGTCTTGTTTAGATATTTGGGTTTGATTTGGATTGGTTATATCCCAAAAATCCATCCATAAAAGAAAATATTTTGTTACCCACACATGCATCTACTATTTGATCAATAAAAGGCGTGGGGTAGTTATCTTTAGGACATGCTTGATTCAAATCCCTAAATTCGGTGCAAACGTGAATAGTACCTTGATTTTTATCAACGGGAGATGGGTTAGAAACCCATTCCGTCATTGTGATAGGATAGATAAAATCAGTTTTCTACTTCAGCTTTTACAGCTACAGCTTTCCGTGGGTTAACTGGACGAATCTTTTGTCGAAGAGGTTTAACGTTTGGATATGTATTAATATCGTGTTCAATAATAGATAGGTCGATTCCTGGCATCTCCTCATATGTCCAGGAAAAAACATCGTGGAATTCCTTAAACATGTCAGTATACATGCGAATTTCCTCAAGAGAGCAGCTCGCACCGATAAATATATTTTCCATGACATTAGGTTTTATAGAAATATTGATCAGAATCGTTTCTGATATATTAGACATATTGCATTTAGCACAAATTCCTCATTTTTCCAAAGGGTTAATGGGCTGATCAACAGCCCCACTAAGTCTGACACAGAACTCGTCATTCTCAATCTTGTCTAGCTCAAGAATAAATTAGGATTGATGATGCATATGTTCCCCCATGCAGGCGCATAATCAACATCCAACTCCTTGGAGACTAAAGGAATAGAGATGAAATCCATGGTTGTTTATCGTAATTCTTGGTAAGAAACCTATGCCATGGATAAGGGCACTACTGGTTCATCCTAAGTGGGTAAGATCCAAGGACAAGCTCTATTAGAGATTGTAAAAACATTCTTATATATTGAAACGGTGTTTCGAGTACTCACGGAATCAATATAACTCATGGGAGTAGGAAATTAAAAAGTTTCCATAAGAGAAGAATATAAACCTACTCCCAAACTCTCGTTGGGTGGATGTGCCTGATCAATCATCATAATGTTTGATTCGGAATAGGTTGTGTTATTTTTTGGGGTAAAGGAAAACTGATCAACTGTGATGATTTTTCCTTCATGAGGAAAGACCAAAACCCGAAAAAAGAATGATGGAACAACTTACATAGCATACGTCCAGCTCCTTCCCAATAACATATTGTAATCAAGAGGAGCCTAAATCTCGCCAGCAAGAAATATTCATCAGGCACATAGACACTCCTTCATCTAAAACTATTCGTCCAATGTTTTTAGAATCATGAACTACTTCAATTTGGTTTGTGATGTGATACAAAAACCGGGTTTTTACATCATACATATCAAACTTTGCCAACGTATTGGGGGAATCAAGACTTCCTATAGCTCCCAGAAGTGCATTCTATTGTGAAGGGAAACTTTGCAAAACTTATAAAGCAGACATAAAAGCGGTGTTTGGCTAAGTCTTCCACAACATAATAGTTGGGAGCATCCCTTCCATTGGGATTGTGTGAAGCTTGCTTATATACACCTTTCAGTACCTTTGGCATAGGTTCTATTGGCCTCTCGATATGAAGAGGATCAGATACCTCACGAATATCTTTGTCTTTTTGCTATGATTCGGGGATATAATTCCTTTCTCTAGTTTGTAATAAAGCATGTGAACTAACCATATTTATGTATGACTGATCAGATGATATGGCACCTTGGGTGCCCCCAACACTAGAGCCTCCCGAAGCCATGTTTTGTCCCTTACGGAAGGGATCCTTCAAGACAACAGGTTTCTTTTGTTGAAGTAGCTTCTGGACTTCATCAATTAATGGGAATTGATGAGTCATGTGGTCTTCCTTGCAAATATTACAAGGAAATTTTACTTTCTTCTTTTCTTTCTTTCCCCTCTCAACATTGTCAGTGGTCTTGGGATTGTTTTGATTACCCTCCCCCTTATTGCCCTTGTTTTTCTTGCCACCAGGTTGTTGAGTACCCTTTTGGTTAGACTACACATTGTGTACAGTAGTTGTTTGAGAAAGGGAGGTGGAAACCGTAGCTACCTCCATTGCAAAACGCTTTACAAATAGCTCTTACACTTGCTTGGCCAAATCTTCTACAGTCGACAAGTCAATTGAACCCACAATTCCATCTGCATGCGTTCTAGGCTTAGGTTTGACGGGATCAGTATTTGATCTCTATGCCTCAGGAATAATTTCATACAGGATCCCACATTGAGAGTAAATCAAGTCTAACTACTAGGCTCTCAAAATGGATTCCTCTTCTGAGGTAAACCCTAAATTAGAAACATATTTAGAGATTTAAGGTAGGAGTGATTTTAATAACCACTCTAATAAGAACTCTCGAAGTATCTAAGCCTTGATCATATTTTTCTTTCTTCTCTACTCCTTAATATAGTCAGAATTGTGAGTGGACTTATTTTGCCTAAATGTATACAGAAGTTCTGTGCCGACATCATACCGAACAGGAAGTTGGAAATGGTTAAGGAAAACTGTCGCTAAATCATAAAAAAATGATAAGAAACAGACGACAATTCAACATACCATTTCGCTACTACACTGGTTAAGGTTCTTTGAAAGAGTCTCAACCATATAGAATCGTCGTTCAATGAGTTGGAGGAACACCACAAATGAAAAGTAGTGACGTGGTACCAAATATCTTCACCATCCTTACCTTCAAAATTTGGAATGTCTGAGGGTATTTTGGTTGGAACCGGAGTCCAAGTCAGACCGTGATGGACCAGATCGTTCATGAGTTTCCAAAGGTCTGGAAAATTCAATGTTGCCAAAAAAGGTAAACAAGCCCTAGCCGACGGAAAATGTGTTTGGGTAGTTGGATAAGGAAAGTTTCCTAATCCATATCTCCCATAAGGTTGGTTGGGGTTTCCCCCAACCATCGGTTGCGAAGTAAAAGCGTTTTGAAAAGAGCTCCATCCATATGCAAGTGGATTACTCCCTTGGTGTCCACTCCACTGAGGTTGAGTATAACTACCTCCATCTGAAAAGGATTTGAAGAGAAAGCAATACTGCCTCTTCCACCAAAAAGTGAAAAAGGAGCACTCCCTACAGGCACATTTGATTTTTGCACATTAGTTGGTTGAAAACCATATCCTGTGAAGGAATTTTTACTCGTGTGAGGTGCAGTGGAATGACCAGGAACAGAGCCTACAAAAGGTGCAGAAGGAGGAATATGTCCTCCATGCCAAGAGAATCTGTGAACAAAAGGAGGTGAATTACTAGGACCAATCTGGAATTTTTGAAAGAAAGGGGACGATGTAAAAGGGACATTGGAAATCCCAGTGAATGGTAAACTACATGAACCAGTATTAGATCCGAAGGGTATAGAGGAAGTGGTCACTTGAGTGCCATATGACCCTAGGGATGGTGAACTAAAGTTAAAATATGTGACTCGAGTAGAGGTTAACTGCAATGAACTAGGAACCAGAATACTAACTAAGGAGGAGAGAACCCTCTAGACATGATAGTAGATGTGGGAGTAAACACATTTCCCGATCCTTCCTCTATGTTATCCATAATGAAACCAGATGTGAACCTCTAAAAATGTAACTCGAGTTGACCTAAAGAAGATGCTTTCACTAACACCGGATCATAGGGTACAGTTAAAGGTGGGTTAAAGTGTCTTACAAAGCCTTCAGCTTGCAATTCCTCAACCTAGCTGTGTGTGCAACCGGTGAAGTGTGAGTGATAAGATAAGGTGATGCAGGAGCATCTGACTCTCCATCTAAGTCCAATGTTTGGTCAGAACTTAGGGTCTTGACATTTTCCTAGCAGAGGTCTTTGAATGAAATATTGTAAATAATACTATATTTTTAGTGTGATTCTAAATGGGTGATGAGTCACTAGGTGAGTGATGAGTCATGCAGTGATTTGTATAACTAATCCCTCATCTAATGACAGTATTCGATGGAGGTTTAATATATCATGAGCGAGTCATAGAGATAGGATTGAGAGTTTTCTAATATTAGAATTAGTTAGCAGGATGATAGGGGTGTGTTGAGAGTTTATTGGATCTGAACCAGAATTGGTTTTAGAATCCAGGTCTATAAAAGTGTGTAATCCTATGAGGCATAGGAGTGGGAAAAAAATGTAAATCAAGCCAAGAGAGTTGATCATGGTTGTATCAGGCCTAAGAGGATCAGGACGCGGGTTTTGAGACAATTGTGAATGTACAAGTTTTCTTGTGATTGAATGAAGAAGGATAATTATGCATGTCTCTATATCAATGGATGAATTATGTTATTTATGTGTGTATGATTCTGTGAATTGAATGATTGATGAACTATCTCCATTCCTAACAAATATGTGTGTATGAACAATCTGAAATTGGGTTTTTAATATTGCAGAGTAGGTTTCACTGATCCCTGTGTGTGAGTGCATGAGTAAAAGTGTGTAATTTGCAGGTTTCACTGATCCCTGTGTGTGAGTGCATGAGTAAAAGTGTGTAATTTGCAGTGTAAACCCTTGAGTCATCAATCATTGAAAGGATTGATGCTATGCACATATGAATTCGTAGAGGTGATTTGTAGGTTTGATGGGAAGATCAAGTTAGGAGACAAGGAGATTGATTGATAGATTCTCTGATCAATCAGTGCAGAGTCAAATAGATTACAATCAGTTCATCCCATAGAGTTTGGACAATCCAGATCGAATAAAGAAGACACATCGATGGCGGGGAAAGGATTTCGCTGGGTGAACATGCACGAAAGATAGATCTCCGCAAATCCAAAGGGAGTATTCTTCATTTGAATGCATATCGACGGACGAGAGAAGATGAGAAGAAATCAATGGTTCGGATAACATCTTGCTCGTGTGAGTGAGAGGAGGTTAATGGCCAAAATGGATGCGGAATTAGCACAAAATATTAGAATCCACCATTGATATGGATCCGACGGCCCAAATTAACTGCAGAAGGAACTTTGCGGGAGGCAATTACGGAAGCCAATTGCAGAAGGAAGTTGTGGAAGGAACCCCGCAATTGCAGAAACAAGGAAATTGTGGAAGGAACTTTGCGGACGCCAATTGTGGAAGGAAGTTGCAGAAGGAAAACCTGTAATTGCAGAAGGAAGTCAATTACGAAAGGTCGTTGTGGAAAGGTAAATGCAGAAGATAATTGAGGAAGGCACACTTGCTCGATGCTCTATATTTAGGTGAGACCCAAAATATTTATGAAATCCAGTTCACCTCAAATTTGAGATCCTCCCTTCAATGAATGTTTTGGAGAAAGACTTAGTTAGTCTGTTAAGTTTGGTGATTCTAATAAGTGTGGAATCAAACTAATCCCGAGGAAAGCAAGTTGGATTGGTTTTTTTTATCCCACCTACATCGTAAGGCTCCCTAGGAAGATCAGTTGTTCCAGTTGGCTCAATAGATCCGCTTGTGTTTATTCTTTGCCGCTGAGGTTATGGTGGAGGCTCCATAGTGATTGGAGGAAGGTTTTTGAACCTTATATTTACTCCAAGGTGGAGGCTCCATAGTGAGTGGAGGAAGTGTTTGAATCACCAACCACCTTCCCAAAGCATTGTAAGGGATTTACTCCCACGTATGTCCTGGGTATAGTGGAAATAACCTTCCACCATCACCTGTGTAGAGACCAAAAGATCCAAATACTAAGGCTACCAACTTTATAGAGAGGGTGTCGGGGGACAGTCGTAGGTTGATTCAATGGGCATGGGAATGGTAACAAAGCCCGAAACTCAAAATCACCAAAGGTACTAATGAATCCCCATACACACACCAACCTTGGAAGATGCTCAATTGAATATTAGAGGGATATATCCTCTACTCAATCTCGCATGACCTGGTTCTTGAATCCGGTGTTAGTGTAGCTTCTCAATTCACATTCTACAAAGATGGATTTACCTTAATATTGGCCACTACGTCTGAGTTTATCTACTTTGGACAGTTTAAGACAACCTAGTCCAAAGCACTAACCTGCACCAGTTGGTTTTGAACCTAAAAAATAAAGTTGCCAATAAATTTTAAGTTAATTGTTCTTTTTAAGGCTATTGTATACTCAGAAGGTAGTGGTGGTGCACATAGTGATGTTTTGACTAAAATGTAGGAACAACATGATAAGTGTATAATAAATTGAAAAATGATGCTTTCACTTCTTTTTCTTTTGCTTTTGCCTTTCGAAATCAAAGAATTGATGATGCAATCCTAATGATGCAATGGTTTTCTTTTTCTTTTCAAAAATAGAAGTATGTGAATGCAACTATATCTTTTTGAAAATCAAACTAAAATGATTGCAATGGAAACAACTTGGTTTTGTATTTTCTCATTTAAGTATAAAATGAAAAAACTATTTATAAATAAGCACACTACACTAAGATGATAACAATGTGTATGAAACTATGCACCTAAGCTTATAAGATCAGAATTATAACTCACTTATAACTCTAACAATAATTTTTCCCACTGATGTGCACACAACAACGAAAATCTTTCGAAGATTCTTTGGGAATGTGTGGCCTTGGGGGCAAGCAAAGAGTCAGGTGTTGTCACCTGATCCCGACTCCTCCATTTAGGAAAACTCCTAACGAAGCCAAGGGGGGTAGACCCTAACAAAGGGTTTCTAAGGCTCTTAAGTGTTTTAAATGTTTTAATGGATTAGGATGGGTTTTGTTTTAGGAGTTTTAGGTAATTTGCAATAAAATTGTGTCCAAGTGTAACTTTTTGCAAGATATATTACATCCACAATATGATGATAACTATAAATGAAACATCCATAGCATAATATGATAACAAATAACAACAACTTTCAGATAGAAAATAAGAAAATGAAATATTGAACAATTGTTGCTTTTTAGAATGACCAATGCCAAAATGGAGTCAATGTCTTGAAATGCTAGGAGTTCTTGAGTGTTTGTAGATGTTTTGCAAATGTCTCTTGGTGAATTTTATTGTAAATTTTTGAGGTGAGGTGGATTATTATGGGAAAGGGGATCTCCAAGATATACCTTGCAATACAGGAGATATGTCTGGATCACAATGTAAGTGGCTCCGTACAAGGACATGTGGGCTGGTCGGAGTCTCTAGAGAGGTCTTAAACACTACACCAACAAGGATGTAGCCTAAATGTGCCCTTAAGGTCTCGTACCAGTGGTTCCGACGTCCCCAGGAAGAATTTTCCCACTTTCGATTATAGCGATCAATGCTGGATTTTCGTTGGTTTTCTCGGGATGTATTTTATTAATGGTTGAAGTGGAATTAAATGTGAATAATTTAACAAGCTACACTGCTTCTTGGTATCCCACAAGTGGGTATAGCATACATAGTGTAGATAAATGTTCGTTCCAATTTTATTATGTGAATGAAGCAAGAACCATAGACTCTCTGATAGAGAGCACTCTTGATCCGCCTTATGGAGAGATTCAAGATATTTATGAACAAGAGAATGCTAAAGTGAAATGAAACTAAACAACTTAAAGTAATAAACTCTCTGATAGAGAGTGATCTTGATCCACTTTAAAGTGAGATTCAAGAGACTTTAAATTATTTTTAGTAGTTTATATAAAAGCAGGAAATCTAACTAAGAAAACAAGAAAACCTCTCTGATAGAGAGTGCTCTTGATCCACTTTTCAGTGAGATACAAGAGTCTTTGATTCTTTTTAGAGAAAAATTATATAAACAAGAAATTAAAACTAACTAGGCAAAAAAATAAAGCATTGTAAGGGATTTACTCCCACATATGTCCTAGATACTATGGAAATAACCTTCCACCATCACCTATGTAAATCCTTAAAGATCCAAATACTAAGGCTACCAAATTTATAGAGAGGGTCTCAGGGGACAGTCGCAGGTTGAGTCAATGCACATGGGAAGGGTAACAAATCCCAAAACTCAAAAGCACCAAAGGTACTGATGAATCCCCGTACACGCACCAACCTTTGTAGATGCTCAATTGAATATCAGAGGGATATCTCCTCTACTCAATCTCGCATGAACTCGTGCTTGACTCCGGTGTTAGTGGAGCTTCCCAGTTCACATTCTACAAAGGTTGATTTACCTTAATATTGGCCACTACGTCTAATTTTATCTACTTTGGACAGTTTAAGACAACCTAGTCCAAAGCACTAACCTGCACTAGTCGGCGTCGAACCTAAAAAAAAAAGTTGCCAATAAATTTTAAGTTAATTGTTCTTTTTAAGGCTATTGTATACTCAGAATGTAATGGTGGTGCACATATTGATGTTTTGACTAAAATGTAGGAACAACATGATAAGTGTATAATAAACTTGAAAAATGATGCTTTCACTTCTTTTTCTTTTGCTTTTGCCTTTTGAAATCAAAGAAATGATGATGCAATCCTAATCATGCAAGGGTTTTCTTTTTCTTTTCAAAAATAGAAGTATATGAATGCAACTATATCTTTTTGAAAATCAAACTAAAATTATTGCAATGGAAACAACTTGTTTTCGAATTTTCTCATTTAAGTATAAAAAGAAAAAAACTATTTATAAACAAGCACACTACACTAAGATAATAACAAAGTGTATGAAACTATGCACCTAAGCTTATAAGATCAGAATTATAACTCACTCAAAACTCTGACAACAACATGCTCAACAAGTCAATTCAAACAAAAATTCAAATTCACTAACTTTGGCATAAAATGTTTTTATTAAGGAACTGAAAAACAAGAAAGGTATCAAACAAAGAACCCTGCAGAGTTATATGCAACCCTCGGATAGTCCAACAACACCAAGAGAGTCCAACCAAATAATTATCAAACTAGGCACTCAAGCATGGAAGACTAAGGCACAAACCCTTAAAAAGCTTCAAAATAAAAAAATAAAAAAAAAGGTCAAAAGGAGAAGTAAAAACTTCAACACAGACAACAAAATGTCTACAAAACCTGTAAAGAGAAATAACCTCACCAAAATCCAAGACAAAAACCCTAAAAGTTAAACCCTAGTAGGAAAAACTTGACCTACATGATTACTAAAGACTATTAACACAACAACAAGTGAGTCACACGTAGGTGTAAAACCTTCCACCAACGAGTAATAGGGGAACTCGCTACTGTAAGTAAAGGAAACCCGCGAGTATGCCTAAAGAAAAAATTTTAAAAAAGAAGAAATTGCTCAACAAAATCAAATTTTGGGTTGAAACCAAAGGTACAGACCCTCTGTAAACTCCTCCTAAAACCTAAAATCACACTCAAACTGAAGAAATTTCAAGCAAAATACCCCCAAAGAAATAGGGCTTCCCCAGTAGACTCGTCAATTTTTTTGTACAGAAAATGTTCCTAATGACTGGGGTAAGTAGAGGTCACCAACATACTAACATAATCATGCAGAAACCAAGGAAAATTGCAGACAAAAAACAAGATATAATTGGTGAAATAAACAAGGGTTTGAAAGTTGAGTGATTGGTACCTTATATCAATGAAGGTTGATCCAAGCTCTTCAATCCTTTAGCTTTATTCCACAATCTTACATAAAGACCTGCAAAAAAAATGTGACCCTCCTCAAAGCTTTTGACCACATATGGATAAATAATCAAATTGACAGCATGTATACATAGAAATATGAAAATACTCTCAAATATCCAATTCATGCATCAAATGCTAGTAATATTGGAAAGGAAAGATCTCTTTATTGATTGCAATAAATAGTAACAAGATACATTCACCTTGATCTGTGCAACCACCTCTTGAAACCTGATTTGGAGTCTTTTTCTCCTCCCTACTACCAAAATTCCTCCAGCATGAATTTGCATAATAAGTGAACCCCCTCTCTCATGGCCCTCCCTTTGTATTTATGACAAAGCAAGGAGAGTAGTTTCGAAAGAGGATTAGTTAGGATAGGTGTGGAAGTTAGGAAACCAACTCCAACTGTCCATACTTTGAACTTGATTTTTATTTTTCGTGATTTATAAGGAACATGCGAGTGAAGACTACCTCATTAGCAAGTAAACTGCTAGAAGGATTAAGGCAACTTGTGAGTGCAAATTTTAGGGAAACTCGCGAGTGGTAAAGGGACCACAAGCGAGTAAATCGCAAGATGTCAAATCAGGAGTAGCGTGTATGTCCTAAAGTAAATACACAAAAAAGATGATCCAGAGAAATGGGGAATGACTAGGGCCAAAGACATCTATAGAAAATCCAGGCTCTTCCATCCATAGTGTCTTTTTGTGTGAGCGACAATTCAGTGTCATCACAGATGAAGAGGTGTCGATTCGATTGATAATATGTATGAACACCTAACGCATTGACTCCTATGTGAATTTTAATCTAATCGATTTGCTCAAGTGCCAATGCTATCAAAAAAATTACCAAGTTCAAAATGTATCATATTTGTTAATATATATATATATATATATATATATATATATATATTTCAAACAGTCTGTATTGAATCGTAAAAGGTAAATAACAATATAGTTGAATTTCTCTTCATTATCCTTCCAATGATATAAAGAGCTTTCAAAACATAGGTTCAAGATTAAAAAATTATATTAAAATTATTATTATTTTTTTAATTTGTTTCTAAAAATTATTTTTTTAGTAATTTGAAAACCATTAAAAAACTCCATGTAGAATAGGCAAAATCCTACAACAACCAATTTGTATCTATTTTCAATACCATTCCAATGATGTAAGGAGTACCCACTTTTTAAAGTTAAAAAATAGTAACATTATCAATTTTGTTTTCTAAATTATCCCAAATAAGACACATTTTGAATTAATACTTTGCTTATGTATTGAAAGTGCATTTAATCATGAAACAATCCATTCATCAACATTTTCCCCACAAACTACAAATAATGGAACCAACATTGGTCTAATAATTCATCCATATTCCCCCACAATTAACAAATAATGGAACCAACACATTGGTATAGTAGTTGAAATAGAAACATTTTACCATAATGATGTGTATTTACATCTTAGTGAGATAGAGCTCTAATTTTATGAATGAATACATTAAATTTGACAACCTATGAATAAATTTATTTACATCCTAGTGAAATAGAGTCCTAATTTTATGAATGAATTCAATTGAATTTGACTACCCATGAATAAATTCATTGGAACAACCTCATATAGCAATGATCAATAACATTCCACAGAAGTTAAAAGAAAAAAAATACTTACTTTTATCAAAATAATAGGAAAAAGCAACTTTTTTTCCAAAAATAAAATTAAAAACTTTGTAAAATTAAAAGATGCCAAACCACTCAATTTAGCAACTTGAAACTCAATCAAACTCAACTTGAACCTTAATCCAATTAAAACCAAAAACTACAACAAACTCCATAAAACAATATATTCGAGCCAATTGAATTAATAACATAAAAATACATACATAAAAAGGTATAAGAAAAAATTAATTTAACTCAATAATAAGTTCATTAAAGATTAGCTTGATGGGTTAACTCAAGTGGTTGAGAGCTGTACGTTGTAAGCAGAAGGTCCCGAGGTCAAATCCCTGGGTAACTATGCTTAATATATAAGAACCTCACTTAATATACCCACCAAGTTAGGCTCCTCTTTGAAATTATGAACTACATTAATAAATAAAATTAATAAATAAAATAAGTTAATTGAAGATTACTTAAATATTTGCATTATTGCGGGAATAATTTAGATGCATGTTCCATCCTTCAAAATCTTCATTAATAGATTAATTCTTAAAATATAACACAACACTATTATTTTAGCAAGCTCGTCCACTTTTTCCTTAGGACACCTTGTCGGAATCTTAGCCAAGCCCTATGCAATGTCATAAACTATATAAAAATGTGGCAATTCATCATTGGCTATGCCATGAATTCTCAGTTGGTAGTTGGAGACATGGAACAATAACCTGGGGAACCTTTCCTCCTTGGTACACACTTTCCTAGAGAGAATCTTTACTCCTTGGTACACACTTAGATTATGCTTGGAGTGCACTCTTGTAATCATTTGTTTAGACTTTAACAAAACAACTCCAACCTAAGAAAACATTTGACTTTACCAAGTCCTAACCCACCCATGTTCATTGTACTTTAAATATATGTAGACGGGATAGAACAAATGAATTGATTCGTTACAGCTCGTTGGTTTTTTATTGGATTAAAATATCGATTTAAAAATAAAATAAAATAAAATCACATAAATAAGTGCAACTCACATATCGAGAAATTGATCATATATTTTCATTACATTAAAAAACAATGGAAATCCATTGACCAATAAGAAAGCATAAACGGGGACACTTACAAACTAATCACTTCACCATAAAATAAGTTGTGGAAGAATAAAGTAAGAGAGACTATGTTAGAGGACGGGCGTAATGGAGGTTCCTTAAGATTTCCAATGAAGCGTTCACTTGTTTCAATTTAGTGAAATTAGAATTTCCAAAGGTTTTGTTTTAAATTAATATTAATGAAAGTAGATTTGGTATGTTTTTATGGTTGTTTTTTTTGTTTGCTCAAAACTCTCTTACTTAGTGGGAATGGTCTTTGGTTTGAGAAACCATGATTCAGGGGCATCTATTTAATCAAAATCATCTAAGGATTGCATCGGGCTTGGACCACACCAACCGTCAACTTGGCTGGATTTTGGGGTGTCTCCTCCCAACTAATTCACTCCTAAAGGGAAATTGAACCCAGATTACCTTACTGACAAGACCCACACCTTAACCGAATAAGCTAGCAGAAAATGAATTTTGTGATTGTTTTGGATTGTGTTAAAAATGAATAAATTTTTTAAAGTGTAAATCTTTTTAAAGATTTACACTTAAAAACAAGTTTACTTTTTAAGAAATTTATTCTTTTAACACAATCCAAAGTTAAAATATATTTATATTAATATAATAAATCACATAAATAATAATGATAAGAAAAACACATAAATATTATGTGATATTTTTAATAATATTAATTTAAAGAAAAATAATATGTTGCACTTTGAAAAAAATTGCATTATAAGGGATTTGATCTCTCTAAGCACTGTATAGATAGTGTTATGCACCAAGTTCTCAAAATAGCATAAAATGAGAAACAAAGAGTAACTCAACACCTTAGCAATGAAATAAAGAGATGAATAAGAAACCTCTTCGAGGGGGCAACCTCTTTTTGTATTAGGTGCACAAGATGAGCTGAGTTGATCCTAAAACTAGGTCGGTGTGTGTGTGTGTGTGTGTGTGTGTGTGTGTGTGTGAGAGAGAGAGAGAGAGAGAGAGAGAGAGAGAGAGAAATTGTACAATTACAATTAAGGTCCTAACCAACCAATAAAGACAATACTAATATAATAATAAAAATGTATTGTCATAATATATAGGGCTTAACATGCCCCTACCCTTCAAACAAGTGTTGTCCTCAACACTTGATTCATTGTGGATGTTTCTGCATGAAGAACTCATATTCACATATCACCTAGATTCTATTGGAAAGTTTTTCTACTTGATGAGATACTCAGTAATTGCTCAATTTTGCAGTTGCTTGATCAACGTGTCAAGAATTCTTTCAGGTTCTAGTATCATCTCCCCTTATTCATCAATCTCTGGTAAAATAGTCTGAACTAGGATCTTTTCACCAATTACCTTTTGTAAAGTCGACACTTGGTGTAGATCAAAGAATTACTCCATTTGGAATCCAAAAATATCATAAAAATAGAAAGAAAGAATAACACGACACCTTGAGAAACAAACAAATGGATGAATAAGAAACCTCTTTAAGGGGACAACCTCCTTTTACAATGTTTTAGATGCAAAAGATGACATGAGATGATCCTAAACCTAGGTCTCCTTGGTATATATGTATACGGGACCAAGAGTAGAATTATAATTAAGGTCATAGTCAACCATATAATTACAATTAAGGTCCTAGTTGACCAATAAAGAGAATACTAATATAATCCTAGAAATGTAATGTCAAATAGGGCTTGACCAATGCAAATTTAGATGAATCTATGCTAGTTTATTTTATTATAATGATCCATTTTTTTAGTTTTTTTAGTTTATCATTTTACTAATTTTATCATTTATTGGATTTAATTTATCAATGTTACATCGATAACCTGTGATTGTAAATGCACCTGATTACTCTTTGTGACAAATGACCATAGATGCACCTAATTACTCTTTATGCAGTGTTCCTAGTATAATTTCATTGATTATTAATAGCAAAAGGAAATAACAAATAAAATTACCAATTAAATTTGAAAATTATTATTTTCAAGTATTATTATTATTATTACTTTATTTTTAATTTTGTAAATTATTATATTGAAACAACATATGGGGAGAAATGTTACAATCGGTTTAATATAGGGTTGTATAATATAATATGGATATATTTCTGTATTTAAGTTTGTCAAATTTGATATATATTGGCTTTTTATTTTAATTTTAAGTCCAATTAAATTTAATAATTTTATATTAAATATTTTATTTTTATACTAGTTAATTTATTTTTTTACTAGTCAACATGGGTGACAAGCATGACACATTTTACCCAACTTGGTTTTAGAAAGTTCTTTTCGGTTCAAATACATTATTACATTGGCATATTTTTATGGTGCAACTTTGCTTCATATGTGTTGCCTCCATTGTTTTCAAGGTTTCTAGAAAGAACACACATGATATATTGCATTTGGGAAATGTTTGCTTGTAATTTATGCATAATGCATTACAGGTCAGTCTGCACACAATTTATCATATTTGATAGTGACTCTAATTAATTGGTGACTTATGTCACCCCTTGTGACCACTTTGGGGACCTTTGAATTTATAAATAGGAGATTCAAGGTCATTACATAAAGATTGTTGTTCTCATTGTTAATGCTAGTTGTTGTTTTTACTGGTGTCGAGTAATGTTGGCATATGTCCTTAACATTTGGATTGCCATGAAAGGTTTATGTTGAATGGTATGTGAGCTTGTTGTATATGTGTTGGAATATCGTGTCTCTATTATGCTCACATGATAAGTATGATTACTGTAATCGAAATATATTTATATCATAGAAACAATTGCAAGACATGAATGTTGGGCAAGTAAGCATACTCACTACACAATCAATCAACTATTAACTTAGAAGGAGACATCACTTTATTGTGGTTACCTCCATTGGTATAATGAGCATGCTATATCGGGGCTGCTAATACTATCATACTAATGAGAAATAGTGAACAATCTAACTAGATACATTGTTCAAATGGAAATGCGATATGAGATGAAACAATAAAATTGACACTTTTAGAATCATAATTTTGAACTATAAAATTTATATTTTATTTTTGGAATAAAAAATCATAGTTTTGGAAATAAAAATTAAATGTTTTTCAAATAAAAAATCATACTTTTCAAATTCAAGGATTGCACCTTTTAACATGAAAAATGCACTTTTCAATTTGAAATTCACTTTTTTTGAATCGAAAATTGCACTTTTGGAATAAAAAAGCACAATATTGGGAAAAAAATGCAATTTCGGTATTCAAAATTAATTAGAAAACATACTTTTGGAATAAAAACTAACACTTTTGAAACCCAATCCAATTTTGCACTTTAAAAATGCTAATATTGACACTTTGATTATCAAAATTTACACTTTTGTAATCGAGGCCTAAAAAGTACAAATTAACCATCTTTATTTTTATAAAATCTAATGCAAAGAGGTTTTTCTTGTAATGAAATTTTTATGGGCTTTGGTGAAAATATTTTATAAGGGTTTTAATTTTTTGGGAGGGATAGGGGAAGGAAGGACATAGGAAAGAAATATTCTTGGCCATTCCATGGTATCCTAAGGAGTCAAATCCTTTAAAAAAAATGGAGTTTAAAAAAAATGGAGATTATCATATGAATGCTATCCATTTAAATAAAAAAGAAAAAGAAAAAATTCCAACAATAAGAAATTGAAAATAATAAAAATAAAAATAAAAAATAAGTTGGTTACCAATAGAAACCATGATTACTAGAGGAGGTCATCCTTTGAATCCAACAATAAGCAATTGCAATACATAAACCTCTTTAAACAATGAAACTAAATTCAATAATAAATTGTATAACAAAAATAAAACAATCATTGCAAGCGATTACTTCAATGGATCGAGAAGTTATCCTTCCTAAGGAAGCCTACCCTTCTTTGATATAAAATAAAACCCTACTCTTCCTTGAGATACAAAACTTGGGTTGGAGAAGATAGGAAAAATGATAAAAGATAATGAAATAATGATAGGGTTTAGGACAAGGGTTTTTGTTGATAGATAAAATATTTTTTTATGTGTGAAATTAGAAAATGGAAAATGTTGACAAGTGTATAAAGTGGATTTATAGTTTTTTTTTTAATTTATATTATGTTACGTGAAGATATTAAATCCTTTAATCCTTTAGTTTTAAACAATCTAAATATTTATCATTATTTGAATAAAACCTATTACATAAAGTCATAGGTTTGGCATTCATATTTTAAAATGTCAATTTAAATTTTCAACATTTCAAACTGTATAAATTGATATTTTAACATGGATATATTGACATTTCAAAAAAGAAATTTATAGCATGAGGCCCATCTAGGATGCCACAATGGGCAACCCCAGTGGAGCCAAGGTAGAGGTTATCCATGTCATAGAACAAAGCACCCTTATCAATGAGCCATCATCTAGATTTGCTACAATTTGTACAGTTGAAAACTTAGAATATTTAGATTACACCATTATGAAAATGATCTGGTACATTAAATTCAAAAACGATTTAGAATTTGCTCTCATTTTCATTTATTCTTATTATTGCGAATAAGGAATTCAGCAATGACAAGCATCAAAAAAGCAATAACAAGAGGTGGATAATGGTACACTGCAAGGGAAGAAAAACGACAGAGGAAGAAAAAAGTAAGGGTTGAGCTTGAGAATCCCACCACAAAACAACTCAGAGCGGCTATAACCATGGACCACTACAAGGATACCATCCCTCATGCCTGCAAAATTTGAAATAGAACTAATGGAGCAAAAAATATGGCAGCAGACTATCATTTTCCAAGAGGTGGACAAGCTACAAACTTTAGCGAACTAGATTACTGGTCTAGGGGGATCAAAAAATATGGCAGGAGACTATCATTTTCCAAGAGGTGGACAAGCTACAAACTTTAGCGAACTAGATTACTGATCTAGGGGGATCATGCTTTCGACTGGCTCTCTACAACTACATGATAATATGCCATGGACCAAAGCACCCTATCAATGAGCCACCACCTGGATCTGCTACGATCTATGCGATTAAACTTGAGTATATTAATTAGTATAAACGAAGTTAGATTTAATATATTTGAAAAGGTTGAAAACTTAGAATATTTAAACTACATCATTATGGAAATGATCTGGTGCATTAAATCCAAAGACAATAACAAGAAGTGAATTATGGTAAGCATCAAAAGAGAAATAATAACAAAAGGTGAATTATGGTGCATCAAAAGAGCAATAATAACAAAAGGTGAATTATGGTGCACGGAAGGGGAAGAAAAGAGTAAGGGTCGAGCTTGAGAAGCCCACCACAAAACAACTCGGAGCGGCTATAACCATGAATCGCTACAACGATACCATCCCTCATGCCTGCAAAATTTGAAATTGAACTAATGGAGCAAAAACTATGGTAGGAGACTATCATTTTCCAAGACGTGGACACGCTACAAACATTAGCGAACTAGATTACTGATATAGGGGGATCATGCTTTTGACAGGCTTTCTATGACTACATGATGATATCCTTATGGGCAGAGAAAGTGATCTTGGGACGTATCATGGATGACGGCCAAAGGAAGGAAAATGACAGTCTGCAGGAGGAATTGCGGCTGCTTTCGGAGCTGACCACAGACACCAAGGTTCTGCACTCCAATCTGAACCATATCTGCCACCGTCTGGGAGTTGAATTCATACCCCGGACCCCTCCTCCGGTCGCCAACCCCAGTAATGCTGATCAAGAAGACGAGGACAGGAATAAGGAAGCATATGATCTAGAGAAGAACAGTGCAGTCTTCCAAGTAGAAGTAGGCTTCAATCCTTTGGAAGCTTGGATACAAGACCTAGGGCTGTATAAGTACTCTGTGGTTCTAAGCTGGGTTACCAAATCTCTGCTAATTTGGGTCTTCATGCAGCGAAACACAAAAATCATCAACCTCAAGCAAAATCTAGCTGCATTGCGAGATCGGAGGAGCATGAACAAGATTATGGTTGGAAAATGTACGTCATAAGGATATGTTGGATCTAACAGCCACATAACACAATATGCAGCGGAAGCAAATAAAACAAGAAAGACAATAAATACACACACATGAGATATACGCAGAGATTTACATGGTAAAACCCTCTCTTAGGGAAACATCCACGGAGCAATGGTATCGGTTTCTTATTATTCAGAATCTGAAGATTTACAACAACTCACAACTCTCCAATATCTTCTCTCACGAGAATACAAAAAACATATACATTTCTTACACGATTACTAATAACTGCATATTCGGTTAGTCAGTTACATAGTTACCGTCATAGCCGGTTGTCACCCGTTTCTAACAATATCCACCTTGACAACAATTTACCTGATACCATTGCTCATTGCTCTATTGATCACTTTTCCTGCAAGCCTAGAGAAGCTAAGCACCACCGTAGCTTCTCTGAAGTAACTGGCTTCGTGAACATGTCTGCACTATTCTTTTGAGTGTGGACCTTTTCAAGAACCACTCCACCTTCATCAATAACATGTCTTACAAAATTATATTTTACAGGAATATGTTTTGTCTTACTATGATAAGCTGGATTTTTAGCCAAATGAATAGCACTTTGACTATCACAGAAAATCTTTATAGAGTTTTGAACCTTTCCTAACTCACCCAGCAAACCTTTTAACCAGATTGCCTCTTTGCAAGCATGTGAAGCAGCTATATATTCTGCCTCTGTAGTAAATAAAGCAACAATATTCTGAAGCTTTGACATCCAACTAATAGCTCCACCTGCAAGAGTAAAAACATAACCTGAAGTGGACCTCTTCTTGTCCAAATCACCTGCAAAATCAGAATCAACATAACCACAGACTTTATCACTGCAACCATCAAAAGTGATACAATAGTCACTTGTGCCTCTAAGATACCAAAGCACCCATTTCACTGCTGCCCAATGCTCTTTTCCTGGATTTGCCATGTATCTACTGACAACACCAACTACATGTGAAATATTTGGTCTTGTACTTATCATCACATACATCAAACTTCCTACTGCATTAGCATGTGGTACACGAGACATATACTGCTTTTCTTCATCATTTTTAGGACTCAAACCTGAAGAAAGCTTGAAATGAGAAGCTAAAGGGATACTAGAAGGTTTCACCTTATCCATACCGAATTTTTGAATTATTTTCTCCACATACTTCTTTTGTGATAACCACAGCTTGCCATTTTTCCTGTCTCTGTGTATCTGCATGCCCAAGATCTGATTTGCTGCTCCTAGATCCTTCATATCAAACGTCCTAGCCAATTGAGCCTTTAACCTGCTGATTTCAAACATGCTCTTTCTTGCGACAAGCATATCATCAACATACAATACCAAAATAATGAAACAACTTTTTAAAGTACACACAATGATCACACTCACTCCTGGTAAAATTCTGACTCACCATGAAAGAATCAAACTTCTTGCACCATTGCCTGGGAGACTGCCTCAGGCCATACAATGATTTTTTGAGCTTGCAAACAAACCTCTTGTTGCAATTTTGAACGAACCCTTCTGGTTGTTCCATGAAAATTTCCTCATCTAAATCTCCATGTAAGAAAGTTGTTTTGACATCTAGTTGCTCTAACTCCAAATCATATAAAGCAACTAGTGCTAACAAAATTCTGATAGAAACAAGTTTTACAACTGGTGAAAAAATCTCATGAAAGTCAATACCTGCTTTCTGAGAAAATCCTTTTGCAACCAGTCTCGCTTTGTACTTCGGAACAGTTTCATCAGCTCCTTTCTTCAGTTTGTACACCCATTTGCAGCCAACCACTTTCCTACTCTCTGGAAGTTCCATAATATCCCACGTTTTGTTCTTTTCCAAAGAATCCATTTCTTCTTTCATTGCATGTTTCCATTTGTCACTGTCAGACACTTCTAATGCTTCCTTATAACTGTCAGGTTCTCCTTCATTAGAAATGAAAACAAAATCATTATACCTCTTTGGAAAAGTTCTGTTCCGCGTAGATCTCCGTAGAGTTTGCTGTGGTATTTACTCTATTTCTGTCTGCTCATCCTCTTCCTGAGGAGTGTCCTCATGAATATCCTCTTCTTAGACATCCTCATGAGCCCCCCTCGCAGATGACTGTGTATCAAACTGAATTTGTTGAAACTGTGGTACATTAGCCTGTTTCAAATCATTACTTACATCTAAATTTGTCAGAGAAAGTTCACCAAATTTTACATCTCGGTTTATGATGATTTTGTGGACAGTAGGATTCCACAACCTATATCCCTTAACACCATCACCATATCCAACAAAGATCAATTTTCTTGACTTAGGATCTAGTTTGGAACGCTGATTTTTCGGAATAAGTGCATAGGCTTCACAACCAAATACTCTAAGATTAGAATAATCACATGATTGACCTGTCCATACCTCTTCTGGAATTTTGCAGTCAATTGTTGTTTATGGTGATCGATTGACCAGGTAACAAGCTGTAAGCAATGCCTCTCCCCACAATTCCTGCTGCAACTTTGCATTACTGAGCATACTTCTTGCTCTTTCAAGAAGAGTCCTGTTCATGCATTCAGCAATGTCGTTCTGCTGCGGAGTGTAAACAGTGGTCTTATGCCTCTCAATCCCATCCTGCTTGCAATAATTATCAAACTCCTTCGAAGTAAATTCGGTTCCATTATCTGTTCTAAGACATTTAATGAACCTGCTAGTGCTATTTTCAACCAAAGCTCTAAACTGCTTAAATATATCAAAAACATCATCTTTTCTCTTTAATAAATAGATCCAAACTTTCCTCAAGTAATCATCTATAAAAATGACGAAATATGACGATCCCCCATAAGAAATTTTTGGAGATGGACCCCAAATATCAGAATGTATGTAGTCTAGGATACCTTTACTAGTGTGTTTTCCATATTTAAATTTTTGTCTAGCCTGTTTACCATAAATACAGTGCTCACAAAACTTCAAATCTACATATTTTAAACTAGGAAGCAACTTTCGATCAGCAAGTACCTTCATACCTCTTTCGCTGATATGACCTAACCGTTGATGCCATAGACAAGTGATGTCTGCTGCTGCACCAACCAATGCTACTGTTGCGTGATCAACTTTTGTCCTCCCTTCAAGTCTATACAGGTTCCCAACTCTGTTTGCTTTCATAACAACCAAGATACCTTTCGATACCTTCATAACTCCACCTTGAACTGTAAACTTGTAACCAACATCATCAAGAACTCCCATTGATATCAAGTTCTTCCTTAGTTCAGGTACATGTCTCACATCTGTTAGAGTCCTAACAATCCCATCATACATTTTAATTCTGATACTCCCTACCCCAACAGTTTTACATGTAACATTATTTCCCATATATACTACCCCGTCATCTATAGATTGGTATGACGAATACCAATTTCTATGAAGACACATGTGGTGAGATGCTCCAGAATCAATTAACTAGTCAGAATGGTATTGTGAAACAGTAGATGTAGATAATACCTCATCGATCATACCTGAATCATTCTCGGCTATGTTCGCCTCCTTTGTAGAGTCCTCCTCCTCAGAAGCTCGCTTGCGTTTCCAGCAATCTTTCTTAAGATGTCCTGCTTTATTGCAGTACCAGCACTTCAATTTACTCTTTTTTCCCTTCGACTTTGACCTTGATGTACCCTTTGAATGTTGTCCTCTTTCACTGGTTCTTCCTTTGGCCACCATTACTTCTGATGTCGAGGTTTCAAGACTAGATTTCTTTCGAGTTTCCTCAGAAAGTAAGGCTCCCACAACTTCATCGAAGGTAATAGACTCAGTAGAACTCAAACTGATAGAGGTTACAAAATGTGCCCATGACTCAGGCAGAGAGCACAACAGTAAAATCGCCTTGTCTTCAGATTTAATAATATCTTCCATACTAGTCAACTGACAAATAAGAGTATTGAACGCATTCAAGTGTTCAGAAATCTTTGTACCTTCTTTCATACGCAAGGTAAACAACTGCCGCTTCAAGAGGATTTTATTCGTCAAGGATTTAGTCATGTACAAACTTTCCAACTTTGTCCAGAGACCTGCTGCTGTAGTTTCAGACACGATGTTAAATAAAACATCGTCGGCCAAGCACAGACGAATAGCACTGAGAGCTCTTTCATCCATCTCGCTCCAATCTCCATCTGAAATATCTGCGGGTTTCTTTGTTTTCCCTGCCAGTGCCTTCGCCACTCCTTGCTGCACGACAATATCCCGCATCTTGACCTTCCACAACTCGAAATTATTGCTCCCATTGAACTTCTCAATTTCAAACTTAACACTCTGCGTTTTTTCCATTTTCTCAAGAAAATACCAGGTCAAAAAACTTTATAAGGGAATCCCTTTTCGAAATAATGAAATAAAGGTTTTCAAATACTCAAAATAATATATAAGGTTTTCAAATACTCAAAATATATTAAACCTTATAACTCCCACCTCAAGCCTTTGTTAAAACAAACCTTTATAAAACATCCCTTATAACTCCCACCTTTTAAAACATACATCCACTTTTAAATATATATTTTAATAAGATTTTAAATAAGCCTCCCTATATCCATGTGAAAAATTCACTTCTTTTAACATAAACCTCCCTTTACCTCTTTTTATCCACGTGAAAACAAAAAATCACTTAAGCTCATTAAACATTTCACGCTTATTCACTTCTTTTAACATAAACCTCCATTTACCTCTCTTTATCCACGTGAAAACAAAAAATGACTTAAGCTCATTAAATTTTTCACGGTTTTCATCGTTTAGCTTTCTTTCACGCTTAAACTTGATATGAAAAACAAGGTTTAATTTCAAAAGAAAAATAGTACCGCTCTCCTCGATGAAGGAAGGTCGCGGTAGTTCCAATCGTTGTAAGTGTGCTTAAAAGTGTCGCGCTTCACCAAGCTTTAAACCCGCGGTAGTTCAAGATTACCGCTCCAGCTTCAGGTTTTTCTCTTCTGGTAACTCTTGACCCGTAAAACAAATTAAATTTTTTTGAAACAATGATCACTCAGCTTTCTCATTCTCTGTGGCTTCCTACCAAGCTCTGATACCACTTGTTGGATCTAACAACCACAGAACACAATATGCAGCGGAAGCAAATAAAACAATAAAGACAATAAATACACACACATGAGATATACGCAGAGATTTCGTGGTAAAACCCTCTCTTAGGGAAACATCCACGGAGCAATGGTATCGGTTTATTATTATTCAAAATCTGAAGATTTAGAACAACTCAACACTCTCCAATATCTTCTCTCACGAGAATACAAGAAACATATACATTTCTTACACGGTTACTAATAACTGCATATTCGGTTAGTCAGTTACATAGTTACCGTCATAGCCGGTTGTCACCCGTTTCTAACAGGATACCTATAGACCTAACGCCGACATCGAAATCTTTGCCAGCTGGGAGCTCCTACGACAACCCACTTTTCATCGATGAGGATAAATACTATCCCATTCATGAGGATGAAGACTAGCCTGCTATGCAATGGGATCTCTTTCTGCACGCTTTCCATGTTTTTTTTTGTTATATTGTTCTGTAAATTCTAAACTCAATACTCTAGACTCGATCTTAGGCAAGAAAGCCTCTATAGAATTTCATTCAACCTCTTTATCTATCAGTTGTTTCAAGACTACAACACACATAAATATATCCTAGACTCTTTTTTACAGCCTGGTTTTTCCTAGAGGCAAGTTGGAAACTATTTTTTGATGATACTTGTAATTTTTTTTTGAATATTTTTGCTTAATAGAAGGCTCCTATTCTTACTTATAAAAAATGGAAATTTGAATAATGTTGATAAAGTGACATTTGGAAAACAATTAGAGGAAACAAACTATAAATAAATTTTGATGCCAAAAATGGCATAAAGCCTATGTGTAAAAAAAATGCCAAAATAAGCATTGTAGTAATCACTATGCCAAAAATAACAAATCTCAAAGTAATAACAAATACGTTACCAAATTACTTTAACAAGTCTGTGAATACCCATAGATAAAGCCATTTGTAAAGTAATTTTGATGGAAGTTAATTCAGCACGGTTGTTGGTACTTGGACTAATAGATGCCGCAAAATTTATCTATTTGTGTTTGTTGCTGTGAATAATACCACCTGAACCTCGTTTTGCAAGCTCACCTTGAGTTGCTCCATCAAAATAACGTCAATGGAAATTTATGTCCACCATTTCTTCTGTGATGACCTGAGCTTGCCTTGTGAAAATATATCAATTATGCCAAGGCATGCAATTTCGGTGGGATGAATCTACCCTCAAAGATAACATTATTCTGAGTGATCCATGTAAACCAAATCATGGTATATGGAAAAGCTTGGAGGTCCATGGCATTGGGCGAGTTATGTTAGGATTGGAGAGCCTCTGATAAATCATTCCCTGTCGAATCATGAAAAAGCCTTTGATCCGTAACATAGTTTTCCAAATTCTCTTAATATAGGAACAATAAATAAATAGATGCGTTGTTTACTCTTCATCCATTTTGCACAGTGCGCATCGGTCGAGACCCGCATATATCTTCCTTTGCAAGTAATTCCAAACTGGAATTCTGTTTGAAAGTTCCAACCAACAATACGAAGAATCTTCGAAGGACACGCGATCTTCCATATAAAAGTATGCCACCACCACGGTTTTGGGAGGACTCTGTCTTGACATAGAACCTCATATCCAATTTTTGGTGTATATACACCATCAATACAATTCGGGGTCCATAGGATCTCGCCGGGTCTGTCAATCAAATGTATGGTATTTCACTGTAAACATTCAATGTAATTTTCACATACACTGGTAAGTCCTCAAGAATGGATTTTATGAGGATAAGTCTACCACCTTTCGTTAACCATATACTGCTCCATAATTGAACCTTCCTTTCAATTCTACTAACCAACCATGCCCATTCCCTTATACTATAATCGTTGGGATTTATGAAGTATCCCAGATATAGTAAACCTTGTTCGACATTCACCTCCTTGTATGGGATTTGATTAACTATCCAATTCATTAATTCATTATCCATGTTCCTAAAAGATATAGTAGACTTTTGGATGTTGATAGTCATACATGTAGCCGCCGTGAAGGTTTCCAGTATTGTTTTTATTTTGTAGATGTTCCTTCTAGCGCCTTCAGCAAATATCAATATATTATCTACGAAGATTAGATGTGTAACTTGAAGGTTTGGTGTTATCTTGATACCATAGAAATCCCCAGATTCCTTTGCATGTAGGATCAATCGGCTTAAGCCTTCCACTATGAGGAGAAATAATAAAGGTTCCAAGGGGAAACCTTGACGCAGTCCTTTCTTAGGTCTTAAAAAAACAGAGGCCGAAGCATTAATAAGGATGGTGAAAGAGACAGTTATTACACTTAACATAATCCAATTGATAGTAGGGAGAGGAAATCCAATTGTAGAAGGACCAACCATAGGTAAGTCCAATTAACTTGATCATAAGCACGCCTAAGATCGATCTTGAGGATAACAGTTGGAAGCTTTTTAAGTTTTGAGGAGTGGAGTAATTCCTGTGCAGTTCCAACTGCATGATGGATCAATCTTCCCTTTAGGAAGGCATGCTGCTCCTTTGAAATCCCATCAAATAGTATGCCTTTGATTCTGATAGCGATGAATTTGGATGTGAATTTGTATATGCAGTTACATAAACATATAGGCCGATAATATTATAAGGTAAGTCCTTTGTCTTTTTTAGGAATAAGGGCAATAAACGTAGTATTAAAAACTGCAAGTATTCTACCTTTTTGTCTCGAATCCTCAATGACAGAAAGGATATCCTCCTCGAACATATCCATAGAACTCGACTGCTCAGCCATACAGACTCGGTATTTTGTCGTGTTGCATGGATCAGATGGATTCTTTGATATCCTCCATAGTCATCGAGAGATGTAGGTTATGGATGTCATCCTCTGAGACCATATTAGGGAAAAAATGCAGATAATCATCATCTGTAATAAAGAAAACTCATAATTTTGTGAATAGACAGACTTAAAATGTTTTGTCCCAAGTTCTGCCAGTTCATGAAAACTAGCATAATCATTACCTCTGCCATCCTATAACTCCCAGACAGAGTTGACATTTTTCTTGGTCTTTATATGGTTATGGAAATACTTAGTGTTGGCATCACCAAGCTGAATCCAGATGGCTCGAATTTGCAGGAGAGCAGAGGACTCATCATCCTAGAGCAGATCCATCTTGCACCTTTCTAGGCTTACAATTTCTTTTTCTTGTTCTTCTGATGTATACCCTGTTGGATGCATATTGTGGAAAGCTTCTAGTGTAGATTCAATGGATCTGAGCTCCATTGTCTGATCAAGTCTTTTCCGTGCAATCCAAGGGACATCCATAGACTTAATATTTTTTAAATTATTGTTGAAGTAAATAGCTGTTGAGGTCGCACTGTTCCTATCGTAAGGAATCCATTCTTTGTTAATCATATCTCTAAACTCCACGTCTTTCATCCAACGGACATCAAACTTAAAGGGGATCATTGGTTTCCTAGTGCCCCGATTACACCACGTGGACTCATTTGTATAGAGGGAATGTCCACGAGTGATTTGTAAGCTTTCAACTGAAATATTCAGATGAAGAATCCCTATGGGCCTGTTGACCCCATATCTATGCTTCCCCCAAGGTGAAGTTCAGGTCGCTGCCGATGATAGTGCGCTCTGTTGCTAAGAAAATGGATGCAAAAAATTGGTCCCAAAAGGACACCCATTGTTGATAAGGCCCATATATATTAATGAAGGAATAGGCCAGACCTGTCTCTCTAGAAAAAAGGACGACACCAAACCCAAAATGAAATGCCCAGCTCTTCGTTATCAAGAAATAGGACCTCATCCAACCAGTTATCAGCCCCCTTGGACGACCAGATACATCTGCGCATTTAAATTTCCATCCCGGTAGAAGACTTTTTAGATCATCCAAAATTAAATCTCCTGTTGCTAAAATTTCCTGTAACAAAAGAACCCGTGGTCAATATACATCCACCAACTGCTTTAGGGCTAGTTTTTGGAGGGCATCCCCAGCCCTCAAACATTGAGTGAGAGAACTAACATTAGGGAAATATCGTCCCGGGTTTGCTTGTGCTAAGCGAACCTTTAATTATCCTTTGTCTCCCTGCAATAATTTTAAGTACTTCTTGGGTTCTGGCCGACTCCATAATGGATCTCCTACCTCTGAGCCTAGGGGAGGTATGGGAAAGTTGGATAATGAAGCCTAGTACTCGGTTGGAATTCTTCAACTTCCTAGACTTTGATCTCAAATTGTAGTCATTGATAACCCTATATTTAGGGGTGAAGAGTGTCGCGGAGGGAGGACTCCCATAAGACTCTAAACTCGGTTTCGGGGCCCCATAAACAAAGTCAGACACATAACAGTAGTCACTGATAACCCTATATTTAGGGGTGAAGAGTGTCACGGAGGGAGGACTCCCATAAGACTCTAAACTCGGTTCCGGGGCCCCATAAACAAAGTCAGACACATAACAGACTGAAGGAGGATTTTTTGGGGAGGAAGGGAGCCCTTTAATGGTGGAGGAAACCAGAGAGAGTTGGGTAGAATCACCGGCTAAGAAAGGGTCCGGTTCCTGGATAGGGAGGTGAGTGAAGAACTGTGAGGTAAAGGTTCATGTAAGGTCCTCCCGGATGAGGGTGGTTGTGTTACCCGGTAGAAATAAGGAGCCCATGTAACCGGACCCAACTTAGGAAGGAGAAGGGATGTATTTATTAAGGAGTAAATATTCCCTAGAGTGGTAAAGTATGGAGGGGGAAATGAGTCCAATGGGTCCAAAATTCCAAATCAGACACCCCAGGCTACAAGAGGATAGGAGGATAAAAACTCGGATGTGAGAAGGAAGAGTCCATAGAGACACCCATATCAAAAGGAACGGGAGGAGAAAAACTCTTACCCGATAAAGATAAACATAGACCTAACACTTCGGCTGGTAGGGCTTCGGCCCAAGGAGGTGATGAATCGAGCAGAGGCTATATCTCCTCAACTTCAATATCAGGATAAGGAAAATTGATGTCCGTCAACTAAAATGAAGGCAATTTTTTCTTTTGCCTGATCTTCTTCCTAAAACCTTGCTTGCAGACCCTTGCTAAGTGACTGTAGCGGTGACAATAATTACATTTGACAGGAATGTCGAAATATTCGATATGTTGGTTCCAAATCCAACCACGCAGGGAAATATAAATATCCTCGAGCAAACCATCACGCAGGTCCAACTCGACCAATACTTTTTCAATGGAAAGCATAGTAGCAAAATATGGTCGCATTGGTAGTTGGTGTACGGAAATTCTAGTTAAGATAAAAATACGGCGAACATTCGAGATGATATAGGTTCGTACAATCAATAATTTATTTACTAAATTTTGACCAAACTAAATTAGTATTGGTATAGTAAACTAAGAAACTACAAAGCATGGCGGACAAGTAAAAAAAAAAATTTAACAGAAAACCTTTAATTTTTTTTTTAAATCATATAAATTGACCATCCCTCAAACAAAAAATAATCATGAACCAAAGAAAGTCAAACTTGTTTCTGAAATTTGATTTGCAACAAAGAAAATCAAATCCGCTGCTAAACAATTTGGGGTCAACAGCTCAACAGTGACTTGCATCCGCTAGAGTTCAACGAGAATATCATATATTATCCTTTCATGATTCATATTTTTTAATAGTTGGGTAATATTCACGTTGACATGTTAACTATAATTTGTCGGCTGGAAAAAAATGTTAACTATAATTTGTAAATAGTATGATTAATATTTTTAACTTTATAATTTGATTAGGTGAGAGTGCATTGACTTGTGAATGAATCATTAATTTTCGGGTACATTGGCATGTGAATGTGATTAATTTTGGATTTGGCATTTAATTTTGGATAGATACAAATTAAAAGCATATGCTTTTTGTATTTATAAGATGTCTACTCCAGTATTTTAGCCATGCTTAATTTTTTCTTTACGTATGTTTTCCTATCCGAATCGTTTACAAATCCGTACTCAAATCTTGCTACTATGATGGAGAGAAGCTAACATTAAAACTTGCGGAAAACTTGTTTAATACGTAAACTAAGCTTTCCCAACTTGTGCTTGGTTTTGGTAGTTTCCAAAGAAGATTCAATTGAAATACCATAAGTGAGTGAAACTTATTTAAGTGGGATTTAATACTAATTTAGCGCTTTGAAATTTGGCTCTATAGTTTTAGTTCCTCTTGATTTATAGTTAAATTAATAATGAAAACTTTCCTCTTGAGTTATAGTTAAAGTAGTAATGATAAATGTTAAAAACTAATGAGTACATATGTCTACATCACAAAGCAAGCAGGCTCAATGCTCCAATTGTCTATCTTCAAGGACTATCAGGCATGATATGGTTGTAGAGTGTTTGAAAGCCACCTTCTTAAGGAGAGCAATAAGCTATACATAGACTCAAGAGAAAAAGAACCCAAAGTAAGTTTTAAGAAGATTGTAGATGTTCAGGGGTGGTAGGATTTGGGGGGGATTATTATCAACCCCAACATAAATACGCAGGAAAAATATGCTTGGAGATTAGGAACATATTACAATAACATTGTAGAATCCCTCTCTCTCTATCAAGGATTAAATCTCCTCGAGAAACATGGATATCGAGATGTGACTATTCTTGGATATTTAATGGTAATAATCAAAGCCATCATCCACCATTCATCTCCTCCCAATCTCAATCTCTATAGAATATATGAGAATGCAACAAAGTTGATTGAAAACATGGGAGATATTCAATTCTACCATGTTCCCCGTGAAAACAATAGGGAAGCTGACCAAATGACCAACTTGGGCTCAGAATTACTAGAAGGAGTTCTTCATCTCTCGGATGGTAATGAAATTCATGAATCAATTCCATAATCTATATGGTAAGGATGAATGAATTGGCTGGAATACGCTCAAATAATAAGGCTTTAGGTTCTGTGACAAAGGCATATGCCTTGGGGGTAGAATGCAGTGTCAAGATTGCATGGGTCCTCCACATCTACATGACGTCAACGCTGAACATGGGAAAGTGATGGGTGGAGAGATCAATGGGTACACATGACCCTCCATGATCGGAATAAATACAAACTGGAAGAAGGCTCCCTTCGATTTCAATTCCATTATCATGACAATGAATTATCATCGGTTCCTAGTATGTGGGAAGGATCGAGAACATCCTTCGCAGTGGGAGAATTTAACATTTTTTTTATTTTAGAGTCCATGCATTAATCATGTATGGAGGTGGAAACAAGTTTTTTATATGGAAAGATAGAGAAGGTGTGACATCCCTTTCCATCAATCCCACTCCGGGAAGGGAACATGACTAAAAATTCCAGGATTTTAGAAAACTCAACCCCCATTTATCATTAACAAATTCATGTAAGAAAAATCATGTGTGTAGATGTAGAATGCAAATAAACACAACGGAAAATAAATTCTACTACACACACACATCTAGCTTGAAATTACTTGCATAATCCTAACATTATTTAATTAAAACATTGTATAATTGAAATACAAGAGAGTACTTATCTTGAAACAAAGTATTCCTGAGCAATTGGCTAGGCAACTACAATGTTCCACCCAACCATAGGCCATTTGTTCTGATCAATCTCTCAACACGACTTCCACCTCGAGTTGGGCATGATTTCCACAAGGAAAAGGCATCAACAACTAACACATATCCAATTCTATATACGACAAATCAACCAAGACAATCCACATTTGGGTTTATCATGCTGTTAAGGCAGAAGAAAGGGAGAATTGCTAAGCTAGTGAGCTCATCCATAGAGCTATTGGCACCTCCACAAGATTCATCTAGCTTTCCACCCACAATACCTACACACCCAACACAAGGAAGTATTCCCTTCACTGCTCCATATTCCCTCAGACCATACCTTCCCTTCTAGTGCTCTTCAGGGTGTGCATATAAAGGTATCCAAATCCCCTTCATCTTTAGTGAGGTTACACTCTTCACTAGGTTTATCAAGCCAATTCTGATTGCTCTTCTACTCCTAGTGGCTTACACCCAATTTCAAGCCAAACCAATGGATACACATAACTCAAACCCCATCATTCTCTCCCACACACAACAAGCACATATGTTGGGCATAACAAAATGTTTTTAACTATGGGATTCACAAAAACATGGTTTCCATGGATTTCCCAAATCGTGGGCACCCAAAACGGATTGTTAGAGGGGAAATCGACCCTTGGTGAACAAAATTGATTTTACAATAGGTATATGGGAATTCTAGGGGAGGAAACGACCTCTGTGGACCCCCAAATGTGATCCATAGGCATCTATTTTTAATTGCCGATACATAAAACGCTAAATTGATGGTAGGGCCTTGGCCTTGAGTTCCTCACCACGATCTTTATAACGATATTACATTATTTACAATTTTAATGCAACGAGGTCAAACTCGGGATATTACATTCCCATTCCCCTTGAATTAGCATTGTCCTCAATTCTCTTCAAAATTGAACAAAAATGGATATGCCACTCTCATGGCATCCTCCAGCTCGCATGTAGCCTCATCGGGACCGTAGTGCTTCCATTACACCTTTACCTGTATGATGGATCGGTTCCGGAGCAATGTTACCTTCTTGTCTAGGATGCGTAATGGCTCGGTTTGGAACTCTCCCTCATGTTCCACCTGGATCGCATCCCAATTAATCACATGGTTAGGATCTTATAAATATTTCTTAAGCAAAGAGACATGAAAAACATTATGAGCTCTAGTGTTAGCAGGAAATGCAAGTCTATATGCAACTGGCCCTATTCTTTCAAGCACTTCAAATGGCCCACAATATCTAGGTGATAGCTTGGCACAAATTCCAAGCTTCAAGGAACTTTTCCTTGGCCTCACTCTAAGGTAAACATGATCCCCAACACTGAAATCCCTATGCACCATATGCTTATTTGCATATATTTTTTGTCTATCTTGGGCTACTTTTAAATTCTACCTAATATTTGCAACCTCTTGTTCCATTTCCCTAAGCAATTATGGCACAAGTACAATTATGTTCACTAGATCATCCCATGTCACTAGTGTCCTACACCTTCTACCATACAAATCCTCATATGGACTCATGCCCAATGATGCTTGATGCCCGTTATTATATGCAAACTCTACCAAGTGTAGATAATCCTCCCACTTGGATGGTTTGTCCATTACATACATGCAAAGCATGTCTTCAAGAACCTGATTTACTCTTTATATTTTTCCATCTGTTTGAGGATGGTATGTGGTGCTAAAGTTCAGTTGTGTACCCAAATCTATAAAATACCTTTCCAAAAATTTGAAGTGAACTTGGTATCCCTATCAGAAATTATTGTCTTAGGCAATCCATGCAATCTGAAAATTTCCTTCATGAAAATCTTTGCAATGGCATCGGCTTTATATGTGGACTTAACTGGTATAAAATGTGCTTCCTTTGTTAACTTGTCCACCACAACCATGATGGAATCATGTTGTCTCATAGTCATAAACCTGTAATAAAATCCATGGATATTACTTCCCATTTCCATTACGTAAGTGGAAATGGATGCAATAATCCTGCTGGGTGTTGGTGTTCAACCTTCACCTACTGAAATTTCATGCACTTAGAAATGTATTCAGCGATGTCCTTCTTCATCCTTGGCTAGAAATATTGTTTTTTGGCTGTAGCAATTGTTTTATGATATCCTGGGTGACCGGAATATGGAGATTTATGGATTTCATCCATAACAATCCTCCTCAAGTCTGTCACATTTGGAATATAAATTCTATTCTTATAAGTAATAAGTTCGTCACCTTCCAAATGATACCCTTCATATCTCTTTTCAAATTTCAGCTGCTACAATTTGTCCTTTATCTGCGCATACATTTCGTCTTCAATAATATGGTTAACAATCTGCTGCCTCAAATAGGGTTGGCAAGTAATAAGGGTTTCCACATGCATTTTATGTACTTTCCTACTGAGTGCATCAGCCACCTTATTTTCTTTCCTCTTTATATGTTTGATCTAAAAATTAAATTCACACAAAAATTCCAACCATCTATCTTGCCTAGCATTTAGTGTTGGCTGCTCAAACAAATATTTTATACCACAATGGTCTGCCCTTAGCTCAAATTTCTTGCCCATTAAGTAGTACCTCCACATCTTTAAAGCGTGCACTATGGCTACAAGCTCTAAATCATGAGTAGCATAGTTTTTCTCATGCTCCTTCAACTTTCTTAATTCATAGAATACCACATGGTTGCCTTGCATAAGAACTCCAAGTCCTTGATTGCATGCATCAGTACACACCACAAAGTATTTTTCTGGGTCTACAATTTTCAAAATTGGAGCACTTGTGAGAATATTCTTCAATCCTTGGAAGCTTTCTTCACATTTTGATGTCCATTCAAACTTTATCCCCTTCTTCTGCAAAGAAGTGATTGGATTAGAAACCTTGGAGAATCCTTCAATGAATCTACGGTAGTAAATAGCAAGTCCCATAAAGGATCTCACATCTGTCACATTCCTTGGAGTTGGCCAATTATAATGGCTTCAATCTTCTCTGAGTCCATTGATATACCTTCCTCGAAAATAATGTGACCCAAATAATGAATTCTATATTTATAACAGTCTCATTTGCTCAGCTTTGCATACAACGTATGCTCTCTTAGCAATTGCAAGGCCATTCTCAAATGTTCTTCATGCTCTTATTCATTCTTAGAATATATAAGAATGTCATCTAGAAAAACAAGAACAAACTTGTCTAAATACTTGCTAAAAACACTATTCATGAGACACGTGAATGTAGCTGGTGCATTCGTGAGACCAAATGGTACCACCACAAACTCATAGTGTCCATACATTGTTCTAAAGTATGTCTTATGAATATCTTCCTCTTTGATTCTTACCTGATGGTAACCAGAACTCAAGTCATTTTTTTAAAATAACTTTGCTCCTCTCATTTGATCAAAGAGATCATTAATTCTAGGTAGTGGGTATTTGTTCTTCACAGTGACTTTGTTCAACTGCCTGTATTTAATACATAACCTGAGTGTTCCATATTTATTTTTCAAAAATAGAACAGGTGCTCCCAATGGGGACACACTTGGCCTGATATATTTCTTTCCCAATAGCTCTTGTAACTGTATTTCAATTCTAGAAATTCCATTGTACTCATCCTGTAAGGTGTCTTGGACACTAGTGCAGCTCTCGGCACAAGGTCAATTGTAAAATCAATGTCTCTCTTTGGAGGAAGCCTTGGAATCTCATTAGGAAAAACATCCCTGAATTCTTGCAATACATGATAGTCCTCAAACTTAGGAGTTTCATTTTTTGTTTCCTCCAAAACATGGGTTGCATACAATTGACAACCCTTCCTACAGAACTTCTTCAGCTGCATAGCTGAAATATGCCTAACATAAATCACTTTTGGAATTCCTTTTACGATCCTTGGGTTTCCTTCTTCATCCATGCATTCAAAATTCTTGTTATAGTTGTCATGTTTAACTCTATGTGCTTCGAACCAATCCATTCCAATGAGAATATCATAGGAACCAAGTGGCAAAATATTCAAATTTGCATAAGTGAATAGCACATCCATCTCTAATGGACATTTTTCTACCATTTCACTAACTTTTCTCTTGGTCCTAGTGGCTAGTTGAACTAACCATGACTTGCTATGCTTTAATTTCTTAAAAGCACAAATTTCAACAATTTTAGAAGTGATATAATTATGAGTAGAGCTAGGATCAATCAAAATAGAAACAGATTGATTAGCAATCTTACCTTCAACTTCAACCACAATTGATTGATGGTCTACCTAGCGGTCCTCTAGCATTGCATAGATTCTAGGGATGGTCCTTTCCACTTGACCCACAGTTTCATCTCCTTGGATGTTGTGAACTTGCTTTACATTCCCATTCTGATGTGGACATTTCCTAAGCATATGGTCCTCTGCATGTCCCCAACATTGAAGTGGATCTCTCGGCTCCTTTGGATCTCTTGGCTTGTCTCCCATCATTCTAGTTGGCTTAGTCACAACCTGTGGTGGTTTCCTTTTCTAATTTCTAAGATGAGGAGGTCTGAAACATTTCCTCCTTTGATCAAAATTCTCATTTTCCTTGTCCTTCCATGCCTTATGGAAATCATATTTTCTTTTGCTTTGATCATAACAATACTTATCCTTTCTCATGGCCTCTTCTAGAGTTCGAGGTTCATCAAACTCAATTCTATCTTTATATGACTGAGGTACATTGAATTTTCACCTTATCATCTCTGATATACTTGAGATGTCTCAACAACTACAAGAATTTGTTTGCATATTCTTCCATGGTCATTTTTCCCAATTTCAATTCATGGATTCTTTGATCTTATCATCATAGTACCTATCAGAGAGGTACTTCTGCTTGAAGTACTTCTTGAACTGCTTCTAAACAATATTCCTTTCATTGATCTTTTTCACTTGCTTGAGGTGCTCCTACCATATAGATGCTCTTCCATTTAAATTGAAGATGGCTACCCTTGCCTTCATATTTCCAGAGTAGTCCTAGACTTGGAAATAATTCCTCATCCCAAGAAGCCAAGCTTCAGTTTCTTGACCGAATTTTATCTCACCATCAAATGTAGGAGGTTTAGCCTTCTTAAATTCCCCATGTGAATTGTTCTTGTAATACCTCTTCCTCTTGATCTTGTGAGATGAAGAGCTTGAACCTTCAATGGATTCTTCAGAGTCAGATGATCCAATAGAAGAGATTTCGAGAGTATATTTCATGTCTCTAAAAAATATTCTTGAGCTATTGGACCTCTTGCAGGAATTTCTCCTTGAACTACTCCCACTCCTTTATGGATGTGTTGAGTGATGCCCAGAGTTAATCCTCCTTTGAATTTCTGTCAAACTCTGCAGCATGGTTGCATTCAGCTGATTCTGTTCTTCTTGAGCTTTAACCAGCCTCTCATTGTCTTCTCTACAACTCTACAACTCCACCCTTAGGCTCCTCATGGTGGCTGCAATGTCTGGGGGAGTCTCTTGAATTATTCTCCAATTGGATTATGTTTCAACATTCTCATTATGTATGTTCTCTCCCATGGCATCTGTCTTAGGCTCATAGGGATCTTGTGCATCATCCATGATGATGATCCTCTTGGCCCAACCGAGACCAAAAATTCCCCAACTACACTAGACTGAAATGTTGACCCTTAACTATCCTTGATATGATTTTGATTTTGCAAAATGTGTTCATAAACACAATTGTTAGGGTTATCACATTCTTATAAAATAAAATAAAAAATTTATTTCATGCATTATGGGAACAATCCATATTGACAATTTTGTCAAATCATAGAATTTTCTCACAATCAACAATTGTCTCAGGGGGTCAAGGGGGATTTCCCCCTTATGACGCATAAGTTCAATGAAAATTTTCAATTTATGGTGCCTAAAAATATCCCAGGAAAACTACTCAAATTCTCTATTTCGACGAACTTTTCCATTTTTCGCCGACCTGTTTCGGCGGACTTATCATTTTGTCGCCAATCGACACACTTTTCATTTTTTCGTCGACCTATTTCAACAAATTTTTCAATTTGTCTTCGATCAACGCACTTTTCATTTTTCCACCAACCTATTTCGGCGACTTTTCCAATTTGTCGCCGATCGGGGCACTTTTCATTTTTCCGCCGACCTGTTTCAGTGACTTTTCCAAATTGTCGCCGATAGTTTCGGCGGACTTAGTCTTTTTTCGCCGAAATCCCTTTTTTGGTAACTTTTTTTATTTCTCGCCAAAACGTATCGACAATGTTTCCATTTCCTCGTCGATAATTTCGATGCTCTTTTCAATTTTGCGCCGACACATGCTTAGATAAGAAAAAATAAAAATAAAAACTTACAAAATTTTAGAAATTTTCCTAATGGTCAGTGGTGATCAGGAAGCCATCTTACCACTTCAATTTGTTCAAGTTATCCCATTCAGGCCCAATGTTGTAATGTACCTCTTTGATACCACACTGTGATGTCCCCTTCCATCAATCCCACTTCGAGAAGGGAACATGACTAAAAATTCCATGCTTTTACAAAACTCATCCCCCATTAATCATTAACAAAATCATGTGTGTAGATGTAGAATGCAAATAAACAAAACGGAACATAAATTCTACTAGACACACATCTAGCATGAAATTACTTGCATAATCGTCATAGTCTTTAATTAAAAAATTGTATAATTGAAACACAAGAGAGTACTTAACTTGAAACGAAGTAGTCCTGAGAAAATGGTTATGCAACTGCAACGTTCCACCCAACCATAGGCCAGTTTTGCTCATCAATCTCTCAACAAAACTGTCACCCCCGACCTGGTCATGATTTAAACAAGGAAAAGGGATCAACAACTAACACATATCCAAGTCTATATATGACAAATCAACCAATCCAATCCGCAGTTGGGTTTATCAGGTTGTTAAGGTGGCATAAAAGGGAGAATCGATAAGCTAGTGAGCTCATCCGCAGAGCTATTGGAACCTCCACAAGATTCATCTAGCTTGACACCCACAATACCTACACACCCAACACAAGGAAGTATTTGTAATGTCCTCATTCCAATAATTTCATATTAAGACAATCCCATCAATCCTACTAGTTTCCTAGGTTGGATGGACACATGTGGAATGGTAATAAGGAAGCTAATAAATGATGTTTAGACATTAGAAGGGTTCAAGTATTTAATAAATAGAGTGAATAAATAAATTCAAGAGAAATCCTAGGTGACAAATGGTTTTGGAGACATATGGAGGAGGTGGGACCCACACTAGCTTGATTTTTCTTAATACATGGTATCTCTCTTTTGCAAATTCGAATTAATGGGAATGTGAACACTCTTGGGTGAGTTGGTAAGTCATAACACATGTCATTGAGCATCTTAGGTCGAATTGGGAAGGATTGGTAACCTCCATAGAAGATAAAGAGTCAAAGTGGAAGTTTGTGGACACTTGGGCTAGATTCCCTAGCCCCTATGACACCAATGATGGAGCATCTATGACAACTATGACAAATTGCAGACCTGACCTCTGACATCTGACCACTATGACATGTCAGCACCAAAAATAGGCTCAAGGAAGGAGAATTTGGGAGTTGGAGAAGCCAAAGAGACTCAAAATCGAATTTGGGAGAAGATGGAAGGTTGGAACTAGGAGACAAGTGGCAAATGTGGAATATTTCCTAAATGGAAATCTATTGAATCTATTGAGAGGATTTCGACCCTTAGAAGGCTAATGTTGGTTATAAAATGTAGAAATGAAGTATGAGAATGGCTTTTGATGATTTGAGAAAATTTGCATTTGTGAAGAGAGAGCTAGTGGATGACTAGTTTCTTGCCTTAGCCAATTTCGAGGGTGAAAGATTCCCATCCAAGTTGGTGTTTGGAGAGGCCACTCAGGTCTTTCATGGTGCTTTAATGGAGTTTGTATTTTCAGGTAGCAGCTACAGGAAGTTTCATGGTTTGGCTTAGTGCATCACTTTCTCTCCACCGTTTCCAGTTTTGAAGGCATATTCATGCTCCTTGAGGGAGGGCATTTTTGGTGAGCACTTGTGCTTCTTGAGAGAGATTCTCATTATATAGGATACTATCCACCCAGAAATCAATATCCCTTGATAGTTTGTTGTCGACACATTTCAGCTGTCGAATCAGTTCTGGAGTCCAATGGTCAGGCTCAGTCTTTTGTAAATGGTTCTTTTGAAATGTTAGCTACACTAACCACTCGTGGAGCAGTACTGGTAATTCGCAGAAAAATATCTCGTGGATATCTGAATAAATGTACTTTTGCAACCAACTGCTTACCGACTATCTAGGGTTTTGCTTTTCTCCTTCTGTGAATTCCTCTATCTTTTTGTCAAACCACTCTTGAATCTTCGTCGAGTTCCATAGCATATCCTCTTCTTTTCCTCTACAGGCTCCCGGCAATGGAACCATTTGTTGACATAACGATTGTCGACAGGGGTTCACTTCGCACTGTTTTCAACAAAAAATCCCTTACACACCGACCCGGAAAGGTTTTATCATTTCCAGCAACACTCGCAGAGTAAAGTCTCACCCAAGATGAGTAAGGGGGTTGCAGGAACCAAGTTTCCGCAGTGGAGTTGAGGACATGCATCAAACACACATTGCACTCGCAGAAACTAGATATTATATCCTTCACATTATGTTAACAATTCATCATCCGCAGATTTAACACATAATGGACATTCTCATTAACATATTCAAACTACTCATTCACATGAACATAAATTACCCAATCACAGAATATTAAACATTTCACAAACATTTGTATTCACCATCTAGCAAAAGCAAAGATAAAAGATAGAACCATAGTCGAACATCTTCATGCATTCATTAAAACCTACGGAATGACCTTCGCAGAACAGTCAATACATCATAACACAGATACAAAGTTGATCAAAACTGGATCAAAACTCAAAAGATCAATTGCTCTCTTGATAACTGGATGCCCTTAGGCTTACAATCATGCTCCTATTTATATGACACTAATTGGTTACAAAACGGTCCATATGACCAATTCTAACAACTTCAACTAATCTTGTGCTTGCTCGTTCTCCACGAATGACCCTTCTTTCGCGGATTATCACTTTCTTAGTTGTCAGCTTCCGCACTTTATGCGGACTAATCCCATGCCAACAGACACACTCTAAACCATATATAATTTCCCATGTCATATGTGAGAGCACATCATAAGAACACTTCAAGGACCCTAAGGGTTGAAAAACCATTATGATTAGATATCCTTACAGCAATAACCCAAGAATGAACTAGGATAGTGGTTGATTGGTTGTGGTGTGAATATTCTTTATGCTTGACCTTTCCTCTTCTTTTATGCAAAAATTAAAAAACCTCTTGTTGACCGTACTCCATTGTACCCTTTTCACATTCCTTCCTAAAAAATGTCCATTAATAATTGTTGGTTGTGGAGCTAGATCTACCAATCTCATAGATGATATCGTCTCAGTCGTGCACCCCAGAGGACTATACACCCATTCTGCATTTTTAGGCGTTCGGGGGGGGTGCCCCTGAGAAAAAAAATTGGCGCTATTTTCGCCAGCTGTTTTGCGGGCCCATTGGTTTTGGGTATCCCATGGTATTTTCCCATTGTATTTCCCCTATAAAAGAAAGACATTGTAATATGACTAGGGTAAGATGCATTAGGTTTTATCCATTGTAAAGATCTCTGAGATCTGTGAAGAGAGACTATGAGATAGTGAAGAGGAAGTGCAGTGGTTGTGCTGCAGGTTGTATCCCTTCACTTTGCTGGACGGAATAATAATAAGGATTGTCAACTTTAGTGTGGGCGTAGCCCAAGTTGGGGTGAACCACGATATATCTGTGTCTCTCTTGTAATGTGTGGGTGATTATATTTGCATTTCTGTTTATTGCTATTGCTCTGCGATCCTGTTTTTCTAACAATTGGTATCAGAGCCAAAGGTCTATTTGGCAGATAAACCCGCATGAAGCTAAGGTTTCTGGTTCGAGTGGGAGCAATGGCGGAAGAAGAAAATTTTAAGGTTGAGAAGTTTAACGGCCAAAACTTCCAGTTATGGAAGATGCAAATGGAGGACTATCTATACCAAAATGATCTATTCTACCGTTGGGAGGAAGAGCAAAGTAGTCAGCGGCTATGAAGGACGAAGAATGGGAAGTTCTTGACAGAAAGGCTCTGGGAACAATACGGTTGAGCCTGGCTTCGTCGAAGGCTTTCAATATCTCAAAAGAAACGACAATGGAAGCTTTGATGAGTGCATTGGGTAAGCTGTATGAAAAACCCTCGACCTCCAACAAGGTATTTCTAATGAAGCGTTTATTTAATATGAAGATGTATGAAGGTGGATCTGTTACTGATCATTTAAATGAGTTTAATACGGTTACAAATCAACTAAGTTCGGTAAGTGTGAACTTTGATGATGAGGTTAGGGCTCTTCTAATCTTGTGTTCATTTCCAGAAAGCTGGAATAGCTTGGTCATGGTTGTAAGTAACTTTGTCTCTAGTTCAAACACCTTGAAATTTGATGATGTTATTGGCGTTATTCTTAGCAAGGAAATGCGAAGAAAAAACACAAGTGAGACATCAGGTAATTCGTTGACCATGGAGACCAGGGGAAGACAAAAGGAGAGAGGAAAGAGCTAAGGTAATCGTGGGAAGTCTAAAACAGGCAGATCCAAGTCCAGACTGGGAAAGATAGAGTGTTGGAACTGTGGAAAGAAAGGACATATGAAGAAAGCCTGCAGATCTCTAAAGAAGAAAGGAGTTGCACAGAAGGAAACTATCGAGGAAGCAAATGTAGCAGGTGATGTGTTACAAGATGCTTTGATTCTTGCATTAGATAATACAAATGATTATTGGGCTTCATGTCATGCTACACCCCATAGAAAATATTTTCATGATTATGTTCCATGTGATTTTGGACATGTTTTATTGGGTGATGATGAGCCATGTAAAATTGTTGGAATGGGTAAGGTATGGATAAAAGTTAAGAATGGAACTAATTGGCTGTTGAAAGATGTTAGGCATACTCCTTCTATGAAAATAAATCTGATCTCAACATGGCAGTTGGGAGATGGCAGCTATCTATCTACATTTGGAGAAAAGTGGTGGAAGATCACTAAAGGATCAATGGTGATAGCAAAAGGAGACAGAATAGGTACGTTGTATTTATCTCCTCATAATACTGACCATTCCATCTCTTTAGCTTCCACAGGAACAGATACAGCATTGTGACATCATAGGATTGGCCACATGAGTGAGAAGGGGATGTAGATTCTCCACTCAAGGAAGTCATTGCTAGATTTGAAGCAGGTAAGTTTGGAATTCTGTGAAAACTGTGTTTATGGAAAACAGAAGAGAGTCAGATTTCTCAGGGTTGAGAAATAGAAGAAGAATGAAAAGTTAGAGCTAGTGCATACAGATGTATGGGGACCAGCTTAGGTACAATATCTTGGTGGATCTCATTATTATGTTACATTTATTGATGATGCAACTAGGAAAACTTGGGTTTATTGCATTAGACAGAAATCTGATGTGTTTGCTACTTTTAAGAAGTGGAAAGCTTTGGTTGAGAATGAGACAGGAAAAAGGTTGAAGTGTCTCAAATCTGATAATGGAGGTGATTACTGCGGCAAGGAGTTTGATAGTTACTGTTCATACCATGGAATTCGTAGAGAGAAGACAGTCCCAGGAACACTATAAGAAAATGGTGTTTCTGAAAGGATGAACAGAACGATCATGGAGCGTGCAAGGTGTATGAGATTGCATGCAGGATTGCCCTTACAGTTTTGGGTGGATGTTGTAAATACTGCTATTTATTTAATAAACAGAGGACCTTCAAGTGCTTTGGATGGTGGTATTCCAGAGGAGGCATGGACAGATAAAAAGGTAAACTACTCATTTCTGAAAATGTTTAGTTGTGAAGCATTTGTCCATATTGATAAAGAAAATAGAACAAAGCTTGAAGCTAAATCCAAGAAATGTACCTTTATTGGATATGGGGTTGATGATTTTGGTTATCGTTTATGGGATTATGAAAATCACAAAATAATTAGAAGTAGAGATTTCATATTCAATGAAAAGGTCATGTATAAAGATTAGTTGCAGGGAAAGAAACAGGAAAAGGAAAACACAGAGTACACAGTACTTGATGAAATTACAGAAAATGAAGTTCCAAAGGTGCCAGAAAATCAAGAACAGTAGCAAGTGCCTGAAACTCCTGCAACTGTAAGAAGATCTACCAGGTTAAGTAGACTCCCTGAACAATACTCTCCTTCAATGTATTATTCGTTGATGATTGATGCTGGTGAACTAGAATGTTATGAAGAAGCAATGCAGGTGGAAACTAGAAAGAAGTGGGAGCAAGGCATGAATGAGGAGATGGACTCATTGGTAGGAAACCAGACTTGGGATTTGGTTCAGTTGCCTGCTGGTAAAAGAGCATTGCAAAACAAATGGATTTACAGGTTGAAGGAAGAAGAAGGAGGCAAGAAGCGGTATAAGGCCAGACTTGTTGTAAAGGGGTTTGCACAGAAGAAAGGTATAGATTTTGATGAAATATTTTCTCCTGTTGTTAAGATGAATTCAATTAGGACTATCTTAAGTCTAGTGGCAGTAGAAGATTTGCATCTTGAACAATTAGATGTAAGAACAGCCTTTCTCCATGGGGATTTGGAGGAAGAGATATATATGCAGCAGCCACAAGGGTATGAGGTCAAAGGTAAGGAGAACTTGGTATGCAGGTTGGAAAAAAGTTTGTATGGCTTGAAACAAGCTCCAAGGCAGTGGTATTTAAAATTTGACAGGTTTATGACAGAACAAGGTTATAGTAGATGTCATTCTGACCACTGTGTTTATTTCAAGAATCTAGACAATGAAAGATATATTATCTTGTTATTGTATGTGGATGACATGCTTGTTGCAGGGTCTAACATGTAGGATATAAATGTAATCAAAAGGAAGCTAGCTAATTCATTTGCGATGAAGGATTTGGGTGCTGCAAAGCAAATCCTTGGTATGAGAATAACGAGAGACAGGAAAAATCAAAAATTGACATTGTCTCAAAGTGAGTACATACAAAAGGTGTTGGAGAGGTTCAGAATGCAAAATGTAAAACCAGTAAGTACACCTTTGGCCGGCCATTTCAGTCTAAGTAAAGAAATGCGTCACAAGACATAGGAAGAGACAGATTACATGTCCAAGATTCCCTATCAATTAGTAATTGGCAGCTTGATGTATGCCATGGTGTGCACAAGACCAGATATTGCACATGCAGTGGGAGTTGTGAGTAGATATATGAACAATCCAGGTAAAGAACATTAGAGGGCAGTACAGTAGATTCTCAGGTATTTGAGAGGTACCACCACTCAGGCATTATGTTTTGGAGGTTTAGACATTGTTCTACAGGGATATGTTGATGTATATATGGCAGGTGATAAGGATAGCAGGAGGAGCACCACAGGGTATGTGTTTACTATAGGTAGAACAACAGTAAGTTGGATTTCAAAACTGCAGAAGGTCGTTGCACTTTTAACAACAGAAGCAGAGTATGTTGCTGTTACAGAGGCTAGTAAAGAGATGATTTGGTTGCAGAGGTTTATGGAGGAAGTAAGTAAAAAGCTGAAGGATAGCAGGTTGTATAGTGACAGCCAGAGTTCCATTCATCTTGCAAAGAACTCAAAATTCCATTCCAGGACTAAACATATATAGCTCAAGTACCATTTCATATGCTATATTCTGGAAGATGAACTGTTGAAGCTGGAAAAGATACATACTAGCCAGAATCCTGCAGGCATGTTCACAAAGGTAGTGAGCGGAGAGAAACTGAGTTCTTGCTCGGTTTCAGTTGGCCTTCTAGCATGAAGGTGTTAGGAACCTATGTCAACCCTTCTCTTTACTATGTTAGTATATTGTTGTTGGACGCATATGCTTTGTAAGTCATCCCGTGGTATTTGTTGATCCGTAGTTTATATTAGCCCATAGTATTAGATGCATATGCTTTGTAAGTCGTCCCGTAGTATTATATGTCCCATGGTTTTGACTCATAGTATTGGGCATAGACTTAGTATATAAGTATGTGTTGAGGTCATTGAAAGCACCGTGAAGTTAATTGTATTGAGCTTGCTCAAAGGAGGTTGCCCCCTCGAAGTGGCCCGTGATCAATATAAAAGTGATTGTGTTCTATTATTTCTGATATCTCGTGTATTTGCATTAATTAATTATTGCAGGTTCATCACATCTGGTATCAGAGCACTTTCTTGGGCTCGTTGGGTGGAATTTCTGCCAAATTGTTTTTTCACATCTGTTGCAGTTTCGGATTTGGGAATAATCCCTATCTGCTTAACTGTGGGAAGTACTTGGGCATAAGCCCTAAAACTCATTGTGAGGAGTACCACAGGAACCCCAAAGTAGCTGGCCCATTGAGAGGACCTGTCAGCAAAAAGGGCAACGACCCCTACCTGATTGACTAGTTCCCACTCGTGAGGTAAACCAAGAGCTGTCGTTTGTGGCAAAGCGGTTATCAGTTTTACCTGAGCCGTGGAGTGAGGGGTACTGCCCCAATACGCAAGCCGTCAGACAAAATTGGTGGCCGAGTGAAACACCTGAAGTGTTAGGAAGTCGTACATACCCGAGGTCCATATCTATTTTCAGTTGAACTGTTGCCGATCACTTCCGCTCTAGATCCAACCGTTCCAGATCTATTCTGAAAGTCGCTACATATCCAGTCGTCGTTTCAAATCCAGCCGTTTTTTATCCCTTTCGCGCCGTTGTTGCTGATCCATTTCTGGAAAAAAAAATCAGTTTTTTCTCCATATCTCCCTTGTTTTCACTCTGTTTCCCTTGAAATTTTCGAGGAACCCTTGTGATCCCATTCTGCATCTTTCATTCCTAAGGACCCTATCCCCAATTCCCCTTCCCAAAGCCCGAAATTTCACATTTGTCTATTTTTAGGGTTTGCCATAACTTCCTCAGATTTCACCCAATCACCTTCAAATTTTACCACAGAGTTCCTTTCTGAATTTTGCTTCTTTGTCCTTCTCTGCCAAATTTTTTCATTCTATGACCCCGCTTCTGAAATCCCCCTTTTTGCTTTCTTGTCCTTTCGACAGTGTCCAAAATCTAGTCAAACCCCAATTACCCATCAGATTGTTTCCCCAATCCAAATTTCTCTTTACTAAATCAGTTTCTGTTTGTGTTTTTCTACCCATTCCACAAAAAAAAAAAAACCTGGTTATGGTTGTCACCCGTGCAGGAGCACACACCATGGAGGAAGCACTTGCAGCCATCCAAACCAAACTCCAAGATCTGGATGAAAAATTTCTCAGCCTCCATCTTCAACATTCAACCATGAACAATACCAGACAGCCAGAATCTTTTGCAGCCACCGGGTTCTCTTCTTCTAGCAATTTTCGTGGGCCGAAGCTTGATTTTCCTCGCTTCAATGGTACTGATCCGACTGGATGGATATACCGAACAGAACAATATTTCAGTCTGCATAATACTTTTGATGTTCAGAAAGTTCCACTTGCATCCTTTCATTTGGAACAGGAAGCCCTTCAATGATATCGTTGGTACATCAAAGCTCATCCCGAGCCAAACTGGACAGATTTTTTCCAACTCATTTTGCCACGATTTGGTCCTAGTGCTTTTGACGACTTCATAGGAGCACTCACTAAACTTCACCAAACTGGCACAGTGAGAGAGTAACAGACGAAATTTGAGAAACTAGCCAATCACACAGAAGGATTGTCTGATGAATTCTACAGGAGTTGTTTTATCAGTGGTCTCAAAGATGAAATCCGCTCAGAGGTCAGAATGTTTTGTCCCAACACAATGATGGAATTCCTAGGGTTGGCTAAGCTGGCCGAGGAAAAGATCGCAGCTCAACAACGCTCCAAACCCACCATTGTTCCCTTCAAAAATATGGGTTCCCAACGACCTCCCATCACGCCTGCTCCTCAACCAACTCCTATCAAGCATTTGTCTGAAATAGAAATGCAGGCACGCCGAGAAAAAGGGCTTTGCTATAATTATGATGAGAAATTCACTCGGGGACATAGATGTGTTCAACAAAAGCTCTATCTCTTGGATGTGGATTCTCCGCCTGCTTAGAACTTGGTGAAGAAGCTACAGATACAGTAGATGATCAGGCCGAGATTCAAAACCTGTCTGTTGACACCCCATCTCAGGACGACCCACCCGAGATCTCTCTCCATGTTGTAACGGGCGTCACCACCCCACAAAAAATGCGGGTCAGGGGATACTTCAAGAAGCTCCCTCTTACCATACTCATTGATTCTGGTAGCACTCATAACTTCATTGATCCTCGGATTGCCAAACAGGATGATTGTTTTGTCCATCCTTGCTCCAACTTTGAAGTCATGGTTGCTAATGGGGGCACCTTACCTTGCAAGGGGAAGTGTCACAATGTGCGTATCTCTATGGAAGATTATAACCTTAGCTCTGACATGTTTGCCTTGTCTTTAGGCGGATGTGATATGGTTTTGGGCGTTCAATGGTTACGCACACTTGGCCCCATCTTATGGGATTTTGCTGAACTTTGGATGCAGTTCAAAGTCAATGGGGCACAACACAAATTTATGGGTTTACAACTAGGGTCTCTCTCCATCATTAATTCACATTGCCTGGAAAAAATCCTTAAGAAGAATTCACATGGTGTCATCGCTCAGCTCAATTCCATTCAGATGCACCCATCAACAGTGTCCACTACTTCCTTGGATAGATATGCAGGTATCTTTGTTGAACCAATGCGCTTGTTGCCTTCAAGAGACCTTTCCGGGAAGAATGTAGCCACATCTACGTCTCAGCAGGAAATGATGGCTATTTTGCATGCAGTACAGAAGTGGAAGCCATACCTATTAGGGAATTATTTCTGCATCAAGACTGATCTCCCGAGTCTGGAAAATTTTCTGGCACAATGGGTCTCCTCCCCAACACACCTACAATGGGTTATCCAACTCATGGGTTATCCCTATGTGATCACTTACAAGAAGGGTAAGGACAATATGGTGGAAGATGCTCCTTCTCGCACAATTGATGACCCAGTTTCTCTTATAGCTCTTTCTCTGCTTGTTCCAAATTGGTTGCAATATGTTCAACAGGGCTATCTCTTCTATGAACTCCATGCTTCTTCATCAACAGGGCACTATGGGTTCTACAAAATGTATGACTGGGAACAATGTAACTTCTTTTGGCCGGGACTAAAAATGAAAATTCAACAGATGGTGGCTGACGATGATACTTTCCAAGTCAACAAGGAGGAAACGACACTCCTTTCGGGATTGCTCAAACCCTTGCCCATCCCTACACAGCTTTGGCCAACTATTTCTATGGATTTCCTAGAAGTGCTCTGGTGGTACAATACAACATCTCAAAGGACACCATATGAAGCAGTCTATGGAAAAACACCACCAGTTCTTCTTCCATACACCCTTAGCAGCTCCCCAGTTCAGGAAATTGACTCGGTTCTTTGAAACCGCGATCAGATTCTTCTCATTCTGCAGGACAATCTTCACATGGCCAGAATTCGCTTGAAACAACAAGCCGATCATCACCGTTCTGAGTGCATTTTCCACGCAGCTGACAGGGTTCTTCTTCATCTACAGCCTTCCAAGCAATCCTCCTTGACACTCCAAAGGCGTCAGTGGCCCGAAATGCAAACCGAGGATGCTATCGGGGAACCACTCCTTTAGATTCTGCAGCAATTTCTCCAACCAAAGCTTTGAGGACAAAGCTATTTCTAAGGGAGAGGGTATGTTAGGAACCTATGTCAACCCTTCTCTTTACTATGTTAGTATATTGTTGTTGGACGCATATGCTTTGTAAGTCGTCCCGTAGTATTTGTTGATCCGTAGTTTATATTAGCCCATAGTATTGACCCATAGTATTGGACGCATATGCTTTGTAAGTCGTCCCGTAGTATTATATGTCCCATGGTTTTGACTCATAGTATTGGGCATAGACTTAGTATGTAAGTGTGTGTTGAGGTCATTGAAAGCACCGTGAAGTTAATTGTATTGAGCTTGCTCAAAGGAGGTTTCCCCCTCAAAGTGGCCCATGATTCTGATATCTCGTGTATTTGCATTAATTAATTATTGCAGGTTCATCACAAACCGTTACACCAAAACCCCGAGGTGTTAGTGAAGGCCATCCATTAGGATCTTAACATCCCACCACGCTCCGCAGTCCAGACTCTGGGCTGGATGTGCGCCCGTACGGTGGTGTCCCCTTTGCGTCGTACGAGCCTCGGGCGAACACTGCAATGCCTACGTTTCCAACCGCTCTATGACTTGAACCTAGGTGGAGGCTCTGATACCAAATGATATGAACCGTTACACCAAAACCCCGACGTGTTAGTGAAGGCCATCCATTAGGATCTTAACAAAAGGTGAAGAGGAGAAATTTTCCAAGTCCAAGTCCAACAGCGGTGGAGTTGCTGTGATCAGTCTCCAAGTGGGAGATTGTTGGTTGTGGAGCCAGATATTCCAGTCTCATAGATGATATTGTCTTAGTTGTGCACCCCAGAGGACTTTACACCCATTCTGCATTTTGGGGGGTTCGAGGGGGGGGGGGGGCACCCCCGAGAAATGGGGGTTCGGGGGCAATTCCCCCAAGAAAAAAAATTGGGGCTATTTTCGCCAGCTGTTTTGCAGGCCCATGGTTTTTGGGTATCCCGTGGTATTTTCCCATTGTATTTCCCCTATAAAAGAAAGACATTGTAATACGGCTCGGGTAAGATGTATTAGGTTTTATGCATTGTAAATATCTCTGAGATCTGCGAAGAGAGACTGTGAGATAGTGAAGAGGAAGTGCAGCGGTTGTGCTGCAGGTTGTATCACTTCACTTTGCTGGACAGAATAATAATAAGGACTGGCAACTTCAGTGTGGACGTAGCCCAAGTTGGGGTGAACCACGATATATCTGTGTCTCTCTTGTAATGTGTGTGTGATTATATTTGCATTTATGTTTATTGTTATTGCTCTGCGATCCTGTTTTTCTAACATGATAGTGGTTGATTGGTTGTGGTGTGAATATTCTTTATGCTTGACCTTTCCTCTTCTTTTATGCAAAAATTAAAAAACCTCTCGCTGACCGTACTCCATTGTACCGCTTTCACATGCCTTCCTAAAAAATGTCCATTAATATTAAATATGATACCCCTAACATTTGTGTGTCTTGGAATTGTTTCTACAACATAAATAGATTTCTAATTCACTAACTCAACAACCAACTTTTTACAATAACCTCAAGGGCCTTATAACTAGTTTGAACCGTAAGCAATTCGATTGCAAACGTATATGTAGAAAGCACCCTCATATATGATTTGTTGAGTGTATGTAGATAATGCATACATAATTATATGAACTTCAAGCATGACCACTCCAAACGTATGAACACTAGGTGCGTCGACTCCTAAGTGCATTTCAATCTAGTGGATTTATTCAAGCGCCAAGTTCTCATAACAAATTTCCAAACTCAAAATGTATCATATTTGTTAAAATATTATTTTCTTTTCTTCTAAAAATTTGAAACAATTTGTGCCAAATTGTAAAAAGTATATAACAATAAATTTGTAGACACCTTCAATATCTTTCCAATGATACAAAGAGCTTTCAAAATATAGATTAAATTATGAAATAATTTTTTCCGTGTCAAAAGATTTTATATTTTAGTAATTTGAAAACCCTAAAAAATCCACCTAGAATAGGCACAAACATACAACAACAAAAGTTGTACATGTTTTCAATACCTTTCCAAGGATATAAAAAGTGGTCAAACTGAATTTGTGGTAAAAAATTGTGGTAACTTTGTCAAAACATTTCTAAATAGAATAGGCAAAAACATACAACAACAAAAGTTGTACATGTTTTCAATACCTTTCCAAAGATATAAAAAGTGGTCAAACTGAATTTGTGGTAAAAAGTTATGGTGACTTTGTCAAAACATTTCTAAATTATTTTAAATAGGACACATTTTAGCTTAGTAAATTCTTATGTATTCAAAGTGCATTTGACCAAAATCCAATCAATTCATGTGCATTTTTCCACAATTTGCAAATAATGGAACAAACACTTTGATATAATGGTTAAAATGAGAGAGTAGCTACAATAATAAAATTTAGTGGCATAGAGTTCTAATTTTATAAATAAATTCACTGAATTTGACAACTCTATATTCAAATGATTTATAACTTCCTATAACATTTAATTAAGGGAAAAATAACTTTATCAAAATAAAAATAAAAACATATATTTTCCATTTCAATAAAATTTTGTGGATTCTCCTTTCTTTTGTAGAGATAGAAAATGACTCAATCATCATCCACTATAATAACTTAAAATTCATTATTACTTAACTTAATTAAAACTCTAATCATATTAAAACTAAATACTTAAATGACTCAATCATTTTTCACTATAATAACTTAAAATTCATTATTACTTAACTTAATTAATACCCTAATCATATTAAAACTAAATACTTTGTAAAAAATCCAACTCAAAACAAACAAAACAATATGTTCAAACCAATCAACTAACCCAACTTAAAACAAAACAATATGTTTACCCACTAAACTAACATTAAGAAACATATGAACACATAAATTTAACTTAAACTTAGTATTAGTATTAACAATTGAAGGATGAATGAATGTTTTGTAATATTGAAGAAATAATTTGGGTTCATGTTCCATGCTTAAAAAAATAATCATTGAAGGATGATTTATGAGAATATAATACAACACCAATATTTTATGAAACTCAATCCCTTTTTCCTTAGCACACCTTGTCTGAATCTTCACCAAGCCCTGCAAATGTCATAAAAGTGGCAATTCCTCATTGGCTATGTCGAATTCTCAATTGTTAGTTGGAGCCATGGAAACCTAGAGAATCTTTCCTCCTTGGAACACACTTAGATTATGTTAGAATGTACTCTTGTAATCATTTGTTTAACACTTAGATCATGTTAGAATGCACTTTTGTAATCATTTGTTTAAATGGGGTGATGTGACTTTAGCAAAAAAATAACTCCTATCTAACAAACATTTGACTTTACCAAGTCCTAACCCATGTTCACTCTACTTTACATATATGTAGATTGGATGCTACAAATGAATTGATTAAGCGGTGCACCTTATTGGTTTTTTTAATTAGATTAAAAATATTGATTTTTGTTAGAAACATACAATCTAATCAACCTAAAAGAGTATAGCTCACATATCGAGAAATTGGACATATATTAAAAACAAAAAAAAATGGAATCCATCGGCCAATGAGAACGCAAACAAACACATAAGGGGAAACTTACAAACTAATCACTTCACCATAAAATAATAATAATAAGGTAAATAAGAATACATATAATTTAAAGCAAAAGTAAGAGGGAGACCACGTTGGAGGATGGGCTTAATGGAGATAGGCTCTTAAGATTGCCAAACAAGTCTACCCCTGTATTATGTGTTTGTATAAGATCATGATTCAATTGGTAATAATCTTTAATGATTAATATGTATCTTTACTGCATTTAATATTGTTAATGTTGGGATATATTTTATTGGATTCGAAGATATTTTAGATTCATTGCTTTATTTTGAAGAACAACACCATTAAATGTAAGGGAACATAATGTTTGTTAGAATATTTCAGTATTTAATTGTTATAATTCTATTGTAGAAATATGATGAGGGTTGATATCATAATTAAAAAATTATGTTATTATTTGTTTTATTATTTTATATGTTTGTATTTTTATATAATTATGTTATTATAAAATTTTCATATTACAATTTGAGTGGGTTTAATAGTTAAGAATATATATTTTTTCTTAGGAGATCATAAATTCAAATTCAAAGAGAGGTAGGATATGTACATCTCCATAGACTTTAGCGCATTCCATATTTAATGGGACAAGTTTTTATACATGATTATTATATACAAACATTAATAATTTATTTTTTATCACATTCATAGTCCATTGGATGTAGCTTGGGTGGTTGGGAGGAATGATTGCTACCCTCCCCACCTAGGTTTAATTCTTGTAAGTGACATGATGCTCTTGGAGCCCCTATGTAATGAATGTAATTATGGCCATACCTTGATTCTATGCAATAGCAGGTGTTGACATATTTCTCTCGAAAAAGATAATGAAAAATCTTATAATGTAGATCAATGCAATAATGAATGATATAATTAATTATTAAGTGGTGTAAAGTCATATTTCATTACTAAGTAGTAGTATGGTTCTAAGAACTTTGATTATAGACCTTTAGATGGCTTCTCTCAGAGAAGATAGATTTCAGATCTTGTTTACACATTGTAATGCTGGTTATATTTTGATAGTTTTGAGATTACCAAGAAATGTAACTTTTACTTAATAAAGTCCTGATTTTTTTTCTTGCGAAACATAAATCATCATAACTCTGACTTTATTATGCGACAAGAGAGATCATATAAGTCAAGATACAAACCTTCCTTGCGTTTTGCTTTCTCAAAAAGGATTTCACCTCCCTAGATTTGATCATCCTCGATACTTAATAGAGTTAAAGTTCAAATTGATCTTATTTTCTGCATAATGCATCACAATTCACTTAAATTGTGCACATGTGAAGTCATTTTACTCTCAATTTATCATATTTCATAGTGACTTATTCTTCGATCAATTGTTAACCCATGCCATCTCTTGTGACCATTTTGGAGAACTTTCAATTTATAAATAGGACAATTGAGGTCATTGTAAACATTGCTAATGTTAGTTGTTATTTCGATTGGTGCCAAATAATTTTGTCATGTATCTTTAGCATTTGGATTACTATGAAAGGTTTGTATTGAATGGCATGTGAGCTTATTTTATATGTTTTGGAATATAGTGTCTTTGTAATGTTGTAGAAACAATTCCAAATGTAAATGTCTAATAAACAAGAATAAGCAAGCCTATTCACACCACAACCAATCAATCATTATCTTAAAAAGAAACATCACTCTAATGACATAAAGATTATGTAATATAGCAACTTATACATTACCATAAACCAATTCTCTCAACCAATATAAATTCTAAGATGATAAGGATTTTAAATAAAAAAATATATATTGTAAAAACAAATAAACATATCTGACTTATTTTTAATGGACATTTTAGAAAAATGTATGAAAATGATACTAATAAGCATTGCAAGTCGTTGAAAGCAATGGATGGTTGATAAGGTTCCTTTACATGTATGTCGGACATGGGTTGCCTTCCTAAAATTTCAGAAAAAAATTCCGATTAAAAAAAATAAACCTACCACTTTGGCCACCTTGATTATAAAATGTTTGATATACTACTAGAATGATATATGTTATGATGTGAACATCTCCTCAATTTTGCAGCCCCTGCCCCAGGCATCTTCTTGGAAAGAAATTGACAAGACGTATGTACTTTCTGTTTTGATGTGACCTGGGCCTATTACAGCAGAGGCAATAACAGACAATTCGGTAGGATGTTAAGAAGTCAAATCAATCATTTATGAAGTCAGATTAGAGGGATAATTTAACCTTACTCTTCCATTTTCAGTTTCCACCACTTACGAACTCTCCTCTCTGTAATATTCCTCAGCAAGTAAGTTAATCAGTGGAAAGCATCTGTTTTTGGTAAGTAGGATAATCTGGGACAGTAGCCATTTGTCTTTGCGAGAAAAAAATTGGCCTAATTTCTGTAACAGCACATTTATTAGATTTATTAGGAATAAGTTAATCGAGTGGATACAATTCATTTATTTTCGGGGAAAATTTGGTCTAAATTAACTTATATTAAGGATCTACATCCCAGAAAAGTCATGGCTTCAGATTTTCAAAAAATAAAAAGTCTGTTCACTTATTAATCCATCGGTACCAGGTTTGCCAGCCTTCAACAAAGAGCAAACCCTGATTGCACAATTTTCTGAAAGCTCTTTGTAGTTTATGCTTCTGAGTTCGTAAAAAATGCCCAACTATGAATTTATTACATTCTGTTCCAAATTTTGTGGGGTGTTGATTCTGCACCATCATTAAGCATCCGCCAATTTGAGGTGCTGAACTCCATCCAAGGGGTGCATCGGCTTGCTGGTGATGACAGTGATTTCATTGTTATGAGTTTGAGAAGATAGGAATTCAGTTATCATGGCATTGGAAGGTAATGGAAATTATGTGTTTGATGGGCTCACACACTATAACAAGGTGTTTGCTAATTCATCCCTGAATTACCAAACAGATTCTCCAAGTTGGTATTCTGGCATTGCCACGAGTGCTCTGAACATGAACCATCAACCATCTCTGCAAGCAACCGCAGAGGGCTCATTTAGATCTGTTAACTCCTCTTATAGCTTAGATAATCTCTTGCCATTCTCAGTCCAAGGCCTGGACAATGTCAACAGAGGAACCTATCTGCAAAATGTTAAGTTGGCATCTGACCATTCGCCTCAGCGTAACTTCTTAAGTTCCATCAGGGTGCAACAGCCTGGAATCGAACAAAAATGCAATGCCTCCGGTGAAGAATCCTCAAGTTTTGACCAGAGTACAAGCGAAAGGAAAAGGAGAATCCTGCCAAATGATGAAACTTCCACAGTTGCTTCTCTTGATGAACTGAATACCGAGGTATGTTTTATTTTTCGAATATTGCCCATGTCCGAAAACGCAAGAAATTCATCCTTTGAAGTCCATCGTGTGGCCTCCCTCTGTAGTATTTATTTTGATCTCGCCTCAAACATCACTTCATTGTTGTTGGGCACTCACGTTCTCACCGTGGTTTGGGAGGTCTACTGGTTTGATATTCTGTTCATAGCAATTCCAGTGACCCTGACACTGTCTAAACCCCTTTCCTCAAAAGGATCCAAGGATCCAAAAGAGTCGAGAGGGTGGGGGGTCTTGGTTGAATGGTAAAGCCAATTGGCCCATCTCTGCATACCCTGGTATTTGATCTCATGTTTTCATCTTTTACCCAATTCCATTTGGCTTCCCTGGTTCTACATTTGTACCCAAAAATACTACAATAGATTAAAATTGCATACTCTCTTCTTATACATGCGCACTGACTACATTGCTAAATAACATAGCAGTCGAGGTATTTTTTGTCACCTTCCTTGGTAAGTGATTTAATTTCTTCCGAGTGAAATTTACTCAGATGGGTTCCTGTCAGATACAGCTTTTAGATGTCTTCTGGCCTGCTTTGATATTGCAATACTGTAACAGATCTGTTTTTTTCCTTCTTGACAGAATGAATCCAAAAGCAAACGCCCAAAGAGAGAAGAAACTAAAAAGGAAAAGGATGATTCGGTGTCTGATGTCGAACAAGGAATCCACATTGGGAAGCCTGAAGTGAATCCAAAACAATCTGAACAAAGTGTCAAACCTCCAGAGCCACCCAAAGACTACATCTATGTGAGAGCAAGGAGAGGACAAGCCACTGATAACCACAGCCTTGCCGAGAGGGTAAGTTACCTTCAGATTTTATCATTAGGAAGAATTGTACGGTGAAGGACGGGCATGCTTGTTTTTCAAAATATAGATAAAAGTCAAAAGCCTCAGCACAGAGTTAACCGAGTCAAGAGTTGAATCTCTGTTTCAAACTCAGCAACTAGAGTGCATTGCCTCTATAGTCAAAGAGATTGAAACCCTTTCAATTACCAAGCAATGGCAGATGATTACAAAATGGGAAAGCATCATTGCTATAATTTTACTGCTCAACTTTTATAAACAAAAGGGAAAAGAACATTAGTTATTATCCGAGGCCAAAAGGAAAAGCACGTTAGTTCTTGGGTGATAGCTATGCCTTTATAAAATCTGCCACACTCGGACAGAATTTTTAAGAAAACCTGAAAAGTAAATGGATTCTAAATATTTTCTCCAAATGACAGGTACGAAGAGAAAAGATTAGCGAACGGATGAAGCTTTTGCAAGATCTTGTTCCTGGATGTAATAAGGTAGTCAAGGCTGGAGCTCTTTTTTGTTTTCATTTTTCGGGTCTTGTTTTCTGCTTGGCAGAATCCCACTGGTTTTGTGTTTGACATGTTGAACTAAAGAAAGGACTATTTTGTATGTAGATAACTGGTAAAGCAGTGATGGTAGATGAGATAATCAACTATGTCCAATCGCTTCAGCGCCAAGTTGAGGTAAGGTCCTGAAAATTTAAGTAAAAGATTGATTTCATAGATTATCTGCTTACTTACGATCATAATTAACTTCTTATTATTTTTCACAGTTTCTATCTATGAAACTTGAAGCTGTTAACCCCAGATTGGACTATAACATGGAAGGATTTCTTTCCAAAGATGTAAGTTCAATCAACGTGTTCAGAAGTTCAATGTGGCCTTTTTACGATGTCAAAAATGCTCATTCAGATTCTCAGAGACTTGCATTCCTCAGAATTATTTGTGTAGCCTGTTGCTAAAATATAGTCGGAGCATACTTTCATGCCTTAGACAAAGTCAGAGTGTGAATGTGAAAATGGATGATGACAAGGGGTCAAATGTAGTGTCTTGGAGTCCCTTTTTGAGCACTTATGAAACGCTTTGTGAGCTACAATTGAGCTGTTTATCCTCGCTCATAGCTACATTCCTTTGTTTCTAAAGCTGTTAGAAATATTGGATATCTATATTTGTCCATTAAAGAGTAACTGAGAATTCATCTTTGATTTTTTGTTGGTTATTTTATAGATGCTTGAACCATCAGCTATGGCATTTGCTTCTGAAATCCCTATGACATATCCACAATTTCATCAGCCAGAGTGGGCAGCAAAGCAAGTTGGTGTGTCCCGTGAAATGGAGGAGCAGTCTATGGGAAATGCTAGACAAGTTGTAATCAGAAGGAAAGTGAATGAAAATCCCCCCCTGATAGAAGGTTATGGACATACCAAGGTACTACAAGATACCAATGTACTACAAGATACATCACTTTCAAAGTTTGTGACCATACTATGTTCTTCAACCTATATTTTTTCAAATTCTGCATTGGTAGGTCGTTTTATGTGGTATTATTAAGGAGTCAGCTAAATCCTCCTCTTCTCACCTCCCTTGCCTGAAAATTTTGCAGATTTCAGAGGCTTGGGTTGATGAACTACAAAATGTAGTTAGACTGGGTGTTGGGCAAAACATACAAGCTCCTTTCACATCTCAAAGTTTCCAGAGTGAGTGCACAATCTGGAAATTAATCATTGATTTGCATTGAGAGTTCCTGATCTATTATACAAAATATTTACTTTTATATTTCTGTTTGCAGAATCATTCCCTACACACCGCAAAGACGTTGAGTATTGACAGCTGCCCTAGAAGAAGTTGTCTTTGAGCAGGACCTTTTCAGCTTAAAAACTGCAAATTAATGGAAATACATTGTAGAAATTACAATTGCAAATCTTAAATTTTACTTACTGGCCACATTTTTTAATCAAATAACTCTTTCTCAAACATCCAAGCAATTGAATACAGAGTGTTAAGGATGGTTCATGTGCAGAGTATCCACCACCTACCAAGAGTTGGGACATTGTGTAACATTTAATGGCATGTGGCCTCTGGCCCCATTTATCGACCATAATGGTTTCCAGTATTCAATGCCCCTTGCGGGCTTGCCAGCTTACATGGGCAAATATATAACATGGGAGAATTGAATCTTGTTGGGGCTATAACAGTACCCTGCTTTCACTGACTCAGCAAGTCCCTTTTGACCAATTGCATACAAAGTCTTCAAACAAACTCTTGGTAAAATGGATAACAAAGGGTAACTCAAACTACTGGTCACTATCTTCAAATGTTATGCTATCATTAATGAATATCCATTCAAATACAACTGCAACTTTTCTTTCAAGATGACAATTTTCAAACTAGTGTAAGTCTGGATTCTGTATCATTGGTTTGTCCATTGTCTCGTAGTTTAGTTGTTGCAAGAGACCCAGGTTCAGACCCCGGTGGACATATAGCCCAAATAGATGTTAAGAATTTGATGACCTTCACGTTGATGTGGGTTTACTGGAGTTGGGGTTGAAGGCTCCCACATGTCAAGAATTTTTTTTACCTCAGTAAAGAAAACTTTATATCAATAGCTTATAAAAAAACTAAATACTTAATTGTATAACAAAAAACCCAAAATATCGCATGTTGAAAATTCTTCCATACTTAATAGCATACATAATTTAGCATTCCCTATCTTCCAACCATAATAATTTTAGAATTTCAGCTACAAGGAACAAGCAATACAGAGAATAGACTTCAACCAACATATTTCATCATACAAAACACTGTAGACATATTTGCTATTAATTTATAACTCTTTATACTAGATTTCCAAATACGAGCAACCTTCACGTTGATGTGGGTTTACTGGAGTTGGGGTTGAAGGCTCCCACATGTCAAGAATTTTTTTTACCTCAGTAAAGAAAACTTTATATCAATAGCTTATAAAAAAACTAAATACTTAATTGTATAACAAAAAACCCATGTTGAAAATTCTTCCATACTTAATAGCATAGCATACATAATTTAGCATTCCCTATCTTCCAACCATAATAATTTTAGACTTTCAGCTACAAGGAACAAGCAATACAGAGAATAGACTTCAACCAACATCTTTCATCATACAAAACACTGTAGACATATTTGCTATTAATTTAGAACTCTTTATACTAGATTTCCAAATACGAGCAACAACCAATAAAGAGAATAGACTTCAACCAACATATTCGGCATACAAAAGGCCAATGGACATATTTGTTATTATTTTGTAAACCTTATTATTGTACTCAATGGAAAATTACTAAATTTAACAAAGAATGTGGTAATGCAATCAACTATTATAATATACCATAAGCTTTGGAATGAGCACAATCCTCACTTGAGATTTTCCAACCTTATTATTGTACTCAATGGAAAATTACAAAATTTAACAAAGAATGTGATAATGCAATCAACTATTTTAATATACCACAAGCTTTGGAATGAGCACAATCCTCACTTAGATTTTTCACAACATCCTCACTTTCAAATGGTATGCCCTAATGGAGAGAATGTCGGAGGTATGGCTGTGGCAAATGGTTGCAAATCAATATTGCAAGAGCCATGTAGATATTACATATAAGGTTTAATTATAAGAGCCATGCTAGTATAACACATAAGGTTTTATTGGTAAAACACAAGATGGTATATGATATTTTTTTGGCTCAAAATTACTGTGTATATACAGATTTCATGCAGAGAACATATGTCTTATGCACTTCAACAACTATAAGTGTAAAAGTAATGCATAAAACTAAAAACTAACCATGATATTCTAACTAGACTAGACATGGAGTGGACTCAAGGGATCTTTTTCCACTAGTTACACACAACAAATTAACCCTTCAACTCCAAGATTAGTTAGTATTGACTAGGGGATGCTATACTACATAGAGATGAGTTTCTCTTAGTTGCCATTATCAATGATGAAAAAAAGATCTTGACCTAATTTGACTCATATATATTAATGGAAGAAGTATTATTTCTATTTGTTTGAATCTATAGGACCTTAAATTTGGAATAGTGAGGATTACTGATTTATCAGAATCAATGATATGAGGTTAAAGTTGTGGTGCAAAAAGGGATTATGGTGTTCCTTCTATTGATTGAGAGCCTCGGGCACATGACATTGAGTGTTGTCATGATTGGAGGCCTTGTAGGTGTCACACTGCTTACAAGTTACTAGTGTGTTTATTCTTTCATTGTTCGCATATTTTGGTCCCCAAAAGTTAATATTTAACAATATAAAAATTATGTCAATAGTGATAGTAAAACGGGTCAAAGGAAAAGAGGTGCACCTGTAACCACAAGGCAAACTTACAAATGTACCTCTTGGCTGATGTAGACATAGTAGACCATTGTTAGAACAATGATGGGAAAACCACAGGTGGGGAGATACTCTCCTCCCAGTCATAGATTGAGAACCCTCAATCCCTCACTCAATAATACCAAGCCAAAAACACTCTTATCATTAGAATCCTCCCTTAGCCTCCCCAAAACTCCCCTGTCCTCCAAGCCCCATAAGAATGAATGAGGAGGAGGAAAAGAAAAAGGCCACATCCCCCTCTCATTTCCCCCTTTTAAATCTTTCCCAAGCTTTACCCAATTGGACACATGTCCACATGCAAAAATCGCCATGCAAAACTTCCCTAATTAGATTAATAGGTAATATTTACTATTTTGTTTCATCTCACCAACAACCCCTTCTTTAATTTAATTAGATTAACTGTGGATTAACTTAACTTATGAATTATACAACTTATGTTTTCATGAATCCCCATGTCTTTATTATAAATAAAATTATATGCCTATGAATCTACATAATATAATACTATTGTGCAATAGTAGGACCCACTCGTGTGGCCATCACGGGTATGTCCTGGACCTACACTATAACCTAATTATGTCCCCTTGAGACTATTGCAAATATGTGATGGAGGGGTGTTACACAAATTATATTTTGGTGTTTATGCATTGGTGCAATTCATTAATGTCCAAACAAGCCACTATGATATGAAACTCATTTGTGTAGTCACGAACTATTCTATCATGATCTTGGTACAATTATTGCCACCTCATATACTACTCTTCTTGGTACTTTAATGTGTGCAATTTGTCAAGCAATGCTTGCACAAAGTTGTATGACACAATGATGGGCTCACTATGCTCTTTAGATTGTTAGTTGTGTGCATCCCACTAAGCCTTGTAATCAAAGGCATCTTCATGGTTGTGAGCTTAATTCTCCAACAACAATGAAATTTTTTGCTTCAAAATATATTTGGAGTGTCCTCACCACTCTCTGAGTATCTTAGTATTAATCTTTCCTTTAAACAAAGGGATGGTGTAATCGATCTTCACCTTGAAAGGGTTCTTGTTGTGAAATGAAATTTATCTAGGTTGTGTTGATTTTGTTGGCATAGTTGAAAGGATAAGCCGTAAGAATAAGTATACAAACTAGCTAAAAAATTCTCATATTGTTTCTATAGTGCTTATTGATCATGGATTGGACAATACTTTCCTCAAGCATGGTAGATCTAATAGAGTTAGTGTTAGTTGTAATTTCCAAGTGCACTAAGTGTGTTAGAAAGTGAGCAGGAGTAGAGTTGGACTCACCATACTCTTCATAGTGTTGGTTGTGTGCATCCTACCAATCCTTGTAATCAAGGGCATATTCATGCTTGTGAGCTTAATTCTTCAACTTCTCTAAAATTATTGGCTTTAAACTATATTTGGAGTGTCCTCGACCACTCTTCGAGTGTCTCAGTATCAATATTTCCTTCAAATAAAGGGATATTGTAATTAGTCTTCACCTTGAAAGGATTCTTGTTGTGAAATGACTTTTACCTAGATTGTGTCAATTTTGTTGGCATAGTTGAAAGAATAAGTCTTAAGAAAAATTATACAAACTAGCTAAGAAATTCTCATGTTGTTTCTACAGTGCTTCAATGATCATGGCATGGACTATACTTTTCTCAAGCATGGTAGAGCCAATAGAGTTAGTGTTAGTTGTCATTTCCAATTTCATTGAGTGTATTAGAAAGTGAGTAGGAGGAGTAGAATTAGGCTCACCATGCTCTTTAGATTGTTGGTTGTGTGCATCCCACCAAGCCTTGTAAGCAAGAGCATCTTCATGATTGTGAGCTTAATTCTTCAACTTCGAAGAAAATTTTGGCTTCAAAATATATTTGGAGTGTCCTCAACTACTCTTTGAGTGTCTTAGCATCAATCTTTCCTTCAAGCAAAGGGATGGTGTAGTTAGTTTTTACCTTGAAAGGATTCTTGTTATGAAATGGCATTTATCTAGGTTGTTTCGATTTTGTTGGCACAGTTGAAGTCTTAAGAATAAGTATACAAACTAGCTCAAAAAATCTCATATTGTTTCCACAGTGCTCATTGATCATGGACTAGACAATACCTTCCTCAAGCATGGGAGAGGCAATATAATTAGTGTTAATTGTCATTTCCAATTTCACCAAATGTGTTAGAAAGTGAGTAGGGGAAGTATAATTAGGCTTACGCTATTGGTACTTGGACTAGGTTTAAATAGGGATCCAAGCAATGCATCAGTTTGTCGATTTGAAAAGTACTCATAGAATGATTCAAAGTTAGGTAGAAAAAGTGTATGATCTATGATAACATGAATTATGACTTGGATGGGATAAAAAACCTAGATGCAAGTTGTTCATTGATTTGTGGGGAGAAAGGTTGATCAATGAAACATGGCCCCATTGTACTAAAACAATGGGATATTCATGATAGGTATAGTGCAACAATATGAATGTTAAAAAGAAAAGGTTGACAAGAAGAAGAAGATAATTGATAGTGAAAGTGTTAGGATATTCCTATACTCCATCCTAGACCTACCAGCATTATCATTATTTTGCATTTCGGTCATGCATGCATTTTTGCATGTAGTCATGCAATTGCATGCATCCCAGTCGTCAGTATGGTGTCTCCCAACACCTAGTGCTTAGTTTACTAGCCTCGGGAGCCTGTTTCCACTCAGTTCCAGCCCTCCTAGTCAGTGATGCGCCCTCTTTTTCACCTACCACATGTGAAAGGCGCCCTCTCTCACCTACCACCAGTGACACTTCAGTTAGTTGCTTGATTGGTGGATCTTTCCTTGATTTAAGGACTGATTGACTAGTTAACTAACTAAAACACTCTGTTGGACACCCAGAGAGACTTGGTTGACTATTCTGACTGCAGTTAGCTCCTCATGCGCCCTCCATTAGTGCTCTATGCATTAGTTACACCTACTACATCCAGTTAGACTCAGTTTGACACATGGTTGATGGTTACTTGTGCTTTGATGACACTCCACTGATCTGATGATGAGTCCATGCAAGCTAATTCGAATTACACCCTTGGTATTCGAATCATGTCTATTGTAGCATTATTGTTTATTATACAGATTAATGTAACATGTGTGATTATTCTGCTCCTATCTGAGTTCTATTGCATCTATGTTATGCTGCTCCATTCTGCACTCTTCTTCTATTTTCTGCTTAATCCTTCTTGTGACGTATACATCTGCTCTTAGATCTGCTATGAGGATTTTCACATGGTATCAGAGCATGTTGAGAGTATAGTCTATCTCCATTCTCGAGATTTTTTTGTAGGTCATTCGAAGTTCCAGCAGTTGCAACAACCTACTGCAGTAGCAGCAATTTCACCTTGTATTCGCTCCAGCAGTTGAGATGAGCAATTCGAACACTCCTCTCACTCCTAAAATCCTGACACCTTTCAATTACTTTGATTGGAAAACTGATATGGAAATATCCTTGAGAAGCAAATCTCTACACGTGATAACAATGGGAAGGGAAACCAGACCAAATTCATCTATTGAGAGAACCAAGCATCTGAATCGATTAGATGAAGCATTTGGTTACATGTGCATTCATATTTCTAGAGGTCTATTGTTTCATCTCGAAGGGTTGAAGACTCCAAGAGAGTTATGGTTGAAGTTAGAGGCCCTCTTTGGAAAACAAGATGAGCTAAGAGGCCATGTTCTAGAGAATGAATTGGTTTCCCTACAACCAAGCAATTTTGAGACCATTCACGAATTCTTCTCGAAATTCAAACATTTGGTTATGCAATGCAAGCAGTGTGGAATTGATAAGAAGGATGAGCAATTGGTGCTATCCATTCTGAGTAAGCTAGGATCTTAATTTTTTGTCTGTGTATCTACCTTCCACTCTGGGCGAATGTCAATCCCTAGTTGGAAGATGCCCTCCATAGAAGTTTTCACTGCAGCTCTCATCCAAGAACAAGACAAATTGATCCAAATGGGTGCCATCAAGGCCTCCAATGATCAAGCTCTTTTAGCTGGTGAAACAAATTGTGTGACTGTGAAAGGGAGGCACAAAGGAAAGGACAAGAATCCTTTTGAACCCAAGCTGAAAGCCAAGTCAAGTCCATCAAAAGGGGCCTCCAGCTCCAAGAAGGAAAAACATAAAAGATTTGATGGATCTAAGTGTCCCTACTGCAAGAAAGGAAACCACCCAGAGAGATCTTGCATGCACAAGAAAATAGATCACTTAACCAAGCTTCTTGAACATAACAACATTGCTCTTCCAAAAGATGCAAGAGTGTCTGATTCTGGAAGTGAATATGATGATCATGAGAAATGTCATGCATTGATGGATGGATTTTCGAAATCAAAGGCCCTCCTCATAGATTCAGGATCCTCCAACCACATGGTTTCTTCTGAAGAATCATTTTCTTCTTTATATCTCAAAGATGGCCCTACTATTCACATGGGAGACAACTCTCAGATCTCTGCCAAAGGGATGTGTACAGTACATATGGAGCATGGCAAGTTCAAGAATGTTCTATTCGTTCCCTCTCTAACAACAAATTTGTTGTCTGTCTATCAGATGACTCACATCGGATCACCAAAGAAGGTGATCTTTGGTCCCGACATAGTTGAGATTACAGAGATCTCTACTGGGAAGACTATAGAAAAAGGGTTTGCAAATCATGCCTCCAAGGCATATGAGTTCTCACATTTTTTTCCCTTCTCTCTTCCTACTCCTTCGGAATCTGATGAAGATCCGAGTGACTCCTCTTCTAATGAAGATGAAGATGAAGATCTTGATGTTGAGATCAAAGTTCAAGAACATTCAGATTCAGATCCAAAACCAACACATGCTCCCAATCCAGGTCCAAGGCCAATAGGGGCTCATAAAGTCCTTGCAGCTGCTGGGAACACAGTTGAGGATTCATCTAATCACAAAACCACAAGATTTCAGTATCATACCAACCTTGCACTATGCCATCTACCTCTTCCTGAGAGATGCTGCATGATGGTGGGGTTCGATCTACAATCTCTTGGAAAGACTCACCATAAGCCATTCGCTTCAATAGCAGAAAGGTTTTCTGAAAGACTTTCTTTGGCCAACACATCTTCTACACAGTGGGAGGCACATCAGAAGACCAAATCCAGATCTAGCACCTGCATTGGCATCCTACAGAGGATCAACTTGCCAAGTTTTTTGCAAAAGTTTTCATTGAGGAAAGCTTCTTCCTTCTCTGCTTAGTATGAAGGTTCTTTGAGTTCCTTGTTCCTTTTTGAGGGGGGGTATTTTTCCCATGATGTTTTCCCCATTTCCTCGGTTTATGGACAATTCCTTTTTTATCATTTATTTGATTGTATTGGGTGACCTTTGGTCTCAGTTACCAGGGCCCAGGATGGATTAAGGGGGGGTGTTAGGATATTCCTATAGTCCATCTTAGCCCTGCTAGCATTATCATTATTTTGCATTTCAGTCATGCATTCATTTTTGCATGCAGGAATGCAATTGCATGCATCCTAGTCATCAGTATGGTGTCTCCCAACACCTAGTGCTTAGTTTACTAGCCCCGGGAGCCTATTTCCACTCAGTTCCAACCCTCCTAGTTAGTGATGCACCCTCTTTTTCACCTACCACATGTGAAAGGCACCCTCTCTCACCTACCACCAGTGACACTTCAGTTAGTTGCTTGATTTGTGGATCTTTCCTTGATTTAAGGACTGATTGACTAGTTAACTAACTAAAACACTCCGTTGGACACCCAGAGAGACTTGGTTGACTATTCTGACTGCAGTTAGCTCCTCATGCGCCCTCCATTAGTGATCTATGCATCAATTACACCTACTACATCCAGTTAGACTCAGTTTGACACATGGTTGATGGTTACTTGTGCTTTGATGACACTCCACTGATCTGATGATGAGTCCATGCAGGCTAATTCGAATTACACCCATGGTATTCGAATCTTGTCTATTGTAGCATTATTGTTTATTATACAGATTAATGTAACATGTGTGATTATTCTACTCCTATCTGAGTTCTATTGCATCTATGTTCTGCTGCTCCATTATGCACTCTTCTTCTATTTTCTGCTTAATCCTTCTTGTGAGGTATACATCTGCTCTTAGATCTGCTATGAGGATTTTCACAGAAAGTGTGTAAGTGATTTAACTAATGAAGGAGTGTGAAATATATTTATGTGAAACTAAAGTGCATGATGAAAATCCAAAAAATTTGCACGTAGAGTATGAAGACCATATATGTTTATAGAATACAACAAATAATGATAGGAACAATA